>CAKJTW010000026.1:16210000-17620000 GCA_917880005.1 Nanger dama
TCCGACTCTTTGGGACTCCATGGACTGTAGCCTTCCAGGCTCCTGTGTCCATGGAATTCTCCAGGCAAGAATACTAGAGTGGGTTGCCATTTCCTTCTCCAGGAGATATTCCTGACCCAAGGATTGAACCTTGGTCTCCCTCATTGTGGGCAGACTCTTAACCTACTGAGACACCAGGGAAGAACCCAGCTATCTGTTTATACATAATCAACAGTCTCAAAACAAGTGGCTTAAAACAATACCCGTTCTCACAGTTATTGTGGCTTTCCTAGCTGATTTTCCAATGGTTTCCCTGCGTTCACTCATGTGGCTGAAGGCAGCTGGAGAGTGGCTAGGAGCAGGACTCAGCTGCGGATGGCTGCACCTCTCTATCCCTCTGTGTGTTTACTTTATTGAACTATAGTTTATTTACAACATTGTGTCAGTTTTAGGTATCAGTGTCAGATTCTTCTTCCCTTTATCTCAGTTCCTATTATCTGATATATCATGTTCAGGTTTCTTCAAAGAAAAATAAAAGACATGCTAATACACAGGAAGACAATCTGAAGATATAGAGCAAGCAAAAGGACCAGATTCATATCTAACACAAACTTTGGAATGCTCAGGTAATAAATGTGAAATAACTATGATCAATATACTAAGAACCCATGGCAAAAACTAGACACCACATAAGGATAGATGGGTCATATAAATAAAGAGATGGAAACTTTAAGAAAGGCTCAAAGGAAATGCTAGAAATAAAAAATGTTGTGATAAAAATTAAAAATGCATTTGATGAGCTTATCAATTAACTGGACATGGCCAAGGGAAACAAATCAATGAACGTGAAGATGTAAATATAAATTTTCCACACTGGAATGCAAAGAGAAGAAATAATAGGTGGGGAAAAAAGCAGAGTCTACAAGAGCTGTGAAACAATTTCAAAAGCTGTAACATATGCATAATTAGAATGAGAAAAGTAAAAGAGAGAGAAAAGAAGGAATACTGAAGTAATAATGGCGAAGAATTTTCTAAAATTGTTGACTGACACCAAACCACAGATCCAGGAAGCCAGATAATCACAGATAATACCAAGCAGGATAAAGATCAAAATCTCTATATCTAGGCATATCATATTTGAACTACAATAAACAAGAGATATAGAGAAAATCATGAAAGATATAGAGAATAAAAATACCTTTCCTGTAGAAGAACAAGAGTAAGAATTATAGCAGATGTCTCATCAGAAATCACATAAATAGTTCATTCCATTTTCAAGTATTAAAAGAAAAAAAAAAAATCCACCAATCTAGAATCGTGTATAAAGTGAGATTAACCTTCAAAGGTGAAGGATAGACTTTCCCAGAACAAAAATTGAGGGAATTCATCACCAGCAGTCTTCCCATACAAGAAATATTAAAAGATACTTTTTCTGATTCATGTCAATGTATGGCAAAACAAATACAGTAATGTAGAATAAAGTATTAAAAAATAAAAAAAAATAAATAAAAATAAAATAAAAGACACTTTTAGGGAGTAGGAAAATGATATAGGTCAGAAGCTTGAATCTACAGAAAAAGGAAGAGTATTGAAAGAAAAATAAATAATTAAAAATTATTTTATTTTTCTATATATATATACACATATATATACATCATATATACAGATATATAGATAGATAGATAGAGAGAGAGAGAGAGAGAGAGAGAGGTATCACAGCTTATGGGATTTTAATTCCCTGACCAGGGATTGAACCCAGGTCTTTGGTAGTGAGAGTGCAGAGTCCTAACCACTGGACTGCTAGGAAATTCTCTATTTTTCTATTCTTAGTTTGCATAAACAATAACCACTGTTTAAAGTAATAACAGTAATCTTGGATTGGGCGATCTCAGCATATGAATGAGTAAAATGAATGACGGCAATGTCATAGGAAATGGGAATATTCTGTAATGTATTAACGGCATTGTGTGTTAAGTGGTATCGTGTTATTCAAAAGTGCTAATCAAGAGAGGCATTGGAATTATTCAACATTCTCAATTAAAAACAAAAAGGCAAAGAAAGGAGTAAAAGAAACAACAAATGCAATAAATAGAAAGCGGTTGTACACATATAGTAAATACAACCTCATTATAAATAACCACTTTAAATGTGAATGGCCTAACTATAGCAATTAAAAGGCAGAGTTTCAAAGTGTGTTTAAAAAAAAAAGAAAATTATATAAAGAAAAGCACTTTTGAAATAAGAATAGGTAAATGTAAAAGGGATGGTGAAAGATATACCATGCTAACAATCAAAAGAAAACTGAAATAGTAGTATTAATTTCAGACAAAGCAGGCTATAGAACAAGAAAACTTTCCAGAAATAAAGAGGAGTTTTACATAAGGATCAATTCTCCAAGAAGACATCATAATCTTACAAATCAAAATAAGGGAAAAATTGATAAAGCTGTGAGGAGAAATAGATAAATTCACTAGCGTATTGGTTAAAGGGTACAAACGTCCAGCTGTAAGATGAATAAGTTCTGGGTATCTAATGCAGAGCATATTGACTATTAATTTAATTAACAGTACTGTATTGTATACTTGAAAGCCATTAAGAGAATAAATCTTAAATGTTATCACCACACACAGATGGTCCTTATAGGAGGAGATAGAAGTGTTAGCTAACTTTATTGTAGTCACTTTGCAATATGTGCTAAGTCGCTTTAGCTGTGTCCAACTCTTTGCAACCTTATGAACCTATGGACTATAGCCTGCCAGGCTTCTCTGTCCAGGCATGAACACTAGAGTGGGTTGCCATATCCTCCTTGATTTTGCAATATATACCTTCTCAAATCCAATCATTACATGTACACCTTAAACTTACATATATCATATTTTAAAGTCAGTTAAACTAGGAAAAATACAAAGAGAGAGCTCAGACTCATTCCCCCACCCAGGTTCCTTTGTGCCCATAAAATTTTACCACCCGGGCTTCCCTGGTGGCCCAGATGGTGAAGAATCTGCCTGCAATGCAGTAGACCTGGGTTCTATCCCTGGGTTGTGAAGATTCCCTGGAGGAGGGGATAAAACCCACATCAGTATTCTTGCCTAAAGAATCCCCATGGACAGAGGAGCCTGGTGGGCTAGAGTCCATGGAGTTGCAAAGAGTCAGACATGACTGAGCGACTAAGCACATATATTTTCTTAATGTCTGCATCCATATAACCAAAGTACCAAGTAGCATATATTTTATATACTAGATTGAAAAGAACCACAGCCCCCCATCAAGAGGGATATAAAATGGGGAAAATGGGAATCTAAAGCACTCTAAGATAACAATTTGGAACCATAAAGGGAACAAAAGGAAAGCTATTATATAAATACAAAGGGACTTAAATTTGAAATTTAAATTTAAATTTGTTAGATATATAATTTAGATATTTAAAAAGGAGAGGGATCTGATTTTAATTATTTTGTCCATTAAGATGATTCCTTAATTCTGTCTGAATATTAGCCTTCATGTGGTAGGACCTAATGGTGTGATAACTGACTTCACCCAATCTATACCCCAGAGTTCAGTTTCAACATTGAAAAGCTCAGGGGCCAGACAGACAGAAATCAGCATATCAGCCTTATTACTGACAAAGCTGATTGCAAGATGTGGCTTGGATGTGTTTTCTAATATTTGTCTTTCTAATCTGCTGAGGGAGAGTGTGGCCATAAAAGATGACATATTCTATGTATCTGAGTCAGTGCTAAAGAGGTGGATGAACCTATGGCCTATCATATGGAGTGAAATAAGTCAGAAAAACAAATATCACATATTAATGCATATATTTTGCATATATATATATGTATATATAATCAAGGCATGTAGTAATGCATTACTTTGCCAACAAAGGTCTGTCTAGTCAAAGCTGTGGTTTTTCCAGTAGTCATGTATGGATGTGATAGTTGAACTATAAAGAAAGCTGAGCAGTAAAGAACTGATGTTTTTGAACTGTGGTATGGAGAGTCCCTTGGACTGCAAAAATCCAATCAGTCCATCCTAAATGAAACCAATCCTAAATATTCATTGGAAGGACTGATGCTGAAGCTGAAACTTCAATACTTTGGCCACCTCATTCATTTGAAAAGACCCTGATGCTGGGAAAGATTGAAGCCAGGAGGAGAAAGGGACGACAGAGGATGAGATAGTTGGATGGCAACACCAACTCAATGGACATGAGTTTGAGTAAGCTTCGGGAGTTAGTGATGGACAAGGAGGCCTGGTGTGCTGCAGTTCATGGGGTTGCAAAGACTGAGCGACTGAACTGAACTGAACTGAGTGCATATATATGGAATCTAGAAATATGATATTGATGAACCTATTTGTAGGGCAGCAGTGGAGATGCAGACAAAGAGAACAGACTTACGGGCATGAGGGGTGGGTAGGAAGGAGAGGATGGGACAAATGGAGAGAGTAGCATGGAAACACGTACAGTAACGTATGTAAAACAGATAGCCAGTAGGAATTTGCTCAAGGAACTCAAACCAGGGGACTCTGTGACAACCTAGAGGGGTGGGATGGGGTGACAGGTGGGAAGGAGGTTCAAAGGAAGGGACATATGTATAACTATGGCTGATCCATGTTGATGTATGGCAGAAACCAACACAATATTGTAATTATCCTTCAATTAAAAATGCTGCATCTGCTGCTAAGTCGCTTCAGTCGTGTCCAACTCTGTGCGACCCCACAGACGGCAGCCCACAAGGCTCCGCTGTCCCTGGGATTCTCCAGGCAAGAACACTGGAGTGGGTTGCCATTTCCTTCTCCAATGCATGAAAGTGAAAAGTGAAAGTGAAGTCGCTCAGTCATGTCTGACTCTTAGCGACCCGTGGATTGCAGCCCACCAGGCTCCTCCGTCCATGGGATTTTCCAGGCAAGAGTACTGGAGTGGGGTGCCATTGCCTTCTCCTCAATTAAAAATAAATCAAACAAACAAACAAAAAAAAAATATGATGCATTCTATATCAAAGCTCCTCACTTCTGCAGTACGGAGTGAAGGATAGAATATACAAATGGGTAACAGCCAGACCATATGTAAAGACAGCACTCTGATTCAGAACCTGCAGGACCTAGCCCAGGAAGCCAGCCTACTATCTGCAAGTCAGACTTCATGAAGTCAGAGTGCTCTCTAGTAACTGGTCCAGGAAGCCAAACAATAATGCCTGCAAAGATCAACTCAAAGTGGCCTCAGCTTGTTAAACAGTTGACAGTTTCCCTACTGTTTATTCCTACTTCCAGCGTAGGACCGACTGTGCGTGCGTACAATCATGTCTAACACTTTGTGACTCTATGGACTGTAGCCCGCCAGGCTCCTCTGTCCATGGGATTCTCCAGGCAAGAATACTGGAGTGGGTTGCCATTGGCTTATCCAGGGGATCTTCCTGACCCAAGGAACGAGCCCAAGTCTCTTACTTCTCCTGCATCTGCAGTTGGGTTCTTTACCACCAGCACCACCTGAGAGGCCCATTCCCTTCTCCAGGTGATCTTCCTGAGCCAGGGATCAAACTCTGGACTCCTGCATTGCAGATTTTTACTGTCAGAGCCACTAGGGAGAAAGCCAAGCCTGCAGCCCTAATCAGTCCCTTGGATGCTCTACTTCTTGATTTGCTCACAGCTTCCCTAGGCCAACAGCCTCCAGTCAGGGCACACCTGAGGTCTTCTCTTTTTCTGCTTCACACCTCTGCCAAAACACCAGCTGATGGGGGCTGACTTCCTTTCTGTGGCAAGTTCTGAATAAGTAGCCTTTTTCATTCTCATTTAGTCTTTGTTTATTTCCACAGGAAAGAGAAAAGGAGAAAGGTCATAGGATCTCTCTGTCAAGGGCAGCCTAGACCCTGACTTGGCCTTGGTGCAGAGAAGTTAGGAGCAAAGTTAGATGCAAAGGTCTCCCAATATTCAGCTCTGAAAAAGAGAATCGTTTCTGCTGGGCTGCTCAATCCTGCTTCCCAGTTTTACTGATTGAATGCACCCCTTCCAATACCTTGGAAATGAATAGTGAGTTATGAGTGAAGAGGAGGGAGGTGGAGGTGAAATTTCTTCCCTTGTAGGATGTGTGAAGAGTAGGAAATGAGTCTAATCTTAATGTCTAGTATTCGGTCCCTGCAACTTTAATTGTTTCATATCTCAACACTATGTATGGTGGTATTATCAACATCATCACCATCATCATGATCAAAGGGAATATACTGGAATCAAATAAAAGCCAAGAAACTAGCAGTTCTCCTGACAGGCTGTTCTATGTTATCCCAGAGTTATTCTACCCAGAATTTTCCCCCTGCTTAAAATCTACATAATCAGGAAATGATTACTAAGTTCAACTAGACTTCAAACCCCTCTAAAAGTCAATACTGGGGCCCATATATAAAGTTACTTTTTCTTAATGCTCCCTGATTTGTGGAGACAAGAAAGAACAGAGAGAGCAAGCATCCATTCCCCCATAGGGTGAATTACTGGGATCCAGAGTCCAAGAATGGAGAGAGAAGTAGACAAGGATTTCCCTAGTATCAATCTCTTTTGCAATAAAATAGGTGAGACAAAGATGATTCATTATATAACAACAGCCTGCCAACAGCTTCCCTGGGTGAACAATATAGGCACAGCTTGTGCTCAGTTTTCCATCTAGGGTGAGCTCAAAAGACAAGAAAGGAATTCATATACAGTCCTGGCTGTCAAATTAAGAAACTTCTCAAAGGCTTAAGAAAGCCATGGTGAGACTAAGTAGGACTCATTTTGATGCTCTCAATTCAGAACGAAAAACAAATTTGTACTTGTAGCAATGTCTTGATTGGATAAATAACAGCATCTCTTCATTGTCAAAATAATTTGTATTAAAACTCAGTTTGGACAATGCAATAAATAAAGTGACTTTCTTAGCACATTGTGTCTCGATCATGATGAAAAGTGTGATTAAACCTTGTCTGTCTTCTAACATGATTAAGAAGGATCAGTTATTAGATAAAGGTGTAGGACAAAGACAAATGCATCTCCATCAGAAACAGAAAGTCACTGCCTACGCACATGCTCCCAAGTTGTGGGTACAAATAACACCACAGCACGTTCCCGAGGTGGCCACAGCTTAAAGAACAGTTTGAGTCTTTGTGTAAACATCAGAGGGACACTGGCCGGAGAGAGAGTAAATGAGTGGGTAAATGTTAGAATAAACTTGTGCAGAGTAAGAGACAGCGGCTACTGAGAATCAACTCCAAAATGCAAGGATATTTCACAGGTGATCCAAAGCTTTTCATCTCTATTCATCTCATAATAGAGAGTTTCATATCCTGTGGAGTTAGCCCTGGGGGTGGGGGGTGAAAATCAAGTTTTCCCCAAGAAATTCAAATCATGGTCTTCTATGGATGGATCAACCAAAAATATTTTTTCAGGATTTATAAATAGTAAATGTTTTGCTAAATATAATAAGTGATGTGTGTAATAATATGTTTAAGCCCTTGTCTTTTTAAAAATTATTTACTAGTAATGTCCAGAACATATCTGTGATATAATCAGTATCTTAGCTTTTTTAATTTTAAAAATTGAATTACAGTCAGTTTACAATGTTATTTTCAAGTGTATAGCAAAGTGATTCAGTTATGCATACATGTATATGTGTGTGTGTGTGTATAAATCCTTTTATATATATCCTTATATATATATATATATAAGTCCTTTTTCAGATTTTTCCCTTATAGATTATTACAAAATACTAAACATAGTTCCTTGTGCTACAGAATATGTAATCTCCGGGAAATGGTGAAGAACAGGGAGGACTGATGTGCTGCAGTTGATGGGATCACAAAGAGTCAGACACAACTTAGTGACTGAACAACAACATATATGTTAATCCCAAACTCCTAATTTATTGTACACTGCCTTCTCATGTGGTAATTATAAGTTTGTTTTCTCTGTGAGTCTGTTTCTGTTTTGTAAATGAGTTCATTTGTTTCATTTTTTTTTAATTCCACATACAACCAATATCATATTTGTCTTTCTCTGTCAGCCCTTGTCTTTAAAAGGCTTCTGTTTTTTGCTGGTGGGTAATCCTCAAAGTGATCTTCCTGACTAAGATGACTAACCTCACAAGGAAGCAAAGTGTCACAAGAGAATCAATGTCCTGAGACCAGAAGTCATCCCATCAGCAGCTCAAGATACAGTTTATAAATGAGATTTTCAGGACTTCCTTTATGGTCCAGTGGTTAAGACTTCTTTAGCCAATGCAGGGGACATGGGTTCGATCCCCGGTCCAGGAAGATTCCACACGCTGCGGAGCAACTAATCCTGTACACTGTAACTACCAAGCCCACAAGCTGCAACTACTGAAGCCCAAACCCTACAGCCTGTGCTCTGCATCAGGAGAAGCAACCGCAATGAGTAGCCCAAGCACTCAATGAAGACTAGCTTCCCACTTGCCACAACTGAAGAAAGATCATGCACAGCAAGGAGGACCCAGTGCAGCCAAACATAAATATTAGAATAAATGAATAATTTAAAATTTTTTTTAAAAATTGAAGTGTCCAGGTCTGACAGATTTAGGCTCAGTTTCCACCTCTAACACTCACTGTGTGGTGTTGAGTACTTAGCTCAACTTTCTTTTGCCTCAGTTTCCAAATTCATAAAATAGGATGAATAATACATATGTGCCTGTGAGGCTTTAGCAGAGCCTCTCTAGGAGTAGGAACACCATAAATGGCAGCTACTCCCTTTTCCAATTTAAATCAGCACTAGAAAAATGAAACAGGCATCTTCAAATTTGTTTTTTACTACTATTTTTATATTTTGCTGTATTTGCCCTCCTTCATCATGAAGGAATATTCACAGTGAAAATGTGTCTCCTACCCTGGGTGAATTCATATGCAAGTGTAGCTGTGAAAGTGAGCTCTTATGAATGAGCCAGGAAGCAGCACAGATGGAGAGTGTAGACACCTGAATTCATGTCCATTTTGCTCACTGTTGTAAGTGGTACTTTAAGTTACTTCATTTGGCTGAGTCTCAGTTTTCCCATTTATCAAATGGGAAAGATGGGAATAAACTTCCACTTACTGAATGTCAGGCACAGTGATAAACACATTCTGTATATACCATCTCATTTAATCTTTACCCCAGATCTCTGAAGAACCCAGTTTTATCTTCATTTACAGGTCATGGAACTGAATATAATGGAATCTGGTACCCAGAGTTTTGTAGCAAGGCAGAGTCACTTGGTAGTAAGAACACAGGCTTGGATTCAGATCAACTCAACCGATATGTGTCCTGGCCAGGGCTGCCTTAAATAAGCTGCACCTCAACACCTCTCAATCTCAGTGTTCTCATCTGTAAAAGGGGGATAACAACACATATCTTTCAGTACTAAAATAAAAGAACTACTGTGTGTTAAGTGTCCACGTTAGATCCTGGCACTTAGCTGATTGTGTAAATGGTGCCTCTGAGGACACAGACCACAGTCTGATGTCAAAATGGGTCAGATGACAAGGGTCCACTGAAAACACCAGGATCTAGATACAGATTCAGGAAAATAATATTGGCCTGGTGCCGGGGTCCAGCCCCGGTGGATGCAGGGTGATTTGAAGGTGGGGACGGAGTCGGCATCCTTGGAAAAAATAATTACAGATATATAGAGAGATTAGAAATGGATAGTGTAGTAGGAAAATTTGTGGAGAAAAAGATGCTGAATAACTTGATTTATGTGGAATAGCATCCATGCTCCAGATGGGAATTTAGCCAGAAAAATGGGAAGCAAGAAAGAACGACATGGGGGAGTCAGTCTTTCCAGGAACTGATCCCATTTCTTTATTTTTCAGGTTTTCTTATATACCTTTTGTTACATATAGGGATGAATACAGAGTCATGCGGGGGTCAGCAGTCCTGACCTTTATCAAAATCAGGTGCTTTACATTAAAAAAAAAAAGGGAAAAAAAAGAAAGGAGTTAGGGTTTTTACATCATCTTCTGGCCATGAGGCCTGCTGACATTTACGACCCTTTCTGATAACCAAAAACTAATTTTTTCCAAGGGTGTTTTTTCTTAAACCAGGCACCACCCTCCAAATTTCTATAGGGTAGGGGTGTAGTGAGTTATAATCAAGAAAGGAATTTATTTAACCCAAGGTTAACATGATTAATCTTAAAGGTTAATACTTATTTTTCCTATATGCTAGTTATATTCATTATAAGAGCAGGGAATATGGAGATTTAGCAGCAAACATCAGCCCAACAAATAAAAAACCCTTCACCAATGTTCCCTTTAAGATCTATTTAGTCTTAAGATAGTGATAAAGTTACATTTTTACGTAGCAAGGACACAGTGATTTATAACAAAGCACAGTGATCTATAACAAAAGAGAAAATTCATTAACTCAAAAAGTCCAATATTGCTAACCTTTACAACTACTATATTTCCTTTTCTATATTCCAAATACATTGATTAATATATTCCCAGGTGCCTAAGGATATGGAGGCCTGGCGGCAATCGTTGACTCAACAATGAGAAAAGCCCTATGCGGATATTCCAAACTCTCTGTGCTGTTTATGGTTGAGAGGTTGTCACACAAGCTAGTCTTTGACCTGAGACACCCTTGTCACACCCAGGGCAGGGAATTAGCAGCAATTATTGGCACAACAAATGAAAAGCCCTTCACCAATATAATTCCTAACCAACCCACTATACCAATAATTTCTAACTTCCTGAAAGAATTATAAAACATCTCACGGTCAGGAGGCTGTAAACAACCACATGTGGCCGGACGAACCTACAGAGGTGGGCTAGATAACCTTCAGAGGAGTTCGTAAGTCGAAACACTCTTGTCACACCCAAGAATTTTTATGGCCTTGGAGCTTCACGTTTCCTCCTTCCCTGAGAGAAACAGTTATGGGGGAGAGCCCCCGTAAACTCAGAGGTGTAGGTGAGAGCATAAAACAGACTGGTTTTGGAGGTAGATGCTCAGGAACAGGGGGTTTCCTGAGGCTTGATCACGACTTTGCATATGCCATGCTTCCTTCCTCATGACTTTTGCCATGGGTGGAGTTCCTCACGCTGGCCCCCGGCATCCTGGATGGGCTTCTGTGAAAATTCTGATATCATCTCCTGCTCCCTTACCTTTAATCCTCTTAAAGCAGATAAATTGCAGAGTTGTTCCTGAAAGAAAAAGAGCCTTCAATTCAGTTCTCCTGCCTTCCTATGTAATGACTGCTGTTCATGTCCAACTCACAGCTGTTCTTGCAGGTATTGAAGGAAAAAAGAAGTCATGATATAAAGCCTCTAAGTTTACATCAGGGCCATGAGATTCATTACAAAGCGTTTTTAGGGAGCACCAGCTATGTGCCAGGAACTCTTTTAAGTGTAAGTTCACATCAGTAAATGAGAAAGATAAAGATCTCTGCACAGGAAGCTTATTTAGCAGTGTGAAAGATAAGAAATAGAATAAATTAATAAATTATATGGTATGTGAGAAAATAATCAAAGTGTTGTACAAACAAAAAAAAAAAAGAAAGAAAAGCAAAATCTGATTGGGAACGTGGGGGATGGGATAGATTGTGAGAGCTTTTAAACTGGTTTCCAGAAAGCCTCACCCATCTGGCATTTAATAAATTTCACCTCAGAGAAAATAGCTCTGAGCTGAATCTGCAGATGATTAGTGCTGTTTTGTATGAAAAGTAGATTAAAATGATAATTTATGAATAATTATTTTAATTGATGTTTGAGTATCAGAGAGACAATGAACTTACTGGGGGATAGGAAGGTGTATCTGTGCTCAGGGATGTTCACTTTCATTTATTGAAATGGGTTTTCCATTATTCATGTCTCTTGTCTGGATGCAAGGTAACTCTTCCAGGTAATCATGAGCCAGTCTCTTTACTTAGAAATATCTTCCCACTTATTCTCTCCTGGTGAGCAGAATGGGTTGAAAATAACTGTGAGAAACCTCAAAATTATCAACCAAGAATTAGAGGAGAGAGCGCAGCCAGAGGCTAAAGTAGCACTATGGTATGTATTAACCCTGACCTGCCCATATGCAGGTGGCAGAACTCATGGGAAATTGTCCTCCACCCAGTACTTAATGGGGACACCCCATCCAATGAAAAGATGTCACTATGCATAATGCTTGCAATTAACTCATGCCTTAATGATGCCATGGAATTCTCCAGACAAGAATATTGGAGTGGGTAGCCATTCCCTTCTCCAGGAGATCTTCCCAACCCAGGGATCGATCTTGGGTCTCCTGCATTGCAGGCAGATTCTTTACCACCTGAGCAATGAGCAAAGCCCCTTTCAGAAAAAAACTAATGATGCCAAACAACCACTAAAAATAGTGTTATAGAAGAATATGTAATTATTGAAAAATGATTAAAGCATGTGTTATGATACTATTTTTATATTGTTTACATATAAATAAAAGAAATCAAAATATTAACAGAGGTTTTCTCTAGGTGGTAGACTTATGGTGATTCTTATTTTCTTCTTTTAATACAATAAAGATGGAGTTTTTTGCATAAAATAAGATATAAACAATAAAATTTACAGTTCACACATAGTAAAAAATAACTAATTATCCATAGCTATATCAGCCTTGTTCTCACCAAAAATTTTGAAATCCCTTTGACTATTGGGCAGTATCCTCATTACATGTGCAAAGTTTTCATATAACATTACATGGGTTATATGTTAATTAATAAGTGGCCTTCTAACCTGCTTCCCTATCTCCACCCCATCACAAAGCCCAAATTTTTAGTGTTTGCCAGTTACTGGGAGAAATGTCACTAACCTCAGATATGCAGATAACACCACCCTTATGGCAGAAAGCAAAAAGGAATTAAAGAGCCTCTTGATGAAAGTGAAAGAGGAGAGTGAAAAGCTGGTTTAAAACTCAACATTCAGAAAATTAAGATCATGGCATTCAGTCCCATCACTGCATGGCAAATAGTGGGGGAAACAATGGAAACAGTGACAGAATTTATTTTGGGGGCTCCAAAATCACTGCAGATGGTGACTGCTGCCATGAAATTAAAAGATGGTGCTCCTATGAAGAACAGTGATGACCACCTCAGGCAGCATATCAAAAGGCAGAGACATTACTTTGTCGACAAAGGTCTGTCTAGTAAGTTCAGTTCAGTTCAGTTCAGTTCAGTCCCTCAGTTGTGTCTGACTCTTTGAGACCCCATGAACCACAGCATGCCAGGCCTCCCTGTCCATCACCAACTCCTGGAGTCCACTCAAACACATGTCCATTGAGTCAGTGATGCCATCTAACCATCTCATCCTCTGTCATTCCCTTCTCCTCCTGCCCTCAATCTTTCCCAGCATCAGAGTCTTTTCAAATGAGTCATTTCTTTGCATCAGGTGGTCGAAGTATTGGAGCATCAGCTTCAGCATCAACCATTCCAGTGAATATTCAGGACAGATTTCCTCTAGGATGGACTGGTTGGATCTCCTTGCAGTCCAGGGGACTCTCAAGAGTCTTCTCCAACACCACAGTTCAAAAGCATCAGTTCTTTGGTGCTCAGCTTTCTTCACAGTCCAACTCTCACATCCATACATGACCACAGGAAAAACCATAGCCTTGACCAAACGGACCTTTGTTGGCAAAATAATGTCTCTGCTTTTTAATATGTTGTCTAGGTTGGTCATAACTTTCCTTACAAGGAGTAAATGTCTTTTAATTTCATGGCTGCAATCACTATCTGCAGTGATTTTGGAGCCCCCCAAAATAAAGTCTGACACTCTTTCCACTGTTTCCCCATCTATTTCCCATGAAGTGATGGAACCAGTTGCCATGATCTTCATTTTCTGAATGTTGAGCTTTAAGCCAACTTTTTCACTCTCCTCTTTTACTTTCATCAGGAGGCTCTTTAGTTCTTCTCTTTCTTCCATAAGGGTGGTGTCATCTGCATGTCTGAGGTTATGGATATTTCTCCTGGCAATACTGATTCCAGCTTATGCTTCCTCCAGCCCAGCATTTCTCATGATGTACTCTGCATATAAGTTAAATAAGTAGGGTGACAATATACAGTTTTGATGTACTCCATCTAGTCAAAGCTATGGTTTTTCCAGTAGTCATATGTGGATGTGAGAGTTGGACTGTAAAGAAGGCTGAGCCTTGAAGAATTGATGCTTTCGAACTGTGGTGTTGGAGAAGACTCTTGAGAGTCCCTTGGACTAAAAGGAGATCCAACCAGTCAATCCTAAAGGAAATCAGTCCTGAATATTCATTGGAAGGACTGATGCTGAAGCTGAACCTCTGATACTTTGGTCACCTGATGTGAAGAACTGACTCACTGGAAAAGACCCTGATGCTGGGAAAGATTGAAGGCAGGAGAAGGGGATGAGAGAGGATGAGATGGTTGGATGGCATCACCGACTTGATGGACATGAGTTTGAGTAAGCTCTGGGAGTTGGTAATGAACAGGGAAGCCTGGAGTGTTGTAGTCCATGGGGTCACAGAGTCAGACACGACTGAACTGACTGACTGACGCTGTAAACACTCCCTCGATGGCCAATTTCAAGCTACTGATGTCATGTGACAGAACATGATACCTCATGTATTGGAAAAAAATAGAATTTGTAATCTCCATTTTGTTAAATGAGTAAAGAAATCTTATAAGAACATTTATTTGAAACATAGAAGGACAAATGCCACTCTATCAAAAGACCCTGCATTGTGTCATTGTGTCACTGACCAACAATTTGGGAAGATTTACAGTTTGCTTCTGTGAGCCTTTATGAGATACCCACCTATGCCACTGAGTTATGTTCCCATCTGCTGAATATAGTTAGGCTTGGAGCAAAACTGCTTTTATGCACTGTTGGCTCACTGATGCTTCTCTTTTCTCTGGGAGAGGAAGAGACAAAAGCACTACCTCTTATTGTCTACCATGTTAATATCTCTAGAGAGCCATGGGATCTTTTGCTAGAAGAAAATTTGCTGCTCTATTTCCTGTTTTTACAGGATTTTGTGTTTCATTTAATAGTATGGAGATTCAGATTCTGAATGTTTCAATATATGAAGCTTCTGATCCACTGTTTCAGGAACTTTGCCAAGATTCTACAGGAAGGATGGTAATAGCTCATTTCAACACAGCCCTTGATGTATCTGGGAGGGAGTAGAAGTTTAGTTTATGAGGAAGGCAACAGGCATTCACCTTGAAGCCTGATTTTTACATAAAAATTGCTGGGCAATGATATTTAATGTAGATGGAGGTAGCTTATGGCAAGGAATCCACATTGATGATTATCGGTTGTCAAACATGTACTACATGGCAGGAACAATCTGAATTAAATCATTGTGACAACGTTATAAACTAGGCATTATTATTAACCTCCACATTACAGACAAGGAAACTCCTAGGATTTACAAAGATGGTAAAAGGCTATTCAACCCTAAATCAGATGTATCTAAATCTTTCCAACAGAACTAGAGTAAAAACATTTAAATTTATATGGAGAAATCAAAGACCTTGAATAGCCAAAGCTATCCTGTTAAAGAAAAACAGAGCTGGAGGAATCAGACACCCTGACTTCAGACTACAAAGCTACACTAATTAAAACAGCATGGTGCTGGCATAAAAGCAGAAATGTAGATCAACGGAATAGGATAGAAGGCCCAGAAATAAACCCATGCACTTGTGGTCAATTAATCTATAACAAGGACTTCCCTGGTGGCTCAGAGGTCTCCCAATGCGGGAGACCTGGGTTCGATCCCTGGGTCGGGAAGATCCCCTGGAGCAGGAAATGGCAACCCACTCCAGGATTCTTGCCTGGAGAATCCCATAGACTGAGGGAGCCTGGTGGACTGCAGTCCACGGGGTCGCAAAGAGTCGGACACGACTGAGTGACTTTACTTACTTACTTAATTACATGAAAATAAACTCAAAATAGACCAAAGACCTTAATGTAAGGCCTGACACTGTAAAACTCTTAGAGGAAAACATAGGCAGAACACTCTTGACTTATATTGCAGCAATATCTTTTTGATCCATGTTCTAGCATGAAAACAAAAACAAACAAATGGGACCTAATTGAAACATGTATATTTTCCTGTAAGAAACGAAGCGCCAATCTATGTTCAATGTAGGATGCAGGATGCATGGGGCTGATGCACAGGATGATTCAAGTAGAGGATGTGGGGTGGGAGGTGGGAGGGGGGTTTTGGCATTGGGAGATTGTGTTCACCTATAGCTGATTTGTGTCAATGTATGGCAAAACAAATACAGTATTGTAATTCAAAAAATTAAAAAAATAAAAAATAAAGCTAAAAAAATAAAAATAAATAAAAATAAAATCTATGGAAACAGGAAAAAAAAAAAACTTAAAAACTTCTGTCCAGCAAACAGAACTATAAACAAAATGAAAAGATAACCCATATAATGGGGGAAAATATTTGCAAGTGAAGAAACAAACAAGGGATTAATCTCAAAACTATACAATCTGATGCAGCTCTATGTCAAAAAATCAAACAATCCAATCAAAAATAGACAGATCTAAATAGATATTTTTCCAAAGAAATGTCTGAAGAAGTCCTATAGATGGTCAAAAATACATGAAAAGATATTCAACATCACTAATTATCAGAGAAATGCAAATCAAAACTAAGTCTACAAACAATAAATGCTGGAGAGAGTGTGGAGAAAAGGGAACTCTCCTATGCTGCTCGTGCGAATATATACTGGTACAACCACTATGCAGAACAGTACAGAGTTTCTTTCTAAAAAACTAAGGAAATTTAGTTCTTTTTACATATCTGCCCACATTCTCAGCCTGTCTAGTGTGGTTAGAATACAGTCAGGAGTAAGGGGTTCAAAGTGTAGCCTTACTTGAGATGCTGGTCCATGAGCCTTCTGGAGGCCCCTGATCCTCACATGTCAAGATGCCCTAGATGGCTCTTGATTTGGTTCTGGAAAGATGTGTACACTCTCAACATTATCTTTTCAGTTTTGTTGCTAAAAGTAGGCACTGAATGAATAAGAAAGCATAGCAACTCTTTTGAGCATACCAAGCGAAAGAGATACCCTGAAACTGATGAGAGATTTGTCACTTTTATCTATCACAGCTCTCTTTTTGGACAACCATCCCTCCAGTTTTCTTTCTTTCCCTCTGTCTCCCATCTCATTTATCTTCTGCCATGTGTGTTATGAGATTCCCACTCCACTAATCTTGTCCCACTGATTGGACCAAGTCTATGTACACAGGGCTTTCTTTTAGACCACAAGCCTTCTTTGTCTGATCTGCAAATAGCTACCTTGCAAAATGCAGGCTTGGTTTATTTCTCAGCTAATTATGACTAACCTCTTTGAGCATTAGGCTGATCTGCTTTATACATATTAGCCTGGCTATCAGAATACACAAAAGATATCGCTAGTGTATATTCAAAATCTATATTTTGTAGATTCAGATAATAATCATAAAATAATATTGGAATTGTGTAAATAACCTGCTCTTTGGCATCCCTCCCCTCAAAAGATACCTAGAAACAATAGAATTGTGCCCACTCTGAGGACAAATTTCCCTTCAATGTTTACTTATTTGGTTTGGCTTCCAGTGGGTATTGGGAAGGTAATATTTTATTTTCTGCTGTCTCATTGCTCTGAATATTTGATTTCAAGGGATCCTATGTTTCTGTATTGAAAGAAATAGTGGATAGCTAAGGGTCTGCTGGAAAATCTTCACTCAACTTAAGGTAGAGTCCCATTTCAACCTGTATCATTTAGAAGAAACAAACAACAACAAACTCTATGAGTCAATAATACACGAATGCCATGGACTCACTCATATTCTCTCAGGGAAGTTTAAAAACAAAAACAACTTGGCCCTCTTTCCAGCTCATTTCAAAGTGAGAAGTCAGTGGAATGAAGCTGTTTATGCCAAGCAATAATAGTGATAAATAATGAGTGGGTATTTATTATTTCCACAGTTCCTCCCCTTCCATTTGATCAAGATCCTGAACAAACTTTCTCTTCCTTAGCCTCATTCTCAACTGGTTGAAGGGCCCAGTAAGAAATGACTGGTAGTTCACGCCTCACCTCATCCAGAACAGAACCTAGGAGTCACGAGTGCTCTGCAGGATGCCTAGAAGGATGATGCACCCTGCCAGGATCTGCCCCAAATCTCCACTTCACCGAGGAAGCTCCTCTTAATAGCATCTTACTGCATGCTTGTTTCAGGGAATTTTCCTGACAGAGAGATTGATCAAGTTTTTGCAGAATGGCAGGGATGTGGCCATTGGAAAAGAGGGGAAGGTAAATGTTTTGAACAGAAGAAAGGGCAGTCAGACTGAATGGTACCCAGTCCACTGTTCCATGGTCCACTGTGGCTGAGGCTGTTGTGGAAGAGCAGACTCCAGTCTCTTTCCTGCAGCACTGGAAGGACTTCCTTGGACAATGTAGTCCAGATATTCTCAGCCAGGGGGCCAAGGAGGTAATCTCTCTCTATTCCAGAAGAAAAGACAAAGACTTCCACGGCAAAATATGTTTAGAAAATAATTGGGTTTCATTCATACAGTGTGTCTGAGAGCCCTAAATAGGAAATTTAAATTGGGGATATCTGTATAGAATGGACTTTTAGACTCTGTGGGAGAGGGAAAGGGTGGGATGATTTGGGAGAATGGCATTGAAACGTGTATACTATCAGGTAAGAAACGAATCGCCAGTCTATGTTCAATACAGGGTACAGGATGCTTGGGGCTGGTGCATGGGGATGATCTAGAGAGATGATATGAGGTGGGAGGTGGGAGGGGGTTCAGGATTGGGAGCTCATGTACATCCATGGCTGATTCATGTCAATGTGTGGCAAAACCAATACAGTACTGTAAAGCAAAATAAAGTAAAAATAAAAATAAAAAATAAATAAAAGCATTTGTTTTAAAATAAAAATAAATAAATAAATTGGGGACATCTGAAAGAGAGGATACAATAGACAGCAACTCTCAAACATAGTTGACCATCTTGCTCCTTCAGAAGAGTCATTTACTAGCTGTGTGACCTTAAGGCAAGTTACTTAATGGTATTCTCTGTTTTCAAACTGGGAAAGTTAAACTGATTAAATAAGTTAATATATGTAAAGAACTAAGAATAATGCAAACACTGTGGCTGTTCAGTTGCTAAGTCGTGTCCAACTCTTTGTGATCTTATGGACTGAAGCACGTTAGGCTTCCCTATTTTCCCTGCCATAGTTAGTAAGTGCTATATAAGCAATAAGTGATTATTGCTGTTGTTATGATCTTTGTTGCAGAATCCTGGATTGCCATGGATTAAGAGTTTATGAAGTATGTTTTAAACATAGTGGAAAGAGAATAAGCTTTAAAGGCAGACAGCCATGGTTCCCAATATCAGCTCTCATTTTATAGCTGTGTACTCTTGAGAAAGTTTACTTCTGTACCTCATTTTCTCCTCTGCAAAATGGGACTATCTTAGTACCTTGTAGAAATAATTTGAGAACCAAACGAGGTGAGGTTATGTATGTAAGGCTCTTAGCACTGTGTTTGCCTGCATGTTGTAAGTACTCTTAAACCTCAGCTGCTATCATCATCATCATTTTTATCACCACAGCCATTATCTCAATGAATATTCACAACAATCCTGAAAGCTGAGAATTATTATGGATGGAAAATTAAGGCTCAGAGGGGTTAGCCAATTTGTCTGAGACCACACAGAACTCAATTCTATCT
This sequence comes from Nanger dama, assembly GCA_917880005.1. NCBI lineage: Eukaryota > Metazoa > Chordata > Mammalia > Artiodactyla > Bovidae > Nanger > Nanger dama. The sequence goes on from CAKJTW010000026.1 coordinate 16,229,654, forward strand.
GACTTTATCTCCAGATAACTGAGACATTAAGTGCGCTAATCTATGTTTGGTGTAGGATGCAGGATGCATGGGGCTGATGCACAGGATGATTCAGGCAGAGGATGTGGGGTGGGAGGTGGGAGGGGGCTTCGGCATTGGGCGATTGTGTTCACCTATGGCTGATTCGTGTCAATGTATGGCAAAACAAATACAGTATTGTAATTAAAAAAATAAATAAATTTAATTTAAAAAATTAATAAAAAAAAATCCATAGGATCCCTATGTTACCCAACATCCCTTCCATTGGGTTGGGTGAAATGAAGGAGTCTGGTAAATTGAAAATAATGAGTCATTTCTGGACCAGAACACATATGCTTTGGTGAGATTCTCTCATTCCTTTCTTCCCTACCATGGCATAACTGGATGCCCTACAATGGCATAACTGGAAAGTGTATATGCCAATATGATGTGTCATAGATTGAGGGAGGCTTAATCCCTGAGTCACTAAATGGAATAATACCCTCCCTTGAATAATTAAGTAAAGTAGTACCTTTTAATGCATTAAGTCACTAGGCTTTTGTAACTTGTCATGGCATCTTGCAATGATTATCAGAAAACATCATGCTCTTCCCATTATTCTTAAGATACTGGACCTGATCTCAAAGAATTTACCAAGTATTTGGGGATATAAGCCAGGACCCATGAAGATATATCTTTAATTCTGAAAAATATGCTGGGACTATATATCATTCAGAATCCAGCTGGAAAAAATTTACCACTCCAGGTATATTAAACAGAGGATATTTAATACAGGAATTGGTTATAAGAGTATTGAAAGGGCTGAAGTTATTAACAGAGAGGAAAACAGAGTTAAAGTAGTATAGCAAACCAGTACTGTTTCTGGATCTCAGAGCAAAAGTCTACCTGTAAGCCAGCGTGCTGTGCTGCTAAAGATCCTGTTGCTGAAGCCCCCTGCCTAAGCACGACCCAGAAGTCTGTACCCCCAGGCTCCTACTGCTTCTGCTACAGCCGCCAGAGCCAGAACCACTGCTGTTACTACCACCGCCATCAACGCACATTCTGTTACCACTGTGATTCCTGAAGCTGCTTCAAGACACTACCAAATGCTCCCTTCCAGCCTCCCACCTATGGCCCCCACTGGCAGAAACAAGCGACTGGAATAGGAACAGCTGTTTGCTATTCATAAAGGTCCAGCGTAGAGGGTAGGAGGAGGGTTAAAGGCAAATGGCTGGCATGGATTCCATAGCAGTTAGGACAGCACTTGCCAAGGGAACTTAGAGAAGCAATTAAGACAGACTGTATGGCCAAGGAGAGACGTACTAGTTTCCTGTTGCTGCTGCAACAAATAATCGTAAACTAACCTGTTGGGGGTTTATACCAACCTGCCAATTCCAAGAGGCACCCAATGTCTCCTTTGGGAACCGACCAGAAATGGACAAAGCGTGTGGACCAAACTCTCCTTTCTCGGTCAAACTTTTCAGTCTCTTTGACCATTTCATAACTCCTTGGGAATTAGAAGTATCAACCTAATCTATGGAGAAGGCAATGACATCCCACTCCAGTACTCTTGCCTGGAAACTCCCATGGATGGAGGAGCCTGGTAGGCTGCAGTCCATGGGGTTGCTGAGTCAGACACGACTGAGTGACTTCCCTTTCACTTTTCCCTTTCATGCATTGGAGAAGGAAATGGCAACCCACTCCAGTGTTCTTGCCTGGAGAATCCCAGGGATGGCGGAGCCCAATGGGCTGCCGTCTGTGGGGTCGCACAGAGTCGGACATGACTGAAGGGACTTAGCAGCAGTAGCAACTTAGCAGTAGTGGCTGAAAACAATAAATGCATTCTGTTACAGTCCTGGAGGTGGATGATATAAAATGTATCCATTTTACCATGTATGGTAACATATTCACAGGTTTCAGGAATAAGGGTGTGCACATATACAAGGGCCATTATTCCACATATAACAAAAGAGATTTGTACCAGATTCTCAAAGGATGCATAGGATTGGGATGAGTAGAGAAGAGTATGAATAGCAGATTATTCTAGGCTTGGGAATTAACAAGCACAAAGGCACAGTGGCCGAGAAGCACACAGTCTGGTGGAGGATAGACTGGGTATAAATGATTGTGACTGGAAAATGGTTCATTAGGGCCATGGTAAAACATCAGTCTAGAAAGGCAGGTGTGGCCCAGATGCTGGAAAGCATTGATTTTGTAGTTAATGTTATAGTTAATGGGAAAACTTGAAAGGTTATTGAAGAAGGGAATGATGTAAAAAAAAAAAAAGACTTCTGTTTAAACATGTAAAGAATGACAATAGCTGAGATTTACTTTCAACTGCTATGCATTGGGTTAAATATTTCATGTTCTATAGCTCGTTAATCTACATGACAATCCTGTGAGATGGGACCCATTAAGATTTTTGCAGTGAGGAAAGTGAGGCCAAGAGAGGCTTAGAACCTTTCCCAAGGCCATTTGTTTGCTAAGTCAGGGACCTGCCATTTAAACCAACTAATCTGACTCTGGAGTCTGAGTTCTTAACCCTGTCTTAATCTGCATGGGTTGCCATAACCAATACCATAGCTTGGGTGACTCAAACAAGAGAAACTGATTCATCCTCATCGTTCTGGAGGATGGAAAGTCCAAGATTAAGGTTCTGGCTGATTTGGCTTCTGGTGAGAGCTCTCTTCCTGGTTTGCAGATGGATCTTTTCACGCGTCCTCATATGGCAGGAGAGAGCTCTCTGGTATCTCTTAGAAGGGCACTGCTGCTGCTGCTGCTAAGTCACTTCAGTCGTGTCCGACTCTGTGCAACCCCACAGACGATAACCCACCAGGCTCTGCCGCCCCTGGGATTCTCCAGGCAAGAACACTGGAGTGGGTTGCTATTTCCTTCTCCAGTGCATGAAAGTGAAAAGTGGAAGTGAAGTCACTCTGTCATGTCCCACTCTTAGCGACCCCATGGACTGCAGCCTACCAGGCTCCTCTGCCCATGGGATTTTCCAGGCAAGAGTACTAATTCCATCATAAGGGTCCCATCCTCGTGCCCTCATCTAAAAGTTATTGTCTTCCAAAGGCCTTGTCTCCAAATACCATCAAACTAGAGATCCACATGTGAATCTGTGGAGCAACACTATTCAGTCCATAGTACCCCCTCTAAGTGAGTGCCCAATCCATAGGAGACCTAGATGAGACCAGAACTGGCCTCCTCAAATGCTTCCATATATTAAAATCCCCACAGACAAACTTTGGAAATGTTAACTTTGCATTTTCAAGAACAGAAAAAGAAATGAAGTGTCATTTTATTACCATCAGATGACTGCGCATAACTCTGATCGGGACTTCCCTGCTGGTCCAGTGGTTAAGACTCCACACTCCCAATGTAGGCAGACTGGATTTGATTCCTGGCTGGGAAACAAAGATCCTACATGCCATGAATACATGCTAATTAGGAATTATGAGTGGAAACAGACTCCATGGAAACCAAAGCCCAGTCCCTCTCCTCTAATTGCCCAGCCTTGGATCTTGAATATTGGTGAGGGTCAGAGTTCCTCAAAGCTGGAGGAACCCATGGGCCAAATATAAGCCATAATTGGGGAATTTCAAAGGTCAAGAGTCCAAAGACAAAAGTGGAAACCAAAGAAGCAGGGTAATATTGGGCAAAGCAAAAGCAAACCAGGAATGCCTGCATGTTTAGCCGCTCCACCATGTCTAAGTCTTTGTGATCTCATGGACTATAGCCTGCTAGGCCTCTCTCTCCATGGGATTCTCCAGGCAAGAATACTGGAATGGGTTGTCACTTCCTCTTCCAGGAGATCTTCCTGACCCAGGGATCAAACCCATGTCTCCTACATCTCCTGCATTGCAGGTGGATTCTTTACCTCTGAACCATCTGGGAAGCCCTCCACATCCCAAGAGGCATGGCCAAAAAGTAAATGAAAAACAGTCAGTACAGTAAACCTGATTTAATAGTAATAATAATAATAAACCTCTGATAACACCAACTGTGGGGCAGATAGGATACACAGAAACTTCTACCTGGTGAGAGAAGAGTAATTGCTACATCGTGGAGAACAAATTGGCAATGCCTCGCAAAGGTGAAGATGCTTATATACCCCAAAACTGGCAGTTCCACTTCGTAAAACATTAACAGAAGAACTCAGTTCCAATTATATAGGAAGACACTTATGAATGTATTTATTGTAAATATATTTTGCTGTGGAAACAGTGAAAACAAGCAAGCTGTCAATTAATAGAGAGGCAGATAAATAACTGATGGTTTTGTCCAACACGAGAATAGCAGTCAATGGCTAAAAAGAATAAACTGGAACTCATCTATCAACACCTGGAAAGGGAAATGGCAATCCACTCCAGTATTCTTGCCTGGAGGATCCCATGGACAGAGGAGCCTAGCGGGCTACAGTCCAAGGGGTCACGAAAATTCATACACGACTGAGTGAATAAACAATAATAACATCTGTCAACACAGATAAATTTCAAAACCATAATGCTGAAAGATAAATGTAAAGCAAGGCACACCAGATTGGCTAGAATGCACGTAAATTTTAAAAACACCAAAAATTTGTATGTATTTTCTATGGATGGCAAGAGTAAACATCGACATTTTAGGAATCAGTGAACTAAAATGGACTGAAATGGGTGAGTTTAACTCAGATGACTATTATATCTACTACTTACGGCAAGATTCCTTAGAAAAGAATGAAGTAGCCCTCATAGGCAGCAAAGGAGTCTGAAATGCAGTACTTTGGTGCAATCTACAGAATAATCTCTGTTCATTCCCAAGACAAACCATTCACTATCACAGTGATCCAAGTCTATGCCGCAACCACTAATGCAGAAGCTGACGTTGACTGGTTCTATGGACACTTACAGTCCCTTCTAAACAAACACCAAAACAAACAAACAAACCCCCAAAAGATGTCCTTTTCATCATAGGGGACTGGAATACAAAAGTAGAAAGTCAAGAATTACCTTGAATAACAGGCAAGTTTGGCCTTGGGGTACAAAATGAAGCAGGGCAAAGGCTAACAGACTTTTGCCAAGAGAACACACTGGTCATAGCAAACACCCTCTTACAAGAACACAAGAGACAGCTCTACACATGGACGGTCAATACCGATATCAGATTGATTATATTCTTTGTAGCCAAAGATGGAGAAGCTCTATATAATAAGCAAAAACAAGACCAGGAGCTGACTGTGGCTCAGATCATGAATTCCTTATTGCCAAATTCAGACTTAATTGAAGAAAGTAGGGAAAACCACTGACCATTCAGGTATGACCTAAATCAAATCCCTTCTGATTATGTGGTGGAAATGACAAATTGAGTCAAGGGATTAGATCTGATAGACAGAGTGCCTGAAGAACTATGGACAGAGGTTCATGACACTGGGCAGGAAGCAGTAGTCAAGACCATCCCCAAGAAAAAGAAATGCAAAAAGACAAAAGGGTTGTCTGAGGAGGCCTTACAAATATCTGAGAAAAGAAGAGAAGCAAAAGGCAAAGGAGAAAAAGAAAGATATACCCATCTGAATGCAAAGTTCCAAGAATGACAAGGAGAAATAAGAAAGCCTTCCTCAGTGATCAATGGAAAGAAATAGAGGAAAACAATAGAATGGGAAAGACTTGAGATCTCTTCAAGAAAATTAGAGATACCATGGGAACATTTCATGCAAAGGTGGGTACAATAAAGGACAGAAACAGCATAGACCTAACAGAAGCAGAAGATACTAAGGAGAGAAGGCAAGAATACACAGAATAACTATACAAAAAGATCTTCATGACCCAGATAACTGTAATGGTGTGATCACTCATCTACAGCCAGAAATCTGAGCCTGAAGTCAAGTGGGCCTTAGGAAGCATCATTACCAACCAAGCTAGTACTATTGAACTCTCTAGTTCCTCTGCCTTTTCTAAAACCAGCTTGAACATCTGGAAGTTCGTGGTTCATGTATTGCTGAAGCCTGGCTTAGAGAATTTTGAGCATTATTTTACTAGAGTGTGAGATTAGTACAATTGGGCAGTAGTTTGAGCATTCTTTGGCATTGCCTTTCTTTGGGTTTGGAATGAAAACTGACCTTTTCCAGTCCTGTGGCCACTGCTGAGTTTTCCAAATTTGCTGGCATATTGAGTGCAGCACTTTCACAGCATCATCTTTCAGGATTTAAAATAGCTCAACTGGAATTCCATCACCTCCACTAGCTTTCTTCATAGTGATGCTTCCTAAGGCCCACTTGACTTCACATTCAAGATGTCTGGCTCTAGATGAGTGATCACACCATTGTGATTATCTGGGTCGTGAAGATCTTTTTGTACAGTTCTTCTGTGTATTCTTGCCACCTCTTCTTAATATCTTCTGCTTCTAGTAGGTCCCTACCATTTCTGTCCTTTATCGAGCCCATCTTTGCATGAAATGTTCCCTTGGTATCTCTAATTTTCTTGAAGAGATCTCTAGTCTTTGCCATTCTATTGTTTGCCTCTATTTCTTTGCATTGATTGCATTGAAAGCCTGAGGAAGGCTTTCTTCTCTCTCCTTGCTATTCTTTGGAACTCTGCATTCAAAAGGATATATCTTTCCTTTTCTCCTTTCAGAGCTATTTGTATGGCCTCCTCAGACAGCCATTTTGCTTTTTGCATTTCTTTTTCTTGGGGATGGTCTTGATTCCTGTCTCCTGTACAATGTCAAGAACCTCCATCCATAGCTCATCAGGCACTCTATCAGATCTAGTCCCTTAAATCTATTTCTCACTTCCACTTTACAGTCATGAGGGATTTGATTTAGGTCATACCTGAATGGTCTAATGGTTTTCTCCACTTTCTTCAATTTCAGTCTGAATTTGGCAATAAGGAGTTCATGATCTGAGCCACAGTCAGCTCCTGGTCTTGTTTGTGCTGATTGCATAGAGTTTCTCCTTTTTGGCTGCAAACATATAATCAATCTGATTTTGGTGCCGACCATTGGTGATGTCCATGTGCAGAGTCTTCTCTTGTGTTTTTGGAAGAGGTTTTTGCTATGACCACTGCGTTCTCTTGACAGAATTCTCTTATTCTTTGCCTTGCTTCATTCTGTACTCCAAGGCCAAATTTGCCTGTTACTCCAGGTGTTCCTTGACTTCCTACTTTTGCATTCCAGTCCCCTATAGTGAAAAGGACATCTTTTTTCTTCTTTTTATCTGTCTAGTCAAAGATATGGTTTTTCCAGTGGTCATGTATGGATATGAGAGTTGGATCATGAAGAAAGCTAAGCCTTGAAGAATTGATGCTTTTGAACTGTGGTGTTGGAGAAGACTCTTGAGAGCCCCTTGGACTGCAAGGAGATTAAACCAGTCCATCTTAAAGGAGATCAGTCCTTAACATTCATTGGAAGGACTGATGCTGAAACTGAACCTCCAATACTTTGGCCACATGATGCGTAGAACTGACTCATTGGAAAAGACTCTGATGCTGGGAAAGATTGAAAGCAGGAGGACAAGGAGACGAGAGAGGATGAGATGGTTGGATGGCATCACTGACCTGATGGACATGAGTTGAGCAAGCTCTGGGAGTTGGTGATGGACAAGGAAGCCTGGCGTGCTGCAGTCCATGGTGTCTCAAAGATTAGACATGACTGAGCAACTGAACTGACTTTTATGGATGTCCATAGACATAATAAAATTATAAACACATCCTTTGGAGGAATGCGCATGAAGTACAGGGAAATTAGAAAGGTGGGGTGAAGTCAGGGTAGGACTTTAGCTTAAGTGTGACATTTTATTTCTTGGGGAAAAAGAGACATCTGCAGAATATTTAGTGGTGAAAGATGCTTGTGTTTTATTATTTTCTGTATTAGTGTGTTTCCTGCTATAAAATATTCAACTTAGTTTATCACTTATAATAATTGGAAAAAACTAAGGGGGTCTAATAATAGTAATATTCAGCCCCCTGGGCTGATTTGAGAATTAAATGAAATAGTATGTCTAATCCATCTTGCCCAATGTCTAGTTCCAGAGGCTAGACTCAGGCCTCAAAGAAGCTCCTTTGCTTTCAGATTTCTTGTCTCACCTTGACATTTATGGAGTGATTATAGTTCAAAAACATAGTCTTATATTCATTATTTAATTTTATCATCATCACAAGCCAGTGAATACAGTGAATGTCTTTTTTCCCATTTTAAGACACTGGGGTCTAAGAAATGAATGTAAGTAGTTCTGGGCAGCAGGACAGAGGAACCAGATCTGCTGAAATCCTGCCATTGACTCTTCCCACCATCTCTCTAAGATGGAGTGGTAGTGGCTTGTCAAGGGGCAGAGAAGGTTCTTCTTCCTGAAGTGGAACAGTAACTCTAATAAGCCCTATTTGAGGACTGAGCAGGAGATAGAACTGGTTTAGAGCAAGCAGCCTGCCCCAGCAATTCCTTCATGCAGTCAGCAAATTCCCTCACCTCCCCAGGCTTTCTTGAAGGCCTCTGCTCACGAAATAGCAATTTCTCCCTATCAAACAGCCTTGTTCCCTGTAAATGCTTTAGAAATCTATGTGAATCAAATGAAATCACATGTATAGTTATACTCTGGAAATAATGATGTGATAATAAATGAAAAATACTAGTGTTACTGCATAAATGGGCTGCTGGACTGAAAGTTTTGATATTTTAGCAATTCCATATAGTTCAGATCCTTTTGAAAAGTCCAAGAAAAATGGAAGGAATAGAGGAAACCTTCATCCTTTTAGAGAAACCCATCTAAAGGAAAGCCAAAGAGTGGATTTCTGATTGCAAAGAACCCATTCAACTGAGCTTAACAACCACAAAGCTGTGTTTCAATGTGTATGACACGTGGGTAGCACAATGTCTTCTTCAATAAGTGGCTTCCATTTATTTGCATTGTTCCCATTCTCTAAAAGTAATTTTTAATTTACAATATCCGATATGATTCATTAATCTAGAAAATTAGACTTCCGGGCAAACATGGTCTGTGTGTCCAAAAATTGAAATCCAACTCTTTGTGCTCTTTCGTTTTCCTTCAGAGAAACTTTAGGTTTGCAAATTCAGAGCAAATTAATTTAGCAAAATGAGTGCTCCTGTATTTACAACACTTCACGTTTGACTTAATTGTCCTAGAGCTATAAGAAGTGCAGAACGCCAAGGACAAGATGCTGGATTAAAATGGAAGTGACTGTCAGTTAACAGTGAGGGCAAGCGGGGGCATCTCCACGCTGGAGACAGCAGTCGAGACACAGGTAAAAGGGCTGTGACACGTTGACTAAAAGGCTTGAAAGGTGACATCTGGGATGAGTAATTTCTAGTACTATAGGGCTTGTACCTGAGCTTTTCAAACTAATGCTTTAGTGAAGAATCAAGAATGGTGGTCCAGTGGTTAAGAATCCACCTGCCAATGCACAAGTTTGATCCCTGGTCTAGGAAGATGCCTTAGGCAACTAAGCCCATGCGCCACAACTACTGAAACCCACTCACCCCTACGGTCCATGCTTCACAACAGGAGAAGTCACCGCAATGAGAAGGCCTTGCACCATCCCAGAGAGCAGCCACTGCTCACTGCAACTAGAGAAAGCCCGCACACAGCAACGAAGACGCAGCATGGCCACAAATAAATAAATTTAAAAAAAAGTAGTAGAGAGACTTTTCTAACCATTTAGGAGTACAAGATAATTGGCTGCAGAATCTAAACTATTCATAACTAGGAGACAAGAGCCTGGCTACTGTCCAACTTGCCTGATCTAAACTTTCTCATCTGCACAAAGGGGATAACACTGAATTTCCAAGGACAGTGATGAGCTTTCAAGAGAAATCTCACTTGAAGGCACTTCGTAATACTTAACAATCCCCGTACAGTGCCATTGCCCCTAAGAAATACCACAGGGATAGAATGCAACTCCCCATACACCACGTGTTGGACACCATTCTTTCAACTAAAGTTCACATTTTTCTCAGTTGACCCTAAAGCACTTAATAAGGCTTGCTGAAGTGATCCTTTGGGAACAAGATGAGGAGTTGGGCAAAGAAGTAAATCGTTTCTCATTGATGATAATAATGGAAAACAAAGCTCAGGACAAGTTCATAATTTCTATGAATTTTACTAGGCAGTGGGTTTTATTTGAATTAATCTACACTGACCATAATTCTCAGTGCTTTACTGTTTTTCCCATATCTAAAACAGCAATTCTTCTCAAGCTATACATTGTAAGCACTAGTTCAAACTAACTAGATATTTTTTTTTTAACAAAGAATGATTCAGTTCTCTGAGTCTCCTGTTTTTATATATAGTGTACCATGTGTCTTTAGAATTACTTTAATTTAATATTAGAAGAATTGGATATGCTTATAATCAAACTGCATTATTCATACGATTTAAGCATTCACACTTTTCAATGCTTTTATTTCATACTTCAGTTTGTTTTCTTTTAAGGGCTGAATCAACTTGATTAGGTATTCTTACTGCCTTTCTTTTCAATGCTTGTCCTTGTATAACACATCTCTATTCATATGCATTTTTATAAATTGACAGTTGACTATATTCATATAAGCTCCCTGCTTTAAAGCATGAATGTTCAAAAGATTCTAAAGTTTTATGACATTTTGGTCCCCTGGTCTTTTAGTAGTATAGCATCTTTAGCTGTGTAAGAAACCATCCCCAAATTTTGAATCTTAAAGTAATAGCCATATCAGTAGCTCAAGATTTAGTGAATTGACATTTGGGGCTGGGTGGTTCCTGACCATCTCAGCTGGGCTCACTCAGGCATCTCCCATTGGCTAGTGGTTGATGGCCTCATTCATATGTTAGGCAGTTAGTTGGCTGGCTGGTAGGATAACTGGGCCAAATAAAACTCATCATCCAGTAGGCTAGATCAAGCTTGTTCACACCGTGATAATCTCCAGGTTCCCAATGGCACCAAGAGAAAGCAAGCTTGGATGTGTACACATTTTCAAGTCTCTCCTTGCTTGACCAAAATAAGCCTCATGACCAAACTCAGATTCAGTGTGGGAAAAGACTGCCTAGGGGAGATATGTATAAATTGTAGGCTATCATTTTAACCACCTGGCCCAAGCAACATTCCTACAGCGTCCTTTCCTCTTGAATGCACCCTTTGTCACACCTTCCTTGGAGAGATTTCAGAAGAAAGTTCTTACACACACCCTTCCATTCTGCCCCAAACTGAATAAGGCCTCTTTCTCTCATTATTTGAGCCCAAGTCTCAGATAGTAAAGAATCTGACTGAAAGGCAGGAGACTCAGGTTTGATCCCTGGGTCAGGAAGAGCCCCTGCAAAAGGGAATAGCAACCCGCTCCAGTGTTCTTGCCTGGAGAATTCCATGGTCAGAAGAGCCTGGAAGGCTACAGTCCAAGGAGTTGCAAAGAGTCAGACGTGACTGAGTGACTAACACTTTCTTTCCGATACCTTGACATTAAGTCAAGCATGGAAGTTCTTCCTAAATTATTCTTAACTGAGCATCAACCACTGAAACCACAGAGACGTTCTGCTTTTGATATTTCAAAGTCAAATCAGGGTAGCACTGATGAGCTGCAGATCTTTTATTTTTATTCTTGAAGAATATCATAGATTGCAAGTCTACTTTGTTTTCATGATGGATTGAACCACTTAAAGCTTGAGACGTGGTTTGCTTATTTCTTTGAGATTGCTGGGTCAAATGGCATGGTTTTAAATACGTATTTCCAGATTGCTATCTCCAAAACACATAACAATTCAGATTTCTACTAGCAATGTGTGAATGTATATTTAAATTCTCCATCAGGAATAAGTAATCAAAGCTTTTATAATTTTTGTTAGTTTGATAGGCATGTTATATTTCATTGTTACCTTAATTTGTATTTCCCTGACCACTAGTGAGTTGGAGAAGTTTTAAATATGTATGCTCACCATTTGGATTTGTTTTTAGCTGCTTATTCATATTTTTTGGGGGGTCATTTTTCTGTTCAGTTGTTATTCTTGTCAATGTATAAGACCTCTTTGCATATAATAAAATTGTTAATTTTTTGTTGGCTGTACTGCAATTTTCTCCCAATATCTAGCTTTATTGATTTACTTTTTACTATTCAGGAAACATTTTTTAAATTACTTTTATATAACCAAGTGTGCTGTTTTTGAAATGGTTTCTGGTCTCCTTGTCTTGGTTAATAAGGTTTCTCTTGGCTTTAGATTGTATGTGTAATCTTGATTTTTGCCAAGATTACTTTACATTTTTGTTATTTGTATTTAAGTCTTTTATCCTTTTGGAATGTATTTTTGTAGGTGATGTAATATAAAGGTCCAATGTTACTTTCTTCACCATGGATAAGCATGATAGTACTATCACTATTTGTTTAATAACTCACCCTTTTCTGACTGAATTAAAATAGCATTTTTAATCTTTTAAATTTTAATGTATGCTGGGTTTTTTTATTCTCTATTTTTTAATATTTCCTTTTAATTTGGTTATAACATATGCCAATATTCAGTAGGGCAATCCCCTAATATTGTGTTTTTACAGATGAATATTGGACAGCTTAAAAGACATTTCACATAATTGTCAAATTCTAAAGAATAAAATCTTTGGGGTTACTAATTTTTGAAGAATCCAACACTTTTATGCTGTTAAGTTTTATCCAAGAATAAGCAGTGCTTTTTCATTTGTGAATATTTATTTTTATGTCCTCAAGATTTCTTCACATAGGATCTATATCTTTATCATTCAATCTACGCCTAATAAATTTACAGTCAAGGCTATGGTTTTTCCAGTAGTCATGTATGGATGTAAGAGTTGGACTATAAAGAAAGCTAAATGCTGAAGAATTGATGCTTTTGAACTGTGGTGTTGGAGAAGACTCTTGAGAGTCCCTTGGACTGCAAGGAGATCCAACCAGTCTATCCTAAAGGAGATCAGTCCTGGGTGTTCATTGGAAGGACTGATGCTAAAGCTGAAACTCCAATACTTTGGCCACCTCATGCAAACAACTGACTCATTGGAAAAGACCCTGATGCTGGGAGGGATTGAGGGCAGGAGGAGAAGGGGACGACAGAGGATGAGACGGTTGGATGGCATCACTGACTCAATGGACATGGGTCTGGGTGGACTCTGGGAGTTTGTGATGAACAGGGAGGCCTGGTGCACTGCAGTTCATGGGGTTGCAAAGAGTCAGACACGACTGAGCAACTGAACTGAACTGAATATTGCAGATGATCTTTTTTGCTATCTCCATTTCTTGGTGATTGTTTTTAGAAGAGACAAAAGACATTTGATATGGTGGAGTGTAGCACAATGGTTAAAACCATAAATTCTAGAACAAGATTCAAATCCTGGTTTGGTTTAAATCTTGGATCTACTACTATTATGTGGGTAATCTTGGATATGCCATTTAAACTTCTGTGCCTCAGTTTTGTCACCTGTAAAATGTTGGTAATAATGCCCACCTGCAACATAGAGACAAGACATCCACCAAAAATTTACTTTCTGGCTTCATAGTGAAGTGTTACTCCTGGGAAATGGCTGTACAGTATCCCCAAAACTGTATTTCCCAGGTTCCATTTTATCTACAAGGTTCTCAGTGTCTGAATTTAGAGCAACAGAATGTGGCAGAAGTGCTGTTTACTAGCTTTGGTCTGAATTAAAAATATGCAAGTCTTCCTCTAATTATCAGTTGGTTATTAATACTTAGGGCAACCTTAGGAGCCTTGAAATAAAGATGACCAAGCCTCTGTCAGCTGCATTCCTTGGATGACTATGGAATAAACTTCTTTTTCACCCCACAACACCCACCGCCTCAGTTCATGAAGGGAAATGTTGACTTCAACTATGATGGGCCACTTAGTTCCTAGGTTTATCTGTTACATCCGCTAGTGTTGCTCTATAAAATATTTCATGAGGTTTATGAGTATATATGTGTATATGTGAATATATAAAAATACATACATATTCACATATCAGTGTGTAAGTTTGAGTGTATTGTTATAAATATAATTATCTTGTATCCAGGAATCTACCATATGATCTTAATTTGAGTTTGAGCATTTTAGTCTCTGGGGTTTTCTGGGTATACAAACCATGTTATCAGTAAAAAATATAGCTGTACCTCTTCCACTGTTTATACCAAAATTACCTTATTTTCTTATCTTACTTGTGTGCATGCTCAGTTGTGTCCAACTCTTTGTGACCTCATGGACTGTAGCCCACCAGGCTCCTCTGTCCTGGCAAGATTACTGGGGTGGGTTGCCATTTCCTGCTACAGGGGATCTTCAAGACCCAGGGATTGGAAACCGTGTCTCTGTAGGTCTTGTATTGGAAAGTGGATTCTTTACCACTGAGCCACCTGGGAAGTCCTTTCTTATTTCACTACATTGCCAAGACAATGTTTATTAATAATCTTAATAGCAGGCATTCTATTATTTTTCTGTTTATTATAAATGTTTTATTGTTTTATTCTTTAAACTTTTATATGTGATCAGATTTTGGGAAATATTATATTTAAGTAACTTCATTAAGTAGTTTCTATTTTACTTGGCAATTTTTTGAAATGACTATGTATTTTATCAAATATGTTGCCTGCATCTGATATTGGTAAGTTCATATGTATTTTCTCCTTTATTAATTGATATTCTGGAATATATTGAGAGAACTTTTCTGGCTTGAACTATTCACACATTTCTCCAAATAAACCTTCTTAGTCACATCATAGTATTCTTTTGATATATTTTTGGATTCCAATTGCTAACAGCTTATTTAGAATTGTTACATTTTAAATCATGGTTGAGATTGGTCTGTAGCTTTCTTTTGTACTAACATCCAACGGGTTGAATATGTTAGTTATATGAAATAAAATGGGAAAGTTTATACATTTTAATAAAAGAATAGCTTAAATAACGTTGGAATTACTTCTTTTTAAATTAGAGAATGCTCACTTTTGAATGTGCTGGTCTTGGTACCTTTTAAATGGTAGATCTTCGCATGCCTTAGCATCTCAGTGATGACTGATCCACAAGTTCTCTACTTCTTTTGTCATTGTCAGTAATTCAGTTCATATTTTAAAAGTTTTAGTTTAATAATCATGAATTCATTATATTTTGCTGTACCTGACACTTCTTAAATATTCTAATTTTGGTTTTGTTCTTATTGTTCAGTAGTTCTATATTGCTGGACACCTCTTTGCTTGATCTTCCTTTCTCTGACTCCTGCGTCCTTATAGCTGAGTTACCGTTTTTACTGTTGGGTCTCAAGTTGTGGTAGCAATCTAGAAAGGGATGGGATGTAAAATATTTTGTGCTCTGTGGACTGTTAGGTCTTCCATCTCCTTGAACTCTCCCAGCCTCAGGAGTGCAGTTGGCTCACCCAGTTCTCAACTTCCCTTTAGCTTCTTGATAGCTGAGAACACTGGGGATATCTCTCTGCCAACCCCAGATTCACATTTTGTTGGGCCAAAGTTTTCCCAGAATCCAAAGCATTTCAGTTCCTGGGATCGCTGAAGCTGCTGTGCAGACTCTCACTTGGTCACCTGAATTCACCTTGCTGAGACGAGAATGCAGAGCCAAGAATTTCACATCAGGTTGGACCGGGAGAGACCCATAGACTGGAAATGGGAATGGAGGGAAATTTAAATGGATTTTTTTCTTTCCACAATAATAAACTAATGCATGAGATAAAACAAAGGTGATTTATCGATATTTTTAATCAAAATCTAAAACCAAAATGGACAGTTCTCACTTCACATTGCTTTTGATTTAGTAACTGCTGATTTGACATTCCTCTTTGAAAGTATAGGGCTTCTGTGGGCTCAATTGGTAAAGAACCTGCCTGCAATGCAGGAGACCTGGGTTCACTCTCTGGGTTGGGAAGATCCCTGGAGAAGGAAATGGCAACTCACTTCAGTACTCTTGCCTGGGAAATCCCATGGAGAGAAAAGCCTGGCTATGGTCCATGGGCTTGCAAAAGAGTTGGTCGTGACTTAGCAACTAAACCATCACACATCTCAAGTGGTAGATCTGTAGGCAATACCCAGATCTGCAGAACTTTGAGGTCTGTGCTTTTTCAAATTTTATTACTTCCTTCTTTACATAAGCCTTGTATTGTTTCTATTTATTTCTAAATGGAGCTAGGCAAAAATGAATGTATAAAGTTCTCATTTGTACAGATTATTATTAAGATATAGCCTATAGGAACATCTTAAAACATTAAACATCTTAAAGCAAGGATAAGGTTAAGCAAAGCGATAAAGCAATTTATCAGATTAAGATTGTTTCTCTTAAACTAAAGCAGATGTTAGAGTCTGATGTCCTACTTAATGATGAGTCCTTTTACAAAGGTTTATTTCCCTCTTTTTATTAAATGATTTCTTCCCAGGTTGACTTCTTTGATCCATCACCTTAATGACTCATGCCCATTGACAAGCAGTTCTAGATTCATCAGTAATAGAGGTCTGAGTTCTCTCATAATCCCAATAAGAACATTCAGCAAATCTTACATAGAGGCCCATTTGTCTTTTCCATATGTCGAGATTTCACATTTTGTATGATTTTACTAAAGTGTTCCATAAATTTAAAGATGAGCCCTGAAAACATTTTTCTGAATATGGAGGATTCATATAATTCTTGCATCTGTCTGATTTTACTGACGTTGGATAAGAGAGGCCTAAACAACACCTTGATACCACAATGGAAGTTTTATTATGTCATACCTTCTTTGCTGGCTTCTGCAGACTACCTTAGACTGTTAAGAGCTCTGTGACCACAGCATGAAAACTAGAGACCCAAGAAAAAGGTGAAGGCAATGAACTATGGAATGAGGTTCGTGACATTGTATGGGAGACAGGGATCAAGACCATCCCCATGGAAAAGAAATACAAAAAGCAAAATGGCTGTCTGGGGAGGCCTTACAAATAGCTGTGAAAAGAAGAGAGGCAAAAAGCAAAGGAGAAAAGGAAAGATATAAGCATCTGAATGCAGAGTTCCAAAGAATAGCAAGAAGAGATAAGAAAGTCTTCTTCAGCGATCAATGCAAAGTAATAGAGGAAAACAACAGAATGGGAAAGACTAGAGATCTCTTCAAGACAATTAGAGATACCAAGGGAACATTTCATGCAAAGATGGGCTCGATAAAGGACAGAAATGGTCTGGACCTAACAGAAGCTGAAGATATTAAGAAGAGGTGGCAAGAATACATGGAAGAACTGTACAAAAAGATCTTCATGACCCAGATAATCATGATGATGTGATCACTCACCTAGAGCCAGACATCTTGGAATGTGAAGTCAAGTGGGCCTTAGAAAACATCACTACGAACAAAGCTAGTGGAGGTGATGGAATTCCAGTTGAGCTGTTTCAAATCCTGAAAGATGATGCTGTGAAAGTGCTGCACTCATTATGCCAGCAAATTTGGAAAACTCAACAGTGGCCACAGGACTGGAAAAGGTCAGTTTTCATTCCAATTCCAAAGAAAGTCAATGCCAAAGAATGCTCAAACTACCGCACGATTGCACTCATCTCACATGCTAGTAAAGTAATGCTCAAAATTCTCCAAGCCAGGCTTCAGCAATACGTGAACTGTGAACTCCCCAATGTTCAAGCTGGTTTTAGAAAAGGCAGAGGAACCAGAGATCAAATTGCCAACATCTGCTGGATCATGGAAAAAAGCAAGAGAGTTCCAGAAAAACATCTATTTCTGCTTTATTGACTATGCCAAAGCCTTTGACTGTGTGGATCACAATAAACTGTGGAAAATTCTGAAAGAGATGGGAATACCAGACCACCTGACCTGCCTCTTGAGAAATCTGTATGCAGGTCAGGAAGCAACAGTTAGAACTGGACATGGAACAACAGACTGGTTCCAAATAGGAAAAGGAGTACATCAAGGCTATCTATTGTCACCCTGCTTATTTAACTTCTATGCAGAGTACATCATGAGAAATGCTGGGCTGGAAGAAACACAAGCTAGAATCAAGACTGCAGGGAGAAATATCAATAACCTCAGATATGCAGATGACACCACCCTTATGGCAGAAAGTGTAGAGGAGCTAAAGGGCCTCTTGATGAAGGTGAAAGAGGAGAGTGAAAAAGTTGGCTTAAAGCTCGACATTCAGAAAACAAAGATCATGGCATCTGGTCCCATTGCTTCATGGGAAATAGATGGGGAAACAGTGGAAACAGTGTCAGATTTTATTTTGGGGGCTCCAAAATCACTGCGGATGGTGACTGCAGCCATGAAATTAAAAGACGCTTACTCATTGGAAGAAAAGTTATGACCAACCTAGATAGCATATTCAAAAGCAGAGACATTACTTTGCCGACTAAGGTCTGTCTAGTCAAGGCTATGGCTTCTCCTGTAGTCATGTATGGATGTGAGAGCTGGACTGTGAAGAAGGCTGAGAGCCGAAGAATTGATGCTTTTGAACTGTGGTGTTGGAGAAGACTCTTGAGAGTCCCTTGGACTGCAAGGAGATCCAGCCAGTCCATAATGAAGGAGATCAGCCCTGGGATTTCTTTGGAAGGAACGATGCTAAAGCTGAAACTGAGGTACTTTGGCCACCTCATGTGAAGAGTTGACTCATTGGAAAAGACTCTGATGCTGGGAGGGATTGGGGGCAGGAGGAGAAGGGGATGGCCAGAGGAGGAGATGGCTGGATGGCATCACGGACTCGATGGACGTGAGTCTGAGTGAACTCCGAGAGATGGTGATGAACAGGGAGGTCTGGCGTGCTGCGATTCACGGGGTCGCAAAGAGTCAGACACGACTGAGCAACTGAACTGAACTGAAAGAACCTAACCTGTTTAATATATAAGAACAGTGGGAACTGAAGTAGTGGAAGATTTCTTCAGACTCATTTGATTTCAGACTATTGTACTTAAGCAAAGTGATCCACAGAGGCAGCCTGATTCTGACTAGACCTCTCTCTCTACCTTGAGTGGCTATTGCACTCGACATACATGCCTGGCCTTGTTGGGAACATGAAATCAAGCTTAGCTTTCCTTAAAGGAGCCAGGAGATAAAGGGGGAAAAAATAGGAGAGTACAGACATACAAAAGGGAAAGATAAATTCCAGAATGCTTCATGGGGAGAAGGACCTTCCCAAAGAGAAAGCATAAACAAAAATATGGGCAAGTGTATGTAGCTTGTGTGTGTGGCTTCACATGCATAGCTGGTGGACAGAAGAAATCAGTTATAAACCAAGAAAGGTAGCTTGGAGTCAGATCATAAATGGTCCTGAATACCATGGAAAATCAGGTACAATATGAGGATGAGAAGAAGATACGGTCAAAAGGACAACTCAAAATTGGCTAAGTCCTTGTACCATTTTCTGTTGTGAAAATGTCCTATGAATCTCATTGTTGTTGAATCGCTAAGTTATGTCTGACTGTTTGTGACCCCATGGACAGCAGCATGCCTGGCTTCCCTCTCCTTCACTATCTCCCAGAGTTTGCTCAGATTCATGCCCACTGAGTCAGTGATGCTAACTCATCCATTAGTCCCTAGGAAATGCCCGCTTGCTTTCTGGGGCACCATTTCCTCAGGGTCCCACCTTCCAATACAGGTGATTTTAACAGAGAAGACTATACTGTTCAGGCCTGTAATCATGAGACCCTCCTGGTTTATTCAAAAAGTATAGTCACTCTAAGCCAAAGCTGGGCTCTTGGTCCTGTGTTTCATGACTATCTCATTCCTAGCCAGATCTGGGGCTGTACAGCTTGTCTGTCCCCTCTTACCTCTGACTCTGAACACTGAGGATGACTTAAGGTTAGCCCCTTAGTTCCCTACTCTATCTGGATCTCAGAATTGAGCTGCAAAAGCTGAATCTAAAATATTCCTGCAAGAGGGAGGGAGGCCTTAAACACTTCTACCCAGAAGATACACTGGGTTTTTAATTCCAGTATTTTTACAACCACGGTATATTATGAAGAAGGGGATGTTTATAAATTTTTTGAAAGATAGAAAAACAAATTATATTTTCTGTATGTTGCAGGGAGGGAAAGAAGAACAGAATGTAGGCAAGTGGAAAGATTCCTTTACTGGGTTGGTTTCTTTCTTTCTTTCTTTTCTAGTTATATCACTCCTTAGTGTTCTGTCATTCAAAGCTTTTGTCTCTTCTATAATCCCTATGGGCTGCCAGTCTACAGAAATATCCACAATTGTTCCCCATAGTTGGCTATGGTTAGAGAAGATACCTTTCATATGGCAGCATCTGAGCACACTAAGGGAGAATGCAATGGCGCCCCACTCCAGTGCTCTTGCCTGGAAAATCCTATGGATGGAGGAGCCTCGTAGGCTGCAGTCCATGGGGTCGCTAAGAGTCGGACATAACTTAGCAACTTCACTTTCACTTTTCACTTTCATGCATTGGAGAAGGAAGTGCCAACCCACTCCAATGTTCTTGCCTGGAGAATCCCAGGGATGGGGGAGCCTGGTGGGCTGCATACGAAAGTTACATCTCATTTTCTTGCAAGGTAACTTCTTTTCAAAGATTGGGAACCTGTGCTTTGCAAACACGTTTTCTCTCAACAGAAAAGATAGTGTGAGTAATAACACCCCACAGAAACTGATTATTTCAGCTGTAAAATACAAGTTCCGTGCAGAGTGATGATTTTGAGAATATGATGGTGTTTTCAAAGATAAAAGTCTGTATTTTTGGTCTTTTCCACTGTGCAACAAAGGAAAACCTCATTATCTAAATCATGTTTTTAGCAAGTTACTTTTCCTGGTAGCACACAAGACAGTTCATTTTGCCTGAGCATTTGGAAGTCTTCTTAAATCAACTAAAACTGCAACCACAAGCTAAAATAACAACTACAGGCTTACCTTGGAGATATGGCAGGGTTGTTTAAAGACCCCTAGATAAAGAAAATATTCCCAAAAGTGAGTTACACAAGTTTTTTGTTTCCCAGTGCATGTTAAAGTTATGCTTCTACTATGTGGTAGTCTATGAAATGTGCAGTAGCATTATGTATAAGAAAACAATGCACATACCTTAATTTAAAAGCACTTCATTGCTAAAAAATGCTAACCATCATCTTATAACAAGGGTTGCCATAAACCTTCAATTTGTAAAATATCCAGTATCTCTGAAGTTTAATAAAACAAAGTACAATACCATAGGGTATGTTATACTCTAATTTTCACTGAGCTGATTAAATTTATTCAATGAATGTATGCAAATCTTATGCTATGGAAAATACAAAATAATAAGATGCAAGTTCTGCTTTTTAAAGGTTTACAGTGCAATTAAAGACACAAGACACACAGAATAAAGACAGAAAAGAGTATGAGTTAATGAATGATTTAGTATGATGTAGATCAGAAATTACAAACACCGATGCCTAGGGAATCCAACAGAAAATGAAGCCTAGGTAGAGCTGGTCTGTGAAAGAAGCAATTGGTGGGGATTATGGCAAATTAGGGAGATTTACACTGCTTAAAGTGGGAAGCTTCTACTCATTTGAGCTGTTAAGCTTTCAGGCAAGATTAGGGGCCATCTTCTACCAATCTTATTATTTTTCAGAAAGATCCAATGATCTGGATTATCAAAATATCTGGAAAAATAGAAAAATTTAAAAAAGAATAAATAATCCTATCTGAGTCTATATTGTGGAAACCAAAAGAAACACATCTGCATGCCATATTGATCTCACAGGTCATCAGTTTTTTAAACTCTTTTTAAAGTCATTTAGAAAAAGAAGTAATTACATTGTAACAGATAAGACCACAGGCTTGGAATTGAGTAATTAATACCTGAAGCAAATTTCTTAGCTTTTTAAAGTACAATCTGTAAAGTAATTCACAGAATTGCTGCAAGGATTAAATAACATAAAAAAATACATAAGGTATTTATTAGAATACCTGGAAAATTGCAAATTACTAATTCAGTGATAGTTTTCTGTCTCTGTGTGTTTGTTTCTCTATCACGCACAAACCCCACTCACACATGTTTTGGAGATCTTGAAGGCAAGAAAATCTATGTTTTCTGTATTGATCCTCCAATTATATGTTAATGCCATTTTCAGACTACAGGCTTCCCTGGTGGCTCAGATGGTAAAGAATCTGTCTGCAATGCAGATGACCTGGGTTCAATCCCTGAGTCAGGAAGATCCTCCTGGAGGAGGAAATGTTAGCCCACTCCAGTATTCTTGCCTGGAGAATACCATGCACAGAGGAGCCTGGCAGGCAACAGTCCAGTGTCGTAGAATTGGACAGGACCAAGCAACTAACACTTTCTGAGTTAAACTGACTACTAAACTTACTGAAATAGTCATTCTATTACAGTTCTAGCTTCCTGCTACTACTGCTGCTGCTGCTGCTAAGTCGCTTCAGTCGTGGCCGACTCTGTGCGACCCCATAGACGGCAGCCCACCAGGCTCCCCCGTCCCGGAGATTCTCCAGGCAAGAACACTGGAGTGGGTTGCTGTTTCCTTCTCCAACGCATGAAAGTGAAAAGTGAAAGGGAAGTCGCTCAGTCGTGTCCACCACTCAGCGACCCCATGGACTGCAGCCTTCCAGGCTCCTCTGTCCATGGGATTGTCCAGGCAAGAGTACTGGAGTGGGGTGCCATTGCCTGAGGTTTGATCAGATTCGGGTTTGAGTTTTTCATGTTTGTGGCTGTCAGTCAGCAAGTGATTGTGAACTTCCACCAGGAAGCACATAATGTATAGTTATCTTTTTGGAGGTACCATTCACTGATGGTAGATGCCTCAAACCAATCATTCATTCAGTTCAGTTCAGTCGCTCAGTTGTGTCTGACTCTTTGCAACCCCGTGAATCGCAGCACACCAAGCCTCCCTGTCCATCACCATCTCCTGGAGTTCACTCAAATTCACATCCATCAAGTTGGTGATGCCATCCAGCCATCTCATCCTCTGTCATCCCCTTCTCCTCCTGCCCCCAGTCCCTCCCAGCATCAGAGTCTTTTCCAATGAGTCAACTCCTTGCATGAGGTGGTCAAAGTACTGGAGTTTCAGCTTTAGCATCATTCCTTCCAAAGAACACCCAGGACTGATCTCTTTTAGAATGGACTGGTTGGATTTTCTTGCAGTCCAAGGGACTCTCAAGAGTCTTCTCCAACACCACAGTTCAAAAGCATCAATTCTTCAGCACTCAGCTTTCTTTACAGTCCAACTCTCACATCCGTACATGACTATTGAAAAAACCATAGCCTTGACTAGATAGACTCTGCTTTTGAATATGCTATCTAGGTTGGTTATAACTTTCCTTCCAAGGAGTAAGCATCTTTTAATTAGGGGTTACAAAATGGTGATATTATAATTTTATTATGTCTTCTTCATTAGTTAGCTGAAAATTTCAAAGAAAAAATTTCTCATTAGCGATTTTGTCATCTTGAGGTATCTGGAACTCTTACTGAAAAGACAAGACAAAGTTTCCTTTTTAATTATCAATTTTCAAAATGATGGATAGTTCTCCCGGAGTGAATTCTGGGAGTTGGTGATAAACAGGGAGGCCTGGCATGCTGTAATAATTGATAACTATCAATTTTATTATTGTCATTATCATTATCATTATAAACTCATGGATTCAAATATATTTAATGTCATTTAGCCCTTCAGTTATTACTCTTTGGAAGGGCACATTTTTCCTTCTTTAGTCAGAAGTTTATTTAGCTTGACTCTTAAGTCCTTTTTCATGTCCTTAACTTAACTATGATGCTTGCTCTGTCTTCTTAATGGTAAAATATTCCAAGATCATTTTGAATTTTTGCTAGGAACCTAGAAAACAGCTACTTCTTCAAGTATTTCTGGTAGTTTTAATGGGAAATAGTACTTACAAATCACAATCTGGGCACTTGAGGTACTTATTCCTACTAAGTTGGTCAAGATTCCTAGTAATTTCATTTGACAGAACTAAGAAAAAGAAAAGCATGAATTTAAAGATACACTATATAATGAGATGGAGAAGGCAATGGCAATCCACTCCAATATTCTTGCCTGAAAAATCCCATGGACGGAGGGCCTGGTGGGCTGCAGTCCATGGGGTTGGTCGCACAGAGTCGGACATGACTGAAGTGATTTAGCATGCATGCATGCATTGGAGAAGGAAATGACAACCCACTCCAGTATTCTTGCCTGGAGAATCCCCATGGACTGGAGCCTGCCAGGCTCCTCTGTCCATGGGGTTGCTAGAGTTGGACACAATTTAGCAACTAAACCACCATCACCAAAACATCTATAAAATCTACAAATAAATATGTGAAAGAAGTCTAACTTCTTTCTATGCCTATTCTTTTCACTATACATCAAAATATTTTTTTAAAAGTTTCTATGAGTTAGTTTTTCATTTCGTTAATAAGTGTGTGTTCACCCTCTTCTTTCTTAGATATTCCATAGTGTATGATTTTTGTCATTGTAGCTGAAGTACAATGTAAATGGGAGTGATTACAGTGGACAGTCTTGATTGGTTTATACTCTTTGGGAAAAACTGTTCAATCTGTCATCTTTGAGTATGATGTTAACTATAGATTTTTGAAAATGCCCTTCATCATATTAAAAGAATTCCCTTCTATTCCCATATCCCTTCTATTTCTATGTATTTATCATTTCTGGAGGCTGATTTTAAATGCTTTTTCTGCATCTATAGAGATGATTACAGGTTTTTTTCTTTACTTTATTAGTATTGTAAGCTCTATTGATTGATTTTTGAATGCTTGATCTAACATTGCATTTCCAGGTAAACTATAATTGTCACGATATATTATTATTTTCCATAGTGTTACTTTTTATTTGCAAATATTCTATTGAATCCTTTGCATCAATATTCATGAAATGTATTGCCCTGAAGCTTTCTTTTCTTCTAATTTCTCTGTTTTGATATAAGGGTAATTGTGATCTCATAAAATGAATTCAGAGGTGCTTTCTTCTATTTTCTTTTTGCCATGAGAGTTTGTGCAGAATTTGAATTATTTCTTCCCTTGAACATATTGCAGAATTTCCAATGAAGCTCTCTGGCCCTAAAGTTTTCTATTCTGGAAAGAATTTTAGCTACAAATATAATTTCTTTATTATATAAAAAACAATTCAGGTTATCTAATTCTTTTTAATTAGGTCTTTTGTCATTTGTATGTGCCAAGAAATGTGTTTCTTTTAAGTTGTGGAGGTTGTGGACCTATAATAGCTTGACTATCCCATTCTTAGCTTTTAATGCCCATAGAAATTGCAGTGCTGTCTCTTCTTTCATACCTGATAATCGTGATTTGTGTCTCCTTACCACTGTGAATTTTGTTAATCTTTCCAAAGAGTCAAAATTTGAATGGATGTTTTCTATTGTTTTTCTGTTCTCTGATCAAATTTTGATTCTTTCTTTCCTCTGTTAGCCTTGGATTTGGCATGCTCTTACTTTTCTGGTTTGGCTCTTCCTTGCTTTTTAAGGTAGGTACCTACAGCGATGCATTTTCCCCATCACTCACTGCTTTTGCTGCATTCCACAAGATTTGGTAAATTGTATTTTTTCAGTTATTTATTTTTACTTGGAGGATAACTGTCCCACAGTACTGTGTTGGTTCCTGCCATACATCAACACGAATCAGCCATAGGCATATGTGTGTCCCCGTCCTCCTAACCCTCCTTCCAACTGCCCCATCCCTCTAGATTGTCACAGAGCATCGGATTTGAGTTCCCTGCATCATTCAGCAAATTTCCAGCAGCTCTCTAGTTTCACATATGGTAATGTATCTCTTTCAAATGGATAAAGAAGTTGTGGTATATATACACAATGGAATATTACTCAGTCATAAAAGGAATCCATTTGAGCCAGTTTTAATGAGGTGGCTGAACCTAGAGCCTATTATACAGAGTGAATTAAGTCAGAAAGAGAAAGACAAGCATCATTATTAATGCATATGTATGGAATCTAGAAATATGCTACTGATAAAGCTATCTGCAGGGCAGCAATGGAGATGCAGACAGAGAATGGACTTGTAGGTATGTTAATTTTAACTTGTAGGTATTTCAATTTCCATTCATTTCTGTTTTCTCATTTCACTTGCAACTTCTTTTTTGACAACTGTTTGAGTGTATTGCTTAATTTCCACATACTTATGAATTTTCTAGTCTTCCTTTTATTATTGCTTTCTCTTTTCATCTTATTGTGCTCAGTGAAGAAACTTTGTAAGATTTTAAATTTTACTGAGATCTGTCTTTTGATCTAACAATTATACTGTCTATCCAGGAGAATCTCTTGTGTGCAAATTACAGAAAGTTGTTGGAAATTGTGCTCCATATAAGTCAGGTCTAACTTTTATAATGCTGTTTAAATACTTCATTTCTTTACTGATGTACTATCTAGTTGTTCTTTCCCTTATTGAAAGTGGTGTGTTAGAGTTACCAACTATTATTACAGAACCATTTTAAGCAATTACTAGTAGGGAAGAATTTACTTCTAGCCTTGTACTGTTTATACACAGCTTTTATCATTTTTGTTTCTCAATTCCGTTACTGCCCATCTTTCCTTAGACTTCAGAATAGTTGGGTTTGTAACCTCAGATCTCTGATAAGTTCAAGAAAAGTTCTGCTTCTGTGATTTTTTTTTTAAGATTATCTAGCTTCTCCTTATTGTTAATTTTTTTCTTGTTGCTGACTTTATTATCTGGGTTTTTCTTCTTGTTTGGGAATGTGGCTTTCCAGATTTTTCTGTCCAAGGTGGAATTTTTAAAATGCAGGTCTTTCTTTTGAAAAGAAATTTTAGTTGTTAATTCAAAGAATTTATAGTACTCAGAGTGCTCCCAAGGCCTTCAGATCTAACTGCATTCCAATTCCCTTTCATTCACTCACAAATTATATGTTTCAGAACATCTCCTCAGTTTCTGTTCTGTTCTTACACTGGCTGGTAATATTTCCCACTGAGTTCCTACTAAAAATGTTGAGGTTCTTCTCTCCTCAGGGTCATGATAAGCCTAATTTCCTTGTCCCTACACTTCCTCCTTCACAGATGCTGATGCTGTGTGATTCTTTTCAGGAGTTTGTCTCCATCTGTTTATATCTAGGGCTCATGGAAGAAGCCAAATCATCCAATTTTGCTGTGGATGTCTGTAGTTCTTCAGATTGGTTCTTATAGCTATCCTGTTAATGTAATGGAGGGATTCAGGGAGAATTGAAAAGTTATATGACTGCTGCTCTTTTTCCAGCAACTATAGTTACTTTTTATTGTCCCTTAATTCCAATAAAATGGCTCCCATTTTCTGTCTACTCTAGACCAAGCACTTTACATATGCTATTACTAACACTTTTAAAAAACCAATTTTGTGGCAATATTAGTCCTGTTTTAGAGATGAAGTTAAATAAGCAGACTCACCTAAGATTCCATACTAGGTAGCAACAGAGTCTTTCAGACAGCAATGACTGTTTTTTCTCTTTAATACATTGTATCTTTGCTTCACATAAGAATATCAGTATAAATCAAGGCAGTGGCAAAGGGTCAAGGTTAACTTCACAACTATGATTGTGCACACAATTTTTCACCAACCTTATAGATTTACATTCACTCATTCAATCAAAAAACATTCACTGACTTTATTTCATGTGCCAAGAACTGATATAATGACATATAATGAGTATTATCAGTCAGAACCTCTGCCTTCATGGTATATAATTTAGGACATATATTCTAGAAGTAATAGAGCCTATTAAGTAGCAATGAGATAATAAGCATGTTGACTTTAAAGGCAAGAGAGGGAACTTGGGCTGTAGGGATAGAGATACACTGAAGAGGGTAGAATTTAACTGACTCAAAGAGCATAACAAAGTCCACTTACTGGACTTGGTGTTCAGCGGGGACTGCGGGTAGGGGAAGATGACCAATGTGATCCCTGAAAATACTATAGGATGGAAACTAAGGAATATGATTGATAGACATTAAATTTAATAATACAGACTTTCCTGTAGCTCGAATGGTAAAGAATCTACCTGCGATGCAGGAGACCAGGGTTTGATCCCTGGGTTGGGAAGTTCCTCTGGAGAAGGGAATGGCAATCCACTCCAGTATTCTTGCCTGGAGAATCCCATAGACAGAGAAGCCTGGCGGGCTACAGTCCATGGGGTTGCAAAGAGTCACACATGACTGAGTGACTAACTCACACAAATTTGATAATAGGGAACATAATTATTTTAAATATTAAAAATCATGTTTCTAGATTATATGAATAAATAAAATATTTATATACATAAATAAAAATGGAAGTGGCAAACATTCTGGGTCATAATAGCAGAAGCATAGATGTAAGAATGCTGTGGCCAATTCAGGGGACATAGGAAGTGAGTGTGCCCTAAGAGAGAGTATGGAAGGGGGTAAAGAAGGGCAAAATTTGAGTTCCAACAAGGTTACTAGCTTCATGACCTTTGACAAGTGACTTAAACTCTCAAAGCCTGTTTTGTCATCTTTAATATAAGGATATTTATTTTCATAGTGTTGTAGTAAGGATGAAATAAGATAAAGTATGCTTGCCACATGCTACATACTCAATGTGTGTTTATGATGTTGGTGCTAGTCTTAGAGATGGGACTGATTCTCAGTTATCAATGCCCAGCCAAAGACCAAGGTATTAGAATTCTTGGGGATGAGAATTGCTAAAGGGGAGATTGTAAATGATTGAGCTGACTCTTTATGAAGATTAATTTGGCTATATCCTAAGAATGGATTAAGTAGAGGTCAGAAAGGCAGGGAATAAGGCAAAAGTTTCTACCTGCAAAAGTTCAGACATGAAAAGTAAAGATCATGGAGGAAGGACAATAATGCACTTTTTTTTTCTCTCTAGTGAGGATGCTCTGCTTTTTTTTTTTCCTCCCTAGGGTTTTGTTCTGGTTGAGCATATACATTGTTATCTCAAGGATATTTTCTCACTGACTCAGAATCAATATCAAATTATTTTTTCTGTCAGTTTTGGAGTTCTTATCCTGTAAAGGATTCAACTTCAGGCAGTAAAATTGAAATCAAATAAATAGAGATTTAAAACTGATTATCAGATGCTTAGTGTTCTTTCTCAAACCAGTACTACTGGGACTGAAGAGAGAAGTGTAAAATAGAACTGTACTTTCCCTAATTGATTCCTACAGCAGTGTTTGCTTAAGGAGTATAGTCTTATTGAGCTACACTGAAAAGGAGGTGAAAAAGTGGTCACCAGTTTGGAAAACTCAGTATCGGCCACAGGACTGGAAAAGGTCAGTTTTCATTCCAATCCCAAAGAAGGGCAACACCAAAGAATGCTCAAAGTATCATACAACTGTCTTTGACTGTAAATCACAACAAACTGTGGCAATTTTTTAAAGGGATGGGACTACCAGAACTTACCTGTTTTCTGAGACACATATGTGGGTCAAGAAGCAACAGTTAGAACCAGGCGTGGAACAATTAACTGGTGCAAAATTGGAAAAGGAGTACAACAAGGCTATATATTGTCACTTTGCTTACTTAACACTATGCAGAATAGATCATGCAAAATGCCAAGCTGGATGAAATCACAAGCTGGAATCAAGACTTCCAGGAGAAATATTAACAACCTGAGATATGCAGATGATACCATTCTAAGGGCAGAAAGTGAAGGGGAAGCAAATAATTTCTTGATGAGGGTTAAAGATGAGAGTGAAAAAGCTGGCTTAAAACTCAACATTCAAAAACTCAGATTATGGCATCTAGTCTCATCACTTCATGTCAAATAGAAGGCAAAAAAGTGGAAGCAGTGACAGATTTTCTTTTCTTGGGTTCCAAAATCATTACAGATGGTGATTGCAGCCATGAAATTAAAAGACACTTGCTTCTTGGAAGAAAGGTCATGACAAACCTAGACAGTATATTAAAAAGCAGAGACATTACTTTGCTGACAAAGGTCTGTCTAGTCAAAGCTATGGTTTTTCCAGTAGCCAGGTATGGATGTGAGAGTTGGGCTATAAAGAAGGCTGAGGGCCTAAGAACAGATGCCTTTCAACTGTGGTGCAGGAAAAGATTTGACAGTTCCTTGGACTGGAAGGAGAGCAAATCAGTCAATCCCAAAGGAAATCTACCCTGAATATTCACTGGAAGGACTGATGCTGAAGCTCCAATCCTTTGGCCACCTAATGAGAAGAGCTGACTCATTGGAAAAGACCTTGATACTGGGAAAGACTGAAGGCAAAAGGAGAAGGGAGGGCAGAGGATGATATGCTTAGATAACATTACCGACTCAATGGACATGTATTTGAGCAAACTTTGGGAGATAGTGAAGGACAGAGGAGCCTGGCATGCTGCAGTTCATGGGGTGGCAAAGAGTTGGACATGACTTAGCAACTAAACAACAAGTTTGCTTGAATCAAACAATAAGCACAAACTGGCAAAAGGTGTGGATAGCCCATTTCTACAGCTGAATAGGAAGAGTTAAACATATTTACCTTAGGAAGAGTGACTCAGCAACAATCTTTCTGCTGCACAGCTCAACAACAAGATGGCAGTTTTGACTTATTTTCCCATTACCAGGATGATTGCTCTGATATGTTCTCCAGTGGTAAGCATGAGCTTTCACTAAACTGCCAACAAATCATCTACTGGCTAGCACAAATCTTCTACCTTTTGGCCAAAAGTGTATATTTATGAGCTAGAAAACTGAAAACAAAAATCTGTGTATAATCAATAGGGCTGGTTTATGTCTAAGAAACTGAATGGAAAATAAACAGCTCATGTCATACTCTGCTGTAACACTACCCTCAAAAATGGGATTTGATCTGGCTTTCTTAGGACTTGGAGTAGATCTGTGAGAGATTTTTCCGGCTTCATTCTTCGTGCTAATACAAACCTTGACTCTTACCTTAGACCATGATCAAAATAAAAAACATTTTCACTCTGAATCTCAATCAGCTTTTATCCCATCCACTCTTCCAAGGCCAAGCTAACCCTTATTCATTTAATCTATAAATATTTCTTGAGTGTTGAATCTGAACTAAGGACCTGCTTGCAACTGGAGAATAACATTAGTTTGACCCACAGGATGGATCCCTACTTTCGCAGGACTGATGTGAAGCCTGCTAGTCATAGGCAGTTTGTCCTTCATTCATTTATGTTTCTAGTCTTCAGAAGTAGGCAGTGCTATACTTTTTCTCCTCCTGCAATAGTAGGAACTTGTCTTAGTTTCCAAATGTTTTCATACCTAGTCCCAAAGAGAAGCCACTATTGTTATTTTGAATTTCCCATTCCTAATTAACATGGTGATAAAAGTCCAAACACTCTTGTAGCTCAACAAAATGTGAGTCTGTAAGGACATCTTATTTACTTAGCAGCACATAGCATTTTAATTTGGAGAGCATTCTGTTAGAACAGTTATTCTTTTAGCTATTGTTTCTATTGTCAGGGGAAAAAGTCTCTAAAAACATTAGTTATTGTTGTTCAGTAAGAAGAGGAAGTTTTGAGGTACTTCTGAATTATCAGTTATAAAAACTATTCTCGAGTTCATACGATTGTATTGTATATAAAACAATAACAACATTTTAAAAACGAACATTTTGTCAATACATGGAATAATAAAATCTGCCACAGTGCTGTAAATAGGCAGGCAGAAGAACAGACCACTCTGGGAAGGAAATGACCTTACCCTTGTGTCTTAGATTCCGCAGCTATAGTGCTGGGAGAGAAAAATGTGGAGACAAGAGAGATATAGTAAATATCTCCACCTATGCAGAGCCCAGCTTCGCAGGAGACCTGCAACAACTTGGAACAAACAGAGCATGTATTCACATTACCCAGCCTTGCTGGCCTCCCAGTCCTGTGGGAGTTGATCTGCATCCCAGGTACTTCTGTTAGAAGACTGAAGCCTGGGACAAGCGGACACAAAGGAGCAAAAAGACAGTGAACAAAACATGGTTGCATAAAAGGCAACTCTCCATCCTGCACAGTTTTGAGCTATTGCGCTCAATGGGAAGGCCAAGAAAGCTTTGGATTCCTGCTGTAGAACATTAGCTATAGAAACACCATTCTGCAACAGAGAAAAACAAACCTGACTCCATATCGTATATTCCACCCTTGTGCTCTGCCACCTGTGCTTAGTCATGCTGGATCTGCACCTCTGTAAAAGAATCTTGCCTATAGCCTGAAATAGACATTCCAGTCCCTTCTCAAGACTCTACCTGCCAGGCTGGACCTTTAAGGGTGTAACTCTTTCCATCCATATGGAGAGAAAAGATTGTGGAACAGAGAGTAACATTATCTTGTTGGAGGTTTACAGGAACATTGTGACCACACTTAACAAGCACAGCTGCAAGAACAAAGAATTTCTGCTCCAAGAAGGGTGAAACAACCAGTCACACCACTTTCCCTTTTAGTTTAAGAGAAGCCTGAATTCTAACTCAGGTAAGATGCTTTTGGGGGACACTCATCCACTATTTTCTCAGTCTGCTGGCTCTCTGAATAAAGTCACTACTCCTTGCCCCAGTACCTCATCTCTAGGTTTATTCATCTGTCATGTGGTATGCAGCATAAGCTTGGATCCAGAGACAATTTTACCACACTTTGTATAGTCAGAAAAGGCCAATGGCACCTCTCCTTTCTTTGCTGTCTTCTCCTGCAATGTAAGAAGCTAAACAGTCTTTATCATTTTCTTGATAAGATTTGGTCTGCTTTAAAGCTAAGGAAAGGATAGAGATGTGAAAGATGGTCATGAAGAGGAGGCAACAGGGTTTGCCTTCTCTCTGAAGACATGGAGCCGATTATACAGAGTGAAGTAAGCCAGAAAGAAAAACACCAATACAGTATACTGACACATATATATGGACTTTAGAAAGATGGTAATGATGATCCTGTATGCGAGACAGCAAGAGAGACACAGATATATAGAATGGACTTTTGGACTCTGAGGGAGAGGGAGAGGGTGGGATGATTTAGGAGAATGGCATTGAAACATGTATATTATCATGTAAGAAACAAAGCACCAGCCTATGTTCGATACAGGATACAGGATGCTTGGGGCTGGTGCACGGGGATGAACCAGAGAGATGATGTGGGGTGGGAGGTGGGGGGGTGGATGCAGGATTGGGAGCTCGTATACACATTGTCAATGTATGGCAAAACCAATACGGTATTGTAAAGTAAAATAAAGTAAAAATAAAATAAATTAAAAAAAAAAAAGCTCCTATTCTTTGGGTTGAGGAGAACATCCATGATGACTTAGCAAACATTCCTAGTGATGTATCCCCTGGTTCCAAAGTCCAGGGACTCTTTTCAAGTCTTCCCTCACCTGATCTTTGCCAAATAAAAAAAATTTACAATGACACAATCCACTAGGGGAAGAGCCTTCCCTTTGTAACTAGAGGCCTTGCACACTTGGAGAGGCCATCAGTCACCCAAAGGGTGGGGCTAGCATCTTGGTTTCAAAAGTCCAAACTGATTTTTCTGATACCTTAAAGGAAAGGCCTCTAGAGTCTTTCTCTACAGGAATGTTGCCAAAGAGGATTATTCTCAAGATGTAAGGTATAAGAAAGTTTGCTTTGCTAAGCTTGGGAGTTGCTTGGGACCTGCCACCTCTTTTCTGTTTCTCCTTTTGTAGTAGGAACATTTCCTTTTAGAACGTGAATGTCTATCCTATGTCTCTTCCACCGTTGTATGTTGGAAGCACAGAACTTACCTGGCTTCACAGATTCACAACTGGAGAGGAATTTTGCCCCAGCATAAATCAAGCCTCAAGTGTCACCCTGATCTAGATGACATTTAGGTAACATGTTGAACTTTGCAGTTTTTAATGGAATGAACTAAAACATCTGCATCTGCCGGCATTACACGAGCTTATTCTGCATAAAAGAAGGACCAGGGGTGGAATGTTATCGACTGAATGCTTGTGTCACTAAAAATCATATGTGAAGCCCTAATCCCCAGTGTGGCTGTATTTGGACATGAGGTCGCTATGGAAGAATTTAAAGTGAGGCGGTAGGGGTAGGGTCCTGATCTAATAGGTCACTGTTCTAATAAGAGACACCAGAGAAATCACTTCACTTCCTGCCTACCCTCCTCTCAGCACACAAGCCAAGGAAAGGCCACATGATCACACAATGAGGCAGCCATCTGCAACCCAAAGGAAGAGATTTCTCCAGCAGTCAAAATTCCTGGCACCTGGATCATGAAAATTTAACCTCCAGAAATTTGCATTTCTATTGTTTAATACACCCAGTCTTGTATTTTGTCATGGCAGCCCAAGCAAACTGGCATACCCACAGCCACTACTGGGAGTACCATGCAGAATTATGTCTCTGAGAAGAGACAGTTGCTTTCAGTACCATCCAAAATGTTGCCTTCAATGGTTCTCAAACTAGTGTGACTTATCATGCACCTTCATATATATGCATGAGAATGAATAAAGGTGTCTACCTTTACAAAGAAAGTCCTGATGAAAGAGCATTTCTTTTGTCATATAAAATAGAAATGATCCCAGAAAAGTGGCTTAAACTTTCAGCAAATACTAAGCTTTGTACTTGGCTGCACTACCTTCTCGGAAATCTCTTTCCACTTGAACTCTACCCTATAAATCCTTTTTCTTTACACACCTTCCAATCTATCCCTCTTCCTTCATCCAAGGTACATACTACCTTAAATGAATTCCTCATGATCTCTCATCTGGAGAATTGTCGTGGTTTACTAATCAGCCTCTTAGACCTTCCTTGTTTTCAACCTCAGTCCAACTAATCAATTGTTCATTCCAATGAATAGTTCTGATTTTTTTCTCTCCTTTGCACAAAGTCCTCCAGTGACTTCACCCTACCAAATAGTCGGTTCCAAACTTGGTGTACTGGCCATTAAGGATGCTTATTAAAATATCCAGTATGAGGTCCTACCTCTGGAAATTTTGAGTCAGTTAGGCAAGTCTATTGTAGAAACTCTGAGGTCCACACTTTGAGAAAACAATCCTAGAGGATAATGTTTAAATTCCTTATCATGGATATTTAATGATCTGACTCCTTATCTCCCAGAGAACATTTCTTGTGCAATCCTCCTCCTCTACCCATTATCATATCATCCAGCTATGCTGAACTACTTTAAGTTCCCCAAACCTGTCTTGCTATTTTAGAATTTATGTCTTTGCTCCATCAGCCTTGAAAGCTACCTTTCTTCCAACTTGTCTGCTCGATGAGCACCTCTACATAGGTCACTGTGTGAAACATTTGTGGCCACCACGTTCCACAGGAAGAACTGATTTCTCTCTCCTGGCTTCATTCTGTCCTTGTGGACCTCTGTCAGAGCTCCCCTCACACCTAATGGCATGTATGTGTTTTCTTAAGAGATCAGAAGTTCCTTGAATTCAGATTCCATGCCTTATTCTTCTTTGCAGCCATGCATCTAGCACTGTTGCTGGCCCACAGAGAGGGCTCAATAAATGTACGTGTTAAAGAAGGAATGCAAAAGTGATGCAATTTAAGAAATCTGTGTATTCTTCCAAATCAGATGAAAACTGGGAGTCAGTTTCCTCTAGCCAATGAAGTAATGAAGAAAAACAAAGTCTTAGTTTCATAATACAGAAGGTCATGAGAACTCCGTTCTCAGTAGTGTGGGGTACCTCAGTTCAGCTCAGTTCAGTCATTCAGTCATGTCTGACTCTTTGCGACCCCATGAATCGCAGCATGCCAGGTCTCCCTGTCCATCACCAACTCCCAGAGTTCACTCAGACTCATGCCCATCGAGTCAGTGATGCCATCCAGCCATCTCATCCTCTGTCGTCCCCTTCTCCTCCTCCCCCAACCCCTCCCAGCATCAGAGTCTTTTCCAATGAGTCAACTCTTTGCATGAGGTGGCCAAAGTACTGGAGTTTCAGCTTTAGCATCATTCCTTCCAAAGAAATCCCAGGGCTGATCTCCTCAGTGACCCTCAAACTTTAGTTCTGAGGAGTTTGTCAAATGTAAATTCCTAGGCCAGTCCCTCAGAGAGAGTCTAATTCTGAATGTCTGCAGTGGGGGTCCAGAAAGCCACATATAAAACAAAAGCTTTGTGTGGTTCTCACATAGACAATTCCAAGAGCCTAAGACTGTGACTCATAATTGTTCCTCCACTGAAAAAGAAAAGCTTGATCCAAACCAACACCCAGGTGCCTACTAGAATTACTATAAACATGCTTAGCTTTTAAGTAAACATACATTTTCTCCTTTTATGACTTTAGGGAGGTCATAAACACCCTTCAGAGTTGTCAAGCCCTGTTGTAAAAATGCTAACTATTGACTACACTAGGGGAAGTTGTAAAGCTCTTGAAAAGTTAACCACCTTGAAGGGAGAGAAAAGATGGCAGAGGAATAGGATGGGGAGAACACTTTCTCCCTCACTACTCCATCAAAAGAACATTTCAAAGCTGAGTAAATTCCACAAAACAACTTCTGATTGCTGGCAGAGGACATCAGGCATCCAGCAAAGCAGATCATTGGCTTCAAAACCAGGTAGGAATTAATATATATGACGAAGATAGAGACAAAGGAGGTAGGGAGGGAGCCCCATCCCGGGAAGGGAATCCCATCCCGGGAAGAGACTCTTAAAAGAGAGGTTTCCTAACATCAGGAAACATTCTCACAGCCGTGTCTGGGGCGAGCCCTGGAAGCACAGAGGGCAACATAACAGGAAGGAAAAATAAATAAATCATTAAAACCAACAGATTACGAGTTCAACAGTAAAACCCCCAGCGGATAAGCAGTGCAAACGCCTGCATCCGACAGCAGCAAGTGGGGATTGGGCAGGGAGGAGCGCGAGGCGCAAGCGACAGTGCTAAGAATTGGGCTGCGGGAGACGTAGGCTGCAGGGCTTTTCTCCAGAATCGGGTTGTAACAGGGCCAGAATCGGGTCCGCGCGTGGCTAGAACGAACTATCTTGGGCTAGCAAACCAGACTGTGGGATAGCTAACATGCGAAACGCTCGAACATGAGACACCGACAGGCCCACGCACAGAACAAAGGATGGATTGGAAATACCCGGCTGCAGACCATCCCCCTCCGGCAACAGGCAGCCAGAGCCTTAAGTGCTGGAAGGGGGCAATCGCAGCTCAAGAGAGACATTACCTACCAAACTGCAAGCAGATTTCTTTGCTAATTAAGACTTCTGGGGGGCTCTGGACAGTCATCATCTGCTGGAGAAAGAGCCCCAGCGGTACTCCCAGAAAACTGAGCAGCCCAGAAAGGCCAGAAGTCGCAGCAATTGCGCGTGCCAAACTCCCTAGCTACTCGGACCTGGGAAGGGCATAAAGCCCAGGCTCAACCAAATCCGAGCCTCAGAGGGCTTCCTGAGCGCCAAACCTGAGTGGCTTAGACCGGGGAGGTGCATGAAGCCTAGGGCAGGCCCCAGATGGTTATCCTGTGGATCAACAGACAGCCTGAGCTGTGTGCGCCGTGAGAAGGGGCAAGCCCAGTGCAGAGTCCACCACCACCCTCCCTGTGTCAAGACGGAAATCAGACACGGAAGAGACCAGCAAACAGAGGAAGTCAAACAGAGGGAACTGCCTTGGTAGTGACCCCACACAGCCCACAACGACAGAGAAAGCGCCAGATATACCATTACTACTTTTATGATCAAATTTGGGGGGTTGATGTGGAAGCATGATTTTTTTTTAAGATTTTTTTTTTGAAAAAAATTCTTTTCTTTTTCATCTTTTTTTTCTAAACTTGCTTAAATTTTTCAGTCCTCTGTGTTTCTATTTATTATTTTTATAACCTATTATTACTTTTCAAAAAAAAACACAACCCTATCTTTAAAACAAATGCTGTATATAGTCTTTTCGGTGGTGGAAGTTGTTGTCTTTTAATAATTCTGGAGTCTTTTATTTTTTTTTTTTTAATTTTTTCTCCGTCTTCTTCTTTTCTTTAATATTTTATCTTTGAAAATCCAATCTCTACTCCAGATTTTTAATCTTTGCATTTTGGTATTTGTTGCCAATTTTGTACTTTTAAAAACCTAATCTTCAGTACCCAATTTTACATGAGTACGAGATTACTGGCTTGACCACTCTCTCCTCCTTTGGACTCTCTTTTTCTCCACCAGGTGGCCTCTGTCTCCTCCCCTCCCCCTCCTCTTCTCTACCCAGCTCTATGAATCTCTGTGTATTCCAGAAGGTGGAGAACACTCAGGGAACTGGTTACTGACCGGACCTGTATCCCTCCTTTTCATCTCCCTCTTTTATCCTCCTGGCCACCTCTGTCTACTTCCTCCCTCTCCTCTTCCATGTATAACTCTGTGACCACCTCTGAGAGGTCCAGACGTTGGAGTGCACACAAGAAAGTGGTTACGGGCTAGCTTGTTCTCTCTTCTTTTGATTCCACCTCATCCCATTCCACTCACCTCTAACTACTCCCTCCCTCTTCTCTCCTCCAAGTAACTCAGCGATCCTCTAGGGGCGACCCTCAAGGTGGAGAAACCTATCATCTTTAACCTAGATGTTTTAACATTAGTGCTGTATAGATGGAGAAATCATGAGGCTATTGTAAAAATAAATCTGAAAACCAGAATCAGGAAGCTTAAGTTCAAATCCTGAGATCATCAGAGAATTCCTGAATACAGGGAACATTATCCAATAGGAGCTCATCAAACACCTTCATACCTACAATGAAATTGAGCACCACCCAAGGGCCAACAAGTTCCAGAGCAAGACATACCATGCAAATTCTCCAGCAACACAAGAACAAGCCCCTGAGCTTCAATATACAGGCAGTTCAAAATACTCCAAAATCATTGACGTCACATAACCCATTACTAGACATTTCACAGCACTCCAGAGAGAGGAAATCCAGCTCCACCCACCAGAACTCCAACACAAGCCTCCCTAATCAAGAAACTTTGACAAGCCACTGATACAAACCCACACACAGAGAGGAAGCTCAAAAATAAAGAGAATTCCACAAATTCCCAGAATATAGAAAGGCCACCCCAAACGCAGCAATATAACCAAGATGAAGAGACAGAGGAATACCCAGCAGGTAAAGGAACAGGAGACATGCTCACCAAACCAAACAAAAGAGGAAGAGATAGGGAATCTACCTGAGAAAGAATTCCAAATACTGATAGTGAAAATGATCCAAAATCTTGAAATCAAAATGGAATCACAGATAAATAGCCTGCGGTCAAGGATTGAGAAGATGCAAGGAAGGTTTAACAAGGACCTAGAAGAAATAAAAAAGAGTCAACATATAATGAATAATGCAATAAATGAGATCAGAAACACTCTGGAGGCTACAAGTAGTAGAATATCGGAGGCAGAAGATAGGATTAGTGAAATAGAAGATAGAATGGTAGAAATAAATGAATCAGCGAGGGAAAAAGAAAGACGAATTAAAAGAAATGAGGACAACCTCAGAGACCTCCAAGACAATATGAAACGCTCCAACATTCGAATTATAGGAGTCCCAGAAGAAGAAGACAAAAAGAAAGACCATGAGAAAATACTTGAGGAGATAATAGTTGAAAACTTCCCTAAAATGGGGAAGGAAATAATCACCCAAGTCCAAGAAACCCAGAGAGTGCCAAACAGGATAAACCCAAGGCGAAACACCCCAAGACATATACTAATCAAACTAACAAAGACCAAACACAAAGAATAAATATTAAAAGCAGCAAGGGAAAAACAACAAATAACACACAAGGGGATCCCCATAAGAATAACTACAGATCTTTCAATAGAAACTCTTCAGGCCAGGAGGGAATGGCAAGACATACTTAAAGTGATGAAGGATAATAACCTTCAGCCAAGACTACTGTACCCAGCAAGGATCTCATTCAAATATGAAGGAGAAATCAAAAGCTTTACAGACAAGCAAAAGCTGAGAGAATTCAGCACCACCAAACCAGCTCTCCAACAAATACTAAAGGATAGACTTTAGACAGGAAACACAAAAAGGCGTATAAACCCAAACCCAAAACAATAGAGTAAATGGCAACAGGAGCATACTTATCAATAATTACCTTAAATGTAAATGGGTTGAATGCCCCAACCAAAAGGCAAAGACTGGCTGAATGGATACAAAAACAAGATCCCTATATATGCTGCTTACAAGAGACCCACCTCAAAACAATGGACACATACAGACTGAAAGTGAAGGGCTGGAAAAAGATATTCCATGCAAATAAAGACCAAAAGAAAGCAGGAGTAGCAATACTCATATCCAATAAAATAGACTTTAAAACAAAGGCTGTGAAAAGGGACAAAGAAGGCCACTACATAATGATTAAAGGATCAATCCAAGAAGAAGATATAACAATTATAAATATATATGCACCCAACATAGGAGCACCGCAATATGTAAGACAAATGCTAACAAGCCTGAAAGGGGAAATTAATAATAACACAATAATAGTGGGAGATTTTAATACCCCACTCACACCTATGGACAGATCAACTAAACAGAAAATTAACAAAGAAACACAAACTTTAAATGATACAATAGACCAGTTAGACCTAATTGATATCTATAGGACATTTCACCCCAAAACAATGAATTTCACCTTTTTCTCAAGTGCACACGGAACCTTTTCCAGGATAGATCTCATCCTGGGTCATAAATCTAACCCTGATAAATTCAAAAAAATCAGAAATTATTCCAAGCATCTTCTCTGACCACAATGCACTAAGGTTAGATCTCAATTACAGGAGAAAAACTATTAAAAATTCCAACATTTGGAGGCTGAACAACACCCTTCTGAATAATCAACAAATCACAGAAGAAATCAAAAAGAAATCAAAATATGCATCAAAATGAATGAAAATGAAAACACAACTACACAGAACCTTTGGGACACTATAAAAGCAGTGCTAAGAGCAAAGTTCATAGCAATACAGGCATACCTCAAGAAACA
This sequence comes from Nanger dama, assembly GCA_917880005.1. Classification (NCBI taxonomy): domain Eukaryota; kingdom Metazoa; phylum Chordata; class Mammalia; order Artiodactyla; family Bovidae; genus Nanger; species Nanger dama. The sequence continues at coordinate 16,270,393 of CAKJTW010000026.1, forward strand.
AGAAAAAAGTCAAATAAATAACCTAACTCTACACCTAAAGCAACTAGAAAAGGAAGAAATAGAGAACCCCAGAGTTAGTAGAAGGAAAGAAATCGTAAAAATTAGGGCAGAAATAAATGCAAAATAAACAAAAGAGACCATAGCAAAAATCAACAAAGCAAAAGCTGGTTCTTTGAAAGGACAAATAAAATTGACAAACCATTAGCCAGACTCATCAAAAAACAAAGAAAAAAAATCAAATCAATAAAATTAGAAATGAAAATGGAGAGATCACGACAGACAACACAGAAATACAAAGGATCATAAGAGATTACTATCAGCAATTATATGCCAATAAAATGGACAACTTGGAAGAAATGGACAAATTCTTAGAAAAGTACAACTTTCCAAAACTGAACCAGGAAGAAAGAGAAAATCTTAACAGACCCATCACAAGCATGGAAATTGAAACTGTAATCAGAAATCTTCCAGCAAACAAAAGTCCAGGTCCAGACGGCTTCACAGCTGAATTCTACCAAAAATTTCGAGAAGAGCTAACACCTATCTTACTGAAACTATCCCAGAAAATTGCAGAGGAAGGTAAACTTCCAAACTCATTCTGTGAGGCCACCATCACCCTAATACCAAAACCTGACAAAGACACCACAAAAAAGAAAACTACAGGCCAATATCACTGATGAACATAGATGCAAAATCCTTAACAAAATCCTAGCAATCGGAATCCAGCAACACATTAAAAAGATCATACACCATGACCAAGTGGGCTTTATCCCAGGGATGCAAGGATTCTTCAATATTTGCAAATCAATCAATGTAATTCACCACATTAACAAGTTGAAAAATAAAAATCAATAGATGCAGAGAAGGCCTTTGACTAAATTCAACATCCATTTATGATAAAAACTCTGCAGAAAGCAGGAACAGAAGGAACGTACCTCAACATAATAAAAGCTATATATGACAAACCCACAGCTAACATTATCCTCAATGGTGAAAAATTGAAAGCATTTCCCCTAAAGTCAGGAACAAGACAAGGGTGTCCACTTTCAGCACTACTATTCAATATAGTTCTGGAAGTTTTGGCCACAGCAATCAGAGCAGAAAAAGAAATAAAAGGAATACAAATTGGAAAAGAAGAAGTAAAACTCTCACTGTTTGCAGATGACATGATCCTCTACATAGAAAATCCTAAAGACTCAACCAGAAAACTACTAGAGCTAATCAAGGAATATAGTAAAGTTGCAGGATATAAAATCAACACTCAGAAATCCCTTGCATTCCTATACACTAATAATGAGAAAGTAGAAAAAGAAGTTAAGGAAACAATTCCATTCACCATTGCAATGAAAAGAATAAAATAGTTAGGAATATACCTACCTAAAGAAACTAAAGACCTAAATATCGAAAACCATAAAACACTGATGAAAGAAATCAAAGAGGACACTAATAGATGGAGAAATATACCATGCTCATGGGTCGTAAGAGTCAATATAGTGAAAATGAGTATACTACCCAAAGCAATCTACAGATTCAATGCAATTCCTATCAAGTTACCAGCAGTATTTTTCACAGAACTAGATCAAATAATCTCAAGATTTGTATGGAAATACAAAAAACCTCGAATAGCCAAAGCAATCTTGAGAAAGAAGAATGGAACTGGAGGAATCAACTTGCCTGACTTCAGGCTCTACTACAAAGCCACAGTCATTAAGACAGTATGGTACTGGCACAAAGACAGAAATATAGATCAATGGAACAAAATAGAAAGCCCTGAGATAAACCCACACACCTATGGACACCTTATCTTCGACAAAGGAGGCAAGAATATACAATGGAGTAAAGATAGTCTCTTTAACAAATGGTGCTGGGAAAACTGGTCAACCACTTGTAAAAGAATGAAACTAGATCTCTTTCTAACACCACACACAAAAATAAACTCAAAATGGATTAAAGATCTAGATGTAAGACCAGAAACTATAAAACTCCTAGAGGAAAACATAGGCAAAACACTCTCCGACATAAATCACAGCAGGATCCTCTATGATCCACCTCCCAGTATAATGGAAATAAAAGCAAAAATAAACAAATGGGATCTAATTAAAATTAAAAGCTTCTGCACAACAAAGGAAACTATAAGCAAGGTGAAAAGACAGCCTTCTGAGTGGGAGAAAACAATAGCAAATGAAACAACTGACAAACAACTAATCTCAAAGATATACAAGCAACTTATGCAGCTCAACTCCAGAAAAATAAACGAACCAATCAAAAAAATGGGCCAAAGAACTAAATAGGCATTTCTCCAAAGAAGACATACGGATGGCTAACAAACACATGAAAAGATGCTCAACATCACTCATTATCAGAGAAATGCAAATCAAGACCACAATGAGGTACCATTCCACACCAGTCAGAATGGCTGCGATCCAAAAGTCTACAAGCAATAAATGCTGGAGAGGATGTGGAGAAAAGGGAACCCTCTTACACTGCTGGTGGGAATGCAAACTAGTACAGCCACTATGGAAAACCGTGTGGAGATTCCTTAAAAAATTGCAAATAGAACTGCCTTATGACCCAGCAATCCCCCTGCTGGGCATACACACCAAGGAAACCAGAATTGAAAGAGACACATGTACCTCAATGTTCATTGCAGCACTGTTTATAATAGCCAGGACATGGAAACAACCTAGGTGTCCATCAGCAGATGAATGGACAAGAAAGCCGTGGTACATATACACAATGGAGTATTACTCAACCCTTAAAAAGAATACATTTGACTCAGTTCTAATGAGATGGATGAAACCGGAGCCGATTATACAGAGTGAAGTAAGCCAGAAAGAAAAACACCAATACAGTATTCCAACACATATATATGGAATTTAGAAAGATAGTAACGATGACCCTCTATGTGAGACAACAAAAGAGACACAGAGGTATAGAACGGACTTTTGGACTCTGAAGGAGAGGGAGAGGGTGGGATGATTTGGGATAATGGCATTGAAACATGTATACTATCATGTAAGAAACGGAGCGCCAGTCTATGTTCAGTACAGGATACAGGTTGCTTGGGGCTGGTGCATGGGATGATCCAGGGAGATGATATGGGGTGGGAGGTGGGGGGGGGCTACGGCATTGGGAGAGCTTGTACACCTGTGGCTGATTCATGTCAATGTATGGCAAAACAAATACAGTATTGTATTGTAGAATAAAGTATTAAAAAAAAAGAAAGAAAGAAAGAAAAGTTAACCACCTGAGCCAGTGAGCCATTGCTCTGTTCAAGTTGCTTCAAGTGCAGCAACCAGAGACTGGTACCAGAGACTGGTTTTGGGTAAAGACAATTTTTCAGTGGACCCAAGGGTAGGAGTTGGGGGATGGTTTCAGGATGACTCAAGGTATTACATTTATTGTGCATTTTATTTCTATTATGTCAGCTCCACCTCTGATGGTCAGGCCTTAGATCCTGGAGGTTGGGGACCCCTGCTCTAGTACATACACGGGTGTGAGAGGTCTACAAGTTTCCCCCTGTCCTCCAGGAAATAGGAACTCCAGGAAGCAGGGGGGCCAAGCCAGAGACACTGTGATTTCTTCAAAGATCGGAACTTCATCAGACCCTCTTCCCCACCCTCTAACTACTCCTTGTTGACCTTTGGGAATGAGAAATCTCTCCTTTCCACTGCTAGTTACAATAGGAAATAGCATGAGGGCTGGTCCTCCTGACATTATCCTGGCCCTTCTGCTTCCAGGCTTAACTAAAAACTAATCTTATCAAAACAGGCTGACCTTCTGGGACACACCCTCTATAGAAGGAGGTGAGGTAAGGTAAAGTGCTTCTGAGTTTTCCAATCTGCAGACAATATCTGATTTGTTTCCTACACACACCAGTCCTTGCCTGGGTTAACAATATAGAAATCAGGAGGCAGCACTAGGGATGGGGGTAAAAATTTTATTAATGAGACTCATGAGAATCTTTGGGTCCTTCACATCAAACTTAGTAATATTAGTTTAGGGAAACTTGATATGGAAGAAACTAGATTCCACCAAAGACAAGAGAGAATGGAGAGCTGGCTTTATAAACTGAAGAACACTTACCAACATTACTTGGTATTTTCAGAACATGCTCTGCCCAGCATCTTTACTCAGATTCAGCAAACAAGTAATATTTAACAACAGTAACTACATTTTACATGCAAAGGGCTTGATGAAACACAATGCATTTATTGTAGGTTTCACAGCAATTCGGAAATGTAGATCCTATTATTCACATTTTATAGTTGAGGAAATGCCTGTCATTCTACTAGAGCTGAATCTAGCATATGCCTATCCAAGGGATACAGCAAGTTATACTTGCCTGAAAATCAAAAATACAAGTAGCATGGGGGATTTTATCATAAGCGTGTTTTAAAACAAAGGAAGAAACCATAGGAGTGTCATCGATCAAAATGTCAAATTCCAAAGAAGAAAAAAGAAAACTACAGTTAGCATGGCCAGAGCATGTTTCATTGAGCTGAGGCAGAGTATGGTCTGACTGACAAAAAGGATAAGAACCTTAGAGTGGATGGGGGTGAAGAAGGCAGAGCTGAGGGGAAGCTTAGGAGCACACTGAGTTGCTCAGTCTGATAGACAGAGTTTGTATTAAGAATTCTGGAGAAGCTTAGAGGTGCTAGTGGGTCTAGAAAAAAGAGACACTTTGAGAGTAAGCTGACAGAATCTATGTTTTTTCTTATAGACACCTGGAAAGCTTCAGGGTTTTTTTGTTTTTGGTTGAATTCAGACAATCGGGTACAGAATGAATTAAGTGGAAGACTTTATTTACAAAGTGATTTTAATGGCTGAAGGATGAAGCACTTTGTGGGTGAGAGAAGGAGAAAAAATGATGTGGGCAGATGGGCAACACGAAGAAAGAACTGCCTGGACTTGCTCTCAGGATCAGCAAGACCTGGTTTTGAATCCTGCTTTTATCATTCACCTGGGCAGGTGAATACTTACTATATGTCATGCCCTTTGTTAGTCATTCATTCATTGAACAGATACGTTCTGAGTGTTTTCTACATGTCAAGCATCATTTTCGGCATTAGAGATATAGCTACATAAGACAGAAAATAGCCTGTTCTGTTCTTAATTCTATGAGACAAAAAAAAACCAAAAACCATTACTGTCACCATTCTGCAGGTAAAAAGATCCACGTTTCAGAAGGTTAAAAAACCACCAAAGGTCATATAAAAGATAAGTGGCAAAGCTGTGAGTCTCTGGATTCTAAAAATCTGTGTACCACGAACTTCCTTGATGATCCAGTGGTTAAGACTCCGTGCTTTCAATGCAGACGATGCAGGTCCAATCCTTGGTCAGGCAACTAAAATCCCAGTTGCTGCCCAGCACAGCCAAAAGAACAAAATAAAATAGAAGCAGGCACCAACCCCAGGCTACCAGAGCAGGGTGCTGGTCCCATCACTTCAGGGCAAACAGATGGGGAAACAATGGAAACAGTGAAAGACTTTATTCTCTTAGGCTCCAAAATCATTGCAGATGGTGACTGTAGCTGTAAAATTAAAAGATGCTAGTTCCTTGGAAGAAAAACTATGATAAACCTAAACAGCTTATTAAAAGCAGAGACATTACTTTGCCTAACAAAGGTCTGTTTAGTCAAAGTTATGGTTTTTCCAGTAGTCATGTATGGATGTGAAGTTAGATCATAAAGAAAGCTGAGGGCTAAAGGATTGATGTTTTTGAGCTGTGGTGTTGGAGAAGACTCTTGAGAGTCCCTTGGACTGCAAGGAGATGCAACCAGTCCATCCTAAAGGAAATCAGTCCTGAATATTCATTGGAAGAGCTGATGCTGAAACTGAAACTCCAGTCCTTTGGCCACCTGATGCAAAGAACTGACTCATTGGAAAAGAACTTGATGCTGGGAAAGATTGAGGGCAGGAGGAGTAGGGGACAATAGAGGATGATATGGTTGGATGGCATCACTGACTCGATGGACATGAGCTTGAGCAACTCTGGGAGTTGGTGATGGACAGGGAAGCCTAGTGTGCTGCAGTCCATGGGGTCGCAGAGAGTCGGACATGACTGAGCAGCTGAAATGAACTGAACTGAACTGAACCAACACCAGGCTACTCCAGCAGGGTGCAGGCAACTCACCTTTCCTGAGTTACAGTGGTTTCTTCTATAAAATAACGATATTGAATCTTCTCTTAACATATGGTAGTTTTGTTGACTAGTGTATTCATTCACTATTGGCAGCTAATTAGACTAGAGCCTCTCAAAGAGATTCCCACTGCTGTTTTAAATAAGGTTGACACGACTCCAGGAATATTAGAGAGAGACAGGGCCCTGCCCACATTAAGGATGAATTCCCTCCCTGTGTTTGGCAAGGGCCACGTTTGAAAGAAGCAAAAATGAACAAAGTGTGTTTATTCTTTCTCTTCAACTCAGGTTCTGAAGTCTTCTTGATTTTTCCCAGTACTCAAGGGGAAAAGAATGATCACTGTACACATTTGTTTTATTCTGCTACCATGAAAATAGTGCCAAGGACACAAGCATATCACTATAATTATGGTTTTGAAGAGTCTGGTGAAGTAACATTTTTTAGGTGAGACTCTAAGAAGACAGGTAAGAGGCTTCATGCCTTGGGGAAGTATATTGAAGTAGTCATCCTAGGTGGGTAATACTACCTTATTAGATTATATATATGAGAAGGTAGCCTGGGGAGGGCTAGGGAATGGCGCACAATCCCTGCCATTGAGACTTGCTACTGAGCTATCTTTTGTAGAAGGGAAACACAATAAGAAAAGAATGCCAACTTAACCATGATAGCTTGTGGCAAACACCACCCACCAGAACAGGCACAGAGAGAGCCTGTCAACAAGGAAGCCACTCCCCTTTATTTTTTGAGCACAAGAAAAGGAGGAGGTCTTGGATGTGAAAGGAACCTCCATTTGAGGAAGTACATCACTCAGCAAGATGAGTGGAAGACACCTGCCTCAAGGAAAGCACAAGGGTGCAGAGATCAGAAATCATTCCATGTAATTTTAAAACTTAAAATTCACATTGCTTAAGTGATTTTTTTACAATTCTGGATTTTTGCTTGATATTCAAGGACAGATTCACATATAGCAAAATTTAATGTGTTCCTTGTTTACTGATACTAGAAGAGGGGTGGCTTTGGCTTCTTATTTAACAATTCTGAACCTTACTTCTCACTTATAAAATGTGGATAATAATTACATTACTTAATAGGGCTATTATAAGGATTAAACTATACATATATATATATGGCTTCGCAAGTGGCTCAGTGGTAAAGAATCCACCTGTCAATGCAGGAGACATAAGAGACAAGGGTTTGATCCCTGGGTCAAGAAGATACGCTGGAGTAGGAATGGCAATCCACTCCAATATTCTTGCCTGGAAAATTCTATGGACAGAGGAGCCTGGCAGGCCACAGTCCATGGGACCACAGAGTTGGATACAACTGAGTGAGTGTGTGTGTGCTCATGCATGTGTGCAAACACACACACATATGTATCTACAGATCTAGTGGTTGGCCAACAGTGTTACGTGCTACTAGCAGTCGCTGCAGAGATTCCAGGGTGGCTCAGCTGGTAAAGAATCACCTGCCAAAGAAGGAAACACAGGAGATGTGTTTGATCCTTGGGTCAGAAATATCCCCTGGAGGAGGAAATGGCAACCACTCCAGTATTCTTGCCTGGAGAATCCCATGGACAAAGGAGACAAGGGCTACAGTCCATGGGGTTGGAAAGGATCAGACACGACTGAGAAACTGGGCACTCACAGCAGCCACTGTGTGACTGTGACAGGCTGATGGATGCTGATGGACTCATAGATGCTGTGATGGACTGGTGGGCTATACTGATATGCATGCTGCCCTTTAGGGGCTTAAAGTCCACCAGGCTTCTGTAGCAGCAGCACCAGTGCATGCATTAAGTCATGTCAGACTCTTTGAAACCCCATGGACTGTAGCCCACCAGGTTCCTCTGTCCATGGGCTTTCCCAGGCAGGAATACTGGAGTGGGTTGTTATTTCCTCCAAAACTATAACAGAGGAATGTTATAGGCTATGGTTATCATCCAAGGGAACAATGGTCAACTTAAACTGGAAGAGCCTGAAAAGCTTTATGAAGCAGGCAGATTGGGCAGTGAGAGAGAAGTACAAGAAAAGGAACTTCAGGCAGGTGGACCATTGTGTTAAAGGACAGTGTCTAGACCTGCGCTGGGATGCAGGAGTGCCAAGGCTGAAAACGAAGTTGGAGGCTAAGTCACGGAAGCCTCTCAAGTCATCTGGTCCTTCAATAAATATTCTTAAGTTACTACTGGGTGCCAGGCACTGTGGGAAGTACTTTTAAGAAAACAAAGAAGGAAAGGACGTTGGTTCAAAAGCCATTTACAAATAATCCTTGCCCAGGCGAGTGGGTCATTGGCACCACAGCAGAGGAATAAAAACTGTGGTGGTTACATTTCTGCCCCAGACTGACCAAAGCAAGTTACTTTACCTCTTTGGGACTCAGCTTCCTCATCGGTGAGCTGGGGATATTCATTTTTCCCTGCCTACCTCATCTGACAGCAGAAATGAGAATTGAAAATATGGAGAGGAGGCAAGGATATGGGAAGGCCCCAGGAGAATTGTAAAGTACCAATGACACAAAAGATTGTGAGAAAATGAGAAAGATGTTGACATGCATGATGATCGAGTAGCTGGAGAAGATGGTGGTAAATAAGATGAAAACAGTGTGGATCATCATAACGATTCATCATGGTTCATTCAATCACCGAACAAGTATGTGCTGAGAGCTGACCATCTGTGAGGCACTGCTTTAGCATCATGTGTACAAAAATAGACAAAACAAAGTTGCTGCGTTATTTTTTTATGGGGAGAAACACTAGAAATAGATGGATAGTCATGCAAATTATTAAAGGTTAGGCTAGCAAGAAAAAAAGTAGAGTGAAACGACAGGAGATGATGAGAGGTGGTGAGAGTGATACTTTACCAGCTGAAATCTCCCAGCAACATCCAAAGCCTGGGGAAGGGCCCATTCAGTTCAGGGAGACAGGTAACAGGGGCCCCTCTGCATGTTTCTTCCCTGGTGCAATCTTTGTCACTCTAGGTGGTACACAGTGGTACACGTGTGGAGCTGTGGCATTTATGTAGGCTCTGAGTTGGGTGCCTGGAGGCTGAAATGCAGAAGAAAAGAGCTTATGGTTGAGGTTTCTCTAAGCCTATTCTGAGCCCAGATGACCAAACAGTCTAGGTAAAGAAATACTCTGGTGGTTTTCCTTCCCATAAAACATGTTTCTGAAGCTAGTCTTCCCTGCCCTTCAAGAGTGATTTCTTTCACTTCTTTCACTGAAAGAAATCACTTTTGAAGGGCAGGGAAGACTAGCTTCAGAAACATGTTAAGAGACACATGTACCCCAATGTTCATTGCAGCGCTGTTTATAATAGCCAGGACATGGAAGCAACCTAGATGTCCATCAGCAGATGAATGGATAAGAAAGCTGTGGTTCATATACACTATGGAATACTACTCAGCCTTTAAAAAGAATAAATTTGACTCAGTTCTAATGAGATGGATGAAATTGGAACCGATTATACAGAGTGAAGTAAGCCAGAAAGAAAAACACCAATACAGTATACTGACACATATATATGGAATTTAGAAGACAGTAATGATGACCCTATATGTGAGACAACAAGAGACACAGAGGTATAGAGTGGACTTTTGGACTCTGAGGGAGAGGGAAAGGGTGGGATGGTATGGGAGAATGGCAATGAAACATGTATATTTTCCTGTAAGAAACGAAACGCTAATCTATGTTCAATGTAGGATGCAGGAGGCATGGGGCTGATGCACAGGATGATTCAAGTAGAGGATGGGGGGTGGGAGGTGGGAGGGGGATTCGGCATTGGGAGATTGTGTTCACCTATGGCTGATTCATGTCAATGTATGGCAAAACAAATACAGTATTGTAATTTAAAAAATAAATAAATTTAATTTAAAAAAAAAAAAAAGAGTGATTTCTGTGTAAGTTTCAGGAGTCTGGCGTGTATTGCAGGTTGGCAACATCAATTTTCTCCATAAGAAATAACATTGTTATAATTGTCTTTGGCTTTTAAGCTTATGTTATTGTCCTGAGGGAAACAAAGTTGAAGGTGGGTAGAGAGAGGCTATTAAAACTCTGGGTTCTTTCTGCACATACAAAGAGCATACAATGATGCTATATGCCCCGACTTTCACAGCAAGGGATCTGAATAGGTTTGGGCAAACGGTTCACACCTGCACAGCATGGGAGCAGAGAACACTCAAGTGAAGGGACTATCTGAAGCCTAGATACAATGAGCGCACTCTGTAGCAGCATACATTTTGGTGCATGTCAGAGAAAAGGCCCCATTGGACTCTGGAAGGTCACCAAAAGCAGGAGCCATGTTTTATGCACATTCACATTCCTTGCCTTTTGGTCCTGTATCTGGCAAAATAAATCAGTCAACATTTAGCTGTTTGAATGCTGGACAGAATGAAAGAGAGAATGATTAAGTAAGTAGGAGAGTAAATTAACAGAATCTAATGTGGAGCAGGAGAAGGGATAGACAAAGATGGACTCCAATCAAGGCGGCAGCTGTACACCTGTAAGAGCCTGAACATGGTCTTGACCTTGAGCTTCATTTCCCTCATCTGGACACTGAAGATGATTACCATATCTACCTGAGAGAGCTATTGTGAAGAAATATGAAATAACATAGAAAGTTCTTAAAGCAGTGCCTGGAATGTAGATGTGCTCCACAAACGGTCAGTGTTAACAATCGTATGAGTTTTCATGCTCATGGTCATTGCCAGGAGAGCAGGATTTTTCACAATCAGAAGAAGAATGCACATGTAAGTAGATTTTAGTAAAAAGGTTAAGCACATCAACTCTTAACAAGGGCTTTGATCTGTTTACATTCTGTATCAGTCTCACCATCTCTGAGATATAAAGAGGTACATGTATATTTACTGATCAACTAATAATAAGTAAAATATGGGGAAACAGAAAGAATTAAAAATATGGGCTGTTGTTTGTACAAAAAATAAGTTGTTTGTACAACTGAGATAGGCACAGAAATAGACATAACTCCCCACCCCAGGCCCCAAACAGGGATTTCCCTAGAGGTCTAGTGGTTAAGACTCCAAACGCCCAATGCAGGGGGCCACAGGTTTGATCCTTTGTCAGGGAACTAATATCCTACATTCTGCAAGGCACAGTCAAAGAATAAATAAATAAAACAACGAAACTATGACACCAAACAAACTAAAATAAGTATCATTATGGAATTAGAGAAACCAAGGACTACTCCAAGTAACTGGAAACACTATAGGAAGTACAGCTCAATCCTACCTTCTTAGGAAGCAACCATTCTTAAACTGGATGATGGGCAAACAAAGCAATGAAAATTAAAATTAGTAAGAAACATTTAAATCTAGAAAAAAGCTAGAAATTCTAAAACATCCTAAAGAAGCTTTAGATCACAGAGGAAAAGAGCATTGCAGTTACACATTTTTAGAGAATAGCTACTATAAAAACCTCTACAAATCAAATTTATGAAATATGGTCAAAGCTGCCTTCAAAGGAAATTATATCATCATAAATGCTTTCATTTTTAAATGCCAAAAAATAAATACAAGGAGATAATCATCAAAATCAAGAAGTTAGGAAAGAGACAAAATATACTTCAGTAGGAGAGGAGAATGATAGATGAAAGCATAATGAATCAGAAGGTAAAGAAAACTTAATAACAAAGCAGAATGGTTCTAGAAACTAATTATACATCTAGAAATGTGTATATCTTGGGGAAAAAAGAGAATAAGAGCATGTGTTGGGGGGTGAGGGAGCTATCTTCTATTAGAAATGAATGAGTTTATGACAAAAGGAAAATTGAAAATTTTTAAATTGAATAAAATTGATAAACTTTGTTAATAATGTAAATGATCAAAATGTACTTAAGAATTATAAAGAATATTGGATGATAATCAAGAATGCCTATTTCTCTCCTTCATAGAAGTTGAATTTCAAAAAATAATTTTTATGATGCATAATAGGCCCAGATGAATATTATATGAATCCTTCAAGGAGCAGACGATACTCATATTGTTTTAACTCTTCCATGAAAAGAGAAAGATTCCCAATTTATTTTATTTTATTTTATTTTTTGAAGTTGGTATAGGGGGCTCAGACAGTACAGAATCTGCCTCCTACGCAGGAGACCAGGGTTTGATCCCTGCATCAGGAAGATCCCCTGGAGAAGGGAGTGGCCATCGCTCCAGTGTTCTTCTTGGATAATCTCATGGGCAGAGGAGCCTGGAAAGCTGCAGCCCGTGGAGCTGTGAAGACTGGGACATGCTGAGTGACTAACACTTTCACTTTCATAACCCCAATAACCAAAATCTTATATAAATATAACACAACACAAGGTAACTATTTCCATTGCTGTTGTATCAATAATAGAGGTGTTCCCATCAACCATCCTAGATTATGATCAATCAAATTGATACAGGCTAGGATCTGAGACCCTTTGCTGTCTCCTCCAGCAATAAAATACAAAGACACTATAAGGGACTAAAAAATAACGGTATGCATGCCCAGTTGGGTGACTTATGAACAATAAGATACAAAAGACCAAAAACCCAACTGCTACCTCTGAGGAACAGAGAGAAAAATAAAAATCTTTGCACCCTGTACATAGAACCACCAAGTGGGTGGGCACACCACCCAAGTCACCCCTCTGGCCAGAGCCTAGACCTGCCCTTACCCACATCCCATACGAGGGATCAGCTCACCCCACCTCATGAGTGAGCAAGGGAGTCAGTTACTTGTCTTTGCTCCCTCCTGCTACAATGCTAGATCCAATAAAGCCTTGCCTGAATTTCTCATCTGGTCTCATCAATTTCAATTGATCAAAGAGTCCAAGAACCCTGATTGGTAATAAGATTAGCTCACCGCAACTTCTGGGGGAAGAAAGATAATGGGTGAATACAAAAGCAAGAAGAATGAAGTTTTGTGGTATGGGAAGGAGGGGTTGGAGTTTCACTTCCTTTCACCTATTTTTATCTGTTTGGAAAACTCAAGAGAACTCTGAAAAATTATGAAGATTAGCAAAAGAGCTTAATAAAATGATTAGCTACAAGTGACATATAAAACTATTATTTTCTATATAACCAATGAAATAATGCCATTTGCAGCAAAATGAATGTACCTAGAAGTTATTATACTAAGTCAAAGAAAGACAAATATCATATGACATCACTTATATATAACCTAAAACATTATAAAAATGAACTTATTTACAAAATATAAACCTACCCACAGACAGAAAACAAGGCTATGGTTCCCCAAAGGGGAAAGGTGGGAGAGGGACGGAAGGGATAAATTAGGAGCTCAGGATTAAAAGACAGATACTACTACATATAAAATAAATAATAAAGTCCTACTGTATAGTTCAGGAATCTATATTCATGATTTATAATAATCTACAATGGAGAAGAATCAGAAAAATTATATATATGGATTGCTTTGCTATACACCAGGAATTAACACTACACAGTGAATCAGCTATACTTCAACTGTATATCTGTATATAGACATAATGGAAAACAGTTCAATGAAGTATTTAGAACTGCCCTATGATCTTATAATCCTGGATTGCCTGATCACTATCAATTGGCTCACTGTCTTGTGAGACCTAAAGATTTAAAACTGGGTTAGAAACTGCAGTGTATTGATTAATAGAATAATTAACAGCTATCCCTGAGGTCTTTCCTATTAAAACTGACTCATTAACAATCCAGCCTTAGAAAATGAATAAATCAATCTCTGATTTCAGAAACTGCTTAAAGAAATCTCATAGGAAATGCTGTAGTTGTGACAGGGACAAAGATATCCTATATTAGGGCTTCCCTGGTGGCTCAGAGGTTAAAGCATCTGCCTGCAACGTGGAGACCTGGGTTTGATCCCTGGGTCAGGAAGATCCCCTGGAGAAGGAAATGGCACTCACTCCCGTATTCTTGCCTGGAGAATCCCATGGACAGAGGAGCCTGGTGGGCTACTGTCCACGGGGTCGCAAAGAGTCGGACACGACTGAGCGATTTAACTAACTAAAGTGAAAGTGAAGTGAAGGTGAACTAACTAAAAGATATCCTAATTATGCCATAACTCACTGTTGATGTTCTTAAACCAGAGGTGGCACATTTAGGTAGAGGACAGAAAGACTGTCTGCCCACCTCCTAAATTAACAGAGCTTGCTGAACATTTTGATGATATTTTGACTCAGAAAGAAAAAAATTTCAGACCAAAATAATAGCTTTTATATTAAGTGATTAGGCAAACCCAAGAACAAGGGCACCTCTGTGCCTGATATATACCAAGATGCTGTCCAACGCAATAAGGAAAGGAGGCTCTGGAAGAATAATTCCTTAGCTTAGCTTGAAAGATAAAAATCTCAAAACTTTGACAGAATGACAGCCCTCTGAAAAAGTAGCCTCTCTACTCTTAACAAGGAAAGGAAAAATTTCCATGCATTTTCAAAAGCAGAGGCTTCTATTTCTAGATGATTCTAAGCTACATTCTTTACTACAAACCTTTCTGCCTTTCAATCATTTCTTACTCAGAATAACAAAAAGTTCCAACAGTTGAAATCTCAAATACCCCTTAGACGACCTTTGTCTCACTGACTCTTGTTCCTCTGGTTCCTTTTGCCAATCAACATTCTTTCTGCCTAGTGAATCCACCCCAGTGAATCAGTTGGAATGAGAGTCTCTTTCTAAAAGGGATGCTACTATTAAATATAGATCATTGGCCTCTTTCTATAACACCAAAAAGAATCCCCAGTATGTAATTTAATAATTTCACAGATTGATTACTCACTATCAATACTTCTGATCTTAAATCTTTCCTCAAGAGCTTAGGTCTAGAACAGACAAGAAGTGTGACATATTAGGGAGGCTGAGCCTTTAAACTCTCAGTCCAGCAAAGCTCTTATCAAAACTGTCCCACTCAAAAGGAGGGTATGAAAGGATAATGCAGGCCATTGTGTTTGCATACTTCCTGAAAGGATTCATTATCCCTTCTATCTGCCTGTAGCATATCTGTTCTAAGGACAGAGAGAGGGTCATGGCCTCTGCTCTGTTTAGGATTTAAGGATCATTAACAAGACTGTGTCTCTTCCACTCTCTGAAACCCCAAACCCTAATACCATCCTGTTATCAATACTCAAAATAACTGCTTACTTTACATGAGTATAGTTATGCCTTGTATTAGGCAGCATATTAAAAAGCAGAGACATCACTTTGCCAACAAAAGTCCATATACTCAAAGCAATAATTTTTCCAGTAGTCATGTATGGATGTGAGAGTTGGACCATAAAGAAGGCTGAGCACTGAAGAACTGATGCTTTCAAATTGTGGTGTTGGAGGAGACTCTTGAGAGTCTCTCAGACTGCAAGGAGATCAAACCAGTCAATCCTAAAGGAAATCAACTCTGAGTATTCATTGGAAGGATTGATGCTGAAACCCCAATACTTTGGCCACCTGGTGCAAAGAGCAGACTTACTGGGAAAGACTCTGTGCTGCAGTTCATGGGGTCTCACAGTCACACGACTTAGCAACTAAAGAACAACAAATTTCTTAGTATATACTTGCTCATAGACTTGTAGTATCTATTTGCATTTACTTGGGAAAATGAATAATATATATCAACAGTTTGCCCCAATGGTTTACAAAATACCCTCTTACTTCTTAAAATTTTTTAACCATAGCTTTAGAAGCATCCTAATCACCCAGGACTCTGTTCTTAAATAACATGCTACATTTCCAGAATGTAACAGAATGTACAATGAAAGAATTGATTCCCTTCATTTGCTGACAGCGTTAGCATTTCAGGGACACAGATCTCCAAGGATTATCTTCAACTTTGTCATACTGAAGTACATCGTCTAGGCTATGACATAATGCAAAATGGAAAGACTGTTTCTTCTCAAAGATTGTAAGCCATCTGTGACTTTCCTGGGCCAATTACCAGCAGACAACTTAAAGAATTCTTTGGTGACATATGCTAATTAGGCATTTATAAGTTATTAGAGCCTTTTCAAAAGAGCTAGCAAAATTCTCCACCCACCTCCACCCCTCTTACTTGTGTTCAGTGCCAGTAGCCACAAATTTAACTGTGGCCTCTGCTAACTGGTAGCTCAGATGTTAAAGAATCTGCCTGCCAGTGCAGGAGACATAAGAGATGCAAGTTTGGGAAAAGCCTGGGTTGGGAAAAGCCCCTGGAGAAGGGAATGGCAACTCCAGTGAATGGCACTCCAGTATTCTTGCCTGGAAAATTCCATAAACAGAAGAGCCTGGCAGGCTATAGTCCATGGAGTCACAAAGAGCTAGACACAACTGATAGACTAACACTTTCACTCTTCACTTTCTGCTGACCTTGATGCTCCACTTAGTGACATGATCCCTCATGTTGTTCAGACCCTACTCTTGACTGAAAATATCCAGAACGTTACTGCCTTATTAGGTAGTGTTAATCACAAACACTGCATTAAAATGCTAGGGAACTGATTTTCTGATTTTGAAAATGTATTGTACTAATCTAATGGCAAATTCTCTAGAAACAAGCTTAAGGAAGGAAGTCTGTCATGAACGAGGAGAGCTTTCCAAAGAGCCTCAGATCAAGTATCAGATTGCTTTGTATGTGTGCAGTAGTTACGGTTCTCCTGAAACAGAAGCAATAGGCTTCGTATAACTTATTGGGGAATATGAGTCTTCCAACTTTTTCCTTTTGAAGACTTTTGGTTATTCTCAGTCCCTTGAGTTTCAATATAAAAGCTAAGATCAGCTTGTCAGTTTCTGTAGAAGTAGGCACTTGTATTCTTAGTAAGAGCTGCATTAAATATGCAGATCAATTTATGGGATATTGTCATCTTAACAATATTATTTTCCTATCCATGAACATAGAATGTATTTTCACTTATTTATAATCTTTTTCAATTAATTTCAACAATATTTTTAAGTTTTCAGTGTACAACTCTTACAACTCTTTATCCCTAAGTACTGTATTCTTTTTTATTCTATTGCAAATGAAATTGTTTTTCTGATTTCTTCTTTCAGTTGTTCATTGCTAGTACACAGAAGTACAACTGACTGATTTTGTATCTTGCTGAATTTATTAGTTATGTTTTTAGTGCATTCCATAGGACTTCTTTTTCTAAATCTAGATTTAGAAAAGGCAGAAGAACCAGAGATCAAATTGCCAACATCCTTTGGATCATCAAAAAGCAAAAGAGTTCCAGAAAAACATCTACTTCTGCTTTATTGACTATGCCAAAGCGTTTGACTGTGTAGATCACAACACACTGTGGAAAATTCCTCAAGAGATGGGAATACCAGACCAGCTGACCTGCCTCCGGAGAAATCTGTATACAGGTCAAGAAGTAACAATTAGAACTGGACATGGAACAATGAACTGGTTCCAAATCAGGAAAGGAGTACCTCAAGGCTGTACCCTGCTTATTTAACTTATATGCAGAGTATATCATGTGAAATGCTGGGCTGAATGAGCACAAGCTGGAATCAAGATTGCTGGGGAAAATATCAATAACCTCAGATATACAGATGACATCACCCTTATGGCAGTAAGCAAAGAAGAAGTAAAGAGCCTCTTGATGAAAGTGAAAAAGGAGAGTGAAAAAGTTGGCTTAAAACTCAGTATTCAGAAAACTAAGATTGTGGCATCTGATCCCATCACTTCATGGCAAATAAATGGGGAAATAATGGGAACAGTGAGAGACTTTATTTTGGGGGCTACAAAATCACTGCAGATGGTGACTGCAGCCATGAAATTAGAAGATGTTTGCTCCTTGGAAGAAAAGCTATGAGCAGCCTAGACAGTATATTAAAAAGCAGAGACATTACTTTGCAAAGTCCGTTTAGTCAAAGCTATGGTTTTTCCAGTAGTCATGTATGGAAATGAGATTTGGACTATAAATAAAGCTGAGCGCTGAAGAATTGATGCTTTTGAACTGTGTTGGAGAAGACTCTTGAGAGTCCCTTGGACTGAAAGGAGATCTAACCAGCCAATCCTAAAGGAAATCAGTCCTGAATATTCACTGGAAGGACTGATGCTGAAGCTGAAACTCCAATACTTTGGCTACCTGATGCAAAGAATTGACTCACTGGAAAGGACCTTGATGTTGGGAAAAATTGAAGGAGGGAGGGAGAAGGGAATGACAGAGGATGAGATGGTTGGATGGCATCACCAGCTCAATGGACATGGGTTTCAGCAAGCTCTGGGAGTTGGTGAAAGACAGGGAGGCCTGGTGTGCTGCAGTCCATGGGGTCTCAAAGAGTCAGGCATGACTGAGTGACTGAACTGAACTGAACTGATAGGACTTCTTACATGTAAGACCATGCCATCTTCAAATAGAAATAATTATTTCTTCCTTTCCAATATATATGACTTTTTATTTCTCTTTCTTGTCTAATTTCTTAGTACAATGTTGAACAGAAGTGTTCCAAATGAATATCTCTTCTTCCTGACCTTAGAGCAAAAATATTAACTTTTAGTCATCAATTATATTGTTCTAGCTCACATTATAGCCTAGTAAAACGCTTCATGAAAAACACTGAAGCCATCTGCATGCTTAGCTAGGGAAAGTGACATAATTAGAAAAAAATCAATCAGTGATATAAGCTTTAGTTTGCTCTTCCACCATGCACTTTGAATAACATATAAACTTATTCACCATCTTAGGCAGAGAAAATGAATTTGGCTAAATAAACATACAATTTGGAAGTAAAATGAAGAGCTGAAGTTGACTGTGGAAAGGGATGGAGTACGTGAGGGAGATGTGTTTTATCTTAGGTTGCAGACTCAAATTTCTGTGAGTAGAATGTTGTGCTTCAATGCCAAGGGTGAGATAGTATACCTCAAATAATTTCAGAGAGGCTTCGTTAGATGACCAAGGATTTTCATAGTCCATACACCCCAATATAAACCACTGGCTGCACTGACTCCATTTACTCCTTGCACTGGAGAGATCAAACAGGGGACTGAAATTCAATTAAAATCCTTCAATAGCTGAAGTCAGTCCCATGAAAGAACAGTTAGATTTAACCCAGAGTCTTCAGAAGGCAGGTCAGAAATAGCTTACTGAAATTAACATGAAAAGGAATTTGGTCACTGTAAAAAGAAGGGAGTGGGGTAATAATGCTGGTCAAAAAATGAAACTGAACACGCTGTAAAGGTAAGAACCAACATTTCTGGGACTATTTCAGCAGAAACTAGATGCTTATCTCTAGAGAATGTTAGGGAGGGCGATTCCTGCAAGTAGCAGCATGCATGCATGCTAAGTCGCTTCAGTCATGTCCAAACCTATGGACTATAGCCCACCACCAGGCCCCTCTGTCCATGGGATTCTCCAGGCAAGAATTCTGGAGTGGGTCGCCAGGCCCTCCTCCAGGGAATCTTCTTGACCCAGGGATCTCAAATCCGTGGGTTCTTTACCAATAGCGCCTCCTGGGAAGCCAGCAAGTAGTAGACAGAGAATGAAATGTCCACATCCAACTCTGAGATTGTAGGATTCTAGAAAAAAACTAACCTGTAGACTCAATAACAACTTTGAAAGTAGAAAATCTGAATTCTTGTCTTTGTTCTTCTCACAAACTAGCTGTATGACCTTGAGCAAGTTACTTGTTCTTTATGAACTTCATTTCCTTTATCTGCAAAATGCACCTTCCGGGTTGTAAGAGATAATCATTATGTAAATTGCCTTTTGATTTTTAAAAAAATGCTAAGATTGGAACGGAGACTTACAGTGATCTAGAGCAGCAGTATTCAAATTAGCCTAGATGACAACTTTCTAAGGGGTACAGAGCAGTGGATGTTCAGCTTCTACTGGCTCCGGAGAGCTGACTGTACCTTTTTTTTTCCAGCTCTGCAGTTCAGTGATATCAGATGTGTATCATGGCTATATTTACAACAGGGAACTCAGCAAATACTATAAATCTGAGCTTTTCTATTTCAGAGAGTAGCCTTATCACAACAACCTTGGTTACCAGGCAGGTATAGTTTTATGGAAATCAATCTTCAGATTAAAGATTACCTGATAAGTGGCTAAGGTGGTGACGGTGTTCCTTTTTCTCCCAGCTTTATGAAAGAAAAGCACATCTCACATTAGTCTAATTCTCACTAAGAAGCATCACCTTAGGGAGTAAAAATCATCAGGGCATTAAATAAAGTAACAGATTTGAAATGCTGTTATCGGTTTCAAGAAAGTAAATGACTAATAATTTACAAATCAGTCCTTTGTAAGACACATAGTTTCTAGTTTGTTTTCAATAAAATTGAAGGGCAATGTAATCTGAACTGTCAATAGATGACTAGCAATAATTTTTAATGATAAAGTTCTCTATTTTTTTTTAGTGTGTAACTCAGAAAGCATTCAAAGAATTGAGTGGCATTGTTACAACAAATCTTAAATACAGCTGGCCATTATTTACATTTTAAAGACAAACAGAGAAAAGTAAAATCGATGGTTAATGATGGTTAATCCCACCTCATTCTAACAATAATTGACACTTGTTCAAAATACACCATCTAATCTAAAATCTGTTTCCTCTCATTAAGAAATATTTACTATAAAATCTTATTTTTTAATCAATATTGTTCAGAATTTAAAATATATTTGCTGTCTTGATTAAGTACAAAATAATAATTTTAATATCTCATACAGAAAAAGTTAATTCTTAGAGCCTCATGCTAACAGGCAATAAAAAGTGACAAATCCATTTATATATAATACTTTTCATTTAGAAAAGCATAATAGAGTTTAGTATAAAACAGTTTCAAGCTTAAAATACATTACATTAGGATAAAATTATGTGTGGGAAGTGGAATGGAAATTTGAGTTTAGAAAGAAAAAGAACTCATGTACTATTAAAAACTTGTGTGTTTCAAACTAGAGACAGTGAATGTCACATTGCTCAAGTGTTTAGATTCCTTTAGATACACTTAGTAAGTAAGTAAAGTCACTCAGTCGTGTCCGACTCTTTGTGACCCTGTGGACTGCAGCCCACCAGGCTCCTCAGTCTATGGGATTCTCCAAGCAAGAATTCTGGAGTGGGTTGCCATTTCCTTCTCCAGGGGATCTTCCCAACCCAGGGATCGAACCCAGGTCTCCCGCATTGGAGGCAGACGCTTTAACCTCTGAGCCACCAAGGAAGCCTTAGATACACTTAAGAAGGTAACAATTACTTTAAAATATTCTTATTTACCACACATTGGAAATAATATCCTTGGCAGTTCAGCAGGTGAGATGGGGGCTGGGCATGTCTGCACCCTCCCACAGTAAATTATGCAGCATAGGAGAGCATGACCCAGGCCATTCCTACATACTTAGGGACACTTCTTTGTGCTACTATATCACGTGGTACAGAAGCACCTCTCAGTGAAGCCTGTATTGATGGATCACTCTAGCTCAGCACCTCAGAGAGATGAAGCCCTTATTTCAAAACATATTTCAAAACTCCAGCAAGTCAAGGAGTTCTCCTGCTGCAACTTGGCAGGAGAAAGACTTGAGCAATATAGGATGCAACAGTTAAGATGATACAGTACGAGAAAGTCTCAAACCATTTTTTCTTAATCCCAAACCTAAGACAGTGACACTCAGCCCATATATGGACATATCTAGTGATCTGGGAGGAGAAGGAAATGGCAACTTACTCCAGTGTTCTTGCCTGGAGAATCCCAGGGATGGTGGAGCCTGGTGGGCTGCTGTCTATGGGTTGCACAGAGTCAGACACGACAGAAGCGACTTAGCAGCAGCAGAAGCAGTGATCTGGGAATACATACATGGCCCTAAACTTTATTCTAGGGAACTTGGGATAAGAAACTTGGACCTCTCAATGCAAATAAGAAAATATATAACGGGTTCAAGGTACTGGCATGGAGAAACATCTTTGGTTTCTTTCCCTGGATTTTCCACCCTCAACATCACTTCTCTCTCTAGAATGATAAGTAGTTGTTCATAGAAAAGAAGCAGGGAAGTTCTTGGTTTAGCTTCTCCCCTTCTTTCTTATTTCCAAATTTGGAAATTATAATTCCAGTTTGCTCCTCCTAGTCTTCACGTTTAGAACAAGTCCCTGTGAGGAAAGGACTATGGTTATGCTATGAGCCTCTGACTAGGCAGGGAGCCCAATTCTGGGGTTCAGCATCAGCAATCTTGTGTTGCTGCATATCTAAGCCACATACTCCAAAACAGCTTCATTGACAATAAAGCTAATAGTTGGCTCTTCAGATTTTTGACTCTGTTGCCTCTCAATCTGGCAAAGAAAGGGGTTCCAAAATCTCCAAATAAGAGTATGTGTGTGGAATCATATAAAGAGGTAAATGTGGCTGATCCAAATAATCACTTTTATCCAAATTTTGGAGAGGGTATCAGTTCAGTTTTTAGTTCAGTTGCTCAGTTGTGTCCGACTCTTTGCGACTCCATGAATTGCAGCACGCCAGGCCTCCCTGTTCATTACCAACTCCCGGAGTTCACTCAGACTCCACGTCCATTGAGTCCGTGATGCCATCCAGCCATCTCATCATCGGTGGTCCCCTTCTCCCCCTGCCCCCAATCTTTCCCAGCATCAGAGTCTTTTTCAATGAGTCAACTTTTCACATGAGGTGGACAAAGTACTGGAGTTTCAGCTTTAGCATCATTCCTTCCAAAGAATCCCAGGGCTGATCTCCTTCAGAATAAACTAGTTGGATCTCCTTGCAGTCCAAGGGACTCTCAAGAGTCTTCTCCCAACACCACAGTTCAAAAGCATCAATTCTACTGCACTCAGCCTTCTGCACAGTCCAAGTCTCACATCTATACACAACCACTGGAAAACCACAGCCTTGACTAGATGGACCTTAGTCGGCAAAGTAACATCTCTGCTTTTGAATATACTATCTAGGTTGGTCATAACTTTTCTTCCGAGGAGTAAGCGTCTTCTAATTTCATGGCTGCAGTCACCATCTGCAGTGATTTTGGAGCCCCCAAAAATAAAGTCTGACACTCTTTCCACTGTTTATTTATCTATTTCCCATGAAGTGATGGGACCAAATTCCATGATCTTCATTTTCTGAATGTTGAGCTTTAAGCCAACTTTTTCACTCTCCTCTTTCACTTTCATCAAGAGGCTTTTTAGTTCCTCTTCACTTTCTGCCATAAGGGTGGTGTCATCTGCATATCTGAGGTTACTGATATTTCTCCCGGCAATCTTGATTCCAGCTTGTGTTTCTTCCAGTCCAACGTTTCTCATGATGTACTCTGCATAGAAGTTAAATAAGCAGGGTGACAATAGACAGCCTTGATGCACTCCTTTTCCTATTTGGAACCAGTCTGTTGTTCCATGTCCAGTTCTAACTGTTGCTTCCTGACCTGCATACAGATTTCTCAAGAGGCAGGTCAGGTGGTCTGGTATTCCCATCTCTTTCAGAATTTTCCACAGTTTATTGTGATCCACACAGTCAAAGGCTTTGGCATAGTCAATAAAGCAGAAACAGATGTTTTTCTGGAACTCTCTTGCTTTTTCCATGATCCAGCGGATGTTGGCAATTTGATCTCTGGTTCCTCTGCCTTTTACTAAAACCAGCTTGAATATCAGGGTGTTCATGGTTCACGTATTGCTGAAGCCTGGCTTGGAGAATTTTGAGCATTACTTTACTAGCATGTGAGATGAGTGCAATTGTGTGGTAGCTTGGGCAACCCACTCCAGTATTCTTGCCTAGAGAATCCCATGGACAGAGAAGCCTGGTAGGCTACAGTCCACGGGGTCACAAAGAGTCGGACACGACTGAGGGACTCTCTCTCTGTGTGTCTTTCTCTCTCTCTCTCTCTCTTGAGCATTCTTTGGCATTGCCTTACTTTGGGATTGGAATGAAAACTCACCTTTTCAGTCCTATGGCCACTGCTGAGTTTTCCAAATTTGCTAGCATATTGAGTGCAGCACTTTCACAGCATCATCTTTCAGGATTTGAAAGAGCTCCACTGGAATTCCATCACCTCCACTAGCTTTGTTCATAGCAATGCTTTCCAAGGCCCACTTGACTTCACTTCCAGGATGTCTGGCTCTAGATGAGTGATCACATCATTGTGATTATCCAGGTTGTACACATCCTTGCCACCTCTTCTTAATATCTTCTGCTTCTGTTAGGTCCATACCATTTCTGTCCTTTATCAAGCCCATCTTTGCATGAAATGCTCCTTGGTATTTCTAGTTTTCTTGAAGAGATCTCTAGTCTTTCCCATTCTGTTCTTTTCCTCTATTTCTTTGCACTGATTGCTGAAGAAGGCTTTCTTATCTCTTCTTGCTATTCTCTGGAACTCTACATTCAGATGCTAATCTTTTCTTTTCTCCTTTGCTTTTCACCTCTCTTCTTTTCACAGCTATTTGTAAGGCCTCTCCAGACAGCCATTTTGCTTTTTGCATTTCTTTTCCATGGGGATGGTCTTGATCCCTGTCTCCTGTACAATGTCAAACCTCATTCCATAGTTCATCAGGCACTCTATCTATCAGATCTAGGCCCTTAAATCTATTTCTCACTTCTACTGTATAATCATAAGGTGAAGGTATAGTTATAACCAAAATTGCAGTATAAGAGATGTAAATAAAATTAGACGGGGAGGAGAGAGGGAGAAATTTGAAATGTCAAGTAGTAAAAGCTTTCCCCCACCCCGTCTATATATTTATATAAATGTTCCCTATCTTTGTAGTTCAAGAGTGTGGCATATGTCTTAAAACTTGACTTGAGCTAGCATGGGTCTTCAGCAACAAAATGTAGAACATGATGGACTTGGGCTTGTTATAACAAAGTGGGGATTCCTCTGATTTGAATCTCTGTTCTGGAACTTTCCTGGTGATCCAGTGCTTAAGAATCTGCCTAGCAACTCAGGAGATGTGGGTTTAATCACTGGTAGGGAACTAAGAACCCACAGGCTGTGAAGCAACTAAACCTGCCCACCACAAATAGTCGCTGAACCTCAGTGACAGATTCACGTGATGCAATGAAGATCACATGGGCAGCAACTAAGAGCTGATTTGGCCTAATAAATGAGCATTTAAAAAAACTATTATATAGAGTAACATACTACCTTGTTGGTAATATTAGTCCATATTACTAATATTACTCCATAATATTATGGCACAACAGGAAAATTTGGCCTTGGAGTACAAAATAAAGCAGGGTAAAGGCTAACAGAGTTTTGGCAAGAGAACGCACTGGTCATAGCAAACACCCTCTTCCAACAACACAAAAGAAGACTCTACACATGGACATCACCAGATGGTCAATACTGAAATCAGACTGATTATATTATTTGCAGCCAAAGATGGAGAAGCTCTATACAGTCAGCAAAAACAAAACCAGGAGCTGACTGTGGCTCAGATCATGAACTCCTTATTGCCAAATTCAGAGTTAAATTGAAGAAAGTAGGGAAAACCACTAGACCATTCAGGTATGACCTAAATCAAATCTCTTATGACTATACAGTGGAAGTGACAAATAGATTCAAGGGATTAGATCTGATAGACAGAGTGCCTGAAGAACTATGGACAGAGGTTCATGACATTGTTCAGGAGGCAGGGATCAAGGCCATCCCCAAGAAAAATAAATGCAAAAAGGCAAAATGGTTGTCTTTGGAGACATTACAAATAGCTGAGAAAAGAAGAGAATTAAAAAGCAAAGGAGAAAAGGAAAGATATACCCATTTCAATGAAGAGTTCCAAAGAATATCAAGGAGAGATACGAAAGCCTTCCTCAGTGATCCGTGCAAAGAAATAGGGGAGAATAACAGAATGGGAAAGACTAGAGGTCTCTTCAAGATAGTTAGAGATACCAAGGGAATATTTCATGCAAAGATGGGCTCAATCATTGAAGTGGACAGATGTGGTATGGACCGAACAGAAGCAGAAGATATTAAGAAGTGGTGGCAATACACAGAAGAACTGTACAAAAATATCTTCACGACCCAGATAACCACAATGGTGTGACACTCACCTAGAGCCAGACATCCTGGAATGCCAAGTCAAGTGGGCCTTAGGAAACATCACTATAAACAAAGCTAGTGGAGATGATAGAATTCCAGTTGAGCTATTTCAAATCCTAAAAGGTGAGGCTGTGAAAGTGCAGCATTCAATATATGCCAGCAAATTTGGAAAATTCACCTGTGGCCACAGGACTGGAAAAGGTCAGTTTTCATTCCAATCCCAAAGAAAGGCAATGCCAAAGAATGTCCAAACTAACACACAATTGCACTCATCTCACACGCTAGTAATGTTCAATATTTTCTAAGCCAGTCTTCAGCAGTACATGAACTGTGAGCTTCCAGATGTTCAAGCTGGATTTAGAAAAGGCAGAGGAACCAGAGATCAAAATGCCAACATCTGCTGGATCATCAAAAAGCAAAAAGAGTTCCAGATAAACACCTACTTCTGCTTTATTAACTACGCCAAGGTCTTTGACTGTGTGGATCACAAAAAACCGTGGAAAATTCTGAAAGAGATGGGAATACCAGATCATCTGACCTGCCTCTTGAGAAATCTGTATGCAGGTCAAGAAGCAACATTTAGACTGGACATGGAACAATAGACTGGTTCCAAATCAGGAAAGGAGTACATTAAGGTTGTATATTGTCACCCTGCTTATTTAACTTATATGCAGAGTATATCATGTGAATGCCAGGCTGGATGAAGCACAAGCTGGAATCAAAATTCCTGGGAGAAATATCAATAATCTCAGATATGCAGATGACACCACCCTTATGGCAGAAAGAGAAGAAGAACTAAATAGCCTCTTGATGCAAGTGAAAGAGGAGAGTGAAAAAGTTGGCTGAAAACTCAGTATTCAGAAAACTAAGATCATAGTATCCAGTCCCATGATTTCATGGCAAATAGATGGGGAAACAATGGAAACAGTGGTTGACTTTATTTTGAGGGGCTCCAAAATCACTGCAGATGGTGATTGCAGCCATGAAACTAAAAGACGCTTACTGCTTGGAAGAAAAGCTATGACCAGCGTAGATAGTACATTAAAAATGCAGAGACATGACTTTGCCAACAAAGTTCCATCTAGTCAAGGCTATGGTTTTTCCAGTGGTCATGTATGGATGTGAGAGTTGGACTATAAAGAAAGCTGAACACTAAAGAATTGATGCTTTTGAACTGTGGGGTTGGAGAAGACTCTTGAGAGTCCCTTGGACTGCAAGGAGAGCCAACCAGTCCATCCTAGAGGAAATCAGTCCTGAATATTCACTGGAAGGGCTGATGCTGAAGATGATGCTCCAATACTCTGGCCTCCTGATGCGAAGAACTCACTCACTGGAAATGACCCTGATTCTGGGAAAGATTGAAAGCATGAGGAGAAGGGTTGACAGAGAATGAGATAATGGGATGACATCATCAACTCCATGGACATGAATTTGAGCAAGCTCTGGGAGCTGGTGATGGACAGGGAAGCCTGGAGTGCTGCAGTCCATGGGGTCACAAAGGGTTGAACATGACTGAGTGACTGAACTGAATTGAACTGATTATGTAGAGAAGTTACTAAATGGCTTTTAGGACATAAATAAAAATTATGGCTGATTGCAAAAACCTAGCCCATTGGTTTCTGATGTTTGAATTTACTGTTGTTCATTTTCTAAATTGATAGATTTGTGCCTCTGGTGATGTGATCTATGGCACACTTTTCTAGCTTTCTCTTTGAAGTGCCTGTACCACCTTGGATACAGGAGCTCTAATAAGCACACACTCCCACATGACCATCTCTACTGTTAACTCTAGCCAATCTTTATGCTTTTCTAGGTCAGTTCTTTAAAGATAGATCCATAGGTGTGTGGATTTATCTCAGGGCTTTCTAAATCCACACACCTATGGACACCTTATCTTCGACAAAGGAGGCAAGAATATACAATGGAGTAAAGACAGTCTCTTTAACAGGTGGTGCTGGGAAAACTGGTCAACCACTTGTAAAAGAATGAAACTAGACCTCTTTCTAACACCATACACAAAAATAAACTCAAAATGGATTCAAGATCTAAATGTAAGACCAGAAACTATAAAACTCCTAGAGGAAAACATAGGCAAAACACTCTCCGACATAAATCACAGCAGGATCCTCTGTGATTCACCTCCCAGTATAATGGAAATAAAAGCAAAAATAAACAAATGGGATCTAATAAAAATTAAAAGCTTCTGCACAACAAAGGAAACTATAAGCAAGGTGAAAAGATAGCCTTCTGAATGGGAGAAAACAATAGCAAATGAAACAACTGACAAACAACTAATCTCAAAGATATACAAGCAACGTATGCAGCTCAACTCCAGAAAAATAAATGAACCAATCAAAAAATGGGCCAAAGAACTAAATAGGCATTTCTCCAAAGAAGACATACGGATGGCTAACAAACACATGAAAAGATCTTCAACATCACTCATTATCAGAGAAATGCAAATCAAGACCACAATGAGGTACCATTTCACACCAGTCAGAATGGCTGCGATCCAAAAGTCTACAAGCAATAAATGCTGGAGAGGATGTGGAGAAAAGGGAACCCTCTTACACTGCTGGTGGGAATGCAAACTAGTACAGCCACTATGGAGAACAGTGTGCAGATTCCTTAAAAAATTGCAAATAGAACTGCCTTATGACCCAGCAATCCCCTGCTGGGCATACACACTGAGGAAACCAGAATTGAAAGAGACACATGTACCCCAATGTTCATTGCAGCACTGTTTATAATAGCCAGGACATGGAAACAACCTAGATGTCCATCAGCAGATGAATGGACAAGAAAACTGTGGTACATATACACAATGGAGTATTACTCAGCCCTTAAAAAGAATACATTTGACTCAGTTCTAATGAGATGAATGAAACTGGAGCCGATTATACAGAGTGAAGTAAGCCAGAAAGAAAAATACCAATACAGTATACTGACACATATATATGGAATTTAGAAAGATAGTAATGATGACCCTGTATGTGAGACAACAAAAGAGACACAGAGGTATAGAATGGACTTTTGGACTCTGAGGGAGAGGGAGAGGGTGGGATGATTTGGGAGAATGGCATTGAAACATGTATACTGTCATGTAAGAAACGAAGCGCCAGTCTATGTTCAATACAGGATACAGGATGCTCAGGGCTGGTGCACGGGATGATCCAGGGAGATGATATGGGGGTGGGGAGGTGGGAGGGGGCTACGGCATTGGGAGATCATGTACACCTGTGGCTGATCCATGTCAATGTATGGCAAAATAAATACAGTACTGTAATGTAGAACAAAGTATTAAAAATTTAAAAAATTAAAAAAGAAGGAAATCCTGCCATACAAGACAAAAAAAAAAAAAAAAGCATTTTTAAATAAATAAATAAAGATAGATCCCAAACCTGTAAACATGATACTTATTATCAGAAGCTAGAACTTATATGAGGGACCTGAGATTCCACTTGGTAGATCTGGATAACTAATTTTTGATTTGCTTATGTATTTATCCACTCAATAAGCATTTACTGAGTGACTGTCATGCACCATGCACTTTAAATTGCAGAGGGTCATCAGTTTCTCCCATCTCTGTATCTGGTTTCCAATTCTGTAGCCTCTTTGCAATGTGACTTTGACATTTCCTCCATGAAAAGAGTGTATATCTCTCCTCCTTTAGGCTGAGCTTGACCACGTGACCTGCTTTGGCCAATGGGCATATTAGCATGTATCATGCAATCAGGCTCTAACAAAAATGTTCTTGATCATTGGCGTTTACCCTTTCTTGTTGCTCATGGGAACCCTGTGACCATCACTAATTGAATGAGTCCAGGATTCCCTGCCTGATGAGAGCAATGTATTGACCATTTGTTTACTGCAAATAAATGAGTGAATCCTGCTGACACCATGATGAGAAGAGAAAACAGTCTCAGCAGAGTGTCTCCCAAATTGTTGAGTCACAGAACCATAAACACACAGAGAAATGGTTTGTTGTTTTAGGCCACTAACTTTCAGGGATGGCTTGTTACACAGCTGGGGCTAATTGACTCAGTGCTGGAATAAGCAAATAAAGCACACTGTGTCCTTTATTTTCTGGAATTATCTTTCCTTTGCAGAAGAACAATAACACACACATACCAATATACACATGAAAGAAAGGAAATATCAGATTCGATGAGACAGAGAGGTGAAATCGGGCAATGTGATAGCAAGAATCCAAAAACTGCTTAATGTTGGCTGGTCAGGAATGGCTCCTCTGAAAAAGTGATGCTTGTACTGATGTCTGAATATCACAGAGTACCAAGCCAAGACTAAGGCTGAGATATTTCCAGGCTGGTTCTATTGAACAGTTGTCTTGGACAGGGATCAGGTTTCTGGCATTGGGATGGCTTCTAGGTGAGCATAACGCCACGGCTTTCAGGACAACTTCCTGCCAAATTTTACAATTTTTCAAGTTTGAAAATGTATGGTTCTCCCACTCTGCTGAGACAAAGGAGTCAGAGAAAAATAGGGAGGGTATAATTCTCATGAATTTGATTGAAGATCTTGCAAGAGGAGTCTCCCAAGACCTTTGCACAAAGTTTGTGCACTTGCTGTTGGGACCTGGAGAATCTTCTATCTGATAAGTTTGTCCTTGGTATAAAATAAACTACAAATACGTATACAACAGGGACCAAAATACATCATGAAAAGACAGCAAGATGGATGATACCGAGACTGCAAGGCTCCACTGTTTGGCATATGTTTTCTGAGAACATAGGGGAACTAGATTGTTTTATGAGAACTAGATTGACAAAACAGTTTATTTCCTAAAGCCACAACATGAAGGATTTCAACCAACTGTCCATTAATTCTTTGTCTGTTCATTCACAGTGACTCAAGCTGCCAATATGATATCTAGCCTGTGTCCACAGACATAAGGGAAAAGATTAAAAGGAAGAAACAATCTGCAAGAAAAACAGGAGC
This sequence comes from Nanger dama, assembly GCA_917880005.1. NCBI lineage: Eukaryota > Metazoa > Chordata > Mammalia > Artiodactyla > Bovidae > Nanger > Nanger dama. The sequence continues at coordinate 16,301,404 of CAKJTW010000026.1, forward strand.
ATGGCAAACGCGGCATAGGGGCATGTGTGCACAACAGCAGCGTAGGGGAGGCTACCGTACAATTCTACAAGAAAACAGATCAGGAAGCTTATTCTAAAGAACAAGGATAATATTCATCTCCTGCTGCTGCTGCTGCTAAGTCACTTCAGTCATGTCTGACTCCTGTGTGACCTCATAGACAGCAGCCCACCAGGCTCCGCCATCCCTGGGATTCTCCAGGCAAGAACACTGGAGTGGGTTGCCATTTCCTTCTCCAGTGCATGAAAGTGAAAAGTGAAAGTGTAACCTTAGGGTAGAATCCCCAAATTGTAACTTTGTTAGTATATAAAACCTCTTATGTGTGGTTGACACAGAATTGTGGAATAAAGGTGGAAAATACTAGAAAAGCAATGTCAAACACATGTATACATGCAAACACACAAATATTTTTAGTAGAATCAACCTATGGTCTTGTAAGACTTTTGTTATATAGGACAAAATTATAATAAATTTTGCTATGGTATGAGAGAGGAAAAGAAAGAAAACAAAAGCATAGAAAAGGGTCAAAAGAGAAAATAAAGGTAAGTAATTACCAAATTAAATTTAAAGTATTACATATGCAAAAAGTGAAAGTGAAAGAGATAGTCAGTCTTGTCTGACTCTTTGAACCCCACGGACTGTAGTCTGCCAGGTTCCTCTGTCCATGGAATTCCCCAGGCAAGAATACTGGAATGGGTAGCCATTACCTTCTCCAGGGACTCTTCCCAACCCAGCAAATGAACAATTACACATGTAGTGGAGTGAAGTGAAGTTGCTCAGTCATGTCCAATTCTTTGGGACCCATGGACTGTAGCCCACCAAACTCCTCCGTCCATGGGATTCTCCAGGCAAGAATACTAGAGTGGGTTGCCATTTCGTTCTCCAGGGGATCTTCCCGACCCAGGGATCAAACCCAGGTCTCCCATATTGCAGGCAGACGCTTTAACCTCTGCACCATAAGTGTATATTAAAGTGAAGAACAGAAAGAAAGCTGGAAAGCTCTACTGGACATAGCCTGCAGCGCCACCTCCTGGCTGGAAGACTCTTTGGAGCCCGACACTCAAAGCCTTCAGCAGCAAGCCAACGCTTCTCCAGAAAGAAAAGTCTGGGCTAGTAGGGCTAGTCTGGGCTAGTAGTATCCTGTGCTAAGTTGCTTCAGTCCTGTCCGACTCTTTGTGACCCTATGGACTAGAGTCCTCCAGGCTCCTCTATGGGGTTCTCCAGGCAAGACTACTGGAGTGGGTTGCCATTTCCTTCTCCAAGAGATTTTCTGGACCCAGGGATCGAACCCGCATCTCTCATGCCTCCTGCACTGGCAGGCAGGGTCTTTATCACTAGGACTGCCTGGGGAGGCCCAAGTACGGTAGCTGCTCTCTACTGATGATATGCCTTTAACTGATTTGACTCCTACTAGTTTGTAAATGCCCAGAAAATCCTGCTTAAATACAAAAGAAAAACAGCACTTTACCCCCCATCATTTGTTTTTAGGTAATCTTCACCTAAATTTGTTTAAAGTTGAACTTGCATTACCATTAAAGGCTTGGCATTGATGTGAACTTTAATATTCTTAGTCTGAACTAGAGAGCCCTGCCAAAGTCAAACTTTTTCAAAGCAAGTCATGGCTGTCAGTATAAGACTATAGACACAAACTAAGCACCTGTTTTCATCTTATTGAGAAATCTTTAAAATCCCCTTGGGGTGTTGGCTGAGATACACTGTCAGATGGAATTTGTACAATTAAAAACCTGAGCAAGAACAACAACAACAACAAAAGCCCATTTCCTCATGCAGTTGGTTTTGCAAGATGTCAGGAAAGACTTGGGAGGCAACGTCAGTTGTTGAAGAGAACTAGTGCAGAGAAGTGAGAGATGCTCGTCAAGGTCAAGTGTGGTGGAGACGACACCACGTTCAGGCTTCCTACTTGGAGTGCAACCTCCTTCCAGTAAGCTGTCCCCACCCCCCGCCACATGAGGAGGAAAGCTCTCTATATCCAAGGCCTCAGGAAGGAAAAACTAACCGAGGAACACTGAAGGACAAGTGGACTTTTCTAAGGATGGGGGTTGCCTGTGGTCACGACAGTGCTTTACAAGGTCAACATAATGTCAAACAAGCAGCAGCCTCCTGTTTTCTTACCACTTAAAAGTCATGCTTTCTGGAGACTGATATTTTTAATGACCACATTCGCTCTTAGCCTCTTATAATGATGAGCATCAGACTCATTCTGCTCACTCAGTGGGATTTCTGGCCAGCTGGATGTCCTGAGTGGGCACCAAAGACTCCAGGCCCACTGTGCAGAGAACATCAGCACTCGCCAATGACCCTTCCTTGATACACATCAACTGCCATATCCTCCTCCCTCCCCTTCTGCTGGAGAGACAGCAAACATATAATTAAGATGTAGGCTACTTCCCAGGTGGTGCTGGCCATGAAGAACTTGCCTGCCAATGCAGGAGACAGAAAAGACATGGGTTCGATCCCTGAGTCAGGAAGATCCTCTGGAGGAGGGCATGGCAACCCACTCCAGTATTCTTGCCTGAAGAAGCCCATGGACAGAGGAACCTGGCAGGCTACAGTCCATAGGGTCTCAAAGAGTTAGACATGACTGACATGGCTAAGGACGCACACTGAGGTGGAGAGGAGTTAGTAAAGGGACTCAGCTTCCTAAAAAGACGGGAGCTCTGCCAAGCAGCTGGCAGCTACCCATCATGCCAGCCTCAAAAGGTACAGAGAAAGTCTCTTTTTCCCCACTGGGTAGATGCTCAGTTATCACCTGTAGACTGAAGAGATGAGAGAGGTACCTGGCTGAGATGAGGAAGAGCTCAGAAGTTAGATCATCTCTCAGAGGGTGCTTGAAAGGGGGTTAGTAGGGCGGTTCTGCAGGCAGGAAGAGGGGCCAGCCCTGCACAAAGGTGGAGGTGATGCCCAGATACATGCCCTGTGCATTGACCTCATTAGGAATATTTTCTCACCTATAAAATAGGAGGAATACCAACAACAACCTTACAAGGAGTTTTGGAGGGAGGGTAAGGATTTAATGAGATAATCGTATGAAAATGCCTTCCTTCAACACCTAATGGATATTAGCAAGTGACAAAGTGAGGCTCAAAAATGTGAATTGAGTTCCTCAGAATAACAGCTAAGAAGTTGCAGTGTCAAAAGGAATCCAGTTCCTCCAAGTTGACCACCACCCTTTTCACTGAACCTCATTCCCTCTATCTAGCTGAGAACAGGAAGTGTCAGAAATCTCATGGACGCTTGCTTTCTTGTGTGACAGGGCACAGAGATGCAGCCATTTCAAGGGCCCTAATCCTGAGGGAGATAATCTACCCAAATGCTCTCAGATGAGAGGGTTGGAGGTTGGAGAGGAGGTAGTCTGGTGATGACGAGCGCAAGTTCTATAATTTGAGTGGACTTAGGAGCTCCACCACGACTTTACGATGTATTATGTTGAGCAAAGTGCTTGACGTCTCTAAGTCTTGTGGACTTTGAGGCTTTTTTTTCTGTAAAATGGGGATGATAATAATAATAGTATTCACCTTATAGTTGTGAAGATTAAAAGATCTACATAAAACACTTAGCACGCTGCCTGGTATATAGTAATAACTCAATAAATGCTATCCATCGTTATCATCAAAGCTATGATTTCCAACATATTCCAGCTGTGGAATGAGGCTAATGACTGACTTCAACTGATTTCTCTGAACACTAAGAGGTTGGGATCAACCCCACTCTTCCCCATTCAGCCTTCCACTCAAGGCACACACGCACTTTAAAAAAAAAATTAAACTTGTATATTCAATTTCAGGTCAGATAGCTCTCACTTTTTATTTTTAAGGGGTCTCAGGCTAAGCACAACCCTTTTGGCTGGGCGGCAAGAGTCATGAGGCAGTGTGGGACCCTGACATTCAGTCACCTAGAGCATTGGCAAGGAATACAGAGAGCCGATGGTGACTAGAAATGACCACACACACACACACACACACACACACACACACACACACACACACACAAGTCTGGGCTGAAGAAGTTAAGGAATCATCCAAAATCAAGAAGTCAGATGGGAGCTACATCCAAGGTTGGGAAGACACTTCTCATAGTCTCCTAGCCATCACCTGGTCTCCCATCTGCTTTTCTCAGTCACACTTCCCATTGTTACCTGCATTTGCTGTCTTTATTTTCTTATTTCTTAGCCACTCCTCAACCGGGTCTAAATCCAACCTGGCCTGTATCATTAATTAATAAAATGGTGATGAGGTCACTAATGAATTCCAAGTTGCTGATATGTCAGTGTGCATTTTTGGTACCTATATGCTGTGGACTGAATGCTTGTGTTCCTCCAAATTTCATATGTTGGAATCCTAATCCCACAAGGAGTGATAAGGGGTGGGACCTTTAGGAGATGATTGGGTCAAAGGGCAGAGCCCTTAAGACTGGGATTAATCCCCTTACGAAACAGATGCCAGAGGCCTTGGAGAAGGCAATGGCATCCCACTCCAGTACTCTTGCCTGGAAAATCCCATGGATGGAGGAGCCTGGAAGGCATGGGGTCTCCAAGAGTCAGACACAGCTGAGTGACTTCACTTTCACTGTTCGCTTTCATGCATTGGAAAGGAAATGGCAACCCACTCTAGTATTCTTGCCTGAAGAATCCCAGGGGCAGGGGACCCTGGTGGGTTGCTGTCTATGGGGTCACACAGAGTCGGACACGAATGAAAAAACTTAGCAGCAGCAGCAGCCAGAGATCAAGCTCATTTCTTCTTTCTTCCACTCAAGGTTACACTTTGGCCATCTAGTAAATAGTTCCTTCAGTTCAGTTCAGTCACTCAGTCATGTCCAACTCTTTGAAACCCCATGAACTGCAGGACGCCAGACCTCCCTGTCCATCACCAACTCCCGGAGTTCACTCAGACACATGTCCATTGAGTCGGTGATGCCATCCAACCATCTCATCCTCTGTCGTCCCCATCTCCTCCTGCCCCCAATCCCTCCCAGCATCAGAGTCTTTTCCAATGAGTCAGTTCTTCCACACGAGGTGGCCAAAGTACTGGAGTTTCAGCTTTAGCATCATTCCTTCCAAAGAACACCCAGGGCTAATCTCCTTTAGAATGGACTGGTTGGATCTCCTTGCAGTCCAAGGGACTCTCAAGAGTCTTCTCCAACACTACGGTTCAAAAGCATCAATTCTTCGGCGCTCAGCTTTCTTCACAGTCCAACTCTCATATCCATACATGACCACTGGAAAAACCATGGCCTTGACTAGATGGACCTTTGTTGGCAAAGTAATGTCTCTGCTTTTCAATATGCTATATAGGTTGGTCATAACTTTCTTTCCAAGGAGTAAGCGTCTTTTAATTTCATGGCTGCAGCCACCATCTGCAGTGATTTTGGGACCCCCAAATAAAGTCTGACACTGTTTCCACTGTTTCCCATGAAGTGATTGAACCAGATGTCATGATCTTCGTTTTCTGAACGTTGAGTTTTAAGCCAACTTTTTCACTCCGCTCTTTCACTTTCATCAAGAGGCTTTTAGCTCCTCTTCACTTCCTTATCAGACACCAAATCTGCTATTGACTTGAGCTTGACTTCCTTGCCTACAACTATCAGGAAAAAAATTGTATTGTTTCTGAGACATCCAGTTTATGGTATTTTGTGACAGAAGCCCAAACAAACTAACTCTAGCATTTTACTTGATGACTCAACAGTGTTCAGATAATGCCTCCCTTTTTAAAGAATTCCCTTTCTGTTTTCCATAATGTACTGGTCTCTTGAGTTTCCTCTGACTTCCTGTCCACTTACTTTTAGCCTACTTTTAGCCTTCCCACCTTCGTGGCCAGTAAGTATTTGAGTTTGGTAAGGCTTAGTTCCATGTCTAGTTCTAACTGTTGTTTCTTAACCTGCATATAGCTTGCTCAGGAGGTAGGCTGGTGGTCTTGTATTCCCATCTCTTGAAGAATTTTCCACAGTTTGTTGTGATCCGCATGAAGGCTTTGGCGTAGTTAATAAAGCAGAAGTAGACATTTTTCTGGAACTCTCTTGCTTTCTCGGTGATATAACGCATGTTGGAAATTTGATCTCTGGTTTCTCTGCCTTTTCTAAATTCAGCTTGAACATCTGGAAGTTCATGGTTCATGTACTGTTGGAGCCTGGCTTGGAGAATTTTAAGCATCACTTTGCTAGCATGTGAGATGAATGCAATTGTGCAGGAGTTTGAACACTCTTTGGCATTGCTTTTCTTTGGGATTGGAATGAAAACTGATATTTTCCAGTCCTGTGGCCACTGCTGAGTTTTCCAAATTTGTTGGCATTATTGAGTGCAGCACTTTCACAGCATCACCTTTTAGGATTTGAAATAGCTCAACTGGAATTCCATCACGTCCACTAGCTTTGTTCACAGTGATGCTTCCTAAGGCCCACTTGACTTCACATTCCAGGATTTCTGGCTGGATGTGGAACAATAGATTGGTTCCAAATCAGGAAAGGAATATGTCAAAGCTGTATATTGTCACCCTGCTTATTTAACTTATATGCAATGTACATCATGAGAAATGCTGGGCTGGATAAAGCACAAGCTGGAATCAAGATCGCCTGGAGAAATATCAATAATCTCAGATATGCAGATGACACCACCCTTATGGCAGAAAGAGAAGAAGAACTAAAGAGCCTCTTGATAAAAAGTGAAAAAGGAGAGTGAAATAGCAGGCTTAAAACTCAACATCAGAAAACTAAGATCATGGCAGCTGGTTCCCATCACTTCATGGCAAATAGATGGGGAAACAATGGAAACAGCGACAGACTTTATTTTTTTTTTTTTGGCTTCAGAATCACTGCAGATGGTGACTACAGCCATGAAATTAAAAGATGTTTGCTCCTTGGAAGAAACGTTGTGATCAACCTAGATAGCATATTAAAAAGCAGACATGACTTTGCCAACAAAGGTCTGGTCCATCTAGTCAAAGCTATGGTTTTTCCAGTGCTCATGTATGGATGTGAGAGTTGGACCATAAAGAAAGCTGAGTGCTGAAGAATTGATACTTTTGAACTGTGGTGATGGAAAAGACTCTTGAGAGTCCCTTGGACTGCAAGGAGATCCAGCCAGTACATCCTAAAGGAAATCAGTCCATCCTAAAGGAAATCATTGGAAGGACTGATACTGAAGCTGAAACTCCAATCCTGTGGCCACGTGAAGCGAAGAACTGACTCACTGAAAAGACCCTGATGCTGGGAAAGATGGAAGGCAGGAGGAGAAGGGGATAACAGAGGTTGAAATGGTTGTATGGCATCACTGACTCAATGGACGTGAGTCTGAGTGAACTCTGGGAGTTGGTGATCAAAAGGGAGGCCTGGCATGCTGCAGTCCATGGAGGTGCAAAGAGTCGGACATAACTGAGGGACTGAACTGAACTGAACTGAAGGCTTAGTTCTAATTTGTCTTCTCTCGCTTGAAATTCCCTCCCTAAGTCTCTTTATCTATGGTTTTAATTATCTTCTTTATGCCAGTGACTCTCAAATTTATACTTCTGATTCAGACTTCTCTTCTAAACCAGAGACTCATATATCTGGTTGCCTACTAATACCTTTATTTCAAACCTAGAAGGGTCTGAGTGAAAAAAAAAAAAAAAAGATTGAAAACCAAACGTGATTTTTATCCCCAAACCTGGCCCTCTTTCGGTTCCCTGTATCACTGAATGTCATGCAACTCATCTAGTTTTGCAACCCAGAAAGTAGAAGTCATTCTTTACTTTCTCCATATCTAGCTATCAGCAATTCCTATTGAATTTGTATTCCTATGTCTTTCTTATCTAGACATTTATCTCTAGCTCCAGTGTCAATGTTCTCGTCTAAGCCTTTCTGCCTGAACATCTTTTAATAGCTTCTTAATTGATGTCTCTAATCCCCTCTCCTTCCTTCTAATCCATTTTCCATGCTGAAGCCAGAGCAATCTTTTCCAGACCATAACTCTGGTTATGTTGAGATCCTCAGCCCTTCCCTCACTAAACACTTCAGTGGCTCCCTATGCTCTTCCCATAAGGTCATGCACATGACCTAGAAGACTTGGCATAATCTCACTCAGCTCTACAGCCTCATATTATGTCACTTTTATTCGTGGTATCTGCCTTCTGGCCTCAAAGGTGTTCTGTGATGCTCTTTGCCTGGGATGCTCTGCCCTTCGTCTGACTTATATTTGTTTGTCTTTTAGTTTTTGCAGAAGTCTTTTTTTTTTCCTTTTAAACTCTCTCAGGCAATGTCAGGGGTGCCTGCTAAATGTTCTCACAGTATCATCATACACATCTCCTTTTACCTGGTACAAGTTTGCATAGATTCGCACTGTTTATTAACTGAGTGCCCCCTGAGTCTTGTCATCTGAGTCTTCCAGATATTGGGAGCATCTATGTTCTACTGTTTTATCGACAGTTTCTAACCTAGGGTTTACACAAAGTAGATGCTTAATAAATACTGTTGAATGAAGAGTAAAGTAGGCAGGATGGTGAGGTGCTCCGTGACTCTAGAGAACCAGAGCTGAGACAGTCAATGGTCCCTTTCTTGGGGTGCTGGTGGCATAGTGCCAGACATCCCCAAGTTTAAGGGTATAGTGCTGGAAGAAATTGCAATTGTCTCTGAAACAAAGTGGATCAAGGTAATGGTACTACCCTTGTTCCCAAAGGACAGACTATCCTTTGATGATGCAAGCCAGGGAAAATGGCTGAGCAAGGGGTAAAAGGAAGAACAGAAGAGAATGCAGGCAGATAGACAATGCACAGCCTTGCAAAAGCAAGGGAGCAACATAACCCAGCTCTGGGCGACTGTCTTCCCAGAAACCTTTTCCATCATGACTGAGTCTTTTCCCTGCAGGTTTATAGTGTGACACCCCCTGACCTAAAGACTTCATCCTTGCTGGTTTAAGTATCTCCAGGATTAGTTCCCTGCGGTATCTAAGTCACTGCATTTTTGTTTTGATTTGATATGGTTTTTACTTCTGATACAAATGGCCTGTTTTTCTTGAAAAGACAGAGGATATTTGAAATGGCCAAGGGGCTCTTTCATTCTCTCCTTCATTGGAGGAACAGACGAGAAACAAACTATCCTGTGATACACAAGACACTGGGATCTGCTTCTAGAACAATCATCATTGGAAAAAGTAGCCTGTCAGCTGGAGCAGCAACCATTGACTGGGAATGGGACGAAACTCATGCAGAGGAGCCAGAAGGAAAGGTGGTTCTGGAGTGCACTGTCTGAGTCTCATCAGAAACACATTTCCACTCCTTCACTTGTTATGTGACTTTGGGCAGGTTACTTCACTCCTTTGTGGCTGCAATTCATCTTTGAAAATGGAGCTGATGATGTTGTTCTTACTTTACAGAGGATGAAGAGAGACTATGTATAAAACATTCAAAAGGTAGCTCTTAATATTGCAAGACACTATATATAAAATATATTGGGGAAGGTGTTTCCCTTAAAGAAATAGAATGTAATTTCAATATCTTTGCATGCTGTCATTTCAGTCATAGCCAACTCTGTGCAGCCCTATGGACTGCAGCCTGCCAGGGGCCTCTGTCCATGGGATTCCCCAGGCAAGAATACTGGAGTGGGCTGCCATGCTCTCCTCCAGGGGATCGTCCCGACTCAGGGATTGAACTCAAGTCTCATTATGTTTCCTCATATGTTTCCTACAGCCACTGTCCATAGGGTTGCAAAGAGTCAGACAAGACTGTAGTGATTTAGCATGCAGGCACGCATCTGAAAAGGCCCACATTCTGCCTATGGAATATGTATGTCTGCTTTTGCTTGACCATGGCTCACTCTTTAATTCTTTCCTGTGTGAAACCAAAGAACCTCACTTGGTGACCTATTCCAGGAACTCACCTGAGATCTCTTGTGCCCCATTTTCCTGCAATCTTTTACAAAGAATATTAATAAAACTATTCCTTACCTGTGTTAAAAAAAAAAAAAGAAGAAGAAGAAGAAGAATGCCCCCAAAGAATAGCTGGCAATATCGCTGAGATAGATTATGTTGTAGGATAAATACGGCAGCCTGTCCTACAGAATCCATTTTAGTTCCTGGTATGTAAGTTGAAACACTTAAAAACCAACTGACAGGCAAAATGCATAGGTTGGAGAGTAGGATGTGAAATTCTATTAAAACAAAGACTAAAGGCTTCAAAGAAATGTCAAGGTAAGTAATGGGGGAGGATCTTAGAGTTTTGTCTCCAGACTCCAGAAATACCAGCTCCATCTTCTTCCTTATTAAGAGAATTTGGTGGGGAAATTCAGTTTTATTAATTTCAGGAAGAGAAAAACCATTAGGGATGAGTTAACCATCATCTGAGAAAGGAATTCAAGGTGTTTCTTTCAAAAATTGCCTTTTTCTTCTTTGTGTGTTCATTCAAATTCTTCCAGAGAAATTGAGAAAAAAAAAAAGCAAGGAAAAAAATCAATTACTTTAAATGATCCAAATAATTGCTGTGCAACTTTACAGTAAACGTTAAAAATGAATTCCTGGCCTAGGAGCAACTGAAAAGAATCCAGCAAATGCAAATACAAGGAACAGGATCTTCTCTCATGCTCTAGAGCACTGAGATTCAGGAAATATGAAGCTACTCTAGGGTGAGAGCTTCCCTTGTAGCTCATCTGGGAAAGAATCCGTGTGCAATGTGGGTGACCTGGGTTTGATCCCTGGCTTGGGAAGATCCCCTGGAGAAGGGAAAGGGTACCCATTCCAGTATTCTGGCCTGGAGAATTCCATGGAGTGTGTAGTCCATGGGATCGCAAAGAGTCAGACATGACTGAGTGACTTTCACTCTCACTTCACTTTCACTAGGGTGAGAAACACCCAGGACTGCAGTTCTCATCTATGCAAGACACACTTAAGATGGAGAGTGCAAGAAAAGAATGCCAGTCAAGGACAGAAGATCACAATTTACATCATAACCCTGTGGCCAACACGGTGTGTGCTGTTTGACTTCTCTTGGTTGCCTCATCTGTATATTGAGGGATTAGATTCCGTATCTCTGAATCTCAGAGTTAGTAAAGACCTCTAAAATCCTTCCTTGATATAAAGGTTATTAAGTCGTTTGCTTGAACATTTTCAGGTATAGAAGACACTCCCAATCTCTAAATATCATCACTGGATGAAGAACTCAAAGCTAGGAGTCAAAAGACTTGAGTCCAGCCTCCATAAAACAATTGACTATGTATCTAGGTATAGAATCCTTTACCCTGCTGAATTTCCCAGCTCCTGTTTCATAAAGCAAAGAAAGTGAAAGTGAAGTCACTCAGTTGTGTCCGACTCTTTGTGACCCTATAGACTATAGCCCGCCAGGCTCCTCCTCCATCCATGGGATTTTCTAGGCAAGAACAGTGGAGTGAGTTGCCATTTTCTTCTCCAGGGGATCTGCCCAACCCAGGGATCAAACTCAGGTCTCCCACATTGCAGGCAGACTCTTTACACTCTGAGCCATCACATTATCCATCTTAATATAGCATTTATGAAATTCTAGTGACATCAAGACTCTAATATTCAAAGAATATTTCTTTCTTTCTTCCCCCTGTACCCTCTTTCTCAGGATTATGTCAGAGAATATAACTTTTATGTCACTCTGACACTGACCTTAAGTAGAAAAATAGCCAACTGGTACATTTCTGGGAATATAGAGGTGAATCCTAAGCCTTGAAAGAAAAAATTAGGAAAAGAGGATCAAGTAAGAGAAACAGACAGAATGGACTCTGCACTAGCTGGAAGAAGAATAGCAAGTTAAGACAGGATGATGAAGTTAACTGAAGGTCTAGATTAAGAAATAGGAAATGGAAAGGGGTTAAGAATGCTGCACCTTGAGTGTGTCAAGGGTCAAGGTCCCTGTATTGAGTGGGGGAAGGAGAATGAGAGAGACAGGTTGAAACATGTAGTCAAGTCTCTTCCTGAATGTTATAGACCCAGACACTTTCCCCAATCTTTGACACTGTATAACATGAAGGCCAAAATAAAAGCAGCAAACTCTAAGAAATGAATCCAGAAAATGCAAATATGTGGAACAGGATCTGGCTTCTCCAGTGACTCAGTCAGTAAAGAATATGCCTGCAATGCAGGAGAGCTGAGTTCAATCCTTGGGTTGGGAAGATCCCCTGTAGGAGGGTATGGCAACCCACTCCCGTATTCTTTCCTGGAGAATCTCCAAGGACAAAGGAGCCTGGTAGGTTGCAGTCTATTGGGTCACAAAGGGTCAGATGGACATGACTGAGTGACTGAGCACAACACAAGCTCTAAGGGATTGAAATCTATAACTTGAGTTCCCTAAATATATTATGGAGACACAACGTGGAGATCACTGCCCCTGGGGGTGTGACTCCCAGCGTTCCTCCCTTCTCTGGGAATCTATGACTCACACACAATCTCCAGGGAATCTTGTCCTCATTCTCCAGTCTCCACTGACTGTTCTTGTGATGGTTAATTTCATGTGTCAACTTGACTGGCCTACAGGGCACTCAGATATTTGGTTAAAAACATTATTTCTGAATGTGTCTTTGTGGGTGTTTCTGGATGAGATTAGCATCTGACTCAGTAGACTGAGTAAAGCTGATGGCCCTCTCCAGGGAGGGTGGGCATCATCTAATCCACTGAGGGCCTGAATCAAGCTAGGAGGAAGGGAGAATTTGCTGTTGAGTTGGATCTTTTGTTCTCGGACTAGGACTTATACCATCAACTCTCCTGACTCTCAGGCCTTCTGAGTCAGGCTGAAAGAACACCACCAGCTTTCTTGGGCCTCCAGGTGGCAGATGGCAGACTATGGGATTTCCTAGGCTCCATCATCACACTAGTCAATTCTCATAATAAAACATTTTCTATATAAAATGATTTTATTATAGGGATGTATATATCTTCTCTTTCTCTGTATATAGGCACATACACACGTATCCTACAGGTTCTGTTTCTCTGGAACCCTGCCTAATAAAGTTCCTTTGATCCTCTGGGCTTCTCTGCATGTACACTGTCTCCCTCAAACACACAAGGAAAGGAGGCAAAAGCTGAACAAGGAGATAATGGGCTCTTGCTTTGGGTTCTGATGGTAGAATGGATGCCCAGCAGTCCAGGCCTGCTGCTAGGGCTGAAAGTCAATTAGAGTCAGATTGGGAGGAAAGAGAGGCAGGAACCAAAGCTCTTCTAGGAAACGCAGCCTTACAAGGTGTCATGCAGTAGAGACTAAAATTGCCCATGAGTGTAATGTGTCTAAATGTCATCACTATTCTAAAGAAGGCAAGGATTTGGTAGAACCACAACTGAGCAAGCTGGATTTCTCTATAGTATTATAGAATGACTGCATGAATGACCCTGATTAATAGCTTCACTGTATTATGTCTTTAAAATTGTCCTCATGCACTGACTCTCAGTTTGGCTGTGTCACTTGCTTTGACCAATGAGACAGTAAGCAAACTTAACGTCAGCAGAAATTTGTGGAAGCACTCACAGATTTTTTGCTTTCCCTCTGGTTTCTCCGCCATTGCTATGAGAACACGCCTGAGTCAGCCTTGCTGGGAGGATGTGAAAGACACTAGGGAGAGAGACCCCAGTCACCCCAGATATCTCTATGCATCAGTTCAGTTCAGTCGGCTCAGTCGTGTCCGACTCTTTGCGACCTCATGAATCGCAGCACGCCTGGTCTCCCTGTCCATCACCAACTCCCCAGAGTTCACTCAGACTCATGTCCATCGAGTCAGTGATGCCATCCAGCCATCTCATCCTCTGCTGTCCCCTTCTCCTCCTTCTCCCAATCCTTCCCAGCATCAGAGTCATTTTCAAGGTGTCAACTCTTCGCATGAGGTGGCCAAAGTACTGGAGCTTCAGCTTTAGCATCATTCCTTCCAAAGAAATCCCAGGGTTGATCTCCTTCAGAATGGACTGGTTGGATCTCCTTGCAGTCCAAGGGACTCTCAAGAGTCTTCTCCAACACCACAGTTCAAAAGCATCAATTCTTCGGTGCTCAGCCTTCTTCACAGTCCAACTCTCACATCCATACATGACCACAGGAAAAACCATAGCCTTGACTAGATGGACCTTAGTGGGCAAAGTAATGTCCCTGCTTTTGAATATGCTATCTAGGTTGGTCATAACTTTTCTTCCAAGGAGTAAGCGTCTTCTAATTTCATGGCTGCAATCACCATCTGCAGTGATTTTGGAGTCCCCCAAAATAAAGTCTTACACTGTTTCCACTGTTTCCCCATCTATTTCCCATGAAGTGATGGGACCAGATACCATGATCTTCGTTTTCTGAATGTTGAGCTTTAAGCCAACTTTTTCACTCTCCTCTTTCACTTTCATCAAGAGGCTTTTTAGTTCCTCTTCACTTTCTGCCATAAGGGTGGTGTCATCTGCATATCTGAGGTGACTGAGATTTCTCCTGGCAGTCTTGATTCCAGCTTGTGCTTCTTCCAGCCCAGTGTTTCTCATGATGTACTCTGCATAGAAGTTAAATAAGCAGGGTGACAATATACAGCCTTGACATACTCCTTTTCCTATTTGGAACCAGTCTGTTGTTCCATGTCCAGTTCTAACTGTTGCTTCCTGACCTGCATACAGATTTCTCAAGAGGCTGGTTAGGTGGTCTGGTATTCCCATCTCTCAGAATTGTCCACAGTTTATTGTGATCCACACAGTCAAAGGCGTTGGCATAGTCAATAAAGCAGAAATAGATGTTTTTCTGGAACTCTCTTGCTTTTTCCATGATCCAACAGATGTTGGCAATTTGATCTCTGGTTCCTCTGCCCTTTCTAAAACCAGCTTGAACATCAGGGAGTTCATGGTTCACATATTGCTGAAGCCTGGCTTGGAGAATTTTGAGCATTAATTTACTAGCATGTGAGATGAGTGCAGTTGTGCAGTAGTTTGAGCATTCTTTGGCATTGCCTTTCAATATAGGGATATTCAATTTATCTTATTTGATATGTGAGAATTAAAATGGATTCTTTAATTAGGCCAACTCTGAAATAAGATACTTTGAAAAATACCACCAGCATTTAGCATTCAAAAAGCTACTCCTAGGTTTCCCTTGTGGTCCAGTGGTTAAGAACCCACCTGCCAATGCACGGCACATGGGTTCCACCCCTCGTCTGGGAAGATTCTACCGGCCATGAGGCAACTAAGCCCTTGTACCACAACTATTGAGCCCATGTGCCAGAGAGCACACACTCTGCAACAACAGAAGCCATCACAGTGACAAGCCCGTGCACCATAATGAAGACTTAGTGTAGCCAGAAACAAATCATTATTTTGGTAAGTTATTGCCTGCTTTCCTCTCTCATGCTATTTGGAATCAACCTCTGAATCCTTTGCTATGTGCTGAATGTTCGTATGTTGAAACCCTAATTCCCAATGTGATATTTGGAGCTGTGATATTTGGGGTCTTTGGGAGACAATTAGATTTAGATGAGGTCACAAGGGTGGAGCCCCTGATGCACTCAGTGCCCTTACTAGCAGAGAAGAAAACCAGAGCTTTCTTTTTTTTTAAACCATGTGAACACATAGCAAAAAGCAGTCTTCTGCAAACCAGGAAGCGTGTCCTCAAAAGACACAAAATCTGCCTGTGCCTCAATCTTAGACTTCTCGGCCTTCGGAACGGTGACAAATGTTTCTTGTTTAAGCCACCCAGTCAATGGAATTTTTTCAAAGCAGCCCAAACTAAGACACCCCTTTTCTTTCCTTCATGAAATACAAAAGGCCTCACTGAAAAGGTCAGGCATGGAGAAATGACTATGTTTCTTGCTTGCTTCGTGTTTTGTCTCAAGGCCCTCAGGTGGCCACTTCTAAGTTCAGATTGCCAGCCGAATTATACCAACCTCTGGAGCTTGTCAAAGTGAGCCATTTAGCTCTCAACATTAAGCAAATATTAACAATATCCCCCAGACAGATGGCTTTTCCTGTCAGCATGAAGTCTAGCTTCAGGTAAGAAATGGATTTCTACAGAAAGATTAAGCTACAGTCGGGTGGTTCAAGGCTGATTTCACAGCTTTTTCTTGGTTTTTTAATCTACCCCCTTTACATGGTAGATCATGGACCTCTCATAAAGCAGCCTAATCACAAGTCCTAGAAATAGAGATGGCTGGAATCGATCCTGCTGTTCTCTGTCTAACAGCAACCTCTGGGTCCTGCGTCCTTCAGAGTATATTTCAAAGATGTATTTCCCTTCGGTAGTTGCCCAGCATGTTCTGGGTTTCTTGGCCTTGGACAGCCAAGGACATTTGGCATTATCATCTGTCTTCTGACTCCCTGCAGGCAATTTCCTGGCTGCTCAACCATTTGCCTCCTCCAGCTCCATCCACTCAGCCATCTGGCTCTCAAGCTGTGGGTGGACTTGGCCAGGTGGATAGGCATGCCCAGTTCTCAAGCCACAGAATTCCCTGTGGAGGGAAATCCTGAGTGAGATAGCATCCTGTATCGATAAGAAGTGGTGGTTTGGAATCTTTTAAAAATTAGTTGCAACCATCTCATTGTTCTCCACCCATCTGTCAGAGACCTGGTCACCGTGCATATCATTAAAGCTGGGCACAAGGTCACTATGAGTCTGGCAGCCTGGCTGACTGGGTGCTGAGCTGCTGTGACCCTCCCAAATGTCCTTTATCAAGAACACAAGTTCAAGTTAGGGGAAGACCTGATTTGCAGAGAAGAGAAATGAGAGAGGGGATCAGGGAGGTTAAGGGATCATTACATAGAAAAATCCAAAATGAGGGGGGTTGGTCAAAAGCCCCAAGTGCTGTAGGAATGGAGGGGCCTCCCTGATGAGCAGAAGAGGTACTCTGCAAGGGCAGGGGTCCCAGGATTTTGTTCATGCTCTTGACATTAGTGTCAGAAGTTTGGGGTGAGTCCAGCTCCAACAGGACTTAGAGAAGTTCCTTGTTATCTTTTTGGCTGTGTCATCATTGGCAATTTCCCAAATAAAGGAGCTCTTGTTAATTGCTTAAGTGGAAGGACAAGACTTTTAGATAGGTTTGCTCTCTCCCAAGCAGCTTTTTCTTTTTAACAGGTCCATTATGGAAACTGTCACCCTAACCCAAAAGAACTCATGCAAATGGTGTTAGAGAGAATCACATCTCTTAGAGGGCTGGTATGTGGACCTTTACTTTTTTCCCAATTTAGATTAATTGTGTGACCTTGGATAAAGCAGTTCCCTCTCTTCGACCAAATTTCCTCATCTATAACAAGACAAGGTTGCACATTCTTTACAGTCCTTCCTTCTCCTTGTGTTCAGTGGTTCTTATTCTTTCTAATTTCAAATCTAATTATTGCTGTAGAATCACAGATAAGACTGTTGGATGCCAGTCTTTCTCTATTATATTTCTCAGCACTCAAGGAGTGTGTTCCTACAAGGTCAATCCTGTGAGATCAACTTGCTCCTGAGTAAAAAGACTCTGACTCTAGAGTGACTCCAGCATCAGAACCAGGAAAGAATATTGGAGCAGGAGGGTTCCCAATAAACTCTTCTAGATGCCTGCCAAGCAAAGGGAGAGGTTGTATTTTATCTGGCAAGCATCAATAATACAGAATGCTAAGTGGGGGCTCCAAATGAAAACTGTCTGCATTTATGTGAATTTATAACAGTCTAAACCAGCAAAGAAAATTACTAAATAGAACTATTTATCTGCTAACTTGTTAATGACAGGAGATGTATGGGTCTTTAACTATTTAACCCTGAAGGGTAAGCTTAGTCAAAAAGCAGCTATTTATCCAAGAGACATATTGGCAATGATTCTTATTATGGTGATTAGGAGTGATAAAACTCTATTGTCTGGGGGTAGCTAGCAGGCAAGAAGCCACTCAGCAGTTACAAAACCAATCTTTACTGGATTTGTCACAAACAAAGGATGAAACATTCAGGCAAAAAGTCAAGCTCCGTCCTGGGCTGTAAGCCACTGCTCCCCTTCCCAACCTGCTGAGGAAATTCAATACACCCAAACTAGCCAGCAAACAGACCTGAGAGTCTAAAATTGATTAAATCTAAGATGTGATATTATGTTCCTTGGGACTCAGCAGCCAGGGCCTCCTACGGGCAGGGAAGGGAGAAGAAAACCTAGACAAAACCAAACTACATGGCATTCAAAGTGCTGGTTTCTGCTTCTTGGCATCTCTGGATTTCTATGAACCATCGTGGGCCAGGCCTCTACACCCTGGGATCTGGGCTCAGTTGCAAAAGGAAGCTGTGGCCTTTCTCTGGACTAAAGAATAAAGCCAGCATAGGTTGACCTGAGACTTGGCTAAGAGCGAAGGGTTTCTAAACCCTACTCACCAGGAAGAAGCTGGCAAACCGTGTGAACTCTCTATTTCTCTTACGACCCAGGCAATGGATCTGTGTCTCTCTTTGTTTAGCCATGGAAAATACACACAAATACACACACGTGTAGACTCACAGACAAGTCCACTTGGACATTTTCAGATGACTTGAATTAGGAAACCCAAGACTACTGGGTGGGTAGCCAATCCCTTCTCTAGCAGATCTTTCAGACCCAGACCCATGAATCAAACTGGGGTTTCCTCCATTGCAGGTGGATTCTTTACCAGCTGAGCTACCAGGGAAGCCCAGTAGTTTCAATATACAGACTTAATTTCATTTAGGAAGTTGATCCCAAAAGTGTTTAAACCGTTGTTGAGTAGATACAGGTTAGCCCTGTGGATGATACTGTACAGCCCCAGGAAACCACATCAAAGAGGAAACTCTTCTCTTTAAAAGCTGGTTCTAACTGTATTTGTTATCTGGATTTACCTACTTTCATCCATTTTGAGCATCTCCCATGCTCCTTCCTTTCTTTACATGAACATAGACACACATGTACACACACATATGCACACACACACCTGCACTGTCCTCTCAATTTCCCTCCCTTCTCCTCTAAACACCTGGTTTCCTTGATACTTCTTAATTGGAGAAAACTCTTCATGGTAATTCCAGCCTGTTCTTCCTCCCTCCCACATGCCCACATACCATAACCCAATTACACCTAATCCAAGAAGGCCTTTTAAATGCAATCAATTATTCTTGAAAATTGTTTTTCTAGGTGATGTGATCTTCTGTGATTATTTTCATTTTCTTCTTTGTACTTTTTGCATGAGGTACACTTTTACAACAGCATATGATGTTCTTACAAGAATGGACTTTCAGAGGCGACAAAGGCGATATGCACACAATAGTGCGTAATGATTGCATTTAAAAAAATCTGTTCAACAATAAGAAGTACGAGGAGAAACACACCTGAAAATAATTGCTGTTTCCTTTCTGATGCTAAAATGACATAGCTTAATAAACAGCAGAAAAGAAAACTTTCAAACAAATTATTTTAGAGGACATCTGAGCCTCAGAGCCATAGGCAAAAAGAAGTGAGAGGGCACCATTGCCACAGGCTGGGACTCAGCTTGGCAACTCAGCCGAGAACGTGTGGTTCACCCTCTTTCGTGGCATTGCTTCTAAAGACTTCTTCAGTCATGGAATAGAGTTCGCGTCAAGATTATGGCCATGGTTATTAAATTGAGTAAATAGACCATCTGTACTTCTAAAAGAACGGACACAATGCTGTTCTGCCCAATCACCAGGGTATGATTCAATTCCTGAGTTATCTTTCCTTTTTGGCAACTTTCACATGGATACTAATCCTCTCTTAGGATAAAGATGTCCTAGATAGAATCTGCATTGGAGAGTCTAGAAGTGCCTAGCTTTAGAAAAGCAGAAACTTCTTCTCCCCATATTTTCTGATGTTTCTCTAAAGCACCAGAGAACAAGCTCATGTCCAAGGATTACTTGTCCTAAACCCCATCATAGTGAAAAGAGGAATCCTGAATCTTGACAAGCTGTTAAAACGACATTAACAATTACTTCTCAGGAATGCTTTTAGTTTAGGGTAGAACTCATTTTTAACATATTCATTCATAAAAGTAGGATGGAAGGAAAGTGAGAAGGAAGGGAAGCAAGAAAAGTAGAATAATAGAAAGAAATAGATAGAAAATGTATACAGGGCTTCTTTTAAATTGCAACTGACACCCCCTCCATGAGTTTGTTAAAGCTATCTCATCCTTTATGTAACTTCCTTTCTTATTAGGATTACTTACGTCATTAAATAGCTGTAATGTACAAATTAATCTGAGAGGAAACGTAACCTAACAGATATTTGAGTACTGAGATTATTTTCCCAGCTATGGCAGAGATTTCCTAAATATTCTGGAAGACTAGAAGGCAACAGAAAACAGAAAACACACATACACACACACACACACACACACACACACACACACACACAAGCCCCTTGGACTGTTTACTTAGAGTAAGAACATTTGAGTATTTGCAACTTGTATTTGCAACTTCATCACATTGGATAGAAAACTGAGGAATAAGAATGCTCAAGACTGAGGAAGGTGTTTAAAACATATTGGCATACTAGAGATGCTACTGCAATTTGGAGATTCTGCTCTATGGAGTAGTTTATTTCAGATGGAAATTGGCAAGCTACTTTTTCAGGAAAAGACATTGGAACCACATGTGCACCTACTCCAGCTTTGCAGCAAGCACTGAAGTGAGAAGGTAAACCTCCCCTCAGAGGACTCAGAGGGTTCTCAGCAGAACAAAGACAGGCAGAGTCCCCAGTGCCCTGTAAACAGCAGAGAGGATATCCCCGGGGTGACAAGTGGAACATTTTGTCAAGCATGTCATGGGGAATAAAAACCTCCTTAGCAATCATACTGAAAAAGACCATATGGATAAGTTTATATGTATAAACAAGTCAAAATTTATCAAACAACAGCAGTTTTCTTCCACCAAATTAAGAAGCTCTTCCTCCTGTATCATCAAGGTTCATAAATGACACCATAGTCCAGAATATGAAATAACTTTGATGTCCACCATAATCAGGGTATAAAATAGTTCCATTAGGCCAATAAAACAACCTCACGTTCTGGCTCTGGAGTCACACCCTGCTCACCCTCAAACCCTGGCAACCACTAAGTTTTCATCATTATGATGTTTTCTTTCAGAGAACGTCATATAAATGGAATCACATAGCATTTAACCTTTGGACACTAGATTCTTTCATTCATCAGAACGACTTTGCCGTTCAGCCAAGTTGTTGCATCTCTCAGTATTTCATTCTGCTCTATTGCTAAGTAGTAGTTCATTATATGGATGTACCACAACGTGTTTAACAAATGACCCACTAAAGGACACTCAACTTGTTTATTAGTCTTTGCCTGTTATTACTAGAACTGATATAAATATCTGTCAGCAAAATGGCAGGACAGGAGGCCTCAGTCCTCATCCCCTGATGCAAACACTGATTTAACAATCAGTACCTTTATGAAAGCTCTGGAGTTGAGTAGAGAGGTTCCAGCACTCCAGTGGAGCACAGCATCTGAGAACAGTTGCATAGAAAAGGATAAAAGTACAGTTTCACTTTACCTGCATCATTTGTCCCACAAGCCAGACCACTCAACACAAGAGAGGTCTCCTTAGGCTGTGATTTCTCCTGCAGGATAAAGAGAGAGTCGAGTGTGCAGCTTCCCTAGTCTTTCAGGGCATTGCCTGATAAGCCCGCTTCTATCCCCTCTCACCCAGAATACTAAGGCAACTAGCATAACTAGATAGTTTAGGGGCAGCAAAGAACAAAGAAAGGGGACAGGTCTCACAGCAATTGGGACAGGGATCTTGACAACCATCTCACAGGCCTGGCCAGCTGGCCTGTGGACCCTGTCAGCCAGCCCACCCACAGATCCCACCAGTCAGCCAGCCCACACACAAACCCTACCGTCCAGTATATCTGTCTGTGCATGGACCCCACCAGATGGCTGACTGCACACCCCGCCAACTGTCCTGTGCTCCCCTGCACACCTGGTGTTCCATATGCCCCTACATATGCCACAAATGTGTCCCCCAGGTGACATGCAGATCTCAGGAGCCAGGATGGACTTCAGTAATCCAGTCAACTACTTGGGATTGGCAGGAGGCTCAATACCCTGAGACTGCTCCTTCAGAAGGTGGGGAGAGGAGCGGAGCTTACACACCATGTCCCAGCATCTTTATACACTGCCTTAGGGAAAGGAGTAGGCAACTTTCAGTACTTAGCATGACTATGCAGGACGCAGCTCAGATGGTAAAGCATCTGCCTACAATGCGGGAGACCTGGGTTCAATCCCTGGGTAGGGAAGATTCCCTGGAGAAGGAAATGACAACCCACCCAGTACTCTTGCCTGGAGAATCCCATGGGTGGAGGAGCCTGGTGGGCTACAGTCCACGGGGTCGCAAAGAGTCGGATACGACTGAGTGATTTCACTACTATGCAGGACAGGGTGAAAATGTATAGCCCCAATGTATCTCCTGTAGCAAGAAAGGAGAGACATGGAGATTGAGCCCAGTGCTCCAGAATTTCATGGCACTGCCCTTGGGAGATGAAGTTAAGTGACTCTCAGGACTCAAGACAGATCTGTGGCTTGAGATAAGTCATAAAACCCTAAGACTTCCTCTCCAGGAATAAGTTAGAGGGGTAGAGTGTGTACATCCACAGAAAAGCTTTAAAATACCCTTAGACTCTCTACTGGGCTGACAGGTGAAGATCTTTCCAAGCAGGGGTCCCCAACCTCCAGGATCTAATGCTTGATGATCTGAGGTGGAAATGATGCAATAATAGAAATAAAGTACACAGTAAATGTAATGTGCTTGAATCATCCCCAAATCATTCTCCCCACCGCCTGCTCCGTCAGTCTGTGGAAAAATTGTCTTCCACAAAACCAGCCCCTCATGCCGAAAAGGTTGGGGACCACTGCCAGAAAGAGGAGATGTGACTGCTTTGTGAAATGTGCAGATACTAATACAAGAATGCAAAGAGCAAGAGCAACCAGGGAAATATTACACTCCAGGGAGTGAAATGATTTTCAGTAACTGACTACAAAGATATGGAGACCAATGAAATGTCTTCCTTGTAGCTCAGATGGTAAAGAATCCACTGCAATGCAGGAAACCTGGGTTCCATCCCTTTTTGGGGAAGATCCCCTGGAGGAGGGCATGGCAACCCACTCCAGTATTCTTGCCTGGAGAATGGGGATTCTCAGACAGACAGACAGACAGAGGAAGCTGGTGGGCTATAGTCCATGGGGTCGCAAAGAGTGGGACACAACTGAGCCACTAAACACACAGCACACATGAATTGTCTTAAAAATTCAAAATAATTGTCTTAAGCTAAGTGAGCTACGAGAGAACACAAGCAGTTTCTAGAACAAAAAGACAAGTTTAAAAAGAGATAGAAACCATAAAACAGAACCAAACAAATTCTGGAGCTGAAGAATTTTCTTTCTGTTTTATAGTTCTTTTGCTCACTTGTTTATTTTTGGCTCTTTTCCTTTTTGATTTTGTGATTACTTTGTTACTGATATGCTTTGATTTCATTTTTTTTGTCCTTTATGCATCCTCTTTAAGTATTTTCATTGTGACCTCTTGGATGGTAAGGTTTATAGTTTATGAACTAACTTTTTATTTTATTTCTATGAATACTGTCTGTCACATTGCAGGTACTCGATTCAGTTTTGTTAAAATGAAATAAAATTGAATTCCCCTCTCACAAGGCCAAAGTAACCAGAAGAGTCAAATCCACGACTTGTTCTGTAGGAAAAAAAAAATTAGTTGGCGGTTTTCCTGAATTGTACGCCCGAGTTAGTCAAGGTGATCCATTTTCTGTAATCCCACTGTGAACTTACATCAGCTTTATAGCACTTCATTTCAGATCCATTACTTCCCTGAGTAACAGCCAAAGGCCTGTGAGTTAGTCAGACAGATATTATGTCCATTTCACATGAGAACTGACTATCATGAAGATAAATTTTGCCTGAAAGCAACATTTAGGAGACAGCTAGGGTGCCATCCAGGTCTCCAAACTCCTTCTGAGTCAAGGACTCTTACTCCAAAATCAGGGATCTCCAGTGTGTGGTTTTAGTTTTTAGGGAAGAGTATCTCCTAATTTCTTTGAAGACTCAACATTCCTGAGTGGGTAAATGTGAAGGCAGAGGAAAAGATGACAGAGATTTCTCTGGAAGGGAACACAGGAGTGAAGAGAACTGAGGGCGGGGTTTTGGAGAGAAAGCCTCTGAGAGTGGTTTGTGGAGCTGCTTAGAAGGGCAGAAAAGGGGATGTCTCCATTCCTTGATACAATTCTGCCAGCCTCAAAGGAGGCAGTGGGGCCCATAATGGGAATGAGGGGCCCTGAACATGGCTTGTGACTAGATTACCCAGAGCACTAAAGTGTTGAGACCACATTCCATCAGCTTTTTCCCAATTTAGTTCACCAAGGACGTGCTTTCTGTGATAATGCATTGTTGATAGGATACCACTGGGCCTTGGGAGATATAATGAGCGCTTAGATTAAGACAGATATCAAGAAATGATCTTGCCAATGAATTGCTGCAAGGAATTGTGGAAATTATTTTTCATTTCTGTTCAAATTTTATGGTTAACTAAAAAATGACAAATCGAAGAAACCAAATGCTTTTCATTTTATTAGAAACATGAAGAATAGTATCTCACAAATATGTTCTAAAATTATAAATCAAGAGACAAGACAAAGAATACTGATGACCTAATAGATGATATACATCACCTCAGTGGTTCCTGAAACTGGCCTACTCATTATGAGCTGATGGAGCTGTGGCCCCTTCTCCTGCAGGGAATCACACTCAACTCCATTGGTGTGCTTTACTTTTCCTTGATAGCAGATAAGGCGGATTATTAAAGAAAAGGAATAGATTTACAGTTTTTTTTTTAGTTTTTCTTAGAAATTCACTTTAAGAAATTTTTTTCTTTTAAAATGAACTTCCAAACTAAAATAGAACACACATTGTATATGTAGTACACATATATATGTGTATATATACATGTGTGTGTAGGTGCATTATGTGTGCAAACACACAGACATACCAAACGATTGACATTTCTTATGTTTCTGGAATCCAGTCTGATAGCTAGCCTAGAAAATCTGGATTATTTCCGCTTATACTATATTCTTCCCGAATGGTTCAGATGGTAAAGAATCTGCTCACAATGCAGGAGACCTAGTTTAATCCCTGGGTTGGGAAAATCCCCTGGCGAAGAGAATGGTTACCCACTCCAGTATTCTTGTTTGGAGAATTCCATGGACAGAGGAGCCTGGTGAGCTACAGTCCATGGGGTTGCAAAGAGTCAGACATGACTGAGTGACTAACACTTATACCATATTCTAATTCCAATCCTCACAATAGATATGGGTGTGCTGGTGACTGATCACTGGACCCACTCTTTTGACTTGCTGCCCTGGAGAATGATACAGTGTGAACTGCAAGCTAGGGGCGTCCTTCCTCACACACTAGGGGCCAGACGATGACCTGGATGGGGGTGGCTCTTATGTCAGACAGGAAGCAGATGATCTATTCCAAAGGATTTCATTGAACTAAATTTTATGAAGGGACTATTTCCTGAGGGCTTATTTCCATCAAGGGAGGGTGAGGCTCTCAGAGACTGGAAACACTGGGGAGTGAGAAGGGAACGGAATGGAATTTTCAGAGCCCAGTGAAAACTCAAGCCACAGAAAGGGGCCCACCAGGAGCTATTGTCAGAAGAACAGAGTCATTATCAAAACCTCAGCCAGGAAGCAGCAAGAACAGGAATAAACACTTCAGCATCTCTAGGACTGCCAGATAAAATAGAGGATGTGCATAGTCTAATATGAGTTTCAGATAAGCAACAAATAATTTTATAGTATAAGTAGGTCCCAGATACTTCATGGGACATACTTATATTACAAAATGTTTTTGGTTACCTACAATTTAGACTTCACTGGGATCCTTTATGTTTCCCCCTACTTTACTGAGATAGAGTTGTCAAATAAAATTATATATATCTAAAGTGTACAATGTGATATTTGATACATGTATACATTATGAAATGATGACCACAATCAGGTTAATTAACACACCCATCGCCTCACAGTCACCTTTTCTTTGTGCATGTGATGAGTAAATTTGAAGTATATAATGCATTATAATTATATATTATATTGTACAACAGAATATTATTCAACCATGAGGAAGAAGGAAGAATTGCCATTTGCTACAACATAAATGAACTGGGAAAAATTAAAATTAAACAGAATAAAGCCATAAAATTAAACAGAGAAAGACATACTGTGTGAGCTCACTACTACATAAAATATAAATTTAAAAAGTTTAATTTATAGAGACAGAGAGTAGAAAACAGGAGATGGTAGGATACTGTATTTTTATATTTGTAATGCTTTTATTACATATATTTTTAAAAAGTAGAAAAAGTGCACCAAAAGTAGAAAAGATAATATAATAGACCCTCATGTACCCATCACTCAAAGCCATAAATTGCCTTCATCCATATCCCTGCCTGCCTCCCTCCCACGTATTATTTTCAAATAAACTTCAGGAATAATAGCATTTCATCCATAAATATTTCAGTATATAGCTAGCAGTAAGAACTCTTTTTAACATTTGTTGTTGCTGAGTTGCCGAGTTGTGCCAGACTCTTTCATGAACCCCTGGCTTAGGCTGAACCAGGCTCCTCTGTCCATGAGATTTCCCAGGCAAGAATACTGGAGTGGGTTGCCACTTCCTACTTCAGGGTGATCTTCCTGACCCAGAGATCAAACCCAAGTCTCCTGCATTGGCTGGCGGATTCTTTACCACTGAGCCATCTGAGAAGCCTCCTTTCTATAATACAATCACATACAATTATCACTCATTCAATAATTAATAATAATTCCATTATAAAGGAACAAGATACCTTTATTCACTAGACTTCCGATACCAAACCTGTGGGATTTCCCTACCAAGCATTTCTGATACTTACTACTCAGAGTTAGTACAGACCCCACAGATTAAAGTTTGTATTCCCCTCTTTAGACGTCAACCACAAGTGTTGGTTCCTAAGGTATACACAGTTCTGTCCAACTTGGCTACATTAAATCAAGGGTTCCTAAAACCCCCCTCCTTGGGTTCAATAATTTGCCATAATGGCTCACAGAACTCAGGGAAACACTTTACTTACTGTTATCAGTTAACTACGAGCTTCCCGATTCCCTGGTTACTCAGTGGTAAAGTATCTGCCTGCCAGTGCAGGAGACACAGGTTCAATCGCTGGGTCAAGAAGATCCTCTGAAGAAGGAAATGGCAACCCATTCCAGTATTCTTGCCTGGGTAATCCCATGGACAGAGGATCCTGGCAGTCTACAGTCTGTGGGGCCACAAAAATGTCAGACATGACTTAGCTACTAAACAGCAACAATGGGCTTCCCATTGTGGCACTCGTGGTGAAGAATACACTTATGAGTGCAAGAGACTCGAGAGATGAGGATTCCATCCCTGGGTCAGGAAGATCCCCTGGAGTATGAAATGGCAAAATTCCATGGGCAAAGGAGCCTATCAGACCATAGCCCATGGGGCTGCAAAGAGTCAGATATGACTAAGCAACTGAGCACAAACACCAGATAATTATAAAGGACTCTGTAAATGACAGAGATGAACAGCCAAATGAAGAGGAATACAGAGCAAGCTGCAGAAGGGTATCAAGCTCAGGAGCTTCTATGGGATTCTGTTATTTTTATTTGCAAAATTTAGCAACCCTATACCTCTCTCCTCTTATTATCCCCCTTACCCCCTCTGCCACCCCCAATCTCTGGCCAGTTTTTCAAACTCAAACCAAAGGGCAAGAGAATCCTTGTGGTGCAGTCTCCAGAGGTCATCCTCACCTGGACCACAGGGTGAGCAGAGTAGAGAGACAAGATCTGGGGGTGGTGTGGTCAATGAAAAATAGTCAGAAATAGCCAATTGCCAGCTCCTGCCAATCTAAATTTATCTTTTATGACAAAATTGGGTTTTCTCCAGAAAAAGCAAATATGTGCCCTAATTTCCTAGCTTTTGTATTTGCAAACTGTCCTTTCTTCAATCTCTATCAGTGATTTTCAATCTTTTATTTTAAACAAAGTATTCCACAGAAATCTCATCACACAAGACAAGTGGCCAAGTAAACAGCTAAGGGAGCAGCAGAGATAATAAGCCTGGAGGCCCAGCCTTGCCTCCCCTCTTCACCCCTCCCCCCTCCATCCCCAGGTACCCTGGACACACCTGTGGAGCCTAGGGCTGACTGAAGCTGGTCTGGGAGCTCCTGCTACAAAGCTGCAAGAAAGCAAATACGGTGTGCTATCTTTTGTGTAAGAAAAAAAAAGGAAAGCATGTATCTTGTTTTGGCAAAAGGAATCATAGGGAAAATATATCACAAACTATTAAAGGCTATTACCTCTAGGAGCTAGGTAGGAATGTGCTGAGGAAGATGGGAATGGGAGCAGGAATTCTCCAAGTATATCTATTTGTAGTTTGGGTTTTGAAATGAGTTGAGATCAAAGGTATGAAAACATGCAAACCCACTGTGTTAAGTCAATAGCACAGCCCATAGAAAAAGAGTTAATTCAAGTAACTTCTAAACATAGCTCTCTAGTTATACAAATTTAGAGGGATAAATTCTAAGACAAAGAAAAAAAACCCTGCAAATGAGGGGGTTCTGTGGTGACAGGAAAGTTCTGTATTTTGAATGTATTATAAAAATCTACACATGTGATAAAATTGCTTAGAGCGAAGAAGGGAATGGCAATCCACCCCAGCATTTCTGCCTGGAGAATTCCATGGACAGAGGAGCCTGGTGGTCTAGAGTCCTGGGGTTGCAAAGAGTCTGACATGACTAAGAAATTAACACACTATACATACATGCACACACACACAAATGAATGCATGAGAGGCTGGTAAAATCTGAATAAACTCTGTAGATGGAACTGATGTTAATTTCCTGGTCTTGATACTCTGCTAAAGTTAAGAAAGTTGTGTCCAGTGGGGTAAATATGGTGAAGCATACACAAGACCTCTTTTTACCCCTATAAATCTACAACGATTTTTTTTTATCTAAAAGAACTGCAAAGAATCTTGGAACTTTAAATACATTTATTGTATTAAAATGAGTTTAGTAATCCTGAAACTCTTTTATAATAGAAAGTAAGATAAAGTAAACACGTTCTTAGAACTAGAATATTTGTTATAAATGTGCATACAAAATAAAGGAAGGTAAGCACAGGCCTTGTAATGTCAATCATATTAAGACTGACTAGAAAACTCTTCCATAAACTTGGGGCCTGGAAGCAACAATACCTGGTAGGACTCACGCCTTGGATTCTGACTATCATTCCCACTGGAAATCACCAGAGTTCCCTGGAGAAGTGCCTGGGTCTGAGTCTGGAGCTGAGACAGAATAAAGAAAACCTGGCATTTTATTTTGTGCCAGAGGTGCTCAAGTATAACGAAAGCACATGAGAATGACGTAAGAGCTGACTTTTGAACAGTTTCCACTGGTCAAATTTTGAACAATTTAAACATCAGAGAGAGATAGTAGTAGTAAAGGACCATATGCATTGAATGCTATTTAAAAAAAAATATT
Source organism: Nanger dama (assembly GCA_917880005.1). NCBI lineage: Eukaryota > Metazoa > Chordata > Mammalia > Artiodactyla > Bovidae > Nanger > Nanger dama. The sequence goes on from CAKJTW010000026.1 coordinate 16,330,902, forward strand.
TGGTTATTTTGAGTGAGAGAGCGACAAAGAAGAAAAGTAGCTCTTTTTATAGAAAGACTAAATGAGAAATGTAACAAATGACAGAAATGGGAAAATCACCTTTTTTCAGTGCCTTATATAAACTGCTGGTGGAGAATAGGACATCATACAGTCACAAAATGCTACCCATAGACTTCTTGCTAATGACCAAGGAAAGTAGACAATGGTGAGATCTGGAAGTCCTCTACTTAAGTTGACTTAAATGTAGCGTCACTAAGGGAAGGGACCTGGCTGTGGCAATAGCGTGCTGTGACTGGCATCTGAACACAGTGCAGCAGGCACAGGGCGCAGCAGTAGCAAAGGCACAGTGGCTTGAAACAACCTCCTGAACTTAGAGCACTGCAGTGAGCTGGGATGGCTCAGAAGGACACAGTGCAGAGATGGGTTAATAAAAGCTGGAGAATTGGGAGACATCATTTAGGACTTCAGTTACCAGACTACAGAGCTTGGAACTTACTCAGAAGGTGATGGGAGACTCTGGAGGGTCTTTTGGAGGGTGGCAAAAATGCACATATGAAGAAAGTGCAAATGAAAGAGCTATGTAGAAGGTGGGCTCCACTGCACTCAGCGACCAGTCAGAAATGTGGATGGGGAGAGAAGCTATCAGGATGAACTGGAAAACGTCTTCACACTGAGAGCCAATTCTGTACCTGGGCAGAGCTGGGCTAGAGTTCCAGATGAAAAGCATCTCAGGGCAGCAGGAAATGGTGCTGAGATGATTCGTGATATCTGCTTCAGTTAAGAACAGGAAAAGACAGGACTATCAGGGTAGAAAAGTGAAAGTGAAAGTGAAGTCGCTCAGTCGTGTCTGACTCTTTGCGACCCCGTGGACTGTAGCTCACCAGGCTCCTCCGTCATAGGATTTTCCATGCAAGAATACTGGATCTCCCAATGCCAAAGCCCCCTCCCACCTCCCACCCCACATCCTCTCCCTGAATCATCCCGTGCACCCGCCCCATGCGTCCTACATCCTGTATTGAACATAGACTGGCGCTTCATTCTTACAAGATAGTATACATGTTTCAATGCCGTTCTCCCAAATCATCCCACCCTCTCCCTCTCCCTCAGAGTCCAAAAGTCCGTTCTATACCTCTGAGTCTCTCTTTTTTTTTTTTTCCTTATTAATTAATTTATTTTAATGGGAGGCTGATTAATTTCCAATATTGTAATGGTTTTTGCCATACATTAACATGAATCAATCATGGGTGTACATGTGTTCCCCAGACTGAAGCCCCCTCCTACCTCCCTCCCCATCCCATCTTTCAGGGCCATCCCAGTACAGTAGCCCTGAGGACCCTGTCTTATGCATCAAACCTGGACTGGCGATCTATTTCACATATGGTAATATGCATGTGTCAATGCTATTCTCTCAAATCATCCCACCTTTGCTTCCTCCCACAGAGCTCAAAAGTCGGTTCCTTACATCTCATCTGTGTCTCTTTTACTGTCTCACATACAGGGTCATCATTATCATCTTTCTAAATTCCACATATATGTGTTAATAAACTGTATTGTTGTTTTTCTCTCTGACTTACTTCACTCTGTATAATAGGCTCCAGTTTCATCCACCTCATTAAAGCTGACTCACATGCATTATTTTTAATGGCTGAGTAATATTCCATTGTGCATATGTACCAGGATTTCTTATCCATTCATCTGTTGATGGACATCTCGGTTGCTTCCATGTTCAGGCGATTGTAAGTAGTGCTGCGATGAACATTGGGGTCTCTTTTGTTGTCTCACATAGAGGGTCTTCATTACTATCCTTCTAAATTCCATATATATGTGTCAGTATACTGTATTGGTGTTTTTCTTTCTGGCTTACTTCACTCTGTATAATCGGCTCCAATTTTGGGGCTTTGGCATTGGGAGATCGTGGACACCTGTGGCTGATTCATGTCGATGTATGGCAAAACAAATACAGTATTGTAATTAAAAAAATAAATAAATTTAATTAAAAAAAAAAGAAAGACATTGAAAATGAGAGGGTATAGATTAAACCAAAATGGCTACAAGCTATTGATTATCATCATGGGATAAACTGTTGTATGGGGGTGGAGGGGAATGATCAATCTCTACTTTGATATATTTGAAATCTCCAAAATAAAGATATTTTTAATGAAAAAAAAAAATAAAAATAAAAAACTTTATTATTATTTTTAATTTAAAAAAAAAGAATACTGGAGTGGGTTGCCATTTTCTCCAGGGGATCTTCCCGACCCAGGGATCAAACCCAGGTCTCCCACATTGCAGGTAGACGCTTTAACCCCTGAACCCCCAGGGAAGCCCATCAGGGTAGATGGTGGTGCCATTAATGATATTAAAAGCACAAGAGGAGAAGTAAGTGTAAGGTAAGAAGAACGAGTGTGTTATTTCAACTATGCTGAATTAGAAAGGGTTAGGCTGTTGAAAGATACTGATTGCAACAGAAGACAATATATATACATGTATAACTGAATCACTTTACTGTACACCTAAAACTAACATTGCAAATCAACTATATTTCAATAAAAAATGGTAATTCAGTACATATGTTAGAGGAGACTTTTTGAATTCTAATGGTAACTTAAGGGCTTCTTAATATATAGATTATTTACCCAAAAGACCTCAAGAGGCACCCTCATAATATGCCCTGAAGAGCATTTTCTGGATTTAGAGCACAAATCCTTAATTAGAGGAGTCCCGTTAGTTTTAATAGGATTTACATAGCTGGAAGGCCAAGGATGCTAGAACGAAAAGGCTCTCAACCTGCTTTTTCATTTAATGACAACAAAGACGCCACTGCTCACCTCCCATGGGGAGGAGCATAAGTGTTTGCTGCAAAGTCAAGTCCCGTGCTTTGGAGGTCAGTTCCTTGCCAATTTTGACACCCCAATTCCTGGCTAGCTCAGGACCCACCCTATGTGACTTGTAACTAAAACAATTGCAATTCCTTTGGAAAATTTAATTCCAAATACAATTTCTCAGTTGCTTCACAAGGGATGGCAAGCATAGCAGCCTGTCTCTGCGGAAATGAAGGGAAAGCAGGGGATATGTACTGCACAGCATTTACTGAATATATTGAAATAATCATTCATGTTTTTCTAGCAACACTTTTTAATAAGTGTCAAATCTTTATTACTTTCATTGGCATTTGCATCCATGTTAATCATGTCTCATTCACATGGTATTTATTTCTGGAGGTTGTAAAAGTCAACACAGGGTCTTCCCCAGGCCAGTGAATTAGTCCAAACCCACTCCTGGGTTTTTGACTTGTGGCCCTTATGCTGGCTTAGGAAGGATTCGAGAAAGCAGATTGGAATTAGTGATGGCCTCAGGGCTGAGGCAGAGATGCAGTCCCATCCTGAGCCCCTCTCCCTGGGCCTTCCTGCTGCTTCAGTAACCAGGCTTAGGCCCCTCCTGGGAAACCCACACACCACCACTTCTCCCTAGTCACAGAGTGGTGCTTGGTGGGTTAGCTGGAACTTTCTGAACCTTCTTTTTACAGATAAGGGAAGATCTGACAATGGGAGTAATATAGATGTTTGCTGGTCCTTTTGAGGTCACCCCTATAAATGATGGAAAGAGTATTCTCAATAATAGAGGCTAGAAGGACAAAATATGCTGGTATAGCAGAAAGCATAGTCCTAGGAGCATGGAAGGGCTTCCCTGGTAGCTCAGCTGGTAAAGAATCTGTCTGCAGTGCAGAAGACCCTGGTTCGATTCCTGGGTGGGGAAGATCCCCTGGAGAAGGAATAGGCTACCCACTCTAGCATTGTTGGTGTCTCAGGTGGTGAAGAATCCACCTGCAATGAAGGAGATCTGGGTTGGATCCCTGGGTTAGGAAGACCCCCTGGAGAAGGTTATAGCAACCCACTTCAATGTTCTTGCTTGGAGAATCCCCATGGACAGAGGAGCCTGGGAGGCTATAGTCCATGGGGTGACAAAGAGTCGGACATGACTGAGCGACTAATCACATCACAGCACAGGAGTGAAGTTATGTGAATTCTAGCCTCAGCTTCTACCAGAAATTATGGTGAACTTCCCCTCTTGGTCTGAGTTTTCAGGCCATGTAGCATTCACCGACTTGGTGCCTGAGGTTTTACCAATTCTTAAGCCAATGAGTAACAGCATCCATCAGTGTGGCCAAGGTTCAAGGTCATGCGGTGTGAAGGGAAAACCTTTCCAGAGCTGTGGTGGATTAACTTCTCTAGGAGGATGCTGGAAGGAACAGTCACTATCTCTTCTGTTACACAATGGAGACAATGATTTTAAAAAATACTAACTATTCCTGCTGGGAGCAATGAATGCCTAGAAGTTCAAGTTTTATTTGAAAAAATATTATGAGTTCTCTAGAAGTTTTGACTTGTTTATCAATGCAGTGGATCCTTTAGCACCCATTTCCCAGGGACCAGATGAGTTGAAAACTCACCCTCTCTTTAGCAGTGAGCATCTCCTTGCTCACTTACATCATGGGCTGTCTGGATATTTCCATTGCCCTGTCCTTTGTCTTTTATGACTGAAAGGAAAGGTTTCTTTCAAATGGCACACTGATGGGTGTAAAAGGGCATGGTGTCTCTTCACCACAGTCTGGTATCCGGAGCCATGGAGGAACTTTTGTCCTCACAGATCCTTTTAGCTTCCTTATAATTTCCAGCTGTTAGTATGACCTGCCTTCTAAGTAATTGACCTATACCTTTCCTTCTGCAAAAGGAAGAACAAAGAAAAACTTATCCAAAGACCTTGATGAAAGGGAGAAAAGACATTTTCCCTTGCTTCACAGTCATGCCCTCTTGCTGGAGGAATATTCATCTTATGTCCAGCCAAGAAGTTCTGCTCTCATTCTGTGTTTGACCTTTGAGAAGACAAAACTTTTATAAAGAAAATGGGAAGGTGAGTTAACTTCATTTGTTGCTGACCATGCCAGAAGGAAAAGAATAGTTGAACAGAAAATTTTATAAGCTTTAGCTTCCTTAATTTCACTTTTATTCCTTCTAATGAGGCAAACATCTTCCAAAGGACTCAGGTTCACCTATGCCAGTTTGCCTTCAACTTTCTATCACTTATAACAGAAAAATCTTAAAAAACTTAAAAATATATATTAAAGAAGGCTGAATGCCAAAGAATTGATAGGGTATTGGAGAAGACTCTTGAGAGTCCTTTGGACTGCAATGTGATCAAATCAGTCAGTCTTAAAGGAAATCAATCCTAAACATTCACTGATGCTGAAGCTGAAGCTTCAGTACTTTGGCCACCTGATGAGAAGAGCCGACTCATTAGACAAGACCCTGATTCTGGGAAAGATTGAAGGCAGGAAGAGAAGGGGATAACAGAGGATGATATGATTGGATGGCATCACTGATTCAATTAACGTGAGTTTGAGCAAGCTCCAGGAGATGATGAAGGACAGAGAAGCCTTGTGTGCTGCAGTCTATGGGGTGGCAGAGAGTCAGACATGACTGAGCAACTGAAAAACAATCACAAAACTGATTTTTTGTTATTCAGTTTTTTTCTTTTAAACAGTTTTATGTAAAACTGAAAGCAATAAACTGCACATAATAAAAATACAAAATTTGATAAGGTTTGATATATGCACATACCCAGGAAACCATCTGTAAAATTAAAATAATGAACATATTTCCCTCAAAACTTCATTATTCTCCCTTCATAATCCCTCCCTCCCCTATTCTTTCTCACCCTTTTCCCATCTGCTTTCTGTCATAGATTGCATTTTCTAGAATTTTATATAACTGTAACTGATATAATACATACTGTTATTTTGGCTTGATTTTTCTCACTGAGCATATTTACTTTTAAATTCATCTATATGCTACATGTATCCTTAGTTTATTTTTATTACTGAGTAGTACTCCACTGGTATATGCCACAATTTGTGTGTTGTGTTAACCTGTTAATGAACATTTGAATAGTTTCTAGTTTGAGGTGATTACAAACAAAGCTGTTATGGATATTCAGATATATCTTTCTAAGGACATATACTTTCATTCCCCTTGGGTAAATACCTAGAGGTAGAATGGTTGGATCCTTTTGCACTGGAGTAATCACTCAAAACTTTGCTAATTTCTTTGTCAAAGTTCTTGTACCATTTTAATTCTCATCAGCTGCACATAGAGTTCTAGTTCCTCCCCATCCTGACCAGCATTTGATGTGGTCAGTCTTTTTAATTTTGGACATTTTAATATATAAAGTGGCATTGCAATGAAGTTCTAATTTGCATTTCACTAATGAGTAAAGATAATGAGGTTCTTTTTACCTGACTATTTTTCATCTTGTTATAAGGTGAAGTATCTAGTCAAATCTCTTGCCTGTTCTTAAAATTGGGCTGTTTTCTCAATACTTGAAAATTATAGAATTCTTTATACATGCTGGATATAGTTCTTATCAAATCTGAGATTTGCAAATAGTTTCTCCAAGTCGATGGTAACTTTCAAAGACCAGAAATTCCTAATTGTGATAAAGTCTAAGTTATCCTTTTTTTTTTTTTTTTAATAGATTACTCTCTTGGTGGCTTACCTAGGATATCTCTACCTAATCCCATGTCACAAGGATTTCTCCTATGTTTTCCCATTTCTCTTTCTTTCTTAGACCTTGAAAGGAACTATTGAATGAAAACTTATCAAGACTTTCAGCCACATGCAGAATGACAAGGTGGAGCAAATTGAATCGGAGTCAGGGAAAACCTGAGTGGCCTTTCCTCTGATAAGTTTCCATTGCACCATTTTATCTTAGTAGAGACAACATTTCTGAAAGTTCAAATGGCACCAAACAGGCAGAGAGGGATAAATTAGCTCTAGCCAAGAACTGTTCTTGGCACTTAAGTTTCAAACATCGACACCTCATCCTCAGAGACCAGCTGTTCACAGAAGTCAGGTGAGAAGAAAAGGGTGAGATTCTTTTAAAGTTCACTGTTAGGAGGAAGGGAAGGAGAGTTCTGAGCAAGTACTCCACTCAAAGCGTGGGCTCTGAACTACCTGCCTCAAAATTGCCTGGAAAAATGCAAACCCTGACCCCACACCACCCACTTAAATAGCATCTTCTAGGGGTAGTATCTCAGAGTTAAATTCACCAAGTGATTCTTAAATAAACTAGTTACAGATGAGCCATCAGGTACACAAGAATCTGCTGGGATCCTCCCTTGAGGCAGCTTCTGTAAAGGGATAAGGGCGAAGCTGTGTTTCTCAACCTTGTAGGCACAGAATCACTTGGAGAGCTTAAAAACACAGATTCCGAGGCCCTATCCACGAGGTTCTATGGCAGTAATCTGTGGTAAGTTCATTGTTTTCCTTTTGCTTTGCTTTCTTCTTCCTCTTTTTTTCTTCCTTCCTCCCTCCTCTTCTGCTTCTTCCTCCTTCTATAAAAAATTAAAGCTCTCAAGTTCATTCCAACATGTAGCCAAGGTTGAGAACTCCCAGGTCACAGAGCAGAAGCAGCAACATCTCAGCCATGGGGCTTGGCAGGAGATGGAAATGGAGGAAGCAGGCTGCCTGGGGACCACACTGAAGTAGAAACAAGTTCTGTCCAAAGAGGGCAGTCGCTATTAAGCTAGTCAACTCCTGCCACATGGGAACAAAGTACACATTTGCCAGTCCCTCTGATATTTCAAGAGAAGATAGGATAATTGTTCAGACAACGATTTTTAAATATATGAAAATGACATAAAATGTGTAAGTCATGATGTGCAAAGCAGAACATAGCTGTGGGTAGCTAGTTTGTGACTGTTGCCTGCAAAGTTTCTCAGCCCCCTGGACAAGGCTGATGCTGTTTTACGGTGGCCACTCCTTGGGGGCCAGTTCTAAAGAAGCTGGTGAGTTTGTGTTCAGGTCACATCTGTCTTCAGAGAATTTCTAGGCAGGGATGAATTCTACTGTGTTCTCTGACGTGGATTTTGCCACATTTCCTGACTTGAGGCCAGTCAGAGAAGCAGTCTCATAATTAGTATGTAAGATAGTGTATTTTGCATAGTTTTCTCCTATAGAAGAATCTTTCTTCTATCCAAAACAAGTGACATTTGCAATATGATTCTTATAAATGACAACTGAGAGTGGGTTTTTTTTTTTTCCATCAGACTCACTACTACTGGCAGTTTTATCCCATCCAATCCCTCTGCCACACTTAGGATGGTGCTTCTCAAATTTTAATATGCTTAAGAATCACTCAGCCTCATGTGACAATGCGTAACTTCAGGCCTGGGGTACCCATGGAGTTTATTATCAAAATCAGAACTCTTCTGAAAATGAAAGCAACTCTGAACTAATGGGTACAGATTGGTTCATGCTGTTAGCCCACCTAGGCCTCATTTGTAAAGATTTTCTGATTCAGTGGCCTATGCTGGAGCCAGGGACTCCCCACTTTTAACCAAGACCCCCTGAACAAAACCAGATGCAGATGGTCTGGGCCACACTTTGAACAATGCTGACTTAGTCATAAGAAGAGAAGATGGCAGAAAAATACTCATTTGGGAGATGGAGACAGACAGCCCAGAGAGATGACTCACTGAAAACCCAGTTGTGTGATGCTCAGATCATTACAAGGTAAGCAACCAGCCATCAAGCAAAGTTGGAGACAAATACTAATTGCTAATCTCACATTTTCCTTTTTCCAGATTTCTCACACAAGTAATTTGTTAGCTCTACTCGATTACATAGTACTTGATTGCCTTCAAGTAAATGCCTAAAGGCAACTGGTAATTAATGAGGTGCGTATAACCATTGTGATGAGCAATGAACATGTGCAGCAGACATGCATTTTTATGAAGATATGCTAATGCGTGCCCAACTGCAGGCATAACTCCAGAGGGTTTTCTTTTTATTTATTGATTATTTATTTCAGCCAACAACCAAGTGATGGGTAATGAGCTCACTTGGGTCTGGCTTTACACTCTCTGGGTCCTGGTGGGTCACCAATGGATGCGTTTGACTCGCTTCGGAGCCTCAAAGAGTAAGGCGCTGTATCCAGGAGCAAGGAACTGGCAAAGAGGATTTGAAATTTATTTCTGTTAGCTGAAAGCACATATTTGTACAACATGAACTGGTCAAGATGTGGCTTTCGCGCTTGATTTTGTTTTTAACTGAATCTCATCTGATGGGTGTAAGCCAGAGAAATTCCAAGATACGGAAGGCCAGGGAAGCGCTGAGGCTCAGGAGCAAGCTCGGCTCCTCTTCTGGACGAGCTGGCAGAGTCAGAGCCTGGAGCAAGGACTGCAGAGCCTGCTGCCTGGGCTTGAACCCCAGCTGTGCCACTTATTGTGTCCCAGAACTCGACTTCTCTGGGCTCTGGATTCCCCATTTCTAAAATGAGGATGATAATAGTACATACTTCCCAGGGTCTTTTTATGACTAATTTTTGTCATATTAGCTAATATTTGTGAAGCACTTGAGGGTGTCTGGCATGCAGCAAGAGCTACAAAAGTGAACACTGAGGTCCCTGCAGTGTAGGGGCCCTAAAATGGGAAAGTCGGGTTAAGGGACAATTGGTTGATCTTGGCTCCAAAGTTTCATCTGTGAATCACTCTGTCTCCCCATGCCATCAAAACCACATCTCAGCTTCCACATTCCTCCAAAGTCTCCTTAGGACAATATTAACTTCTGGCACAATACCCCCACAACAAGACTGTTCAAGTTGAATTGAATGTTGGTTGAATTCAATTCAACTGGTTGAATCCAGATAGGAAGCAATACTGCCAGCTAAAAAGATAGACACTTTACCCTGGAATTTTCAGAGACCAGCTACAGAGGGGAATGTAATCCTGGGGACATCTGCTCCTGCAAATGCTTACTATAGCCAGCTGAGTACGTAGCCATGACTATACCCTGGTCTTTCTGGGTTCTATGAGCTGTCCTCCACGTAAAGTTTGACCCCTCTCCCTCTCCTATGCCAGATCCTGATCACATACCCTCCTCTCTGTCTCTACTCTTGTCTTTAGGAGAGATCAAAGCTCTGTTCAAGGTGCTTTTTTCTTCCCTCCAGACAGTCTGTGTTTAGAATTACAGCCACCTTTATTTTCAGCTCCAAGCAGATGTTCCAGGCAGGAAAATGCCTGCCAAATGTTTCGGATTACATTCGGGAGGTTTGGGCTCATACTTTACTGAACAAGAAGCTGTACTGACATTCTAGAAAACAGTAACACTTTGGGGGTAGTGAGACATCCCTCTTCTATGTGAAAAGGATAATCCTCAGAGAGATTCGAAGTTCCAGAGAAATCATTCCACGGCCTTTTATTTGACAGAACTTTACAGTTTACCAGGTTCTTACAGATCCATGATTTCCTTTACATCTTGTACCAACCTGGAGAAGTAGTCATGACAAGGATTAGGACTGTTACTTTACAGCTGAAGGGGCTAAAAAATAAGAGAGATGAGAGGACTTGACATCCTTATAAGAGTTTGGTCTCTTACCTCCCAAACCTGGGCACTTTCCACAAATAACAATGTGATACATTCACATATTGTTTTCTTATACATTTTTAAAGTACTAACAGGAGGGTAGTATCATTTTTTCTCCAGAAAATCTCATGAATTAGATAGGGGAGTGTTTTAGTCAGCATAGATTAGGCTATGCCTCAGTAACAAACAAGCCCTGATAGCTCAGAGTTTAACTCAACAAAGATTGATTTCATGTCATATTATTTTCTTATGCAGGCTTATATGGGTCTCTGAGGTGGTTTTCCTGAATGATAACCAGTACCTTTCTATATTATCAGTCTCCATTACACACACACACACACACACACACACACACACACACACAGCTTTAGAAGTCACCAGGAAATCAGAACATAATGATATCAATTTCTGGAAAAGTTTCTTGGCCAGACAATCACTTATACCCACATCTTATTTGCATGTACCCAGTCATGACTTCAACCTAACTGTAAACAAAGGTAGTTTTCTTGTGAGCCAGAAAGAATAAATGTGATAGGTCTTGCTGAATACAAAGCATTATTTCTGCCATTTCAAACTGCACCAGCTCTTATTTTAGGCTGTCAGCGAAGGGCTAGCAGATAAAACATCATGGTCACAGACTTGATATCGTGCCAACTGAAGAACAGCAACTGAATACCTGTAGGGCAAACTAAATTATTTCAGAAGTAAAGCCCTCCACCAGCTGAAGAATATAAGGAGGGCAAAATGATTGGTACCTCGCTGGGGCCAAAATGCAGTGCAGGCAGACCTCGTTTTATTCCTCTTTGCTTTACTGTGCTTCACAGATGTTTTGTTACTTACTAATTGAAACTTTGTGCCAACCCTGCATCAAATAAGCCTACCAGTGCCGTTTTTCCAACAGCATTTGTTCAGTTCATTTCTCTGTGTCACACATTGGTAGCTTTCGCAATAGTTCAAACTTCTTTCATTATTATTACATTTGTAAGGCTATCTCTGATTAGTGACTTTTGAAATACTATTATAATTTTGGGGGGTTGCCACAAACTGTGCTCATAGAAGAACTCAAACAAATGTGTGTGTTCTGACTGCTCCATAGATCAGCTATTCCCCCAAATTTCTCCCTCTCTGAGCCTCCCTATTCCCTGAGACATAACAGTATTGAAATAAGGCCAATTAACAACCCTACAATGGCCTCTAAGTGTTCAAGTGAAAGGAAGAGTGTCACATCTCTCACTTTAAAAACTTAGAAATGATTAAACTTGGTGAGGAATGTCCTTTGAAAGCCAAGACAGGCCAAAAGCTAAGCCTCTTGCACCAAACAGTTAGCCAAGTTGTAAATGCAAAGAAAAATTCTGAAGGAAATTAAAGGTACTGTTCCAGTGAACACATGAATGATAAAGCAAAGCAGCCTTCCTACTGATAAGAAAGTTGTAGCTGTCTGGATAGAAGACCAAACCAGCCACAACATCCCCATAATTCCAAGCCTAACCCAGAGAAGGGGCCTACCTCTCTTCCATTTTATGAAGATTGAGAGAGGTGAGGAAGCTGTGGAAGAAGGGTTTGAAGCTAGCAGTGGTTGAGTCATCAGATTTGAGGAAAGAAGCCCTCTCCATAACAAAAGTATAAGGTGAAGCAGCAAATACTGACGTAGAAGCTGTAGCAAGTTACCCAGAAGACGTAGCTAAGATAACTGGGGAACATGGTAACATAAAACAACAGATTTCCAATGTAGACAAAACAGCCTTACATTGGAAGAAGATGCTCTCATATTTTAACACCTACAGAGACATCAGTGCCAAAGGACAGGCTGACTCTCTTGTTAAGGGCTGATGCAGCTAGTGACTAAGTTGAGATCAATGCTCATATTCCATTCTGAAAAACCTAGGACCCTTTAGAATTATGCTAAATCTACACTACCTTTGCTCTATAAATGAAATAACAAAGCCTGGCTGACAACACCTCTGTTTACAACATAGTTTACTGAAAATGTTAAGCCCACTGTTGAGACCTACTGCTCAGAAAAAAAGCAGATTCTTTTAAAATACTGCTGCTCATTGACAATGCAACTGGGTTACCAAAATCCCTGATGGAGATGAGATGTACAAGCTGTTTTCATCCCTGTTAACACAACATCCATTCTGTGGCCCACAGATCAAGGAATAATTTTGTAAGGGTATAGATGCCAGAGATGGTAATTTTTCTGATGGCTCTGGGCAAAGTCAACTGAAAACCTTATGGAACAGATTCATCATTCTAGATGCCAATAAGAGCATTCATGATTCATGAGAAGAGGTCAAAACATCAACCTTAACAACAGTTTGGAAGAAATTTATTTCAGAACTCATGGATAACTTTGAGGGGTTCAAGACTTCAGCAGAGGCAGTAACTACAGATGTGGTAGAAATAGCAAGAGAACTAGAATTAGAAATGGAGCCCAAGGATGTAACTGAATTGCTAGATTTTTATAAAACTTAAAGGAATTAAGTTGCTTCTTCAGTTCAGTTCATTCAGTCACTCAGTCATGTCTGACTCTTTGTAACCCCATGGACTGCAGCACGCCAGGCCTCCCTGTCCATCACCAACTGCCAGAGCTTACTCAAACTCATGTCTATTGAATCAGTGATGCCATACAACCATCTTATCCTCTATAGTCCCCTTCTCCTCCTGCCTTCAATCTTTCCCAGCATTAGGGTATTTTCCAGTGAGTCAGTTCTTCGCATCAAGTGACCAAAGGATAGGAGTTTCAGCTTCAACATCAGTCCCTCCAATAAATATTCAGGATTGATTTCCTTTGGGATTGACTGGTTGGATCTCCTTGCAGTCCAAGGAACTCTCAACAGTCTTCTCCAACACGATTCAAAAGCATCAATTCTTCAGTGCTCAGCTTTCTTTATAGTCCAACTCTCACATTCATACATGACTACTGGAAAAACCATAGCTTTGACTAGATGGACCTTTGTTGGCAAAGTAATTTCTCTTCTTTTTAATATGCTATCTAGGTTGGTCATAACTTTTCTTCCAAGGAGCAAGCATCTTTTAATTTCATGGCTACAGTCACCTTCTACAGTGATTTTGGAGCCCCCAGAAATAAAGTCTCTCAGTTTCCATTGCTTCCCTATCTATTTTCCATGAAGTAATGGGACCAGATGCCATGATCTTAGTTTTCTGAATGTTGCACTTTAAGCCAACTTTTCCACTCTCCTCTTTCACTTTCATCAAGAGGCTCTTTAGTTCTTCACTTTCTGCTATTAGAGTGGTGTCTTCTGAATATCTGAGGTTATTGATATTTCAGCTTGTGCTTCATCCAGCCCAGCATTTTGCATAGGTACTCTGCATAAAAGTTAAATAAGCAGAGTGACAATATACAGCCTTTATGTACTCCTTTCCTGATTTGGAACCAGTCTGTTGTTCCATGTCCAGTTCTAACTATTGCTTTTTGACCTCCACACAGATTTCTCAGGAGGCAGGTCAGGTAGTCTGGTATTCCCATATCTGTAAGAATTTTCCATGGTTTGTTGTGATTCACACAGTCAAAGGCTTTGGCATAGTCAATAAAGCAGAAGTAGACATTTTTCTGGAACTCTCTTGCCTTTTCAATGATCCAGCAGATGTTGGCAATTTGATCTCTGGCTCCTCTGCCTTTTTTAAATCCAGCTTGAACATCTGGAAGTTCATGGTGATCAATTCAGTGATCAATTCAAAACTTCAGTGATGACTGCAAAGAAAGAGAGGAAAACAATGGAATGGGAAAGACTAGAGATCTCTTGAATAAAATTAGAGATACCAAGGAAACATTTCATGCAAAAATGGGCACAATAAAGGACAGAAATGGTATGGATCTAACAGAAGCAGAAGATATTAAGAGGTGGCAAGAATACACAGAAGAACTATACAGAAAAGATCTTCACGACCCAGATAACAACGATGGTGTGATCACTCACCTAGAGCCAGACATCCTAGAGTCCAGTGGGCTTTAGGAAGCATCACTACAAACAAAGCTAGTGGAGATGATGGAATTCCAGTTGAGCTATTTCAAATCCTAAAAGATGATGCTGTGAAAGTGCTGCACTCAATATGGCAGCAAATTTGGAAAACTCAGCTGTGGCCACAGGACTGGAAAAGGTCAGTTTTCATTCCAGTTCCAAAGAAAGGCAATGCCAAAGAGTGTTCAAACTCCTGCACAATTGCACTCATCTCACATGCTAGCAAAGTAGTACTCAAAATTGTCTAAGTTAGGCTTCAGCAGTATGTGAATCATGAACTTCCAGATGTTCAAGCTGGATTTAGAAAAGACAGAGGAACCAGAGTTGCTTCTTATGGATAAGCAAAGAAAGTGGTTTCTTCAGATAGAATATAAACCTAGTGAAGACACTGTGAAGACTGTTGAAATAACAAAGGATTTAGAATATAAAATAAACTTCATTGATAAATCAATGACAAGGTTAGAGATGACTGACTCCATTTTAAAGAAGTTCTACTGTGGGTAAAATGCTCATTGAAGACTCATGATGCTTGGCAAATTTTTTTTTAAGCAATGAAGTATTTTTAAATTAAGGTATGTACATTTTTTAAGACCTAATGCTATTTTGCACTTAATAGACTACAGTGTAGTGTAAACATAAATTTTATATGCACAGATAAACCAAAAAAGTGATGTAACTTACTTTATTACAATATATTCACTTTACCGTGGTGGTAGAGATACTTTACCATGGAAATGCTGAACACACAGTATCTCTAAGGTATGCCTATACCAACTATTTATTCATTCATCCTTTTTGTATTCCTATCTATATCCACAAATAATTGAGGAGGATTCTAATATTATGTTAAAGTACATTCGAAAGGAAACAAGAATAAAACACACTCAAAAAAAAGTAGCAGTTATGGAATGCAGAAAGCTAGCTACATCAAATGTTTAGGATTGGTTAATCATTATAACTGAACAACTGAGGTTTGTCTCTGAATTTACTAGAAGTTCAAGTAGAAAGGAGAATAGAGAAGTTACGAAGATAGAATTTTGAGCACATTTAATGTACCAGTTATTAAGTGAAATATTTCATATACATCAGCTTATATGACCCACACATCAACTTATAATTAGTTAATGACAGTAGCCACCACATACCAAGTTCATTCTCAGTGAGATGACATAAAACATCTCAGGTATATTCGGTACAAGGCTGGGTTCCAACTCAGGCCTGTCTCATTCCAAAATCTGTGCTCTTCTCATAACCTAATGGTTCTCTTTGCCACATAAAAGGAAGCATACAACTAAGTAAATACAAGAAAAACAGGAGATGCATATACCCTCTATTTTTACTAAAAGAGTGATATCTTAATGAGTTCCAAGTCAGTAAGCTCCAGATTTTACTTACTACTGCAAACCACCAGAGCTTAAGGCAGAATTTACCCTGAAGAGCATCAAAGGAACTATAATGTATCTGAGGCACAGAAAGGATTTGAAAGCCAAGGGAGGAATGTAATGCAGGTAAACCAAGGTGAAGATTTCTGTGCAAGGTCACACAGCAAGGCAGGGCTAGTCTTCCAGGCCTTTTCCTAGGGCTTGGCTTATTTGATTGCATTAGACTAGAGTTTGAAAGCTTATCCACCAAGAGGGTGAATTTTCACTTTTACCAAAGGACCAGAAACAGACAGGGAAACTTGTTGACTGCATATTTGTTCCCTTTACCATCTTTGGTGGCTTATTAAACTTGCTAATGGCATTCTTGCTTCTCAGCAGTGATACATTGCACAACACCCCCTAAATAACAGTTGTTTCCAGTCCATGCCTGCTGCACAGACTGAAGGCTAAAAGCACATCCTTGCTAAAGCTACAGGTGAGATATACCATCAAGGGATAGGCATCTGATGAAAGCTATGCTCTGCCTACGTCATAGCCACCTGGAAGTAAGATGCTGACCTGGGTTGTCTCAGAAGTATAGAGCAGAAAGAAACACTGACAGGGAGTGCCCAGTGAATGAGTGGAAATGTCTTGAATTACAACAGAGGCACCCTTCCCTCTGCAGAGTCTGAAATCTGGTATGCAGATTTCAGATGCGACAGTTTAATTCAGTAACACCAGACCCCGAACAACACAGTTCGATTTTCAGTTACCATGTTATATTAACTGTGAGTCATTGAATAAAGTTGAAACTGTGCTGCCGACTCATCTGTCCACAAATCACTATAATATATCAATAACAGATGTGCCTCAAGGACAGGGGTCAATCAGCTCACATCTTACAAAGGCTAGCAGTGACCGATCAATGCACTTGTAGTTCGGCTCACTCATAGCCAGCAAACCTTGGAGAGGTGGTGTCTCTTTGTCTCTCAGTGATAAACCTGCGGGACATTTGACAAAAAAGGGTAATCAAGAGAGGAGGCTGGCCAACAAAAAGCAGCGTGCAGCAAAGAAAAAAATAAAAACACTAAGAGCAGAATTCAGGTTGAATGCAAATAGCATAGTAATACTAGGTTGGCTGAAAAGTTCATTTGGATTTTCCCAAACCATCTTATATAAAAACCCAAACGAACATTTTGGCCAGCTCAATAGCTGACAGTGGAATGCTGACTGCTGCAACTAGAGAAACTCTAGATAGGTAGCCAGAGGAACTTACTGAAGGCAATTTACCCACATAAATGTCAATGTATGGCAAAAACCAATACAGTATTGTAAAGTAGAATAAAGTAAAAATAAAATTAAAAAAAAGAAAATTAGGGAGAATATATTAAAAAAAAAAAACAAAATAAAACAAAACAATATTCATGTCTTAATTTAAAAAAAAAGCTGTAAAGTTATATTCATCTTGAACACCTCCAAAGACGTGTATATACTTTTATATATATATATATATATATATATACACACACATGTATACATCCCTCGCATGTGTAAATATGTAGATCACTATGTGTATAGAGCCAAAGAGTGGTTCTTTGTAATAAAAGTCTTTTCTTACAGTGCCATTGTACTTAAACCACTCTATAAGATTTTTCCCTTAAGTTTCAATTGCAAATATTAACAGTTTAACAAATGGAGGGAAAGGAGGCTCTGGTTTCTTTTGGTTTACAGTGAAAAATGAGAAAAGGATTACCAAGTGTGCAAATATTTGCTACATTTGAACATTTAATGCACGTCTATATAAAGAGTTTTAATGTACACTCCTTGCTAACATAACTAAATACTATTAAAAAAAAAGAAATTGGTGCCTTTAAAACCTTCTTGTGAAAAGAACTCTTGGCGCTATTTCACAATGTTAAAAGTGCAAAGGATAGAATGTTGGAAGCTACTTCAAAATTAGAAAGAAGCAAGACAGAAAAGAGTCTGACACAGTATTATGAATTATATGATGAGAAGAAGGCAGGCACTGTTCACACTACTCTTTATAACTTTTTTTTAAAGAAACACACCATTTTGATTCTCAATGTTTCTTATAATTTAAAAAACATTAAGTGAATATCAGTTCTACTATTTTTCCATATCCATATATTTTTATAAGAGAGGTTTTAATGTTTAGATAGACAAATTTTTATTGGAGTTTATTTGCTCTACACTGTCATATCAGTTTCTGCTGTACTGCAAAGTGAATCAGCTGTGTGTGTGTGTGTGTACATAAATACATATTCCCTCTTTGAGGGCTTCCTGATAGCTCAGCTGGTAAAGAATCCTCCTGCAAGGCAGGAGAGCCCAGTTCAATTCCTGGGTTGGGAAGATCCCCTGGAGAAGAGAATGGCTACCCACTCCAGTATTCTGGCCTGGAAAATTCCATGGACTGTATAGTGCATGGGGTTGCAAAGAGTCAAAAGTGACTGAATGACTTTCACTTCTCCCCTCTTTGTTACTATGGAGCATTGAGTAGAGTTCCCTGCATTATATAGTAGGTTCTTACTAGTCATCTATTTTATATTATACATAGTAGTATTATGGAAGTCATCCCAATCTTCCAATAGATGTTTTTAAAGGTCACAAAATAATAGTATAATTTCTCATATATTATCAAGACCATTTTGTGTGGATCAAGTTTGCATGGCCATTTTTACAGCCCCACACTACCATGTAAAGACTTCCTGTATTTCCCTGATCTTTCACTGAGAAATTCTGCTCACATAAGGCACAACAGAAAAACAATGTCCCATAAAATCTGCTCATAGCACACTCTGGAATGAGAATGAGATTCACTGCCATGACCTCTGTTCATCTGAGTAACCTCTGCTTAGGGTTCTGGCTTGGATACAGTCCAAAAAATTAAAGAGGCAAATTGAAAAGTCAAGTGACATTTTCAAGGAAAGAGCTTGTGGGATCTGAGCTGTATATGACTGGAGGTTTGTAGGTTACCCAAATGCAGGAACTATGTATCTAAATGGAAGAGCTAAGCAGGTATTTGGAATTTCCACTCTGATTCTCAGAAGAAACCCAGGCTAACGATAAATAACTAGAAGTCCTCACCCTGCTGGTTACAGCCAAGGTCATTAGCCATACCTAAAGTCTGCCCAAGAGACTGACACAGACTCTACCTTCTGTATCTCACTTCTTTTAGTGATGGAACCCAGTTATTTTGTTCTTCTTACCCCACATGTTTAGGTATTCAGAGCAAGGCCTCTTCCCCATCACAGAACATAAATCTTTTTAGTTTAAAACTGAAAGGTTCAAGCATGAGCCTGGGCTGCAGTTCCTCCCTTTGAAGCCAGAGCTGGGGGCTTGTGGGAGAGCATCCCTCAGTGATGACAAGAGGGCAAGACATAAACGTGTCTATTTCAGCTAGTCAGATTGTATCACGTGATACCTGGAATTTGAAGTCAATTGCAGCAACCAGAGGAAAAGCCTGAGAACAAAGGCACCTAACAAGCAGAAGAGAACAAAAGAGGGCAGTGACCTGAGCTCCTGAATGAACCCACTTGACACTGACCGAAATGGGGATTTCTTGACATGAGAGACATGTGTCCTTACAAAGTAAGCTGTCATTTGCAGTTGAAACATCCTAATACACCAGACAGGAACCTGAGGAATGACAGAGACTAGAGGATCCAGGGAAAAGACACTAAGAAGGACTCAGGGAGGAAGGAAGAGAACCATTAAGTTCCAAAGAAGAGACCCAGGATGGGGAACTCCATGGGACTCTCTGATCCAAAGATTTTTTTTTCAACTTTATTGAAATATCATTGACTAATAAAACTGTAAGATATTTAAACTACACATCTGATCCAAGATTTTTAAGTAAACCATCTGCTTTCTCTTACAAGTGTTAATGCCATTTTCATATATAGATGTGGGTCAGCAAGGACTTAAGAGGCAAGTAAGTATCGGAAGAAAAATCGCAGTCACTGCCTAAACCAGAGTGAATTTCTTTTTTTTTTTCCAAGAATCTTAGTTACATCTTTCAAGGCCCTCAAGCTGCTGACACGTACAAAATGAAGACAAACATCTTGGCAGGAGGCAGAAACTGAACAAGCGTGGACAACCAGCATCAGCAGAAGTGAGATAACCTGGAGCTTCAGTAATGCTGAAATTATCCACAACATAGGAGGAGATGATTATTAACAAAAGGGTACCAATAAAGGATCAAGTGGAACTGCCGAAAACTAGCCCAATCGTGTTTCTGCCATTCAAATTAAATAGGATATGCCATCTGTATATAAGCAAGAAATGTCAATAGGGAGATTTTGTTGTATGTTATTGGATTGGGATGTCAAGACAGCATCTTCTACTCAACAGTCTTAGAAATTAAATAAAGAGTGCTTGTATAATGGATGCTTTGCAATTACGATGAGACAGTGCCTAAAGGCTGAGCCTGTACTAGAGTTAGGTCAAGAAAGACAATTTTCTCCTCGCATTTCCCAGCTACCTGCGATCAAATTCATTATGTAGATATCAAGAGCTCTGACTTTGGAGTCTGACAAAACTGGATAATATCAGCTCCACCATTATTAATGGTATGATCTTATGATCACAAAGTCTCTGAGTTCCAGTTTCCTCATGTGAGACTCGGAGCAATTATAACATAAGGTTATTATATATATAAGGTGATTATAAATATTTAATGAGACTGTTCTTGTAATAATCTAAGTCAAAGTGACAGAAATAACTAATATGCATTAAACATTTATTAAATGGCAGACATTTTATTATGAGAAATGACCGAGAGAGATTGAGACTTGGGTTCATCAGCAAGGCCAAGTTAGTGATGAGAAAATGTACCCTTGTGTTGAAAATGTGGGGGAATTTGCTTTTTCTCTTAGATCAAGGTGACTTAAACAGTGGTTTTCATCAGCAAGACCAGTCAGTTCCTTAGATAAACATGATATTTAGCGTATATTGAGTAATTTGAGTGATCTTAGTTAATAAAATCTAAACTTGCTCCTTCATTTTTATTTGAAGTTCTATCATGCCTTTGTCTTAAGTGTTGCCCTCTCCCCTACAGGATTCTGTGAGACACGTGTTCTGTAACTCAGTCCATCATCTCTTCCTTCCTTTGAGGACCTGAATATTCTCTGACTCCAAGTAGTTCTGGTGGGGCCTTAGTTTACAATTCCCCCAAATCTTGGCTGTAAGGGGGATGGGGAAGATTGGCAAGGGTGTCACATGATCCAGCCCTAGTGTGATGACCCTATTTCACTTCTCTGATCCTGAATGGACAGGTGACTCCGGGGTTTTATAATTGAGTATTCGGACATGAAGTCTTCTCCACCTTGGGTAATAGGCTGTGACCCCCAGAAATGCTATCATCCAAGTCACATCTACTGGGAGGGAATACATCTGCAAAAGAAGAAAATGAAGTCAACAAAGAGAAGCAAAAGGAAAAGGCAGAGCCAAGAGATGGGAGGCCCAGAGAATGTTTATTGTTTAGGTTCCAAGATTCAGTCACACCTCAAGCAAGCCTCTCCTCCATCCCTTCCAGCTATAGAAACCAACATATTCTGTGTTTTGCTAAAATTACTCAAATTTGAGTTCTGTCACCTTTAATTAAGGGTTTGGATTATCTTGAATATTCATTGGAGGGACTGATGTTGAAGCTGAAGCTCCAATACTTTGGCCACCTGATGTGAAGAGTCAGTTCACCGGAAAAGACCCTGATGCTGGGAAAGATTCAGGGCAGGAGAAGGGGGCGGCAGAGGATGAGATGGTTAGATGGCATCACCAACTTGATGGACATAATGAGTCTGAGCAAACTCCATGACATACTGAAGGACAGGGAGGCCTGGCCTGCTGCAGTCCATGGGGTTGCAAAGAGTTGGACACAAGTGAGTGGCTGATCCACAACAACAAATCTAAAACAAGTGCATGATTATTTAAATAAAAGAAAATAAAAACATTTTCAAGTGGAAAAACATGATGGAAAGCCGTAGCATGAATATGCTTGAAAGTTGCTGATTTAGAACACAGTTCCTCCTCCACAGATCTTCCGTGGATCCCTTCAAGATTTCATGGGAAAAATTTTATCCTGTATGTCTGTCCTGCCACCAAAGACTTGCAACTTCCCAGAAAGAACATTTTCTGCTTCAGATCAGTTGGCTCTAAAAGAGTCATTTGTTGGGGGCCACAGTCCAGTACTCTTGCCTGGAAACTCCCATGGATGGAAGAGCCTGGTGGGCTGCAGTCCATGGGGTCACAAAGAGTCAGACATGACTGAGCAACTTCACTTTCACTTTTCCCTTTCATGCACTGGAGAAGGAAATGGCAATCCACTCCAGTGTTCTTGCCTGGAGAATCCCAGGGACAGGGGAGCCTGGTGGGCTGCGGTCTATGGGGTCGCACAGAGTCCAGACACGACTGAAGCGGCTTAGCAGCAGCAGCAGCAGCAGCAGCCACACAGTGCCAAAAGCTCTCTTGGATATTCAGAGAGCCTGGAGCTAATGTAAAGATTTCTTGCTGCCAGATTATTAAAAGGGACTCAAGCAGGAAGGTATAGGTGAGGAGACTAAACAGGAGACATTGTGGGGTGGAGGGGTGTGAGGGGGTGGCAGGGGAGCTGCAGGCAGGTAGAGGTAATGCAGAGAGAGAATACCTCACGGTCAAGTCAGGCCAGTGGATAGAAACAGGAGACACAAGATACCAGGGGCAGTCTTGAGTTTACTGATGACAGGAAAGCTGGTTCCAAGGTGAAATCTGTCTTTGAGTTTCCATACATTTTAAAACAAGTGACTCATTGGAAAACATCCTGATGCTGGGAAAGATTGAAGGCAAGAGGGGAAGGGAACAGAGGATGAGATGGTTAAATAACAACATCACTGACTCAATGGACATGAGTTTGAGCAAACTCTGGGAGATAGAGGAGGACAAGGAAGCCTGGCATGCTGCAGTCCACCAGGTCACAAAGAGTCAGACAAGACTGAGTGACTGAACGAAACATTTATTAAGTGTTCAACTTGCTTTGGAGAACCAAAAATAGAACAGCTCTGGTTCCAAAGAGTCAGAAAGAGGACATACATCTAGGATGAATTCCTTCTCTTCCCCAGAGCTTAGTCAGTTTTCCAAACTTATTTGACCACAGATCCCTTTGTTTCCATTGTGGTTTCAGATAACAGTATTAACATCCTCTGGTAGCACTAGGGTTAACTTGTGTGGCTGTGTGAGCTCAATTGCTCAGTCATGTCCAACTCTTTGTGGCCTCGTGGACTGTAGCCCAGCAGGCTCCTCTATCCATGGAATTTTTCTGGCAAGAATATGGGAGTGGGTTGCCTTTTCCTCTTCCAGGGGATCTTCCTGACCCAGGGATCAAACCTGTGCCTCCTGCGTCACCTGCCTTCGCAGGTAAGTTCTTTACCACTGAACCACCACACTTAAATCAACTACATTTTAATTTAAAAAAAAACTTACCCTGATCTACTGCCTTCTGTTTCACAGTTACACTGTCACGCACCATTTACCTAGTTTTCAGATAATATCCCCTGGAGTAGAGAATGACAACCCATTCCAGTATTCTAGCCTGGAGAGTCCCATGGGCAGAGGAGCCTGGTGGGCTACAATCCATGGGGTTGCAAAGAGCTGGATATGACTGAGCAACTGACACATTCTTATCACACTCAGATCATACCAGATAGATTCCCCAACCTAAGAGATAAATGTACCCTTTCCAAAAGGTTTATATTTCCTTTTAAAGGTAGACAAACTCATGATCCAGGACTTCCCTGATGGTCCAGTGGATAAGAATCTGACTGCCAGTGCAAGGGATATGGGTTTGATCCCTGGTCCAGGAAGATCCCACAGGCTGCAGAGCTGCTATGCCTGTGTGCCGCAACTGCTGAAGGCCGCTCACCTAGAGCCTGTGCTTCACAAGAGAAGCCACTGCAGTGAGAAGCCAGGCCCTACAACGAAGAGGAGCCCCTACCCAGAGTAACTAGAAAAAGCCCGTGCACAGCAACAGAGACCCAGTGCAACCAAAAGAAAACTGAAAAATAAATTAGTTAACTTAAAAACGCCATATAGAACAAGCAGAACCTGTAGCATCTGTAAGACAAACACATTAGGAGTGGCCAGAGACCGGGCAGCTGAGCTGATGCATTCAAGAAGCAGAAAGCTCTGAGCCACATGCTGACATGAGGCCCTTTTCTGAGGCAGAAGGAAACTTGTCACAGTGCTCCTTTCTGGACTTGTTTCACTATAGCTTATAATTAGGCATCGCCGCTTTGATAACTGAATGAATTAGTGAGGATGACGTGGGGACCCAGCAAAGGCTGAGATGGAGAGACTACAAAAATAAACAGCCAGAAAAAAATTGTTCTGCAACAGTAAGGCAGACTTGTGGGAAGTCAGTATCAGGAATTACATGTAGCATCTGATGATGATTTAAATGACAATGTGCCCGGGGTGTCTGTTTTCTCCATTCTGAGTCTTGTCTATATTTGTATTTCCTTTTGAAAAAGACACGATCACTCCTTTCATACAGCGATAACCAGCAGTGTCTAAGAGAGATGGCCCAGCTCCTCTATTTATTCTTTCATTTAAACATTTACTGAGTTCTAGTATGTGTCAGGCATGGTATTGAGTACTAAAATAAACAAACAAACAAAAAACAAAAACAACCAAAAAACTCTGATGCATTCAGTTCAGTCGCTCAGTCGGGTCCGACTCTGCAACCCCATGAACTGCAGCACGCCAGGCCTCCCTGTCCATCACCAACTCCTGGAGTTCACCCAAACCCATGTCCATTGTGTGAGTGATGCCATCCAACCATCTCATCCTCGGTTGTCCTCTTCTCCTCCTGCCCTCAATCTTTCCCAGCATCAGGGTCTTTTCAAATGAGTCAGCTCTTCGCATCAGGTGGCCAGAGTATTGGAGTTTCAGCTTCAATTTCAGCCCTCCAATGAACACCCAGGACTGATCTCCTTTAGGATGGACTGGTTAGATCTCCTTGCAGCCCAAGGGACTCTCAAGAGTCTTCTCCAACACCACAGTTCAAAAGCATCAATTCTTGGGTGCTCAGCTTTCTTTATAGTCCAACTCTCATATCCATACATGACTACTGGAAAAACCATAGCCTTGACTAGATGGACCTTTGTTGACAACATAATGTCTCTGCTTTTTAATACGCTGTCTAGATTGGTCATACCTTTCCTTCCAAGGAGTAAGCGTCTTTTAATTTCATGACTGCAGTCACCATCTGCAGTGATTTTGGAGCCCCTCAAAATAAAGTCAGCCACTGTGTCCATGTTCCCCATCTATTTGCCATGAAGTGATGAGACTGAATGCCATGATGTTAGTTTTGTGAATGTTGAGCTTTACGCCAACTTTTTCCCCCCCTCTTTCACTTTAATCAAGAGGCTCTTTAGTTCATTTTCTGCCATAAGGGTGGTGTCATCTGCATATCTGAGATTATTGAGATTTCTCCTGGCAAGTCCAGCGTGTGCTTCCTCCAGCCCAACGTTTCTCATGATGTACTCTACATATAAATTAAATAAGCAAGGTGACAATATACAGCCTTGACATACTCCTTTCCTATTTGGAATCAGTCTGTTGTTCCATGTCCAGTTCGAACTGTTGCTTCCAGACCTGTATTCAGGTTTCTCAAGAGGCAGGTCAGGTAGTCTGGGATTCCCATCTCTTTCAGAATTTTTTTTTTTAATACTTTATTCTACATTACAGTACTGTATTTGTTTTGCCATGCATTGACATGAATCAGCCACAGGTGTACACGATCTCCCAATGCCGAAGCCCCCTCCCACCTCCCACCCCATATCATCTCCCTGGATCATCCCGTGCACCAGCCCCAAGCATCCTGTATCCTGTATTGAACATAGACTGGCGCTTCATTTCTTACATGATAGTATACATGTTTCAATGCGATTCTCCCCAAATCATCCCACCCTCTCCCTCTCCCTCAGAGTCCAAAAGTCCGTTCTATACCTCTGTGTCTCTTTTGTTGTCTCACATACAGGGTCATCGTTACTATCTTTCTAAATTCCATATATATGTGTCAGTATACTGTATTGGTGTTTTTCTTTCTGGCTTACTTCACACTGTATAATCGGCTCCAGTTTCATCCATCTCATTAGAACTGAATCAAATTTATTCTTTTTAAGGGCTGAGTAGTACTCCATTGCGTATATGTACCACAGCTTTCTTATCCATTCATCTGCTGATGGACACCTAGGTTGTTTCCATGTCCTGGCTATTATAAACAGTGCTGCAATGAACATTGGGGTACATGTATCTCTTTCAATTCTGGTTTCCTCGGTGTGTATGCCCAGCAGTGGGATTGCTGGGTCATCAGGCAGTTCTATTTGCAATTTTTAAAGGAATCTCCACACTGTTTTCCATAGTGGCTGTACTAGTTTACATCCCTTTTCTCCACATCCTCTCCAGCATTTATTGCTTGTAGACTTTTGGATCGCAGCCATTCTGACTGGTGTGAAATGGTACCTCGTTGTGGTCTTGATTTGCATTTCTCTGATAATGAGTGATGTTGAGCATATTTTCATGTGTTTGTTAGCCATCCGTATGTCTTCTATGGAGAAATGCCTATTTAGTTCTTTGGCCCATTTTTTGATTGGTTCATTTATTTTTCTGGAGTTGAGCTGCATAAGTTGCTTGTATATCTTTGAGATTAGTTGTTTGTCAGTTGTTTCATTTGCTATTGTTTTCTCCCATTCAGAAGGCTGTCTTTTCACCTTGCTTATAGTTTCCTTTGTTGTGCAGAAGTTTTTAATTTTAATTAGATCCCATTTGTTTATTTTTGCTTTTATTTCCATTATACTGGGAGGTGGATCATAGAGGATCCTGCTGTGATTTATGTCGGAGAGTGTTTTGCCTATGTTTTCCTCTAGGAGTTTTATAGTTTCTGGTCTTACATTTAGATCTTTAATCAAATAATCTCAAGATTTGTATGGAAATACAAAAAAACCTCGAATAGCAAAAGCAATCTTGAGAAAGAAGAATGGAACTGGAGGAATCAACTTGCCTGACTTCAGGCTCTACTACAAAGCCACAGTCATTAAGAGAGTATGGTACTGGCACAAAGACAGAAATATAGATCAATGGAACAAAATAGAAAGCCCTGAAATAAATCCATACACCTATGGACACCCTATCTTCGACAAAGGAGGCAAGAATATACAATGGAGTAAAGACAGTCTCTTTCAGAATTTTCCACAGTTTATTGTGATCCACATAGTCAAAGGCTTTGGCACAGTCAATAAAGCAAAACAGAATTTCAAATAAAGCAACTCTACTGTCTCAGACCCCATCCAAGGAAACGGAGAAATAAACATCTTGTGATCACACCAGCTTGTTGCATAGGCCTGTAGCTGAACTCTGAGGCAGGTTAGAACAAGTCTTCAGGATAATAATAATAGTAACAGGCGACACTTACTGCTGAAGCATTATGTTAAGTACTTCACATGTGTTGTATTTAATTCTTATAACTCTAAGAAGTAGGTCTTATTATTAACTCCCTTTTATGGGTAGAGAAATTGAAGCACAAAGAGGTTAATTAACTTATCTAAGGTCACACAATTAGAGTGTCATATTTCAAATAAAGCAGCAAGCAGCATGGCCTGGCTTCAGAGTCCCTGCTCTCAGTTTTCAACCTCTTTGAAATGGCCTGTCATGTCACCTTTCTACCAGCTGAAGCCTATTTTCTATTTCAATTAATTCATCAAGAACAAATTCATGCTGAATTCAAGACACGCACCTTTCTAGGCTTTAGGATGGTGAAGACAAGGAGGTCTGTGTTGTGGTCAGTTCCCTTGGCCCTTATGTTCTGGCTGGGCTGACATGACACGTGGGCAAAACACCATTCACAGGCAAGATATCCTTAGACACAACAGCAGCAGATCACTAGCAGGGCCAAACCCTATGGTTCATGCTATTTGTAAAGAGACTGGAAAGCAATCTATAACACTGGCCCCAAACTTGGCAGCCCTTGGTATATTTTAAAAATACTAGTATCCACCCCTGCTAGAAATTCTAATTAGTCTGGCATACTCCATGAGCCTCAGAGCCTTAAAATCTATCTAGATGATTTTAACGTGCCACAAAGTATAAGGGTAACTGATCTGTCATTTATTGTGTGTTTCAGTTCAGTTGCTCAGTCGTGTCTGACTCTTTGCAACCTCATGGACTGCGGCACAGCAGGCCTCCCTGTCCATCACCAGCTTCTGGAGTTTACTCAAACTCATGTCCATCGAGTTGGTGATGCCATCCAACCATCTCATCCTCTCTCATGTAGTGAATTAGAGTAAAAAATCTTAAGGGATCACTGCAGACTATGAATTTTATACATGACTGCCACGTTACTACCTGCTAAGCTGCTAAGTCACTTCAGTCGTGTCCGACTCTGTGTGACCCCATAGATGGCAGCCCACCAGGCTCCCCCATCCCTGGGATTCTCCAGGCAAGAACACTGGAGTGGGTGTTCCTACCTACTTTCATATAAATGTGTTTTCACACAACTGTTCTAAGCCTCATAGTCAATGAGGTACGTTTTATTCTACCCACTTTACAGGTGAGGGAATTGAGGAGCAAGAGAAGAAAGCAAATTGCCTGGGATAGAAATCACAGAGTCAAGACTTCCCTCTGGGGCTGTCTGCCTCAGCAGACTATTCTTTTAACCACTAGCATGTTATGCTTCCCCGCAGAAAGAGAAGACGTTCAAAGCAGGTGTATCAAGGCTATCCTGCAGAATGGAGACAAGGTCAAGGAGCAGGAGATGGACTTATAAGAGGGATGGGTGGTCGGCAAAGTCCAGATGCCTCTGGGCCTAAATGTATATATAGACACATGCATATACTTCTGAGATGCTGAGAATTTCAGTCAAGAGCATTAACAGGCCATCTTAATTGTGGACCGAGCCATTCTGGGTCTAACATTTTTGTTTTCCCTCTGACAAGGTCTGAAGAGAAAGGCAGAGGACAACAGATGTGTGAAAGACTGGGTAGAGTGAAGGTGAGGAATTCTGAGAATGGGGTGAGTAAAAGCAAAGTGGAAAAAGGGGTCCTGGGAGCGCAGGACTCCAGGAGCTGAGACACCGGATATCTGACCAGATACCAACTGCTGCTACATTTATAACACTGACTGCTGCTGCTGCTAAGTCACTTCAGTCGTGTCCGATTCTGTGCGACCCCATAGACGGCAGCCCACCGTCCCTGGCTCCCCCCGTCCCTGGGATTCTCCAAGCAAGAACACTGGAGTGGGTTGCCATTTCCTTCTCTACCGCATGAAAGGGAAAAGTGAAAGTGAAGTTGCTCAGTCATATCCGACTCTTAGCGACCCCATGGACTGCAACCTACCAGGCTCCTCCGCCCATGGGATTTTCCAGGCAAGAGTACTGGAGTGGGTTACCATTGCCTTCTCCGTGTCAGGAAATACTCCATCTTCTTTACAAGATATTGATTCATTTAAGCCTTGTAAAAACTCTATTAGGCAAATTCCATTTTTATCCCCATTTTACAGATGAGAAACTGAGGCAGAGGGAAGTTAAACAATAAGATCACACAGCTATCAAATAGCAGAGCTGGAACCTGAACCCAGTGATCTGGTTCCAGAACCTCTTGATGATAATGACAATAGCTAACTCTTATCATACTTACTCTACACCCGATATTTCACACCTATTATCTCAGGAACTCCTGATAATCACTATGAAATAGGCTCCACTATTACTGTGCTCATTCTGCAGAAGAGAAAATTGATTATTAAATACCTCAGACTGGCATTATCTGTGCTTTGGAAGAATTAAGGCAAGAGCTGGGCCCATCTTAAGGTAAGTGGTGAAGGAAGAACATAGCAGACAGGAGGAGCAATTTTGCAACATAATTTTGAGCGCAGCATCCTGAGCGAGGGTTTGCAATCAGACTGGGTTTGTGGAAATCAGCAGCATTCACTGCGACTCTTTGCGAGGCCTTACAGAAAACACTACTCCTGAAAATCAGAGTGAATTGACTCTGGACAGTGTTCATTGGGTGTCATAAGTAAGGTGCCTGCTTAGAGTCTAGGGAGCTTGGATTCACTCAGCAAATATATCTGACCCTCTTCTATGGCCCAGGCACTGTTCTAGGAATTTGGAATTTGTTGGTGAACTAAAGAGAGACAAAGGGCACACATCTTTGACAATCATGTGTTCGAATGAGCAGCTTCTTGCAGCAAAGCACAGATGAAAGATCCCCACTCCTAGGGATGCTGAATGAAGGGTTGTTGTTTAGCTGCTAAGTTGTGTGTGACTCTTTTGCACCCCCTTGGACTATAGTTCACCAGGCTCCTCTGCCCATGGCATTTCCCAAGCAAGAATATTAGGGTTGCCATTTCCTTCTCCAGGGGATCTTCCTGGATCAGGGATGGAACCTGAAAAATCTCCTGCACTGCAGGCAAATTCTTTACCACTGAGTCACCAGGGAAGCCCATGAATGAAGGACTAAGAGACCTGAATTCCAGCATGCCCTGCACTGAAGCCTTTCATTCATTCTTTGGGTCTGTTTTCCCTTCTGTAAACAGGAGAGTATTCCTATTTTACCTCAGCAGTGGGAATAGAGGAAGATAACGAATAGATGATCAAAAAGAAATATAGTGTAGTCACAAACAACAAATTCTCCTGCTTTAAACCCACTTTCCCAAAAACTTTTATATAATTGCCAATACCAGCCCTCAAGAGCGGGTGAGGACATGCTGTCTGTTATTCATCATTTGAGCTCCAGGACTCCTGCTCTCCAGAGGGGCCTAGCAGATGATTAACAAGTCGTCTGATGAATATGCAACATGATTCTGTCTTAATAAGTTTCGCAGCTGTTGGGAACTTGACAAGGAAAACAAAGCCATAGAAATATGTGATGTGGAAAAACTGCCTGCCCACCTCACAGAGTCCCCATAGACAGGGGTCTCCCAGCAACACGTGGGCCTGAGCGTTTCCAGAGCTGCAAAATGTACCGCTGGTGCGATACACCCATGCAATCAGGGGTGCCCACTCTCAAAGCATCTTTTTTCCCTGTGTGACTTGTCTCCTTAGCCATCTGTCTCTCAATTCTCAATAGACAGATACACACATACACAGACATGCACCACTTTTTCCCTATCAAATCACAAGCAGGAAATGCTTACTTAGGGACAGGCACAATAGACTGAGCTAGGACAGAGAGACTGGTTAAAATCCTGACTTCCTCACTTAATAGCTACTCAGTCTTGGCAATTCATTTAATCTTTTGAGCTTCATTGTTATCCTTAGTAGAAGGGCACACTAATGCTGGTCTTATGGTGCTATGAACAGGACTGTTTGTAGATAGAGCTTGGAATACAGTGGGGATTTCATAAGCAATAGATTATGTTCATTAATATCATCATCACATCACCATTTCATGTAAGAAGAGATTAAAGCCTCTTTCCGAGTTTTTCGTGGACGTTTGTTAACTTTCTTGTCCAGCATCCATTCTTTGTTTTCTGGTACCAGCACTCCAATTATCCTGTTTCCCCAGTGCATGGGAAGAGGGTAGAACTGATCCTCCAAACCCCCGGTCACAGTGACCAGTGTTTGGAAATGTACATGACCTAATCCCAGCCAAAGAGCTGCAGTCCTCCGACTTTAGTCAGAATTGTAAGAAAAAGGGAGTTCTCATTTTGCCTGGACTTCAACTCAGGAAAAAAACAGATGGGGAATTGCGAGGGGCACAAGGAGAGAGGGTGAAACCAGCAAAGAAAGAAAACTAAGCTGAAAAACAGACTGTCCTGATGACACCACCTGAGCCCCTGCATCCAGCTATATCTGAAGCCCTAGAAATTTCAGTGCAGGGAGGCAATACACACGTGATGATTAAGTCAATGTGACTGAAGGTTTGGGCAGGCTTGAAAACGAAAGTGTTAGTCGCTCAGTCGTGTACGACTCTTTGCAACCCCGTGGATTGCAGCCCGCCAGGCTCCTCTGTCCATGGAATTCTCCAGGCAAGAATACTACAGTGGGTGCCACACCCTTCTCCAGAGGCTCTTCCCAACCCAGGGATCAAGCCCAGGTCTGCGGTACTGCAGGTAGATTCTTTACCACTGAGCCTCCAGGGAAGCCCCAACAGGCTTGGCCACATGCAAACTAAATAGGCCTGGTTTGGTGCATTTTACTGTATATAAATTGTAACACTAGAAATGTATTTTTAAGTCATTTTTTTTCTGAGCTCCATGCAGCTAAACATATCTTCCCAGGAACGATTCTCATTGCCATTTCTACCAAGACATTTTTATGTAACTCATTTTTGGCCCAATAAATGTGGCCCAAGTGCTAAAAACAGCAGGTTCACACCACCTCCTACACAGTATCTGTGATTTGACACAGTCTTGCATATTCAATAGAGATGTTAATTGATGCATCCTCTTCTAAGCTTGGTGGATTTTTAATGTCTTAAGATATATCGATTACAATTCACAGCATTTGTAGGCCCTGATGTTTGGTTTTGGTTTTCAAGATCATTATTTTTAAATGTGAGGATCTTCCAGGAATCATTAAGATCTTGTTTACACACAAACTACAGTTTAATTCTGCAAATTGTAAGAGTTTCATGGAACTCTTTGGGGGAATACACATGATATTAATCACGGTCAGCCTCCTATCTTTAAGCTTGTTGACATATGGCCAAATGTACTTCATCATTATTCGTTAGTAAACTGCTATTTCTGCTTTGCATTTCTCATCAATAACTGGTTTTCTTTCAGCTTTTTATAGCTTGGGCAAAGTCGGTGGAAAGTATGTGTGTCCAAGCAGTATATGGAGATGTTGCAGGTGAGCAAACACAGAAACCACAAAGGTTGTGATTATGCACAAGGGTGAGGGAGTGTACACTCCTACAGTCCTGAATGGGATAGACACAGTGAAAAAGTGTTGTGCTTGATAATTGCTCAGTTCTGGGTTCTGAGGGCAACCCACACTATTCATGGCACATAGAGACTATGCTCCATTAGAGCTAATTAACGCCCAATGTCCTAGTCTACATGATAAATACTTATTTATCCATCTAGCTATTGAAGGACATCTTGGCTGATTCCAAGTTTGGGCAGTTATGAATAAAGCTGTCATAGATATTTGTGTATAGGCTTTGTATGAATATAAACTTTCATCTTTTTGGTAAATACCAACAATCACCATGCTGGATTATATGGTAATAGCATGTTTGGTTTTGTAAGAAACTGCGAAACTGTCTTTTGATATTATTTGCATTCTCATTAGCAAGAAATGACAGTTCCTGTTCTACACTCTCATAGGCACTTGGTGTTGCCAGTATTTTGGATTTTAGACATTCTAGCAGCTATGTAGTAATATCTCCTTGTTTTAAATTGCCATTTCCCTAGTGATGCATGATGGTGAACATCTGTTTCATGTTTAGTTTCTATCTGTATATCATCTTTGGTGAGGTGTCTGTTCAGATCGTTTGCCTGCTTTAAAATTGGATAATTTACTCTTTATTGTTGAGTTCTAATATATTTTGGATAAGGCCTTTATCAGAGATACCTTTTACAAATATTTTCTCCCTAGATCACTTTTTAAACAGAGCATACCCCATTTTACTGTGATTTCAGTGGGGATATATCTATCATTTCAACATTAGCATAATGTGAGTTATAGGTTTCAGATGAATAATTCTGCCACTCTAGAAATATTTAAATTCTGTATTTAAATTCCCAAGTTACTGAATATGTAACTTGTAACTTAATACATATGGTTATTTAATTATATGTCTTACCAAGTCACGTTTCTCCTCTGACCCATTAATGTGGACAACTTTTATTAATAGAGTCTTACTACTATTTTTATACTTCTGGTATAAATCACAGTGTAATTTTAATATATATAAACATACATAATACACACTAATACATTATA
Organism: Nanger dama; assembly: GCA_917880005.1. Classification (NCBI taxonomy): domain Eukaryota; kingdom Metazoa; phylum Chordata; class Mammalia; order Artiodactyla; family Bovidae; genus Nanger; species Nanger dama. Next base: position 16,364,608 of record CAKJTW010000026.1, read on the forward strand.
TAGGTTGATCTGTCTTACTCTAAGGTTTTAGTAATAGATCAAACCCATAAAAAGAACTGGTACAATTTCTTTATTTTCTATAATAGTCCATACAGTATGAAATTTATTGCTTTCTTTGAATTTGAAAAATATTACCTTTAAAAACAAAATAATTTCTTTTACCTACATTAATTTCTACCTCTTGCTCCCTATTGCTTATTATTTTTCTTATCCAGTTTCTTGTACTTAGTAGTTAACTTCTTTTTATCTTATATTAAGAATAAAAGCATTTAAAGATAAGAATTTGCCTCTGAATTTAGCTTTGCCTATACTCTTCCATACTTAATATTAATGTTAATTTCTTGATTTTATATTACTAATTTTTGCTTTTCTCTTTGACCAAGATTATTTATAATATTTTCATTCAAAATGAGTAGACTTTTCAAATACACTTGTTATTAATTTTTAATATTCTTTCCTTTAGGATAGTATGGGACTTTCCTGGTAGTTCAGTGGCTAAAGCTCTGTACTCCTAATGCAGTAAATTGCATCTAAGCTAAATAAACTAAAAAAAAATGATATATTTGATTTCTGATTGTTTGGGGAGTCATTTGAAACATTTTTACAGTCTCCACACACATATATTTTATCTTGATAAGCGCTTTATTGGAAGTTGAATACAGTAAAAGTATATTCTTTCTAGAGTACAAAGTTTGGTATATATTTATTAAATTAACCTTAACATTTTATTTTTCCACATTGCTATTTACTTTCATCTTTTGGCCTTTCAAATGCAAATCGCTGCGTGTAAGCTGCCTACTTCATTTTCATCTTTGTCAATTTTTTATGTTTTTATTAGTCTTTAAGTATGTTGGTGTCATAATGTTTAACAGCTATCATCCACTTGCCTTTTTTATATGCATTTTAAAATAAATTCTTTTCTATACCAAGGTTAGCTGTTTCACAGTTATTAAATCAACCCTTTGCTGTTGCTAATGTAGGATTCAAATTCTGCCATTGCAATTTTAATTCTAAATTTATTCAACTTCCTTTTATTCCTTCCTATATCTTATCTGAATGAAAAAATACACGTTATAGGTTTTGAATAGGGCCTGAAGGAATGATGCTAAATCTAAAACTCCAGTACTTTGGCCACCTCATGTGAAGAGTTAACTCACTGGAAAAGACGCTGATGCTGGGAGGGGTTGGGGGCAGGAGGAGAAGGGGACGGCAGAGGATGAGATGGCTGGATGGCATCACGGACTCGATGGACATGAGTCTGAGTGAACTCCAGGAGGTGGTGATGGACAGGGAGGCCTGGCGTGCTGCGATTCATGGGGTCACAAAGAGCCTGATATGACTGAGATATGGTCGCAAAGACTCGGATATGACAAAGAGTCGGATATGAACTGAACTGACACAGAATACGTGCTCAACAAATGTTAACTATTGTTACTGACATCTAATTTGTTTTTGCAGAGTATATTTTACTTTGGAGCTATCAAGGATCTGCTTGTCTAAAATTGATATACTTTCTGTGTGTTTCATAAATGCCCTCTTTCTAGGCTACTTGAAAGCAGTACTTTCATGTCTGTCACTGGCTCTGCAGAGTTCTGTAGCATTCTGTTTTCCCACCTTAAACTGTTTCTCCAAGTTTGATGTTTGCCCTTAGGCGGAGTGTGTTCTCTTTGGTCCTATTCACTGAACCCACTATTTGCTGTAAGAATCCCCCACCCACATCTTAACTTGGAAGACTGGATGACATAAACTGCATTTTCAGTTCAAGGACCTAACAGCCAAGATCAGAAGGGCTAGGAGGGGCCTGCAGTCCTAGGCTGGCTCCTGTTGGCAAAACTCTAGGCCATTCTGTCAGCATTGTCGAGTGAATCACTTATGACGAGGTGACATTTTTCAATTCGATTTCTATTTGATCTGGTCTTTTTACCAGGGCCATCCTGCAGCCTTGCCCAGACTCTTAACCAACTTCCATTACCAACACTGACAGCTTTTCTTCTCACCTTTCTGCTATGGGAACTGGGAATCTCCAGTGGCACTGACTTTGAAGGCTGCTAACCTGTACAGTCAACAAGCAATTCAAGTCCCACATTTTATGCCACAGCCTCCCTTTATTCTTAAAAACTAGGGCTCCCTAGCAGTGGTTTTCTACTTGATTCTTACTGGGGATTAATAATATCAAGGAGTCCACTGTGGCGTTGTACAGTTTGCCCAGGAGAGTTCCATTTTATGCTTGTTATAGACCAGTTAATGCTTACTGATTATCTTAGTGGTTCATTTCATTTTCACAAGAGATTCTCTTTCATTCTCTCTCATTTCATTCTGCTTGGGATATAGATAACGTAATTTTCATATGAGTGGAGGTGGCTTTGTAAAGAAAGAGCTGACTCTGTCTGAAAGGGACATAGGTCTGGCACGATAAAATAATAAATCTTTCAGTAAGAGGAGTGAGAATCCAACGAGGTTTGTGAAACTAAATGCCAAGCTCTATATTCAGGTGAGGTCATTCTCTCTGTTCCATTTGTTTGGAGGCTTTGCTCAGAATCTTTGCATCCCCTCAGGAAACCTTATCAGAGTTCGTACTTGGAAAGCAACATGTCTAACACATCGAACTTCATGGTCAGAGGTCATCTCCCTCTGCTCAGCCTTACTCATCTGCTCATTACTAATTCCTTAAGCTCTGGGACACCACACTGGCACACATCTTTAGGTGACTGAAAAGGCTGATGCAACCATAATAAGATGTCAGCCAGTTCAACCCTGAGCAGTAGGCAACAACAATAATAATTAGGCTCAGAATGAGTGCAAAACCTGAAGGATAATGAAGCATTCCCTGTTCCATTAGATTACCAGGCAGTCAGGGGTCCTGCGGCACCTTCAGTCTGCTAGCTAGACTGACAAATTAGTGTGGGAGTCATTTTGCTCAGCAAATAATGAGCACAGGCATATTTGGCAAGATGATGGTTCTGCTACTTCACAGGTAGATTACCTGCTTGAAGTCATCCCCAAATCTCCAGCAGAGGCTGGCTAGAGCCTTAAAGAGGACCACGCTCTCCTCCCAACCTCTGAAGGCCTACCTAAGTAGGAAGCCAAGGAACAGTTAGAAAAAATGTTTAGGCTTTGTAAGATGCTAGGTGCTGGGAGAAGGGAGACAGGACACAGCTTGCCCCACCAGCTCTCATGCCTTTCAGTTTATCACAGGGGATAGAAGCTACCATCCATATTTTACTTCCCATCAACTACATGAGGAAAGGAGGGAATCACTGGCTTCAGACTTACCCTTTACCACAAGGAGATCTTGCCTCCACTACTCCTTATCAAAGCAGTGCTCAAGAACATGAGATTAAAATCCAGACAGAACTGGGTTCATATCCTTGCTCTGCCATTTTAATAATTGCATGGCCTTAGAAACCATATTTCTCTTGCCTCTCCCTTCTATTAAAGGGCAATAATACTACTTTCCTCATAGTGTAAACATGAGATATTCAGGAGATGGCACTTATAAAGTGCTTAGCTCAGGCACTGGTACATAGCAGGGTTTAATTAGCCTTTATTATGATTAATAGTTGCTGAATGAGGGAACCACTGAAGTTATGAATAAATGAAATGGGACTAGAGTTGGGAGTGGAATGAATGAGTAAATAATAATTGAGTGATTACTCAGAGTCAGGCACTGTGCTAGGTGTTGGGGGAAAAAATTGTGACCAAAATTCAGATGCCATTCATTCTGTCATGGACTGCATGTAGTACTGGAGCCAGATCTTAGCTTTAAAAGGAAATACAGTGCTGACGGGATGCACTTTTAAAAATGGAGTTAAATGCTCCATGGGAACATACAACAAGAAAACCTGATCTCAGGGAAAGCGTTTCTGAACAAGAGCCATTTCTAGAGATGGGATCTCAGACCTGAGGGATGAGGGGTTCATGTAGAGCAGTGTTAAGCATTCTAGGATGGAGAACTACATGCACACAAGCCCTCTGGTGAAAAGAAATAATGTGTGGTCAAGGAACCAAAGAAGGCCACTGTGCATCTCTGAGATATTCAACTGGGCCATGGAATCCATGGAACTGGAAGTCAGAAGAAAGTACCAGGATCATAAGTCCATCTCTGTGCTCTTGGCACATGGGCCTAGATGAGCTGACAAAGGTGACTAAAAATGGATAGAGGAATAGTAAGCAACTCAGGAGATTTAATATCATGTATCTTAGTCACTATTGCCATATAACAAATAGCCCTGAACTGTAGCAACTTGAAACCACCACTACTTTGCCTATGATTTTGCAGGGTGGGCATGTGCAAAGGGCTCGGTGCCGCAGTTCTCTTTGAGGTCTCTCATGCAGATACAATCAGATGTCAACGAGGTGTGCTGTCACCTGAAGGCTCAACCGAGTTGGACATTCAGGTGGTTCACTGGTATGTTTTTCACTGGATGCTGGTTTCAGCTAGGGACTTAGCTGGGATTGTTGACTAGAATGACTACACAGGACCTCTCCAACATAAGTTTCATAAATGACACACGGTTCTGCCAGAGCAAGTGACCCCAGAGATGCAGGAAAAGCCTACTACCACCCTAGCCTCCAAAGTCACATAGTGTAACTTAATCTACATTCCACTATGGAGCAATCACAAAGTCAATAAGATTGAAGGAGGGGATACAGGTGTTACCTCTTCATGGGGACAGTGTAAATAAATGTGGAAGTCAGATTTTAAAACCACCACACAAAAGGAAAACAGAATGATGACCCCTGTCAATTGTTGATAAAAGCTCAGTCACCATGGGGTGTGAAAAAATGTATAGGATTTAGCAATGTGGACATTACGATTGACTTTCACCTGCGTGCTGCACAAAACACATCAGAGTTAAATTGGCCTTCATTATTCATGTATGTATATTCTGTAACCTCAGTAAACAGTAAGGACTTGCTTTCTGCTGTGGTTCTCACAATGCCTCACACAGAAAAACTGAGCTCAAGTGAAGTCTCAACAAATACGCTACTTACTAGTATAGTTAGGTCACAACCTCAGAAATTCTTGAGCTCAGAGCCTAGGTCATCAAGGTATGTTGTCCAACATCTGAAATAGCACCTGGGCTATACAGGTGTTCAACATTTATTTAACAAAACAAACCAAAATTTTAAACCTCTCCAGTGGAAAGATTTTTGAGAAGAGGAACTATGACTGCACCAGCCTCAAAAGTTCTCATTTTTGAGGGCTTTTCAGATGCATCTGCTAAATGCTGAAGCAATTCTATTCCTGGCCAATAGTGAGACTCATCTCCAAAGATGATGATCACATCCAGATTTCATTCAATATTTATTGGGGACTTATAACATTCCAGATCCCTTGGCCTGGGGGAAATCCATTCCTCAGACTTGACAGACCCCTGAGGCAGTAGCTCTTGGCTTCTGTGTTACACATCCTAAATGCCAAATTTCTAGGTGCGTCAGAGCAGCCTACTTTATTTAGACAGCAAACACTCCTCTTGGCTAGAGATTTTGAAAATAATGCCATCTATTTTCCTTCCTCCTAGCTATTTTCCATTCTTATGTAACGTGTGTTCTACAAAGCTCTGGCCAAGCCAGGAAGCAGAAAGTCAGCATGTATCTAATGTCCTCAGGACCAAGGAGCCAAGGCTCTGTGCCAGGGAACCCTGGACTTGCTGAATGCCTTGGCTCAACAAGTAGCTCAGGTGAGTTTAAACCCATTAAACACAGGGATGGCCAAACAGTGCCACTGGAAGCTTAAGCCATGGACGCTGCTGGTAATTTGGAGAATGGACTTCTTTGGCTCCTGTTTCTTGGAAAAGGGAAAAATTAAGCCCAGGAAAGCTCCTTTCAGTTGAGAATTCCTGGCTCTCTTCTTAGGCAATGTCACTGTCTTCTTGAAGGGACCATCAGCAGGTGGCTTTCTGAATGGATGTCTGACCTCTTCTGAAAGTTAGCCGACTAGTTTCGGAATGTATGAGAAGTCCAGAGAGCTTTTTTTTTTTTTTTTTTTTACCAGACCAGAAGTATTTTTTACCTACTAGGGAACTGGGAGACCAAACAGCTCAGAACGCCTCCCCTGCCCTCTGTTAACTTAAGGAGGAAAAGTTTTCTTCTACCCTCTTAGGATCACTGGCTGGGTCTGAAAATTAAACTAACAGATTAACAGAAGAAATGCACAAAAGCTTATTTAATATAAGTTTTATGTGATATAGGAGCCTTCATAAGGAAATGAAGATTTTCTCCCAAAAACAGACCTATTTTATGTTCGGTTGGGTGAAGAGTGGGCCGTTGTGGAGGAATATGTAGGTTAAGGGGTGAAAAGTCATTGTAGTCAGCTGGGGGAAGTTTAACAAAGTCCGTTAGGATTCCTCTTGGAGTCCCTTTGTCTTTGGAGATAAAGACGTTCCTTTTGTCCAACATAGGGCAGACATCTCTCACATGAGAATTTATATTTCAGAAAATAAAAGGGAGGAAGGAGATTAGAATGAACTTCCTGCTTTTGCACTTTTCTCAAACCCTTTCAGCTTAAAATATTCAAGATGCCAGGTGCCATATTTGGGGGTAGTATGTCCTAAATCCCACCATTAGCCTTTCTCGACTTCCTATTCTCTTGTTCAGCTTCACATAAAGTATAATATACTACAACTATCAGACTTAACGGACCCATTCTAACTGGGAGTACTTTTACTCAGACTCCCAACTTTTGGAGATATAGATTTCCATGTTTAATTGAATAATACATTTTAATAATTGTTCTTTTTGGAGCAGGAGCCTTGAAACGCCCAGTCCAACCGTTTTTAATTCAGTATAAAGTGTCTCCTGATACTTTTATGAATCTTTCAATACAAATGAGAGGCTACAATTAGCATAAATGGCTGGAGAATACACAGTAAGCTCAATCTTCTACATAGCACCAGCTTGAATATTAATAACTTCATCTGGAAGGAGAAGGGATAAATGGTAGCCTTTGACAGAGAAGTGCATTTTGAAACAAAATTACACTCTTTCCTTGGTTTATTAGGGAAGAATCTGAAAATTCGGCCTCAACTTGTCCTCTAAGAAGAAGAGCAGCAGATATTCTCTGATTCCAGTCCTTCAGAAGCACTGAAGCTTTAAAGGCGCCTCCTGTAAACTGATGGTGGAAATTACTCTTTTCACTTAATATTCATCTGTACAACAGTCACCAGGGCAGTGGGGCTGGGATGAGTACAGCATTTGCTTAATGGCGGTCAAATAAAGACATTACAATGGCTAGACATCACTGTTTTGTGTTGCCTCTCCCTTAGACAGATGCCTTACTACCCACTGATTTTAGGACCTAACACCTTTTAAACCTCTTGTTGCCTAAAAGGATCTATCACATCTTTGGAGGCCACAGCAGAAACTACAATTTATGGTGAAATGAGCAGCAATGTCTTAGCATAGTTAATTGATCCCTCTTTTCTTTCTCCATTGCCAATCAGCCCTGAGAGCATCACTGTTTGTTCATAAGTCTTGCATTTATTTCTCTTCCAGTCTGGCTCAACACCTGCCTCTTCAGTGCAGGTTCTCAGTACTCCTGTCTGGCCTGCTGGAATAGCTTCTCTCTGATCCTCTAGTCTCACTCCAATCACTGGTCATCATCTCACTCATCACTTTTTTATGTGAGAGATGGGGAGGAGAGAGAGACGATTTTGGGGAATTAGAGAGACCTAGATTTTAATCTAAGCTCTCCTATAGCTCTGCGAACTTAACAAGTCATTCCACTTCCCTAGTTCATATGTCTGCTCATCTATAATATGAATATAATGCCCACTTCATAATGTTGCTATGAAAATCATATGAGAAAACACATGTGAAACTCAAGTCAAACATCCTAACTGGTTCCATCCTGTCCACACACATCATCACTGCCTGGTATACTGCTGCTGCTGCTGCTAAGTCGCTTCAGTCATGTCCGACTCTATGCAACCCCAGAGATGGCAGCCCACCAGGCTCCCCCATCCCTGGGATTCTCCAGACAAGAACACTGGAGTGGGTTGCCATTTCCTTCTCCAATGCATGAAAGTGAAAAGTGAAAAGAGAAAGTGAAGTCACTCAGTTGTGTCCGACCCTCAGCGACCCCATGGACTGCAGCCTTCCAGGCTCCTCCGTCCATGGGATTTTCCAGGCAAGAGTACTGGAGTGGGGTACTGTCGCCCTTCTCCCCTGGCATACTAATGGTATCCCAATGTCATTCCAGCCAACAAAACTCTGAGAACCGTCCTTCTGTGCCAGTCACACGGTGCTAAAGGCAGAAAAAGTATATTTAGCTCAGCCTCCTCAAGGGTCTGATATTTGAGTGGAGCAAGTCTTCCATCTTTTTCTACCTGGTACCCACAGTTTTGCTATTGGCCTCCTGTATCATCAAGTCATTTCTTTCTCTCGGTGCACTAATCAGTCTCTTTTGTGAAGCCTGCCTGACACGAATATACTCCTTTCCAACCTAAAGGGAATTCTCCCCTCAGAAGACTCAGAGTATATATAAGGCCATCCTCCTCATTTGATGCAGTTTTTGAATGTATGTCTCTTGAGTCATTGGGATGTCTCCTGAGTCACTACATAATTATATCATTTTTCCAACTAAAATATAGGCTCCTCTAGGGCAGAGACTATATTTTCAGTCTTTAGCATTTCTCACAAATCAAGGAGTGGGTGTTAATTTGGGAAGTAGGGAGAGGTTTTGTTTTTGTTTTTAAGAAGTAGAAATTGCAGAATATCACTGGGGGTGGGGGAGCAATGAACAGTTTGCTCATCATTAGTGCTGGTCACCAAGATGTCTGGTTCTCCTCCTTTTGTACCTATGAGAAACTGCACTTCCCAAACCCCTTGAAGTTAGATGTGCTCATACAACTTGCTTTGCCCAGTGAAATTTGAGCAAAAATGACAGTCACTTTCAGAATTATCTGAAAAGCTAGTGCATGGGGTTCCCTTATGGTACCATCTTCCATGCTGACTAGCTACAGTCTTGATTTTGAGGCTGAAGAGCCAGTATCCTTGAATGAGGCAGTATGGACTAACCTCCGGCTGGACTAGACTGATATAACATAATTCAGTTCAGTTCAGTTCAGTCACTCAGTCGTGTCTGACTCTTTGTGACCCCATGAATCACAGCACACCAGGCCTCCCTGTCCATCACCAATTCCCGGAGTTTACTCAGACTCGCTTCCATCGAGTCCGTGATGCCATCCAGCCATCTCATCCTCTGTCATCCCCTTCTCCTCCTGCCCCCAATCCCTCCCAGCATTTAGAGTCTTTTCCAATGAGTCAACTCTTCACATGAGGTGGCCAAAGTACTGGAGTTTCAGCTTTAACATCATTCCTTCCAAAGAAATCCCAGGGCTGAACTCCTTCAGAATGGACTGGTTGGATCTCCTTGCAGTCCAAGGGACTCTCAAGAGTCTTCTCCAACACCACAGTTCAAACGCATCAATTCTTTGGTACTCAGCCTTCTTCACAGTCCAACTCTCACATACATACACAACTACTGGAAAAACCATGGCCTTGACTAGATGGACCTTCGTTGGCAAAGCAATGTCTCTGCTTTTGAATATGCTATCTAGGTTGGTCATAACTTTTCTTCCAAGGAGTAAGCGTCTTTTAATTTCATGGCTGTAGTCACCATCCACAGTGATTTTGGAGCCCCCAAAAATAGTCTGACACTGTTTCCACTGTTTCCCCCATCTATTTCACAAGAATTAATTAAACAAGAATTAAGCCTTTGTTGTTTCAAGACTTTAAGATTTGGGTTTTCTTTTGATAGAATTTATTACTAGAACAGTTTCAGATTGAGAAGACTATGGAAAAACTGATAGTACAGAGTTCTTGCTTAACTCTTGTATCCAGGTCCCCCTATTATTAACATTTTACACCAATGCAGTGTATTTGTTACAATGAATGAATCAACACTGATATATCGCTATTAACAGAAGTCTATACTGTATTCATATTTTCTGAGTTTTTAACCTAACATCCTTTTTATGTTCCAGGATCCTATCCAGGATACCACATTACATTTAATCAGCATGTCTCCATTAGGCTCTTGGCTGGGACAACTTCTCAGATGTGCCTTGCTTTTAATGACTTCAATAGTTTTGAGGAGTACTGCTCAGGTATATTGTCAGATGCCTACTGGAATTAGATTTTTTTCTCATAACAGATTCAGGGAGGAAGATGACAGAGATAAAATGCCATTTTCATCTCATCATATCAAGAGTATGTATATACCATCAACATAATGTCAATTATTGACATCGACCTTGATCACCTGGGTTGGGTAGTCTTTATCAGGATTTTCCACTGAAAAGTCACACTTTATCCTAATCCCCCAGGCACAACCCACACTGCAGGACTGGGGAATTATGCTTCCCCTCTATAAGGTAGAGTATCTACATAAGTTATTTGGAATCTTTCTACACAGGAGATTTATCTCTTCTTCATTTATTAAGTTATCTACTTATTTATTAGTGTATTAAATCACTGAAGTCAATTAACACATGAGTTTGTGTAGACTTTGGGTTACAATTCAGTACTACTTTGTTGTTCAAATTTTTCCTGCTTTGTACATTGTGTGCTCTTTCAGTCAGTTCCTGTGCTCCTTTGACATGTCCTCATTGCTTTGTTTTGTTTTTTTGAACATGTCTTTACTTTCTAAGGTTATGCAACAAGATGTTTCGGATCATCCAGCATGTTTCTTGCTCCAGTCTTAGTAACAGATATTTCTCTAGAAAACCTTGGTTCCTCCATCCTTTTTATTTTTGGAGAATGGTTTTAGAAACCAAGATCTGAGTACTAGCTATGCTCATTGCTACTGGAGTATCATTCCTTTCAGACGATGGAGCAAATAAATATATGAGCATATACTATCCCATGTATACACACATATGTAAGAGTATTTCTATTTGCAATCATCTGTATCTCTACCAACTAAACACAAGGTGGTATGGATGTTTCCAACAATACTCTGTCATCACTGGATCATTCTGGTTTCCTCTCATTTACCTGTAAATTATCAGTCTCACACTGAGAAATACGGTTCCTATCATCCATCACCTACTTACTTAATTGCTCACTTATACATATAGAACAGTGTCAGCATTTATAACCATACTTTGATGGAAAATAACTATCCACTAAAATTCTTGTGAATAAATCCTTTTCCCATTAGCTTCACAGATGCTATTCATTTCCAAAGTTACTTAGGTCAGCATGTTTTCCCCCCTTACCTCCTTTGATAAAATTGTCTCATAAATTTATAACACATTTAGATTCTCTTTTCAAAGTCCGCATTCCTTCCTTGGATCTGGGACCTTTTTCAACTATTCTGATACAATATTCTAGTCCTGCTTCATACACCTATTAACTCAAAAAGTCCTTGAGCCAAACTGAATGGTGTGCACACAGGGAAACTTCTGGCATGCCTGTTAAATGGTGGGACAGGATTATGTTTCTAAGGAGCAGCAAATCCCTTGTCAAAAAGATTGTTTTAAAACCGGAGGGAGTTGTTAGCACTGAGTAATTAATAATTAGAAAATGCTTGCAGATGCATACAATTATACTAAGATTGCCTGGCACTTAGAAAGCAAGTAGGTCTGTATGTACACACATGCACAAGTTCATACCCTATAATGAAGGAGGGACTCTATCATAGCAACATTTCTGACTCAGGCTACACATTTAGAAATATTTTTAAGTTATTAGAAGCAGTTTTATACTACATTATAATCAGTGCTCATATTGATTCACATTTAGGGAGCTCCAGTAAAAATAAACATAAACCATTTCTAAAATGGTCTGCTTGGATAATTTGGTGGGTTTTTTTTTTTTTTTTGCTTATTTTTCAAACTATGATTACTCTAAAGTCACCACATGCCTACATCCTCCAGTTAAGAAGACTATTATCTGGAGTCCCAACCTGTGAGATAAGCCTGTGCTCCCATAAGGAAAGCATTTGAGAACCTTCCAGTTTTATATCCAGAGCACCAGCATGCATCTGTCAACACACTGAGCTACATTGCAAGTGGGAGACAATAAGTCAAATACAATTTTGAAAATTTAATGTGTCAATTTAAGACTGCCACTCTCAGAGTGGTTGCAAAACCAATTTTCAGAGGAGCGGGTCAGAAGTGGTCAACAAATTCCCAGTGCTAAGCAGTTGCTGATGTAAATTGTCTGAAATGAAAGAAATTTATTCATGACCATAGTGGGCTCAAGAAATTCATTTAGAGAAATTTTTCCCACCGTCCCTGGAGTATGCAATTCTTAAATAAATGATCAATAGCTGACTTGAGCCAAACGAAGGACTTGCCCAGAACCAGGCAGGTAATTACTTACAGTGATGAGCTAAGGAAGGCAGGCATGTGGGAGCACAGTGGCATTAATCATGGCTTTAATCCATCCCTCCTTTTCTACTGGAATTATTTGAAAAATCACAGAACAACTCTGTCCACTAGAAAATTCATAGATCAAGGTGCATGTTTCAGAGACCTTCATTTTCAGGACAACCCCCTGAGTAGGTAGTGAGAATTATTAATGGGAAATCATGTCATTTTGTACTTTTTAGGAGACATTGGAGTTACCGATTAGACAAGTAAGCCTGCATGAAGGGAAGCTGGGGGAGGTGAATGAGAAATGGGCCACTTGGGTCTGTAAATATCTGTTTAGTCCTCTACTGGGAATTAGGGCAGAACATTTGCTCTATTTAGTCCTCAGGACAAAATGCCCACTACTGGTGCTGAAAACGTCAGGCTCTACAAGCTGTAGCACGATGTAACAGCTAACATTGATGGGATGAGTCTGGTACTTCAGCCCCGGAAGTTCCATGATTTTTTTCAAGGGTAGTTAACTCACAGGCCCATGGAAGAAAACTGCAGTGCAGTATGTCAAAGCTGAAGGAACACTGGACAAGCACATATGTACTCAACCTACAAATTTATACTACTTGGAATCTAGAGAGGCACTCAAGCATGTAAGCACTGCCATGGCTAAGCAATCTCAAGTCCATCACCAAGGAGATAGGCTTAATTTTTTTTAAATGAGTATTTTGCAGCCATGACAAACAATAAGGCAGATCTGAATGTATTGTGTGGAATTATTTACAAGATCAATTATTAAGGGCAAAAATGCTAGAGAGGATAGTACATATAGTCTATTTCCATTTGGATAAAAGAACATATGTTTACCCATATTTTATATACTATCATTATATAAGCACAGAAAATTTCTAAAAACACACCTAAGAAACAATGTATGACGGTTGCCTTCTTAAAGTGGGAATGGAGTCATAAAAATAGGAAAAAGAGTTTAAATTTTCCTTGTGTTTATTTTTCTTACTATAAGCAAGTATTAATATAAATTGTCAGTTAATTTAAAAGTCCCTCTTTTTTAAAAAAAAAGAACATAGTTCTAGTAGCAGCTCTTAAGTTCTAATTCCTCTGTTATTCAATGACCAGTGAGAACTCACTAAAACCAAACCCAGGCATCTGGGCTCAACCACTGATTAGCTGTATGACCTTGGGTATGCCACTTCTGGATTTTTCTGTAGATAAATATATTGGTCTAGATTCAGTATATTCAGAAAGACATCATATCTGCTGCCTTACCTAAGGGTATGGGAGGCTAGGGGAGAAGCCCAGGGATTCCCGGTGCTCTATACACAACTCTGCTTCAAAAATGGATACAACTTTATCCAGTCTAGATAAATAGAGAGCATATGCATGGGAAAGAAGCGGCCTCAGGCTAAACTTTATTTAAAAATCTGATATCCCACTGGAAAATGCCATTAAAAACATATTAGAAAAATATGAAGACAGTGATGTTATTTCTTTGAAAACAATTCTTCTCTTCTGACTCTTCTCTAGTTGAGAATCTTGAATGATACTTCAAATAGGCATAGGTATTAATACTCAAACTTACTAGATTGACATGTTCTGGTTTACACAGTCTATCTTTAAAATGGAAAATAAAGCAGCCCTTAAAGGACACATCTGTTCAAGATGAAAATAAAATCTTATATTCCATGATGTAATGATTACACAGTCATGTTGTTTACTGAATGCCTGAGATGTGCCAAGCACTGTGCTAACAAGCTTATATGCATGATTTTTATTAATTCTTACAATAACTCTATGAAGTAGGTACTGTTATCATCTCCATTTACAGTTGAGGAGACATAAATGACTTTTCTTGCCTGGCCTACATCCCATAGCAAGAAAACACTGAAGCAGAAATGAGAACAAACACAAGAATTTATGAATCCCATGTACTTGATGACTATGAGATATCTGACAGGTATCTGAGGAAGAAAAAGTGTGTTCCCATATGCCAACTCTACCTAACCCATCAGGAGGCTTACTGGGTGATATGCATTATAAGGTAAACGCTTGGCCAGTGCCACTTATAGAGTGGTTCAAGGATGAGCACCATCACTTGCAAGCTTGTTAGAACTACAAAATCATAGGTCCTACCCAACACCAAGTGAATCAGCGTCTCTGGGGTTGAGCTAGCTGCCACCTATATTTAATAAAACCCTCAGAGGATACAGTACCTTCAGGTAAGAGAAATAGTCTGGGGACTACTACTCAAAGCTCATTCTAGACGAGTGGTTCTGATCCTTGCTGAATATTACAATTATCTAGACCTTTCCTTACAACTATCGATGCGTCGACCTTACCACAAACCAGTTAAACTCTGGGGAGGAGGCATAGAGTGTATTTTAGCAGCTGCCTAGTTTATTCTGATGTGCAGCCAAAGTTGAAATAATTTTTCTAGAACTCAAACTTCAAAGACACTGTGTCTCAACCATTGGTTACACACTGGAATTACCTGGGGAGCACTAAAAATAATTCTAAGTCACAGGTTCCTCCTTCCCACCGAATTGCGTTTTAATTGCTCTAGGGAGTGGCCTGGACTCTGGAATTAAAAACAAAATGAAACAAAACATTCCCCAAGCAACTTGAACAAACAGCCAGTCAAGAAGCAGGTAATGTAATAGACGGGAGGGCGGGGGAGGACTGAACACAAACCTGGCTTCTGATTCTGCATGGCTCAGCTAAACTAGATGCAACAGAAGCCGGTCAGTTCAGTTCAGTCGCTCAGTCATGTCCAGCTCTTTTGCAGCCTCATGAACTGCCGCACGCCAGGCTTCCCTGTCCATCACCAACTCCCAGAGCTTGCTCAAATTCATGTCCATTGAGTCGGTGATGCCATCCAACCATCTCATCCTCTGTCATCCCCTTCTCTTGCTTTCAATCTTTCCCAGCATCAGAATCTTTTCCAAGGAGTCAGTTCTTCACATGAGGTGGCCAAAGGATTGAAACTTCAGCTTCAGCATCAGTCCTTCAATGAATATTCAGGACTGATTTCCTTTAGGATAGACTGGTTTGATCTCCTTGCTGTCCAAGGGACTCTCAAAAGTCTTCTCCAACACCACAGTTCAAAAGCATCAATTCTTCGGCCCTTAGCTTTCTTTATGGTCCATGACCAATAGCAAAAACATTCCAGTGGATAACCATCAGTACTTAGGCACTCAGAACAAACTCCCCGTTCCAGTCATGGTACTCAGACACCTATTTGCCAAATTGACTATGGAGTAAAAGTTCTGCTGTACACCTTCTCTTCCTACTGCCTCCCTAGACACTCAAGTAAAAATGAGTGCAGATCCTGTGGTATCTAACCTCGACACTTATTTAACTGAAATCTTAGAAATTTGAATCTTTCCCAGGTAATAGCTAAAACTGTAGCCCATCGAGAAGGAAAAGCCTGAACGAAATAAACTCAGACCTGAAGTACTCCTGAGAAAATTATGCTGTTTGAAGAAGAACAATGCATCATAACTTTTAATGAACAGGATTTATTCACTCAGGTCTCTTGTCAATTTAAAGTTCCCTCAAATCCCAGTGGAGGAGTTAAATTTGCATTTATATAGAGACTAAATACTCTACCAAAAAGGCATCTGTCTTCAATTTTTACTTGTCTATAGGAAACAATAAAGTAAAAATGTCACCATCAAATCATCAGGTGCAAGTATGGAGCAGGCTTTTTGTCTGAGAGATACAAACTCAAGTATGGCCTCAGCTTTTAACTAGTTCATCTTTCTAAGTTACAACTTAGTTAGCTGGAAAAAGGGGATACTATTTATTGCTTTCACAGTCTTCCTGAGTAGCCCAGCTGGTGAAGAATCTCCTGAAATGCAGGAGACCTCAGTTCGATTTCTGGGTCAGGAAGATTCTCCCGGAGAATGGATAGGCTACCCACTCTAGTATTCTTGGGCTTCCCTGCTGACTCAGCTGGTAAAGAACCTGCCTGCAATGTGGGAGACCTGGGTTCAGTCCCTGCGTTGGGAAGCTCCCCTACCCACTCCAGCATTGCTTTCATGGCGCGATTATTAATAATCAAATAGGACAATGTGCATAAAGCTCCTAACAGTGATTTGAATGTTGCTAAGTCGCTTCAGTTGTGTCCGACTCTGCGTGACCCCATAGATGGCAGCCCACTGGGCTCCTCCATCCCTGGGATTCTCCAGGCAAGAATACTGGAGTGGGTTGCCATTTCCTTCTCCAATGCATGAAAGTGAAGTCGCTCAGTCGTGTCCGACTCTCAGCAACCCCATGGACTGCAGCCCACCAGGCTCCTCCGTCCATTGGATTTTCCAGGCAAAAGTACTGGAGTGGGGTGCCAGTGCCTTCCCCAGACTTGAATGTTATGGGCACCAAATAAATGTTTGCTTTCATCCCTTTCCTTTCCTGTTTTCCACCCAAACAGTAGAGGAAGTGAATTTATTACCATTAAAAAAAAATCCACTTCAGTACCTCAAAGGGCAGCCACTGGAAGTCTTAGACCAGTCAAAGCCAGAATCTCACTTTTGGGGTCTTATCAATTCTCTTGTAGATTCTTCATTAAGCAAAGAGACTACCATGACTTATAACAGAGAGAGATGCTCAGCATCAGAAATCAAAGCGCCATGAGAAATTGAAAGCCATCTAAGAAGACAATAAGACTAAGAAATCAGATATTTAAAAAATGAAATAGAACTTGAATATGAGCTTGACCAATCCAGGTCTTATGGAGTTTTAAAGACCCTCCCTTGGTTGCTCTGGTAACACTCATTCATGGGCCTTCTCTTGAATATCAAGTAACTCCTTCTATCTCCTGTTCTTCCTCTGGCCAACCTTCACATACAGTCTTAGGAAGAGAGAAGATGACTCAAGACAGAAATTTAGAATCTTGTAATCACCCCTGATTTCAAGGATGGCATTTGAAGAATGGCTCTCAAGCAGTTCCCCACTCCAAGCTCCTCTGCTGGGCTCCAAATGTGAATATACAACTCCCTGATGAGTCTTTGATTTCTAACCAAAACTTGAATCAAGTATGTCTAAAACTTAACCAGCATGTCCCCCTCAACTTTGTTCTGTCTCTTATAATCTGTTCTCAATGAAAAATGCCTCCAGTAATATAACCACAAATCAGAAACCACTCCTGACAATTCATTCTTCCATATCTAATTACTAATACATCCCGATTATTTAATTTTTGTCATAAATTCATTGGATAACTCCAAAATCCATCTAGTTACTGCTATACATGCAAGTTATCCACATATGAAAAATAACAGTAAAATGTAATATCCAGTCATTTGTTTAAGAAATGTGTATCACTGTTTTATTCTTTGGTAGACATTGCTTTAGGTTCTCTGATAAAAAGAAAAACAAAATAGAAACTCTGCTTTGGAGGAGCTCAGAGTCTAAAATACAAGAAAAAGATGTTTGTCTATCAGTGACAAAACCCCAAAGTTATGATAACTGTAACATAGAATAATACTTGCCAAAATAAAATCTCTCAGCCTTGAACATTTTGAGAAGGGCTCATAGGGAGATAGAATTTGAGCAGGAAATATAAGGATAAAAAAATATATCAAGAAGATTCTACTGCCATCACTCCTCCCATGACTAGCTAATATTAAACATCTTATTATGTACCAAGCCCTGTGTTCAGTACTAGTTAGTTCAGTCACTCAGTCATGTTTGACTCTTTGTGACCTCATGGACTGCAGCACACCAGGCCTCTCTGTTGATTACCAACTCCTGAAGTTTACTCAAACTTATGTCCATTGAGTTGGTGATGCCATCCAACCGTTTCATCCTCTGTTGTCCCTTTCTCCTCCTGCCTTCAATCTTTCCCAGCATCATGGTCTTTTCCAAGGAGGAGGAGTCAGTTCTTCACATCAGGTGGCCAAAGGATTGGAGTTTCAGTTTCAACATCTGTCCTTCCAGTGAATATTCAGGAGTGATTTCCTTTGGGATGGACTGGTTGGATTTCCTTGCAGTCCAAGGGACTCTCAAGAGTCTTCTCCAACACCACAGTTCAAAAGCATCAATTCTTTGGCACTCAGCTTTTTTTATAGTCCAACTCTCACATCCATACATGACTGGAAAACCATATCTTTGACTAGATGGACCTTTGTTGGCAAAGTCTCTGCTTTTTAATATGCTGTCTAGGTTGGTCATAACTTTTCTTCCAAGGAGTAAGCATCTTTTAATTTCATGGCTGCAGTGATTTTGGAGCCCCCAAATGTAGAACCATTCAACTTCAGCTTCTTCAGCATTACTGGTCAGGGCATAGACTTGGATTACTGTGATATTGAATGGTTTGCACTGGAAATGAACAGAGATCATTCTGTTGTTTTTGAGATTGCATCCAAGTTCTGCATTTTGAACTGTTTTGTTGACTATGATGGCTACTCCATTTCTTCTAAGGGATTCTTGCCCACAGTAGTAGATATAGTGGTCATCTGATTTAAATTCATCCATTCCAGTCCACTTTAGTTCGCTGATTCCTAAAATGTTGATGTTCACTCTTGCCACAACCTGTTTGACCACTTCCAATTTGCCTTGATTCATAGACCTAAAAAAGTTAGGTCTTTCCAATATTTCATATGCAGTATTGCTCTTTACAGTCTTGGACTTTCCTTCCATCACCAATCACATCCACAACTGGGTGTTCAATACTAAGCATCAGTTCAGTTCAGTCGCTCAGTCATGTCCGACTCTTTGTGACCCCATGAATCACAGCACACCAGGCCTCCCTGTCCATCACCAACCCCCAGAGTTCACTCAGATTCACACCCATTGAGTCAGAGATGCCATCCAGCCATCTCACCCTCTGTCGTCCCCTTCTCCTCCTGCCCCCAATCCTTCCCAGCATCAGAGTCTTTTCGAATGAGTCAACTCTTTGCATGAGGTGGCCAAAGTATTGGAGTTTCAGCTTTAGCATCATTCCTTCCAAAGAAATCCTAGGGCTGGTCTCCTTAAGAATGGACTGGATACATTATCTCATTTATTTATACTAGCCAGTGAAAGAAATCTGAGCACCAAAGAATTTATGCTTTTGAACTGTGCTGTTGGAGAAGACTCTTTAGAGTCCTTTGGAGAGCAAGGAGATCAAACCAGTCAATCCTAAAGGAAATCACTCCTGAACATTCATTGGAAGGGCTGATGCTGAAGCTGAAACTCCAATCCTTTGGCCACCTGATGTGAAGAACTGACTCCTTGGAAAGACTCAGATGCTGGGAAAGATTGAAGGCAAGAGGAGAAGGAGATGACAGAGGATGAGATGGTTGGATGGCATCACTGACTTGATGGACATGAGTTTGAGTAATCTCTGGGAGCTGGTGATGGACAGGGAGGCCTGGTGTGCTGCAGTCCATGAGGTAGCAAAGAGTTGGACATGACTGAGTGACTAAACTTAACTGAACCCAGTGTGATAGAGGTTGCAGTAGAAATATTTCCTATTTTCTGATGAAGAAACTGAAGTTTATACAGACTGAATATTACTCAAGGTCATACAACTTGTAAGTGGTGGTGGTTCTAACTCCGGTTCATTCTTTTTCTTCACTGTGCCATATTTGAGAATCATATGCCCAGCAGAATATAAACTCAGTGCTATGAGAATGCCCCAGAAGGCAGGGCTCAAGCTGTGTTATCCAATATGGTAGTCACTAGGCAATGGCACCCCCACTCCAGTACTCTTGGAGTACTGGAAATCCCATGGACAGAAGAGCCTCGTAAGCTACAGTCCATGGGGTCGCTAAAGTTGGACACAACTGAGCGACTTCACTTTCACGCATTGGAGGAGGAAATGGCAACCCACTCCAGTGTTCTTGCCTGGAGAACCCCAGGGACAGGCGAACCTGGTGGGCTGCCGTCTATAGAGTCGCACAGAGTTGGACATGACTGATGCGACTTAGCAGTAGTAGCAGCAGCAGGCACATGTAGCTCCCAAGCAATTTTGGCTTTGGCCTAATTGAGATATCTGATATAAATGTGAAATACAAGCCACATTTTGACAACTTTATATAAAAAAAGTAATGCAAAATATTTCAATGGCTTTTATACTGATTATAAATTAAAATGATAATGTTTTGGATAGACTGGGTTAAATGAAATACATTATTAAAATTAACATTATGTGTTGGAAAAAAATGTTCAAGCTCTCAATTGAGGAAATGCAGTTACAAATAACTAGTAAAGTCCATAAGGTTCATGAAGATTTTAAGAGATCTGATATCCAGTGTTTAATAAGGAAGTAGAGAAATAGACTCCCACCCAACACTCTTGGAAGTCAATTTGTCATTATTTGCCAAATTAAAACTGTACTTTAACTTAGCTAAATTAAGCAATCACGTTGTGTACCAAGATATATAAAAAATTTCTAAGAGTGACCAATGGAAATATTCTCAATCAATAGAATGGAATAGCCACAGAATTAAATGAATCCTGAAATGGAAAGATATCAATTTAAGGTTGATAAATTTTGTGTTTTATTGTTTTGGTTGGAAGATACTTTCTTTACAGTGTTGTGTTGGTTTCTGCCGAGTAGCAGTGTGAATCAGCTATAGGCATATATGTGCCCCCCCTCCCTCAAGCCTCTCTCCCACTCCCAATCCCACTCCTCTATGATAATTTTAAAAAAGTGGGAGAAAATTTCAAAAATATGATTCTCTCATACTTTATATATGTGCGGTTTGCACGTATGGATTTCTAAATGCATTTAAGTTTTAAATAAATACCAAAGTACTCATTTAAAAGAAAACATGTTTCTTTCTATATTTTTCTGTGACTATTAGAGAATTGTAAATTACATAGGTGACCTGCATCTGTGGCCTGTGTTGTATTCCGATTGGATATTACCGAAGTTGGGGCATTGAGGGGGTGGCGAGATTACTATCAGCAGAGCTGTCTGTGAAGTTGTCACAGAAACATCATGACCCAAGTTGACAGTTCAGAAGGATGAGTCAACATTGACTGAATAGAGAGGGGAGGCAGACTTCTTAAATGGAAGGAAGAGCTAGGGAGGCAAGTTGGCCTGATTTCTGTGGGGGAATAGAGGTCAGGGGAGGCTGTGTAAGGTATCGGTACATAAATTAAAGCTCTCATTTAGACTGATGTTGGTAAACAGGAAATAGCTTTTATTGAATTCTTCATTAGCTAAAATGTACAGCCTATTGTAATTCTATTGCAAAGGGAAGTCAACTGTCAGTTTAAATAACAGTGCCATTTGGAGAACTATTTTTCTGTGAAAATATTAGGTGAGGCAGGTCCTTGGAAATTCAAGACTGCAATTGGCTCATCCTTGAAATTTTCAAGTACATTATCTCTAACTGGAAGGTAGCACTCTAATAAATTAAAGATTTTATTTCAGATAGAAGATTGTACTTTGGATTATAGGTTCTGGCCCTAAATTCGCATTAAGCTTTCCTTTTTATGAACCTTTATCTAAACATGTCTCCAGTAGAAATGATGTGCATGCATATAGATTCAAAGTCGAAGTGACATTGTTACACGAGCTTTGGCATTAAACAGATCTGGGTGGCCATGCTGACCCTCCTACTTACCAGCTAGCTACGTAACCTCTCTGGTTTTAAATAACCTTGTCTGTAAAATGGGGCCAATGATACCTACCTACATACCTACTCACAGAAAGGTGTTAATAATTGAGAAAAGGTAGGCAGTGCATTTAGCACAGCACCAAGAATATGGTGGAAGCTTAGGGAATGCAGACACACCTACTCACTCCCACAAACAAATGTATGTGCCTAGTATGAGAAATGCAGACTCAGTTTTTGAATATACTAACCATGATGCTGAATGGTCATGGGAAAGCATATGCAAACCTGTCCAAGTGACTTCCTGGCATATCAGGGCACCAAGACCACTCAGCCCCTGAAGGACTCTTTGCAATGCTCCATTAGTGCCAGATCAACTGAGGGTACACCATTTGTACAAAAAGCAGGAATTTCCTTTTCAAATTTTCTGAAACAAGATGGGAAACAGTCTTCCAGACCAAGAAGTGTAAATCTCAAGAGAAGACTGAATACATGTTGATGAGATCCCAGGCCTAGGCTGACAGAGGAAGCCAGCAGGGTCAGAAAGAAGGTGGATTGGGCCATTCTATCAACCATTATGACTGCTGCATTCTCAGCCGTTTACACAATTCTGAATTAATCGTATACCCATATCTGGAAGAGTAGGCTGGATACTCCTTTTCTTTTATGATGCTTATTCTCAAGATGCGCAGCAGGGCTTTGAACTCTGAAGCAGTAAGGATTATTTTACCCATGATTGACCCAAAATGATAAGTTCTAGTACCAACCAAATAACTGAATGAATGAACAACTTGGGTTGAAACTAACACATTTGTGCGTGCTCTCATAGGGAGTGAGTTTACTCTGGTACAGGTCAGAGGCATTGAACTTTCCAAGGACCCCAGGGACAGCAATGTTCAAACCTGCTTATAGCTGAAAACCAAGAAGAAACATTTCAAAATGACAGATATCCTTGCTCCTGACTCTAAACTTTGTATATCTAAGGTGGGGAGCAAAAATATTCCCTCCCAGACAATTCAGAAAATCAAGCAGACTTGGGACTCATTGCCTCAGTGATAAAGCAGGAGAATATAGACCCAAAACCCAGGGGAAATTCACTGACTCCTCAACCAGAATTATAAAAATCTTCTATCCTGGGAGTAAAACAGCCAAATGGGCATTTCAACAACAAAAAAAAGCAGTATATTTCAAATATATTTAGGAGCAGTGATAAACAGTCCCAATCCTAAAAGAATGAGAATGTGTTCTCTCAATTCATTAGTCATCACAGGCTTACCAGGTGAATGTGTTTAAAGCAATAAAGCAATGATGAATGACGTCAGCTGTCATTAGCAGACTGCCTTTCCTCTGGTGACTTCTGTTGCCAAGTTCATAAATGGAAAGGGAGACTCAGTGAGGTAATTAGAAGACAGACTGGCAACTATGATGATTCTTTTCCCAGATTTGCTTAACCAGAAAGGAAGGGGCTGTACTCATTGTCAAAGGACACCAGGAAGTCAGGGCCTTCAGACAGCATGTCCCTACTGACTAGCAGAACAGGAGGAGTGGAGTTGTATCCAAGTGTTACCTCGCCAATTCAAAGGCAAGGTTGGGCAATGAGACTTCTCATGAACATCTCAAGCTCCGAGGCTACTGTGGGGGTGGACCCATGGTTGCACCTTCCTTCCCTTTACCCACAGTGGATTCCCCAACTTCAGGATGTTGTGCTTATCAGAAGCCAGGCCAATGTGAAAGAATTTAAATATAAGAGGAAAGAGATTCAACATCCACTAAAGAAGTGTTGATCAGTGGAGGAGGTCTGGCTCAGTCAGAACTACAGATGAGTCCCAAGAACTCTCATTTCTAAAGGCCTCTAGGACAATAATAGCTTAGAAATACAGCCAGGGAGAGCTGACTGACTGGTCACAAAGATGGGGATATCTGATCTGAGCAGGGTCAGAAGGCAGGCAGCGTAGACTGGGTGGCAAGCAGCTTCAGTGGGAGTCGGCCAGCCCGGAGTTCTAACTGGACTTCATGGATTTTCACTCCAGTACTGTGACTTGCTGGCAGCATGAACTACTGTTAGATTCTGTTTTGAGTCTGTTTCATCTGACAAAAGTAATAAAGAGTATCTAACTCAGAGAGTGGCTGTGGAGGTTAAATGTGATAATTATGAAGCATGTTAACTGAGTGCTTCCCAATGCTTAGTTGAGCTATATGATCAGAGGATGCTCACCATCTGCTGAGAGCACACCTAAATAACAAGGTCTGTTCTTTGTGTAGGTAAATACAGGCCATTTCTTCTAAAAGCTAAGCTATCACTTTACAGTGTAACGAAGGGGAGAGAACTGTTCTCTACTTTAAAGACTGATATGAGAAGTAGATAGCTTTGAAGGAGCCAACTTCATGGAGATCAGCTGATCAACTTTTTTTTTTAGCCTGAGTTGTGTCATTCTTTCTCCAGCACATGTGCCACATAGCTTTGTGAAATCAGTCATCTGTGGTCCCATAAATCAATATCTAATTTGTGTCAAATGTGTCAACAAGCTAACAAAAAGACAGCAAGGCTGGGTTTTTCTGGCACTTGTGGTTTCCCTGTCAGCTAATTTACAAGCTAAATTGAATCATCAGCACCCAATTAAATTCCTCCTGCATCATGACACAAAATGTTCATTTTAATATTTTTTTTTGGGGGGATGAAAGGGAAGACATGGTAGAGGAGGGGAGAGCCATCACATTCTCATCCAATTATTTCCTTGAATCAGAGTATGTTTTACTCTTGAATTCATCTAGTTTCCCAAGTCTAGTCAAGTAAGGAAATGTTATAATTATATTTCCTGGTTGCCTACATATTTATCTCCTTTGCTATAATCTCAGCTACTCATTAAACTCCCACTGATTCCATCAAGGTTAAAAAATTTATCTGCACAGATCCCAATATCCGTTGCAGTCCCCAAACACCCATGAGCCAGCAGCTTTTGCACTGAATCCCATCCGGAGAGGGGGTTTGTCATTTCTGAATGGGACCTGCCAATGAAATATTAAAATCTCTGCAGTTTCCACGCCACCACCAAAAATGAAATTCTGTTGAAAAGGGACAGTTCTTCCTCCTGGAAGGAGGTTGATGTAAAAGCCATACCATCCACCCTGCAGCTTGCCCCACTGGTTCCCTGTCTCAAACCTTCCTGATACCCAAGGACATAAAGACAAGTTGGGAACACTCCAGCCTACACCAGATCCAATATCACTTTTGTCTGGATTCTGATTCCTGACCAGAGATCCCACTTACAAACTCAGTCTTGCCCTGTAGATTTGATGTTCAGAGGAGAAAGCTCCAGACCTAAGTAAAGACTTCCACTCAGGATTATTCCTCCAGCTGTCCCAGGGTTGTCTACCTCAGGAATGGCTTCAGTTTGGACTCCCCCAAATCATACCCTGAGACAAGGATCTCGGTACAAGATAATCTCAGAAAGCACTGTGGGAGATGGGAGAAATCCAACACAAAATGGTGTACTGATGAATAGGTTACTGTGTGAACAATTTGTACTTAGTCGTTAAGTCATATCTGACTCCTGTACCCCTATGGAGTGTAGCCCGCCTGGCTCCTCTGTTCATGGGATTTCCCAGGCAAGAATATTAGAGTGGGCTGCCATTTCCTTCTCCAAGGGACCTTCCTGACCCAGGGATCAGACTCATATCTCTTGCTTGGCAGGCAGTTTCTTTACCACTGAGCCACCTGGGAAGCCCATTAAGAATTCCCAAAGCCCTTCTTTTTTTTTTTTTTTTTTCTGGACCACCAAATTCTTGTTTCTCCTATGACAAGTCTGGCCTACTAGTGGAGAGGAACAGTCTGCTCTCTGCAGGGAATGTAGGGACTTTTATGGTACTACCCATCACCACACGTGCTACATATCGCCATTCCTGGACTGTCACTAAGGCTAAAAATTTCATGGTCATCAACTCATTCTTTGGGGCTAAGCATCAAAAGCCCACATAATTCTCTTGAGAAGCATAGCAAGTAAATCCATTAGACTCTGAGCTAGTCTAGGGCAAGGACCTTATGAGTCGTCGTTTTCTCTCCAGTACCTAGAAGAGCGTGGTGTTAAAAGGTCCTTAGTACTAACATTTATCTGCTGAATAAATAAGTAAACCTCAGTGTGAATAAATTTAGAAAATAAATATACGAAGGCTGCAAAAGCTAAATATAAAAATAGAAAAGAGTAAACAATGCAGGCAAAGAATTTCCCCTATTTCTCATTAATTCTATTAACCCAGAAATCTGTTTATAAATTTTCCTTTTGTTTTGTTAATCACTATAGCTAATATTTATAGGCTGCCTGCTACCTTCCCAAACACTTTCTGTATGTAATTACATTTTAAAGCCTTAATAGGGTCCTAGATTTCCTTCTAGACTTGACACTCAGAAGGAGTCAACTTTTTTCTGTTTTGTATTTCACAGTTAACTTATTCCCTGCTTAGCACTGGCTCTGACACAGAATAGGATGAGATTTACAAGTAGGGTCTTCAAAAGTGAGTTGCTAAACTTCACTCTAAAGAACAGCTGAGACGATCAGAAGAACGTTCAAATTTGCAGTTTGCTCTAAAGTTAATAAAGAATATGCGATAACTCAAGAAATACAGACATCAAAGTCTACTCTGTTGACTCCATGTTGCAGAAAAGGGGTTTCTGTGGACTCCCTAAACCTAGGTTGAACTATTATTCTTCACAATATGAAACTGAAGGTTATATTGCTCTTTTCATGGAGCCTTTGGGAGAGGTTATCAGGATAGCATGGGGAAATAAAATGTCCCAAGTCTCTGTTAAAGAAAAAATTATTCACGACACTTGTTACAACAGAAAAATAGACATTATTTGAGACCCTCACAATAGGTACAGGGACTACTGCAGTGGGGTTTTTGGAATAAGGGGGAAAATTTGGGCTTAAGTTCGAATAATAACAAGGAAAACGTGTGAATTTATAGCCAAAGAGCAGAGAGGTGTGGGGGAGTTTGAAAAATTACTCAGAGAAGATATCAGGGATAAGGGAGAAATTCTGGCCTAACCAAACCTAACAAGATTCCTGTTGAAGGCAGGCCAGGGTGCTCTGACATCACCTAGAGAATGGTAGGGGATGAGAAACCTGGTCAGATAGCAAGGGTGATCAGATAGGTAGAGGATTCCAGCTAAGCTGAATCAGTGGAATTCTTGCTAAAATTGGGCTCTTGAGAATGTGCTGAAGGATAGGCCCTCACTGAAAAAAGAATTCAGAGGAGCTTAGGGTTTGGTCCAGGAGAGAATCTTTGTCATCTCTCCCAACCAGATCTATCTTTTTCTCTTCTAGATCACCTAAAGCCTCAGAAGCCCACAGCATCTGGGGTGGGGGCGGCGGGGGGGTGGATTCCAAATTGTGACAAATGTTATCAGATTATTTTATTCCAGCTCAAAAAGCTCTCTAGGTCCTCCTAATTCTCAATCACAGCATTACAAACAGTAAAATAATTTTACAATGGCAAAGCAGGGATTTAAACCTAGCAACTGAGACTTTGAATTTAGTGCTTTTCTACTATACCAACTAAGAGAGTAGAGGAGTCTTAAAGGGTAATTTTTTTTTTTTTTAATGACAAAATCATGACTCACATACAAATATAAAAGAACACATCAGAGATTTTCTTTTTAGACTAGCTAATAATGAGAGAATCTATAAGATGTCATAGCTGGTCCAAAAGAGAAACTGAAGGACAGGAGCGTACCTAGGTATTCAGGAATGTGGAAGATTTTCTAATCAGTACAACACTGGCCTCTTCCATAGGACGGAAGTCCAGTGTACCTTCACTGCAGCTGTTTGCATTTCTCTGACTGGGAATCACTTGTATCACTGTGAACTCTTTCGAGGTCAACTTATATCTCTAGAAAATTACAAAATAGTGAAAGACAAAGAAAGAGTCCAGGCCCTTGTGCAATCAGACAGTCCTGTAAGGATTCTTAGACCAGATCTGGTTCCACCAAAAAAATTTCAAGTAACTTTTGGCCAATTTCAAAGTCCTTTGCAATTGTCCCTGTTAATAGCAAGACATGGGATGAGATGTCTCTGAAGGGCTCAGCTAAAAGGACCATCTGTCTAGAAGCCCAGCTCGTCTCTTTCATAGCCTGTGCTATTTCATTGCCTGCCTTAAAATGAAAGTCAGGATCCTGTCCCAGGGCCTGGTTCAGGGAAGGCTGCCAAAGTGGGAAAGTAATCCCATGGAAATATCTAGAAGCCATCGGATCCTCAAGCTGCAACGGTTTCTGACAGTAAAATCACCAGGCTCAGCTCCCCCTACTCTCAAAGGGCTATTGCCAAGAGCTAATCACTCAGACAGACAGGTAATAATCAACCTCACCAGGCATCCTGGCTTGCTGATGACCCTAAAGAATGACAATTAACTCAGAAAAACTTTTGAATGTGAGTCAAGAATTCTGTACTTTTTCCCCTCCCTGTACATTTAGATGTGTACATCAGAACTAAACATCTGGGCTTCCATAGTAGACCAGTGGTAAAGAATCAAGCTGCTAATGCGGAAGTTCAGTTCAGTTGCTCAGTCTTGTCTGACTCTTTTCAGTCCCATGACCTGCAGCACTCCAGGCCTCCCTGTCCATCACCAACTCCCGGAGTTTACTCAAACTCATGTCCATTGAGTCGGTGATGCCATCCAACCATCTCATACTATGTCACCCCTTCTCCTCCTGCCTTCAGTCTTTCCCAGCATCAGGGTCTTTTCAAATGAATCAGTTCTTCACATCAGATGGCCAAAGTATTGGAGTTTCAGCTTCAGCATCAGTCCTTCCAGTGAATATTCAGGACTGATCTCCTTTAGGATGGACTGGTTGGATCTCCATGCTCTCCTAGGGACTCTCAAGAGTCTTCACCAACACCACAGTTCAAAAGCATCAATTCTTCGGCACTCAACTTTCTTCATAGTCCAACTCTCATATCCATACATGACCACAGGAAAAACTATAGTTTTGACTAGATGGACCTTTGTTGGCAAAGTAATGTCTCTGCCTGTTAATATGCTGTTTAGGTTGGTCATAGCTTGTCTTCCAAGGAGCAAGCGTCTTTTCATGGCTGCAGTCACCATCTGCAGTGATTTTGGAGCCCAAGAAAATAAAGTCTGTCACTGTTTCCATTGTTTCCCCATCTATTTGCCATGAAGTGATGGGACAAGATGCCATGAACTTAGTTTTCTGAGTTTTAAGCCAACATTTTCACTCTCCTCTTTCACTTTCATCAAGTGGCTCCTTAGTCCTTCTTTGCTTTCTGCCATAAGGGTGGTGTTATCTGCATATCTGAGGTTATTGATATTTCTCCTAGCAATCTTGATTCCAGCTTATGCTTCATCCAGCCCAGCATTTCTCATGATGTACTCTGGAGACACTGGTTCAATTCTTGGTCTGGGAAAATCTCACATGCCCTGCAGAGCAACTAAACCCCTTCACCACTACTACTGAGCCCACACACCCTAGAGCCTCTGTTCCACAACAAGAGGAGCCACTGCAATGAGAATCTTTTGCACTGCAGCCCCACTCGCCACAACTGAAGAAAAGTCTGAGCAACAGTGAAGACTCAGCACATCCAAAAACAAAGAATCAAATTAGATAGAAAACCCCTCAACATTTATGAAACACTCAAGGCACTCCATATTGGAGTAGGCCTGATGGAGCATGCAGGAGGAGGAGCAGGGAACCCCTGGAATCTGGCTATGTATATGTCACCCTAGAGCAATAGAACACTTTGCTCATCTGAGGACAGGCTGTGAAAGCACATTTTAGGGGTGTTTAAAGGAGCACAGGGCTTCCCCAGTAGCCCAGGTGGTAAACAAACTGCCTGCAATGCAGGAGACCCAGGTTTAGTCCCTGTGTTGGGAAGATCCCTGGAGAAGGGAATAGCAACCCACTCCAGTATTCTTGCCTGGGAAATCCCCAGGACAGAGGAGCCTGATGGGCTATAGTCCATGGGGTCGCAAAAGAGTCAGACATGACTGAGTGATTAACAAAGGAGTACAAGAGAAAGTAAGCCTGAGATGGCATCAAGGAAGACTCTAAAGGGGACAGGAGGGTTAGGATTGGACACCAGACCTGGGTATCTAGGGACAGTCAAGAGTTAATCAGGTTAAAGAAGGTGGGGAAATAGTACTCCTGTGGAAATGCTACTGTAACAGCAGCAAATAATTTCCAGTTATGGCAGCACAACTCCAACTCATCTCCTGGGCCCTGATGTCCTGGCTCAGAAAAAGCAGCTTAATTCTCCTTTCTCCCCAGTTCTTCTTTGATCAATTGAATCTCGTCCACCATAGAGGTTGCAGCTACTAAATGTAACAAACAGCTTATCGGGAGGATTCAAGGGGTGTCACTAGCATGAATATAATTGCAAGATGGACAGAAGATGGTTCTGAAAAACAATCTGTTCTAAATCATAATGAGTCAGAGAGATGTCCAGGTTGATGGAGTAGAGGTAGAAAGTGAAGCTATTGTGAATATCAGACAAGACAATATGTAACATCCTTGATCCAGGGTCTGGCAATTAGTAAGGTTTCAGTAATAGCTAGCTATGAGGCTCTCTGCCTTCTGCCTCTCTGAGTACATCCTGGAACATGTCCTATATTATGCAGTATCTATTGGGGCATTTGATGCCCCAATGATATTTGGTATCAATCATTTACTTGACAGATCTTTTCATCTGCAGTATAGAACCCAAAAAAAGCCCACCTCTCATTAGTAAGAATAAGTTTTTCACTTAAAAATTTATTTTCATTTAGCTAGAAGTTTGCCAGTTAACAGTGTTCATTTCTGTATTGTAAAACCACTGTAAGATGCCTTCACTAGTGAGATGCTTTTAAAAACAGCAGCTCTGTAAATCTCCAAGCACCACATAAGGGACCTTTATGGGGCTATTAGCTTTCTGCAAAAATCTCTCTTTAGTGTTACATCCTAAATATAATTGTCAACACTCAATAGTGCCATTTAACTGCAATGACACGTGAGTAGGGTAAAGCAGAAAAAACAATGGGCTCCCCCAAGAGAAAGCTGAAATTATAAAATTGGGAAAGGCTTTGTCTCCCAGTTAAAAAAGATTTATAGAATGGCCTACTTGGAGGCAGAGTAGCTTGGTGGGTAAAAAGTCAGACTTTGGAATCCATCTGAGACCAGAGGCATTAACACCTGTGAGGCGCTTTCCTTTTCAATGATGTGAGGGTTATGTTAAATACCACTCCAGATGAATGTGAGAATTCCCTTAAAGGAAGGCACAAATAGAAAGTTCTTGCACATGGGTGATAAATCAACCATAGCTATTTGCACCATGATTGGTGTATACATATCATGTGTATGTGTGTGTGTGGATACATACATACATACACACACACACACACATATATATATATATATCAGAGAAGGCAATAGCACCCCCACTCCAGTACTCTTGCCTGGAAAATCCCATGGATGGAGGAGACTGGTAGGCTATAGTCCATGGGGTCACGAAGAGTCAGACACAACTGAGCAACTTCACTTTCACTTTTCACTTCCATGCATTGGAGAAGGAAATGGCAACCCATTCCAGTGTTCTGGCCTGGAGAATCCCAGGGACGGGGTAGCCTGGTGGGCTGCCATCTATGGGGTTGCACAGAGTCGGACATGACTGAAGCAACTTGGCAGCATTTACATAAATATATATATATATATACACATATACATATATATAGGTATATATATGCCACACTCAGATGCTTGACTATGTCCCTTTTCAGACATGAAGTGTCACTTTCTTCTGAAGAATTGGTGGAATCAGGGATCTCTCAGTGAAAGCTTTACTCTCTGGCATATAATTGAGGCCTCTAAGTGCAAATGAAAGGAACATTTTTCAGGACTTACATACAGATATTTCATTTTAGATCTGCTCACATGAGGATTCTGTAGTAAGATCTGTGGCTAAAGGGCTCGGGTAAAAGCAAGAAAACAGAGTTCCCTTCAGAATAAATGTGTTCCCCACACTCATTCCTCAGCACTCTGTCTGGAATGCTTTTGGAAATTTCCATTATGCCACCTGGATTCTGTTTTGCCACAGGGGAAAAAAAGCGTGGTTTATTTGAGATGACGGTGTACAATTTATTTTGTTTTTAATCAGAAGGCTCCAGAGATGAGTATAACAGAAAGCAATCTTCAAAAACAAAGTTCAGATCCTCCCTTGAAGGATATGTACTGATCCGTACAGACACACACCTCCACACACACCTGCAGACTACTGCCTCTGTGCCTGACATTACACCCAGGAAAAAGATTGTTGGGGTGAGTACCTGTGTGCCTACTTTTTTAAATGATGATGCAGATGAGACAGTGAAAGTGTTTGGGTGAAAAAAAAAAGTAGAAAAGAGGAGATGATTCTCACCTCATCTATATTTCAAAGTAAATCCCCAGGCAAAATGAATGAGCTCTTCAAAGATATTTTCTGTCAAAGAGCATTTTGAGATTCCATGACAGGTTTCACTGTGAGATCCCAAACTGATCAATTAACTACCTTATTAGAATTTTGTAGTCAGTTCTTTTCCAATAATTGGGGCTTTATGCCCCTGCTAATCAACTTTGAAAAATCAGCTTTATTAGGCATCCTCTAGCCAGTAAAGCCCTTAAGAGTTCTCCTGTCTAATTCCCTTAGGGATAAGGGACCAAATTCTTACCAGCCAATATAAATGACAGAAACCCTCAACTCAGACTGGCTTAAAGCAAAATGAAATTTTTATTCAAGTAACTGAAAATACAGAGGTAGTGAAAACTTCCAGTACAGGTAGATCAAAGTGCCTAAGCATTGTTATCCAGCATGTATCTGCCTCAATCCTTCATTCTATTTGTCTCTGTATTGCCTTAGTTCTAGATCAGATTCTCTTTCTGAAGAATCGAAGATGACCAGCATGACCTCCAGCCTAGAACTTCAACTGGACGAAAGCCTTCTTTCCCCAGAAGCAAAAGTCCCATGGCTGCTACTCATTGGCCAACTGGAGTCAGAAACCCATGTTCTCATGTACTTGGAGTAGACAGAACATGATGGTTCCAGGGCCATGGGCTAGAGGGGAGGAGAAAGTCACCAAAGCAAAATAAGACTACTCTCAAGCTAGAAGACAGATGAGTACATTTTAGGCAAAATTGACAGATGTTTACTGCAGACATCAAAAAGGGCTGTGATTTGACTTAGAGAACAAACTTGCAGTTACCTGAGGGAAGGATAGGGGAACAGATAGTTAGGGAGTTGGGGATGAATGTGTACACACTGCGATATTTGAAATTGATAACCTACAAGGACCTACCGTATAGCACAAGAAACTCCACTCAATGTTAGTGGCAGCCTGGATGGGAGGGGAATTGGGGGAAGAATAGAGACATGTATTTGCATGGCTGAGTTGCTTTTCTGTGCCCCTGAAACTATCAAAACATTTCTAAGTGGCTATTGTTTAGTCACTAAGTTGTGTCCAACCTTTCTGACCCCATGAATTATAGCCCAGCAGGTTCCTTCTGTCCATGGGATTTTCCAGGCAAGAATACTGAAATGGTTTGCCATTTCCTCCTCCAGGGGATCTTTCAGACCCAGGGATCAAACCCAGGTTTCCTGCATCTTCTACACTGGCAGGTGGATTCTTTACCATTGTACCCCATGGAAGCCCATAACTGGCTCTACTCCAATATAAAATTTAAAGTTTTAAAAAAGGGCAGAGGGAGGGGCTGTGACTTGCCCCACATCATACACATTTAATGGAACACAGAACTCCTGCATCATGTTACAATGATGCTTGACCTATTAGGGTCAATTGTTGTTGTTTAGGCACTAAATTGTGTGCACCTCTCTGGCACCCCACGGACTGTAGCCTGCCAGGCTCTGCTGTGCATGGGATTTCCCAGGCAAGAATAGTGGAGTAGATTGCCATTTCCTTCTCCAAGGAATCTTTTCTACCTAGGGATTGAACCTACATCTCCTAAATTGGCAGGGGGTTCTTTACCACTGAGCCCCCAGGGAAGCCCAACAAGGGCCCAGAGGAACCAGAAAAATTGCCGAGTCAGCAGATTCATATCAGGTTCCTTGAAGAGTGTACAAGTACACACTGTCAACTAAGAAAATACATGGTCACACACATACCAAGAACTATGAATTCATTGTTAACTTTGGCATAATTATTAATCACAAAGATATCCACATATATTTGAAGAAAAAAAAAGCCTCTCCAGTATATGCCAGACATTGTAACAATTCAGTCCCAAGACACAGCTTGGGGCCCATGTGGATTTACAGACCTTTTTGTAATAAACAGTTAACACCTCACTAGGTTCACTGCTCAGAGAATCATTGAGAATTGTAATTCTAATCCTAGTCTTGCCAGAAAAGAAAGAAATGTCTTCAGCAAAACTCAAGTAACAATCAAGCTCAGCGACCAGTCGCAGAGGAGATAGGACCTGAGGGCTATAGGAAGAGAAGGATTGCAGTGTTGAGAGGAGGGAAAGTTACCTTCCATGTGGTGGGACTAGCAGAAGGAGAGAACAGAAGACCAGCCTGTGTGGAGTAGAGATGGAGGCTGGGAGACAGTGCCAGGCCAGATTTTGGAGACCAGGAAATCAGCCTTTGGCTTCTGTTTTCATATATCTACTACGTGTATATTTTGATTCAATATTCACTGTAGGGGTGGTTTCAGGTTTTTAAATTAGCATATACTAGAATAAACAGTGTAAAGCTATACAAAAATCTTTGGCAATGTTAGGAAACCAGTTATCCTGATCTGTAGTATTTGAAGAATTATAATAAATTATCAGTCTTAGACTGATTAGTCTTCAGTCTTAGACTAAAGATAGCCTTTAGTATCAGTCTTAGACTTCAGTTCAGTTCAGTTGCTCAGTTGTGTCCGACTCTTTGTGACCCCATGAATAGCAGCACGCCAAGCCTTCCTGTCCATCACCAACTCCTGGAGTTCACTCAGACTCTCGTCCATCGAGTCAGTGATGCCATCCAGCCATCTCATCCTCAGTTGTCCCCTTCTCCTCCTGCCCCCAATCCCTCCCAACATCAGAATCTTTCGCAATGAGTCAACTCTTCGCATGAGGTGGCCAAGGTATTGGAGTTTCAGCTTCAGCATCATTCCCTCCAAAGAAATCCCAGGGCTGATCTCCTCGCAGTCCAAGGGACTCTCAAGAGTCTTCACCAACACCACAGTTCAAAAGCATCAATTCTTCGGTGCTCAGCTTTCTTCACAGTCCAACCCTCACATCCATACATGACCACTGGAAAAACCATAGCCTTGACTAGATGGACTTTTGTTGGCAAAGTAATGTCTCTGATTTTAAATATGCTACCTAGATTGATCATAACTTTCAGTATTCTTGCCTTGAGAACCCCATGAACAGTATGAAAAGGCAAAATGATAGGATACTGAAAGAAGAACTCCCCAGGTCAGTAGGTGCCCAATATGCTACTGGAGATCAGTGGAGAAATAACTCCAAAAGAATGAAGGGATGGAGCCAAAGCAAAAACAACACCCAGTTGTGGATGTGACTGGTGATAGAAGCAAGGTCCAATGCTGTAAAGAGCAATATTGCATAGGAACCTGGAATGTCAGGTCCATGAATCAAGGCAAATTGGAAGTGGTCAAACAGGAGATGGCAAGAGTGAACATCAACATTCTAGGAATCAGCAAACTAAAATGGACTGGAATGGGTGAATTTAACTCAGATGACCATTATATCTACTACTCTGGGCAGGAATCCCTCAGAAGAAATGGAGTAGCTATCATGGCCAACAAAGAGTCCAGAATGCAGTACTTGGATGCAATCTCAAAAACGACAGAATGATCTCTGTTCGTTTCCAAGGTAAACCATTCAATATCACAGTAATCCAAGTAACGCTGAAGAAGCTGAAGTTGAATGGTTCTATGAAGACCTACAAGACCTTTTAGAACTAACACCCAAAAAGATGTCCTTTTTATTATACGGGACTGGAATGCAAAAGTAGGAAGTCAAGAAACACCTGGAGTAACAGGCAACTTTGGCCTTGGAATGCAGAATGAAGCAGGGCAAAGAAAATGCACTGGTCATAGCAAACACCCTCTTCCAAGAATACAAGAGAAGACTCTACACATGGACATCATCAGATGGTCTTAGACTTAGGATAAGCCTTTTCAGGTTCCACTGAATCTCCACTATGTGATGAGCAAACAACTAGCCCCCTTGTTACATGGAAAGGGCAATGAAGGATCAGAATGTGAAAAGCTCCCCTGAGCAGCAGAGGCTCATGGTCCTACTCTTATTCCGCTGAGGATAACTTCCTGGTACTATATCATCGAGTCTTGTTATTCAGTCACTAAGGTATATCTGACTCTTGGCAACCCCATGGACTGCAGGATGCCAGGCTTCCCTGTCTTCCTCTGTCTCCTGGAGTTTGATCAAATTCAAGTCCACTG
Organism: Nanger dama; assembly: GCA_917880005.1. Lineage (NCBI taxonomy): Eukaryota > Metazoa > Chordata > Mammalia > Artiodactyla > Bovidae > Nanger > Nanger dama. Next base: position 16,400,933 of record CAKJTW010000026.1, read on the forward strand.
AGTGGGTGATGTAATCTAACCATCTCATCTTCTTCATTTCCCTAAGGCTGGGAAAGACTGAAGGCAAATGAGAAGAGGGCAACAGAAGAGCATCAAGTCTTAATACTGGTTATTTGATTAGGTCTTTAAAAGGGGCCAACAAGATGTTAATATCATGACTCTAGAGAAGATATAGGACTAACATCACCTCTGCTCCTCTTCATCTTGACTATTTGAATGGTCTACCCCTGGACTGTTGGAAAGGCCCAAGCTCCTGATCATGATGAAAGACAGGAAAATAAAGAGAAGTAAACCCAGAACTGATGGAGCCAGAGATCAGGATAGATGCATTCTCATACATTTCCTCATTCAACCTTCCCAAATACACTACATTCTAGGTGTTACTGCCTTCACTGAAACAGAATGATGTTCAGAGAGGCTGAGTTAATGACACTACAGCTTGAAATGGCCCAGATGAAAGGGCTGAATCTAAAGTCCATGCACTTTTCAACACAGTATACAATTTTGACAAATAGGGGCAAGGAGATAGCAGAGGTGCAAAGCAGTTTTGTCTATTATTATTCCATTGTTATTAAAAGAGAAATACCTGGGACCTTGAATAACTAGAGGACCCTACTCTGCCCACCTCTCACTGCTTAGACTCATTCCTCCAACTGCAGAAGAATAATCATCAACCCATTTCCCTTCAATTTTATTTTGAGCTCACCCACTGAGACCCCATAATGTGTTGGTCAGTAATGTACATAATCTCATTTCATTCTCATAGCAGCTCAATAAAGTAGGCACTATTTGCCCTTTGGGCTTTCAGGTGGTGATAGTGGTAATGAATCCGCCTACCAACACGGGAGACATAAAAAACGTGGGTTTGATCCCTGGGTTGGGAAGATCCCCTAGAGGAGGAAATGAAAACCCAACTCCAGTATCTTTGCCTGGCCCATGGACAGTGGAGCCTAGCGAGCTATAGTCCATGGGATCGCACAGAGTCGGATTCGACTGAAACCACTAACTAAGCACACAGCATTTGTCTTTATTTAACATGTGGGAAATCTAAGGAAAAAACAACTAAAATAACATGCCCAAGGTCACACAACAAGAAAAGTAAATAAAAAGGTTGAATTTTTGCCCAAGTCTGATTCTAAACCCAAGCTCTCCCCAGATGGCAAACACTCACTCATGCCTGGCATTTGAAGGCGCATCCTCATTCATTCCCTAACCAGCGGCCATTTTTGTTCAAAACTACTTGTCATAGAGATTTTCAATTAGGCTGTGAAGGGCCACAGCCAGCGGAGCATTTGGAAGTCCCTTTATTCAGTTATAAACTTTCCCAAAGGAACAGAGACTCCAACAGAGTTTCTTCCTGCTTTAGGTACCAGCTGCCAAGCAGCAACTGGGTGTTTCCTTCAAGGCTGAATGGCAATGACGCTGCCAGGTGCCATTAAAGTGTCAAATCCTTTCCTGGAGCCTCAGCAGTCTGACAAGCTAATTGCCAGGTGTTGAAATCAACAAGTTTCAAAAGATTTCACAATTAACCTCCCTCTGTCTCTTGCAGCCATATTGCTCTTTCAGCTGAGGCTACCCTTGCTCTACTTCCCGTGTTTAAAGTCTCCCTGTGCCGCTGGCTTTCAAGTCCAGGAAACCCACTTTCATTTAGCATGGACAGTGCAAGACCAAGACTGAGAGGTAAGTCAGCTGCAGCAGACACATGAGAATGCCTTCCCAAGACAAAGGTATTTCTGATGATCCATTGGGATATTCACTATGGAACCATGAACCCCCATGCTTGTTAGAGCACAAAGCAGAAAACAAAATATTAAACTCTTAAGATATATTCCCAAATATCTCAATTCCACTGAAGCTGAAAAGGTATTGGATATACTCTTCCCCAATTAAAAAAAGAAAAAAACTTAGCATTCACAAATTTGTAACATAGAAAACTGCATTTCAGTTATCCAAGCTATAAATCAACATCATGAAGAAAGTAAGGTGGCATTTTTAGCTCAAGGTAACACAGTGATTATCAGAATGTGAAATAGAAAATGGCTATATTGACTCCCTTTTCAGTGCTCTTTTTATTTTTGGAAAATATTGTCAAGTGTTCTCCAGAGAGACTATAAGACAACCAGCCAACTGGTAACTCAAAGAACTGGAGCTCGGGGATGGAAAGAAAGAAGAAACAAACTTCTAGAGAATTCCAGTTTCCTACAGACCTAGTCCAGCATGCCAGCCAACCTGACAATTTTAATAAATATTTAGAGATTTTCTGTTATATACCAAGACAATCCCAGATGCTAGAACCACAGAATTTAACAGTCTTTATGAAAGTTTCTCAGTTGTGTCCAACTCTTTGTGACTTTGTGGGCTATACAATCCATGGAATTCTCCAGGCCAGAATACTGGAGTGGGTAGCTGTTCCCTTCTCCAGTGGACCTTCCCGACCCAGGAATCAAACCAGCGTCTCTTGCATTGCAGGCGGATTCTTTACCAGCTAAGCTACTAGGGAAGCCATCTGCCCTGCACATCTTTGGGTGGTTCACAAGCTAGTTGTTCAAGAACAATCTACAGAAATAGCTGCTATTAGAGAAGGATGGACAAGACATATAGAAACTCAAAGGAGAGATAAAGGGGAAGACAGGGAAGAAAGGCACCTCAAATACAGGAAGAGTACATACAAAAGGCAGGTACATTGGGACCTTATTTGAGTTATCTTAGTTGGTGTGGCTGGAATGAAGCCACAATGTCACTACCTAGAAATATAGGTAGTAACAAAATTCTGAAGTGTCTTAAGTGTCAAATAAAGGATTTGAACATTCTTTTTTGAAGGCATAGGCAACCAGTGAAGAAATTTCAGCCACTGAAAAAATTTGAAATTATTTAACTTCCATTTTAGAAAAATGCCGCTGATGGGAGTGGGTAAATGGGACTAGGCAAGAGCAGAGGTAGGAAAACCAGTTAGGATGTTATTTGAACCATTCGGATTATTTTTAGTGCTGTGAAACTAAAGTAACTAGAGGGTGGTAGAAGGACAAAGACTGAGTTGAGTTGAGTGATGTTTAGGAGATTAAATTAAGAGGAATTGCTGATAGATTAAAAAGTAGGAAACTAAAGAGACTTTTGATGAAAGTGAAAGAGGAGCATGAAAAAGTTGGCTTAAAGCTCAATACTCAGAAAACTAAGATCATGGCATCTGGTTCCATCACTTCATGGCAAATAGATGGGTAAACAGTGGCTAACTTTATTTTTGGAGGCTCCAAAATCACTGTAGATAGTGATTGCAGCCATGAAATTAAAAGACACTTACTCCTTGGAAGGGAAGTTATGACCAACCCTGGACAGCATATTTAAAAGCAGAGACATTTCTTTGAAAACAAAGGTCCATCTAGTCAAAGCTATGGTTTTTCCAGTAGTCATGTATGGATGTGAGAGATGGACTATAAAGAAACCTGAGCAAAGAAGAATTGATGCTTTTGAACTGTGGTGTTGGAGAATTCTATTGAGAGTCCCTTGGACTGCAAGGAATCCAACCAGTCCATTCTAAAGGAGATCAGTCCTGAGTGTACATTGGAAGGACTGATGTTGAAGCTGAAAGTCCAATCCTTTGGCCACCTGATGTGAAGAGCTGACTCATTTGAAAAGACCCTGATGCTGAGAAAGATTGAAGGCAGGAAGAGAAAGGGACAATAGAGGATGAAATGGTTGGATGACATCACCGACTCAATGGACACGAGTTTGGGTGAACTCCAGGAGTTGGTGATGGACAGGGAGGCCTGGCATGCTGCAGTTCATGGGGTCACAAAGAGTCAGACATGACTGAGTGACTGAACTGAACTGAAATAGTAGGGGTTGAAAAGACAAAGGTCAGTAATGACTCCCAAATTTCTGATTTTTGGTGGTTGGAAAAAGCTCATGCATTTATGAGGGAAGAACAGACTAGAGAGGAAGATGAAAAATAATAGACTTTAAAACATGTCAAGTTTGTGAATCACTGGATGGAGATTAGAAGACCTATGGACATGCAGTTTTGGGCTTCTAGGGGAGATCAGAGATGGCAGGAAGGATTGGAGAGTCCTCAGTATGTAATCAACAGTTGAAATTAAAGCCAAAGATGACAATAGCCACTGGGAGGGCAGAAAGAGTGAACAGATGAAAGCTTGGGACATGCCAACATCTGAGTTGAGCAGAGGTCCTAGAAATCAAGGGCAGAGAGAGGTCAAGTGGGAGGAAAGGTCAACAGTGAGCTGACAGGTGTTCATTTCATTTAACACCAGAAAGTTGCTGCTAAACAACTTTTAGAAAAGTTGCAACCCAGTTCCTCTGCAACTGGGTCCCAGGTAAATGGGAGGGGAAATAGTGTGGAATGGCATTTTTATTTTTTGGAAGCAGATTATATCTTTTTACAGAGGCAAACCCTTTCCATTGTTTTATATATGAAAATATCTATGCACATCTCACTGTGCAAGTCAGAGAATCAAAGGTGGGAAACAAGACTCCTAGCTCTAACCTGTATCATTCTTTCATCTCCCTAAGATCAAATGCTTCCCACAATCAATTTTTTCTTCCCTAGACACTCAATTAATAATGCCACTTAAAAAATACAACTCAAATATAAGCTGAAACCATGTATAGTCCTATCTAGAGGTGATTTTGCAGAGTCAAAGAAGCACAGTCCAACAACAATAAATGCTTTAAGAGTTATTCCAATTATTAAAGAATGTGAAAGGGAATGAATTCATAATATTCCCCCAACCTCCTTAATGATTTTTCAACTTCCTTCCTTTCTTGTACCTCAGTGACTGCTTCAGATTCTCATACTCTTAAACCCACAGTTTCTTTCTGCATCTCCACAACTTCAAAGCCCCAGAATCTGTGTTATTTTTTCTCTTGTCCCTTTAGCCTCTGAACTAGTTTCAGGGGCTGAACCTCCATCAACAAGAGGGAAAGAGAGAGAGGAGGTGAACAAGAAAAGATTCAGTTCAGTTCAGCTGCTCAGTCATGTCTGACTCTTTGTGACCCCAAGGACTATAGCACGTCAGGCTTTCCTGTCCATCACCAACTTCTGGAGCTTGCTCAAACTCATGTTCATCAAGTCAGTGATGCCATCCAACCATCTCATCCTCTGTCATTCCCTTCTCCTCCCGACCTCAATCTTTCCCAGCATCAGGGTCTTTTCCAGTAAGCAGAGGTCCTAGAAATCAAGGGCAGAGAGAGGTCAAGTGGGAGGAAAGGTCAACAGTGAGCTGACAGGTGTTCATTTCATTTAACACCAGAAAGTTTCTGCTTCTCATCAGGTAGCCAAAGGATTGGAGCTTCAGGATCAGTCCTTGCAATGAATATTCAGGACTGATTTCCTTTAGGATTGACTGGTTTGATCTCCTTGCGGTCCAAGGACCTCTCAAGAGTCTTCTCCAACACCACAGTTCAAAAGCATCAGTTCTTTCATGCTCAGCTTTCTTTATAGTCCCACTCTCACATCTACTGGAAAAACTATGTCTTCATTACCTCCACCATAGTTTGGTCTCAGGTCAAACAACAGGGAGGGAATACAGCCCTGCCCATTGACAGAAAATTGGATTAAATATTTACTGAGCATGGACCCACCCATCAGAACAAGACCCAGTTTCTCCCACAGTCAGTCTCTCCCATCAGGAAGCTTCCATAAGTCCCTTATCCTTATCCATCAGAGGGAAGACAGAATGAAAGCCACAGTCACAGAAAACTAATCAAACTGATCACAGGGACCACAGCCTTGTCTAACTCAATGAAACTATGAGCCATGCTGTGAAGGGCCTCCCAAGACACACGGGTCATGGTGGAGAGTTCTGACAAAACGTGGTCCACTGAAGGAGGGATAGCAAACCACTTCAGTATTCTTGAGAACCCCATGAACAGTATGAAAAGAAAAGATTAGGTCCCTTCAAAGCCAATGTTGTGAAATTCATCAAAGGCTGGGAAATGTTCATTTTAATAAAATCTGTCCCAGCATTATCTTGCACTGAAGGCTTTTCAAACCACATTGATGTTTGTAATCTCATATGCTCTTCATCCCACTATTTCTATGAGATTAGTGGGACTAATCTCAACACTTCTATTTCTTGATGAGAAACCAGGCACTGAGATACCAAAACCCCTGTCTGAATTCACATATTTAGTCATACCAGAGCCAAACTTGACCTTCAGCAAGATTTCCTCACTCCTTCCCAGAAGTGTCATCCCAGCCACATTTTCTCTCCCTAAATACGATGTAGCTCAGTCTCAGCAGAAGCTCCCTGGCTATGCTGTGTCTGATGAGAATGAATATGGGACTACGGATCCATTTTTGAAAACTGGGACCTTAAGTGCATTCCACTGTTGGGGAAAACAATTTTCCTCTACCTTTCTGAGTTCTTAGCTGAGACCCCGATGGTAAAAAAATAAATTAAGAAAGAATAATAAACTGAAGTTATTAATATGTATCCCTGGAGAAGGAAATGGCAACCCACTCCAGTATTCTTGCCTGGAAAATCCCATGGATGGAGGAGCCTGGTTGGCTACTGTCCATGGGGTCGCAAAGAGTCAGACACAACTGTTTAATATGTATACCTGGAAGATAGCCAGAAAATAATGTGTAACTCAAAAAGGTGGCTTTGAATTCAGGCTTAATTACTGTGTTAATATGGAAAGGGCTGGGGGCGATGTGGATTTCTTAGGGGAGAGTAAATGATCTTTACGAAAGATGAATGAGCTCTCAGAACATGGAAGTATACTAGTTTGTGACAGAGTGTGGTTTTAATATCCTCTCCTCTTCAGATTCTCACACTGGATGATAAGAAACTTCAGGAAAGGGATTTATGAAAATTGAGTTTTCTTTGGAGGATTTATCTTTAGGCCAGTAAGGGGAGATCCAAGAAAGCCTCTGCAGCTGCTGTATTTTAGCTGTTCCTACAGCTCAAAATAACCCCTATGCCAAGGTGTTACACTCTATCCTTCACATACATAAATATGGACTCTAAATCTATAGAAGAAGAGGATAGGGAGAAAGGAACTCCATTCTCTCAACTCTAGTCTAGGCATCCCTGGACCCCAGTAGCAACCTTAAACATCGTATTACTTTTACGCTTCAATTTTGTGTGCCTACAATTTTTGTTAAAATAATACCTTTCATGCCTCCTCCTGGGCTGACAGCTCCCTCTCAACCCCATCATCTGCCAGAAGCACAAAACTAGGATGGATACACTAGAAACACAGCCCCCTTCTTCACAGATAATTATATATTAATTATTCTGAAATTCTAAGTTATTGAACAGCATTTTGGTGGCAGTTTTGCCCACTCGCCACCTTTTCAAGACACCAAACAAAATCCAATCTGCCACAGAATATTTTAACTCTTAACTTTCAAACTACTTTAATTGAGATATAAACTGGTGGGGGGCGGGACTAATGAGTTTTATGGAAGAAGATCATGCATCTAACAGATAATAGTTTCGTCTGAGCACAAAAGTATAGAAAGGAGAGAACAGAGAGTAATAATACTACCAGCAGTTCTTCACGGGAGCAACTGTGTCTCCTTCTTTGCCAGCAAAGTCAGAGACTTATCTGAAAATATGGATGGAAGCCCTGTTTACCCATCTCAGGGAAATATCTCTGCAAAATTTAACACACTATAGGCACCAGGTGCATGCTAAGAATGTAAGTAGTCCTGTTCATTTACTCTAACTAATTTCAGTAATGACCTGATCTATAGGGAATTTCCCTAGAAAGAGAAATGGAATGGTAAAAGGCAGTTCTGATGCTACTTCTTCACTCTCACTGGCAGAAATTCACTCCCAAAGAGCAGCTCTGGGAAATCTGGAGGAGAGGAGGATCCACACACCAGTAGTCTTCAGCAAGTATCAGAACACATGGAGGGCTTGTGAGGATGCGCTCACTGCTGGGCCCTCCCCCCAGAGTTTCCGGTTCACTTCTAACAGGTGCATCCTGTTGCTGGTCCAGGCACCACACGTTAGTGCCATGGTCCTAGATCAATTGATCCACTGAGTAGAAGGCAACCTAAGCTCTGGAATCAGCCAGGCCTGGGTGCAACTTACAGCTCAGCTAATTAATTCCAAAACCCTATGGAAATGCCTTAACCACTCAAAGAGATACACCGCTTATCTGTGGATGAGTGGCAGTAACCACAGCCAGAGCTTCGGTAAAGAAGGGGGATGTTCAGCCTGACGCAGAGTCAGACTCCAGAGATGCTGACCATAGCAGAAGCATACTGTCAATCAAGCGTTCATCACTGAAAATCAGGACGGGACGCACATTTACCCTAGCTGTATTCCCCCTGTGCCCCTTTGGGTCCATCTTTTTAAAACCCTGTTCTTAAGTAGAGACTAGGATAAACTACACCCAATCCAGTGTTCTTGCCTGGAGAATCCCAGGGACCAGGGAGCCTGGTGGGCTGCCGTCTCTGGGGTCGCACAGAGTCGGACACGACTGAAGCGACTTAGCAGCAGCAGCAGCAGGATAAACTACCATATATAATAATAATGACCGTCACTGACTGCTAATGAGTGCTTCCAAGATGCTGAGCACCTTGCCAAAAGAGGTACCATATTCACACGGAAACTTCCTAACAGCAATTGTAGGAAGCACCATCCCTACAAAAGGTAACTGAGAGGAACCAAGTCTCAAACAGGATTAGTGACCTGACTGAGATTAGCCCACCAGTAAGTGTCAGAGTGGGGATTCAGATTCAGATGGGTCTCCCTCCTGAGTCCAGGTGCCAGCCATCATCGTGTGGGCTTACTTACGACACTTGGCATTGACTCTGTGCTTTCCAGCTTACACAGTGCTTCTTTGCTCCATCATTGGGGCTGTCCTCCCACCACCCTGTGAGATATGCCAGGTAAGCATTACTCTGTCCATTTTACAGACTCAGAAAGATAATAGGTGACACAACCACCAGGGCTCAGAGCTTCACGCCCTGACATTCACAGTGCTGTCTTTTCATTATACACAGACAAGCCCAGCTTGTGTTATCAATATACCTTCTCAGGAAGAAGCAGACAGCTGGTCACAAGCGTAGGTGGTAAATTCAGTCCCTGTTTCCATGGAGTAAAAGACTGTCCAGAGATCCAGCATTAGCTGCAGGGGCCATGAGAAAGCTAGACCAGAAGTAAGAGACATTGGCTTTGAATTTGTGACTTCTCTACTTACTTTCTGTGTGCCTATGAAAAAATCATGAAAAATCTCTGAAAACTTTTTAAAAGCTTCAGCAGCTCAGTGATGAGTTATGGGAATAATAAAAGATATGACAGAGGAAGAAAAGTCAGAAAAAGGAACAACAAGGAACCTCATACCACCCACTCTTCATACTAGTTTAAGTATCTACTTGTATGTGTTAAAAGATGTTTGCTCCTTGGAGAAGAGCTATGAGCAACCTAGGAAGCATATTAAAAAGCAGAGACATCACTTTGCTGACAAAGGTCCATATCGTCAAAGCTATGGTTTTTCTAGTGATCATGTACGGATGTGAGAGCTGGAGCATGAAGAAGGCTGAGGGCTGAAGAATTGATGCTTTTAAATTGTGGTGCTGGAGAAGACACTTGAGAATCCCCTGGACAGGAAGGAGATCAAACCAGTCAATCCTAAAGGAAATCAATCCTGAATAATTCATTGGAAGGACTGATGCTGAAACTCCAATACTTTGGCCTCCTGGTGTGAAGAGCTGACTCATTCGAAAAGACCCTGATCTGGGAAAGATTGAAGGCGGGAGACGAAGGAGGTGACAGAAGATGAGATGGTTTGATGGTATCACTGATTCAATGGACATAAACTTGGGCAAACTCTGGGAGATAGTGAAGGACAGGGAAGCCTGGCATGCTGCAGTCCATGGAGTCATAAAAAGTCAGACATGATGTAGCGATTGGACAACACCACCTGTGTGAAGCAGAGGGTGTGGCTTTCTAGTTTCTCAAACCAAGGGTAGATTAAAAAGTGATGCAGCTCCAAAGTAGTCATGGTTATCACAGGGCAGAAATAGCATTATCCTCTATTGTGTACTGGACCCTCCAATAAGGTGTTTCAAGTCAATGTATATATTCAGTTCCATCATTTTAGAGCACCATGGGAGTGATACAAATGCCTGGTCTTCCATTCAAGCTTAGTTGAGAGAAGTCGAGTCACCCAGCTAGACACAGACCTAGAGCTTCCAATGATCTCTTTTTCCATGAGAAACTCCATCAAGGTGGGGAGATACAGAAGCCTGTTGCTCATGCATCAGTGATGTGCTAAGCGGGCTCTCCGTGCTCTTGAGAGCCTCATGAGTACATCTCTTCCCAACTCTGCTTCCAGTCACTTCATGTTGACAGCGTGAAACCAGTCACATGGGAGTATTTCCCCAAGGAAACCACAAATGTTACAAAGCGAGGCTTCCCTTTCCACCAAGTGACTTCACCAGCCCATGACTGTCTGCTTCCCTCTTCACACCACTCACCGGAGAAGTCAAAGCCTGTATTTCTTTTCAGCCAAAGTGACTCTCCCAGCCAGCAACAGAGAAGTTACAAGGTACTACACCACTACTGAATATTTCTTGGAGGAAAACTAAAGTTACTTTGATCAAAAATTGTCTTGACTTCAAAAGACTCTGTTCCCTTTCTGTCCTCACAGGATGGGTGGTGTTCATTACCCCCAGAGCCCTAGCAAAGCACTGAGTGTGCTGGGAACATTGTTATATAGGTTCTGTTTGGCCTCTTCAGACCTCACATTGAGTGCAGAATATCAGTCCCAGGACATAAAAGCATCACCAGTGTCTTCTTCTCCATCCCAGCCTTAGGACTCAATGAAGAGAAGCTGTGAAAATGTCAGGCAGCAAAGACAAAAAGACACATCTTCACTTAATCTCCAAGGTATTCCTTTCTAGGGATCACGAGGAGGCCTCTCTCTCCAGCCTCCTGGAAATGAAGCAGTCTTTCCAGTGTTGATACGAAAGACTCTGTGTTTTACTCTGTGGTTGGAAGTAGGGAAATTCCTAGGAGGTCGGTCCCTCTTCCTCTTTTTAAGTCTCCATCTTCCTCTCAGTAGGATGATTAAACTAATCAAAAGAGGTCTTTACTTTCTCTTGCCTTTAAATTGCCCTTCACGCTCTGCATGCTGCCTGGTGCTCCTTAGGAGCTTGTCTCTGCAGCTTCTTTCTTAGACCTTCACAGCTCTTAGGATACAAGAAATTTTGCTAACGGCCTTTTCTTTTTTTGCAATTCCACCAGAGCAAAAAATAAAAGCTTTTCATGTTTCTTCATTTGATAAAAATAAGTAAAAGTTTAAAAACAATACCAACGGGGACTTCCTGGCAGTCCAGGATTAAGACTCTGTGCTTCCACGTAGGGGGCACGGGTTCAATCCCTGGTCTTTAAACTAAGATCCTGCATGCAGCCAAAAAGAAAACAAAAAACCTAAAAACTAGCAACAAAAACCTGCCTCTTGTCTGCCCACTTTATTCTGGTGGTAAGTCGCTTCCTTAGCCTTTCCTGTTCCTCTTTTTGAGGATCATTTGTCTTCTGTTTGCTACAAAGCTCTACAGTCCCTCTGTGGTCTTGAAATCTCCTAGTCCAAAAGACAGCTGGTCAGAGTTCAAGCTCCCAGTGTAGGTGACAGGGGCGGAGCAGGAGGGATTTGGGTGGGGGCATTGGTGGAGTTCTCTGAGGGGAAACAGAGCAAAAACTTGAGCAAAATCTGAGCTGGGGATAAACACAGACCAGAAACCCAAGGCTCCCGCAACCATACAGGGGACTGTCAATCATGACGTGAGCCCACACCTAGAATCTGAATATTTCCTTCTTTAGTAAAGAATAAAAATGAGATTAATTTAGGAAAAATAAGTGGATTTTAATTCCCTACTCTAACCTTTCAATGAAACTTTGCTTTTCACTAAGCGAACATTTTCTGAAGGAAAAATTTTTCTCATGAACAGAACACGCTGCTAAAGAACAAAAATAAACAGTAAATGAAAAGGAACTGCAACTGCCCCCCCACCCCCACCAAACAAACACAGAATCATGAGGGTGGAACCCAGAAATCTTGGCCTTTTTAAAAATTGACCAATGCAGCAATCAAGGTTCTCCAGAGAAACAGAATATGAGACTATATCTACCTACCTATTGAAAAGGGACAAAAAAAGGAGAAAGATTTAAACAGTTGGCTCATGTGATCATAATGGGTTGGCAAGTCTGACATCTGCAAGGTAAGCTGGCAAGCTGAGAATTCAGACAAGAGTTGGCTGTTCTTCACCTGGTTCATGACAACAAACTCAAAACCCTAGTAATTTCCTGAGTGTTGGTGGTAACAGGGGCATCTTACATATAGCTCCTAAACCCCTTAGAATTTTGTGGATAATAACAGTAGATGCAAACCTATAAAATTTTAGCAAAATGACTTCAGGCATAGCTAAAATGATAACACCTCATGACTGAGTAGGGTTTATCCCAGAAACACAAGGATAATTTAACATTTAAGAATCAATCAATGTAAAAAAAAAAAAAAGAAGAAGAATCAATCAATGTAATTTATCATGCTACAGACTGTACAAAAAGACCTTCATGACCCAGATAAATCACGATAGTCGGATAACTCATCTAGAGCCAGATTCCTGGAATGTGAAGTCAAGTGGGCCTTAGAAAGCATCACTACAAACAAAGCTAGTGGAGGTGATGGAATTCAGTTGAGCTATTTCAAATCCTGAAAGATGATGCTGTGAAAGTGCTGCACTCAATATGCCAGCAAATTTGGAAAACTCAGCAGTGGCCACAGGACTGGAAAAGGTCAGTGTTCATTCCAATGCCAAAGAAAAGCAATGCCAAAGAATGCTCAAACTACCGCACAATTGCACTCATCTCACATGCTAGTAAAGTAACGCTCAAAATTCTCCAAGCCAGGCTTTAGCAATACGTGAACCGTGAACTCCCAGATGTTCAAGCTGGTTTTAGAAAAGGCAGAGGAGCCAGAGATCAAATTGCCAACATCTGCTGGATCATCGAAAAAGCAAGAGAGTTCCAGAAAAACATCTATTTCTGCTTTATTGACTATGCCAAAGCCTTTGACTGTGTGGATCACAATAAACTGTGGAAAATTCTGAAAGAGATGGGAATACTAGACAACCTGACCTGCCTCTTGAGAAATCTGTATGCGGGTCAGGAAGCAACAGTTAGAACTGGACATAGAACAACAGACTGGTTTCAAATAGGAAAAGGAGTATGTCAAGGCTGTATATTGTCACCCTTCTTATTTAACTTATATGCAGAGTACATCATGAGAAACGCTGGGCTGGAAGAAACACAAGCTGGAATCAAGATTGCTGGGACAAATCTCAATAACCTCAGATATGCAGATGACACCATCTTTATGGCAGAAAGTGAAGAGGAACTAAAAACCTCTTGATGAAAGTGAAAGTGGAAAGTGAAAAAGTTGGCTTAAAGCTCAGCATTCAGAAAATGAAGATCATGGCATCTGGTCCCATCACTTCATGGGAAATAGATGGGGAAACAGCGGAAACAGTGTCAGACTTTATTTTTTTGGCTCCAAAATCACTGCAGATGGTGATTGCAGCCATGAAGTTAAAAGACGTTTACTCCTAGGAAGGAAAGTTATGACCAACCTAGATGGCATATTCAAAAGCAGAGACATTCCTTTGCTGACTAAGGTCCGTCTAGTCAAGACTACGGTTTTTCCTGTGGTCATGTATGCACGTGAGTGTTGGACTGTGAAGAAGGCTGAGCACCAAAGAATTGATGCTTTTGAACTGTGGTGTTGGAGAAGACTCTTGAGAGTTCCTTGGACTGCAAGGAGATCCAACCAATCCTTTCTGAAGGAGATCAGCCCTGGGATTTCCTTGGAAGGAACGATGCTAAAGCTGAAACTCCAGTACTTTGGCCACCTCATGTGAGTTGACTCATTGGAAAAGATTCTGATGTTGGGAGGGATTGGGGGCAGGAGGAAAAGGGGACGACAGAAGATGAGATGGCTGGATGGCATCACGGACTCGGTGGACGTGAGTCTGAGTGAACTCCGGGAGATGGTGATGGACAGGGAGGCATGGCGTGCTGCAATTCATGGGGTTTCAAAGAGTCGGACATGACTGAGCAACTGAACTGAAACTGAACAGACCAGCTAAAAATAAATTATATGATGTTTTCAATAGATTTAGGAAAGAAGCATTTGATAAAATCTAATATCAATTTATTTTAAAGCTCACATAAAGAGTGAAAGGGAACTTTATAATATATAAAAATACTTTTGAAAAGTCTCAATTAAGATAACTGATTTTATTAAAAATATGTAAATTTCAAATTTACTTCAAGAAACCAATAGCTATAAAAGTACTTTAAATGTAGCCAATTATCTATTGTTACCACACCTATTTCCTTAGTTAACTCTTCAAAACTTTCAAGAGAAAAGCTAATTCTTATGTTATAAACTCTTAAAAAATAGGAAAACTAAGCAAACTTGCCAACTCAATCTAAAAGCCCTTTTCCACACAGTACTTGTTACACATACACAAAAGTAGAAAAAAGTAGGTCAACCTCACTTATGTTTATAGATTTCTCATATTAAATAAATATTAGCAAATCTAACCTAGTAGTATATTAAGGAAAAATAAATTATGCCCCAATAATTCAAGGATGCTTAACATTAGGAAAGCTACTCTCATAAAGAGTTCAACTAGCTGATTAAAATATAAGAACATCTTTAATAAAAAGATGCTAGAAACTAATAAAATTTAATATTTTGTATTTGCAGATCAATGAACTCAATAAGCTAGATGGATAAAATATTGATTAAAAAAATCTAAGCTAACATTTTCAAAAGGTAAAACATTCCTAAAATCATTTTATAAGACAATTAAGAATGCCCACTGTTACACTTGCTAATCAACACTGAACTGGAGAATGAGTAAATGAATTAAGAATAGAAAGAATAAAGTGTATTGTCAGTGAAAAGAAGATATAAAGCTGTCCTTTACATAGAAATGGAATGAAAAACAATGGCCAGCTATTATTACTAATAGGAAAGCTCCAGGAGTTGGTTAATATCAACAAACGGCTAAAATAACCAACTAGAAAATGACATGGTGGGGGAAAAGATCATAAAATACAATAAAAAAAAAGGAGTAAAAATATCAGCAATAAATACACAAAACAGGAAAGAAACAATTTTTAAAAATTTTACAAGCTCAATAACCCCAAATGCAAGAAAAAATGGGTCATTTTCCTGCCTGGAAAGACTGAAAGATGCCAGTTCTATTTAAATTAATCCATAAATCAATCACTTCCAAAAAATATCAAGATTTATGACTAAAATTATGAAAAACGTAAAATTTGCAGGAATGAGAAAGATCTTTTTATAAAGCAATGAGAGGATTTAGAATTGTCAAATATAAAGACATTGACAAATAAAGCAACAGAACAGATTGGTGAGTACAGGAGCAGATCCATATTGCACTCTATTAATCCATCGTGTAGAGGGTATGTGCTCCCCTATATTCAATCAAGCCGACCTACTCCCCAAGTCTGAATTTCTTGCTAAGTGGAGACTCTGGAGCCCCCAACCATCACTTATCCTCTGGTACTGCTGGGTATCTCGTTTTCCCTGAGAGGCTTAAGGCTGGGTTCCAGCACTGCATCATTGTATTCTGCTACAATGGGGTCCCAGTCACTTCAGTGCCCAGGCCTGACCCTAATGTATCCATAGCTGCTCTGACTTCCTTGGAAGCAGAGAGAGAGGGGTAATAGTGTGAAAAACTAATAAACAGAAACCTCAGTTAAACAGAACTGAGAAACAAGAAGGGGTAGCTCTCATATCCTACAATGACAGCAGAGCCCAACAAGAAGAAAGATTTCCTTCTTTTTCCTGGCAAAACTTCAGCCATAGAGAGGATCACAACTCAGCCAATGAAAAGCCATGAGCTGTTTGATTACTACAACCATCCCAACTTCCCTTGTCCTTCTATAAAAGAACACCCCTTGCATGGGGACTTGCAAGGGGCTCACTGTGGTTGCAGACCTTGAATTACAATTTTTCCTGAGCCTGAATAAACCCATTTTTGCTGAAGAAATAATTGGCAATCAGTTTGTTTTAGGTCAACAGTGGTTAATAACTGGAAAGTGCTTCAAAGTTAATTATACTGGGGCAAAATTTGACCAATGAGCAATAGATAGGGGACAAGATGAAGAAAGAAGCCTAAATATAAATTTCTTGTTCCTCCTCCTGACCCCTTTCAACAGATTACAGCAAGACAGACTGATTCCACATGGCCTTGCCAGACCTAAAGGACTCAGAAATTAGCTTTTTCTTTTTGAGGCTGGGTTAGTAATCAACCACTTTGTATTTACTTCCTCTCCTTTACTCTCTCACACCTTTTATTTCCCCACATTCTGAGGGCACTGACTTGCATCCTGTAACTAAATCATTTTCATATAGTCTTTGCTTCCAGCTGTGTTTTCGAGGGAACTCAAGTGAAGATACAAACATAAGAATATGGAAATTTTGCTTTTAACAATCACAGTATTTCACGTAGTTTGGATAATATTGACTATTTATAATTGAGTGCTGACAACTGGCTGCTAATTTTAGAAAAACAAGCTTCCTGCTTTACCCAAAAATAAGTTTGATATGAATTAAATATGCAGATACAAAAGATGAAACTATAGGACACAAGGGGGAAATATAGAAAAATATTTCTCATGCTACTCCAGATAGAGAGGGGGCTTTATTTGTTTTTTAGCAACACAAAATCCAGACATCATAAAGAATAGGATTTAACCCCCACCCCACCCACATGTAAAGCTTCTGTAAGAAAAAAAGACAATGTGGAGAAGGTTAAAAGACAAGGAAATGACTAGGAGAATATATTTATAAAATCAGAAAAGGCACTTGCAAATTAATATGACTAATACAGATATCCTAATTGATAAGTCAGTCCATAGTTGAGGGTCAGTCAGGAAACCAGAAACACATTAGATATTTCATGTGCTATGCTTAGTCACTCAATTGTGTCCAACTCTTTGCGACCCCGTGGACTGTAGCATGCCAGGCTCCTCTGCATACGGGGACTTAACAGAGGAACATGATAATCCTAGTGTTAGAGGGATGAAGGAAAAAAGAGGTAACCTAGGTAAAATAACTGTAGGAAAAAGTTTGTCTCCTCTAGTGCTGGGGGAACAAGAACATAAAGAAGTTCAGAATCTGAAATTGTCAGGGGGTTATGGGACTTGTTCTAAGGTGGCTGCAAGAGGCTGGCAGCTAGAGCTAATTACCATTGGTAGAGCAAGACCGATTGCCACAGGAAGTCAGTCCCTTCGCTCGCTCTCATTTTTCCACCTCCCTCTAATATAGACACCCTCCTGCTGACAGAGCCAAGAAAGTGAGGATGACAGAGAAGTCCGGTTTTCAGAGTTCCAGCTTCAGCACAATAGAACAGAATGCAAAAGGATGGATTTGGATTGGCTTAAACACAACAGGTCAATAACCAGCAGAGTTATGAATAATTAAATTTCTTAAAGAAGTCAAATGGCCAAAAGATAATGAAGTTGGTTTTTCCTTACTAGTGGCCAAGGAAATGCAAAGGTAAATGATGATACCATTTTTCTACTGTCAACTTACAAAAATGTAGAGTGATAACACCCAGGGTTGACGAAGCTGGGGGAAATAGGTCACCTCTTAGATTTTAATGTGGATGCAAAATGCCCTCACCCTTTGGAGGCATTGGCAGCATCTGTCAAAGTTAAAAACAGACCTACTCTTCAGACTGACACTCCAATACATTGGCCACCTCCTGTGAAGAGCCGACTCATTGGAAAAGACCCTGGTGCTGGGAAAGACTGAAGGTAGGAAGAGAAGGGGACAACAGAGGACAAGATGGTTGGAAGGTGTCTCCAACTCAATGGACATGAGTTTGAGCAAACTCCAGGAGATGATGAAGGATAGGGAAGCCTGGTGTGCTACCATCCATGGGATCACAAAGAGTCAGACACGACTTAGCTACTGAATAACAGCTCTTCAGACTGGGAAATACTGGTCACGTGCACAAAATGCAGCAACCTTCATAAAAGTAAAAATAGCAACAACAACAACAACCCCTAAATGTTCTCCTGTTGAAGAAGCCTACAGCCTCCAAAGCATAAATAGCAATTACTTTCAGAAGGGAATAGAATTGGGAGGGTAGATTACGGGAAAAGGGAAGCTTTACTGTTTAATCTATATATATATATCTACCGTATATATCTATATACATATCTACTTTAAAAGTTTTACAAGAATACAGAACCACACTGTATAATTAGAGATGACTCTTTAGTACTGAAATAATTTTTTTAAGTTTAATTATATTTAATATTTTTATTTAAAATAACATTAGTGATAAATTGCTAAATTTGCAATCGAGTATTTTTTTCTAGGACAGATCCTCTTGAATGAGAGAGAGAGAAGAGACTCTATAGTCTGTGCCTGAGTGTGCCCACAAGGGAAGTGTCATGAAGCACCATCTGTCCTCTGTATGATGGATGAAAATGACCTGAGGACCTTGTATGCCACTTCCAAGAATCAGAATTTCTGCAAGTCTCAGTCTTTGTTTTCTTTTTAACTTCAAGGTTCAGAAAGCCATTTCTCACTGTCCTTATCTCTGAGAATTATCTTCAGAGTGTTGGACATATTGAAAAACTATAAAAAGTAGAGAAGGTCTAAGTGGCATATAGTTGAACTGTAGAGATGATACAGCACAAATATTACAGAGAAACTCCAAGGCAAGAAAACCTCAAAGGCCAGCTTTCCATTGGCTCTCCAGTGATTATTTTCCCTCAGATTCAGAGCTGAAGACCTTGTTCCTAACTTTCCTATTTAAATCATTAAGGTTTCTCTATTTCAAATACTTAAAGATTAAGTGAAAACCCCTATCACTCCTGCTCCTTTAATTCAAGAACAAGAAAACAATTTTAACTCAAAACCCTCTCCTGAAATCAAATATATGGTCCGCAAATTGGGTTTCTCAGAAAGATATAAATGAGTAGAGGGAAGAGGTTGTGGCATCACACATACTGGGATGAAAATCTTGCTCACTACCATGGCTACCACGATGTGGTTAAGAAGACAAGAGAAAGAACATGACAGAAAGAGAAAGCCAACACAGCCTTTTCTTTCTATCCAAAGATACAGCAAGGTAAGAGCCCATAATACAATCCCTCAGATTCTCACTTTTAATGATCTCCAATCTTCTTGCTCCTGCATCACACAGAAGCAATGTACAATAGAGACAAGAGCACTAACTTGGAGAGGGATAGGACTTGGGGTCCTGGGCTTATTTTTAGGAAGCATGACTTTGGATACTTCACTTAACCTTTCTGAGAGATTTAGTTTCCTTGTTTATAAAATGAGAAACATACCTGTCATTTCAGATCACAAAGTATTATATCTGTATATCAAAGCCACAAAGCTTAAAATGTTTCTTCATTAGCCATTGCTGTTACTTCTTTGCCAGGGTCTTAGTAACTGAATTACCCCATCATTTGAGCTAAATGTCTGTTCACCAAGATTGATCATCCACCAGTAGAGCTGAAGTTATGACCTCAAAATGGTTCACAGTTTTCCATCCCTTGAAAACCAGGATAGGCTAGTCAAGCTACTCATAACTAATAATTCCAATGTAAAAATTCCCAATCCCTTAAAGCTAAGCATCTTGCTGCAAAACATTTCTTAAAAGGAGGTCTTGTCGGTATTAGAATGTTTCAAATGTAAAATTCCTAAATTTGTTCCTCACACACTAATCTCATGAAATGCTTAAGGAAGAGGTTGGGTAGAAGGTGAGACTGTTCTAATTAAGTTTAGGCATAATCCACACTAATTCCCTCCCTTTGTGATTCACAATAAATGCTAGCATAAAAGTAGATACTTGTGTAACTTTCAACTCAAGAGTTCCAAATTTGACTAAGGAGGCCATCTGATTATTGGATCCCTGAGTAGTGGAACTAAGATAAGGATTTGAATGCAAATAGTTTATTAAGGAAGTGAGAAATGAAATGGGATGGAGAAGGAAACAAATATTGAATACGTTAATGAGCATGTTACCTCTATTGATGCCTCTAGGGACTTCTAGGTGATAGTCTTGAATATACCTCAGAGTTGTGCCACCTAAGAATCAAAGAAGCTGAGGTTTTCATCTACCAACTCCCTTCCATCCTTAGCCAAAGGCTAATCCCAGGGCCATCGACTTCTGCAGCACCTTATGTCCTGCAGTGGGTTTGAGTTCAGAGAAAGCCCTTGGGTAAAGACTAGAAGCTTGTAGGAGGAAGCCAACAGAGCTCCTGGAACAGGGTGTGCCAAGAAGAGATGAGTGGCCACTGCCAGCATCCCATACATTGTGTGACAAGGTGACATCAGCACATTGTGGGATCAAAATCCCATGGGAATTGGTCACACTGTGACCCTAGGAGAACAGTTTTGGAGAATGTTGAATTCTGATGATGGGCTTGCTAGGTGGCTCAGTGTTACGGAATCTGCCTGCCAAGCAGGAGACGTGGGTTTGATCCCTAGGTGGGGAAGAGCCCCTAGAGAAGGAAATGTCAATCCACTCCAGTATTCTTGCCTGCATGAAATCCCACAGACAGAAGAGTCTGGCAGGCTACAGTCCACGGGGTCTCAAGAGAGTTGATTAGACATGACTTTAGTGACTAAACAGCGACATGTCTGATGACACCCATTTGGGTGGCTCATTTTTCTATTAGGTTAAAAGATGAGGAGAAGGAAAATGGTGAGATGAAGAAAATAGAGGGCACCAAATATGCCAGAGAATTCTGTTGCTCCTCTATCCTCCAATTGAACCCGGTCTCATTTCTATCAAGACTTATTACAATGACTATGACCTTTAACTTGTTTCCCTCTCACCGAAACATGTGCCATGTTCTAGACTCATAACATTAACTCCAATAAGCTATAGTCTATCTTCCACATTCTATAACAGAGAAAGTGAAAGAGACAGAAGCATTTTTCTTAAGTAAGGCTAAGAAACTGGATCCATCAGGACCTCATCCCCTAGACTGCTGCTGCTGCTAAAGTAGCTTCAGTTGGGTCTGACTCTGTGTGACTCTATGGATAGCAACCCACCAGGCTCCTCTGTCCACGGGATTCTCTAGGCAAGAATACTGGAGTGGGTTGCCATTTCCTCCTCCTCATCACCTAGGATTCATATTTTAAAGATTTGGGTCTTTAAAGTAACAGCTAGTCTAGAAAATGACAGCACTCATCCATTCAGAGGAACCATCACTTATCAAGTCAGTACTACTGAGTCTGTACAGAAACATAAAATTACCCATTGATATTTAAGCCCGCTGGAACAACTCAAAGGGAGAAGGTGGGAGAGGTGGGCAGATGCAACCCTAACATGAGAACATTGGTACCAGGCTGAAAGTTCAGCAGTAATTTGCCAAGAATAGATCAATAATGATTTAATTGTTTAACATCATCTGAACCATGAAGTTATAATCAAATTACGGAAGTAAAACGTGTACATTTTCCTTGGACATTGGTGATAAACCAGTAGCTTTCCAACTACCCTATTTCTCATTATACACAATCTTTTGACCCAGTTAAATATGGAGGTCCAGCAGATTAAGAGGCATATCAGATTTCAAATAGACAAGCTTAACAAGTTCTCACCACTTTGTACCTACGTAATTCAGTTCATTTATTCATTTAGGAAATATATGACTGCCGCCTACATGTCAACACAAGACAAAATCATTATCTTCAAGGAGCTTACATTCTCTTGAAAGTAATGGAGACAATTATCCTTCTATGCTAAATGCCATAATAAAAGATTTCTGCATGGGCTGGAAGAGAACATAAGCCAGGCGTCCACCAGTCCTTAGGGGTGAGTCAGGATTTCTAAGAGGAGATAGTAAGGTGAAGAGACTTTTAAAGTGTGATAAGAAGACTGCTGAAGTGGTTAGAATGAAGGCATTCTCCAGTTGATACACATCAGAGAATCCCTGCAACAGGATAACTCTGGTCAAAGCACGGCTGTTCTCTGCAAGGATGAGTAGCAGAGCCAGGGCTGTCTGTGCAGGGTTTGTCTTTAGCTGGTGCAAAACCTTCAGTTAGAACAGTGGGCGCTAGTTTTCATGCCTCTTGCCCTCCAGTTCCTGAGAACACTACTGTTCTGATAAATGTCAGAACATTACTTTCAAAAATGGTTTAAGCGAGTCTTGCAGCGTATTCAATTAGTTAACGACCAGGAGCAGGGAAAATAACCAAAAAGGAAAAAAGATGGAAAGAGGAAAAGTAGAGAAAAAAGGCAAGGGTTGAAGTCAAGAGAAACTAGAGATCCTCTGTAACATCTAATTTTCTCCTTTTCCAAGAAAAAGGATTCTTATTAATGTTATGGGCCTCTTTTTCTTCACCTTTAAAGAGAAAACCGCAAGGGGATATCTATACCTAGAAAATGCTTAGTTAGGTTTCCTGAGGGTTCAGCAAGGGGTGGTTTCATAGACTCCTCCAGTCAATGAATACTCAAGCCATCAATGTTTGCAAGAAGGCCACTGTGCTAATATTCAAATGTTGAAAGAAAGATTTTCAAAAGAATTGGTGTGATCTTGTGATATTTGCATTTGACCTTGGCTGCCCTCTTGGGAATGTCTTCTTTCAACCCATTAAGTGTTTTATCTGAGAGGAACAAATTGGTAAATATGTTTACACTGAAATATGAATAAATACATAACATATATTAATATTTTATTAATAAGCCTTAAGATCTGCTAGAATGAGCATGATATGTGGCAGGTTCTGCCAGCTGAGATGAAAGACTCAAACATGGTTTGATATTCTCAGAAGCAAGACACAGACTGTACTCAAGCTGTTGTTTCTAACGCTGTGAATAATCACAAATACAACTACACATACTGATGACAAGATTTCTGAGCAAAGGAGACAGTAAAAATTTCCACAATTCAATTGCTTTGCCAATGGTAATTTTCATGTTGAACGAGATTAGAAACCAAGACATTCTCTTGAATAAATCACTTCACGTCAGTGTCTTCATCTGAACTATGTGGATATTGAAAGGAATTGTTTTTGTTGTTTAGTCACGAAGTCATGACTGACTCTTTGAGACCCCATGGACTGTAGCCCCTCCAGGCTCCTCTGTCCATAGGATTTTCCAGGTAAAAATACTGGAGTGGGTTGCTATTTCCTTCTCCAAGGGATCTTTTCCACCCAGGGATTGAACCCGTGTCTCCTGCATTGGCAGGCGGATTCTTTACCACTGAGCCCCCAGGGACACCCTGAAGGGGATCATGGGCAATGGTAATTCCTTCTTAAACATTTCAACATTGTATGTTGGCTCTTGTGCCAGATGGCTGATGGAGACTGTTTCAGCTCTGGACCTCCCTGCTTGATTTCACAAATTCCTTACTGCATGTGGCATATTCCCCATTTTATGACATTTGGCCAAAAATTGTGAGATCTAGGGAGGAGAAAAACAGAAAGGGGGAAATGTAACCTATTTCTCACGAAAAAGTTCTTCCAGGCCCAGAGACTTAAGTATTCTTGGGTATTAGAGAAAGAAAGCCTACAGTTTTACTGTTTATAGCAGAATCATGGAGAGGAAAGATGGATTACAACAGAAGGAAATGTCCCAGAAACAAAGCAAACCAACCGGGTAGGAGCTCAAATAATTGGTTTTGTATTGGAAAACTAAAGGACACAAAAGCTAGGAAAAGAAAGCAATTATAAAAAGTATTTGATAAGCTGAAAAGCCTTACACTATAGCCTACTGTAACTCTTTCTGTGCATGCTCAGTTGTGTCTGACTCTTTTGAGACCCCATGGCCTATAGCCTGCCAGCCTCCTCTGTCCATGGAATCCTTCAGGCAAGAATACTGAAATGGGTAGCCATTGCCTTCTCCAGGGGATCATCCTGACCCAGGAATTCAACCAAGGTCTCCTGAATTGGCAGGTGGATTCTGTACCATCTGAGCCACCAGGGAAGTCTCTGGAAAGTAACTTTTTCTAGACCTTTGTAAATAGATCCCACTATAATTCCCAGCCTGGTGATTCCAATAGACTTACTAACACCATACGTGGTCCTAGAGTACCCATTGCATCTCAAATACACAGGAATACTCACTGTGCCTGTTTCCTGATAAGGCAAGCAATATTTTTCATTCACACAAGTTGTGTGTGTGAGTGTGTGTGTGTAATCTGCTATACCAGGCATTATGAGATATTTCCAGCTCTCAGTTTCCATCATTTCTATAAGATTCAGAACTTAACAAAGTCACAACAGAGCCCAAAAAAACTGACCCATCCAGACCACTAAATTGCTTCCTTGCATCATGTACTCCAAGATTTCTTAACGTGACAATTCTAAAACTCACATCCCTATCACACTTAGATTCCCCCAAATAAAGTAATCTGTGGCACACTGGTTAAGTTTTGGATATCATTTATAGAATGTACAGAGCAAAAAAAAAAAAAAAAGGAAAAAGGAAAAAGGAAATTAAGAATTAAGTCAGATTCTAGCCACTAACAGAACATGTTTTATGCAGTATTTTAATAATTTTCCTGTTAATTAATGCTTGTTATTCTACTTTTAATGAAATAAAGAAGTTCTAAAAGTTTTAATTTCTTGCAGAGGAAGTGCGTCATGTTCTGGAGATCTGGCTGCAGTAATGCGCTTACTAAACTTTTTTCTCATGCATAAAAAGCTTCCAGCATGAAGAAGTTTTAACAGCCGAAGTCCTTAGGGATAGAAAAAGTAGAACATTCAGTCTAAGTATTAGAGGCAAAAATTTAGTTAGAAACTGCCTGGGAGAATTAAGACAAATATAAAATGCTTAAGTCCCCCTATAGTATTTTTTAAATAAACAAAATCAGCCTAAAATGACCCAGGCTTCGCAGGTAGTTCAGTGGTAAAGAATCTGTCTGCCAAACATGGATTCATCTCTCGGTCAGGAAGATGCCCTGGAGAAGGAAATGACAACCCACTCCAGGATTCTTGCCTGGGAAATCCCATGGACAGAGGAGCCTGGCGGGCTACAGTCCATGGAGTCACAAAGGATACATGACTTAGCAACTAAAAAACAGCAAAAATGATCTAGTTAGACACCTATTCCACCCAGGAATGCTCATTAGTGTGTGACTTTATATCTAATAGATGGAATAGCTAGTTTATAAATGGCTGCACCATGAGTTAAGAGATGTAGGTTCTTTGCTCTGACAGTAACTAGTATGTGATTCTGAAAAGCACACATCCTCCCTGGACCTCCATATTCTCATTTAAGAAATAGGAATGGTAAAGCATGTCCTGACTACTAGTCGAGAAATGAAACAACATATATAAAAATGCTCCAGTATTTTAAATTGTCATTTCATTTTCATGAACTTCCATGCACCACCTGTCTAATCTAATAAGCCAGTGAGTCAGAATCAGGTCTGTGCCTAGAAATGGTATCTGCAATAGAGCTTGTGGTCAACTCCCCACCATTCACTTCATACCAAACAACTGATGTGAAACTAAGCCAATCACACTAACCCATCCCCTTGCCAGGGGTTCAGGAATGGGAAGCAGATTGGGCACATTTGGGCCCAAGACATATAGGGAGATGCATTGGAGAAGGAAATGACAACCCACTCCAGTGTTCTTGCCTGGAGAATCCCAGGGATGGTGAAGCCTGGTGGGCTGCTGTCTATGGGGTCGCACAGAGTTGGACACGACTGAAGCAACTTAGCAGCAGCAGGATATAGGGAGAGGCAGACTCAGGAATAAGAAAAGAAACTGGTCCATCCCCACTATTAGACATACATAAAGAAGTGCATTGTACCAGCTGATGCTGGTGGCCACTTTGGTTTCATTCCATAAGGTGAAACAGAGACAATAGGTGGACTATTTGTAAGGAACCTGTGCACATGAGTATCACTAAGTTACTAGCACAACCAATCCTCAGTCTTGCTCTATGACCTGATAAGCAGCTCTGTAAGTGGAGTGGCCAGAAGAACTGGCTGAGGAGATACTTCCTGAGTGCAAATCCTGTGTGACTGTGGCAAGTTACATAATGCCACTAGCCCTCAGGATCTACAATACTGGAATAAAAATAATACTTTCCCAACAAAGAGTCAGACATGAGTGAGTAAATGAACTGGACATAGGGTTGTTATGAGGATTCAGTAATAATTTTAGGGTTGTCAGTCTCTGGCATATTTTAGGCACTATATAAGCATTAATAAATGATTTAGAAATTATTTACTTCTATACTTAATTATTATTTTAAATAGTCTAGGTTAGATTTTTGTTATTTGGTCCCCAAAGCAAACAAAATAAGACTGTTTTTCTTAGTTCTCTCAGCTACTCTTAATTAAAATTTCAAAAATCAATGGTGTATCACTGCTATATTTAAAATGGTTAGCCAACAAGAATCTACCAAATAGCACAGGGAACTCTGCTCAATGTTATGTGGCAGCCTGGACACGAGGGGACTTTGCAGGGAGAATAGATACATGTGCATGCATGGCCGAGTCATTCTGCTGTGCACTTGAAACCATCACAACACTGTTAAATGATGGTACTCTAATGCAAAATTAAAAGTTAAAAAAATCCATGCTCTATAAAAAGTAAATTTTAGTAATGCTAATTACACAGCAGAATGACTCAGCCATACATATATGTGTATCCAGTTCAAGGTCAGGAGGGGCGACCTTGTCCAAGGTAAGGGGCAGCAGCTGTGCTTTGCTGGAATAGCCGAAAAGAGATACCCCACGTCCAAGGTAAGAGAAACCCAAGTAAGATGGTAGGTGCTGTGAGAGGGCATCACAGGGCAGACACACTGAAACCATAATCACAGAAAACTAGTCAATCTAACCACACAGACCACGGCCTTGTCTAACTCAATGAAACTAAGCCATGCCCTGTGGGGCCACCCAAGACAGGCAGGTCATTGTGGAGAGGTCTGACAGAATGTGGTCCACTGGAGAAGGGAATGGCAAACCACTTCAGTATTCTTGCTTTGAGAACCCCATGAACAGTATGAAAAGGCAAAATGATAGGATACTGAAAGAGGAACTCCTCAGGTCAGTAGGTGCCCAATATGCTACTGGAGATCAGTGGAGAAATAACTCCAGAAAGAATGAAGGGATGGAGCCAAAGCAAAACAATATCCAGTTGTGGATGTGACTGGTGATAGATGCAAGGTCTGATGCTGTAAGAGCAATATTGCATAGGAACCTGGAATGTCAGGTCCATGAAACAAAGCAAATTGGAAGTGGTCAAACAGGAGATGGCAAGAGTGAACATCAACATTCTAGGAATCAGCGAACTAAAATGGACTGGGATGGATGAATTTAACTCAGGTAACCATTATATCTACTACTGCAGGCAGGAATCCCTTAGAAGAAATGGAGTAGCCATCATGGTCAACAAAACAATCCTAAATGCAGTACTTGGATGCAATCTCAAAAACGACAGAACGATCTCTGTTTGTTTCCAAGGCAAACCATTCACTGTCACAGTAATCCAAGTCTACGCCCCAACCAGTAACACTGAAGAAGCTGAAGTTGAACGGTTCTATGAAGACTTACAAGACGTTCTAGAACTAACACCCAAAAAAGATGTCCTTTTCATTATAGGGGACTGGAATGCAAAAGTAGCAAGTCAAGAAATACCTGGGGTAACAGGCAAATTTGGCCTTGGAATATGGAATGAAGCAGGGCAAAGACTAATAGAGTTTTGCCAAGAAAACACACTGGTCATAACAAACACCCTCTTCCAACAACACAAGAGAAGACCCTACACATGGACATCACCAGATAGTCAATACCGAAATCAGAATGATTATATTCTTTGCAGCCAAAGATAGAGAAGCTCTATACAGTCAGCAAAAACAAGACCAGGAGCTGACTGTGACTCAGGTCATGAACTCCTTATTGCCAAATTCAGACTCAAATTGAAGAAAGTAGGGAAAACCATTAGACCATTCAGGTATGGTCAATCAAATCCCTTATGATTATACGGTGGAATTGAGAAATAGATTTAAGGGACTGAATCTGATAGAGTGCCTGATGAACTATGGATGGAGGTTCGTAACACTGTACAGGAGACAGGGATCAAGACCATCCCCATGGAAAAGAAATGCAAGAAAGCAAAATGGCTATCTGGGGAGGCCTTACAAATAGCTGTGAAAAGAAGAGAAGTGAAAAGCAAAGAAAAGGAAAGATAAATGCATCTGAATGCAGAGTTCCAAAGAATAGCAAGAAGAGATAAGAAAGCCTTCCTCAGTGATCAGTGCAAAGAAATAGAGGAAAAGAACAGGATGGGAAGGACAAGAGATCTCTTCAAGAAAATTAGAGATACCAAGGGAACATTTCAGGCAAACATGGGCTCGATAAAGGACAGAAATTGTATAGACCTAACAGAGCAGAAGATATTAAGAGGCGGCAGGAATACACAGAACTGTACAAAAAATATCTTCACAACCCAGATAATCACAATGGTGTGATCACTCAACTAGAGCCAGACATCCTGGAATGTGAAGTCAAGTGGGCCGTGGAAAGCATCACTACAAACAAAGCTAATGGAGGTGATGGAATTCCAGTGGAGCTATTTCAAATCCTGAAAGATGATGCTGTGAAAGTGCTGCACTCAAT
The DNA here is from genome assembly GCA_917880005.1 of Nanger dama. Taxonomy (NCBI): domain Eukaryota; kingdom Metazoa; phylum Chordata; class Mammalia; order Artiodactyla; family Bovidae; genus Nanger; species Nanger dama. The sequence goes on from CAKJTW010000026.1 coordinate 16,429,564, forward strand.
ATGTCAGCAAATTTGGAAGACTCAGCAGTGGCCACAGGACTGGAAAAGGTCAGTTTTCATTCTAATCCCAAAGAAAGGCAATGCCAAAGAATGCTCAAACTACCGCACAATTGCACTCATCTCACATGCTAATAAAGTAATGTTCATAATTCTCCAAGCCAGGCTTCAGCAATACATGAACCATGAACTTTCAGATATTCAAGCTGGTTTTAGAAAAGGCAGAGGAACCAGAGATCAAATTGCCAACATCTGCTGGATCATGGAAAAAGCAAGAGAGTTCCAGAAAAACATCTATTTCTTCTTTATTGACTATGCCAAAGCCTTTGACTGTGTGGATCCCAATAAACTGTGGAAAATTCTGAAAGAGATGGGAATACTAGACCACCTGACCTGCCTCTTGAGAAATCTGTATGCAGGTCAGGAAGCAACAGTGAGAACTGGACATAGAACAACAGACTGGTTCCAAATAGGAAAAGGGTACATCAAGGCTATATATTGTCACCCTTCTTATTTAACTTATATGCAGAGTACATCATGAGAAACGCTGGGCTAGAAGAAGCACAGGCTGGAATCAAGATTGCTGGGAGAAATTTCAATAACCTCAGATATGCAGATGACACCACTCTTATGGCAGAAAGTGAAGAGGAGCTAAAAAGCCTCTTGATGAAAGTGAAAGAGGAGAGTGAAAAAGTTGGCTTAAAGCTCAACATTCAGAAAACAAAGATCATGTCATCTGGTCCCATCAATTCATGGGAAATATATGGGGCTACAGTGGACAGTGTCAGACTTTATTTGGGGAGGGGCTCCAAAATTACTGCAGATGGTGACTGCAGCCATGAAACTAAAAGACACTTACTCCTGGAAGAAAAGTTATGACCAACCTAGATAGCATATTCAAAAGCAGAGACATTACTTTGCCAACAAAGGTCCATCTAGTCAAGGCTATTGGTTTTCCAGTGGTCCTGTATGGATGTGAGAGTTGGACTGTGAAGAAGGCTGGGCGCTGAAGAATTGATGCTTTTGAACTGTGGTGTTGGAGAAGACTCTTGAGAGTCCCTTGGACTGCAAGGAGATCCAAGTAGTCCATTCTAAAGGAGATCAGTCCTGGGTGTTCATTGGAAGGACTGATGCTAAAGCTGAAACTCCAGTACTTTGGCCACCTCATGCGAAGAGTTGACTCATTGGAAAAGACTCTGATGCTGGGAGGGATTGGGGGCAGGAGGAGAAGGAGACGACAGAGGATGAAATGGCTGGATGGCATCACCAACTCGATGGACATGAGTTTGGGTGAACTCCGAGAGTTGGTGATGGACAGAGAGGCCTGGCGAGTTGCAATTCATGGGGTCGCAGAGTTGGACACGACTGATCAACTGAACTGATACATGCATATATACATGTTAGTCAGTGATAGAAAGCAAATCTAACACTATCTTGATATCAACACTATTCTTGCATACTTTGCCACAATTAGACATGTGCTCTGCAATAAACATTTTCCCTCTCTGGATCTTGGTTTCTTGAGAAATGACCGGTCTTAAACCTCATACCACACAGGGAGCTGAGAGTCGCCTAGGTTTGCCTATACAAGTGTGTTGTCCATGGGTGCCAAATGCTGCACACTAGTTCTGAACTTCCACAAGGAACTCACCAGACAGGAAACCTAACTTAAGGCCAGGTCGGCCAATCCTCGTCCATCATCTGGCTCGTGGAAAAGACCAGCTTCTTGGAACAGTGTCTTTTGTGCTAGAGATTAACTAAGATGCCCAGCATGCCTATTACCTTGTCTCCCTGGACACCCAGCTGGACTACATATTTCCATTTCCCTTGCTTTAGGTGGGATATGTAGTTGAGCTTTAACCAATGGGATGTGGGCCGGGATGAAGTAGCTCACTACCAGGCCTGACTAATAAAAGCCTCCCACATTTGATAACCCATCCTCTTTCTCCATCCTCTTCCAAATGAAGATGCTGAGGGCCTAAGAGAGGGTGAAGTCACAGCATGGAAAGAGCATGAGTCCTTCACCAGAGAAAGGTGAACTGTTCAGAAACAACTGCATTAAACAGTCATAAAAAGCAGAAATGAATGTCTACTTGTGCTAACTTCCTGAGAAGTTGAGGCTTATCTACTAAAACAGCTCATGTTCCCTTAACAAACCTCAGTTCAGTCACTCAGTCATGTCCAACTCTTTGTGACCCCATGTACTAAAGAATGCCAGGCTTCCCTGTCCATCACCAACTCCTGGAGATTGTAACAAGGTTAAACATAAAAGGAAATGTATTGACTCAAATTAATGGAAGGTTCCTGAAGCATTTGTGCTTCAGGAATGGCTGCATCTAGGGGCTTGAATAATGTTATTGTGACTGGTCTCTGTCTTTCTGTGCCATGTTTTCTTTGATGTTGTCTTTATTCAAAGATAGACAGTTCCTTCATGGTTCAGTAATACTTCAGTCACTCAGTCATGTCCAACTCTTCACAGCTCCATGGACTGCAGCAGGCCAGACCTCCCCTGTCATGGATGTCATCACCAGCTCCCAGAGTTTGCTCAAACTCATGTCCTTCAAGTTGGTGATGACATCTAATAATCCCATCCTCTGTTGTACCCCTCCTCCTCTTGCCTTCAATCTTTCCCAGCCTCAGAGTCTTTTCCAATGAGTTAGTTCTTCTCATCAGGTAGCCAAAATATTGGAGTTTCAGCTTCAGCATCAGTCCTTCAAGTGCCTATTCAGGACTGATTTCCTTTAGGATTGACTGGTTGGATCTCCTTGCAGTCCAAGGGACTCTCAAGAGTCTTCTCCAACACCACAGTTCAAAAGCATCAGTCTTTGGTGCTCAGCCTTCTTTACAGTCCAACTTTCACATCCACACATGACTAGTGGAAAACCATAGCTTTGACTAGATGGACCACTGTCGACAAAGTAATGTCTCTGCTTTTTAACATGTTGTCTAGGTTAGTCATAACTCTTCTTCCAAGGAGCAAGCATCTTTTAGTTTCATGGCTGCAGTCACCATCTGCAGTGATTTTGGAGCCCCCAAAATAAAGTCTCACACTGTTTCCATGTTTCCCCAACCTGAAAGAAAAGTCATGTCCCTTAGAAAGACCAACAAATTCAGAAAGAAACTTAACACATTATTCACTGGAGACATGTAAATACTTATTTTGTTACCCCCAGAGATGCATCAATAAATGATGCTAAAGCTGAAATTTCAGTACTTTGGGCACCTCATGCAAAGAGTTGACTCATTGGAAAAGACTGACGCTGGGAGGGATTGGGGGCAGGAGGAGAAGGGGACGACAGAGGATGAGATGGCTGGATGGCATCACGGACTCAATGGACGTGAGTCTGAGTGAACTCCGAGAGATGGTGATAAGCAGGGAGGCCTGGTGTGCTGCGATTCATGGGGTCGCAGAGAGTCGGACACGACTGAGCAACTGAACTTGAACTTTATGCAAAGTTGTTAGAACTTAAAATTGATCAAGGGTTCATTATACAACTTATTATTGTCATTATTCTTTCGCATTTTTCCCTGTTAGGTTTTTGTTCCAACCCGATATTATAAATGCAAAATTTTCAAAAAATGACATATCATGAAACTTTGAGTGAAGAATGTTTTAGTTTATTAAATGCAGGTACTTTCTCTTAACTGTCGAGTGGCATATATACTAGTGTCTCAGAGGATGACAGTGCTTCAGAATATAGCTCTGATTCAGAAAATGTGAATAGTAGACCTACAAGAAAGACAAAACCCTTAGGACTGATTCTGAACTAGAAAGTGAAAACGAAACCCTTGGTGTGGAGAATGCGCCTTTACCTCTACAGAAGAGTGGATTCAAGACAACATTTCATGAAAATTAGGAGACTTAACAGGAGGATCAGGTGTAGCTATTAAATGTAATAACCCTCAAAGTGTTAGTGAAATAACAGAAGTAGTTTGCCACCAGCCAAAATAAAAATTGCTGGCTACAGGAGTTAATTTCTGGAAAAATCCTCCAGTCAATGATGAGCTAATGTTGCTCTCCTTAATCTTGCTTTTACTAAGGACTCCAGGTAATCAAGTGAATTATTGGATTTGCTCAATTGCTTTCACATGACACACAGAATATAGGTGAAGAGCTCTGTGTTCCTCTGGCAGGGCCAAACCCCAGCACTTGTGGGCACTCTAGCTTTTAACTGACTGTCTACGAGGCTCACAGGACATCTTCCTTTTTGTTTTGAAGAGGAAATGTCTTTCAGAGAGTATGTCTGTGCATTCAGGCAGCAGTCATAAAGAGAAAGGTCACTATTGTATTCTTAATATAACTGTTCCTTGCAGCAGGTGACGTCATCTGTCAGAGTGGCTTTCAGGAACTTCTGAAACATGTTTGTAAACTCCTAACATGGACTCAGCAGTCACTGTCACCCGATCACAGGCCCTTCAACAAGGGGGTTTGGGCTGTTATTTAATAGATGGTTCTCTATTCCATAATTAAATGCTCTTAATCCATTACAGAAAGAGAAAAACTGGAAATGAAATGGTATGAAGCAAAGATGCCCCACCATGATATTGAAAATCATTCTAGAACATTCTCTCTCTAGTGGACTCTTTAAATAAGACAGCAAAGACAACAGATGTTCTGCCTTTTGCCCCTTCTTATACCCACAATCTCACTTTGTTTTTTATTTCCCATTTGAAGTCATTTTTTAACAATGTATGAATTGCGGCATCCACTGCATTTTTATATTACTTTTCAGACCCATTTTCATTAAAGATTGTGCCGGAAAAATTCTTCACTATATGATATTCTTAGTATAACCCCCAAGGGCTCAGAAAACGGTGTGATTTGGGTAACTGAAACCAAGGTGGGGCTCTGTAAGGATAGCCAAACCATAAAGGTCTCTGGAGACATGATATGAATTCCCAGCTGAGCTGAAAAATAACAGATGGCCAAAAGCAGCAAAAAGTCAAGAGTTCAGATCCAACCTCCACCTCCTCCCACCCTCACTCTATTTTCTTTAGTAAGAAAAGAGAATCTATGGTGGTCCAAGTACCTTGGTAGCTTCTTTTGCATTTATTAATCAATTCTTTTAACAGATACTACCTGACCTTCTACCACATGTCAAGTACTGGCATGATCCAACTCCCAAGCTCACCAAAAGAAACTACACGGAAAACACCATTATTTTCAGTCTTTTTCATCACCAACAGACAATATTTCTGGTACATTAAAGTTTAAAAGGCTTTAACTTAAAAAAAAAAAAAACTTTAAAAGATGGCGTGGGAATCTAATCATTATTTATCACATTATTTCATGGGAAAAATACCCTGAGCACTCCAAACAACTGCCTTTTATTTGTTCATAATTTCTCCTCTACTTCTTCTCAAAAGGATTTCAGGTGGCAGCTGAGGAAACACAGAATTCAAAAGCCATTTTATTTTTTTTTAATTTAATTTTATTTTATTTTATTTTTTTAAGAAAGAGAACAGCACACTCTACCAGAGATAAACTATTAAAACTGAGCTCTAAATCAGTTAAGTGATTCACTGAACAAGAGTATTTGAAGGTTTTTACTAGATGCCAGGCTTTCAGCATGGGATCAGATTGGAGTCTTTACCCACGTAAAACTAATATTCTAGTGTGTCAGAGCACAAAGCGTAGTGGAAAGATTCAAACAGTGAACAAGCATCACAAATAGGACTGAAATAAAAACTCCAGACAGTGATGGGTGCTGTGAAGACAAAGTGAATTATGATGAATGATGTGTGTTGAAGAGCATCCCCCTAAAATGCATTTCTACTGGGATCTCAAGATATGACATGATTTGGAAGCAGACTCTTTGTAAATATAGTTGAGATGAGATAACCTTAAAAACGCATTCCAGTGTACATTAGGTGCAGACGAACTCATAGGAGGTACCTAGAAAAGTCAAATTCATAGAGTCAGAAAGCACGTTAGTAGATGACAAGGGCCAAAAGGTGGGTAGGGACAATGGGGAGTTAGTGATTAATGGGGACAGAGTTCCAATGTAGGAAGGTGAAAAATTGGGGAGATGGATGATGGTGAGAACTGCATAGCAGTGAGCATGTACTTAGTGCCACTGTGGAGTTAAACATGGTTCAAGTAGTATGCTTTATGTGACTTTAACTACAAAAAAAAATAAAGAAAGAAAGAAAGATGAGATCATCTGGATAAGGGTGGGCACTAAAACCAATGACTGTTATCTTTATAAGAAGGCTATGTGAACCCACAGCGAAAAAACGCTGCATGAAGGGGAGTCAGAAATTGGAGCCATGAGGCTCTAAGCCAAGGAAGGCCAAGGATCTCCAGCAACCATCAGAAGCTAGGAACAGGTATGAAAGGATTTTCCACTAGAGCCTTCAGAGGAAGCACAGCCCTGCTGACACTGTGATTTAAGATTTCTATCTTACAGAATTATGAGATTATTTCTCTTGTTTCAAGCCACCCAGTTTGTGGCTCTTTATTTCCAACAGTCCTAAGGAAATAAATACAGTAGGAGTGATCAGAAGCAGAGCAAGCTAATTAATTAGACTGGATGAATTAAATGACCTTTCTCAAGAAGTGACATGTGAGCTGAAATATGCATGACGCTAACTTTCATGCTGAGCTCCCTAGGAGACAAGGCAAAAAAAGGAGGCTGTGTTTCTTTGCTGTTGAGAGCAAGCATACATATTCATTGCGAGGAGAAAAACATTTTAGTAGTGACCTTGCAAGAGATTTTAGGGGACTAGAACCCATTTTTACATTAAGGCCTCTGTCTTGAAGGCCAATCTTGCTCTCTTTCTTCCCAGAAGCTGATTTTTAAAAACCTATGCCACCCCATTGATCGTAGGGCCTCCCTCTTTTCCTAGAACTTGAGAAGGTGTTTAAAGGCAGCAGGACTTAAGGCAAAGCGGAGCTGGCCCCAACATTCTGCCTTGGTCTCAACTGCTACAAAATGAAATTAACTGCACTTTGACCACAGTTTATTTTTGCACGGTCCTCACTGGCGATGTGTGTCATCTGCTATTCCTAAAAGTTAAATAATTTAGTACAGAAAATATTACATGTAAATTGTAGAGAACAGTGCAGAAATGACATTGCACGGTATGGAGAAAACTTACAATTTGGTCTTAAGGCCACTAATAGAAAGAGAAACTATAAGACACAGCAGAGGGACTTCCTGGGTGGTCTAGTGGTGAAGACTTTGCCTTCCAATTCGGGGGTGAGGATTTAATCCCTGATTGGAGAGTTAAGATCCCACACGTCACATGGCAAAAAAAAAAAAAAACATAATACAGAAGCAACACTGTAACAAGTTCAATAAAGGCTTTTAAAATGGCCCCCTAAAAAAAAAAGACACAGCAGAGAAGACAAAGATGGTCTCTGAGATCAGATCCTACAAGATGGAGAGTCAGGGGAGGAGTCAAGAAATTCAGAAAGTGATTGCAGAGTGATTAATCTTGAAGTCATAGCATTGATTAAAAATCACTGATGAAAAAATGTCAGCTCTAGATCTTTTCATGAGCTTTTCAGAGTGTACAGCATTCAGTCTGAATTAAGGCAACATAGCTAGTTCCATATTCACATTCTGCCAACCTTAAAGACTGAGAACTGTAGAAGCTTTAATAATAACCTTACCTCCTCCCCACCCAAACCTGTTCAATATATTAGATGTGACTTGCAAACAGAAGCTCACTGAGTCATAGTGGGTCATGTCATCTGTTTTAGCCTTGCTCCAAAGAGCAGCTAATATGTTTCACGTACAAACATTCTACCCGTAAGTACATTTTTTCAAGAGAACTACTGTTTTGTGATTTTTTTCTGTTTCTTTTTTTTTAAACAGAAAACCACTTATTTATATCCAGAAGAGTAGCAATAAAGCCGTAAAGACCTGAACATTACTGTCAGGGACAAAGCCTCCAGAAAGTGTCACTATTTTATTCTGTAGAAAGGCTGCCTTCAAATGAAATTTTAAGATCTGTTATAGCTTAAGCAGAACATTGCCCAGCAAGGTCAAGAAGACTCCTTTAGCTAGCTGCTCAGAGGACTCTGAAGAAGCCATTTGCCTTATGAATCCACTGTGGCTCACCTCTGGCCCTTCCTCTGAAATCTCAGAATCTCGAGCACTGAGATTTTTGTCAGCACTGTAAGAGGGAGTTCAGTGATCTGGAGTTGACTCATGTTAACCCAAGCAGTTTGCCAAGAAAGTGCACTGGTCATAACAAACACCCTCTTCCAACAACACAAGAGAAGACTCTACACATGGACATCCACCAGATGGTCAACACTGAAATCAGATTGATTATATTCTATGCAGCCAAAGATGGAGAAGCTCTATACAGTCAACAAAAATAAGACCAGGAGCTGACTGTGGCTCAGATCATGAACTCCTTATTGCCAAATTCAGACTCAGATCGAAGAAACTAGGGAAAACCACTAGAACATTCAGGTATGACCTAAATCAAATCCCTTATGATTATACAGTGGAAGTGAGAAATAGATTTAAGGGACTAGATCTGATAGATAGAGTACCTGATGAACTATGGATGGAGGTTCGTAACACTGTACAGGAGACAGGGATCAAGACCATCCCCATGGAAAAGAAATGTAAGAAAGCAAAATGGCTGTCTGGGGAGGACTTACAAATAGCTGTGAAAAGAAGAGAGGCGAAAAGGAAAGATATAAGCATCTGAATGTGGAGTTCCAAACGATAGCAAGAAGAGATGAGAGAGCCTTCTTCAGCAATCAACGCAAAGAAACAGAGGAAAAGAACAGAATAGGAAAGACTAGAGATCTCTTCAAGAAAATTAAAGATATCAAGGGAACATTTCATGCAAAGATGGCTCGATAAAGGACAGAAATGGTATGGACCTAACAGAAGCAGAAAATATTAAGAAGAGGTGGCAAGAATACACAGAAGAACTGTACAAAAAAGATCTTCATGACCCAGATAATCATGATGATGTGATCACTCATCTAGAGCCAGACATCTTGGAATGTGAAGTCAAGTGGGCCTTAGAAAGCATCGCTTCAAACAAAGCTAGTGGAGGTGATGGAATTCCAGTTGAGCTGTTTCAAATCCTGAAAGATGATGCTGTGAAAGTGCTGCACTCAATATGCCAGCAAATTTGGAAAACCCAGCAGTGGCCACAGGACTGGAAAAGGTCAGTTTTCATTCCAATCCCAAAGAAAGGCAATGCCAAAGAATGCTCAAACTACCACACAGGACATACTAGTAAAGTAATGCTCAAAATTCTCCAAGCCAGGCTTCAGCAATACGTGAACTGTGAACTCCCTGATGTTCAAGCTGGTTTTAAAAAGGCAGAGGAACCAGAGATCAAATTGCCAACATCCGCTGGATCATGGAAAAAGCAAGAGAGTTCCAGAAAAACATCTATTTCTGCTTTATTGACTATGCCAAAGCCTTTGACTGTGTGGATCACAATAAACCGTAGAAAATTCTGAAAGAGATGGGAATACCAGACCACCTGACCTGCCTCTTGAGAAATCTGTATGCAGGTCAGGAAGCAATAGTTAGAACTGGACACGGAACAACAGACTGGTTCCAAATAGGAAAAGGAGTATATCAGGCTGTATACTATCACCCTGCTTATTTAACTTCTATGCAGAGTACATCATGAGAAATGCTGGACTGGAAGAAACACAAGCTGGAATCAAGATTGCTGGGAGAAACATCAATAACCTCAGATATGCAGAATACTGACACCACCCTTATGGCAGAAAGTGAAGAGGAGCTAAAAAGACTCTTGATGAAAGTGAAAGAGGAGAGTGAAAAAGTTGGCTTAAAGCTCAACATTCAGAAAATGAAGATCATGGCATCTGGTCCCATCACTTCATGGGAAATAGATAAATAAACAGTAGAAACAGTGTCAGACTTTATTTTTGGGGCTCCAAAATCATTGCAGATGGTGACTGCAACCATGAAATTAGAAGACGCTTACTCCTCGGAAGAAAAGTTATGACCAACCTAGATAGTATATTCAAAAGCAGAGACATTAGTTTGCCGACTAAGGTCCATCTAGTCAAGGCTATGGTTTTTCCTGTGGTCACGTATGGATGTGAGAGTTGGACTGTGAGAAAGGCTGAGTGCCAAAGAATTGATGCTTTTGAACTGTGGTGTTGGAGAAGACTCTTGAGAGTCCCTTGGACAGCAAGGAGATCCAACCAGTCCATTCCGAAGGAGATCAGCCCTGGGATTTCCTTGGAAGGAATGATGCTAAAGCTGAAACTCCAGTACTTTGGCCACCTCATGTGAAGAGTTGACTCATTGGAAAAGACTCTAAATGCTGGGAGGGACTGGGGGCAGGAGGAGAAGGGGACGACCGAGGATGAGATGGCTGGATGGCATCACGGACTCGATGAACGTGAGTCTGAGCGAACTCCGGGAGTTGGTGATGGACAGGGAGGCCTGGCGTGCTGCAATTCATGGGGTCACAAAGAGTTGGACACAACTGAGTGACTGAACTGAACCCAAGCAGAGGCTGATGTCAAAGCCAGAAGGCCAAACAATTTGTTAATGTGATAAGAAACAGAAATGTCACGAGAACCACAACTCTCAAGCAGATATGACGAAGGCATTCTTTGCCTGTAGACAAATCCATGTTAATGTCAAAGGATACCCCAATGAGAGTCTGAGGAACAAATCTCTATACTAAACAATGCAGGAAAATAAATTATCAAGCACATTCACTTTTTGTTGCCAGTGTCCACACCGTTGAATGCTAGCCAGCCTGCGAGGAAGGCTGTTTAGCACCATAGCAACCCAAGAAAATTTCAGCCACCCAATCCCACTTCCCCAGTGTAGGTACAGCAGGTAGAGAAAACTGGAAAACTGTAGCTTCTGGCCTTCTTGGGCTCCCAGGGCCCCAGCCCCATCAGCAAGTGTTCTTTACATACAGAGTTTTGACTCTGACAAGCCTCTACTAAATGCCTGAAACCTCTCATCTCAAACAAGCAAAAACAACTACTCTTAGTAACAGGGGTTGGGGGAGGGGCATTACTATATATAGCCTTTGGGGATGAGGATGGAGGCCACATCTGTGTTGTCAACCACATTAACATATTTAAATACTCCAACCTTGGACTTCTCTGGTTGTCCAGTGTGTAATACTCTACCCTTCTGATGCAGGGGGCATGGGTTTGACTCCTGTTCAGGGAACTAAGATCCCACAAGCAGCATGGCACAGCCAAAAATTAATTTAAAAATACTTCAATCTTTCTTATTACTTCAAACTTTAAATTCTTCTCTCTAGTTTGCCCTCCAAGTGCCAACCTGCCCTTAGCAGTTACTACATCTTATTAAAAGGAACACTCTCTTATAAGCAATTAGACTCATTACCTTGAATATTCAATTTCTGCCAAGCCATAGTTTAAATAACCACTTCAGAGAAATCTGTAAACCTCAGGCCTACAGTCATAACTGAGTATACTCACTTTTCTAGGTTGATCTGTTCCCTTCTGCTCACATAATCTCTTTCTCAACACTGTCACAACAATTAAGTTTCTGCTTAATGGCTTACGATGACATGTCCACCTTGTCTCTCTGAGAATAAACTCAGACGATCTTATATAAAGTTCTGTGTGTCAGCAAAGTCTGCAATGCCAGAGTTAGGGGTGGAATCAGTTTATCATCTTACAGCTGGATCAGCAAAGCCATAGTGTGTGTAGGCTTTACTTGTCTAACTCAGAGAGATCCCATTTCCCTGGTAACTGCACTGGATTTTACGGTTAACCTCATGTCATGTCAATGGCCTTGATACCCTTGCTGAAGTCTTGGCCAGTTATCCAGCCACTGGCTCTCAGCATCAAACCCACCATCCTATACTCCTCTGTGGTGCTGCACCTTACTGTTGTTCAGTTGCTCAGTCATGTCCGACTCTTTGTGACCTCATGGACTGCAGCACGCGAGGCTTCCCTGCCAGCTTGGTCATCTGGGTCTCAGTTAGGCTTTATCAATACGGGGCTCTAAAGAGAGACCAGAAGAAGATAGGAGGAGAGGGGAGGGATCTGCTGATTCCTGTTTGTCTATAGATCTCCTGTCCTTTCATTTGAAAATGAAGCTACTCTTAGGCAAATGCAACTTGGCTAATTGAGCACAGAAGCTTTTTTTTTTCCCCCCAGTTACTGTCAGTGCGGAAAGGATCAAAGTTTGATAGACCTAGCAGACCCAGAGCCAAGGTTTTATGAAATCCAGGGCCAAGCTTGGCAAACTACATCCTGTGAGCCAAATCTAGCCTACCACCTGATTTTGCAAATAAAGTTTTATTGCAACACAGTCATGCTCATTTGTTTCTGTAGTGTCTATGGCTGTGTTCACACTGTGACAGGGCTCAGTGGTTGCATCAGAGATCTTATGGCCCACAAAACCTAAAATATTTACTATCACCATCTGTTGTATCAGTAAACAAAGGATGGTGTGGCCTTCAAGCCATCAGCCACTGTGCACCCTGAGGGGATTCAAGATGGAAAAAAGAAAGAAAGAAAGAAAATCAGGATACTGGATCTAGATAGTCAAAATGCATATCAAAGGAATAATTTCAATGAGGTCAGACCCTTGCATCTTCTCTCACACAGGAAGTGCTAAAAGTCATTAACTTGAGATGTCCAGCTTTTCCTTAACAGTAATCTTTTGATTACTGAAGAACAGAATGAGAAAGACTAGAGATCTCTTCAAGAAAATTAGAGATACCAAGGGAACATTTCATGCAAAGATGGGCTCGATAAAGGACAGAAAGGGTATGAACCTAACAGAAGCGGAAGATATTAAGAAGAGGTGGCAAGAATACACAGAAGACCTGTACAAAAAGATCTTCATGACCCAGATAATCATGATGGTGTGACCTAGAGCCAGACATCCTGGAATGTGAAGTCAAGTGGGCCTTAGAAATCATCACTGTGAACAAAGCTAGTGGAGGTGATAGAATTCCAGCTGAGCTATTTCAAACCTTGAAAGATGATGCTGTGAAAGTGCTGCACTTAATATGCCAGCAAATTTGGAAAACCCAACAGTGGCCACAGGACTGGAAAAGGTCAGTTTTCATTCCAATCCCAAAGAAAGGCAATGCCAAAGAATGCTCAAACTACCGCACAATTGCACCCATCTCACATGCTAGTAAAGTAATGCTCAAAATTCTCCAAGCCAGGCTTCAGCAATATGTGAACCGTGAACTTCCAGATGTTCAAGTTGGTTTTAGAAAAGGCAGAGGAACCAGAGATCAAACTGCCAACATCTGCTGGATCATGGAAAAAGCAAGAGAGTTCCAGAAAAACATCTATTTCTGCTTTATTGACTATGCCAAAGCCTTTGACTGTGTGGATCACAATCAACTGTTGAGAATTCTGAAAGAAATGGGAATCCCAGACCACCTGACCTGCCTCTTGAGAAAACTATATGCAGGTCAGGAAGCAACAGTTAGAACTGGACATGGAACAACAGACTGGATCTAAATAGGAAAAGGAGTACGTCAAGGTTGTATATTGTCACCCTGCTTATTTAACTTCTATGCAGAGTACATCATGAGAAATGCTGGGCTGGAAAAAGCACAAGCTGGAATCAAGATTGCCAGGAGAAATATCAATAACCTCAAATATGCAGACGACTGACACCACCCTATGGCAGAAAGTGAAGAAGAAATAAAAAGCCTCTTGATGAGAGTGAAAGAGGAGAGTGAAAAAGTTGGCTTAAAGTTCAGCATTCAGAAAACGAAGATCATGGCATCTGGTCCCATCACTTCGTGGGAAATAGATGGGGAAACAGTGGAAACAGTGTCAGACTTTTTTGAGGGGGCTCCAAAATCACTGCAGATGGTGATTGCACCCATGAAATTAAAAGACGCTTACTCCTTGAAAGGAAAGAATGACCAACCTAGATAGCATATTAAAAGCAGAGATGTTACTTTGCCAGCAAAGGTCCATCTAGTCAAGGCTACGGTTTTTCCAATGGTCATGGGTGGATGTCAGAGTTGGACTATAAAGAAGGGTGAGTGCCAAAGAATTGATTCTTTTGAACTGTGGTGTTGGAGAAGACCCGTGAGAGTCACTTGGACTGCAAGGGGGTCCAACCAGTCCATCCTAAAGGAGATCAGTCCTGGGTTTTCATTGGAAGGACTGATGCTAAAGCTGAAACTCCAGTACTTTGGTCACCTCATGCAAAGAGTTGACTCATTGGAAAAGACTCTAACGTTGGGAGGGATTGGGGCCAGGAGGAGAAGGGGACGACAGAGGATGAGATGGCTGGATGGCATCACCGACTCAATGGACATGAGTTTGAGTAGATTCTGGGAGCTGGTGATGGACAGGGGGCCTGGCACGCTGTGATTCATGGGGTCGCAAAGAGTCGGATATGACTGAGCGACTGAACTGAACTGAATCTTTTGATATTCAGACTACCTGGGTTTTGTTGCATAAATTCCAAGATATTCTGGTTCCTCACTTACCTCTTCAGAGCAGTCCCCCAGGGCTATCTGAGAGGCTGCCTCCTGGACTTAAGCCCTCAGCAAGTCCCTCAACTAAAGCCTAGTTCTCAACCTTTAGGTTGTGTCTTATTTTTCAGTTGACGTTGCTCTTTGTCAGAGGAGAGCTTACCATCTATAATCCCTCACTGCTATCTTCACAGAGGTGTTTGCATCCTACTGATAACATTTCCATCCATTCTTGCTCTCATGGGAAACCTGAAGTTAAGCTGAAACAAGCCCCTGAAACTGAGTGGAGACTTACACACTCAGGATGAGGATGAAGTAAGAGAGTGTTTCACCCAAGAAAAAGTCAGCATGAGTTATTAACAGCAGTAATGATTCCAGGAGAAAGTAGAAAGAGTGAATCTGATCCTTCAAAGGCCATAGTCATCTCCATCAGAGAAGACTTTTACAGTCAGGTACTGCACTCTCATCCATCTCCCAAACATGCAGCTCAACTTTGAAGCAACCAGCAGCTTTTAATCTTTTTAGCTTCTTTTTAACGGGGAGGATAGAAAGTGGAAACCCTCACTAATGCTTTCCCATTTCCCAGAAGAAGATGAAAATCAATTTGTCCTCAGGTTTGTGTTTTAGATTCTCCATATTCAGTTGGGGGCTGTGTGTTAGTAGAAAAGGACTCAGGAAAAAGGAGAACATGTGATATCCCCGAGTTCGAGCCTGAAATCCGATAGCAAAACAAGATTTACACACTTAAAGAGGAGATAGAAAATCCATCAAAGTAGGGCTCATTCATTCACTTGGCAAACATTCATTGGCTCTGAGGAGAAAAAGATGAAATACTGTATGTATATATATTTCACACATACACACATTTATATACTCTGTCCTCAAAGGAGTTACTAATCTAGTCTGGAGGTGATAAATCCTTAGACTGAATCATTAAAACATCATTTGATTGGTGCTATAAAAAGCACAGGCTTTTTTGGACACATGGGAGTAAATAACTATCTTAGAAGATTGGAAAGCATTTGCAGAAAATATATTGGAAGTGTCTTCAGAATATCTGGGAGATCGTTGAGGAAAAAGTACAGTCCAGACAGAGACTGTGGTCAGGATGGCCCCTCACTCATCCCGATGATCTCAGTCTTCTAGCCAAACCCAGAGAGTGGAAAAGAAGGACCAAGAGTTGTGAGGCTCACAGGCTCTTAGGGATATTTGCTGGCTTTATGATTGCTACTGGTATGGGAAGAGGAAAAGTGACATCCAAAGCCACACTTTACGTAGCTCACTTTGACAAAAATGTACACTGGTCATACCCTTGTCTACAGTGACAAGTCCTATCCCAGAGATGCATCAGCATTAACCTCCCTTTTGTCTCTGTAACAGTCTACATCATACCACAAACAAAAAACAACAGAGCAAACAGCCCCCAAATGACACCTTTGCCCAGCTTGTCCCCAGGAAGCATCTATCTTCTCAGAGTTCACCCCTCATCTTCTGCTCTCAACAAGTATTGGCTAAAGTGGTGCTTTCTAGGTGTCTCTAGATCAGCAAAATCAGCATCACCTGCAGAATTTGTTAGAAATGCAGATTCTTAGGCCACACCCCGGGCTTCCTAAATCAGACTCAGGGGGTGCAGACCAACAATCTGTGTTATCAAAGTCCTCAGAGGACTCTAATGGACACTAAGTTTGAGAGCCCCTAGGCTACACATATCTAGATGCCTGAGAATGATGCTTAGCATCCTCAAGGGTCTGTCCCATTAAAAAGTAGAAGAGAGAACAGGGTTCCGGTTCGACTATTACAAAAGAGAATACAGACATCATTATATGGCCAACAGATTGGGCAAGAAAGGATGCTAGAAGACTGTAGGGGTAGGAGCAAGTAAGACAGAGGCAACTAGATGAAAAGTCCTGCCCATATTTCTGGGTTACTCCTGAAGCTTCTTAAGCTTCCTCTGGCAGAGAGCACTGCAAAGGCCCAGGAACCTGGAAGAGTAAGAAATTTTCTCTGGCTCAGTCCTACAATGGAAGTAGAGAAGCATGGAAAAATAGACCATAAATGTAGACTAGGGCAAGGTCGTGAAAGGCTAAGTTCTTTTACATTGGGCATTTTACTCCACAGAAAACAAAAATCCACTAAAGTTGCTTTTGGTATTTATAGAAGAAAGAGTTTTATTTTGAACAGATAATTCTCATGGAATTTGTGTGAAATTCACATAGCAATATCTAGTGCAATTGTATTTACCTGTTACAGCAGAGTGCATGCAGCTCACTCACACTGGGCTTAGTCTCCACTACTCACATCAGACCCGCAGGTTTTACGCAGTATCCACCAACCTCTAATATGGAACAGAGGCATTTAATGATCAGTAGAGGAGCCGTCTCAATCCAGGTTTGCATATGCAATCAGATTTGCAATATGATTTGAAATGGAGCTGTACTTTGAGAACATTTTCGCTTCCATAGCACTTATTTGGGATATCAATTTCTAAGTGATATTACTAACCAGTTTTTCAGATCTCAGCTGGTTTCAGTTGGAAATTAAGCCAAATTAGAACAAATCCATCATGCTATCTGGCACCTGGCATCAGTGTTTCAAAGGATAAAAATTAGAAGACATAGCTAGTTATCAGACAGCATGTGATGCAAATGTCATGCAAATGAACAGTGAACTCCTTTGCCAAGTTTGAATCAATAGTAGTGAATTGAAAAGAAGGTACCAGCCCTGATAATAATGCTGTTTCCTCAGTCTCTCCACACACAATTGACTCCGCTTGTCTGCTCAAACTACTTGAAAAGAAAAAAACAAACAAACAAAGAAAAATGCTCATTCCTGGCATTCTTAATCCCTTCTTCTATTTATGACTTAAGGAAGCTGAAGGATATGTGTCCAGAGTATAACTCAATTTTAAGAAGTGGGCCAGAGCCCAGTTCAGATGAGATACATTTATGGGGAATGGGAGATTCACCTCTGGGCCCTGAATTTCTTCTTTGTTGAAACTGGAAAGTGAGTTTGGAAAAAATAAGGCAGATGTTTACAGTGGGCCTCTCAGGGCAGTTACTTTGCTTTATTTTGTTTGCAGCCAGATTTGATTAGAAAGAATCTTCTGAAATCATCCTGGCCACTTAGTGAATAATATCTGATATGAAATGTTCGAGGGATAATTGGCAACGAGAATGTAAGCATGAAAGCAAGAGTGGTATCCTTTGCAGAGAAATTATTTGCATTCAAGCAACCTCAAAGCCATTGGTCTAATAGGACTGGATCACAATCTTTTGATGTTAACCTCTGAATGAACCAAAAGCTGCTGCTAAGGAAGAAAAAATTAGCCTGTTCTGTTTTCTGGGAAGAAAAATTAGAAATAGATGTTACTCTCTGTCTGTTTGAATATTTCAGCTTAAAGAAAAAAAAAAAAACTTGACTGCAGAGATAATTACTTGAGTAAGAGTGTTAGAGCAAAAAGGGGCATCAGATCTATAATGAGTTGACCAAATACCAATCAGGTTTGCCTCAGAGCAGCAGAGGGGGGGATTTTTTTCATGCCGTTAAAAAAATGAGAGTTCATTGCCTGACTGGAGGGTGAGTGGTTCTGACGGTTAGAGAGAAGGGACCAGGGACCAGGATTTGCTCCCCCATAGTCCAGTCCTTTATATTTGAACCCCTGTCCTGGTGCAAAAAGGTTGGGGAAAGCGAGAATGAGGCAAAGTGTCTGTGTGTGTAAATGCATGTGCAAAACTGATGGAACATAGCTTGGGTAAAGCAATATTCTTACAGAGCAAGGGGGATGGTGTGAAATGAATAGCTGCCACTGGCTAAAAACATTTCACCCTAACAACTAATGTATTGGGAATTCCCTGGCAGACCAGTGGTTAAGACTCCACACTTCCGCTGCAGGGAGCATGGGTTCAATCCTTCATCCAGGAACTAAGATCCCTGACCAAAAAATACAGATATAAGTGAAAAACTTTTTAGAAACCAATTAATGTATTGATTGCATCAACAAAGCAAACCATTTCAGCAACCAAACAGTGGTCAAGAAAGGGGTAAATGCCTAGAAGGTTGACCAGAATTTCTGCACACTCAGTCCTTGGGCTGAACTCAGTGTTAGGCAATAACAGTGTACAAAGAGACCAGTGCAAGGTGCGGGCTCTACAGATTGACTGACAGGTAACTGCCACCTCACCAGCAACACCTCTCCTGCACTGGCCAACCAGTGGTCATCCATCAGGTGGGAATGGTAGGTAGGCAGTAGGTTCATGGTTCACATAGATGCTAGCAGGCCAGTATGGCTATGATCACAAAACCCATCCAGTCTCTACCTTTATCCTCATTCAGACATTAAATCAGGCATTGAAAACCTAAATCCAGAGGAACCAACTGGGGACACAAATGCATCAGCACCAATCAAGTACTGTCAAATGGGAAGATGGTAACTGCCATGTTGTGAAACCATCCAACATCAAGGAAAGCTAACCCATATGACTTCCATGTGAAATCTCATGAAGTTTAATATTTCATAAATATCATGCAAGCCAAACAAAATCCTTCTGGGTGGGTTCACCAGCCTTTGATCTTTGTCTTACTCCTTTGTTGTTGTTCAACTGCTCAGTCATGTTTGACTCTTTGAGACCCCACAGATTATACCCAGTCTCCTCTGTCCATGGGATTTCCCAGGCAACAATACTGGAAAGGGTTTCCATTTCCTTCTCCAGGGGATCTTGCTGACCCAGAGATCAAACCTGGGTCTCCTGCACTGCAGGGGGATTCTTTACCCTTTGACCCACCTCCTTAACCAGGCTCAAAACCTACAACAGCAAAATCAGTAATACAAAGCTCCAGGTCACAGCCTGTGGGAACTGGGTCGCGTTGCTCTTTGCTGAGACTTGGGGAATGTGGGATGAAGAACATATGCTGTTGGTTCCCAAAGAGGGCAGAGTGAGTTACAAGATCAAAGGGAACCAAAAGGAGAGCCTCTGTGCTCTGAGGACATTTCAAGGACCAGTCCTGGGCAGGAATATCTTGTTGTGATGACTCAGGAGCTTCCCCAATGGCTCAGCAGGTGAAGAATCTGCCTGCAGTGTAGGAGATGCAGGAGGCACAGGTTCGATCCCTGCGTGGAGAAGATGCCCCAGAGAAGAAAATGGCAGTCTGCTCTGTATTCTTGCCTGGACAATCCCATGGACAGAAGAGCCTGGTGGGCTACAGTCCAAAAGGTTGCAAAGAGTAGATTGACCGAGACTAAGCACACACAGCTAGAGTAACTGGTGGCCGCAGCAGCTTAACCCATTCTTATCAAAGAAGTGTCTGTCTGTGTATATGTGGGTGAGGAAGGGGATGAGCAAGAAGTCTATGAGGACCCCAGAGGATGCTGCCAAGATCACTCCCCCAGATAAGTTCCCTCTCCTCCTCTTCACACCCTCTCCACTAATTCAAAGCATGGCCACTGCCATCCTGAACATTAGAATCACGCTTATTCATAGCTAGCATATTCATGAGCTTTTTATTATTTCAAGGATGCTCAAAGCATGTCATTTGTGCAGCTTAAATAGAATGGAAATAGTCACAAGGGAATTTGGTGAATGGGATAAAGGAATGTAAGGATGCAGGGGCTTCTCCCCAGGGCACTGGCGACGAGGGAGCTTTAACTGAATACTGCTTCAAGTCTGAAGTCTCTCACTGCAAAGGGGTCTGTTTATTTTTTCATATAGAAAAAGAGCTTCAAAGGGCATGTTTTTGCTTTGGTTTTCCTTTGGGCAACATAAAAGGGGAGAACAAAGGGAATTCAGAACCTCTTTCTTTTTTTTTTTTTTTTTTCTTTTTTTTTTTTTTTTTGCCACGGGCCACTCAGTAGATAATCTAAGTTCAGAAGTACCAGTGAAGGGCTGATCTGCCCTTCTGCATGCCCAATGCCGCCCTTGACGTGGCAGGCAGTCCTGACGCTGTTTCTTCAGCCAGGACCCAGAGGAAGGAGATCTCTCCTTAGAGTCAGAAAGAAACTTCTCTCAGCAAAGGGAAGAAATGTGTTCGAGGTCCCACGTCACGTGCTGAGAGCAACAGCCCTATCACGCTTCTTGGTCGAATCCTGGTCCTGTCACTAAGCTCTGCAATCTTGGCAAGTTACTTAACCTCTATGTGTCCCTGTTACCTTATCTATAAGGACAAAAATAATAACTACTTTGTAGGATTGTCATGAGGATTAAACAAGATTCTGGACATGACTCACACACAGTGAACACTGAATAAATATTAGCTAGTTTTGCTGTTGTTATCATTATCACAGAAACCTGTACCTTAACTGTATACTCCTGATTTGTTCTGACATAAACTGCAGGATTATTTTTTTGATATAAGGCAAAATAAATAAAAGCAAAAATAAACAAATGGAACCTAATTAAACTTAAAAGCTTTTGCACAGCCAAAGAATCCATCAACAAAATAAAAAGACAACCTGTGGAATGGAAGAAAAATCTTTGCAAATGACCAACAAAGGGTTAATAACTCATACAACTCAATCCCCCAAAAAAAAACCTCAACCCAAATGATGGTCAGAAGACCTGAATGGACATTTTTCCAAATGAGACACACAGATGGCCAACAGACACATTAAAAGATACCCAGCATCACTGATTATTAGAGTAATGCAAATCACAACAATGTTATCACCAAAAAGTCTACAAATAAAAAATGTTGGCGAGGATGTGGAAAAAAAGGAACCCTTGTACATTGCTGGTGGGAGTGTAAATTGGTGCAGTCACTATGTAAAACAGTATGGAGGTTCCTGAAAAAAATAAAAACAGAACTACCATGTGATCCAGAATTTCCACTCCTGGGTATAAATCTGGGAAAAAAAATAAGAACAAGCAGGTATTTAAACTCCTTTGGGGGTCTTCTAATCAGCTGCAAGCGTATCCTCTCACAGACTCAAGAAAACCTCAAGATACAAGCAAAGCATCATAAAGGTATTAGTTTAACTCAGAAAGTCTGTGTCCAGCGTAAAATGTGTGGAGACAGTAAAACAACAGGGAGAATTGTATTTGGTGTAGTGTTAACTAGAAGGAAAAAAAATACAAAATCATGTTCACACTGCAATTACCAGTGTATAAGCATTCGAGTAATTGAGAAAGAAATAGGAAAAATTAAAAGTTTTGCAAGAGCAAGGAAGTAAGGATGTTTTCTTCCTTCTCAACTTCCTTTATTATTATAGTATTGTTTTTGCAGTAAAGAGGCTCATGCTGTTTTGGTTGCCCTGCACCGCCTGGTGTACCCTAACCACTTGCAGACCTGGGATGTCCTGACTTAAACCGTAATTATATTAAAAATGAAATGGAATAAATGAATAATAATAACCATAAGAGCTGCTGTGAATTAACCATAATTGTCTTAATGATTAGAGTAGCTATGAATTAAGAAGCCAGTTGTAATCATAATGGCCACTGCAATAATGAGCTAGAAAATGAGTGCATGCAAATGGATCCATGAGGAAAGAGACCAGAATATATGGCCAAAGACCAAAGGTCTGTGTGAGGGAAGATGGAAAATTACAAGAGATTACACCAGCCAAGAAAGATTCCAACAGGAGCACCAGCCAGAGGGCTTTCTCCTCCAAAGCAGCTTGGGCTGAACTACACAGGACCTGACCCATCTAAGAAGAGCAAATATGCATGTCCCAGAGTGGAGACTGACATACAGATGCTTCAAGGATGAAGATGGTGGAAGTGGGTGCCTCTAAAAGTGGGGAGAAGATCACAAAACCACCTGAAGTTGATGAGGCTACATCTGGACACACTGCCCTTCTGAGGGGCGTGTTCAGGCTCTGACTCCTATGTAAAACAAACTCCAGTATAGAACTTCCCCTAAGTATTCCATCTACAGAATTAACTCATAGACCCTGTATCTCTGGACCTGCAGATATGGCACTCGGAACATAAACTTGCCAATGAATGGCCCTACAGACAATATGCACTATAAGGAATGCCCACATTGATGGTGAAGTCATTAAGACTCTGGGTTTTGGGAAAAGAAGCCTGGTTCAAGGGTAGCACTCATTAGCTATGCTTATCACACAAGTACTTACCTTCTTTGGCCTCAGTTTTCTCACCTGTAGAACAGGAAGAGTAACAGAACTTACATGATAGAGATGCAATGAGAGTTAAATGAGATGATACATGTCAAGTTCTTAGCACAGGGTTTGGTGTACCGTGAAAGTTTACTGTTAGTTATGACAGTTAACATTATCAGAGTTAGATTAAATGATGTAGTAATTTGCACATCAAAATTTTATTTTTAACTAGAATTGCACACCTTTTATTTTCCAACTTTCTGTCCTGAGATTTTGTATTTGAAAAAACAATCTATCATACTGTATTTGAAGCCGGTAACTGGCAGCCAGTCCTAACTGTTCACTGAAACATTAACACTGAGGTCCTATTTTGAGCCTAGGTATGATATGAGGAGAGAGGTAAAAGCAAGACTTTTAAAGTAGATATGAGATCTTGTAACAAGAAAGGCTTGCCTAGTTTCAAAGCATATAATAGTTAGACATAGGAAGGCACTACAATTGTTTCTTCCCAATTCATTTATTCATTAGAATCACTTAGAGAACTTAAAAATACATACTAATGCCCAAGCCCATCACACAGACTGATTTAATCAGAAAGCCTGTGGGTGAAATATTTATTTGCATCAATATTTTAAAACTCTACACTTATTGTAATGTGCAACTAAAATTGATGCCTTTACAAACGAGCAGAATTTCATCCTAACTTTCCTTTCTTTTCTTCTAAAACAATCGCGAGGTGAGACTCCTATTTAGAGACAATCACACACTGAATACTCTTCACAGAGTGTCCCTAAATATTCAATCCTGAGACAGTTCCACTCCAGCTCAAGAAGTTTGAGTACTTGGGGACAGAGTAAGTAAATTCACTTTGTGTGCCAAGCAGTCCTTGTTCGAGAATCTTCACAGACTCTCAGAAGTTAACATGAAATTCTGGCATATCAAATAGTAGCGAAAAAAAAAAAGATAGATGGGACAGAGAGTTCTTAGTTCCAAAGAAAACCTCAGTTTAGTTCAGTCGCTCAGTCGTGTCCAACTATTTGCGACCCCATGGGCTGGAGCACACCAGGCTTCCCTGTCCATTGCCAACTTCCAGAGCTTGCTCAAACTCATGTAGTATGGGACTAATGTATTTGCAGATCAAATGCAGTTTAATAGCAAATACCAGAGCCTTCTGGGCTTCCCAGGTGGCAGAGTGGTAAAGAATACACCTGCCAGTGCTGGAGCTGCAAGAGACATGGGTTCAATCCGTGGTCGGGAATATCCCCTGGAGTAGGAAATGGCAACCCACTTTAGCACTCCTGCCTCAAAAATTCTGAGGACAGAGGAGCCTGGAAAGCTAGAGTCTGTGGGGTCGCAAAGAGTTGGACTCGACTGAATGTACATGTACTCAAACATCAGAGCATTCTAGAGTATGCTGGTGAGCCTCTTTGTAGGGTTCTGGGGCCTAAAATTGTCTTTGCCTCCTCCTACATTCACCCCAGATGCTGCAAAACCATCTTGGGTGAGAATATGACTTTTAATGACTAGTTTAATTTGAATAAAGCAACTCCTGACCACTTGTTCAGGTCATCAGAGCAGACGGTTAAGATGAGAGGATACCAGTCAAGGCCAGACTTCAGCATCATCTTCAATTTCTAGGCCCCTGTAAGCTTGATTCAGAATCTCCAGAGATAGAGACTTGAGTTTAAGAAGCTCCTACAAGTGATTCTGACGTGCCTAGTTTGGTTTCCAGGGTGGTAGAGGCCTTGAGCCATGGTCTGATGAGAAAAGCTTTAGGTGGATGAGCTCTCCCACCTACTCACCCACGCACCTGAAGAGTCCCCAAGTACAATCAAGTGCAATGAGGATGTGCTACCTGTGGGCTCCAGACTCTATGCAGGCTATAGAACTGAACCAAGGGTGCAGCTTCGCTGCACCATAAGTAGACATGACTTTGGAGTTAAGCCGGTTTGGATTCTATTCCTGCCTTTGCCACTTCACAGGCTTTGAATATTTGAACCGTTAATTTCCTCTCCCTCAGCTTTAATCCCTGCCTCTAAAAGCTGGGGAGTATAAATGCCCCCTGTATGTTTATG
Source organism: Nanger dama (assembly GCA_917880005.1). Lineage (NCBI taxonomy): Eukaryota > Metazoa > Chordata > Mammalia > Artiodactyla > Bovidae > Nanger > Nanger dama. The sequence goes on from CAKJTW010000026.1 coordinate 16,454,113, forward strand.
GCAATGGTATACCATGCCAGTCCTGAGCCTCCTAAATTTGCAGATCCATTGTTCATCATTCCATTGGTCTCCTTTGTACAGTTGGGAGCTGACACCCACAGGCTGACTTCTGGCTTGGCCGGTGGGAGATCCCATGGGAAAAGTAGGGTGGGGGAGGAAGAGAGCAGCCATGGCTCTCTCTCCTTTTCTCTCTGACTTGATGGCACCCTCCAGTGGCTCCTCTGTCATGGCCCAGGCTCCCCCCAGATCAGCCACCATGGCTCCAGTGAAATAACAGCAGCAATCAACATGTAATAGTGCTTCCTCTGTGCTAGGAATGGTTTTAATTGCTAATATTTAAAGACAATGGCACCCCACTCCAGTACTCTTGCCTGGAAAATCCCATGGACGGAGGGGCCTGGTGGGCTGCAATCCATGGGGTCGCTAGGAGTCGGACACGACTGAGCGACTTCACTTCACTTTTCACTTTCATGCATTGGACAAGGAAATGGCAACCCACTCCAGTGTTCTTGCCTGGAGGATCCCAGGGACAGGGCAGCCTAGTGGGCTGCCGTCTATGGGGTCACACAGAGTCGGACACGACTGAAGCGACTTAGCAGCAAATTAACTCATAGTCAAGGCTATGGTTTTTCCTGTGGTGATGCATGGATGTGAGAGTCGGACTGTGAAGAAGGCTGAGTGCCGAAGAATTGATGCTTTTGAACTGTGGTGTTGGAGAAGACTCTTGAGAGTCCCTTGGACTGCAAGGAGATCCAACCAGTCCATTCTGAAGGAGATCAGCCCTGGGATTTCTTTGGAAGGAATGATGCTGAAGCTGAAACTCCAATACTTTGGCCACCTCATGTAAAGAGTTGACTCATTGGAAAAGACTCTGATGCTGGGAGGGATTGGGGACAGGAGGAGAAGGGGACAACAGAAGATGAGATGGCTGGATGGCATCATGGACTCGATGGACATGAGTCTGAGTGAACTCCGGGAGTTGGTGATGGACAAGGAGGCCTGGCGTGCTGCGATTCATGGGGTCGCAAAGAGTCGGACACGACTGAGCAACTGAACTGAACTGAATCTTCACCATAATCCTATAAGGTAGACAGAATTGCTATTAAAAATAAGGCAAAGAAAAACAAACAAACATGAAGTGACTTGTCCGAGGTCATAGAGGCAGTAGATGGTAGTAGCGCCATGGTTCAGCCCCAGGGGTCTGGCATATGAAGTTGTTCTCCAAAAGTGCAATCCTACACCCCCCTTTCAAGATGACTGCCTCAGAATCAGGGAAATGATGCAGAAGCTGTCCATTGCGTCCAGTCAGTCTAGAGCCTCCTGTGCAAAGCAGCCTCTAACTCTTACAGTTTCAGACCTGCACAAGAACTGTGATGCCTTGATAAAGCATCAAGATCAGATCCCTGTCCACTTGGCTGAAAGGAAGGTCCAGCATCCCGCCCGGAGCCTGCATGGTACCTACTGGCCTTTTCTGCTTTAATAGACACCTGGAGTGGAAACTGACCACACAGGAATGCATAAGCCATTAACTGGAACTATATTAAGCCTATCGGAATCAATCGCCAACATTCCAATGACCTTCTCATAAATTAGTTTATCAGGTGGTTTTACTCATTCACTAATAGCTGAAGGTAGAAGGAAACGAGCTTCTACTGCGTGTTCACTCTGATTCCAGTCATCTCTTAGGAGCTCTTTACGTGAATTCTCTTTTCCTTTTCACCCTCCTAGCAACCCTGTGAGAGAAAAGCATGATTCCCACCTTACAGGGAAGAAAACTGAGCTCAGAGGGATTAACAGGTGAGAGATGCAGCATTTAAACCCTGGTCTGTCTGACTCCCGTACACCAGAGTCTCTTCTGAGCTAAGATAAGGATGCTATCTCAATGGGAATTTTAGAGTGTGGCCACAGAACGCATAATTACAAAGTTGGGACACTTTTCACAGAGATTTCAGAGCTACTTTAGGTCAGTTACCACTCTGTAGCTCTCATTTTTCCTCTTTGAACAGGAAAGTCTATAGCAGTTATCCTAAGCTTGTCTCACCATAGTACCTTGTGGGCAAGGGGAGCAGATAACTGTCCCTTTAGATGCAGAGATGCTCATACTGTAACTGTACTGAAGAAGCTGTTAGCTACAGTCAAGGAGCCTCATCCCACCTGAACCTGATGTAGATGTTGGTTTTGCAGACTTTGAGCTGATGCTGTAATGGTAGAAGACATTTTGCATGTGAAACATATGTGAATTATTGGGGGCCAGAGGGTAGACTGTTGTAGGCAGCCTTTCTGAGCCACCATGATCCTCACCTTCTGACAATGTTCACACCCTTATATAATGCCCTCCCCTTGAGTATAGACTGGACCCAGTGACTTGCTTCTAAGTAATAGAATGAAAGGGATGAGTTTGGTTACAAATTTAAGACACGCTGTTTAGATTTAGGTTTAGCTCATGTGTCTTAACTGTCATGGACTATGGCTACAATAAGTTTAATTTTCAGAGCCTTTGTGGTTTTATTTTTGGGTTGCCTGGTTTATCTGGTACTTCTGGGGCTCCACTGGTTCCTGTTGGTGCTGCCTGGGAGAGTGGAAGAGATTTCTCTAGCCTGGGATACAAGTTGAGGAGAGGAGTAGAATAATTTTAATCAGACAAATTATATAATCAGTGTTGCATTTTTAAACTGCTTTTTTCACTTAATATTATAATGCAAGCATATATTAATAGCATTAAATTTTAAATCATGAGTGACATCATCATCTTATTCTGTTTTAACCCTCAGGTCATTCTAGAAGATAATAGATGAGGAGATTAAAAAGTTGGGGAGCTAATATTGGTATTCCTATCTCATTTTGATTTTTAAGATGTAACTGGCAAGTTAATCTTACCCTTTGTTTATATGCCCCTTTAACATTCCAGAAAGGAAAGCTTAATGAAAATGATGGTTTTCAAGGATGGGAGAGTCTCTCCTTCAGGGAATATTATTCAGATTTGGAATTTGAATAGTGGGTACCATTTTTCCTTTTCAAAATGCTATAATATGAGAGTTTGCATTTTTAATTAGGAATAACTAAATTTGACAACATATGAAAATTATGGGCAATGGGCATGAATCTCAGTCCATGAACTCAAGGGAACAAAAAGTAATAAAAGATGATTATTATATTATCTCCAACACCTCCTCTGATGGACTAGCCACCTATATAAGATCCATCAGTCTTAGAAACCATCCCAACAGACAGAGCAAAGGACACAGAGTCCCCCACTTACACCATGGTACTGAGGTACCCCTCATATTTTTCAGTCTTGACAAATCTGTCATCCTAGTTTGTAAGGTCCTTTCAGAGCTTGGACTTCTATAGCGAGGCCATTCTTCCCCAGAGTAGCACAGTATCATTTCCCATATCCCGCAAAACCCAAAATTCCTCTCATTTTTCTGGATTCTAGAAATTTTCTAGTTTTGTTAAGGTCCTTTCATTTTTCTTTATGGACTATGCTGTAAAGCTTCCCTGGTGGCTCAGATGGTAAAGAATCTGCCTGCAAGTGCAGGAGACTCAGGTTCAATCCCTGGGTCAGGAAGATCCCCTGGAGAAGGGAATGGCAACCCACTCCACTCTTCTTGCCTGGAGAATCCCATCAACAGAGGAGCCTGGCAGGCTACAGTTCATGGCGTCGCAAGGAGTCGGGCATGATGTAGCAACTAACACTTTCACTTTCATGCTGTAGAGCCGATTATGAGCTCAAACTCTAGTTCTATCACATGTAAGCCACGTTTCCTTGGATAAAAGCCTCAGCCTCTCTGTGCTTCAGCTTCTTCACTCATAAAATGGGAACAGAAACAGAACCTTCCTCAAAGGATATTATGAGTATTAAGTGAGCCAATATATCTAAAGGCCCCCAAATTGGAACCTGGCATTTCACCCTTGCCTTTATCATCATCACCATATTCCTTCCTGTTTCTCTCCAAGGCACTCCATCTCTTTCCCACCAGGATGTCTAGCATAAGCTCCTCCATGGGCTGACGGTTTGAAAGAGCAAAGTCAGGAAGCCATGAGTCTTGCAGACTGTTTGCCCTCTGCAGTGTCACAAAGCTCCTCTAAACCAGGGAATGAGAGCCTGCTTCCTATTGTGGAAGTGGAAAGAGAAAATTGTAAACCATTGTCTGCAAAGATTACCCTGCCAGTTGTGGTAGTGATTTTAAGACTGTATATATTTATCAAAGCTTATCGAATGGTACACTTTAAATTGGTGAAAGGATCATCAAAAAAGCAAGAAAGTCCCATAAAAACATCTATTTCTGCTTTATTGACTATGCCAAAGCCTTTGACTGTGTGGATCACCCCAAACCATGGAAAATTCTGAAAGAGATGGGAATACCAGACCATCTGACCTGCCTCTTGAGAAATCTGTATGCAGATCAGAAAGCAATAGTTAGAACTGGACATGGAACAACAGACTGGTTCCAAATAGGAAAAGGAGTACGTCAAGGCTGTATATTGTCATCCTACTTATTTATCTTATATACAGAGTATATCATGAGAAATATTGGACTGGAGGAAGCACAAGCTGGAATCAAGATTGCCGGGAGAAATATCAGTAACCTCAGATATGCAGATGACACCACTCTTGTGGCAGAAAGTCAGAAGAACTAAAGAGCCTCTTGCTGAAAGTGAAAGAGAAGAGTGAAAAAGTTGGCTTAAAAGTTCAACATTCAGAAAACTAAGATCATGGCATCTGGTCCCATCACTTCATGGGAAATAGATGAGGAAACAGTGGAAAGAGTGACCAACTTTATTTTTGGGGCTCCAAAAATCACTGTGGATGGTGATTGCAGCCATGAAATTAAAAGATGCTTACTCCTTGGAAGAAAGGTTTTGACCAACCTAGACAGCATATTAAAAAGCGGAGACATTAATTTGCCAACAAAGGTCCATCTAGTCAAGGCCATGGTTTTTCCAGTGGTCATATATGGATATGAGAGTTGGACTATAAAGAAAGCTGAGCGCCAAAGAACTGATGCTTCTGAACTGTGGTACTGGAGAAGACTTTTGAGAGTCCTTTGGACATCAAGGAGACCCAACCAGTCCATCCTAAAGGAGATCGGTCCTGAGTATTCATTGGAGGGACAGATGTTGAAGCTGAAACTCCAATACTTTGGCCACCTGATGTGAAGAGCTGACTCATCTGAAAAGACCCTGATGCTGGGAAAGATTGAAGGCAGGAGGAGAAGCGGACAACAGAGGATGAGATAGTTAGATGGCATCACCGACTCAATGGAGATGAGTTTGAGTAAACTCCAGGAGTTGGTGATGGACAAGGAGGCCTGGCGTGCTGCAGTCCATGGGGTTGCAAAGAGTCAGACACGACTGGGTGACTGAACTGAACTGCATGCAAATTACATTTTAATAAAACTGACAAAAAGTCACCCTGGTACATGCATAATACCATATTCAAAGAAATTATTTTGGGGAAAAATAACTTGGATATGGATTTTTATTTAGGGGAATTACCATTGTAGGCTGTCTTAACATTTCCAGTGTCTCTACCATGAGAAGAAATCAAGGCTCTTAATCATAAACAAATCAGTTTGGGTTGAGGTTGTGGAGCTTCAGGGTGGTGGTTGCTCTTATACATATTCAACAAAGGAGGACAGAAAGCAGAGTCATCGGTCTCGAAAAATTTGATTTCATATCCTTGGATTGTAAGAAAATAATAAACACTACTTCTGTGTGCAAAGCCCTAAATCAGGGCTAGAGACCCACCTTCATACATTGTCTAATTTGATCCGTTCCCATGGCCCAGTATGTCAGGTATTGATCACACTTGACAGATGAGATGAGCATGTCCTAAGAGAAGAGGACCCTTGCCCGAGGTCACACAGATGGGAAGTCCCATAGCCAGACCCTGAGTCCTGGTATGTTGTTGCCAAATACAATGTTCTTTTTACTACCTAATTGGAAAAAGTGATCATATTTTCAGGTTCTGAAATTTGCCACATTTGCCTTTAGGGTTGATTAGTACAAATTCCTATAATAAAATAGGATTCTGCTGGTCCAAGTCTACAGCCCCATGTTGGCATCCTACAGTGAATGCCATATTGTTATCACCCTGGCCTCACAGGAACAGATGGGGAGAAAATGCAGAACGTTCTTCCTCCTGCTCCCGTTGTCCTGATCCACATGAATTGTGGTGCAGCAAAGGGAAAATGAAAAGGCAGCAGTTTGCCTCTAAAGCATCAAATTGCCATCTGGCCGTAAGGAAATTATTATTTAACCATTCCCATGTAGGATTTGAGACTGCTCCAAAGTTTCTGTTTTGCCTTGAGGAGTTGGATAGTTTCAGAAGCATATTTTACCATCTCTTTGTTTCCTAAAAGCAAAGTTCTCACTTTCTGAAATTAGACAACTAATTGATATATCCCATGCATGAGCGAGACAGCAAGAATCTCCTAGAACCTTAAGAAAGAGGAAGAGAAGCAAATGATGATGGAAGAGATTTCCATCAGCAGCAATGATCCAACTGATTTCAGCAAACAGGAAGCTGAAGAAACATGGGGACAGTCAGGGTGAACCACTGAGTGTTAGAGACAATCTCCAGGAAAGACAATGGAACATCATGTCTCAGGATGAAACACTTTTCTTGTATTAGTTTGCTAGAGCTTCCATGACAAACTACCACAGACTAGGTAGCTTAAACAACAAAAATGTATGTTCTCATGACTGGAAGCTAGAAGTCCAAGCTCAAGGAGTCAGCAGGGTTGGTTTCTTCTAAGGCCTCTCTTTTTATTTTGCAGATGGCCCATGCCATACATCCATGTCCTCCTCAAGGTCTTCTCTCTGTGCTTCAGTTCAGTTCAGTTCAGTTCAGCTGCTCAGTTGTGTCTGACTCTTTGTGAGCCCATGAATCATAGCACGCCAGGCCTCCCTGTCCATCACCATCTCCCGGAGTTCACTCAGGCTCACGTCCATCGAGTCCGTGATGCCATCCAGCCATCTCATCCTCGGTCGTCCCCTTCTCCTCCTGCCCCCAATCCCTCCCAGCATCAGAGTCTTTTCCAATGAGTCAACTCTTCACATGAGGTGGTCAAAGTACTGAAGTTTCAGCCCCAGCATCATTCCTTCCAAAGAAATCTCAGGGTTTATCTCCTTCAGAATGGACTGGTTGGATCTCCTTGCTGTCCAAGGGACTCTCAAGAGTCTCTCCAACACCACAGTTCAAAAGCATCAATTCTTCGGCACTCAGCCTTCTTCACAGTCCAACTCTCACATCCATGCATCACCACAGGAAAAACCATAGCCTTGACTAGACGGACCTTAGTCAGCAAAGGAATGTCTCTGCTTTTGAATATGCTATCTAGGTTGGTCATAACTTTCCTTCCAAGGAGTAAGCGTCTTTTAATTTCATGGCTGCAGTCATCATCTGCAGTGATTTTGGAGCCCCCAAAAATAAAGTCTGACACTGTTTTCACTGTTTCCCCATCTATTTCCCATAAAGTGATGGGACCGGATGCCATGATCTTCATTTTCTGAATGTTGAGCTTTAAGCCAACTTTTTCACCTTCATCAAGAGGCCCTTTAGCTCCTCTTCACTTTCTGCCATAAGGGTGGTGTCATCTGCATATCTGAGGTGATTGATATTTCTCCCAGCAATCTTGATTCCAGCTTGTGTTTCTTCCAGTCCAGCGTTTCTCATGATGTACTCTGCATAGAAGTTAAATAAGCAGGGTGACAATATACAGCATTGACGTACTCCTTTTCCTATTTGGAACCAGTCTGTTGTTCCATGTCCAGTTCTAACTGTTGCTTCCTGACCTGCATACAGATTTCTCAAGAGGCAGATCGGGTGGTCTGGTATTCCCATCTCTTTCAGAATTTTCCGAAGTTTATTGTGATCCACACAGTCAAAGGCTTTGGCATAGTCAATAAAGCAGAAATAGATGTTTTTCTGGAACTCTCTTGCCTCTCTGTGCTTATCTGTGTCTAAATGTTCTCTTCTTATAAGGACACCTGTCATATTGTGCTAGCGCCATATGATTGACCTCATTTTAACTTAATTCACTGTTTAACAAAACCCATCTCCAAATACAGTCACATGTGAGGAACTGGAATTAGATCTACAGTGGCTGATTTGGGGGCATGATATGATTCAGCCTAAAACATTCCTTACCGTCTTGTGTCTTATGCTGAGACTTGTTGCTCTCATCTCTTTCCAGTCTGAGATGAGATGCCATCCAACCATGTCATCCTGCCTTCAATCTTTCCCAGCATCAGGTTCTTTTTCAGTGAGTCAGTTCTTCGCATCAGGTGGCCAAAGTGTTGGATGAGATGATTGAATGGCATCACCAACTCTAAGGGCATGAGTCTGAGCAAGCTCCAGGAGTTGGTGATGGACAGGGAAGCCTGTCATGCCACAGTCCATGGGGTCGCAAAGAGTCAGACACAACTGAGCAACTGCACTGAACTGATTTCCAATCTTTGCTCTGTAGTGAATAAAACTACTTTTCCCAGTCTCCCTTGCCAAATGGCTCTGGCTAAGTATAAATAGAAGGCATTGTGGGAATCCTGAATAGCGAGGGAGGGAAGGAGACAGCCGAGTTCTCCCTCTGCCTCAAGCAGCCTCTCTGACAGTGGATGACTTTCCCCCATTATCCCAGAATCTGGTAGAAAGCTCCTCTGTCAAGATTCTTATGCTTTTGGGCAGTCCTTACCCTAGCTGTCAGATAGTCCTAGGCTTCTGGCACTGGTAATTCCATTTCCTTCCTTTATCCTCCCATCCCTTAAGGGTGGAAGCAGATTTCTGCAATTTCTAATCTCCAAGGTGCTTCCACATCATCTGGCTAACCAATTCCCTATATTGACTTTTCTCTGTTATTATAGACTTAGAATGTCTTTTGTTTCCCTGCTAAACAAAATGCTACATTCCCAATCTTAGAATGATAATTCTAACAGAAGACAAAAACAAACAAAAAAAGTTCAGCCTAGAATCTTAGAATACTCAGGAATGCCTACTATGTGACAATAAAAAAAAGTAACAAATATGAACCCCATATTCTTTCTAGGTAAAGAGGTGGATGCTAATAAAGACTCACAAAAGCAAAATTATGTGATCCCCAAATACAAAGCCAGCTGTCAACCGCCACTGAATAAGCTTAATCCTCAGGGTTCCCCACCTTCATGGGCTCTTCTAAGGCCCTGGGAGAAACCCTAGCTATGTTTATATGGTCATATTTTGGGGTAGAATTTTCAAAAGAAACATTTTTGTATTACTTTTCTTAAAGAGGTTTCTTAGTTTGCATATACCTGAAGCCCAGAAAATCTCCATCTGCTCCTACTGCAAATATTTGAGAATAGACAGTTACAGGTTCAGTGTGTACAGAAGCAGATACTGCATTTGATTAAAGGCCTTTGTCTGTTTCTCTAGATTCTTGAGTTCTAGACACTCTGATCCTGGACTAGAATCAGCTCCTGGCTATAGTCATCCTATTCCTCAACATTGTACTGAGGAAGTAGCGTGTGGTTAAGTACATACTCTAGGGTCAGACAGCTTCAATTATATTCCCAGCTTCTCCTCTTATTACCATGTGCGTTAAAGCCTCAGATTGGGGTCGCAAAGAGTCGGACACGACTGAGCGACTGAACTGAACTGAAATGGACATAGTATTAGTCCTTAATTCTTAGGTTTGTTTTGAGGATTTAATGAGATGATCTAGAACTCTTTATGTAGTGAAGTGCTACATGAATGTTGCTGCTGCTAAGTCGCTTCAGTCACATCCGACTCTGTGCGACCCCATAGACTGCAGCCCACCAGGCTCCCTGTCCCTGGTGGGATTCTCCAGGCAAGAACACCGGAGTGGGTTGCCATTTCCTTCTCCAATGCATGAAAGTGAAAAGTGAAAGTGAAGAATGTTAGTCACTATTAATATTTTTATTATAGACTTGATCTCAGACTTCCTATGTCTCAGTCCCTATCCCCATATTTCTTTGCCTGGACTTAACTTAGCTCCCCACTTTGAACAACTGACTGACTGTATCACCTTCGTTGGTTCTGTCCTAGCCTCAGTATTTGGTTTGGAACTTGAGCCCACAAGGAAACTCCCTAGGAGTGGACATGGACAGGTTCTTTCCACTGGTGCGGAGGTTCCACCGCTGTCCCGAGCATTCTGTTGGGCCTCCCTAGCCGTATGCAGCACTGCCCGTACAAGGTAACAGGTGGACCTTCTGTGTCTGGAAGCAGCTTGTGTCAAAACAAAAAAAACACAAAAGTAGCCAAGCAGGCACAGTTATTACCAGAATTTCCTCCTAATTTCCTGTGAACTTTTTCCATTCTATACCAGACCTCCAGAGAACCTGTGACATCTAATAATCAAGAATCATCTTCCCTTAAGTTCCAGCTTTATACTTTCCGCTATGACACCCTTAATTCCTGCCAAAATTCTCAGTTATTCCTGGTCCATCTTTATTATTGTTACTATGAAGAAAGATAATTGATATAAACAAAATAGAGATTAAGGATAGCTCCATTTGCATTTTCATAGTTTTTTTTTTCATTTAAATAAGCACATAACATAATAGCTAAGATCTATAGAAAGGAATAAAGTGAAGGCATACAGTGAAGCCCTAGAACACCAGCACCCAGTGTAAAATATTGCCAACTGAAACCCCCAGTGTCTTCCTTCCCTACCACGCTACCCTCACTCTTCCTGGGGGCAACCACCATTTTGAATTTGCTACCCCCTCACTCCCTTGCAGTTCTTTATAGGTAAAGGTGAAGGTGAAGTCGCTCAGTTGTGTCTGACTCTTTGCAACCCCGTGGACTGTAACCTATTAGGCTTCTCCGTCCATGGGATTCTCCAGGCAAGAATACTGGAGTGGATTGCCATTTCCTTCTCCAGGGGATCTTCCCGACCCAGGGATCGAACCTGGGTCTCCACATTAGAGGCAGACGCTGTAACCTCTGAGCCACCAGGGAAGCCCACCAATATACACGCAGATGTGTACTCTTAAAGCAAGTTAGAGAACATTTATATTATTTCTGTAAAGAGTGAAACATATCTAGTTGTTGTTGTTGTTTTAACCAAATGGATCTATGGTTGGTTCCATGAGGGAAATATGGACCATATCAGGAGGGAAAGCCAAATACCCATTGAGTGCTTCATTTAGATTTAACTATCAGTTCTAAAATTTCATTTGGCTTTTCTTTTATGGTTTCATTTTCAAAGTTAATTATTATTATCATTTGGAGGGGTTGCACTGGATCTCCGTTGTTGTGCTCAGACTTTCTCTAGTTGAAAAGAGCAGGAGCTGCTAGTTGCAGCGCCTTCTTTCGCTGCTCATCACAGGCTGTAGGCACATGGCTTCAGCAGTGATAGCAGGCAGACTTAGTAGCTGTGGCACTCGAGCTTAGTTGCTCTGCAACATATGAAATCTTCCTGGACCAGAGGCTGAGCCCGTGCCCCTGCATTAGCAGACAGATGCTTATCCACTCTACCGCCAGGGAAGTCCCTGTTTTTATTTCAACTTCCTATCTATTCAACAATATGCTACATTTTCTTTTAAATATTTACAATGACTTCTTTTAAAGTGCTTGTCTGTTAGTTTTAAAATTGGGTTCATTTATGCCTTTTTCCATTGATTATTTTTCTTCTTGATTATGGATCACATTCTCCTGTTTCTTATTTCATATTTTCTGCATGTCCAGTATTTTTAGTATATTGGATATACTACATGATATGTGGTCAGCTATGGACTCTGTCATTTTCTTCTGACAGGTGTTGTTTCAAAACACCATTACATTATTGATTGACATTTTTATCTTATGAAAGAAAGCCTGATTTTTACCCTTTATTTTGGTGCATCTGTTTTTGTATTTGGCCCTTTATTCTAAGGCAAATCCCTTAGACAAGAGATATGGTGAGATTTCAATGGAAAGCCCAAAGCATTTACCAAGACCTACTAACTTGGAAGAAATAAAACTTTTAATTCTGTCTCCTCTTTACTAGGTAGAAGTTGAAAGCTCTGCTTAAATCTTTTAGCCTTTCAGCTATTGCTTTCTGCTGAGCTTCTTGAAATCTCCCCTATGTGTATGCAGTTTAGGGTCAGCCAAGGATTCAAGGAGAGTTTATACACCTATTTAGGGTGTTCCCTCTCCATTCTGAAAAATCTCCCTCACTTTCCAGCTTCTTTGGCAGCTTTGAATTCTGCCTTGTATCATGTCAAGTTAGTGATACTGCGTCTTTCTGGCTCAGATCTAATCTTATAACATAGACTAGACTAGCTAACCCCAATGAGAAAACCATATAAATGTATATTCCATCCAGTGCTGTTTCCTTCTTTCAAGTATTAACAGCTTCCAGTTTCTGCCTGCTGTGGGTCACTCTCCAGTGCCTTCAGATGTCTTTTCTTCAGTATTTTGTTCAGAATTTATGATTATTGTCAGTAGAAACATTAGTTGATACAAGACACTCTGCTGTTATTGACCTGGATCAAAAGTGACATTTTTACGAATTAAAAATATGCTCCAAAAGATCAAGTAACTAATTTTCTTTTTCTCACCTAGGACACTAAAGTCATGTCAGACCAGCTATTTAAGATGGTACAGTTGTTTCAGTAACAGGGAAATAGTGTCACAAAAATACAGTTTGTTATACCTGGTGAGAAGGTACTGCCTTGTAGGTGATAATATGCCTCAAGCACTTCTTAAACCAGCCAAAGTTTCCACAACCAAAACATCAGTTCTGATAGGTTATTTTATAGACTTTTCTTATTTTCCACCCGGAACTTTAAGGCCATCATAGAACATATGTCCTAAGTGAAATATCCAGCACAGTTTTACTTGAAACCTTCTAATTCTTCAAGTATAATTTTGTGGTAGGAGGAAAATTCCTGTTTCCCATAGTTATGAAAATAAAGTGCCAAAAGCTCCAACTTACTTTTCATAGGTACCTGGATTTTGCTGCCATGTTCAGCAGTCAGACAAACATTTATAGTGCTCTCTAGAATCTGACCCAATGTCCCCAGTCCATCCATCACCCTGACCCAACACAGATTCAAACTGTGAAAACCCAGTATATAGTCAAGATGAAAGCAGAACTGCTCTGTTTGAAGTAAATTAGGCTCGCAAGAATCTTGTCAACTGACACTCACACCCAGGTGAAAGAGGCTTTTGAGTTCCACTTCAGTGACCTTCATAGGTCTTTGGAGAATATGTTTTGCAAACTCTTCCTTTAGATCATGGATCAGCAAACCTCTACAAAGGGCCAGAGAGTAAATATGTAGGCGCTGTGACCCATACAGTGTCCATCACAAAAACTCAAATTTACCATCGTCACAAAAACAGCCAACAAGGACAATAGGTAATGAATGGACTCAAGTGTGTTTCAATAAATTGTTATTTATAAAAATAGGTGGTAGCCAGAATCTGGCCCACAGGCACTAGAGCCAATCCCTGCTTTAGCTGTAAGGGGAAGAGATCCTGAAAAAGCCAGAGCAAGTCCTGAATGTCACCACATGTTCTTTTGAAGCTCTGAAGGTTAGGCACTTACCCTTTCCTTACTTTGTCATTGTTTTTGTCATTGGTTACACTTTGCCTGGACAATGTGTTAAGAAAATAGACACTGACATTCTCAGCATCTTTGAAGTATCTATCCTTTCTTATCTGTGGTGGTAGTTTAGTCACTAAGTCATGTCTGACTCTTGCAACCCCATGGACTGTAGCCTGCCAGTCTCCTCTGTCCATGGGATTTCCCAAGCAAGCATTCTGGAGTAAGCTGCCATTTCCTTCTCCAAGGGATCTTCCTGATTCAGGGATTGAACCCAAATCCCCTGCATTGCAGGCAGATTCTATACAAACTCAGCCACCAGGGAAGTCATTCTTATCTGTAGAAAATGTTTATTTAAAAAAAAAATAGAGAGGGCACAGCAATAATGATTGGCAAGTACAACCATTACTGGAATGTTCAAACTACAATACCATTGTGCTCATTTCACATGCTAGCGAGGTAATGCTCAAATTCTTCAAGCTAGGCTTCAACAGTACCTGAATTCAGAATTTCCAGATGTACAAGATAGATTTTTTTAAAAAATCAGAGGAGCCAGAGATCAAACTGCCAACATCTATTAGATCATATAAAAAAGCAAGAGAATTCCAGAAAAACATCTACTTCTGCTTCACTGACTACGCTAAAGCCTTTGACCGTGTGGATTACAACAAACTGGAAAATTCTTAAAGAGATGGGAATACCAGATCACCTTACCTGCCTTCTGAGAAACCTGTATGCAGGTTGAGAAGCAAGTTAGGACTGGACAACTGGTTCAAAATTGGGAAAGGAGTGTGTTAAGGTTATATATTGTCACCCCGCTTATTTAACTTATATGCAGAGTACATCATACAAAATGCTGGATTAGATAAACTATAAGCTAGAATCAAGATTGCTGAGAGAAATATCCTGGAAAACACCCTGATGCTAGGAAAGACTGAGGGCAGGAGGAGACGGGGGAGATAGAGGATGATATGATTGGATGGCATCACCAACTTAATGGACATAAATTTGAGCAAACTTCCAGAGATAGTGAAGGACAGGGAAGCCTGGCATGCTGCATTCCATGGGGTCATACAGAGTCATACATGACTGAGCAACTGAACAACAGATATGCAGATGATACCATTCTCGTGGCAGAAAGCAAAGAGGAAATAAAGAGTCTCTTGATGAAGGTAAAAGAGGAGAGTGAAAAACCTTGCTTAAAACTCAACATTCAAAAAAGTAAGATCATGGCATCTTGTCTCATCACTTCGTGGAAAATATATGGGGAAAAGTGGAAACTTTTCCAGATTTTGTTTTCTTGGGCTCAAAAATCACAGGATGGTGACTGCAGCCATGAAACTTGAAAATGCTTGCTCCTTGGAAGAAAAGCTATGACAAACCTAGACAGCATATTAAAAAGCAAAGATATCACTGTTGCAACAAAGGTTTATAGCTTTTCCAGTAGTCATATATGGATGTGGGAGTTGGACCATAAAGAAAGCTGAGTTCCAAAGAATTGATGCTTCTGAACTGTGGTGCTGAAGAAGACTCTTAAGAATCCTTTGGACAGCAAGGAGCTCAAACTAGTCAATCCTAAAGGAAATCAACCCTGAATATTCATTGGAAGGACTGATGCTGAAGCTGAAGCTCCAATACTTTGGCCACCTGATGCAAAGAGCCGAATCATTGGAAAAGGCCTTGATGCTGGGAAAGATTGAGGGCGGAGGAGGACAAGAGAACAACAAAGGACAAGATGGTTGGGTGGCAACGTTGACTCAATGGACATGAGTTTGAGCAAACTCCGGGAGATGGTGAAGGACAGGGAAATTGGCAGTGATAGAGTCCATGGGGTCGCAAAGAATCAGACACAACTTAGCAACTGGACAACAACAACCATCACTAGCTGTGCAGAACATGGGCAATTTTATTCCTCTCTCTGAGCCCCTTTCATCATCTGTAAAATGGGAATCATAAAAGCTACTCTACAGAGTTGTCATGAGGATTAAAGAACTTCAGAGTAAGTGCTGAATAAGTGGTAGGTCCCTTTCCCTTTGTATTAGACACAGAGGGAAAGGATGAGTTCCTTCTGAAAAGTGAAATCAAAGGAACAGAATCAAAAATTCAATTTGCCTACAAAATCTTGTCTAGTAATTCCTCTTGAAATGTCAGTATTATTTTAAAGAACTCCAAGTCTATCTCTTCCAATGGAATATGCAATAAGTTCAGCCTGATGCAGGGGGTGGGGGGACGTCAATATTAGGGAAAGGGCCCAAGTGACCCAGGTTGTTGTTCTAGCTCAGTAGTGAAATGTTGTGTTCTCTTTATTATAAATTTCTTTAAATTCCTCAGTTGTTAAAATGATGACGGCTAACTTGCTGCTGCTGCTGCTGCTAAGTCGCTTCAGTCGTGTCTGACTCTGTGCAACCCCATAGACGGCAGTTCACCAGGCTCCCCCATCCCTGGGATTCTCCAGGCAAGAACACTGGAGTGGGTTGCCATTTCCTTCCCCAATGCAGGAAAGTGAAAGTGAAAGTGAAGTCGCTAAGTCATGTCCGACTCTTCACGACCCCATGGACTACAGCCCACCAGGCTCCTCCATCCATGGGATTCTCCAGGCAAGAGTACTGGAGTGGGGTGCCATCGCCTTCTCTGGATGGCTAAACTAGGGGTTTCCAAACTGTCAGAAAATCAAAGGTTCCTGCACTCAAGAATCAGGTATTATGTGAATAAAATGCGAACATATAGAGATAGAAAAAAACAACATTAAAAGTAGTCCTAGAGTTCAAAGTATAAGAAACATTGGGTTAGATGATGCCTTAGGTGGCTGCCAGTTCTAACTGCCCATATTTCAGTGAACACATACACGCAAAATAAATGTGATTGCCAGTACGGCATTGTGATTCACGAGGCATCTTATTAGTCACACTGAGTTCACACTATGAATGCAGTTAGTCTGCATTCATACTGTGGATTCTCTCTTTGGCTGTTTGAAAATCAATGGAGCCCAGCTCCACTGCAGGGAGGCATGGTATCAGTGTACACAATCAATCTGCCCTCTCTGAAGAAGTATCAGTGCCCAGTGACATGGAAAAAGTTACTATGATGGAGAAAGAGCTTTGAGACAATATCTCGAGGGTGGCTGAATTTACAGTTTCATTTAGCAAGTGCACAGCTGCTGCTCTAGAACTAGAGGTAAATTATGGAAGATATCATTTGTTTTTGCCTGCTCAGCATCCTTTCCCATTCCTGTTTCCATTTCAGTTTCCCTTGGAAGTGAAGGGACTGGATTGCAAGTCTTACTATAAAATTGTAAGCAAGATCATGTTATCCTAGCATTAAGACCAACAAGCACTTCAATGGGACAAAACAGAGTTCTGGGGCAGACCCAACTGATATTCTGACAAAGATGCAAAGGTAATTCAACTGATAAAGTATAATACGTGCAACAACTATTAAGGAAACCATTGGAAATCTGTACCTCGACACCACATACAAAAATTAACTCAATATACTTGTGGGGCCTAAAACAACAAACTTTATAAAATAAACTACATGGCTTCTAGAAGAACACATATGAGAAAGCCTTAGTGACTCTGGATTAAGAGTTTTTAGATAAAACATCAAAAGCACAATCCATAAAAGGAAAAAAAAACCTGATAAATTGAACTTCAAGATTTTAAACTTTTGCTCTTTAAAGACACAGTTAAAAGAATAAAAAGCCACAAAAAGGGAGAAAATATTTGAAAAGGAACTTATATCCAGAAAAAATAACTCTTAAAAGTCCACAATAAGAAAAACAGACTAGCTTTTAAAACAAGCATAAGATCTGAACAGATACTTCACTAAAGAAGACACATCTGTGGCAAATAAGCACATGGAAACATGGTCATTTATTAATCATTAGGGAAATTCAAATTAAAACCTCAATGTGGTACCCGTGCATACCTATTAGAGTAGCAAAATTTGAAAGGTTACCAATTCCAGGGGATAGTTATGACTTAGAGAACTAGAACCTTCACACACTGCTGGTGGAAATGTAAAATGGTTCAGCAGTCACTTTGGAAAAGTGTGGCAGGTTCACAAAAAAACGAACATAAAATTACTTTATGATTCAGTCGTTCCACTTCTAGCTATTTACCCAAGAGAAATGAAAGTGTATCTCCCTACAAATACTTACATGTGAATATGTACAGCAGCTTTATGTGTACTGGCCAAAATTCCAGAACCAACCCCAGTCCATCAACCGGTGATAACTAGATAAATTGTCATACACAAATGAATACTCACAAATAAAAAGGGATACACCATGGGCAAATGATTTAACATGGATAAATCTCAAAGTAATTATGTTAACAGGAAACAGCTGGCAAAAAGAATATGGTTCTGTTTATATAAAATTCTAGAGAGCACAGACTAATCAAAAGCAGATCAGTGGTCACCAGGCTGGGGGAAGGGACAGGAGGGAAGTGTCACCAAGGGGCAGAGGAAACTTTTCAGGTGACAGGCATGTTCATAATCTTGATTATGAGGATGATCTCACAGGCATATAGTGAAAGTGAAGTGAAGTCGCTCAGTTGTGTCCGACTCTTTGCCACCCCATGGACTGTAGCCTAACAGGCTTCTTTGTCCATGGGATTCTCTAGGCAAGAATACTGGAGTGGGTTACCATTTCCTTCTCCAGGGGATCTTCCCCACCCAGGGATCGAACCTGGGTCTGCAGCATCGGAGGCAGACGCTTTAACCTCTGAGCTACCAGGGAAGCCCCACAGGCATATGGGAATGTCAATATGTACCAAGGAACTGGCAACCCACTCCAGTGTTCTTGCCTGGAGAATCCCAGGGACTGGGGCACCTGGTGGGCTGCCCGTCCATGGGGTCGCACAGAGTCAGACACGACTGAAGCGACTAAGCAGCAGGATACACTTTAACTATGGACTGTTTGTTGGTATGTTAATTATACTTCAATAAAGCTGTTTTGGGTCTTCCCTGGTGGCTCTATGGTAAAGAATCTGCCTGCCAATGCAGAAGATGTGGGTTCGATCCCTGGGTCAGGAAGATCCCTGGAGGAGGAAATGGTAATCCACTCCAGTATTCTTATGGGGAAATCCCATGGACAGAGGAGCCTGGCAGGCTACAGTCCATGGGGTCACAAAAGAGTCAGACATGACTTAGTGACTAAACAACAACAAAGCTGTTTTTAAAGACAATAATAAAAATACTTTTCCTTTGTATATCCACATCCCCTTGCAATGTAATTTTGCAGCTGCTTCCATCAAGAGGAAGAGTCCTTCTCCATCCTTTGAACCTGAGATGGCTAACAGAATGTGCTAGGAGTGGTGTTGTTGCCTGTTCTGAAGCCTGGGTCTTAAAATACTTGTTAATTCCCTACTGACTTAGTCCATTGGGGTTACAATAACAAAACCATCAACAGGGTGGTTCAGCCAACATTTATTTCTCACAGTTTTGGAGGCAGAGAATTCTGAGACCAAGGTACCCACAGATTCAGTGTCTGGTGAGAGCTCACATCCTATTCATGGAGGACTGACTTCTCACTGGGTCCTCACAGGAGCAAAGGGGCAAAGGTGCTCTTAGGAGTCTCCTCTGTGAGGACGCTGATTCCGTTCATGAGGACTCTGCCCTCCAGACCTAATTACCTACCAAAGGCTCCTACCTTCTAATACCATCATTCCGGGGGTTAGGATTTCAACATATGAATTCTGGGGGACACGAACATTCAGACTCTAGCACCCACTCTCCCTCAGAACCCTGCTGTGACCCTATGAACAGGGAAGCAAGAGAGAGGATGGAAGACACATGGCCCAGCCACTCCCTCTCCGTTTTAACACCCAGTCACCCCCAGAGGCAGAACCCGCCTACCTAGCCTGCAGTCAAGGAAACTGAGTATATTAGAGGATCTAAGATCATATGAACTGCTCAGCTGAGGCCAACTTGAACTTTCAACCCTCTGAATCAAGTAAATAGCTGTTGTGCTATAACACTAAGTGTGGAGTGGTCTCATTTGTGGTTAATATTAATACATACATGATTCACTTCCCATCCCATCCAGGACCATATTCCTCACTCACCCAACTGGACTTGATCTTGGTGGGGCAGCTAGAGATTAGGAACTGTTCACTATCTTAGGCCACCTACCTTCACTCTACTGAGAACTTTCATTTTTCATACACCAAACGTGAATGTCTATTATCTAGGCACTGTGCTAGACTCCAAGGGTAGATGATGTATGAGACAGTCCCATCACAGGAGATCTGAGATTGTAAATCAGAGTTACAGGGGGTAGCAGCAAGCATATCAAATTCATTTTTTCCCTTTTTAGGTTGGCTTTGTTGTCTTGGATATTTCTAAATCAGTTAATTTCTCTCATAAGCTTAGTATGAAATCCCTCCCTACTCTACGAAGAGTTAAAGAAAACGGGCTAAACCTTCTGTGAAACAAAACACAATTCAGGCAGCATTAGAAAAGGATGCCATTCAAAGAAGGATGTGATCACAAGTGAGAAAGGAGTGAACTTATACAAGAACTGTTGTTCAGTAGATCAGTCATGTCAGACTCTTTGCAACCCCTTGGACTGTAGCCTGCCAGGTTCCTCTGTCCATGGAATTTTCCAGGCAAGAATACTGGAGTGAGTTGTCATTTCCTTCTCCAGAGTATCCCCTGACCCAGGGATCTCTTGCATCAAACCTGCATCTCCCGTGTCTCCTACATTGGCAGGCGAATTATTTACCACTGAACCACTAGGGAAGCCTGTACAAAAATTACTGAGGGTAAAGGTGCATAGTTTGGAAGCAGATGAGAAGTCATAGGATTGAGCTAAAAAAACACAAGCAAATTCATTAATGCAAGTATCAAGCACTGACACTTGTATTTTTAAAAGGCCCAGCTTCCAGATGTTGTTCTTCAGAGATACTGATCCAGGAGACAGGCTGACCATCTTAGTCAATTGCCATTTAAATGTCCTGCCCTCAAGTTGAAGGAAACACATATTTTGTAAAGATCTCCAGAAGAGTGTGGGTTCTCAAGGCTGAGGCCATTCCACTCCCAAGAAGTGGTTTATGGATGTAACAACAAGGGCAAGGAACAAAAGCATGAGGTGTTCTTTGCTCTCTATATCTATCTAGATCAAGAGAATACTCATGATTGCCCTCAGAAATATTCCTATTAGACTATCAAGAAAATCCACCTCTTGATACCTCAAATGTCACCCCGGCTGCTCATCTATTAAAAAGAATAGACTGCCACCCCAAGGGAAAGGAACAGGAGCCAGGTTCATGGCCACAGAGCTCAGTTTTGGATGAATCTATTTTTGTCAATCTTCCTAAGATAGCATGGGTCACTGGTTCTACTCAGATTCCAGAAATAACTAATGACTAGTCATTATTCACTTTTTGGCCAAGGGCTGAAGAAACAGAACAAGGAATAGCTAAATTGATATTTAATGATATTTTGAGTAAAAAACAAACTCACAAAATTGGTTTTAAAACCCTCCTGACTTCAAGAGAAAGACAAATACCATATGGTATCACTTATATGTGGAACCTAAAATATAACTCGAAAGAACTTATGTGTGAAACAGACTTACAGACAGGGGTGTAAGGGAGGGGATGGGGAAGGGATGGATTGGAAGTTTGGGATTATCAGATACAAACCAGTGTATATAGAACAGATGAACAACAAAGCCCTACTGTATAGCACAGGGAAGTATATTCGGTATCCTGTTACAAACCATACTGGAAAAGAATATGAAAAAGTATGTACATGTTACTGAATCTCTTTGCTATACAGCAGGAATTAACACAACACTTTAAATCAACTATATTTTATTTTTAAAAAAAACACACATTTCAATTAAAAAAATCCTATGTCTCTCAGCTGTGAACCTTTCACAACTCACTATCTTTTAAGAGAACATATTCATTAACCTGTGCTGCGCTGAGTCACTCAGCTGTGTCTGACTGTTTGCAACCCCATGGACTGTAGCCCTCAAGGCTCCTCTGTCCATGGGGGTTCTCCAGGCAAGAATACTCCAGTGGGATGCCATGAAGTCCTCCAGGGGATCTTCCCAACCCAGGGATCGAACCCAGGACTGCCACAATCCAGGCAGATTCTGTACCATCTAAACCACCAGGGAAGCCCTTCACTATCCTAGGACTTGGCAAAGAGAAGAAGTCTCCCTAATCCTTAGCCATGCACACCCCTAAGACAGAAGCCCAGGAGGGATTTAGAGACAGGTGGAATAGTTTCTGCAGCCCTTCAGGGTGATATCCAAGTCCCCTGGTAACAAACAGACCCTTGTCTACCTAACCACACGTGTACACACCACCCTCAAGACACAGATCCTACTTATTTCTCAGAAGCCTTGGGCCTTCTGCTCAGATGAGGGTTCTATCTAGAGAGTGCCTCACATGGAACTCTACCCTTCTTCCAAATTATATCTTCCCCAGATTCCTGGAAAAGCTTTCACCTCAATGGAGAAAGATTTGAGTTGGTCGCTATTAAAATTGCTTTATTATTATTTATTTTTGCTTTGACAGCTTTGTACCTTTTATCATTAAAAGTACTGCTGCTGCTGCTAAGTCACTTCAGTCTTGTCCGACTCTGTACAACCCCATAGACAGCAGCCGACCAGGCTCCCCGTCCCTGGGATTCTCCAGGCAAGAACACTGGAGTGGGTTGCCATTCCTTCTCCAATGCATGAAAGTGAAAAGTGAAAGTGAAGTCACTCAGTCGTATCCGACTCAGCCGTATCCGACTCTTAGCGACACCATGGACTGCAGCCCACCAGGCTCCTCCATCCATGGGATTTTCCAGGCAAGAGTACTGGAGTGGGGTGCCATTGCCTTCTCCACATTAAAAGTACAGTATCATTTAAATAAAAGTGAAGAGCGACATTCCTAAGAAAATGCTTACTGCTCAGGGATAACACTATTAATTTTAAAAGGTTATTACTCGAAAGAACACCCTTTTAGCACACGGTGTTAAACAGCACAAAGCTTAGCATGTCAACCGGCCATACATCAGCAATTTGCCTTTGGTTCTGAGAGTCCAGAAAGAATCTCCTGTACTGGGAGCAGGCTGACTGTGCCTCCAGCCCTTTCCATGTCAGCACCAGGCATAGGGCCACAGCCGTCTTCTCAGTGAGCAAAACCAGATGCACTCATTCTCCAAGTACCACTGAAAGCAAGCCACGACTTTTTTTTTTAGAGACACTTTCATCAGATGTGTTCCTAGCCTCTGGTTCCACTTGGCAACAGGCCAAGCTCAGTAGCCTAGATAGAGGAGCAGTGAGCTTGTGAACCACCTGAAAATTCAGTCCCCACAAGACATAAGGAAAGATTTCATTATCGCCGGTATTCTACCACCATGGTAGATTACAAAGGCCATAAATCAAAGTCAAAATAGGCCAGTCATAGCCCAGTTCACTGGCAGACTGTATTTATACCTTCCAGATGCATTGGCCTCTAGGACAGAAGCCAAGAGAGAAAAGACCATTTCATAGGAAAGAAAACCAGCTTGGCTAAGAGACAAGAATGTAGGATAATGGGGCTTGGTGGCAGAATGTGCACTGATTTTAGCCATAGTAAAAAGTAACATCACCAAAATGCTTACTTGAAAGTCAGTCATTCAGTTGTGTCCAACTTTTTGTGACTCCATGGACTGTAGCCTGCCAGGCTCCTCTGTCTATGGAATTTTCCAGGCAAGAATAGTGGAGAGGGTAGCCACTCTCTTCTCCAGGGGATCTTCCCAACCCAGGGATCAAACCTGTGCCTCCTGCATTGCAGGTAGATTCTTTTTTTTTTTTTTTTTTTATTTTTTTTAGATTATTTTATTATTTTTTTATTCTACATTACAATACTGTATGTGTTTTGCCATACATTGACATGAATCAGCCACAGGTCTACACGATCTCCCCAATGCCAAAGCCCCCTCCCACCTAGATTCTTTACCGTCTGATCCACCCGGGAAATGGAGTAACTGAAAGGACTTGCAAACACACACACACAAAACCTTCAAGTACCAATTCTACTTTCATTCTTGTATATACCACTTCGAGAAAATGGTCTTGCTGGAGCAACCAGCAAAATTCAGAAGGGGCCAGGGTGAAGGAGAATCAAAGGGACTTTTTCCAAAGCCCAGATGCATGCATTCTAAAAGGAGTGTTGGTTTGATAATACACGCAATGTCCTGCAGCAGTGCTCTGCCTATCAGGAGACTACTGTCATCATACACATCGCTAACAAAATCAGACTCCCTCATCTAATTTCACTTCAATTTGACCTGGTTTCACTCCTGTGAAAGAGAAACCAACAATAAATCCAAATGCAATACAGGTGGTATAGAAAATAAACACTGTCTCCAAGACAAAAATTGGTCTATAACACTGAAAACCTATATCCAACAGTTTCAAAAATCTATCAGGATTCTCCCACTATGGAACAAGAAAAATCCTTTTAAATTTCCTGGAAAGAGATTGACAAATGAAGATCTGAAGGGTAGGACACTCCCTTCCCTTTCGAAATGGAGAGTTCAGGAATTAAAATGATAATAAGTGCTGTCAAAAAAATCAGTGCTACACAGTTTGATCACTGGTGCTGATAGGGGGTGCCACACGACTCAGCTTGCTCCTTTCTCTGTATGAAACGTGACTTGTCATCTGTTATGTGGACTAGGTTTGACAATTTCAGTCACGTTAGGGAACATCACATCTGCTGGGGCCATCAGCCACTTTCCGCAAATGCTCTTCAATCTGAGGGTGTTGCTTGAGAATCAGTGACAGTGTTGGCAAACCAGAAATCTTTTCAAGGCTGAGCTCCAGTGTTGAAGGCTGATGTGATGAATGTCTCCGAAGGTGACTGAACCCACTCTCAGAGCCCAGATTCAGCTCCATGTGGCAGTTTCAAAGCTCACAAACACAACTATTTTTGATTCCCACACACTGATTTAGTCTTAGCTCAAGTTTAAAAACTTGTATCAGGTGCCATCAGAACCAGTCGCACATTTTCTTATGCAGTAACGTGAGCGAATCTGTGGCCCACACTGGCCATCAGAAGCAAACACCAAAATAAGAGAGTTCTGGGGGTCTGCTACTGATTTGAGCTATTACTCTGAGCAGTCAATACCATATTTACATTTAGATCTTCTGAGGGATTCTGACTCAGTAGTGTCTCAGATGTCTATTTTAAGAGTCTGTGCTTAGAAACTGACAATAAAGGGGAACTATATATCCAAAGATATAATTTGACCTCACAATATTTCAAAACACCTTTAAATGCTGAGTTGAGTAACACATTTCTGACTTTTTAACAATGCAGGAAATGCCTATCTTTGAATAAAGACAACATCAAAGAAAAGAGGGCACAGAAAGAGAGAGACCAGCTAGAATAACATTATTCAAGCTCCTAGATGCAACCATTCCTGAAGCAGAAGTGCTTCAAGAACCTTTCAATTATGTGAGTCAATATATTTCCTTTTACGATTAAGCTTGTTTACAAGTTGAGCTTCTGGTTAATTCAAATCAAGATGATTCCTGACTAATAGACAGAAGGAGGAACCTTTAGGACCCCTGAAGAGCGTTCAGTATTTTAGTTGATCTCATTACTTTGAGTACCAGATCAAATATTCTTCAACCTCAGTAACCTGATCTGTAAAGAAATGGACTTTGTGACCCATCTTCTCATACTGAAATCAGTATTCATCTGGCTTAGTCTGTAATCCAGTGGAAAGAAATTCATATAGGCACCACTGAAAGAAAGTGGAGAATGTAAAGAGAAGTGAGAGTTAACTCTAGAGATGAATTAATGAATGCCTAGCCCCTCTCTAGGGCTTCCCTTGTGCCTCAGCTGGTAAAGAACCTGCCTGCAATGCGGGAGACCTGGGTTCAATCCCTGGGTTGGGAAGGTTCCCTGGAGAAGGGAAAGGCTATCCACTCCAGTATTCTAGACTGGAGAATTCCATGGACTGTATAGACCAAGGGGTCACAAAGAGTTGGACACAACTAAATGACTTTCACTTTTTCTCCTCTCTCTCTAGAAGTCCTGAACTGGCCACACAGAGGCACTGGTCATGACTGCTGAGGCCACATTTGGGTGTGGTTGTACAAAATAACCAAGAGTAGATGGAAACAAAACAAGAACACACACACCCACCCCCCACCGCATTCACAGATTGCCAAACGACAAACCTGGGAAGCCAAAATACACCTGTAGGTCCAGGGCATGAGAGCAGGCTAGAATCACAGCAAAATGTAATTCAAAGGGAGTGAAGAATCAAGAAGTCCAGTATAATAATGCAAAGTAGGACTGCATACGCTGACCTCGTTACACTTGGATTCCAGCGTCATGACACACAAGGTCAGCCTGGGAAGAGATTCAAGGTGGACAAAAGGTAGCCTGCCTTTAGGTTTAGGAGAAAGAAAGAAAATGGAAAAGGGGACTGGAAGAGGAAAAATGAAGATAGAACAAGAGAAATGAAGTATAGTGGTTAAGACCAGAGCCTCAGACTTCTTGGTAGTCCAGGGAAGTGGTTAAGATACCATGATCCCAAAGCAGTGAGCCCGGATTCAAGCCTGAGTCAGAGAACTATTAATAGATCCCACATGCCACAACTAGGAGTTTTCATGTCCCAACTCTAAGATCCCACAGGCCACAGAGAAGACCCTGCATGCCCCAACTAAGACCAGGCACAGTCGGAAAAGACCAGAGCCTCTGCAGAAAGACAGACCGACCTGGGTTCAGATATGAGTTCTGCTTCTTTTGAGACTTCTCTTTTTCCTTCCTCCCTCCCTTTTTTTCCTTTCTTTTGTCTTTAACAAGTTTATTGAATTATAGCATACATGTTATAAAATCGCACATTTCAAGTACACAAATCAATGACCTAGTAACTTTACCAAGTTATGCAGCCTTCACCCTAAATCAGTTCTAGAACACTGTCATCTCTTCAGTAGGCACCTTCATTCTCACAGTTAATCTCCATCCCCATTCTCAGCCCCAGAACCACCACTATGTTGTGTCTCTAAAATAAATTTATTTTCTGCCTCTATAAATTTGCCCTTTCTGGACACCTCGCATAAGTGGAATCACATGATATGAGGTCTCTTCTGTCTGACCTCTCTTATTTAATGTAATGTGTTTGAGACTTACTCATCACCATTTGCCTAACAAATATCAGAAGTTTACCCCCATTTTGCTGAAGAGTAGTTCACTGTCAGTATGAGACTTATTTTCTTAAGCCTTAGTTTCCTCATCTGTAAAATAAGGATAAGAATAATAGAACCAATTCGATAGTGTTAAATAAATGTGATAAATGAAATAGTGCATATTAAGACTGTAGCATAGCAGCAGGTACCCCAAAACATGCATAATTAATTTTAAGAAGCTACAGTAGTAACATAAAGAGAGCATTGCTATTTCGACCATTCAGTTCTGACTTTACAGACATCACCTTCCTCCTACTCACTATTCAGGGAAGAAAAGGAAAGTATGTTTGCCTGTATTTTAATAGAAAAGGAAAGGAGAACAAAAGCTAAGTGAGTGCCTCAGCCCCCTACCCACCCCCCGCCCCAGGACCTCTGGGTGGAATGGGGAGGGGTGCTTTGGCACAGACAGCTCACAAATGAAGCACCTCCTAAACAGCATCACCCCAACTGTCAGAGAGCCTATTGCTCCTAAGTGAATCTGGGGGAAGATGGCAGAATTGAGTCGGTAATGCATAGATTCACTTTCTAAAAATGGAGTGATAATGATGTAAGAGAAAGCTCCTAAGTAGAAATAATGGTGTGAAAGTAAGGAAAAGAACAAATCCAAGTGAATTAGAAAATGCCACCCAGATCCTGTCATGTACTCAACTGCTGCAAGGCCTCTCCCAGGGAACTACACGGGCACAGCCCTGCTCCAGCTCCCAAAATTCAGAACAGGACAGAGGAAGGAGACAGCTCCTTGTGAAGAGGCATCCTACAGCTTGATTACCAGTCCAGACTTCTCCGTCTTTCATGTAGCTGACTCTGAAAATACATTTTTAAAGCTCAGACATTTAAAGGTTTCATCGTTCCTGCTAGCAGAAATACATTAATCAAAAACTGAAACATGCATGGAGAAATGACTAAATGGTCACAAGAAGGGCAACTACTGACACCATTCTCTGCGGCAGAGCCCATGGCAGGAAGATCCATACTTCTGGAGCAGAAGTATATCAAATGGAGCTGGAACTTTCAGAAACAGAAATAGCCACATTATAAATGGGTGGGATTTTAGGTATAGGAAGCTTTCATATACTTAGTAAGTGTTCCTGAAAGTAGCAAACATCCAAACCAAAGTTTGAATTTCAGTTAGAGCACAGTTATTGGAAAGACTCTCATACACCTCTAAGTCAACATTTCCATTTACATCTAGATATCTAGAAAAAGGAGGAGGAATAGAAACACACACAAATACACATCCATGACCCTGGCAGGATAGATAAGGACCTTTCATCATTAATTAGATCTAGGATAAATTAAACAACTATAATTTTGAAGGCTGCACAGTTTTTGCATTGCTAAGAATAGACACTCAACAGATGGCTTTTGTGTTTAGCCAAAGTAAACAATTCAGTGAAGTTTCTTTAGATCCACAAAGTCATGGCAGGAACCTAATGTGAGATCAAGGTTAGAAATTAAGTTGCTCTGAGGAATGATGTATGAAGAATGTTTTGAGTCTTCTCTTGGTGCTTGAGGAAGTAAGGAGTCTAGGGACCTGAGAATGACAAAAAGGGTGATGAGGCAAAAGTAATTCTAGACCTGTAGTTCTCAACCAGGTATGCTTTGGTTCCCAGGGGACATTTGGTAATAGCTGGAGACATTTTAGTCTCCCTCCACAACCTGAAGGAGAAACACAACTAGTGTCTAGTGGATAGAAGTCAGGGCACTGTCAAACACCCAACAGTGTACAGGTCAGCTCCCACTACAAGGAATTATCCCTCACAAACTTTCAATAGGGCCAAGTTTAAGAAATGATGGCTTTGTGGCACTAGAGAAGACTCTTGAAAGTCCCTTGGACTGCAAGGAGATCAAACCAGTCAATCCTAAAGGAAATCAACCCTAAATATTCATTGGAAGGACTGATACTGAAGCTGAAGCTCTAATATTTTGGCCACCTGATGCAAAGATGCTGACTCATTGGAAAATACCCTGATGCTGAGAAAGATTGAGGGCAAGAGGAGAATGGAGTGGCAGAGGATGAGATGGTTGGATAGCATCACTGACTCAATGGACATGAGTCTGAGCAAACTCCAGGAGATAGTGAAGGATAAGGAACTCTGGTGTGCCACAGTCCCTGGGGTCGCAAAGAGTCAGACACAACTTAGCAACTGAACGACAAGAGCAAGCTGCAGAAGAAAAATAAAAGGAGTCTATTAACAACTTGAAACATCAGGAATCAAACAGGCAAATAGAGGACAGATAGGGGAGAAATTCCCTGGGATCAGGGATGGACCAGGAAGTTTTCATAATACCTATTCAACTTTCTTTTGTGTGCTTAGAAGTACCGAGATGTCTCTTTCCATTTTCTCTACATTAAATTCTATGACATGTTAGCCTTGTGGTAGAGATGCCTTGGAGAATAGGAAAGAAGAACCGCAATCAGCAGAGGGCAGGGAGATAGGAGAGCAAGGTGCTGCAGCAGAGACCAATGGTGATGCTTGAATCAGCCAAGCCAGCAGGGAAGGCTGCCATGTCTTCACCTCAGCAGTCTGCCAGACTTGGGGGGAAGGGGTGGAAGTTCTGCCGGGATGTGGCAAGAAGGCTTGGGGAGATGGTGACATAGATAATGAGGCTCGTACTCAGTCATTCAGTCACGTCAGACTCTTTGCGACCCCATGGACTATAGCCCACCAGGCTCCTCTGTCCATGGGATTTTCCAGGCAACAATACCAAAGTGGGTTGCCATTTTCTCCTTCAGGAGATACTCCCAACACAGGGATCGAACCTGCATCTCCTGAATTGGCAGGCGGATCCCATACCACTGAGCACCTGGGAAGCCCCCTCAGTGTAATAAACTTGCTTGCTGCAGGGTGATTAGATATAGCCAAGTCTGGCCAGAGCATACAGATCTGGTGGGTATCACAGCCTGTTCATCTCTGTCTTCCAGTACCTCACACACCATCTGTACCCTCGCATCTGAGGTTGGACTTTCCACTCCTACATTCAATTGTGGTAATTTATTTCAGTTATTGTTATTTGCCTTTTGTGTTACTTTTTAATTTGTAATTAAAAAACAAAAATACAGCCTTAAATTGACCAAAGGCATGAGAAGAATCTACATACAGGGTCAGTCAGCTTCTCTCGAGTCTCACAATCCCCATGCCAAAGTTTTCAAGTACCCACATATGCCAGACATGGTAGCAATGGACAGAAGTGACACTCTGGATCTTCAGGGCAAGACGGTGACATACAGGTAACTATTTCCACTTTAGTGATGAGAAAACAGACTTGGAAAGACAAAGTTACTTCTCTAGGTTACATAGGTGGAAAATATTTGTTTCAGGCTTAGAACCTGGTTGCCTTGACTTTAAGGACAGGAGAACAAGTTATCATGGAAATATCATAACAAGTGGAACATAAATGAGTACCTAGCACATAAATAGATGTTCAATATTATCAATTTAAATAAAGTGAATTAAAACATTTAAAAATCTATTAGTAGGTGTAGAAAAATCATAAGGGTTTAAGTAGTATAACTTGAAATACTTCCAGGAAGGCAATTTGTCAATAAATATAAAGAGAGCTAGTGAGATTCCTACTATTTCATCAAGTAATTCTATTTCTATTATCTTAGTCTAAAGATGAATGAAGGTAGAGATTTATTCCCAAGTATTATGGGGGTCATTTATTATACAAAAAAGAGAAATCTGCTATCATAAGGAAATTAATTTTAACATATCCATAAAATAGAATTGCCTGTATTTACTAAAGATTATTTTACTAACATACTTACTATGGGAAAGTCCTTAAAATATTAAAGTAGGATTATACAATTACATGGGAGAAGGCAATAGCACCCCACTCCAGTACTTTTGCCTGGAAAATCACATGGACGGAGGAGCCTGGTAGGCTGCAGTCCATGGGGTCGCTAAGAGTCAGACATGACTGAGCGATTTCGCTTTCACTTTTCACTTTCAAGCATTGGAGAAGGAAATGGCAACCCATTCCAGTGTTCTTGTCTGGAGAATCCCAGGGACGGTGGAGCCTGGTGGGCTGTCGTCTATGGGGTCGCACAGAGTCAGACACGACTGAAGTGACTTAGCATACAATTACATCTTCACTGTGATGCCAATTTTTTTAGTATATAAGAAAAAAGATGGCAATAAAATATGCCAAAATATTAATAGTACATTTTTTCTTTTAAACACCTTTCTCTATTTTAAATTTTTTCTACAAAATCTAGACCTTGCATTGGAAATTGTAAACAAAATGAAAACCAAGATGACCTTACAATAACTTGAAAGAGAAGTTCATAAATGATGACTGGGTTAGGCAACAGTAAAGTGCATTTGAAAGACCTTTGACAAAGAAGTCTTCCTCTGCAACACAACTCCAAAATAACAGCCACTCCCCAACCCCAGCCAAACCAGCATTACCTGTGATGTGTCAGAGACACACAAAAGACTCACAAATTTTCCATCAAGAGCGAGCTCAGAAAAGAGAATGACAGGGATCTGCAGTCCTAAGAAAAGACCAGGGCTTACCAAGAAACAGGAAAGCAGGTGAAAGCTAAGTGGGTAGCAGCCAGGCTGGCCCTGGACAGTGTAAACAATTTGTAAAGCAGCCTTTCCCTCAGGGGAGGAGATTATTACAGTCCCTGGTGATGTTAAAAGAAGGAGCCCCTTGACATGTCTATAATAAAAGTGCTTCCTGCTACTATACAATGCCGCCGAGCAACAGCACCTTGGGCCAACTCTTAAAACAGGAGTCGGCTGACTTATTTCTATAAAGAGCCAGATAGTAAATATTTTAGCCTTTGCAAGCCATATAGCTACTCAACTCTGCCATCGCAGTATGAATACTTCCGGGAGACAAGACATAAATAAATGGGTGGCCACAGCCCAGAAAACCTGAATTTATAGAAACACTCGTTGGGCTAGTCTGTCCCTCTGGCCACAGCTTGCTGATCCCTTAAGACTTTAAGCACAGCAGTGAAAGCTTTCTGTTCTGGCTTTTCCCACTGGTCATGCTTCCTCGTATTAAGGCACCAGAGTTTGAATTGCGTAAATGATGTGATTATTTGGGGAAAGAGCTGGGTGAGATCGAGGTAGATCAGAAAGCGCGTTCATTTTACAGCGCTTTGATAACTGAATGGACAGCAGGTACAGAGAAAGGCCTTTCCCCGGGAGCTCACCAATCTACTGGGGACACAAGCTGATCAACACACAGTCTGCCTCTGCTGATGTGAAGCCTACTGGTTACCCTAGTGGAGTGAGCTGGAGTGAGCACCATGACTGGTGGGAAAAGGAGCCAGAGACTGGAGACCCACGAGTGGCAAGCGAGCTTTGCGTGAGTGGAGTCTTTTAGGCTGGAACTCCAAAACCACAGGCCGTGCTTTAATTAGCCATATGACCTTCATCTCTCACTCAAAAAAAAAAATCTGAAGGCCTGACATTGTGGGATTTTCCCTGAGCCCTGTGATCCTACAAAACAGTGAAGGTTTGTGTTTCAGAAATCAGCTTACTGCAGAGAAGCATCCTTCCCCCTGAGACTTAGAAAAAGACTCATGGGTGGCTGCCAGGCCCTGTTTACCTATGGCAAAAACCCTCCAAGCTTCCGTTTTTTGCCCCATAAATAACTAACTGAACTGCTTATCTCCACTGATCATGGCAAAAAAAAATACTTATTAACCAAATTTTAGTTCTGCTTCCGTTACTACTCCAGGCCCCTGAAATCTGGCCCACCCTCAACCCGAATTAGCACCCAGTGCCCCCCACCCCTCAGGGAATAGGCTGGCCTCAGGGTCACATCCTCTACTCACACCACTGTTTCCTCCCACTCCTCCACACCTGGCTCTTTGTAGCCTTGCTTACTCCTCTATAAAACAAAGTCCCACTTCCCTGGTGGTCCAGTGGTTGAGAATCTGCTGCTGTGGAGCAATGGCGCATGCGCCACAACCACTGAGCATGTGTACCCCAGAGCCCGTGCTCTGCAACAAGTCACTGCAACGAAAAGCCCACACTCCACAACCAGAGAACAGCCCCCACTCGCCACACTCAGAGAAAGCCCGCACTCAGCAAGGAAGACCCAGTGCAGCCAATATATAAATAATAAAAAAGAAAAATCTCCTTTTGGCTAATTTTTGATACCCTGGCTTTATAGTTACATTTTCCCTCTTGAAATAGTCCCTTTCTGCTTTGTAATATTCCTTTGGAATAAATCTCTCCTTACTGAGCCTGGATTGCTTTTTCTTTGACGGGCTCTAGTTGAGATGGTTGATATGGTCACCCATCATCTCTCCATCTCCCTCTCCTCCAGTTCCCACCTCCATATCTGCTCTCTCCCACTCCACCCTAGCCCCACTGCCTTCCTCAAACTCCAAACATGTTTCCATTCCAGAGTCTTGGCATTTAACCTTGAAACAGATATAATCTACCTGGGTTACTCTCTTACTTTGTCCCAGTGTTTGTTCAAACACCAGCTTATCCAAGAGGCCTGATAGCCCTCTACAAAGTACCAACTCCCATCTCTCTCCTTTCTGCTTAATCCCATACCACCTTTCTTTCTTCCTTGTGTTTATCTCCACCTGATATAGATTTATTTATTGCCTATCTCCCAGCACTTAGGAAATAAACTCCCCATGACTGTGCCTTCTTTGCACACTGCTGTACCTTTAGCGCCTGGAACATGGCCTAGGATGAGACAAAGTCAGCTGTCAGTAAATACCTGGCTCAATAAAATGATCGGAAAAAAAGAGAGTAAAGTGAAACCTACTAGTGGTAATTACTGAATGCTTACTAGATAATTGCTCTGTGCTGATTTCTAAGCCTCACAATTAACTGTTAAGGTAGGGATTATCACCTCCTTTGACAAATGAGAACACTGAATTACAAAGATTCACTAAAATGTCCACATTTTTAAAGCTATGATGTGCTCAGGCTAGGATTCAGATTGATCCCTGCACCCTTATACTTTCTGCTATAATATAGCCAATTCCCTCTTAAACCTTTATTACTGCTGCCCTGCTATTGCCTGCAAGAAAAGAAGACAGAAGTCCCAGAGTACCACTTCTTTTTGGCTCCAAGAGCAAGGATTTGAGGGAGAACCTGCAGGGGTAACATAAGGCACCTTCCAGCTGTCCCCAGAAGTTATGGTGAGAATCCCAGCAACGGGGGTCTAGAGCCAGAAGCTGGCCACCCCAGGTCACCACTACGACCTCAACAGCCAGCTGTGCCCAGTACACAGTAGAGACTGAACATGTGTTGAACAGAAGTGCCATAGGGGCTTGGAGGAAATGCAACCACCAGAGGAGGAAGGGCACACTGGAAGATGGGGCAAATCCTGGCGGTTATGCTAGAGGTGGCCATTTAAAAGTCCCTGCAAAGGACAAACAGCATTCACATAAGCAAGAGGAGAAAAGGCCTTCGCGTCCTCTCTGGGACTTCCTCGGTCCCAAGTCTCCTTGTGCACTCCATCTCACTGTGTCTGACCCAGGGCACAGCCTGCCAGTGGGAAGTGTTCCAACCTGACCAGCTATTTCACAGTCATAAAAACTAATTACCAGGCTGGAGGTGGAACGTGTGACTCATTTATTCTTCTCAAAGCCAGCTCTAAATCTTGAAGGCAAAAATAGCAGGCACTGAATGCTCTTATCATTCCCCCTGTATGCAATGAATTCTTGAATAGGTCTACCTATATCTATACACCTTATTTTTGACTGAAAAATGTTTGCTAAACATAGTAATGACCTAACTTTTATTGAGCACCTAATATATGTCAGGAACTGTTAGACATGTTCCATGTGACAAGGCATCTTCCTCTTACAAGAACCCATGAGATACTGGTTATGTCCAGAGACTGAGGCTCAAGAGGTCCATCATCTTTTGGTTATAAAATCAGGGTGCAGATTTATGTCTATCTGACTGTAATATCATTGCTTTGTCATCTGAGTTATTTGGCCTTCCAAGACATAAACTTTTACCAACTTCATATTTTGCTAAATTAAGCACCCACACAGAAATGGGGCTCCTCCCCCAGGAAACCAGTTCCTTTTGACAGCACATTACCCAACATAGTAATCGGTGCATGAAATTACAGGTGTGTTCCTCCTTCATGAATGCCAAAAATGAGAAAATAAACTGAGCAATCAGATAAATCAAGGGCAACTATCTACCTCTTAAGAGGGTTCGACTCTTTAGAAAAGACTGAAATCAATGTCCTAATGTATTTCATTGTTGCTAATAAAGAATGCAGTAGGTGTTTGGGAAAATGCTCATCAATTTGCCTGTCATGAAATTTCTAGTTTTTGTATAATCTGCTCATTCCTCAGCCTGGGCAAAGGAAACTTTCAGTACTACGTGACCTGGACCCTGGTCTCAGCTGATTGTCATGATAGACAGTCTGACTCAAGCTGGGCTGATTAGATTTTCTACAAGAATGTGTCGGGCATGAAGTATGAATAGAAGGCATCAAAGCAGCTACAGTGCGTAGAACACAAACCAATGTTCTTGGGGAGCAAGAACAAAGAGAAGTCAATATACAGAAGCAGAGATGGGAAACAGTACGAGAAGCCAGATACACCAAAGAGCCAGAGAGTGGCTGACTGGACACTATGGAGTGACAACTCTCCACTTCTGAGGAGGCCAAACTATCCCCTGAAGTTAGGTCCTGAGAGTCCTCTGATATCTCATACTATGCTCAGTTGCTCAATTGTGTCCAGCTCTGCAGCCCCATGGACTGTAGGCTGCCAGAATCCTCTGCCCATGGAATTTTCCAGGCAAGAATTCTGGAGTGGGGTACCATTTCCTACACCAGGGGATCTTCCTGACCCCAGGGATCAAACCCACATCTCTTGCATCTCCTGCGTTGGCAGGCAGATTCTTTACCACTTGTGCCACCTGGGAAACCTGATATATCATACTGGTGGTGGTGGTGGTTTAGTCACTGAGTCATGTCCGACTCTTGTGACCCCATGGACTGTAGCCTGCCAGGCTCCTCTGTACATGGGAATCTCCAGGCAACAACACTGGAGTGGGTTGCCATTTCTCTTCTACAGGGGATCTTCCCAACCCAGGAATTGAACCCGGGTATCCTGCATTGCAGGCAGATTCTTTACCAATCAAGCTATGAGGGAAGCCCAATATATCATATTAAATTTCCCTTTATTTAAGCTATTTTCTTGGAGTGTACAGGCATACCTTGGATATACTATGGACCACAGCAATAAAACGAATATCTCAGAGAATCACACAAATTTTTTGCTTTCCCAGTGTGTATAAAAGCTTTGTTTATACCATACTGTAATCTCTTAAGTATGCAATAATGCTATGTCTTAAAAAAAACAATGTCCCTACTGTAACTACAAAAGTATTTTATTGTTAAAAGAAAAGCTAATCATCATCTAAGCCTTTGTATTATATTTTTAACAGTAACAAAGATCACTGATCACAGATCATCATACAAATAGTTATGAAAAAGTATACAACTTTGTGAGAATTACCAAAATAAGACACAAAGTGAGCAAATTCTATTGGAAAAATGTAGCCCACCATTTTGCTGGATGCAGGGTTGCCATAAATGTTTAATGTGCAAAAGCACAAATCTGCAAAGCACCATAAAATGAGGTACGCCTGAATTGTAGCACACAGGCTTAGCTGCCTCATGGCACGTGGAATTTTTCCTGGGCCAGGGATCAAATCCTCATCCCCTGCAATGGTAGATGGAATCTTTACTGCTGC
This sequence comes from Nanger dama, assembly GCA_917880005.1. NCBI lineage: Eukaryota > Metazoa > Chordata > Mammalia > Artiodactyla > Bovidae > Nanger > Nanger dama. The sequence continues at coordinate 16,490,550 of CAKJTW010000026.1, forward strand.
TCCATGGGGGTGCAAGAGAGTCAGACACAATTTACTGACTAAACAACATCAACATGCCTGAATGAGTTACCTATTGCTGTGTAACAAACTGTCTCCCAAATGCAGAAGGTTAAAACTATCAGATTGCTTATTTCCTGCAGTTTTAGAGGGTCAGAAGTACAGAAACAATTTAGCTGGGTGGTTCTGACTCAGGCCATCTCCCGGGCTGCGGGCCAGCTGGGCTGCTGGTGGGGTCTCCAGTCACTTACTGGCTTGACTGGAACTGGGGAATCCACTTCCTGACTCACTCACCTGGCTTTTGGTAGGTCTCAACTCCTTCCTGGCTGGTTCTCCCAGAGGGAGAGAGAAAGACCAAGAGATCCTGGTGGGTCCCTATCCTAGCTTCTCCCTTATGGCTGTGGAACTGCGGACACATCACTGAATGGCTGGACCTGGGTTCCCTCATTCATAGAAGGGGCTGACTGCCGCAGCAACTACCTCTAAGAACAGATGCGACAGTGTAACTGGACATGGACAGTGCTTACAACAGGACGTGGCACAGAATCAGCGCTCGACAACCATCAGCTGTTACTCTGGGTTCATGACTCTGCCATTCACTATGCGATTTACCTCCTGTGACAGAAACTCCTGAATCACAGAGCCAGATGGAGCAAGTCCTCCCTGTCCCCTAAACACAGATGAGGATCAAAGTAGTACAGATTCAGTAAATAAAGGCTCCTCAACCAAACAAGAAGAGGCCAGGGGACCAGGAGACGCGGCTACAGATTCTTCATCTGTACAGAGTTCAAATACGGAATTCAAATACGAACTGCTGAACTATGAAGTTCAAAACTTCATATTCTCTAGCTCATCCACTGCTTTATTTGCATCATAAACATCTTCACACTGTTCTTTAATTGAATGCAAAATTCTCAAACTAGTGTTTAAGGACTTGCCAGGCCTGCGGCCAGGCCACCTTTCCCAGGTGATTATTTCCTATAGTAACTGCTTTTGAGAGACTGGACTCCTTGCCTTATTCTGAGCTCATGCTGGTCTCGTCTGCATCTTCTCCCCTCTGCCACTCTTCTTCCCTCCTTCCCAGCTTCAGTATTTTCAAATTCCGCTCGTGGCTCAACTCCATCTGCAGTCTTCTCTGACCACATACTCAACAGCAGTTGCTCTTGATTCTGAATTCTCGTAATGCTCTGGGCTGTTTATTAATTCATTTGTTTACTGAAACTATTATTGACCTTTTTTTTTCTTTTGAGGGGAAAAAGTCAGAACTCTACATCACACATGAAAATAGATTCCAGATGGATTAAAAAGCTATCTGGAATGAATAGGCAGTTCTAGAGAGACGGAAAATAGATCAGTGATTGCCAGGGCCTTGGGGTTGGTGGGAAGTGGGGAATGACTGTTAAGGGATCAGGATTTTCTCTTTGGGATGAAGAAAATGTTCTTAAGTTTGATTGTAGTGATGGGTTTTGCAAATACATAAATATTTTAAAACCACTGAATGGTACACTTTAATCAGTAAATCATACTAAACCACTGGCTAATGAGCTAATGCTCAGTCGTGTCCAACTCTTTGTGACCCCATCAATTGTAGCCCACCAGGCTCCTCTGGCCATGGGATTATCCCAGCAAGAATTCTGGAGTGGTTTGCCATTTCTTCCTCCAGGGGATCTTCCCTACCCAGGAATCAAACCCGCATAGCATGCATTGGCAGGTGGATTCTTTTACCACCGTGCCACCTAGGATGCCTCAATAAAACCATTAAATATGTTAAAACCATTGGATGGCATACTTTATTAAGTTATGTAATAAGTGCATTGTATCTTTTTATGTTTTTTTAAGTATTATTTTTAGAACTTCTGGAAAAAAGCTAACCGGAGACAATCCATAGAACTTATACTTAGTATTTTTATATTCTTCTCTGTGTATATTACATCTCAATAGCAGAGTTATTTTCAAAAAGCTGACTGGATAAAGAGAGATCTATTAAAGTCTTAGGAGACACGGCAGGAAAATAGTCTTTATAATACTTGGATGGGCAGAACCTTCCTGACAAAGCCCCAAAAGCCATAAAAGAAAAAAAGCTGACATGTCAATACTTTTCTATCCATACATAACAAATCAGATTTTCCTACCAGTAAATGACATCATAATTATTTAAAAGACCAGATATTTACTATACATAAATATATAACACATAATTTATTAACTATCAAGGATTTACTATTCCTAATATATATATATATTATTTTTTTTTTAAAAGGGCATATCTGGTGTCTCCATGTAAAAATCTGCCTTCCAGTGCAGGAGACTGGGTTTGAGCCCTGGGTCTGGAAGCTCTCCTGGAGAAGGAAATGGCAACCCACTCCAGTATTCTTGCCTGGAAAATTCCATGGGCAGAGGAGCCTGATGGGCTACAGTCCATGGGGTTGCAAAGAGTCAGATATAACTGAGAAACTAAACCACAACAATATAGAAAGAGCTATTACAAGTTGATAAAAAAGATAACCAAATTAAAATAGAATAAGCAAAGATATGAACATGGGATGCAAAGAGCTGTGAGCAAGACAAAGTGCAACTGATGGTGAGAGGGCTCTGTCCCGAGATACGGCCTCATCGCTCCTCAGTAACTACACTACCTTATCCACAGTGCGGTCAATGCATGTTTACCTAGGAAAACACTTTTTATTTCTTTCTGGCCACACCTCGTGGCCTGTGGAAATTCCCTGACCAGGGATCTAATTCCTGTCCCATGCTGTGATACACCCTCTTAACTGCTTGACCATAAGAGAAATCCAAGTGTAACATTCTTATTTGCCTCCCTTGAGTTTCAATTTGTCCTTTATCTTTTCATTCTAACAGATTTTACATTTTTCCATCTCTACTTCTGCAATAGCAGATGTTCCTTTTTACTTTTATTTGAAAGCAAAAACATGTTGTGTGTATGTGATTTTAGTAAAAGCCTTCTGTTTCATACTTATCCTTTTTTTTTTTTACTTAATGATGATTTCTCCTTTGATATGTTGATGCAGCCCAAACTAATCCGTTTCCCTTCCACCCTGAGTTATGTGATCTGTTGAGAAGTAACATATCAATGGAAGCAGAATAGGAACTCAGCCTTTTCATCAGTAATTCCATCCTTGGTGTAACAGGCGAAATGATTATGCTTTCGGGAGTTTAAAGTAATTGCCTGTGGCAAAAAGTAGAATTTCCCATTTTGTAATGAAAATACTGAGGAGTTCTAAGGGACTAAATTGGCTTTAGCGTCACATTTCCCTATTTAAAAATAAAAATTCAAAAAATGTGCACAGGTGGGTAGAAGGAAAGAAAATTCTTAACCTTGGATTAGCCACAAGAGCATGATGAGAGCTAACTGTGAGGTGTTTCCCCCCACCCCGCCCCCGTGCTGAGAATTTAATAGAAAAAAAAATCCTTTCAGGAAACAAATTTCTCAGCAGTAGCTAAGTTTGAGAGAGCTGTGGAAAGCACAGGATTGAAGCTCCGATTACCATTCCTTCCCCACATGCCATAGCCTACATTTGAAGGTCGATTTAGAAACCAACTGAAAATCCTGCAGCCACCTCAGGAAAGCCCTCTAGAAGCCGTTCATCTTGCTGTGCTTCTGCAGCACCACAAACCCTGTCACCCAAGCTAAACACTGTTCCTCTGAGACCCTTCTCTGCCCTCTCCCTCACCACCCAGCCAGTCACACATTGAGCTCTAGCTCTTAATTGATAGAGTGATGCTGTACACTCTCTTGAGTTTTTCTGAAGTCATGCCAGATAAGGAATGGAAATTTCATGCATAAATGGGACCAATTCTTTCAGTCCACTAATGGTCCCTCACCTATCCTTCCCAGGACACAGTTAACACTGAAAGAGAACACACTCTAAGAATGAAGTGATAATATTCCAGAGAATTCAAGAGAAGCCCAAACTCCAAGTTGTGTTATTCTATTTAAGCTATGCTGTAACAAAGAATGAGTGGCTGGATGCATCACTCACTCAATGGACGTGAATCTGAGTGAACTCTGGGAGTTGGTGATGGACAGAGAGGCCTGGCGTGCTGTGATTCATGGGGTCGCAAAGAGTCGGACGTGACTGAGCGACTGAACTCAATTGAACAATTCTGAAAAGTGAACTTAACATGACTAGAAAATGGATGACCATCTACATTTTCCAATATACTCTGGGTAGGACTTTCATTTGTGATCATCATCAACAAAACACAGTAATAATCTGAGAAAAATCACTGGAAGCCAGCTGTCATAGGCAACGTTATAGAATAAGCAGTATCACAAATGGTGATATAACTAACATTAAATAAGTAGCATTTGGGAGCTGCAGAGGTCAGAAGGTCATATTGACCTACTACAAACAGGTTCTAAAGAACTTTGGCATTTTGAGTAATAATTTTGCCACCCTTTTCTCTCAGCAGGGGTCAGAAATCTGCCAGAAATGGTGCATTTGGCAGAACATGAAGAAATGGTTTCCGGACCTGAACATGAAGATATGATGTTTGGACACTGTGATGAATCTCTGTACATTAACTGGTCAATGAACTAATACATAAGTACATCTCCTACCCTCCTCTAAATCCTTATCAATAAATCACCTAGTGTACATGGGCCCATGAATTTTGTAATATATTTTACTTGACAGTGACATCTTCAGATTTTTCAGAAAGTAGGTTGCTGTTGCTCAGTGGCTCAGTGATGTCTGACCCTTCATAACGCCATGGACTGCAGCACTCCAGCCTTCCCTGTCTTTCACCACCTCCTACAGCTTGCTCAAACTCATATCCATTGAGTCGATGATACCATCCAACTATCTCGTCCCCTTCTCCTTCTGCTTCCAATCTTTCCCAGCATCAGGGTATTTTCTAGTGAGTCATCCCTTCACATCACATGGCCAAAGTATTGGAGTTTCAGGTTCAGCATCAGCCCATCCAATGAATATTCAGGGTTGATTTCCATTAGGATGGACTGGTTAGATCTCCTTGCTGTCCAAGGGACTCTGAAGAGTCTTCTCCAGCACCACAGTTCAAAAGCATAAATTCTTCAGTGCTCAGCCTTCTTTATGGTCCAACTTTCGCATCCATACATGACTACTGGAAAAACCATAGCTTTGACTAGATAGACCGTTGTTGGCAAAGTAATGTCTCTTTTTTCCAATATGCTGTCTACGCTTGTCATAGCTTTTCTTCCAAGGAGCAAGCATATTTTAATTTCATGGCTGCAGTCACCATCTGCAGTGATTTTGGAGCCCAAGAAAATAAAGTGTCCCTGTTTCCATTGTTTCCCCATCTATGTGCCATGAGGTGATGGGGCTAGATGCCATGATCTGAGTTTTTGAATGTTGAGTTTTAAGACAGCTTTTTCACTCTCCTCTTTTACTTTCATCAAGAGACTCATTTTTAGTTCCTCTTCTCTTTCTGCTATAAGGGTGATGTCATCTGTATATCTGAGGTTATTGATATTTCTTCAGGCAATCTTGATTCCAGCTTCCATTTTTCATCCAGCCTGGCATTTCACATGAGGCACTCTTCACACACTTAAATAAACAGGGTGACAATATACAGCCTGACATACTCCTTTCCCAATTTGGAACTTAGAAGAAATGGAGTCGCTCTCCTAGTCAACAGAAGAGTGCAAAATGCAGTACTTGGATGCAATCTCAAAAACGACAGAATGATCTCTGTTCATTTCCAAGGCAAACCATTCAATATCACAGTAATCCAAGTCTATGCCCCAACCACTAATGCTGAGGAAGCTGAAGTTGAAGGGTACTATGAAAACCTCCAAGAGCTTCTAGAACACCAAAAAAAAAAAAAAAAAGTCGCTTTCATCATAGAGGACTAGAATGCAAAAGTAGGGAAGTCAAGAGATACCTAGAATAACAGGCAAGTTTGGTCCTGGAGTACCAAATGAAACAGGGCAAAGGCTAACAGAATTTTGCCAAGAGAACACACTGGTCATAGCAAACACCCTCTTATACCAACACAGGCGATAACTCTATACATGGACATCACCAGCTGGTCAATACCAAAATCAGGTTGATTTCTTTGCAGCCAAAGACGGAGAAGCTGTATACGGTCAGCAAAAACAAGACCAGGGGCTGACTGTGGCTCAGATCATGAACTCCATATTGCCAAATTCAGACTTAAGTTGAAGAAAGTAGGGAAAACCACTAGACCATTCAGGTATGACCTAAATCAAATTCCCTTATGATTATACTGTGGAAGTAAACAATAGATTCAAGGGATTAGATCTGATAGAGTGCCTGAAGAACTATGGATGGAGATTCATAACTCTGTACAGGAGGTGGTGATCAAAACCATCCCTATGAAGAAGAAATGCAAAATAGATGTCTGATGAGGCCTTAGAAATAGCTGGGAAAAGAAGAGAAGCAAAAGGCAATGGAGAAAAGGAAAGATAATCCATCTGAATTTAGAATTCCAAAGTGCAAGGAGAGAAAAGAAAGCCTTCCTAAGTGAACAATGAAAAAAAATAAAGGAAAACAATAGAATGGGAAAGACTAGAGATTTCTTCAAGAGGATTAGAGATACCAAGGGAACATTTCATGCAAAGATGGGCTCAATAAAGGACAGAAATGGTATGGACCTAACAGAAGCAGAAGATAGTAAGAGGTGGCAAGAATACACAGAAGAACTATACAGAAAAGATCTTAATGAGCCAGATAACCACAACAGTATGATCACTCACCTAGAGGCAGACAACCTAGAGTGCAAAGTCAAGTGGGCCTTAGGAAAGGTCACTACGTACAAAGCTAGTAGAGGTGATGGAATTCCAGTTGAACTATTTCAAATCCTAAAAGATGATGCTGTGAAAGTGTTGCATTCAATATGCCAGCAAATGTGGAAAACTCAGCAGTGGCCACAGGACTGGAAAAGGTCAGTTTTCATTCCAATCACAAAGAAAGGCAATGCCAAAGAATGTTCAAACTACCACACAAACTACCACACAATTCCACTCATCTCACACGTTAGCAAAGTAATATTCAAAATTCTCCAAGCTAGGCTTCAAAAAGTAGGAGGAGAACATTTTAAGGAGGTTGGATTTTGGTATACCCCATTATGTTATGCTTAAACTTTATTTCCAGCCCCCGATGGGGCTTCTCCAGTTGACTGAGATCTGATTTCAGTGAGTGGAAAAAAAGAGAACAGGTTATTCATTTATCTTTGTATTGCCAGGAAGAAAGACCTTGACACACAAATGCTCCTATAAATGTTTATCAAGTGAATTATAACCTTAATTGTAACACTGATTTTGTCCTCATTTCAGATACATCTTTGAATGTTTTTGATCTCCATTTAGAGTAGACTCTGTGGTTTACAAAGCACCATGGGATGAATTATCTGAGCCAGGAACCATTTTCCCAGCCCTTATCTGTGTCAGGTTCTGGGGGAAAAAAAGATGAAAAGAAAAGTCACTGCTCTCAAGGATCTCAAAATTCAGCATAAAGAAGAATCAGACATACTATTATAAAGGCAGCATTACTAAGAACTGTGCAAAGATTAATTTTGTGTGTCATCTCAACTGGGCTAAGGAACACCCAAGTAGTTGGTAGACTATTATTTCTGTGTGTGTCTATGAGGGTGTTTCCAGGAGAGACTTAGCCTTTGAATCTTTAGACTGAGTGAAGACTATCACCACACCACTACAGGTAGGCATTATCCCATCCATTGAGGGCCATTCAGGAAAGGCAAATTTGCTCTCTCTGCCTAAACTAAACATCCATCATCTCCTGCCCTTAGAGATCAGCAATCCTCGTTCTCAGGCCTTCAGAGTCAGACTGATTTACACCACTGGCTTTCCTGCTTCTCTAGCTTGCAAACAGGAGATGGGAGAATTTTTTGGTCTCTGTAATCACATGAGCCAGTTACTATAAAGTTGTCTCCACATACATATATATATAAAGGTATCATAAATTGGTGGTAGAAGAGATGATATTAATATAAGTACAGAAAAGAATATATTGAATTAGATCTGCTTGTAATACACCAAAGTTCAAAAGGTCAGGATAGTAATATGAAGCTTAGGACAGAAGTTGGGGCTGGAAATACAAATGAATGATCATCTGCCAGAGGAAATTTCTCAAAAGCCATGAGAGATGATAATTCTTGAGTTTTGATTATTGGAGCACACCATATGTAAAAAGTATAAATAGAAAACTAAGAGGAAGGATGGCTGGGCTTCCCTTGTGGCTCAGATGGTAAAGAATCTGCCCACAAAGTAGAAGACCCAGGTTTGATTTCTGGGTCAGGAAGATCCCCTGGAGAAAGGAATGGCAACCCACTCCACTATTCTTGCCTGGAGAATTCCATGGAGAGAGGAGCCTGGAGGGCTACAGTCCATGGTGTTGCAAAGAGTTGGACAGGACTGAGAAACTGACACTTAACAGGAGGGATAGAATGGCCAGGGAAGGAGAAGCAATAAGAACTTACAGTCTTGGGAGCCAAGTGATAACAAAATTAGAACTATTTTATCTTCTCAACCATCCTTTTAGGGGAGCAAAAGCAATTAGTTACCTCCATTTCGGAAATGTGAATACAAACACTCAGAAGAGTTTGGAGACCAGGCCAAGGCTCTGCAGGGAGCAGAGGCAAGACCCAAATCCAGGTCTTCTCACTGCAAGTTCACAACTCTTAAAGCAAGCATTGCTCTTAAGGATAAGGGAAGAGTTCTGTTAAGTGTTGTGGGTGTCTCTGATGGCTCCAATCAGACACATTCAATCACTAATGTTCCTCACTCCCTGAAATTTTCATCACCAATATCACTCTTTGGGATAAAGGAACTTTCAGAAGGCCTTTAAAACCGCACATTCACAGGGAGGATTTTAACACATGAACACATTAGCAGCTCTTAAGGTGATTTTTCCCCTCGGAACAGGCCTCTCACAGCACCTTTTCATCAAATTTCCAAAGAAATAACAGGTCATGAAGGATGCCAGAATGGGAAAGGGATGGAGGGAAATGTCTTTTGCACGCTGAAAAGCCTCCCATGGCTACCAACTAAGTGTACTCCAACCAAATCAAAGAGGGTAAAGGAAGGAATCAAGCACAGGAATAGGGCAATGAGAAGATGTAAATTAGGCTTAGGTTCTGCAAGGCTGGAACTGGAACTGAGCACCCATAGGGGAAGCAACCCAGACACTGAGAATTAGAGGGGGAGCTAAGTATCTGATTTCCAAGACCAGAGAAATTGCCCCCAAATCAGAGGCCAGAGGCTAGACTGGGGCAGGAAGATCTCAGAACCAGAGAGAGATGGAAACAGAAGGGAGGTGGTCAGGAATTGGTAAAGGAGGCTGAGGGAATGGCAAAGAGGGTAGGAGAGGGAAATAGGACCACAAATCATAAATATTTATACAACCATGAATATTCATGACTGATATTCATGAGCCAGTGGGTTTATGGGTTGGGCAGGAGTGGATTTAGCACCATGACTATCTAGCCATGTGACCTTGGAAAAAGATGCTGTGCCTTTCTGAGTTTCATATCTATAAAAAGAAAAACAATTTGATTAAATTATTTCTAAAACCTTCTCCAAATTCCATTGTAAAGTAAAATAAAATTTAAATTTAAAATAAATAAATAAATAAAAGAAAAAAAAGAAAACCAATCAGAACCCAACACCTAACCCTTCCACAGAAGGTAACATTTTTCACACAAGAATACCCTATATAAGCAATGAAACCCAGAGTTCGAGGCTCCTCTCCTTAGCCACTATGTCGGTAATAGTGGGAGCCCCAGCTTGAGCTTGGTAATAAAAACTCTCTTGCTTTTGCATCGAAAAAAAAAAAAAGTACATTTCTTATCTGGACTGAGGAAACTGTCAGATGCTTAAGAAATTATCCATTGATTTATTTCTTACCTTCTAAACAGCTATTCCGTTTTAGCAAGAATAAACGTGAAACAAACCAAGGGGTGGAAACAAGAGGGCATTTTAAATCTCTAAATTGAAACAGAAAAGGAAGAAAGGTTTAAAGGTAGCATAATAACAGCTTTTCTGTTTTCCCACTAAGAGCTTTTTATCTAAAAGGTTCACCCAGAATGCTAACAAGGCAAAGCTTCAGAAATGCATCAAATGAAACTATTTCCATTTCCAATGGCCTTAATCCTCTCTGTGGTTCAGACAGAATTAAAGGTAACCCCTAAGGAGTTGGCATCCTTCAGATGTTTTCCAAGTACCCCTGCTCAGGGGTCCCTAGGCAAGGGCATTAGCCTGATTCATCTCCACACTCCCACAGTCACTCGTGGACGTCTTCAGCATGGCACCTGGAGGTCACCGGCTTGCTACAAAGAGCACCAGTTAGAAACCAACTGGATAAGCGTTTTCCTAACTGGATGCAGCTCACCACAGGGAATTTCATTTTAGGTCAAACCTACTTATAGGTCGTATCATTTGTGGTGATAACATTATCCTCTCCAAAAACAGAACATAAGAGCTCCCATGTAAGTAAAAATGTGAGATTTAAATTCAACCTTTTGTGTGATATTTCTCTTTACTTCCTTTACTCTGTAGATTCCATGTGAGCTGTTAGCATTTGGAGCTAAAATATTTTCTACTTTAAAACTGACCAAGTACATCCTTGACAACTATATCAAAGCGCTCCCATGCATTTATAATATGAAAAAGTACAAAGAAAGAATTTTGTGAACAATGTCTTAAATTCTCTAGGAATCTTGCCTCTGTACAAATATCAGCACCAGAAACATTACATTCTACCACCACTTGACAAAAATGTCGGTTAGCACAAGCTGCTTTACTCTCTCTGACTTCTGATTCCACTTCACCTCGGAAGTTTCACTGAGCTTATAGAAGAAAAGGCCAATTATGTAGGATGAGCTACATTGGAATCTCATCAAAATCATCTTTGAAGTTTTACATTGTAAGAACATCTGGAGTTTTCAGCTTCAAAATACTTAGTAATTAGAGATGCTACATATCAGGGGAGAAATGGCAAAAGTTGACATTTCTACTGAAAAGTCACTGGAACAGAGGGATTTGTCTCCAAATCTGTTAATTACAGGAACCCACTTCTGCATGGTGGTTGGTGGTAATTGTTAATGCTAACAGCATTGTTTTCTCTTTTGTTGTTTATGCCAGCTTCATTCAGGCTCCCAGAAATCTCATACTGTCTATAAAGTCTTCTTGGATAAGGAGTTTCATTTTCATTGAATAAAAAGCATACTCGTCACCTGTTCAGATGACCCCCAAGCTAATGGGGTTTACTACACCAGGGAAGATAGACCTGGAGTTCAAACTGGCTCTGACAAATTGGATTCACTGTCAAAATGCAAGCCAGTGCAGGCAAGGGGCACACATACTGCAGAGTCTCTGAGAAAAAGGGAGCCACCTACTGATATATTGGTCCCCATGCCCTGAAATGGTCAGAAAGGCTTATAAACTCAGTTCCAAGTTCCAGGCTTATTCATAGCCAATGAAGAGCAAAGATGGAACACAGAGGGTGAAAGGAACATTCCTTCTGGAGCAGTCAAGGCTGGAGAAAGCATCCACATGAGTCTCCTATAGACCCTTCCCCCATTTCTTCCTTCATCTTACTTTCCTTACTAACCACTGCCCCCTCAGGGTCATATGAGCTTTCCCCTGTGTCAAAGGCTCAAAGAGGGGGCTATCCCCCTCTTTCATACAGCTTCTTCTTGACTCTTAACACCTTGTAGGTTTTGCTTCATGTCAACACTCCAAGAATCAGCCCTGGATAGTATGGTTTGTCTGGGATAGTCACAGCTATCAGTGTAGTATCTATAAAGAAATAATTCTTTCTCTTGCTAATATAGCTCACCTCTTAGTGTATAACTTTGATTATTAAGCCAAGTGACCCCCCCTGCCCACCCTGACTGAAGATGGGATGGGGTAAAGGGAGCATCCTGCCACACACACAAACCTAGATCAGGGTCTGTCTATAACCACTGCTACCAGTTTTGGGAGTTCAGGCAACATACTTCTCTCTGGGCCTGTTTCCTCATCTGCAAAACAAACAATTACAACTCTCAGATTCAGTCATCATATTCCCTTCCATACTAATATTCTGAGCCTTATCTCTATGTTAGTCTTGCTCTTTTGTCCTCAGCTCACGTCATACTTTTCAGCCTTTGAGAGTGAATGTATTCTCAGGCTGTCTACTCTATTAATACCATCTTGCTATTACAATCTGATCATAAGCTCAGGGCCTCCTTGCATCTTAGGGAAGGAGGGGATGCCTGCCAAGTTATCAACTTCAGAGGAAGAACGGCCAGCCCAAACCCATAGCCACTGTGACCTATACCTACCTTGTTCCAGAGAGAATTTATGACAACTGGGCAGGATCTTTTATAAAATGCAAAATGGGATAAATTAAAAGCAAAGATAGAAAGACAAGCAAGGGTAGGGACATATGGGCCTGGCAACTACCTCAAGAATAAGAAAAGTTCCCTTTGAAAATTCTTTGCATAGTGCCAATTCCAAGCCATGTATTTGGCTCTGAGCTCTCCTAGCAGCCAAAGGGAAAAGGGAAACCCAGAGGTTCAGTTGAGAAGCCTTCCTCTTCTCCCCAGCATTCTTCCCTCTGTTGGACACAGCCTTTGACTGCACCTGGTACACTGCTCAAATCTTACAGTCACTGTCTGAAGGGGTATTGATTGAAGCGGTTGGAGTTCTTTGGGCTTTGGCTAACTCACAGCTCAAGGAAACCAAAACCATAGTCTCAGAGATTGATCCTATTTCTTATCAGACATGGGTAGGGCAGTGCTGCTCATTCTTGTATCTCTGCCAGGGAAAATCACAGGAAAATGTTGGTCCATTGTAATCAATTCACATCTTCTTGCAATATCTTACTCACTGCCAGAAGAACTGAAAGATGAACCCTGAAAACTGTGTTTCTTACTCTATAATACAAACAGCTTCATGTGCTTCAAAAAGAATCTTTGATACATCATTAAAAAAACACCTGGCTTCCTGAGCAGAGGCACTTTTTCTCAGCCAAGACTACTTCCAAAGAGTTCCATTGTAAGCCATCCTCATCCACAAGGGCTACCTTCTCCTCAAAGACCAGCCACAGTCAGGAAGGCATTGGGTGGGAACCTGGGAGAGAGTGCATTTTTTCAGAAGTCTGGAGGCAGTGAGGCTCTGAGGAGATCAATCCTTAAGGAGTCTTATATCTAAATATTTAAATAATGTGTGTGTCTCCTATGTGTCCCCAGGTCCCTATGATGAAGAGCACCACTTCTGGATGAAGATCTGAAAGTGACTGAAGGACTTTTAAGAGATGGCTTGCACAGTGACAGAGATTCTCTTCCCGACCAAACTGTAGTTATGCTCCTTTGAGCCTTCTGCTTGACAAAGCACCTAAATGGGCTTCCATCTCCATTCTTGTAGAGTCCAGTTTTATTCATAGAAACCTGTCAGTTGGTTCAGCCAGAATCCCTCATCCTGGATCCTTGATCAAGTTCCCCATCCCCCATCATCATCTAAGGGATGTCTGATGCCCCTGACCTGCCTTCAGCAAGAATCAGGTCAGGCCCTTCTAGCTAGAATTCCCCCTTATCCCTAATGTGTCCTCTTAGAAATTTTCCTTCCACTGGCCCCCACCCTGCTCCTTGGCTATAAATTCCCAACTGCCCATGCTGCACACTGAGTTGAGCCCAGCTATATACTGAGGTCTCTTAATAGTTCCTGAATAAAATCTGTTTTTACCCCTTTAATAACTATCCAATTCTGGATATTCTTAAGCAATAGCCATGGGTCAGGTCTTCTAATTCCAATGTGATAAAAGACCTGGGAATTGGAAGGTAAGTGGTGAGGTCCTAGATCAGTTCAGTTCAGTCACTCAGTCGTGTCTGACTCTTTGCGACTCCATGAATCGCAGCACGCCAGGCTTCCCTGTCCATCACCATCTCCCGGAGTTCACTCAGAATCGTGTCCATCGAGTCCATGATGCCATCCAGCCATCTCATCCTCTGTCATCCCCTTCTCCTCCTGTCCCCAGTCCCTTGCAGCATCAGAGTCTTTTCAATGAGTCAACTCTTTGCTTGAGATGGCCAAGTACTGGAGTTTCAACTTTAGCATCGTTCCTTCCAAGGTAATCCCAGGGCTGATCTCCTTCAGAATGGACTGGTTGGATCTCTTTGCTGTCCAAGGGACTCTCAAGAGTCTTCTCCAACATCACAGTTCAAAAGCATCAATTCTTCAGTGCTCAGCTTTCTTCACAGCCCAACTCTCACATCCATACATGACCACAGGAAAAACCATAGCCTTGACTAGATGGACCTTAGTCGGCAAAGTAATGTCTCTGCTTTTGAATATGCTATCTAGGTTGGTCATAACTTTTCTTCCAAGGAGTAAGCGTCTTTTAATTTTATGGCTGCAGTCACCATCTGCAGTGATTTTGGAGCCCCCAAAATAAAATCTGACACTGTTTCCACTGTTTCCCCATCTATTTCCCATCAAGTGATGGGACTGGATGCCATGATCTTCGTTTTCTGAATGTTGAGCTTTAAGCCAACTTTTTCACTCTCCTCTTTCATTCTCATCAAGAGGCTTTTAGTTCCTCTTCACTTTCTGCCATAAGGGTGGTGTCATCTGCATATATGAGGTGATTGATATTTCTCCCAGCAATCTTGATTCCAGCTTGTGTTTCTTCCAGTCCAGCGTTTCTCATGATGTACTCTGCATAGAAGTTAAATAAGCAGGGTGACAATATACAGCCTTGACATACTCCTTTTCCTATTTGGAACCAGTCTGTTATTCCATGTCCAGTTCTAACTGTTGCTTCCTGACCTGAATACAGATTTCTCAAGAGGCAGGTTAGGTGGTCTGGTATTCCCATCTCTTTCAGAATTTTCCACAGTTTATTGTGACCTAGATCAGACTCCCACTATTTAGTTGCTAAATCTCAGACAAGCTGCCTTCTCAAGACAAGGATTAGGACAGGGTAGGGGCTCAAAACAGGACACAATCACTCTGGGCAAGCATCAAGCCAACCCGTCTCTCTAGCCTGCCTCTCTCCATCTGTCCCTGCTGAAGTCTATCTCTTCAGTGGGACATTGGCATCTGAATCCCCTCCCCATGTTTGCTCTGCCCAGCATTTACAAGAGGAGAGAAATAAAGTCATTTATCTAGAAGGTATGAGCACACATGGGCAGGTCTGCTCCTTATCATTTTATAGGTGTAGGGTGGTAGGAGTATTTTTCCTTTATAAAAGTGGACTTTTCATTTTCTTAGCTTCATTCTTTGCATGTAAACAAGGTAAAAATGCCTCCACAGCTCCAAAACGTTCCCTATCACTTAATATAGTCAACCAAGGTTCTTTGCCATAACCGTTTGTGAATGAAAAGGAACAGCCTTTATTAGGCCATTTGAGCTTCTTTTTAATTTAGGAAGACAGTAACACATTCCACTCCCTAAAGCGATTACAGATGAGAGCAACTTTAGCTGGTAGACAACCCACAAGCAGCTCTGTAGCCCCAAACTAACAGAGACTGGTCTTCACTCCCATCATCTGCCCACAGTGCTCTATCGCAAGCACTCTAACCTGATGCTGAATACTGCTTTTAAACCCTGCTTCACCTGCTAGAAAAGGTCTCTGGAACAGAAAGAACTGTATATCCCACATTGGCCAGCTTAAGATTCTTTGTAAGAGTTCCATTTCTATTTCCTGGCTATATTTCCATTTAGAGCCCAGTTTATTCTCTCCCCCGTAAAGGAAATATATCATCAGTTCTCCTTAAGAGCAGCCCTTCTGTACAATGATGCAATCCAGCTAATTAACCAGAGGACTGCACTTAGATGAGGATTGTGAACCAACCTTCTTCCCTGCATTGTCCACTCACAAATGCAGATGGCCAACTACAGGGTAAGACCTAAGGGTGGATTATAACCTCTATTGTTTCCTCTAGTCATATTGATCTTAAATCAGAAGACCATAAACTTTAGCCAAATTCTCCTTTATAAGACAGAGCTATTATGCAAATCTTTGGGATGTCTTACTAGCATTCTAAAGAAAAGACATTTTTGTTGCATTATGGCAATGATTCCATTATTTCTGGTGAAATCATAATTTATATACATTACTGCCAGTTATGTGCCATAGTGAGGTAGGCAGCCCTACAGTATCCTTCAGGGGAAGTATATCCACAAATATGTGTGTGTGTTCAAAACCTATTCACTGTCAAGGTGGCTCTGTCACCAGATGAGTGGTCTACCAGACTGCTTCAGCATTGCCACGTTTACAATTGCCCACTGTGACAGCAGAAGCCACTGGAGACTCACCCAGATGTTTTTACCTACTGGTATACTCGCCCTGGTATACTTGTATATACCAGAGATGAGGTCCTAGATCAGACTCCCACTATCTAGTTGCTAGATCTCAGAAAAGCCACCTTCTCAAGACAAAGATTAGGGTCAGGGTAGGGGCTCAAAACATAACACAATCACCCCGGGTAAGCATCAAGCCAACCCGTCTCTCTAGCCTGCCTCTCTCCATCTGTCCCTGCTGAAGTCTATCTCTTCAGTGGGACACTGGCTTCTGAATCCACTTCCCATGTTTGGAGCAGTGGCTGCACTTTTCTGGAGCAGCCGTGAAGAGATACCCCAAGCCCAAGGTAAGAGAAACCCAAGTAAGATGGTAGATGTTGCAAGAGGGCATCAGAGGGCAGACACACTGAAACCATACTCACAGAAAACCAGTCAGTCTAATCACACTAGGACCACAGCCTTGACTAACTCAATGAAAACAAGCCATGCCTGCAGGGCAACCCAAGATAGGCGGGTCATAGTGGAGAGGTCTGACAGAATGTGGTCTACTGGAGAAGGGAATGGCAAACCACTTCATTATTCTTGCCTTGAGAACCCCATGAACAGTATGAAAAGGCAAAATGATAGGATGCTAAAAGAGGAACTCCCCAGGTCAATAGGTGCCCAACACACTACTGGAGATCAGTGGAGAAATAACACCAGAAAGAATGAAGGGATGGAGCCAAAGCAAAAACAATACCCAGCAGTGGATGTGACTGGTGATAGAAGCAAGGTCCAGTGCTGTAAAGAGCAATACTGCATCAGTTCAGTTCAGTTCAGTTCAGTAGCTCCATCGTGTCCGACTCTTTGCAACCCTATAAATCGCAGCACGCCAGGCCTCCCTGTCCATCACCATCTCTCGGAGTTCACTCAGACTCATGTCCATCGAGTCAGTGATGCCATCCAGCCATCTCATCCTTGGTCGTCCCCTTCTCCTCCTGCCCACAATCCCTCCCAGCATCAGAGTCTTTTCCAACGAGTCAGCTCTTCTCATGAGGTGGCCAAAGTACTGGAGTTTCAGCTTTAACATCATTCCTTCCAAAGAAATCCCAGGGTTGATCTCCTTCAGAATGGACTGGTTGGATCTCCCTGCAGTCCAAGGGACTCTCAAGAGTCTTCTCCAACACCACAGTTCAAGATCATCAATTCTTCAGGGCTCAGCCTTCACAGTCCAACTCTCACATCCATACATGACCACAGGAAAAACCATAGCCTTGACTAGATGGACCTTAGTCAGCAAAGTAATGTCTCTGCTTTTGAATATACTATCTAGGTTGGTCATAACTTTTCTTCCAAGGAGTAAGCGTCTTCTAATTTCATGCATAGGAACCTGGAATGTCAGGTTCATGAATCAAGGCAAATTAGAAGTGGTCAAACAAGAGATGGCAAGAGTGAACATCAACATTCTAGGAATCACTGAACTAAAATGGACTGGAATAGGTGAATTTAACTCAGATGACCATTATATCTACTTCTGTGAGCAGGAATCCCTTAGAAGAAATGGAGTAGCCATCATGGTCAACAAAAGAGTCTGAAATGCAGTACTAGGATGCAATCTCAAAAACGACAGAATGATCTCTGTTCGTTTCCAAGGCAAACCATTCAATATCACAGTAATCCAAGCCTATGCCCCAACCAGTAATGCTGAAGAAGCTGAAGTTGAATGGCTCTATGAAGACCTACAAGACCTTTTAGAACTAACACCTAAAAAAAGATGTCCTTTCCATTATAGGGGACTGGAATGCTAAAGTAGGAAGTCAAGAAACACCTGGAATAACAGGCAAATTTGGCCTTGGAATACAGAATGAAGCAGGGCAAAGACTAATAGAGTTTTGCCAGGAAAATGCACTGATCATAGCAAACACCCTCTTCCAACAACACAAGAGAAGACTCCATGGACATCACCAGATGATCAACACCAAAATCAGATTGATTTTATTCTTTGTAGCCAAAGATGGAGAAGCTATATACAGTTAACAAAAAACAAGACCAGGAGCTGACTGTGGCTCAGATCGTGAACTCTTTATCACCAAATTCAGACTTAAATTGAAGAAAGCCAGGAAAACCGCTAGACCATTCAGGTATGACCTAAATCAAATCCCTTATGATTATACAGTGGAAGTGAGAAATAGATTTAAGGGCCTAGATCTGATAGATAGAGTGCCTGATGAACTATGGACTGAGGTTCATGACATTGTACAGGAGACAGGGATCAAGACCATCCCCATGGAAAAGAAGTGCAAAAAAGCAAAATGGCTGTCGGGGGAGGCCTTACAAATAGCTCTGAAAAGAAGAGAAGCGAAAAGCAAAGGAGTAAAGGAAAGATATAAGCATCTCAATGCAGAGTTCCAAAGAATAGCAAGAAGAGATAAGAAAGCCTTCTTCAGTGATCAATGCAAAGAAATAGAGGAAAACAACAGAATAGGAAAGACTAGAGATCTCTTCAAGAAAATTAGAGCTATCAAGGGAACATTTCATGCAAAGATGGGCTCGATAAAGGACAGAAATGGTATGGACCTAACAGAAGCAGAAGATATTAAGAAGAGGTGGCAAGAATACACAGAAGAACTGTACAGAAAAGATCGTCACGACCCAGATAATCATGATGATGTGATCACTCATCTAGAGCCAGACATCCTGAAATGTGAAGTCAAGTGGGCCTTAAAAAGCATCACTATGAACAAAGCTAGTGGAGGTGATGGAATTCCAGTTGAGCTGTTTCAAATCCTGAAAGATGATGCTGTGAAAGTGCTACACTCAATATGCCAGCAAATTTGGAAGACTCAGCAGTGGCCACAGGACTGGAAAAGGTCAGTTTTCATTCCAATACCAAAGAAAGGCAATGCAAAAAAATGCTCAAACTAAAGTGATGCTCACAATTCTCCAAGCCAGGCTTCAGCAATACATGAACCATGAACTCCCTGATGTTCAAGCTCGTTTTAGAAAAGGCAGAGGAACCAGAGATCAAATTGCCAACATCCGCTGGATCATGGAAAAAGCAAGAGAGTTCCAGAAAAACATCTATTTCTGCTTTATTGACTATGCCAAAGGCTTTGACTGTGTGCATCCCAATAAACTGTGGAAAATTCTGAAAGAGGTCAGACCACCTGACCTGCCTCTTGAGAAATCTGTATGCAGGTCAGGAAGCAACAGTTAGAACTGGACATGGAACAACAGACTGGTTCCAAATAGGAAAAGGAGTACGTCAAGGCTGTATATTGTCACCCTGCTTATTTAACTTCTATGCAGAGTACATCATGAGAAACACTGGACTGGAAGAAACACAAGCTGGAATCAAGATTGCTGGGAGAAATATCAATCACCTCAGATATGCAGATGACACCACCCTTATGGCAGAAAGTGAAGAGGAACTAAAAGCCTCTTGAGAGAATGAAAGAGGAGAGTGAAAAAGTTGGTTTTAAAACTCAACATTCAGAAAACGAAGATTATGGCAGCCAGTCCCATCACTTGATGGGAAATAGATGGGGAAACAGTGTCAGACTTTATTTTGGGGGCTCCAAAATCACTGCAGATGGTGACTGCAGCCATAAAATTAAGACGCTTACTCCTTGGAAGAAAAGTTATGACCAACCTAGATAGCATATTCAAAAGCAGAGACATTACTTTGCCGACTAAGGTCCGTCTAGTCAAGGCTATGGTTTTTCCTGTGGTCATGTATGGATGTGAGAGTTGGACTGTGAAGAAGGCTGTGCACCTAAGAATTGATGCTTTTCAATGTGGCGTTGGAGAAGACTCTTGAGAGTCCCTTGGACTGCAAGGAGATCCAACCAGTCCATTCTGAAGGAGATCAACCCTGGGTATTCTTTGGAAGGAATGATGCTAAAGCTGAAACTCCAATACTTTGGCCATCTCATGCAGAGTTGACTCATTGGAATAGACTCTGATGCTGCAAGGGACTGGGGGCAGGAGGAGAAGGGGACAACAGAGGATGAGATGGCTGGATGGCATCACAGACTCAATGGATGTGAGTCTGAGTGAACTCCAGGAGTTGGTGATGGACAGGGAGGTCTAGCGTGCTGCAATTCATGGGTCACAAAGAGTCAGACACGACTGAGCAACTGAACTGAACTGAATACTCGCCTTTCTTCCAGACCTCAAGTAAAACATAGACCGCAGCCATCCTTCCCTTGTGATCCTCATCATAAACAACAAAAGTCTACTGTATGGCACAGGGAACTATATTCAATATCCTGAGATAAGCCATAATGGTAAAGTAAATAAAAAGAATGTGTCTATGTGTGTGTGTGTTCACTTGTTAAGTCATGTCAACTCTTTGTGACACCATGGATTGCAGCATGCCAGACTTTTTATCTATATCTATATATAATACCTATATAAATGTATATGTGTGTGTGTGTATATATATATATATATAGTGAACCAGTGAAGTTGCTCAGGTTTTCCAACTCTTTGCGATGCCATGGACTGTAGCCTGCAAGTCTCCTTCATCCATGGAACTTTCTAGGCAAGAGTACTGTAGTGGGTTGTCATTTCCTTCTCCAGGGGATCTTCCCTATAAATGCAATTTTAAAAAAACCACAGCAACACATTAAAAAAAAGAAAAGAAAAAAAAAAAATGGATGAACCTAGAGCCTGTTGCAGAGTGAAGTAAGTCATAAAGAGAAAAAAACAAATATTGCACAGTAAACATATGTATGGAATCTAAAAAAATGGTACTGATGAACTTATTTGCAGGGCAGGGAGAGAGACTCAGACATAGAGAGCAGACTAATGGCAACAGTGGGCACAGGAGAGAGTGGGACAAACTGAGAGAGTAGCATTGAAATAAATACAGTACCATATGTAAATTAGACAGTTAACGGGAAGTTTCAGTATAATGCAGGGAGTTCAACCTGGTGCTCTGTGACAGCCTAGAGGGGTGGGATAAGGTGGGAAGGAAGTTCAAGAGGGTAGACCTATGGCTGATGTGTATACCTATTGCTGATTCATGTTGATGTAAGGCAGAAATCGACACAACACTGTAAGGCAATTATCCTTCAGTAAAATAATCTCACTTCAAGAAAAAAAGTAAAAAGTGATGCTCATTAATAGGAACCACTTTCCCTGGCAAGGATCTTGTTGTTTAGTCACCAAGTCGTGTCTGATTCTTTGTGACCCCATGGACTGCAGCTCTCCAGGCTTCCCCTGTCCCTCACTATCTCCTGGAGTTTGCTCAAACTCAATGCCATTGAGTCAGTGATGCTGTCTAACCATCTTATCCTCTGCTGCCCCTTCCACTCTTGCCCACAATCTTTCCCAGCATCAGGGTCTTTTCCAACGAGTCGGCTCTGTATATCAGGTAGCCAAAGTACTGGAGTTTCAGCATTAGCGAGGACATGCAGGATACTCAAGTATATGCAGGATACTTAAGGACATGGAGGACATCTTAAGACACAGTGCCACAGGGAAGAGAGAACAAAGTCTATATCCAATGACTGAATAATATGGGGTGGTAAAGGCTGGCTTCCTTACCTCCACCTCGGTCAACTCTGGGGTGCTGTTATGCTCAGAGCTCCCTATACCACCATGCTGAAGCCAAATACCCTCATCCCTGTCCAAGTTCTCTATAGTCTGCTCCACCTTCCTTTGCTCCTTTAAAACACTCACTCAGGGAATCCCTTACCTAGGAATCCTGTCTCAGCTCTGCTTCTAGGAATACCAGCCTAAGGCACTGAAGTCAGGAACAAAGCTGAGCACAAAAATCACACCTGGCTGTCAACGGTGGTAGCCCTTTCCAAGGAGGAGGTGTAGGTCTTAATTTCATCTCTTATTTTCATTCTGTGGTACTATTTCAGCATCAAAGAATAGGAGCATCCCTGGATTTCAAAGTCTCAGTGTGAAAGATGCCCTAAAGAGTGGTTGCCTGAAAAATATGCCTTAGGAATATATGTGTTTGCATAAGGTTTTGGGGAGGCCACTACTGAGTTCAATTAAAGACCAACTTCAATAGTTCAATTTGGGATAGGATGGAGTTAAAATTAAGGCACATGTATTAACTCTTGGCAAAGTTGTACTTAAACTTGATCAAACATTTATTAAGAAGTCCCTGATTCAAAGTTTTATACTAAGGGCCTTGCATTTGAACACTGAAAGTAGATTCCCGTGCATGAATCCTACCCAGGAACCTGAATGAAATACAAGTAAGTTAATTTTGTTATAAACTCTGTACCTTGCTGTAAGCTCCTGGAAGGCTGCCGCTGCTAAGTTGCTTCAGTCGTGTCTGACTCTGTGCGACCCCACAGAGGGCACCCCACCGGGCTCCATCCCTGGGATTCTCCAGGCAAGAACACTGGAGTGGGTTGCCATTTCCTTCTCCAATGCATGAAAGTGAAAAGGAAAGTGAAGTCGCTCAGTCGTGTCTGACTCTTAGCGACCCCATGGACTGCAGCCCACCAGGCTCCTCCATCCATGGGATTTTCCAGGCAAGAGTACTGGAAGCTGAGTTGGTTTCAGATAAAGAAATCAGTGCTCTTGAAATGGGCACATACTATTTTTTGCCTCTCTAGAATCTACCTTTTTTTTTTTTTTTTTGAGAAGCCAAAGAATATTATGTTTTTAATTAATTTTTATTAGAGTATAGTTGCTTTACAATGTGTTAATCTGTGCTGCCCAGCAAAGTGAATCAATTTTACATATACATATATCCCTTTCCCATTTAGGTCAACACAGAGTACAGTGTAGAGTTCTCTGTGCTATACAGTAGGTTCTCATTAGTTATCTGTTTTATACATAATAGTGTATATATGTCGGTCCTAATCTCCCAATTTATCCCACCACCCACCATCCCCCTGGTATCCATAAGCTTGTTTTCTACATCTGTGTGTCTGTTTTTAGTAGCAGTACCCGGACTGACTTGTGAACTTCCTCCCTGGACTCTGGTGACACTGACTCTCTTGCTCAGATCCAGAAGTGACTTTCATATTCCCTGGGAGCAATGATTGGATAGCAGATAATCCCATGAGCTAAGCCTGGTCCTTGAGAGACTGTGAATTCAAGTCAGTCTGAGACTGGGCTGCAGTAGTCAGAATAAAGATCTTTTTCTCCCAAACAAGCAGAAGAAAGGGCTTTTTCTCCCAAATTAGCAAAACTTAGAGAATGCAGGCCTGGAGCTGCTGGTGCCATATTTCTGTAACAAGAAGACACCCTGCAGGAAAATAAAGCCAACATAGACAGGCAAGCAGAGCTGAGAGATGAAAAGCAATCTCCGCCCCCTAAAAATATATTCTTGGTCTCTTTATTACAGAGAGCAAGGAATTAAAAATATTTAGGTCATTTTGAATTAGATTTCTATCAGTTTAAATCAAATGCTGCAACTAAGCCTTAAACTCATAATAGGCATTCATTCAAATTTTAGGTATGTGGTAATTAGAATGTATTGTTACCTTTACCAGGCAAACAGACAAATACTTTTAACCTTCAACAACTGCATCTAATTTTGAAGAGATATATTGATCATTTACACTGATCCAGATATT
The DNA here is from genome assembly GCA_917880005.1 of Nanger dama. Classification (NCBI taxonomy): domain Eukaryota; kingdom Metazoa; phylum Chordata; class Mammalia; order Artiodactyla; family Bovidae; genus Nanger; species Nanger dama. Next base: position 16,514,352 of record CAKJTW010000026.1, read on the forward strand.
GGGCTTGGATTTTTGAAGGATTTTAAGAGGATTAAGACATGATTTCCTTTCTTTAAAACATTTATATATCCAGCAACTGAAAGAAACCCATTAGATTTCAAGTCCTCCCCACTGGAAATAACACACGGACACCCATTTTAAAGAAGTTACATTGAGAAATGTTTTATTAAAAACCCAATGGAGAAATAGGTGAGTCAAGCTGTTTCCTGGATCTAAACCATAAGTTGGTGCACCAAGTCATAGATGATGACTCCATTGGGACACAGGGGAAACAAAAGTATTTTTAAACTTTTGAGAAGGGAGAATAACTTGAACAGCCAAAATGGACAGTCTGTCCTGTTGACTCACTTGGAAAATTTCCACTTTTCTGCCATTTCAAAGCAGAATTTGAAACAAGATTTGGATTGCCTTTTAAGTAGATACGCTATCTGGATAACTTCCTTGGATGAAATGTATGCCATCACATCATAGATATTATGGCTTCTGTTTTTAATCTATCTTTTTTGGATAATGACTACATTTAATAGTTTTTCCAAGATTAGGGTAAACTAATGAGCAATGAGCTATTAGTAGCAATATCCTACTTCTACAGAGTATTGGGTTGGCCAAAAGTTCAAAAGCCCAAATGAACTTTTTGGCCAACCCAATACTTCCCAGTTTATGAAAGCACCTTCTCATGCACTATCTCCTAGGGAGTTGGGAGAGCCAACAACTAAATAAATCTAAACAGTTGCTCCTCTTTTATAGGGTATTATTTCATTTTTATTTTCTTTTCTCTATTTGTAGTACCCTTTTTAATCTCACATTTGGATTTCTATAGTAGCCTCATAACTAGTCTCTATTTCTTAGCTTTTTTTTCCTCAATATTCCTCATGCATAGCTCTGACCATATTCCAACTCCTTCGTGTTCCATGCTTAACAGAAAAAAATCCAGACATCCCAGCCAGTCATCCATGATCCATCTTACAGTTCCAATACCAGATCCTAACCACCCATCACTCTGACAAGTTTCACAGAGAAGAGGAATTGGTGTCATAGTGACAAATGGGAGGAGTCTGAACAGGAAGACAATCATAGAAGCTGAGTCTTGGAGAAAAGAAGGAATGACAAAGGCAAAAATCACATGAATAGAAAGGTTGAAGGCACAACCAAGAGTGTCAAGCAGTCAAATTTGGAGACTTCCTGGCAGTCCAGTGGTTATGATTCTGTGCTTCCTTTGCAGGGGGCATGAGTTCAATCCCTAGTCGGGGAACTAAGATCCTGTACACCTCATAACACAGCTCTAAAACTTCACAATCCTGATCAATAGCCAAGGGATACTGATTCTAAATATCGACTGCCTCTGACAGGAACAAAAAGTAAAAGGAACAGAAGGAGGAAAGAAAACTTTCACTAAATACAGAAAGTGATTAGGGGCTGTAGCCCTCAAAGCCAGAAAAGGTTAACTCAAAAGAGAGGGCTTCTCAGAGCATAACAAGTCCATTGGGAGCAGAGGCTTAAGAGCCCAGAGCCTCACTCTGAGCACAGTTTTGTCTCCCAAGACTGCACTGACCTTTCTATAAAGGGCTGAGGTCAGACCAACGTGATGGTGGGCGTGCACCAGGAGATGCAATGGCTGGGTAGGTCCAGAGTTCTGGAATCATTCAGTCTAATGTATTGTGACTACATATTCAGTCGTATCCAATTCTGCGACTCCATGAACTGTGCATGGGATTATCCCAGCAAAAATACGGGAGTGGGTTGTCATTTCCTCTTCCAGGAGATCTTCCTGGACCAGGAATTGAACTCTGGTCTCTTGCAATTTAGGTGCATTCTTTACCACTGAGTCACCTGGGAAGTCCCTGAAGCACTGTGTTCCAGGAGAGGAACAGCAATAAACAGGGATTTTTATAAGATCTATAAAAGCAAATACATTTTGTAACTTGGAATAAAAGACTCCTGTGAAAGGCCCCTGAGAGACTGTTCAGTTCAGGTGGGCCAACCCCTGGGCTGGACTAGTCATTCTCAAGAACCTGAGGAGCTTATTATCGTTAGAAAAACACATGTGCAGAACTCCACTTCAGAGACTCAGACTCAGTAAATCCGGGATGATGCTCTGAATTTCAAATTTGTAACAAGCTCCCAGGTGATTCAGAAGACAGATGCCAGGCTAGTTTGGGAATCACGGGATGGACTTCTTTGTAAATCACCCTCTCAAAGAACGCTACACCCTCCAGCAACCTGGCCCCCATGCTAGACTGGCTGTTGGTGCGTCTACTGGGTGTTGCTATTTATTTCATCAGCTCCTCTAGAGCAGTGCCCACAGTTGTGCCCAACTTGTGGGCATGTTAGAATCTTAGAATTTGGAGAAATCAGAATTTCCTCCCCAGCACTAAATGAAAATCTGCATCTTAACAAATCTCCATATAATGTACATGGCACAGTCCAATTTGAAAAGCCCAGTTTGACTGATTTTTAATCTCTTCAGTTGTTTGTGGCTATCAAGGTCAACTCCGCAGAACTAGATAGGAACAGGAATCATAATTCTCCCCAGTAAGTAACCAAGTTCGCATGAGCCAACCAAAAGATATTGTTTTTCAATGCCTAGTGACTGCAGGAAGGTCTAGACTGTCACCCCTTTCTTCAGCATTTTAGAGACACCACATGCTCATTTCAACATTCCTGTTTGGTAGTCTAGAAAATCCCATGGACAGCGGAGCTTGGTGGGCTGCAGTCCATGGGGTCGCGAAGAGTCAGACATGACTGAGCGACTTCACTTTCACACATTGGAGAAGGAAACAGCAACCCACTCCAGTGTTCTTGCCTGGAGAATCCCAGGGATGGGGGAACCTGGTGGGCTACCGTCTATGGGGTTGCACAGAGTTGGACACGACAGAAGTGACTTAGCAGCAGCAGCAGCAACAGAGCTGAAGGGCTTCTCAGGTGGCACTAGTGATAAAGAACTCACTTGCCAGTGCAGGAGATGTAAGAGATGCAGTTCAGTCCCTGGGTGGGGAAGATCCTCTGTAGAAGGAAATGGCAACCCACTCCAGTATTCTTGCCTGGAGAATCCCATAGACAGAGGAGCCTGGTGGGCTACAGTCCATGGGGTCACAAAGAGTTGGACATGACTGAAGCGACACAGCATCATTCAGTCCAGTTGCTCAGTCGTGTCTGACTCTTTGTGACCCCATGGACTACAGCATGCCAAGCTTCCCTGTCCACCACCAACTCCCGGAGCTTGCTCAAACTCATGTCCATTGAGTCGGTGATGCCATCCAACCATCTCATCCTGTCATCTCCTTCTTCTCTTGCCAATGGAGAAGGGAATGGCAAACCGTTTCCAATATTCTTGCCTTGAGAACCCCATGAACAGTATGAAAAGCCTTAGCATGGATGCATGCAATAAAGCAGAAAGCATACATTTGTGGGATGTACACTCAGCCCAGGTTACTCAGTCAGAGAGAACTGTGCCCACCCCAGACCCTACTGCCACAGGCCCAGTGGGAAAAAATGCCAAGGCCACAACAGCTCCAGACGCTGAGCTGGCTGATGATGAGGGCAACACAGTTGGAAAATTTTCAGTGCTGCTCTTCTGGAAGAGAGGAGAGGTTCAAGACGTCGGGTGTAACACCTGCTGCAGGAGCAGGACTGCCAAAGGAAACCTTCAGCAAGCACGGGCTCGGGGACAAAAGTCCAGAGCAGAATGAGATCTGCTGCAATTGTCTATTTGTCCATGTCAGCAAGACAGCTATATCTAATTTACTGGGCATAAACAGCCAGGCCGTCACAGGAGGCGAAAACCCCGCGGATCACAACCAACCAACCACTGAGTAGGACCCTAGAGTGAATCATCCCAGGGTCAGGCTCTCCAGAAGATGGGTTTATCTGGCAGAATTCTTCTCTTCCCTCCACCTAGGAGAGCATGAGGAACAAGTGAGATTGTCCTTTCAAGGCACTTTAGACAGGACAGTTTTATAATTGTGTTTATCAGGCCGTTGTTTAGGGGGACAAGGAATGATCCCTACCATCTTAGACTCTGTCTATAACTTAGAGAAAATAAGTTGAATGAACACATGCTCCCTGTCTCTCCCCTGTTTAACCCACTGTATTATAGCATTCTTCATAGATGTCATGGAGCTGCAGTAGCTGGAAACCTCTGAAGACTGGCAAAGGAATCAAGAACTGTGCCTAATGAACTGTATGCCAGTAGTAAGTTGGGAATCGTCAAAGTCTCAATGGTGAAACCCTCTTTAGCTGCTCCTATCAAGCCTCCAGAGGCTCTATTGAGTCAGGCTGGTGATTCTCAGATATGAGCAGACAACGGCACGCCCTGCAGTGCATGCCAAACCCCGGAATGGCTGGACTCCACCCCAGAGGCTCTGAATTAGCAGCACTGGTAGCATAGAATTTCCACTTCTATTAAGTCTGACTCTTTACGACCCCATGGACTGCAGCCCACCAGTCTCCTCTGTCTGTGGAATTCTCCAGGCAAGAATACTGGAGTGGGTTGCCATTTCCTTCTCCAGAGGATCATCCTGACCCAGGGATAAACCCAGGTCTCCTGCAATGCAGGTGGTTTCTTTACCACCTGAGCCAACAGGGAAGCCCATATTAAGTCCCCAGGTGGTGCTGTTGCTGCTGATCTAAGGACCACACTTTGAGAACCAGTGAGCTAGAGACTCCCTAAGAGCAGCTATGGGATTCAAAGTGTAGAGACAAGCATTACCAGGTAAGTCACCCAATGTTCATTGTGAGAACAGAGCATCTTTGTTCCATGCTTCAAATTGTTTCTTAAAGATTGATTCCTAGAAGTGACATATATTGACCCAAAGGGTATGAACATCGTTATGACTCTTGATAATTATTTCTAAATTTCTTTCCAAAATGTTTGGGCTGATTTATGACAGCATTATCATGTATGAGTACTGAGTATCAGTACTTTCATTACAAAACTATTATAATTATTACAACTTATTTCATCAGCAAAATGATAATGATTATGGTAATAATGATGTCATTTAAAAATGTATCCACTTATCTGATTACTCTATATAGTAGAATATTGTTCCAAGTCTATATCACCATCTTGAGTATAAAAATTGGTGGCAAAAAAGGAGATCTTAATCAGGCTACTTGTCCCTTAGGTACCACTTCCTGCCTCTGTCAAAGCTCCATGACCCTAGATTCTGTCTTGTTCTCCACCGCATCTTAAGCACCTAGTTGAAGACCTGCCACAGCAGATGCTCAATAAATGAATAAATTATAACTCTCCCTGCTTTGCTGGAAAAAAGTTATATACAATTGCTGCTTAAAAATAACACACTTTTCATTCCCCATACCTTCTGTACTCTTTGTTCAAAGGAATGAAAGTTTGATAGCATCTTGAATTTCCAGTGTTAAGTGTGCATGGATGCCCCCATGCTTTTCCAATAAGCTAACAAGCATCTCTGAACATCCGCGGTAAGCAGGGCAGCAGAAGAGAGGCAAGCACCATGTCACCTGCAGTCAACCCCCATGGCACCTCTCCCTCTCCTAACCTCATTCTCTCAGGTGTTTGTTTCTGACTGCTGCAGCTTTTCCCCAGCCCCATTCCACTAGATTACAATAGGATCAGAGCCTCCACTAGGCACGTTTCTCGCCAACATGGCAGCAGTGAGAGGAGATGGAAACCAACTTTGTTCCCTTCTCTCGTGGTCTGTAAGAAACACAAGACTTGCCAGGGCCCTGGACCCCTGGAACGCCACAGCAGCTCCCCGAGCATCCAGGCTCCTGACGGAAGCTTCAGTCACCCCGATTCAAACTCAGAAGCAGGCAGAGCCTCTGTGGGGCTTAGCCTGGAGACTGAGGACTTTAATTTGATCTGAGTAATTCATGCAGTGGCCCAAGTGTCCTCATGGGCCCTGTCACTTGGTCATGAATTATGAAATCAAAGGCAGACACCAAAGATGTTGCAATTTTGGGTTGGGGCTGTTAGCTCTGCCTGCCTTTCATTGTGGAGGCTGGGAACTAGGCTTCCGGGTCTTATTTGCAAACAGAGATATGCCATTATTCCCTCTGCCTCCAGTCAAAAAGCCAGCTGCCCCCTATAACACAGTTCCAATAGACTTTATCACATTCGTTTGTTACTACTCCCTGAAGGTGATGGGGAGCTGACACACCCCACTTCTGCCCCCACACCTTTGATCACACTCCATTCTACAGTCCCTGCTTCCTCAGGCTGAGCCAGGAAGGCCCCCAGCCTCTCATCTTTTGAGTCCTAGTCTCACACCTAGTTCATTTTGGGCCCTATTTCCTGGGGTAAAACTTCCTAATGATCTCATCCCAGGAGAACACTCTCCTCCCAACAAAAACAAACCGTGTCTGCAACACTCAGCCTTTAAAAACCAAATCCAGTCAATAATACCGTACATTTCAAGATACAAAATCATACATTTCACATTCTATCTCCTCAAATAGAGTGCAGGATTGAAGCTTCAAATGTCTTTATTTCCCTCCCAGAGCCCCAAACACAGTCGGGATTCAATAGCTGCGGAGAAAGTTTCTTTAATGAGAAGGAATCTTGCAGGCGTTATCAGCTAACCAATTATCAGCTAAACTTTACGTCCCTAACCACTCTGCAAACCAAACCACAATTAGGCACAAACCTAATCTGATCCGAGGGCAGGGGTCCCCAACCTCCAGGCCACAGATTGGTACCTGCTGTCACAGCAGTGGCGGCATTAAATAAGAAATAAAGTGCACAATAAACGTAATGGGCTTGAATCATCCTGAGACCATCCCCCACCCCCTCGGTCCATGGAGAAGTTTGTCTTCCATAAAAGCAATCTCTGTGCCAAAGAGGTTGGGGACTGCTGCCACAGCGTACCCAACATGACCTGGTGTGTACACACTCATCTGAATATCAGTGGCATCTTTGAAATCTGAACACAAAGGCTAGGGCCACTCTGGCAAAGGCGTTTCAGCATTTCTCTTGAAACAACCGTAATGGGCTTTCTAAAACCACCTCGTGTCACTTTGATTTTCCTCACATAAAACCCCTTCCCAAAGATTCCTGGAAATTCCGTTTCTTGTCTGGCTCCTGTTTTTGCGTCCATGTCAGTAACAAAGCTTGACAAGTGCTTGATCCAAGTGATGCTTTTATCTGCAACATCACATGCGGACTGCTTTCATCCTGTTGCTCTCAAACACCCACTGCCCATCAGATCTGTTTTCTTGCAATACCATGTACTGCTACCACGCTAGCAAGTTTCCAACCAACCTGTTTAACATGTTATCGATTTTAACTAACTTGAGAGGAAAAGGGCTGATAGATGTGCATTTAACACGTATGCAACTGAAATGTATCTGCATCACAGCTACAGACTACATAACCATTTAAGGCTATCAAGAACTGCCTCATTACAGCCTTGATGGGAGGGGAGTTTGGGGGAGAATGGATGCATGTATATGTACGCTGAGTCCCTTCTCTGTTCACCCCAAACTATCACAACATTGTTAGTCGGCTATAACCCCAATACAAAAGGTTTTTAAATTTATTTTAATTGGAGGCTAATTACTTTATAATATTGTAGTGGGTTTTGCCACACATTGACATCAGTCAGCTATGGGTTTACATGTGTTCCCCATACTGAACTCCCCTCCCACCTCCTTCCCCATCCCATCCCTCAGGGTCATCCCAGTGCACGAGCCCTGAGCACCCTGTTTCATGCATCAAACCTGGACTGGCAATCTGTTTCACATATGATAATATACATGTTTCAATGCTAGTTTTAAAAAACAAAATAAAAATAAATAAATGATACACTTCAAAGAAAAAAAAAAAGAATTTCCTCATTAACCCTACCAGTATCAGGTGGGATACATGATTTCTTTACCCACTAGCTAATTTAATCTTCAGAATTTTGCAGAAAAAAGCTATACCTGTGGAGTCAGACAAAATGTAAACTATGCTTGTGTTTTCTCTTGCTCACAAGGCTAATCTTTACATTTATCTCTTGTGCTTCCACATTTTTGCAAACAAGGAAGCATCTTCATAGATACACATGATTCTAGAACTTTAAGAAATTAAGAACGGGCAACAAATAAGAGAGTGAGATGAAACCAAGTGTGGCAAAGTGCATTTTACAAAAATTGACTCAACAAAATCTCCCATTCCACAAACTCTTTCGCAGTATGACCTTGACATTCCCCCACCAAGAGGTAGAGTATGGCCCTCTTTTTGCTTGCTTTCAACAAGGAAAGGCAATCCAGTTTCTACCTTATCTAGTGAAATGCTTGCAGTTGAAGTCCTGAGCTGCTATTTAAGAAAATTACCTGAGACAGCCATGCTGTGAGGAAACCCAAGCCATGTCCAAGACCAGCAGTCCTAGCTGTCCTCTCAGTTCAAGCACAGACATAGGAGTGAAAAGACCCTCGGTCCTCCCCAGCCTCTGAGTCTCCCCAGTTAAGGCCTCACACTCCACAGAGCAGATACATGCTGTCTCCACCGTGCTCTTTGGGGATTTCTGACCTGTGGAATCTACAACCTCCATAAAATGACCGTCCCACTGCCCTAAATCTGGAGTCATCTGCTCTGCAGCAGTAGTACCCAAACACCTATTAACGGTAATTCACACTCACTTAACCTGAAGACTTTCAGTGTTAGCCTGATTCCTTTGATATTCCAAGAGGCCCCAATAAAATACAATCTTCTTATTGAAGCAGAATCAGCCTGCTGCTCTAGAAGTCAGAAAGCACACCTCTGATTCCAGCTCCTTCCTGTAAGAGATGCGTGACTTTGGGAACAACAATATCTGCATAAGGTTTTACCTTCTACAAAGGCCATTTCACATGTGTAATTCCATGTATTTTTCCAAAAAAAAAAACAAAACAACAACCCTGTGAAGGAGAACAAGCGTTCCATTCTCTCAACCTGTTTCCACACTGTAAAATGAGGACAGTGAAGTCGCTCCAGTCATGTCTGACTCTTTGCGGCCTCGTGGACTGTAGCCTAACAGGCTTCTTTGTCCATGGGATTCTCTAGGCAAGAATACTGGAGTGGGTTACCATTTCCTTCTCCAGGGGATCTTCCCGACCCAGGGATCGAACCCGGGTCTCCCGCACTGGAGGCAGACGCTTTAACGTCTGAGCCATCAGGGAAGCCCAAAATGAGGACAAGGTCTGCCCTAATGACTTCATAAAGGCTGAAATGAAAGTGAACACACACTGAAGGGCAACAAACAAGGATTTGTCAGCTCAGGAGACAGAAATATCAACACAGGCACACTGTGTCAATCTTTGTCAGACGTGCAGACTCAGTGGCGACACAGACATATACTCTAACATAGACATCATAGTCTCACCACCCAGGAATAAATAAATTTGATGAAAAGAAATTCTAACCTGAGTAGAGAGCCTTCCTTTTCCTGTTGGGGAGCTCGCCGAGACTGCTGGACTCGACCCGCCCTCCTACCCAAGAGCTGAGGGAGCCTTTCAAATGGATCGCAGGTGGAGCCTCTCATTGTACACTGCTCCAGACATGGTAATCATGTTCATCTGGCCATCTCAGGAACCCCAGAGCACAGAAACCACTGCACCTGGCAACAGCCACGCCGCAGGAAGTACTGGGAAGGGGAGAGAGCGAAAGGCAACAAGTAGGGAAAACCAATCCCAGTGACAAATTCTACATGCATCTTTTGCTCCATCTTTTTGGAACAAAGCTAAACAGTGAGCTGTTTCGTGCCATCAATAAGACTGATCTCTGAGACTGAGAAGGGAGTGTCAAAATGAGGAACAGAAATGGCCTGAGAGTGTTTAATGTTCACCTGTGGGTCTATAGCTCAGCTTGGAGAGAGCACAGAACATTGTACTAGGAGTCTGAAGACTGCAGGTTATCACTCCAGCTCTGCCACCAACTAACTGTGAATAAGTCACTAACAGACCACGAGCTCCTTGAGAGCACAGCTGTGTCTTGCTCATCACTCTACCCCCTGCCACTAGCATGACTGGCCTACAGAAGATGCCCAAGAAATGTTTATTCAATCAATGAGTGAGATTCACTAACTTCACAAATGTGCACATGCTGTAGCATAGGAAATGCTGTCAATATTGTGATGCCTTTGTATAGTAACAGATAGTAACTAGACTAAGCATAGTGATCATTTCATCGTTTATGAAAGTAGCAGATCACTATGTGGCACACCTGAAACTAATATATTTGTTAATCAATTATGTGTCCATTTAAAAAACGCAGTAGCTGAGAGTGTGGGTTCTACAATCAAACAGACTAAATTCAAACTCCATCATTTGTTATCAGTTACTCACATCTGTCTCAGTTTCCTCATCTGGAAAATAGGGACAGTAACATCCTCTTCTATAGCTCCTGACGTTCTTCTCACTCCTCTCCCACCACGTCCCTGGCAGAACAGAGATTCTAGCTAAACTGAATCTCCCACCTTAAACGCCTGTGTCTCTTTTGTCTCTGCTGGAAGCCTGTTTCTTGTAGCAGAAGAGTCTGCTCTGCAAAGGCAGAGGCAATCCCAAAGTGCTAGAGAGTGATGCCCAATGTGGAGTCTATGGATAAATGGTCCAGCCTCCCTGGGGTCTGGTCGGGCAGATCTGACCTGTGTTTCCAGCAGGACTGAGGTCCAGTAACATACTCATTAACACACCCTTTCCTGGTTTTTCTACCTCTCACTTGCCCTCCCTTCTCTGCATTGCAAAAAACTCAATTGGGCTTTCCAAATAAACTACCTGCACTCAAGGCCTTGTCTCAGAATTTTCACTGGGGGTGTTATGAATTGAACTGTCTTCCCCAATTCATATGTTGAATCCCAAACCCCCAGTACCTCAGAATGTGACTGTACTTACAGGTAGGGTCACTAAAGAGGTGACTGAGTTCGACTGAGGCTGTTAAACGTGCTGTGCTTAGTCGCTAAGCCACGTCTGACTATTTGCGACCGTGGGGACCATACCCCCGCCAGGCTCCTCTGTCCATGGGATTCTCCAGGCAAGAATATTGGAGTGGGTTGCCATGCCATCCTCCAGGGGATCTTCCTGACGCAGGGATAGAACTGGCTTCTCCTGTGTCTCCTGCACTGAAGGCAGATTCTTACCCCACCGGCCATCAAGGCTTTAGGGTGGGCCCTAATCCATTCTGACCAATGTCTTTACACGAAGAGAAACTTTAAACAAAGAGGCACCAGGGATGTGCACACACAGAGAAAGGATGTGTTGGAACACAGCACGAAGGCAGTCATTTGCCCACCAAGGAGAGAGGCTTCAGGAGAAACCAAACCTGCTGACACCTTGACCTTGACATTATATCTCCAGAACTGTGAGATCTGTTGTTTAAGACACCCAGTCTATGGTATTTTGTTATGGAAGCCCTAACAAATAAATACAGAGGGAACCCCCAAATAAGATTCCACCTCATGAAGTTATCATGAAGAATAAATGACAATATGTCCACTGTACCCCAGCTCATGCCTGGAGTAACTCTCAAGGCTTGGCAGCTGTCACCATCGTTGCTAGCGGTGATGGGAGAAGGAGGAATAGCTGTATCACCCTCATGACCATCTATGAAATAACCATTGCTCTGCTACGATTCCTCAAAGGGCAGTTGTGAAGCACAAAGAAGAGAGTAGATGTGGGAAGATGTTATGTGTTTAATATTCACTCACCTTGGACACCCCTGCTGGTCCAGTGATTAAGAGTCTGTGCTTCCACTGCAGAGGACACAGGTTTGATCCCTGGTCAAGGAACTAAGATCCTGCATCCCACATACTGCAGAGAGGCCAAAAAAGAAGAAAAAAAATCACCCACTTTTTCATTCAATGAACTCTCAGGATCAATCCTAGTCCCTGGGCCAGGTGCTAGAACTATAGAGCTCTGCAATGTCCTGTACTGTGGGATCTTAAAATTCAGTTTCTATCATGTGTCACATTTCAAGTGCTCACAAGCACCTACTGGCGACTGTACTGAAGAGCAGAAAAAAATATTTCCAACACTGAAGAAAATTCTATTGAACAGAACTGATAGGAGGAAAAAATAAATTTGTACTCTCAATAATTCTTGCTGCTGCTGCTAAGTCACTTCAGTTGTGTCCAACTCTGTGTGACCCCATAGATGGCAGCCCACCAGGCTCCCCCATCCCTGGGATTCTCCAGGCAAGAACACTGGAGTGGGTTGCCATTTCCTTCTCCAATGCATGAAAGTGAAAAGTGAAAGTGAAGTCACTCAGTTGTGTCCGACTCTTAGCGACCCCATGGATTGCAGCCCACCAGGCTCCTCCATCCATGGGATTTGCCAGGCAAGAGTACTGGAGTGGGGTGCCATTGCCTTCTCCCTCAATAATTCTTAATTAATCACAAATTCAACCTGATAATAATGACTTTTGGAAATGGACTCCAATGTCCATTCCGTGGGAAGTCAGTCTTCACTTCTGAAGGACAGTAAAGTGATTCCAGACCTCCAAGTTCTGAGTTAGATGGTGTCTATTCAAATCATTGACCATAAGAGCAAGGACTTTCATTCTTTCCTATAATGTGACTGAATGCCTACTCCGTAAGAGTGACAGTGCTGAGTGCAGCAAAGCCCACAGAGATGGAAAAGCCACAGATTCCAGTCTTAAGCTTATAGTTTCATATTAGGAATAATAGATTCCGTGTATAGAAGAGTGAAAAATTTCGCATGAGAAGTGACCATCCTAACAACACCTAGCATGGGAAGTGGCACGTAGCATGTGCCAGCCTGGAGCCAAGAGCTTTATAGACATGCTGTCATCACATTGTAATCATCACACTGGTAGGTACACTGTTATCTTCATTTTACAGAAAAGGAAATGAAGCACAAAGAGAAAAGGACTGTGCCTGGAATCGTGCCGTTTGTAAATGGTGAATCCAGGCAGGCAGAGCTCTGCATCCCTACTAGTTAGGATGGCATCAGCATGTCATGGTGGACTGGCTGGATTTCATAGACCTCAAATCATGGGAGGACCCACTTGGAAAAACAAAAGCTTGTGCCCTCCTCCTACACACCTGTCTTAGTTTGGGTTTCCTCCAAAGCTGAGTGAGTGCCAAGGACTAGGGTGCAAGAGTTTTATCTGGCAGAGGAACTCAGGAAGCAGGAATGAGGGGAAGGGGGCTGATGGGATGCAGAAAGAAGAAAATCAGAGTACATAACCAGGAGAACTGCTGCTGTGAGCAACAGAGAACCACTTCCACACACACGGGATGCCTCCCACAGGGTCCGCCTACAAGACAGAAGACTTTAGCCACCAACGTTTAGCCAACAGTTCCCAGCCCTCATGAGCTAAGGATGTCCCCAGGAGAGTTACCATTACCTGGCTTCTAGTCTTCCCTGTATAGCCATGCACGTTCTATTACCTCAAAAAGTACCTGAGGCATAATACAGAAAGATCCACATCCCAGCCTTGCATACCATCCAGCACAAGGTGGCCCATCACCACCCATGCAGCTGCTGCCAATTCACAGGGAGGAGAGGGGATGGAACCTGGGCATCCGGGCATCTACCGTATCACTCAGATTTCTCCTCTTTGGTCTCATTCCGTTGATTTTTCCAGGATTTGTGGCCTAGGAATTAGGAGTTCCTTGGCTAAAATAGGACACCAGCTGTACCCTCACGGAGCTTACAGCCCAGTGGGAATCCATTTCTGACCAGTTTTCAAACTGGTCAAACCTCGCAGTGTCTACCAAAGTTCTTGAGGACCATCCACTGCTGTAGAAGCCACTGAGTTCCTTTTCTGGTTACACAACTGCTTTCATAAAAACTGGCTGTGACCCAGCAACTACTAAGCATTTTCCTCCTAAATTTTAGCTGGCAGAATTTCATTACTTTAACCTCATTTCAACTAGCAGAAAGCATCGTGCACTTTCCACTGGGCTCAAAACATTACTCAGAAAGAAATGAAGATGAGGGCGAGAAGGGAAAACCACAGAGCCAGTAGCATCAAGGTGGTCTGTTTCACAGCCAGGCTGCCCACATTGTCATTTCATCTTTGTGCATATTTACCCAAGGCCCTTCCGTTCCACCCTGATTTCCCAAGTTTGAAGGTATTTTGAGGAAAGAAAAAGGGAGAGAAGTAAACCCACTTCATTAAAGTCTAAGGTTTTCACTCAAAGTTTGGCAACTTCTCCATATAGATGAACTCCAGGGGGTGAGACTTCTCATGGGATGTAATACGTTTTTTTAAAGGGGGTCAGGGGAAATTCTAAACAAGACATGCAAATTAAAGCACTGAATTAGAACCAACTTCTGTTGACAGAGAGTAACTTTAGAAAGTCCTTCCAAAGGGAGCTGGGATTTGAAGCATTTTGCAGAAGGTAATTAGTGGCCAGGGCTTCCCAGGTGACTCAGTGGTAAAGAACCCACCTGCCAAAGCAAGAGCTGCAAAAGACGCAGGTTCAGTCCCTGGGTTGGGAAGATCCCTGGAAAAGGGAATGGCAACCCATTCCAGTCAGTATTCTTGCCTAGAAAACCCCATGGACAGAGGAACCTGGTGGGCTACAGTCTATGGGCTCACAAAAGAGTTGGACACGACGGAACAACTAAACAATAGTAACTATTAGTGGCCACTGAAAAGAGGTGGGAAGTGCAGTGGACCTCAAAGGTCTTAAGAAAAGACGTGGAATGTGGTCGTGTCCACACTGAGAATTTCCAACTGTCATATTGATACATATAGTACATTTCTGACAATACCCCATTGGTAAGCTTCCACTCCTCTCACTACACCATGAGCCAGGTTAAAGCCCTCCTTCTGAGATTTGTGCTAAGGAGACCAGCATTTATAAATTAGCTCTATATGCCCTCAGTTTATTTTGTTCCATTGTTAAGACTATTAACCTGCAACATCACTTTACGGCCGCTGACCCCCATGAAGGTGAGGAGGAAGATGGGTCAGTGGACTCACTTCTCAGTTCTGAAAAATGTGTGCCTTCCCATGTCAGGTCAGGACACGATAGCTCTCTCCATCTCTTTTCAATACTGTCCTTCTCTTTCCTCTGTCTTATTTTAGTTAAGTCCAACAAAATGGTGTGAAATAGAAGCCATAAAAATGGTTATTCTTTCACATTTCATAACTAATGTTTTTGAAATTTCACCATCAAGTATGACATTTGATATGGGACTTTATGGCTCAGCTGGTAAAGAATCTCTCTGCAATGCAGGAGACCTGGGTTTGATCCCTGGGTTGGGAAGATTCCCCTGAAGAAGGGAAAGGCTACCCACTCCAATATTCTGGCCTGGAGAATTTCATGGACTAAATAGTCCATGCAGTCGCAAAGAATTAGACACAATTGGGTGATTTTCACTTTGGGAGATTAGATATATCATATCTAAGAAAAGCACCTATTCCAATTTTACTGGGATTCTTTTCCAAACATATGTGAAGTGTTGGATTTTGTGAAAGTTTCATACGATTTTTTTCTGTGTATTCATCTATAATTCTGCACAGGTTATAGATCAGTATCAAATCCAGAGAACTCTAACTGATATTTGGTCCTCAAGGCCTTTTACATTTCTAATCAGAGATTGGAAATTGGGGTTTGGGGCTCCCAGTGAGAATGCTTATTAAAAGCACAGTACCTGTTCACTTCAAATACACACTTCCTGTTATCATATCAGGATGTTGTAAAGGAGAAAAAGATTGAGACTTTTGTGAAATTTCCTCCTGTATTCCATATGGCCTTAAGTAACATTTCACCATAGCAAGAAGGTCTTGTTTATTTTTATATGTTCAGTTGATAAAAATAAAAGCAGAAAAATAAACCTTCCCCCTTCTTGCCCCTTCACTGGGCAAGGTCAGTGTTATAGACATTGTGATAAAATTAGACTATGCTTGGTTTCATCTCCTAACACATTCCAAGCCTCTTGAAAACCCCTTGCAGACTAGAAACCATTCAGCCTCAGAAACCAATAACCAATTAGATATACTGGAATTCACCTCTCTTCCCCTGGTGCCTCCAGTTCAAGAAATATGGGGCCAACCCATCTCTGGGGAAAAAAAAAGAGCTTTTAGAAGTTTTAAGGACACAGGCTTAATTCTCCTGATGGCTCCAAACCACAAATACTTTCCTATATGCGTTGCTCATGTCTGATGGGCTCAGGGAAAAATAGTTTCCACTCCTCGTGGCTCTGGATGGTAGAGGTCCCAGTCCTAGTTCTCACTTTGTTACTTCATTTCTCTTGACCTTACTTTCCTCTTTAGTAATGAAAAACTACTGAACCCTACAATGCACTGATATCTGAGCACTATTTCCAGGAATCGTGGCATATTGACAGCGTTCACCTCTCTTCTAGTCTCTCCCACCTAAGGATATCTGGTGTGTCCATCTAGCCAGGCTGAACCACACGAAGGACACAAGGACAATGGAGAAGTTATGAGATTATTTCATTTACAAGTGAAGGAATGCACTCAAAGTGGTTTATGCAAAAACAGCCTGGTGTCACTGAAGGTGCAGGCAGTAGGGAGTCTTCACGCATAACTGGATCCAAGTACTCCAAGAACTGTGCAGGGACGAGCCCCTCTCCTCTTTTCCCTGCCTCTTGGCTCTCCTCCAGGCTGGCTGTATCCTCCGGCAGGTCTTCCCATGCTGACTCTAGCCTGTATTAGCCTCTCGGTAGACAAAGATTATCTTTTTCCCTAGAGTTCTGCACAAAGTCCCACGGAGGCTCTCATTTCTGCTTGTGTCGTGTACTTTGTGGGTTCTCTGCTGGCTCAGCAGTAGAGAATCCACCTGCCAAGGAGGAGACATGGGTTCAATCCCTGGGTCAGGAAGATCCCCTGGAGAAAGGAATGGCAATGCACTCTAGTGTTCTTGCCTGGGAAATCTCACGGACAGAGGAGTCTGGCAGGCTACAGTCCTTGGGGTCGCAAGAGTTGGACAGGACTTAGTGAGGAAACCGCCATCACTATATATTCTGTATCAATCAGAGGCTGGATAGGAAATAGTTCACTTTTATTGGATAATTTGGAAGAGAGTTTAATTACGGGACCATTCTAAAATAACTAAGCAGTATGTAGGGAAACCACAGGGGCCGGAGGCACTCAGGGGCCACATGCTGAGTTTTATTATCTGTAGGTCTGGAAGCAGAAAGAGCTTCCAGGAGCTGCAGCCTCTAGGGAGGGCTGCAGCCTCAAGTGGAGGGCTGCAGCAAGTAATGGAGAAGGTGCGGCTTCCTCTTGCTCTCCTTCCTTCCTCTGCTCTCTCGCCTCTGTTTGTAAACAGCAGAATCCGACTAGTCAGAAGATAGAGGAGCTCACCAGTGAAGTCCATACTGGCCAAACTCTCGAGGTGCAACAGAGTAGAGATGGATGGAGAGAGAATTCCAGATCAAATGGAAGATATTCATATCCACCTCGCACTCACTCCTGAACCAGTCTCGTGGCCAGGGGAAAGTCCTTATACCTGGGTCCATGGCCGTCCCTTGAGCTGAGGATGAGTTCAGGCTTATCTCAAAGAAATGAACTCGAAGCATATGCCTGTGTGTACATGTGCATGTGCACTCATGTGTGCATACACTTGCCCAGCAGACCCCAAAATGAATCACCGGAAAAAGAGGGAAAGGATTCAGGGATGGCAAAAATGACAGGAGACAGCCACAGAGCAAATGTATTTTTCCTGGACTTGTTCCAGCTAATCTTAGAGACGCATCCGTATTTTCCTTTGGCCTTTACCCTGGAGGCCTGATGAGTGTGTGCTAAGTCACTTCCGTTGTGTTCGACTCTCTGTGACCCTATGGACTGTAGCCCGCCAGGCTCCTCTGTCCATGGGATTCTCCAGGCAAGAATACTCGATTGGGTTGCTGTGCCCTCCTCCAGGGGATCTTCCCAACCCAGGGATCAGGCCCACATCTCTTACGTCTCCTGCACTGGCGGTCGGGTTCTTTACCACTAGCGTCATTTGGGAAGCCCTGCACGCCTGGAGTGAGGCTCACTTAGCAGAGATGGCCTTGGCAGCTGGGGGTGAGCCTTCTCACCTTACACGGACATGGTCTTGGTCTCCAGCTAAATGTCCATCCCCATGCAAAATTCCCTGGAAAACACACCATACACACTGACAGCCTGGCCAAACTGATGGCTCCATTTGAATTGATTGTCTGCGCTCCACAACTACCTCCAAACCTTGTTCATTCCAAGCCCATTGGTGCCAGCCTTCTTCCGATCACTCCACACCCCATCCCAGTTCTTTCTCTGCATATCCTAGACCTGGATAATAGCCTTCATCTCAGTTTTCCATTCTATGTACTACTTCCTGTTCCAGACACTCAGATGCAGAAGCCCAGTGAGATTAATAAAGTCAAATAAGGCCTTTTTTTTTAGCCAATTGCCCTAGGAGACTATTTTGCTGCTGCTACATGCTGCTACAAGATGGAGTTCCAGGGACTCTAACTCCAAACAGCCTCCCTACCTCCGTACACACATACAACAGGATTATGCCCTTGCTCAGGGTTCAGAAGACAGCATCATCACAGCCTACACAGCGGTCACTTGGCAAGGAAAAATGTTGATACAGTGGTAGTAGAGCAGTGACGGGAGAGAAACAAAGAGGGAGGGAGGGAAGAGCCTCTCAGTGTAATTCTGAGCTCTGCAGAGATAGGACCTTCAAACTCTGCACCAAGGAGGTCTCCTGAACCTTTCCAGCTTCAACCCCATTATTCTCCTCATTCTTTCCCCCTGTTCCCCAGGAAAGAGGAATAACTGGTAATTATGCTCTTAAAGTGACCAGCAAAATGGCGGTACCCTTTTTCAGGAAGACAGCAAAATGCCCGTGATGGTTTTTAAGACACACTGAGTGTGTATCTTCACTAGAGTCATAAATATTCTATTGTCTCAGGAGGGAGATTTATCGTTCACCATACTTGTTGCTATGGCAGCTGAATGGTTCTCATAACTGGAAAGAGCAAGTCATTGGCTTGTTGGGTCTTGTTTTTCAGGGCCATCAGCAATTTTCTGTTCTTTCCCAAGGATTTTTTTTTTTTTCTTCTTGGCCATTATAGGCCTCCCTCAGGCTGCTTCTGGAACAGTTGATCCTTACTAAGCTCGGGAGGCTCTGTGACCTTGGGCAGGTAACCTCATCATGCTTGCCTCAACCACTTTATGATGAAGGGAAAATAATCAGCCCCACATCACAGGGCAATTCAGAAGATTAGTAAGATAATGCAAGTAAGTGCAGAACACTGCTTGGCATTAGAAAATGCTGGCTCTTTCTATTGAAAAGGAAAATGCGAGTTAAGGGTGTTTTTCTAATAGGCAGCAGGAATTCAGATAGGGTATGGATGTGAGTTTGGGTGGACTCTGGGAGTTGGTGATGGACAGGGGAGGCCTGGCATGCTGCAATTCATGGGGTCACAGAGAGTCAGACATAACTGAGTGACTGAACTGAACTGAACTGAAGCTGAGAAGGTTCTGAAAGCTAGAATGAGAACACAGGCGAGAGTAATTCCTCTGCTCCCATCACTTCTGCTTCCTTATCTTGTATCTCTGGTAATGCTAGTTTTGGGGCACTATCATTCTTTCTAAAGCTTCCCCAGTGGCTCAGATGGTAAAGAATCTTCCTGCAATGCAGGACACCAGGGTTCAATCCTTGGGTTGGGAAGATCCCTGGTTAGGAAATGGCAACCCACTCCAGTATTCTTGCCTGGAGAAGCCCATGGACAGAGGAGCCTGGCGGGCAAAAGTGTTGGAAACGACTGAGTGACTACTACTTTCACTTTCACCCTTGTCTGTTCCCTTCAGGAGGACTGCAGAGATAGCAGTAGATGCCCTGAGGACAAGGACCATCACTCTAATGCCTCAAAGCCCCCTGTGTTTTGCACATAGAAAGTGCTCAGGAAGTATCTGGGGGTTGATACCTGCAGGAGCATGAGGACATCCCAAGCAGAAAAGGCTGACAAACACCTGGATGTGGGGATTTACATGAAGATTCTCCACTCGCAGAGAAAATTTCCCCCAGTCTTTCTATGTTCCTGTTTTTTTTCATTGTTCAAGGTTCAGTTCACCTACAGCCACCCCCTCTCACACTTGAGTTTGTCAGCTGGTCCCCCAGCTATCATTCAGAAACCAAATCCTCCGAGGTGTTCCATTTCATTCTCTCCAGGATTCAGCCCAGGTAGGGCACTTACCAGGTGGAAAAGGAAGTGGAAGGAAGAACAGAAAGAACCCCAAGGAGTCCGAGGCTGCGCTTTGTCTTTCCTTCTTGTCTTCATTTTCCTTTTATGAATGAATACATTATTTTTAGTTAAGTAATGCATGCATATATATGGTCTTAATTGTGAAAACATTCAGGCAAACAGATAAAAGTACCACTTCTCTCTCTGAGCATCACTGTTATTATCTACTTAGTGTGAATCTATTCAAATGTGCATACATATATATGTATATATATATAAAATCTCTGATCCCAGTTGCTTCATCTGTAAAATAATTTTTTAAATTTTACTGAAGTCTAGGTGATTTACGATGTTGTATTAATTTCTGCTGTACAGCATAATGATTCAGTTATACATGTATGTACATTTTTTCATATTCTTTTCCATTATGGTTTATCACAGGATATTGAATATAGCTCTCTCTGTTACATCATAGGATCTTGTTCATCTTTCCTATATAATAATTTGCATCTGCTAATCCCAAACTCCCACTCTATCCCTCCCCCTGACCTTGGCAACCACAATTCTGTTCTCTGTATCTGTGAGTCTGTGTAAACAATGTCAAAAATACTGAGCTCACCTATTTGTGAATTCATAAACTCACATATGTATGGCACCTGGCATGAAGTCTGGAATGCAGTAAGGACTCAACAAATATTAGATGCCTTCTTGAGGACCATCAGCCATATGGTTCTTCATGATATATAAAAGAGCTAAATATATAGATGCATTTAACCATTGAATAAAACATTCTTTCAATTATCCGAGAAACTGCTCACCTCATGCCTGCTTAAAACCACAACACAATGTAAGTCATCTGGGGCTTTGCTCAGTGACTAAAGTGGTCAAGCCCCTTGCCCCCAGACTGTCTATTTCATGTTATTTTGATGGCCATGAAACTCCTCTTGAGAAGGCTTTGCCTGTTGAACAAAGGAGACACATGTATTGCTCTCTATACTTGGTCTGTGGTATCTGAAGTTCTGCTCGGGGTTTGGTAACTAGGGAGTTTTCAGCAACCAGTGAAATGTTTGAAAACTGCAAAGAAAGTTTGACTTTAGTATATGCAAGAAAACTGAAAAATTGAACTTAGTATTTAATTAAATGTCTACAAATCCTAACAGGATGTCAGTATTTTTTAATAGCTAGATTTACATCCATAAAAATGTTTCATTTTATTTAAAATATTTTGGTAGGATTTTTCTGACTATAGGATATGAATACACACTTAAGAAATCTTGCAATGATTGCTGATAAATTATAGTAAAGTCGCTCAGTTGTGTCTGACTGTTTGCGACCCCATGGACTGTAGCCTACCAGGCTCCTCTGTCCATGGGATTTTCCAGGCAATAGTCCTGGAGTGGATGGTCATTTCTTTCTCCAGGGGATCTTCCCAACCCAGGGATTGAACCTGGGTCTCCCACATTGTAGACAGACGCTTTACCATCTGAGCCACCAGGGATGGTAAATTATAAACAATAGTAAGTTGGATTATAAGAAACCAAATCATTTTAAAACCAAAAATAATAAAAAGTCCTTTAAAATTTTTCCAGCAGAGAGTGATATTGAACGTACGAGGTGATGCTTTTTAACTGTTCTGATAAGATGTATGCTGCTGTTCGTTGTTCAGTCACTAGGTCGTATGTGACTCTTTGCAACCCCATGGACTGCAGCACTCAAGGACTCCCTGTCCCTCACTATCTCCCAGAGTTTGCCCAAGTTCATGTCCACTGAGTCAGTGACGCCATCCAACCATCAGATATATGGGATGACTGCAAAGGAAGAAATGGCCTCAGCAACTTCTGGTAGATCATATTCCTTAAACTGAAAAATGTGTTGGAAACAACAAAAGTATTCTGAGACACGGTGGGCAGAAGGCCCCATACACACACTGCAAAAAGTTATAACCACACACCTAACCCTCTACACCTTCATTCAGGAGCCAATTCCATTGTCCACAGCCTAAGGCCTGTGGCCTGTGCTATTTTATTTCCTTCCCTTCTGCTTGTCCCACCTGCCAAGTAAGACAATAAAATCCCCAAGCTCAGGATTCACAGCCACTGTCTCTTTTATCTCATCCTAGGACATGGAGCAATCACTCAGAATTTACTTTTAAAACTGGAGATTACAACAAGCCAGTACTTTTGAACACATCTTAAAAAAATATTCTGCCAAGTTTGTTACTAACAACATCTGAAAAGAATCTGAAACTTTGAATTGTGAAACACTGCTGTGAAATTACATTTTCACGCACATCTATTGTTTTCTTTGTTCCCTTGCCTGAAAATATGTTTCTCCCTAGGACATTAGCATATAACAAATAAATCTTAAAGTACCTTATTTTCCTGCCCAAATGCAGTACTTAACTCTGGTTGATTTCTAAAATTACTTACAGGAAGAAAAACTGCCTAAGTGTCTTTGATTATTATGGTGTATTTGAGCCCTCATCAAGCAGTGCCAACTCTGCTACACAAAAAAACAAAACACGCCTGAGTGGCATTGTATTTAAATATGACGACGCCTCACAGTTTGTTTTTGATGGAGAAAACGAGAATTATTATTACCTAGGTGGATTTCCACCTAAGGATTAACCTTGTTCTATGGATTTTGTAACTGTGGCATTATCACTGGGCTTTTCATGATGAAGGGGAAAATCCAACATCAAATAAGCAATTTGCAATGGTTTACGTTCTCTGCCACCTGTGTGAGACGAGGAGTGTCAACTCTTCCAGCTATGATTTTCTGAGCTTTTTGTTTTCTAAAGAGGAATTTACCTGAGCTCCTATGGGGAAGAGATCTGTGTTCACAAAACCAAGTCATAATGCCCCGGACAATGACTGCAATTATAACAACGTTTCTTTTCTTTTCTTTTTTTTTCCCACTATTTCTTTGCTATAAAAAAAAAAAAAAAGAACAGTCTCAGACTTCTGCTGGAGCACAAGAAAGAACCAGCTGTGCCAGGTGTAGCTCTCCACTCATTTCCTCCCCAATCTCAAACCCCAGCAAACAACACACTCCTAGTCAGAATGGGAATTTTCACAAAAGATGGAGAACTGAGCTACTATTAACGGGGTCACTGGAGTCTTTCTAAAAAGCCTAGACGAAAGAAAGAGAGGCCTGTTTCATAGCTAACTTATTCTTCCTGAGCTCATTCTTCCTAAGAATAGTCGCTCTTCATCAGCTTCATATGGATTCAAAGATCTCCCAGCCCAGCCAAACCCTTGGGATGTCTGGGACTCCTGTGAGCTCTGTGGGATCCAGTCTGCTCCCGCCAAGGGGATTTCTCATTCTCTTCTCACCCGCACACCCATCGAGATCTCAAAGACTGTGTTTGTTGAAAAGGCACTACTAATTACAGACAATGAATTAATTTTCTACTTCTAATTAAGCAGACACAGAAAACCAGCACCCAGCATGTTTAAGCAGCATGAGATAACCAGGGTTACCACATACTACAAGGAGCTGGTTTGATTACAGCCCAAATAAACATATAAAAACATATAAAAATATAAAAGCTTTCCTGGTGGCTCGGATGATAAAGAATGTGCCTGCAATGCAGAAGACCCAGTTTCAATCCCTGGATTGTCACCAAGTTTCCTAAATATAAAGAATGATTCAAGAATCCTGAGCTTGGGAGCACTGCCTGGGAGTCCTCATATAACACTATCTATGCTTAGGGACTCCATCCTATAGGATTAAAAAAAAGAATAGGATTTATGGGAACTTTACCCTCCCTTCCTTACAACAGGTATTTCAGTGGCAAAACCTATGTAAATGGATATATTTCAAGATTTCAGTGCCTAGCATTGTACGGGACACTTTACAAACACTGTTTGAAATAGTCTTCCTAGCAGCTCAACGAAGTAGAATTTCAGTCTCTTGTTCATCCATTCATGTAACAAAAACATATAAAGGGCTTGCAATGTACAGAGAACTGTGTGGGCTTCTAGGAATACAGCATTGGAAAAGCCCTTTCCTCTTGGAGCTTACATTCGAGTCTGGAGATACAGACAACAAATATGTAAAGAACCAACTGTGCAAGGAAACAGGCTGATAGAGTTGACGGTGAAGGGAAGCACTGCTTAGGTGATGTGATCAAGGCTGTTGCAACTGAGGGGCCCTGACTTGATCTGAGAACTTCATGTATTAAATCTCCTTTGACAAGCAGGAAATTGAGACTGAGAGAGGTTTACGAAGTGTTCAAAATCATGTTATCTGCTGAGATCGTGTTAAATTCTAAGACATCGCTGTCAACTCCAAATCTGCCTGCTCCCCACTACACCCTGTTGCCTCTCAAGGGAACCTCATGCTGTTCAGTCGCTAAGCCATGCCCGATTCTTTGCAACGCCATGGACTGCAGCATGCCAGGCTTCCCTGTGCTTCACTATCTCCCAGACCTGATAAATACCCAAATTCTGCCCTGCATCAAGGCTGTGGTTTCAGCCTTAGGCTGCAGAGAGAAAATGTTGCCAAAAAGAGATGAAAACAAGGAATTAAAACTCATAAACATCCTTATTTATACATAGGATAAGCCATAGCCAATATTAAGGTATCCATATTTAAATTTGCTTTCTTCACATCCTTACTGGCTCCTTAATTTTTCACCAAAACCAAACTGTTCAATTTTGTTTTCTTATGGATGGTAACAAATCGGTCCTGATTTACTCTCTAGAGACCAGATTTTCAGAGCCTATTTTTTAAGATATGAAAGTTACATGAATACCTATGTCCTCATCAAAGTCCAGATTTCTAACCCTCTTAACTCCATAAAGTAAAGCATCATTTAAAAAAAAAAAAAAGAATCAAGGGAAAACATGTCTTTGTGGGCTGATTGGGCAACACAGAGAACTCCCTTGATTACAAGTGACAGTCAAAGAGATTCTCTCTTCCTCTTAGCCATTTCCTCTTGAAGTGACACTGAACAGGAGAGAAGGTGTTTACTTAGGATGCTTCTGAAAATGGTTCTATTGAATACAGGTTTTACTAAAGCTGAAGAACCCAACTATCTTTGATCCCCTGAGAAAAAGTCTTCATCCAGTAAACGAAGGGGTATTAGCTGAGGAAGAGGAGCAATCAAGACACTGCCTTCGAGGGAAAGAGCAAAGTTTCAAGCCTGGAGCACAAATACAGAGGGCAGCTCTGAGATAAAGTTATTATAGAAAACTATCAGGAGAGTTTGACTGTGGCCACTCCTGTTTCTCTTTTAAAATGGGACAGCTATTAATCTCGCTAATGTATGAGTGAAAAAGCAATCCATTTAGTTTTGCAATAGCCTGGTACAGAGAAGGGCCAGAAACCTGACTCCTAGAAGAACATGTCACTCCACTATGACTCCTCCTTGATGGCCTGAGGTGTCCTCTCTCTTCATGCTGCCCTTAGATGCATTTTGTTCATAAAGCATGTATGGTCGAGTTCATGGGAGTTCAAAACCTGGGCTTTGGAATCAGACAGAGGGGTCTTGGCTCTGCCAGTTTACAGCTGTGAGATGGAATTTTCACCAAAGAGTGGCCTATTGTTTCTCTGAGGCCTTGACAAAGTCTGCAAACAAACTTCTTCCCCACTCCCATCTACCAAAAAAAAAAAAGAGTACTGTTTTTTTAATGGTAGCTAAGACTGCAAAATCAAAGACAGAAAAGGGAAGGAAAGAAAGAGGAGAGAACAGAAGGGGGAAGAGAAAAGGAAGGAATGGCAATAAATCCAGAATCACCATGCTGAGTAAGAAGATGTGTGGGTCGGCACTCACTTTAGCATGAGTGGTATCAGCATTTGGAAGCGATGTTTGTCAAGTCTGAATGTTTGCAATCACATGAATTTTTCATGTCATATAAACCACAGAGCTTGTAAATCTGAAAAACATTCTTTCAAAGGCTCTCTTGCTGAGCAGTAAGCTTGCTTTTAAAATACAGGGTAGGCACTTCCCTGCTGGTCCAGGGATGAAGACTTCTTCCAGTGCAGGGGGTGAGGGTTTGAACCCTGGCTAGAGAACTAAGATCCCACATGCCTCGCAGCCAAAAAACCAAAACATAAAACAGAAGCAATATTTTAACAAATTCAATAAAGATTTGTCAAAAAATAATACATGGTAGATATTATGTTTGACTTTCTAGTAACCATGCCCTACACATAGGTAGCAGATCATGACAACTCCATCCCATGGCCAGTGATGAGTCCAGGGACGTGTGCCAGTTTGAGCAAAGTGACTCAAGGAGGGAGTGGCTCAGGGCTCATGGGCAGGAAGAGTTTCTTCCACACGCTGGGCAGTAAATAAGGAAGCCCCAGACACTGCCTGTAGAGATGATGGGAGCTGGGGCTATGAGCAGGGCCATCACCTGCAGAGCTGAAGCCACATGAGTCTCAGAGAAGGGGGCACTTCATGCCCAGCTACATCTGGACCTCTCACTAGAAGATGTAATAAATCTTATCTTCAGTAAATTCAGGGACAGCTTCCTACCTGTCCTGTCATGCAAAGTGACAATGTTATTAGTGTATTAAAGGCTCTGGAAAGCTCTGCAGTAAAGTAACCTTGGCTCGATGGACGTGGGCTGGAGCAAACTCTAGGAGATAATGAAGGACAGAGAAGCCTGGTGTGCCGCAGTCCAGTGGGTCACAAAGAGTTGGACACGACTGAGCAACTGAAAAACAAAGCAACTCCTATAATCCTGCACTTGGCCGACCTTAATTTTCAGAGAAATCCTCCTCTTCTTAACCCCTGTTAACAAGTCATAGAACATGCTTAGAGATGCATGACTGCAGAGTTCAGTAACTTTAGCCTAGATCAGCAGCCCTTCCTTAAAAACAAAAGGGAGCTATCTCTATCTCTGTTATACCATCAGTACAATCCCTCATATGCTATTCTGCGCTGCTGTCCTCTAACCCCCTCTAACCCCCTCCCCACGTGGTGGTAATAAGAGGCACCATATTCTTACCTAACTCTATCCTCATCTTTGCAGTCCTTAGTCATCAGCCAATCACACTCCGCCCCTGGGATTTTTCTTCCCAGAGTGAGAGAGTAAGCCTCTCTGCTTCACCTTTATTCTCACTCCCCCTGCCCTCCCTTCGCTTCCTTCCTTTCTCAGTCTCTCTCTCTCAGGTGACAGATGTTGCAAGATGTAAGTTGTTTGTACCATGAAAGACAGTCTTCAGTAAGAATGCATGAACCAGACTGAAGACAACAGAATTAGAGAAGGAGAGAACGTCCCATGGGTGGTCAGGTCAGGTTCTAACTGTTTCTGAATCTCACTGCTTTTGCGCCCTTTCTGTAATTCAGTATTCCAAGTTCCTTGAATTATCTAAAATAGAGGCCTACAGGCTAGCAGCCTGTGGACCAAATTCAGCTGCAGCCTGTTTCTGTCGATGAAACTTTAAGGGACACAGACACATTTGTTGACGGACGGTCAATGTCAGCTTTATGCTACAACAGCTGAGCTGAGTCACTACAACAGAGAGAATATGGCCCATGAAGACAAAAAATGTTTATTATGTGGACCTTAAGAGAAAAGGTTTGCCAACCTCTGATCTAAAACAATTCAGCATTCTTCCAACAATTTATCCTTTTGCCTAAGGTAGCTCCAGTTGCTATCCGTCACGTGCAACCAAAAAAAAAAATCATGATACACGTGTCTTCAAATTTCCCTGTGCTCAATACACTCATGCACAGTTCATGTGTCATCCAGCCCTGAGCTAAAGCCCTTTGCCATTTTCTGTGGCTTATCTTTTCTCTCTGATCATTTCTTTTTGTGCAGGGGTTAGGCCATTCCGTATAATGTTTTTAATCAAGGATTTCCATATAGCCTCCCCTTTACCCTTCCTTTCCACCTCATGATATTCACAGTTCTTGGCAGAGCAAGAGCTGCTTCTCCTTCATCTTTGGTTTTCCCCTCCTCTGGTACCAGGTACAGAGTAGGCACTCAGTAAACACACAATGTATATTGAGTTAAATTTTTCCTCCCACCAACTACATTCAGCTAACTCTCTTTGTAAGAGAAGCTGCCTTTTCAAACAGCCCATTTTGCCAAAGACCAGCTTCCAGGCCAAATGTTAACAGGATCACACCATCCAGAAACGAATCCCCAATCAGTGATCAGTGATCGGTTTTAGCCTAAAACGGTTGTTTTCAACTTTTGGAAACTGATGATTGTGTGAAAGGTTTTCTGCTAACCCTGAAATGAATGTTTGGCCCCTCTCTGAATTTCAGGCACTGATGCTTTAGAGCAAAAGTTGACAATACGTCCTATGGGCCACATCTGGCCCATGGCCCTTTCGTATCAGCTGAGGATCATCTTTACAGATGAACATTTGCAGCCCATGTGATGATAGGGAACATCCTCTTTGAACCCCCATTATGTGAAATGTCATCCTAAAACATTTCTGGGTGGCTGCAGCAGCCTCACCCAGGAACTAACTCATTAGAAACACAAATTCTTGAGGCTCCACTCCAGACCTTCTGAAACAGAAGCTCGTGGATGGAGCCCAGCAATCTGTTTTAGCAAGCCCTCCAAATAATTCTGACACTCCAAAACAAAAGCAAGGGGTCAGCAAACCTTTTTGGAAAAGCAAAAGAGTAAATATTTAGGCTTTAAGGGCTCAGAAAATCAAAGCTGTTATATGATGTGTTCTGCATACTAAGTTGCATCAGTCATGTCCATCTCTGTGTGGCCCCATGGACTGTAGTTCAACAGGTTCCTCTGTCCATGGGATTCTTCAGGCAAGAATACTGGAGTGGGTTGCTGTGCCCTCCTCCAGGGAATCTTCTCCACCCAGGGATCTCTTACGTCTCCTGCACTGGCAGGTGGGTTCTTTACCATTAGTGCCACCTGGGAAGCATTTATACAAAAAAAAGAGAACACAAACTTCCAAAAATTTTGCAATGTAATTCAAAATATAATATTATTGACAGTTTATAATAATAATAAAGTACTATTCTTATATAATACAGGTCTACTGATGAGAACTATGGAAATATTTTAGGATAACCTTTCACATAATGGGGGTTCAAGTGGATGCTCCCTATCACCACATGGGGTTGCAAATGTTCATCTGTAAAAATTATTCATGGGAATGAGCCATGGGTCAGATGTGACCCACAGGACATATTGCCAACCCTTGCTCTAAAGCATCAGTGCCTGAAATTCAGAAAGCAAGCAAACACTGATCACAGGGTTAGCAGAAAAACTTTCAATCAGCAGCTTTCAAATGGGGAGAGGATGACTTTGTCCCCCGGAGGACAATTGGTATTGTTTGGAGACATTTTGGGTTGTCACAACTTGGAGGAGAGAATTGCTTCATGAAAACATCCTACAATGCCTAGGATAAACCCTGTCAACAAAGAATTGTTGGCCCCAAATGCCGGTAGTGCTGAGGTTAAGAAACCCTCGCGTAGATAACCCTGTGCAGCTCACTTCAAGCCTGTAGACCTCCCTTTCACCTCCTATCCTCTTCCTTAGCCATACAGGCAGTGCCCAATCCTATTCCTACAGTAACTTCCCAATTCAGATTTGAATTTTATATCTTTAAGTGCCTTTGCAAGGATATTCACAAGAAGCAAGGTGGTTCTTTCTGGAATTTTCAAATTTTTATTGCTGAAGCAAACTTCATGTTAATATTAAGACTATTTAATTTCAGAGCTGTCCTTCCAAAGAGAGCTTAGAGTCTGTTTTCTTCCAGGGATAGCCACATGAAACCAGATATTTGTTGTGAGGGGGGAATAGTAAACAAGCTATTCAATAGGATCTTTGGCAAAAGAAAATATCCTAGAACATCCAAGGGTCTTGAGGACCCTCTATGATAACAATAGAAAATAATGAAGCCTTTTTGATTTAGAAAGCTTCTAATTATCCTGGTTATGAAAAGGAAGTGGTAATTGATGTAATCCCATCTTGAATTCCTTCCTTTAAAAATGACACATCAGAAGCTAAGATGCTTTGAAGAGCCTACTTACATAAAAGATAAAAATACTTCCCCTCCTGCATGGTGTGGTCCAAGTTCATGATTAGGTTATAAAATCATATTTGCTGAGTCAGATGATGGCTGACACTCCTGGAAGTCATCTGAAGCCAGGTGGCCTCTTACTGGAAATAGACAAGAGGAAAATAGGAAAATATGGGTCTATACTAAGAAAACATTGTTGTTTGTTGTTGTTTAGTTGTTAAGTTGTATCTAACTCTTTTGCGACCCCATGGCTTCTCTGTCCACGTGATTTCCCAGGCACGAATACTAGAGTGGGTTGCCATTTCCTTCTCCAGGGTATCTTCCTGACCCAGGGATCAAACTTATGTCTCCTGCATTAGCAGGCGGATTCTTTACCACTGAGCAACCAGGGAAGAACAAGGAGATGTGAGCTAATATTTAATGAGGGATTATTATGTAGCAGGCACTCTCCAGGTGTTTTCCTGTACTATATTATTACATAAGCCTGTGAGACAGGTACCACTCTCTTCTTTTTACAGATGAGGAAACTGAGGCTCAGGGAGGTGAATTACTTTGACAGGTCACACAGCCGATAGAATCCAGGTATCAGTTCAGTTCAGTTCAGTCGTTCAGTTCTGTCCGACTCTTTGCGACCCCATGAATCGCAGCACGCCAGGCCTCCCTGTCCATCACCATCTCCCGGAGTTCACTCAGACTCACGTCCATCGAGTCCGTGATGCCATCCAGCCATCTCATCCTCGGTTGTCCCCTTCTCCTCCTGCCCCCAATCCCTCCCAGCATCAGAGCCTTTTCCAATGAGTCACCTCTTTTCATGAGGTAGCCCAAGTACTGGAGTTTCAGCTTTAGCATCATTCCTTCCAAAGAAATCCCAGGGTTGATCTCCTTCAGAATGGACTGGTTGGATCTCCTTACAGTCCAAGGGACTCTCAAGAGTCTTCTCCAACACCACAGTTCAAAAGCATCAATTCTTCGGTGCTCAGCCTTCTTCACAGTCCAACTCTCACATCCATACATGACCACAGGAAAAACTATAGCCTTGACTAGACAGACCTTAGTTGGCAAAGTAATGTCTCTGCTTTTGAATATGCTATCTAGTTTGGTCATAACTTTCCTTCCAAGGAGTAAGTGTCTTTTAATTTCATGGCTGCAGTCACCATCTGCAGTGATTTCGGGAGCCCAAAAAAATAAAGTCTGACACTGTTTCCACTGTTTCCCCATCTATTTCCCATGAAATGTTGGGACCGGATGCCAACATTATTAAATCACCACAGTTTTGTGGATACACATGGAACCATGTCATTTAGATATAAGCAATTTATATTAAGACAGTGTCTTTACTCACTAGGGATTAGTGAGAATCTGGAAGTTCACAAAAACCCAGAAGTGGGGCACCCTCTCCTGATGTGCAGTGTCCTGTGATGCTGGGGAGTTTCATAAGATTGGTTTGGGTATGAGGTTTCACTCCATTATCAAAGACAGCCTCACCCACTCACCTTAGAGAAGTCTGTCTCCAAGAGTAACACGTGAGGCTGGGAAACTGATCAAGTTTGTAGAAGCCTTTTGTACAAACTGGCTTTCCTGGTGGCTCAGTGGTAAAGAACCCAGACAGGAGATGTGGGTTTGATTCCAGGATCAGGAAGATCCCCTGGAGTGGAAATGGCAACCCACGCCAGTATTCTTGCCTGGAAAATTCCATAGACAGAGGAGCTGGCAAGTTATAGTCCATGGGGTCGCAAAGAGCCAAACACAACTGAGTGACTGAGCATGTATATATTGTATAAAGGAAGAAAAAAAAAATATTCTTTTTACAATGCAAACCACACAGAATAAAACCTTCTTGGCTAGAGAACATAGTCAAAGGAGAGAACAGGGCATCAAAAATCCTAGGCTAAAGCCAAAATAGACGTGTTGCTTATAAAAAGGACAAAAATCACAGTGCGGCTGCTCTAGTCAGGAGGAAGAAGTTTTCTTCTGCGCTGCAGGGTTCTTCTGGCTGATCTGAGTTAACTTGACATGAGACAGACTAGCGAAAGAAAAATCACACAGAGGTTTAATAACATGTATACATGGCAGAAAGCAAGGAGGAACTAAAGAGCCTCTTGAAAGTGAAAAAGGAGAGTGAAAAAGCTGGCTTAAAACTCAATACTCGAAAAACGAAGATCATGGCGTGCAGTCCCATCACTTCATGGCAAATAGATGGGGAAACACGGGGGAAACAGTGACAGACTTTATATTCTTGGGAGATCCAAGGTCACTGCAGATGGTGATTGCAGCCATGAAATTAAAAGACACTTGCTCCTTGGAAGAAAGCAATGACAAACCTAGACAGCATATTAAAAAGCAGAGACATTACTTTGCCGACAAAGATCCATCTAGTCAAAGCTATGATTTTTCCCATAGTCATGTATGGATGTGAGAGTTGGACCATAAAGAAGGCTGAGTGCTGAAGAATCGATGCTTTTGAACCGTGGTGTTGGAGAAGAGTCCCTTGAACAGCAGGGAGATCAAATCAGTCAATCCTAAAGGAAAATAACCCTGACTATTCATTAGGACTGTTGCTGCAACTGAAGAGCCAATATTTTGGCCACCTGATGCGAAGAGCTGACTCATTAGGAAAGACCCTGATGCTGGGAAAGATTGGAGCAGGAGGAGAAGGGGACGACAGAGGATGAGATGGTCAGATGGCATCACCAACTCGATGGACATGAGTTTGAGTAGGAGAGATGGTGAAGGACAGGGAAGCCTGGTGTGCTGCCAACCATGGGGTCACAAAGAGTCGGGCACGACTGAGCTACTGAACAGCAGCAATACATGAAGAGTGTTTCTCTGGTGGCTCAGCGGTAAAGAATCTGCCTGAAATGCAGGAGCCACAGGAGACACCGGGTCGATCCTTGAGTCAGGAAGATCTCCCAGAGGAGGGCATGGCAACCCACTCCAGTATTCTTGCCTAGACCGAGGAGCCTGGTGAGCTACAGTCCATAGGATGGCAAAGACTCAGATACGACTGAAGTGACTTAACACACGCATACACGCATACATGGGAGAGATACAGGGAAACTGAACAACTTGCCAAAATGGCCCAAATTCTCATCATCTTCAGCTACAGAGAAAAGAGGACGTTCAGGGTAATCAATTTGAGCCTTTAAATGGGAGGAAAGCAACTGACATGAAAATAGAAAAGCAAATGTTTGGCAGAGACAGGGAGACACAGAGTGAACCCTGATTGAAGGCTGGCCCACAGTTTCAACCCACAAAGCCTAGCCCACAGTCTTTGGAGGTCTCTGGTGATAGCTCTATTCTGGAAGCAGCTCCTTTATCTAAATTCTTTAGCCAGCTGGGGCTGGGAGTTGGGGATGCTTGAAAAGAAAAGCTTCCTGAGTCTTTTGTTTCTTGATTGTTTTCCTCGCTCAAAAGAATCCCCATGCCAAAGAGACATTTGGGGTGGCAAATTTTGCTCCCCAACACTACCTGCTATTGGGCCACAAATGCTCTTGTACACAGAGGACAAGGAGAGACCAAAGAAAGGGACAGAAGACTCTAGATTGTTATGTGGCAAGTTTAATGAGCAAGGGAACTTACTTATTAGGCTTGTCCTGGATCACTGAGAGGAATGGATCTCCATCCCCACTGGCCAAATCTTCAAAGTTTATTCAGAGCCATTCAGTGGGTTTAGTCATATGTTTCATCCAGATGGTCTCAACAATACCTACTCTCTCAAGGCTGTGTCCCTGAAGCAGCTCCTAGTATTAAGAACAGAGGGTGGAACTTACATTCCAAAGTCAGGGAATAGGGTGAGGAGCCTCCAACTGCCTGGGTTCAACTCACAGAACAACCAGAGGTCCTGTCTTCTCAGTGACCGTCTCCAATACCCGTGCAGGAAAGAGAAATGAGAAGGAGAAGGAAGAAGACAGATTTCTGCAAATATCTGTTCCTCAGAGGAAAGAAAGAAACTGAAGTTGCTCAGTCATGCCAGACTCTTTGCAACCCTCTGGACTGTAGCCTACCAGGGATCCCTCCATCCATGGGATTCTCCAGGCAAGAATACTAGAGTGGGTTGCCATTCCCTTCTCCAGGGGATCTTCCCAACCCAAGGATAGAATCCAGGTCTCCTGCATTGCAGGCAGATGCTTTACCCTCTGAGCTACCAGGGAAGCCTGCGTTCCTCAGAGGAAGCTCATATCAAATTGAAATCCCAACTCAGAGACACATTTTCCCAGGCACAATTCAGTACAAGCTCCATATGTACAAAGACAGAGCTGCAATTTAAGTCAAGTCTGCTATCCTACACTCAGAGATGGGTTCTTCCTCTCCTGCTGACCCCAGTCATTCAAAAGACCCACCCCCAGCCCTCACTCTGCCACTCTACTCCAACACTCATATGCACATGCAGCTTCAGAGTAACC
Source organism: Nanger dama (assembly GCA_917880005.1). Classification (NCBI taxonomy): domain Eukaryota; kingdom Metazoa; phylum Chordata; class Mammalia; order Artiodactyla; family Bovidae; genus Nanger; species Nanger dama. Next base: position 16,548,809 of record CAKJTW010000026.1, read on the forward strand.
CAAAGGGAGACCTGAGCAGCTTCCAAAGAATTGTTTCCTTTCCCACATTCTATGTTCAGAGAACAATCTCACACACACACCCAAAAAAGTGTCTACATAAACATACATGGCTTCCCAGGTAGTGATAGTGGGAAAGAACCCACCTGCCAAGACAGGAGACAAAAGAGATGTGGGTTTGATCCCTGGGTTGGGAAGATCCCCTGGAGGAGGAAATGTCAACCCACTCCAGTTTTCCTGCCTGGAATCACATGGACAGAGGAGCCAGGTGAGCTACAATCCATAGGGTCACAAAGAGTCAGACAGGATCGAAGCAGCTTAACAAATAGGCAAATGATTAAGAGTTAAATCTAAATTAAAATAGTCAGGAATAATGTTATCAGAGTATAAGTGACCTGGCCCACTGGCTGGTGCAATTCCCAATAAGCAGAATAAACAACTTGTCACAAGAGTCCTGAGGAGAAATTTCCCCTAAGTAAATCATACTGGATGCTACCAGCAACACTAATAAGTCTGGTAAAAAGTGTGGGGAGCTAGTATGCTGAATTACAATAATACCTGGAAGGCAAATTGGAAGTAGTCAAAAGGAGATGGAAAGAGTGAACATCGACATTCTAGGAATCAGCAAACTAAAATGGACTGGAATTGGTGAATTTAACTCAGTTCAGTTCAGTTCAGTCACTCAGTCATGTACGACTCTTTGCAAACCCATGAATCGCAGCACGCCAGGCCTCCCTGTCCCTCACCATCTCCCGAACTTCACTCAGACTCACATACATCAAGTCTTTGATGCCATCCAGCCATCTCATCCTCTGTCATCCCCTTCTCCTCCTGCCCCCATCCTTCCCAACATCAGAGTCTTTTCCAATGAGTAACTCTTCGCATGAGGTGGCCAAAGTACTGGAGTTTCAGCTTTAGCATCATTCCTTCCAAAGAATACCCAGGGCTGATCTCCTTCAGAATGGACTGGTTGATCTCCTTGCAGTCCAAGGGACTCTCAAGAGTCTTCTCCAACATTACAGTTCAAGAGCATCAGTTCTTCAGCTCTCAGCCTTCTTCACAGTCCAACTCTCACATCCATACATGACCACAGGAAAAACCATAGCCTTGACTAGATGGAACTTAGTTGGCAAAGTAATGTCTCTGCTTTTAAATATACTATCTAGATTGGTCATAACTTTTCTTCCAAGGAGTAAGCATCTTTTAATTTCATGGCTGCAGTCACCATCTGCAGTGATTTTGGAGCCCCCAAAATAAAGTCTTACACTGTTTCCACTATTTCCCTATCTATTTCCACTATTTCCCCATCTATTTCCCATGAAGTGATGGGACCAGATGCCATGATCTTCGTTTTCTGAATGCTGAGCTTTAAGCCAACTTTTTCACTCTCCTCTTTCACTTTCATCAACAGGCTTTTTAGTTCCTCTTCACTTTTTGCCATAAGGGTGGTGTCATCTGCATATCTGAGGTTATTGAGATTTCTCCCTGCAATCTTGATTCCAGCTTGTGCTTCTTCCAGCCCAGTGTTTCTCATGATGTACTCTGCATATAACGTAAATAAGCAGGGTGACAATATACAGCCTTAATGTACTCCTTTTCCTATTTGGAACCAGTCTGTTGTTCCATGTCCAGTTCTAACTGTTGCTTCCTGACCTGCATATAGATTTCTCAAGAGGCAGGTCAGGTGGTCTGGGATTCCCATCTTTTTCAGAATTGTCCACAGTTTATTGTGATCCACATAGTCAAAGGCTTTGGCATAGTCAATAAAGCAGAAATAGATATTTTTCTGGAACTCTCTGGCCTTTTCCATGATCCAACGGATGTTGGCAATTTGATATATGGTTCCTCTGCATTTTCTAAAACCAGCTTGAACATCAGCGAGTTCACGGTTCACGTATTGCTGAAGCCTGGCTGGAGAATTTTGAGCATTACTTTACTAGCATGTGAGATGAGTGTAATTGTGCGGTAGTTTGAGCATTCTTTGGCATTGCCTTTTAACTCAGATGACCATTATATCTACTTCTGTGGGCAGGAATCCCTTAGAAGAAATGGAGTAGCCATCATGGTCAACAAAAGAGTCTGAAATGCAGTACTTGGATGCACTCTCAAAAATGACAGAATGATACCTGTTCCTTTACAAGGCAAACCATTCAATATCACAGTAATCCAAGTCAATGCCCCAACCAGTAACGCTGAAGAAGCTGAAGTTGAACAGTTCTATGAAGATCCAAAAGACCTTTTAGAACTAACACCCAAAAAAGATGTCTTTTTCATTATAGGGGACTGGAATGCTAAAGTAGGAAGTCAAGAAACACCTGGAATAACAGGCAAATTTGGCCTTGGAATACAGAATGAAGCAGGGCAAAGACTAATAGAGTTTTGCCAAGAGAATGCACTGGTCATAAAAAACACCCTCTTCCAACAATACAAGAGAAGACTCTACACATGGACATCACCAGATGGTCAACACTGAAACCAGACTGATTATTATTCTTTGCAGCCAAAGATGGAGAAGCTCTATACAATCAACAAAAATAAGACCAGGAGCTGACTGTGGCTCAGATCATGAACTCCTTATTACCAAATTCAGACTTAAATTGAAGAAAGTAGGGAAAACCACTAGACCATTCAGGTATGACCTAAATCAAATCTCTTATGACTATACAGTGGAAGTGACAAACAGATTCAAGGGATTAGATCTGATAGACAGAGTGCCTGAAGAACTATGGACAGAGGTTCATGGCATTGTTCAGGAGACAGGGATCAAGACCATCTCCTTGGAAAAGAAATGCAAAAAGCAAAATGGCTGTCAGAGGAGGCTTACAAATAGCTGTGAAAGAAGAGAAGCAAAAAGCAAAGGAGAAAGGGAAAGATAAATGCATCTGAATTCAGAGTTCCAAAGAATAGCAAGGAGAGATAAGAAAGCCTTCCTCAGCCATCAATGCGAAGAAATAGAGGAAAACAACAGAATGGGAAAGACTAGAGATCTCTTCAAGAAAATTAGAGATACCAAGGGAATATTTCATGCAAACATGGGCTCGATAAAGGACAGAATTGGTATGGACCTAACAGAAGCAAAAGATATTAAGAAGAAGTGGCAAGAATACACAGAAGAACTGTACAAAAAGATCTCCATGACCAAGATAATCACAATGGTGTGATAACTCACCTAGAGCCAGACATCCTGGAATGTTAAGTCAAGTGGGCCTTAGAAAGCATCACTACGAACAAAGCTAGTGGAGCTGATGGCATTCCAGTTGAGCTGTTTCAAATCCTGAAAGATGATGCTGTGAAAGTGCTGTACTCAACATGCCAGCAAATTTGGAAAACTCAGCAGTGGCCACAGGACTGAAAAAGGCCAGTTTTCATTCCAATCCCAAAGAAAGGCAATGCCAGAGAATGCTCCAACTACCACACAATTACACTCATCTCACATGCTAGTAAAGTAATGCTCAAAATTCTCCAAGCCAGGCTTCAGCAATACATGAATCATGAACTTCCAGATGTTCAAGCTGGTTTTAGAAAAGGCAGAGGAACCAGAGATCAAATTGCCAACATCCGTTGGATCATGGAAAAGGCCAGAGAGTTCCAGAAAAATATCTATTTCTGCTTTACTGACTATGCCAAAGCCTTTGACTGTGTGGATCACAATAAACTGTGGAAAATTCTGAAAAAGATGGGAATCCCAGACCACCTGACCTGCCTCTTGAGAAATCTGTATGCAGGTCAGGAAGCAACAGTTAGAACTGGACATGGAACAACAGACTGGTTCCAAATAGGAAAAGGAGTACATCAGGCTGTATATTGTGACCTTGCTTATTTAACTTATATGCAGAGTACATCATGAGAAACACTGGGCTGGAAGAAGCACAAGCTGGAATCAAGATTGCAGGGAGAAATCTCAATAACCTCAGATATGCAGATGACACCACCCTTATGGCAAAAAGTGAAGAGGAACTAAAAGCCTGTTGATGAAAGTGAAAGAGGAGAGTGAAAAAGTTGGCTTAAAGCTCAGCATTCAGAAAACGAAGATCATGGCATCTGGTCCCATCACTTCATGGGAAATAGATGGGGAAATAGTGGAAATAGATAGGGAAATAGTGGAAACAGTGTAAGACTTTATTTTGGGGGCTCCAAAATCACTGCAGATGGTGACTGCAGCCATGAAATTAAAAGATGCTTACTCCTTGGAAGAAAAGTTATGACCAACCTAGATAGCATATGGAAAAACAAAGACATTACTTTGCCAGCAATGGTCTGTCTAGTCAAGGCTATGGTTTTTCCTGTGGTCATGTATGGATATGAGAGTTGGACTGTGAAGAAAACTGAGCAATGAATAATTGATGCTTTTGAACTGTGGTGTTGGTGAAGAGTCCTGAGAGTCCCTTGGACTGCAAGGAGATCCAACCAGTCCATTCTGAAGGAGATCAGCCCTGGGTATTCTTTGGAAGGAATGATGCTAAAGCTGAAACTCCAGTACTTTGGCCACCTCATGCGAAGAGTTGGCTCACTGAAAAGACTCTGATGCTGGGAGGGATTGGGGGCAGGAAGAGAAGGGGATGACAGAGGATGAGATGGCTGGATGGCATCACTGACTCGATGGACGTGAGTCTAAGTGAACTCCGGGAGTTGGTGATGGACGGGGAGGCCTGGCATGCTGTGATTCAGGGGGTTGCAAAGAGTTGGACACAACTGAGTGACTGAACTGAAATAACTGAAAGCCTAATAGTAAAAATACTTCTTATGTTGTTACAAGGGAAGCCTTATCATTAGGCATGAATTTTTTCTGGAAAAGATACCCCTTCAGTGGGCTTCAAATTCAGAAACCCAACTAAATATTTTTCAAATGTGGAAAAGAAGAAAATACTTGGAAATATCTATGTTCTTCTTTGAGAAACAGGCTCATCTGGATATGCATTTATTTTTCATGATTTTGTATTTTCCAAATTTTCTTTAATAAACATGTAGTATTTTAATTAAAAAAGACCTTCTAAAATATGTAAATACGAAACAAAGTTCAAAAAAACCAAGATTTAGATTTTGAATTCTGCTTCCATGCTGATATTTGAATGTCCTAGTTTTAAAAAACTAAGATGATTTCTCTAAAAACAGTGTCATATTCATTTTAATAACTGAACTTGAATCATGAATTTCAAAATGCAATAGATCTTAATTTCATTTCATTCTATGAACAAAGATGAAACAACATACCTTTAGGGGAAAACTTTACGTAAACATGTTTCAACTACCAGTGATAATAGAAAAGGAAATATTTATGAGTCTGAATAAAAGAAAGAGAATTCTTTTAAGTTCTTAACTAAAGACACTTTTGGAGGAGAATTAGCTAAAGGGAAAATAATTGCATAAAGAGTTGAAGGAAAAATAAATTATTTATCAGCTCTCCTGCAGCGCCTTCTAAGCTTCAGCTTCGCATCAAAAGATGCCCGACGTGAGCTAATTTCCGTAGCACATTTCCATTTAGAATTATATTGCAGATTTCAAAACGTCCTTGTTCTGTGCACATGTTACACATGCAAGAAGTTAGTCAGATACAATGCCAATTTCATCATGTAATGAGAGCTTTCTGTACAGGGTAGATGTATTCCTGGAAAGATGTATAAAAATCAAATGATATTTGAGAAGTGCTTAGGAATTCAAACTGAAGTAAAACCCTCAGGAAACCAAGAATCCTTGGATTGTATATACATATATATAAACTATTAAATCATCCATCTGGCATCTGAAGTGTTTTTCATATTTGCTTTCTTCCAAAGATATGTGTTTGGACAATATGCAGAGAAGCCCCTGAGAAAATGTATTACTTATAATAAAGGTTATTATTTTAATTTAAGAACAAAGAACCGTTGACTAGTTAGAACAATCTGAGTAGAACTAAAGCAAAACATACACCCCGCCCCAATAGAGATAAGCAATACTGAAGTCTGTTTCCCATACTAAGAATTTTCAGCATATTTAACTAATTTAAGAATGAATTTTCCCCTTTATTTTAGTTGATGGCATCTGCAAGCCAGTTGGCACTATTAGAATCTACATGAGTTCCAGATAGTTTTAAAAAGGTAATTATTTTCAGGCTATTCATCTATTTTTAAATAGTTAATCTAGAATTCAGAATATAATTTGCCTTGTGTGTTTGACATTTCATCAGGGAAAATACAAATTCTTCAAAACAATGATAATATCAACTGTGATTACAGCAAATTAGAATCACATCTTCAGCTCCCTCCCCTGGGGTTGTTTTGGGACCAAGACATACACAGCTCAAGAAATTAAATTGCAGTAAATAATTTGCCTCGATACTGAGCAAGAAAAACTGAAGGAGGTTACCTGAATCAGAAGTGCTGTCTCCTCAGTTTCTCTGGAGGACTGTCATCCCCCGAGGAAGCTGGAGGAATGCAAGAGCCCTGAAGATATAACTCTTGGACTGGACAGACCACTCCACTCTTTTGCAAAGCTCCACCTGGAACACCCATTGGATCCTAAGGATGACCATTGTCTTGGAGCAGATAGCATGATACAAATGCAGAAAGAATGCTGATTCTATAACCACTAACAACAGCTACCATTATCATATTATTATAGCCTTATTATTACCGTTTTTATACCCTTCCACTGGGGTTCCTCATGGGCTAGACCTTCTGCAGATTTTACCTCAACTGTTATTGACAAGACACTAGTATCTCCATTTTATTCTAGGAAAAATAGAACTAAGTTAGAGTAATTTGCCCAAAGTCACACAGGTAATGAATGTCAGAAGGGAGTTTTTCTCAATCCATCAGTTCAGTTCAGTTCAGTTGCTCAGTCGAGTCCGACTCTGCGACCCCATGAATCGCAGCACGCCAGGCCTCCCTGTTCATCACCATCTCTCGGAGTTCACTCAGACTCACGTCCATCGAGTCCGTGATGCCATCCAGCCATCTCATCCTCTGTCGTCCCCTTCTCCTCCTGCCCCCAATCCCTCCCAGCATCAGAGTCTTTTCCAATGAGTCAACTCTTCGCATGAGGTGGCCAAAGTACTGGAGTTTCAGCTTCAGCATCATTCCCTCCAAAGAAATCCCAGGGTTGATCTCCTTCAGAATGGACTGGTTGGATCTCCTTGCAGTCCAAGGGACTCTCAAGAGTCTTCTCCAACACCACAGTTCAAAAGCATCAATTCTTTGGCACTCAGCCTTCTTCACAGTCCAACTCTCACATCCATACATGACCACAGGAAAAACCATAGCCTTGACTAGATGGACCTTAGTTGGCAAGGTAATGTCTCTGCTTTTAATATGCTATCTAGGTTGGTCATAACTTTCCTTCCAAGGAGTAAGCATCTTTTAATTTCATGGCTGCAGTCACCATCTGCAGTGATTTTGGAGCCCCAAAAATAAAGTCTGACACTGTTTCCACTGTTTCCCCATCTATTTCCCATCTGAGTCTTAACCCCAGGGTGTTTCCAGTGTGCCAAGCTTCAGATGAAGAATCAAGTATTTATGCCAATTGTGATAGCCAGCCTCCAAGATGACCCCAGGGATCCTAGACACTTGAGATTTCCAACCTGGCATAATCTCCTCACACAGCACCAGGGTGATCTCTGTGACCAATGGCATATGGCAGAGCAATGGTGTGTCACTTTTGTAGGTTATAAAGGGTTGGGACTTGCCTCTTGAATTCTCTGACTTTCTCCATCTCTCTCTCTCTCCTCACTCTGTCTCTGTCTCACCTTTTGCTCTTAGAGAATCAAACTGTCATATTGTAAGTCATCTTATGAAAAGGGCTATGGCAGAGGAACTGAAGCCTCTGGCCAACAGACAGAGAGGAATCAAGATGTGCCAACAACCACATGAGTGAGTTTGGAAGCAGGTGCTCCAGTGCCCATCAATCCTTGATGTGACTGCCAACCTGTTCAACAGCTTGACTGCAACCTCATGAGAGACAGCAGCAATCAGCCAAGCAGTTCCCAAGTTCCTTAATGTCAACAGTTGTGTGACATAATGTTCGTTGTCAAGCTGCTAAGATTCGGGGCAATTTGTTACACACATTACTAAATCACCAGTATACTAAATCACCAGCGTACTTTCAAAAGGATAATAAAATATGTAATTGCTTCCCTAGAACACTACACATGCCAAGCCTTGTGTTAAATACCACAGTAGAAATTAAAAAGCTTAAGAATAACATGACCCCAGGCTTCAAGTAACTTTGAGCTGGAGGGAAAGAAAAAAACATATATGTAGATAGATCACAAATGTTTAAAGTATATTTCAGTGGTTTTTCTCTTGGGCTTTTCTGTACATAGTTATCTCCCTAAGTTAGCCCGAATTATCTAACCAGATGCTTTGGGGATATTAGGATTATTACAGAAGAGCTACAAAGAAAAAGAAAGGGTTATAATTAAGGCTTCTTAAATTCAAAATAACATTTTCTTGTGAGATAATTGGTTATAAGCCAGACATTTCTGAGAACGAAACAATTTTCTTAATTCTTTTAGCTCCCACTTAACATATCAAGAACTAGTCCTGGTGTATTAAAGCAGACTTTCTTCCATGATATAGAGAATATTATAACTTCCTACCTAGGACAGTTACCCTGGAGCAGAAGGAAGATAATGGCATAGGAAGAATAAGAAAAATTCAACCAGTAGTGGACACCGTGGTCCCTCAGACTTTTCCAGGTCTGAAAGACCCACCCCTTCTGACACTGGGAGTGCTGCTGGCAGACAGCCCTCAGCTAAAGGATCACTTTGCCCAGGCTACCCCTCTGCAGGGTAGTTCCCATCTGACACCTGATAGCTGAATGCTCAGTCTCATCTTAGTCTCTTTGTGACACCATGTCCTGTAATCCACTAGGATCCTCTGTCCATGGGATTCTCCATGGAGTGGGTTGCCATTTCCTCCTCCAGGGGATCTTCCCAACCCTGGGATCGAAACTGCAGCCCCTGCATCGGCAGGCAGATTCTTTACCACTGAGCCACCTGGAAAGCTGCTGGTAGCTGCAGGGCAGTATAAAGGCTTGGCTCTCTTGCCCCAACTCAGGGCAATTCTAACGCACCATCCCTAGCTTCCCACATGCCACCTGGAGCCACTGAGCCTGCATCACAGCACAACTTCTCCCTCCACCCAGACAGACTTTCTTCCTTTGCTCCCATGAGCGGTGATCCTGAGAGGACTCCCTGATAAATCTTCTGGAAACTGAACTGCCACTCTATCTTATTTCCAGAGAACCTAAGCTGCGGACGTACGTGGTCCCTTTGGGTTCCGCGGCACATGCGTAGAAGGAGAGGGATAGGTGAGCATGATCAGACATGTGTTCCTGAACCACAAAGTACCAGACAGGAAGGAACTACGGACACATCACTGACGGATGGCCTCTTGCCTAGCTCGCTATCTGAGACCTAAGAGATCACTGGGCAGGCTAGCACTACACCAACGGGACCCACGGTACAGGAGGAGGGTGGACTAAGAGATCACCGGGCAGGCTAGCACTGCACCAACGGGAGCCATGGTACAGTGAAGAGGGTGGACTAAGAGAGCAGGGCAATTGAAGATCAGGTTTGTTCTCCTGACTCTTCCTAGTTCCCAGGGCTGAGGAAATGCTAAGTTGGGGGCCACCAGACCAGCCTGGGTCCCTCCAAGTGAGACATGTGGATACAGACTTCTCAGTCTGAGGGTCACTTACTGGCTACGGCAGAGTTTCAGGGGGTCTTTAGTCCTTAGTCATCAAGAGGAAGTGAAGGTAACAGGGAAAGGAGATGAGATCCAGGTAGTGCTGGAAAAGATCAGATGCAGATTCAGACATCAGTGGTGGACTGGAGCAGGATGGCCAGGTGTAGGATCAGACCAACAAATCCAAAAGTCTCGGTCAAGGCTGGAGGGCCCTCTTTTACCCCGCAGCTCTAAGATCACGTAAACCACACTTTATTCCCCTCCTACTGTTTGCTACAATATTAGAAAGGAGGAATGAAGGGAGCAGCATGGCGCTCTAAAGCCTGATGTACTGATATTTAGCTGAGTCACCCAAGCAGAGACTCCTATCAGCCTCAGGAAAGGTGATATGACTTCCATGGTGGTTGAAACAATCTCATGAAATGCTGCAAAACAAAAACATCCATTTGTAAAATGTATTAGGCTATCAAGATACCTAACCTCTTTTCTTTGACATTTCTATTTTTGTAAAGACTATTTTCAAGATAATTTTTAGGGTTGGAAACACTGAATTCTATGAAACCTTGCTTGTGAAAGCATTTCTAGTGCACTGTACAAACTGAGAGCCAGCAGACCTGCCAGGAGGCCTCCACCAAGTGGGGGCTCAGTGCAGGGTACGCTGGCCAGGTTAGAAGCAGGTTGAAGACTTGAGAGAAACAAAGCTGGGTCTGCAGACATCAAGGGTGATGGGAAGGCCAAGTCAGCTGTCCCTTGTGATTAAGAGTCTCTGAAAGACAGTATCTGAAAGCTAAAGTCATCACATGTTCCAGCTTTCTTGAGAGTGCTGTGATTTATACAGAGGATCTTCATGTTCCATCCAGTCAGTACCCCTTTTCATTCTCAAAAATATTCCAATTTACCTATATATATGGCCACCTTAATTAAAATTTATTTAGTATGCAGACATAGAGAATACTTATGGACACAGTGGGGGAAGGAGAGAGTGGGATGAATTGAGAGAGTAGCAGGGAAACATATACATTACCATACGTAAAATAGAATGCCAGTAAAATTTTGCTGGGCAAAATAGGGAACTTAGCCTAGTGTTTTATGACAGCTTAGAGGGATGGGGATGGGGGGGGCATTCAGGAAGGGGGGACATATGCATACCTGTGACAGATTCATGTTGATGTGTGGCAGAGGTCAACACAACATCATAGAGCTAGTGTTCACTAATAACTGTATTTTGTTCTATAAAAAATAAAAACAAAATAAAAAATTGAAAAAAGTTATTTGTTCAGAAGGAAATAATTATACATTTAACAAGATATATATATGTGTGTGTGTATATATACATACATATATATGTGTATATATATACACACATATATGATGTATATACATACAGAGATATATATATATACACATAAACACAAGAGAATATATATACACATAATGGTATAGATATATGTATATATACATACACACAATGTATATATACAATATATACACATGACATGAGCGTGAAAGTGCAAGTTGCTCAGTTGTGTCCGAGTCTTTGTGACCCCATGGACTATACAGTCCATGGAATTCTCCAGGCCAGAATATTGGAGTGGGTAGCCTTTCCTTCTCCATAGGATCTTTCCAACCCAGGGATCAAACCCAGGTCTCTCACATTGCAGGCAGATTCTTTATCAGCTGAGCCACCAGGGAAGCACAAGAATACTGGAGTGGGTGGCCTATTCCTTCTCCACCGGATCTTCCTGACCCAGGAATCAAACCGGGATCTCCTGCATTGCAGGCAGATTCTTTACCAACTGAGCTATCAGGGGAGCCCACATACATATATACGATGGAAGACTACTCACGCAGGAAAAAGAATGATATAATGCCATTTGCAGCATCATGGATGGACCTAGAGATAACCATACTGAGTAAAGTCAGTCAGGCAGAGAAAGGCAAATATATGATATCACCTATACATGTGATCAAAAATATAGCACAAATGAACATATTTACATAAAAGAAACCAGACTCAGGGACAGAAAACAAATTTATGGTTAACGAAAGGGAAAAGGAGGGAGGATACATTAGGAGTTTGGGATTAACAGATAAAAACTACTCCATATAAAACAAATAAAACCTCCTCTGTTCATGGAATTCACCAGGTGAGAATACTAGAGTGGGCTGTCATTTCCTTCTCCAGGGGACCTTCCTGACCCAGTGATCAAATCCACGTTTCCCACGCTGCAGGCAGATCCTTTACCATCTGCTACTATATAGCACAGGCAACTATATTCATTATCTCGTAATAACCTATAATGGGAAAGAATCTGAAAAAGGACATACGTATGTGTGCATTTGACTAACTTTGCCATACGCCAGGAACTAACACAGAATTGTAAATCATCTATATCTGGAGAGGAGGAGAGGTAGGAAAGACTCATCCACACGGGCAAGAACCAAAGCCCCTGGGTAGTCTGCAGACAGAGGTGGGAGGAGTCAGAGGACCAGCAGAGACAGGTTTGCCAGAAGCTCAGCATCGCTGCAAATATCAAGGACATCCACCTAGAAAGATGGTGAGAACTGGATTAGAAAGATGCCCAACCTGGGTAAATGTTGCCAGTTTAGGAGAGACGTAAATTCTCTGGGATTGTCCATAGGAAAGAATTTGAAATACCAGAGTTAGTAACAAAGATGATGACTTAGATGAGACAAGTCAGTAAGAAGGCTGGCTTTGCTGTTGTTACAATCTAACTTTCTGAATAGGAAAATATTCATATGGTTAAAATGTCAAAATGGATAAAATTATGTATGATTTTAAAACTTCCCTACTGTCCTCCTCAACCATTCCTGTTTCCTCTCCCTTTTCTTCTCTATCCTTCCAAAGATACTCTACATCATAGACCCATGAAAATTCTCATTCATTCCCTCCCTTTTGGTTTACATCAATGACAGCATATTATATAAATAATTCACATCTTGCTTTTTTTTCATCAAGAAACAAATCTTGAAGATTGTCCTATGTCAAAGTAATAGGAGCACTCAAATTTTGTATGGCCTTACAGTATTCCATTATATAGGCACATGATGGCTTATTTAACAGTCTCCTCCTGATGGAAATCCAATTTTTCCTATTAATTTCAACATTGCTATTACTGCCCCTCTGCATTCACCAGTGCATGCTTCTAAGCATATCTATAGGATGTTTTTAGAAGGGGAATTGCTAATGCAAAAGATACATGCATTTGTAATTTTGCAATATTTGGTGATACTGTGGTTCATGAAAGTTGCACCAACTGGCATTCCCACCAGAGGATCTGGTTCTCCAAAGACCAGTGAACTCAGCAGGCTGTTAAATATTTTGATTTGGGGCCAGTACTGAGAGGTAGACATAGAGATGAGAAACACTGCTTCCTCTATTCTTGCTATTTTCTGAGAAGAAAAGGGGACACCCATGGCTCCACCTTTACATTCATTCCTCCGGCCCCCACCCCAGAAAAGTAAAGTGAGTCCCTGACATATGAACCTTCAGGCTGTGAACTTTCAGAGATGCAAACATATGTTCTCATGTCCAATCACATAAATTAGTTCATGTGTCTGGCAATCATTGTTACATGCATGCATTCTCTACAAGTGGTTGTGCTTTGGGGTACTTTACAGTGCTATATAGAGTGCAGTATTACTCTACCATCTCCCAGCTCCTCTTGCTCCTCCAGTCAGTAATTATACTTGCCTGTTCACCCAAATGGGAAATAGATGGGAAAACTGTCAGACTTTATTTTGGGGGCTCCAAAATCACCGCAGATGGTGACTGCAGCCATGAAATTAAAAGACGCTTACTCCTTGGAAGAAAAGTTATGACCAACCTAGATAGTATATTCAAAAGCAGAGACATTACTTTGCCGACTAAGGTCCATCTAGTCAAGGCTATGGTTTTTCCTGTGGTCATGTATGGATGTGAGAGTTGGACTGTGAAGAAGGCTGAGCGCAGAAGAATTGATGCTTTTGAACTGTGGTGTTGGAGAAGACTCTTGAGAGTCCCTTGGACTGCAAGGAGATCCAACCAGTCCATTCTGAAGGAGATCAACCCTGGGATTTCTTTGGAAGGAATGATGCTAAAGCTGAAACTGCAGTACTTTGACCACCTCATGCAAAGAGTTGACTCACTGGAAAAGACTCTGATGTTGGGAGGGATTGGGGGCAGGAGGAGAAGGGGACGACAGAGGATGAGATGGCTGGATGGCATCACTGACTCGATGGACGTGAGTCTGAGTGAACTCCGGGAGATGGTGATGAACAGGGAGGCCTGGCGTGCTGCGATTCATGGGGTCTCAAAGAGTCGCTGAGCAACTGAACTGAACTGTTCACCCAAAACCAGTCCCTGCATGCCAGCTATCATACTTAACACTGTACTTTTCACGGTACTATGCTGTAAGATTTTAAAAATATTCTTTAGTGTACTATTTGTGTGAAAAGTGTTATAAACTTTTTACTGGACAATACTATATAGGTGATTTTCTAGTTGGGTACCTGGGCTAACTTTATTGGACTCACAAACAAATTGGACTTACAAATGGGCTCTCAGAACAGAACTTATTCATATGAAGGGGCTTACTGTAAAGTCACTTATCAGATTAATAAAGTTAGGAAGCATAAACTAATCAATTCTCCTCTAAGCTTGTCTTCTCTGCACAGAAACCTGTTCTTCCCTTTCCTCTATGCCGCATAGAGTTGTTATTGTCACTAAGTCACCCCCGACTCTGTGACCCCATGGACTGCAGCACACCAAGCTTCTTCGTCCTTCACTATATCCCAGAGTTTGATCGAACTCACGTCCATTGGGTTGATGATACCATCCAACCATCTTATTATCTGTCACCCCCTTCTCCTCCTGCCCTCAACATTTTGCAGCATCACAGATTTCTCCAATGAGTTGGCTCTTCACATCAGGTGGCCAAAGTATTGGAGCTTCAGCTTCAGTAACAGTCCTCCAATGAATATTCAGGGCTGATTTCCTTTAGGATTGATTGGTTTGATCTCCTTGCAGTCCAAGGGACTCTTAAGAGTCTTCTACAACACCACAGTTTAAAAGCATCAGTTCTTCAGTGCTCAGCCTTCTTTATGGTCCAGCTCTCACACTCGTACATGACTCTTGGAAAAACCACGGCTTTGACTATACAGACCTTTGTCGGCAAAGTGATGTCTCTGTTTGAATATGCTGTCTAGGTTTGTCATAGCTTTTCTTCCAAGGAGCAAAAATAAAGATGCTGCCACATTCTGGGAGTCAGTCTATGACCTCATTGACTCTCAAATTGAACTTTATCTTAGAAATGAGCCTTTATCAGTAATGAGGAGATTTCAGCCCCTAACTGCTATACCCTATTTTTCTTTCTCAACTTGTTCACAGTTCAGACAGGGCAGAAGGTCAGAGACCCAAGTAGGTGCTTCAGATTGAAAGAGATGCTATCTTAACTTTTTCCTAGATGTTTACTTCTCAACTAGGAAAAATAATCAAACATGGGAGTTGTCCACCCAGGTAGCATTTTTCCAAGTGATATTATCTACCTCTGAATCATGGGGAATGGTGAGAGTGGGGAAAACTATTTAAAATACAGATTCTGGGCTCAACCCAGAATTTCTGAACTGGAATCATTAGGTTAGGGAGAAGAATAATGGAGAGAGGTGAGGTCCAAACCTTTTCATTTCATAACAAGCTTCCCTTGGTGAACCTCAAGCACAGTTAGACAGTATTGCACTCAAGATTTATTATTAGAACTTCCCTGGCAGTCCAGTGCTTAAGAATCCATCTGCAAATGTAAGGAACATAGGTTCAATTCCTGGCCCGGGAAGATTCCACATGCCTTGGGGTAGCTAGCCTCTGTGTCACAGCCTGCACTCTAGAGCCTGTGCTCTGCAACAAGGGAAGCCACCACCAGCCACAACCAGAGAAAGCCTGTGCACAGCCACGAAGAGCTAGTACAGCCTAAAATAAATAGATAAAAGATTTATACACGATTCATTACTAGTCCTAAGAAACTCCGGTATAGCCTATATGATTATGGCAACCAAAGCCAAGGAAGGAAGAACTAGACAAAGTATGACTCAGGAGTAAAAACTTGAAATGTTAAGAACTGGCAAGTGCTAACAAAGAGTAACAGGGAAGAAATATTCATGAGGCTATTAAAAAAATAGATAAACAGCTTTTTCCTATTAAGGACGATACTTCAAAGCTGAGTGCCATCAAAGAAGAGGGATGAATAGGACAAACGAAAGCTGTGGGTTTCAATTATTTATCAGCATGGTGAAAAATGAAATTTGGAGGATTCAGAGCCTTCCACATATTCTAAATAAACGACTCTTGCCTGGCTAGGTTAATTAGTATGTTAAAAGACTGGTTGTTAATTAGTTGCCTTTACATTGCTTTACCTAGCCACAATCAGACTGAAGAGTTTTAATCTCCTACTCGTTAGTTGACTGTTAACAGTGAGAAGTCATTGCTTCATAAATTATTCCCTGGAAGCTGGGTAAGGTCTAATGTTGAGAAATGCATCTGCACGCACATTTGCGTATGAGCTAGAAATAGCCCAGCTTGCTGATGCATCCTCACGTTGCCTGGGCTACAAAGCAGGCTTCAGTCTCTCTCATCCATCCTTCCAAAACCAGGTATGAACCAGCTTCATGGCCAGCAAAGCTTCCACAGGGGGAGCCAAAAGATGCTGAATGGGTTAAATCACTTTGTGTGTATTAAGTCACTTCAGTTGTGTCTAACACTTTGCAACCCTATGGACCATACCCTGCCAGGCTTCTCTGTCCTTGGGATTCTCCAGGCAAGAATACTGGAGTAGGTTACCATGACCTTCTCCAGGGAATCTTAACCCAATTTAATTCATTAGTTACCTTATTAAGGTCTATTCCTTACATGTATACTAAAAAGTTTTGGTATAGTGTGAAAGAATAACCACAATGATCTGAAAAGCTAAAATATTCTTCCCTTTTCCATCTACATGTCTAGGTATGGCCAAATTATTTTTTCATGCTACTTCAATGGAAACACATTGCAACATATTGAATGGAGAAGCAGATATGAGAACACAGCTGTGTTTTATCAGGCCAGATATTGTCTAGTTTAATCATTCATTGGCACATATACTCCATGTCATATTTCCTTGGCATGGCAGATCCTCTCTGATCAGACATCAGCAGCAGCATTAATTAGTACAGAAAAGAGCCATTATGTGTGCAGGAAAATGGATGAAAGGAGATAAATCATGAGAATGCTCTGATACAATTTTCAAAATACTTGATGGAATGAAATGCAAAATTAAAACTTTAAGTACTTTTTATCACTTTTCTAATTGCCAGAGGTTTTCCTTCTTATTAATGATATTATATCTAAAGTGGGCAGAAATACATTCTTGCATCTGCTTATGGGAACATTTATTAGTATGAACTTTATGAAAGTATGACAGTTACAGATTTTTAAATCTAAAAACAATGCTGCAGGGCCCCAGGATTTGCAGGATTCCAGGGATCGCTTTTACATGGAATTGACATCTAAGTGGAGTTAACACATCTGTAGGCAGTGACTCTACATGCACGCACTTTGACTCAGATACTCCAGTTGTAAGAACTCTTCCTTAGCAAACGATTAAGGATGTGAACAAAAGCCGAAGTCCTATTATCGTAGTCTACAATAATGCAAAATGCAGAAAAACATAATAATCAATAACGCAGGGGACTTTCCCACTGGTCTCATGGTCTCATGGAACTGCCTTCCAATGCAGGGGATACAAATTCAACCCCTGGTCAGAGAACTGAGATCCCACATGCCAGAGAGCAACCAAACCCACACACCACAACTAGAGAACCCACACGTTGCAAGATAGATCCCACATGCCACAGTGAAGAACTGACACTGTGATAGTAAAGCAAGAATCAATAATACATGAAATAAATTGATACACCTATCCTCTGAAACCCCTAAGTATCAAGGGATAGGTATATATTCAGTGACTTCTATGGCATAGCATGAAAGCATCATGTAGCTAAAATAGTGTGTATGAGATGATACATTTTTCTTTGGTAACTGTAATCAACTGTAGCTGAGCATCATCAGACTAGAGTGGTAATGTGCATAGCTCTGCAAACAGACTGCCTAGTTTAAAATCAGGCTTTGACACTTATTAACCAAAGAGTCTTGGGCAGTCCTTTGCCTAGTGGAAATCTGAAATGTGGTTACTGCTTACAGTCATCAGCATCCAGAGAGAGTAGAAGGAGATAAGGAAAAGCTCCATCTTCCCACCTCCACAGAAGGCTCATGGGAGCACTATTTCTTCCAAATCTTGCCCTGCCATCTAAGAGGTGGCCCTATGCTCTCAACAGCTTCCCCAGCTACAGAGCTCCTACCTACCTACCAGCCCCTTCCACATGAAAATGCCCAGTCCAAGTTTTTGAAGTTTATTTGAAAGCTTCTTTGAGGTGTAGAGTTTATTTATTTACATTTGGAGCAAAATACCTAATTACAGATGCAAAAGTATTCCAGCAACTATTCTCATCAGCTAGCTTCCTAAGCACAGAAGTATCTCTTTGTGACTTGTTAATGACAATTTGATAACATCATATATTCTGAGATCAGCAAGTTCTTCATAAAATGGCTACATGACTAAAGACTAACTTTCTCACTCTTGAGAGCTTCTCTCAGGCTGGGATACCTGAGTACCTCAGATTTGAGATCTATAAAGAAAAGAGTTCTAGAGCTCAAAACCTTCATTCATCACTCCTAAAGGCCTCCCTGGTCCAGCGCTTCCTTGCTGACAGTAAATATAATCCACATCCATGCTGCTCACTCTCCTCCTGGCACCTCGGGGGCTGGCACGTCTCTGAATACTTGAGGTCAGGTGCAACCATATCACTTGTTTTGGCCCATGAAACAAAATAGGAAGTTCTACCTTCTGAGTGGAAGCTCTCATGCCAAAGTGAGGTTCGCCAGGGCTTTCTTTACTGCATCACAATAACCCACAATGTCCCAGATGGTGGTGTGTGCATGCTAAGTCGCTTCAGTCATGGCCAGCTTCTTGCAACCCTCTGGACTGTAGCCTGCCAGGCTTCTCTGTCCAAGGGTCTCTCCAGGCAGGAATACTGGTGTGGGTTGCTATGCCCTTCTCCAGAGGATTTTCCCAACCCAGGATTGAACCCACATCTCTTACGTCTCCTGCATTGGCAGGAGGGTTCTTTACCACTAGTGCCACCTGGGAAGCCACCATTAATCAGGGTCTTTGCACGAGATGGCCCAGAACAGTCTCCTGGGATGCAGAAAGATGAACCATTGTTGCTTAAAGTCAGAAAACTTTTTTGGGAAAGGTCTGAGTAGTAAATATTTTCAACTTGGCAGACCATATGGTTTCCATTACAGCTGCTCAACTCTGCCCTTATGTGGCATACAAGCAGCCCTAAATAATATGTAAATGATATGTAAATACAGGTTCCAGTAAAACTTGACTCATAAACTCAGGCAGTGGACCAGAAATAACCTTGGACCATGGCTTGCCTACCTCTGTTTTTGTTTTTACATCAAAACTTTCTTTTTAAGTGGAGAAATCATTTTCTCCTACTTTACTGAGGCGCACACATGCTTGCTAAGTCATGTCAGTAGTATTTGGTTCTTTGTGACCCCATGAACTGTAGCCCTCCAGGCTCCTCTGTCCATGGGATACTCCAGGCAGGAATACTGAAGTGGGTTGCCATAGCCTCCTTCAGGGGATCTTCCCGACCCAGGGATTGAACCTGCATCTCTTACGTCTCTTGCGCTGGCAGCTGGGTTCTTTACCACTGGAGCCAATTGATAAATAAAAATGTTTATGTCTAAGATGTGCAACAAGATGATT
The DNA here is from genome assembly GCA_917880005.1 of Nanger dama. Classification (NCBI taxonomy): domain Eukaryota; kingdom Metazoa; phylum Chordata; class Mammalia; order Artiodactyla; family Bovidae; genus Nanger; species Nanger dama. Next base: position 16,568,337 of record CAKJTW010000026.1, read on the forward strand.
GGATACATATATAATGTGAAATAAAGACAACAGTCAAGCTAATTAATACATCTATCACCTCATACAGGTGCCACGCGTGTGTGTGTGTGTGTGTGTGTGTGTGTGTGTGTGTGTGTGTGTGTGTGGTGAGAACATGCCTGCCTCTGTTTTAAGCCATGAAAATGTGGCGGTTGTTTGGGACCACAGTATAAGCTAGCCTTGGCTGACTGATAAAGCAACAACAGGTCTCCTAAGGCAGCACACCTGAGAAAGAACTCATGGGTGGTAACGCGACTTTTCATGGTGACTTGCTAAGTCACTTCAGTCGTTTCCTACTCTTTGCGACCCTGTGGGCCACAGCCCGCCAGGCTTCTCTGTCCATGGGGTTCTCCAGGCAAGAACACTGGCGTGGGTTGCCATGCCCTCCTCTGGGGGATCCTCCCACCCCCCCAGAGCAAATCTGCGTCTCTTAGGTCTCCGGCATTAGCAGGCAAGTTCTTTACCACTAGCGCCACCTGGGAAGCACCATGCTGCCTTGGGTCATGAAAGCCTTTGAAATAACAGTCCTTGGAAGACAAAGCAAAAGGTTATTGATGAGCCATGGGATGGAAACAGAGGTATTTCTAAAGCAGAAATAAGACTTACCCTAAGAGTTGAAAAAAGACGGTTAAATACCATGAGGAACTGCCAGTGTTTTTCAGAGCCACATAGAACACCTTCCCTGGCTCCTCGCATCCATGTCAGACCTAACACCACCACAGACAGTCTTTCCAAGACAAAGCCTCTACAGTATTGGTTCTCAAACTTGAGCCTGCATCAAGATCACCTGAGGACTGGTCAAAAGCCCAGATGTTGGAGGCCCCTTCCCTAGAATTTCCATTCCAGGAGGTCTAGGGTAAGCCTGGAGAGTCTGCTTCAGCCACAAGTCCCCAGTGGCATTGCTGATGCTGGTTCTTGAGAAATATAATCAAGTAGGACCCTATGGTGCCTTCCCAGGACAGACCCCTCCCACATTCTCTGAAATACCCGATGTTGTTTTACAGATGCTAAAACCACCACCACACTTGAGAAATTAACTGCTTGATGATCATAAGTATGTAGCCCCCAGACCTACTGGCCCCCTAGGATTGATAAGATTAACCCCTGTAACACTGCCCAGTTAGTTCACCATCAATCAAACAGAGAAATGTGCACAAGCTAATCATAGACCTTGGGATGTCCCTCCATCATCTTGCCTTTAAAAGGCTTTTCCAAAACCCATCAGGGAGATGGGGTTTTTGAGCACTAACTGTACCAGACCCCTTGTATGGTGCCCTATGCAATAAACATTGCACTTTCCTTCATTAAAATCTGGTGTCCACAGACTGGCTTTACAGCATGGAGGCAAGAAGACTCAAGTCTGATTCAGTAACAGAATCACTGTTCTACAGTTAGTACCAGTTACATCAAAAGGAAGAACAGAGAGGAATCTTCAAAATATCCTGCATTCTGGACAGAGAAAGAGAAATATCGTATGATACCCCTTATATGTGGAATCTAAAAAAATGATACAAATGAACTCAAATACAAAACAGAAAGACACTCACAGACTTAGAAAACAATTTGTGGTTGCCAGGACTAGGGGTTGTTAGGGACTTTGGGAAGGTCATAAACACATTGTTATGTTTCAAATGGATAACAACAAAGACCTATTGTGTAGCACATGGAACTCAGTTCAGTGATATACGCCAGCATGGATGGGAGTTTGGGGGAGAAGGGATACATGCATATGTATGGCTGAGTCTCTTTACTGTTCACCTGAAACTACCACAACATTGTTAATCAGTTTATCCCAAAACAAAATAAAATATTTAAAGTTAAAAAAAAAAATGTCCTGCATTCTGAGTGGTACATTGCTGCTGCTGCTAAGTCGCTTCAGTCGTGTCTGACTCTGTGCAACCCCATAGACGGTGGTCCACCAGGCTCCCCTGTCCCTGGGATTCTCCAGGCAAGAACACTGGAGTGGGTTGCCATTTCCTTCTCCAATGCATGAAAGTGAAAAGTGAAAGTGAAGTTGCTCAGTTGCCAACTCTCAGTGACCCCAAGGACTGCAGCCCACCAAGCTCCTCCATATGGGATTCTCCAGGCAAGAGTATGGGAGAGGGTTGCCATCTCCTTCTCTGAGGGGTACATTACTCATGGTTAAAAGTAATGGCATCAAAGTGAAAGTTCCACAGAATTCAGTCTTGCCACTGCCGTTCACTAGTGGGTGACCTTGGACAAATTACTTCTCTGAGCCTCTAGTCCTTCTTCAGGGAAGATATGGCAAGAATATTTACCCTGCAGGGTTGCTGAGAGTGAACAGCTAACACATGTCAGGCTTTTAGGATGATACAGTCTAGAAATCTGAGGATGCCTCTCCTCTGTCTGGGTCCCCTCCATATGTGCCCCCACCCCCTGCCACCGACTGGCACTTCATCGGTCAGTCCAGCCTGAGCTGGTGACTAGCTTCCAGGAAGCTGCCAGGTTTCTTAAAGGACAGTTGTGGAAATGAGGCAAGAGATGGATGGGCACCAGGCTGAGCAGTTCCGCCCCTGTGAACAGAAACTCCATACTAGCAGAAATTCCGTAAGAGCAGTATGCTAGAGAAGGTTGGGCCCTGCCCAGATAATAGATGAAAGAAAGTGTTGGGTGCTCAGTTGTATCCGACTCTGCAACCCCATGGACTGTGGCCCACCAGGCTGCTCTGTCCATGGGATTCTCCAGGCAAGAATACTGGGGTGAGTAGCAATTCCCTTCTCCAGGGGATCTTCTTGACCCAGGGGTTTAACCTGGGTCTCCTGCACTGCACACAGACTCTATCTGAGCCACCAGGGGACCCCATGATGATGCACACTAACAAGCAATAGAAGACCATGCGTTCCTCATTCTCAAAGTTAGGGAACCTCCCCAACTACACATGTGCAGAAATGCTCCTTGGAGGCCAAAAAGGAAGGCGGCATCACCTCATAGTAAGTGATGTCGAGTACCCATGAGCCTCATCACTAGAATCCATCTTGGCTAGGAGACGAACACACACACGGAAGTTTCCTGAGTTATACCAAATACAGCCTCAGGGTCAGGCAAATCAAGATGAATGAGCAAAGGAAACCCGGAAGAAACGCCCCAGAAAAGTAATTCAAACTGCCCAAAGGGTGTGATTCAATGAGTCTCCATCTGACCCCACCCACGTTCTTATCCTCCTAATAAACACTTCACTCATTTCACTGTTTTCCATCTTTGTGGGAATTCTTTCCTGCAAAGCTGGGGAGCAGAGCCTTGTCATCAAACCCTGGTCCAGTGGCTAGGGTTCAGTGCTCCCAGCTGCCACAACCCAGCCTCGGTCTCCTGCCAGGAATCTAAGCTCCACTTCAAGTTGTTACAGACCAAAGGCACCCAAAATCAGAAATGGCATGGTGCTATGTCTGCCACATTCTGTTGACCCAAGCAAGTCACAGGGAAGTGGAAAGAGATCTGATAGGAAGGAGATGCCTGTACATAAGGGAGGGATAAGAATTGCTGACTCCTCTTGTTCAAGAGCATGTACATGGTTAAGAGGTTAAAAGGAACTCATAGAGACAAAATGTTTGGCACACCTTTTGAATGGGTCAGTTCTACTCCACCAACCCTACAGAGTTTGGTGGTGAACAAGCTTCCCAGTCAGCATTATTCTTTATTCTGCCAAGATGGCAGCAGTAACCCCCTTTCCCTCAATGGTTCCCCTGCTTCCAACTTTTGTTTCTGCTCTCCCTGCTGTGTCTGTTTAAAAATCAAGGATGATACCACACCACTGCTTCAGATAGTCCAGGGGCCTCCCATAATACTTAAAGTGAAGTGCAAGCTCTTTACCAATTTTTTCTCTGCCCAGCTCTACAACCTCATTTCTTCCACTCTTCTCATCACTCATCCGACTCTGGCTATACTGGTCTCTACAGTTCCTTGAAACTGAGACAGGAGGGAAGGGGACAGGGCACAACCTTTAAAAGAATGGCATAGCCATTGAGAATATGAAAACAACTGGTTAGAACCAATTAGGTACAAGATGGCAAGAAGATTCAACTTCCAGTAGACCTTGAACCTCATTGTACACTCATTGTAATACATTAGCAAGTTAAACAATACACTCACCAGCACCATGACAGTTCTGAGGTTGACCATAAGGGCCAAAACGTAGAAAATGGCCCAATTCCTGGCAATCCCTGCCCCTTTCCCAAAATAGTTAGTATAATCTTATCCAACCCTTAAAAACTGAGCAAACCACAGGGCCCCTCACCTTCTGAGATGGCCTACAGTCTATGATGGCCTGGCATGCTGCAGTCCACGGAGTCACAAAAAGTCAGGCACAGCTTGGTGACTGAACAACAATAAACAGTCTGTGAAGTGTGTATCTGTCTCAACAAATCTATCAGGTTGGCCAAAAGCTCATTCAGATTTTTCCATACCATCTTATGGAAAAACCTGAATAAACTTTTTGGCCAGCCCAATGCATTTTACCTATCACTTTGCCTCGCACTGAATTCTTTCTGTGCTGAGAGATAAAGAACCTGAGCTTCATTAAGTCCTGAGGCCAGGTATGTGATTTCAATTAAAAGACAGAGGGTTTGAGTCTCAGCCCCTGGGTTCAAGTCACAATCTGAGTTTTGGCAGGTTCAAATTCCATCTGAGTTATGTGGTTTCAAGATGACAAGTATGCTCCTGTCGAGGGGTCTTTGTCCTTGCTGCTTCCCATTGGCAGGGTAGCCCTTCTTCACAATCCAGGGCTTAATCTCTTAATTCTCAAGTGTCCACTCAAATATTATTTCATCAAAGAGGCTTTCCTGGCCCACTCTACCTAAAGGACATGCATCATCTTTAGCTAGCCATTTATCTCATCTGACATTTTTATCATAATAATTATCACTACTCAACCTATTTTCCAGTTTGTTGTGATCTACACAGTCAAAGGCTTTAGTGTAGTCCATGAAAAACATCTACTTCTGCTTCATTGATTACTCTAAAGCCTTTGATCGTGTAGATCACAACAAACTGTGGAAAATTCTTAGAGATGGAAATATCAGACTACCTTACCCACCTCCTGTGAAACTTGTATGCAGGTCAAGAAGCAACAGTTAGAACAGGACATGGAACAACAGACTGGTTCTAAGTTGTGAAAGGAGTATGTCAAGGCTGTATATTGTCACCCTGCTTATTTAACTTATATACAGAGTATGTCATGAGAAATGCCGGGCTGGATGAAGCATAAGCTGGAATCAGGATTGCTGGGAGAAATATCAATAACCTCAGATATGCAGATGACACCACCCTTATGACAGAAAGCAAAAGGAACTACAGAGCCTCTTGATGAAAGTGAAAGAGGAGAGCAAAAAAGTTGGCTTAAAGCTTAACATTCAGAAAACTAAGATCAGAGCATGTGGTCCCATCACTTCATGGCATATAGATGGGGAAACAATGGAAGCAGGGACAGACTTTATTTTCTTGGGCTCCAAAATCACTACAGATGGTGATTGCAGCCATGAAATTAAAAGATGCATGCTCCTTGGAAGAAAAGCTATAACAAACATAGACAATGTATTAAAAAGCAGAGATATTACTTTGCCAACAAAGGCCTGTCTAGTCAAAGCTATGGTTTTTCTAGTAGTTTCATATAGATGTGAGAGTTAGACCATAAAGAAGGCTGAGCACCGAAGAATTGATGCTTTTGAACTGTGATGCTGGAGAAGACTCTTACGAGTCCCTTGGACTGCAAAGAGATCAAACCAGTCAATCCTAAAGGAAATCAGTCCTGAATATTCATTGGAAGGACTGATGCTGAAGCCAAAGCTTCAGTCCTTTGGCCATCTGATGCAAACAGCTGACTCACTAGAAAAGACCTTGATGCTGGGAAAGATTGAAGGCAGGAGGAGAAGGGGACAACAGAGGATAAGATGTTTGGATGGCATCACCAGTTCTATGGACATGAGTTTGAGCAAGCTCTGGGAGATGGTGAAGGACAGGGAAGCCTGGTGCGCTGCAGTCCATGGGGTTGCAAAGAGTTGGATATGACTGAGTGACTTGAACAACAAAAACAACTTAACCTATTACATGTGTACTGATTTATTTGTTATCATCTTTCCCACTTGCAATAAACCTTGCAAAAAGAAATATCAAGCTCAAAATGGAATCATTTGCTACCATGACAGTATACCAAGAGAGATGTGCAGTCTCAAACTTTCCCACGAATGTGACCTTCAAAGCAGACCATTTGAAATTTCCTCACTAGCCTAGTGAGGTCATCTGCATAATAAAACCCTGCCTGTTGCCTTTCCTCTGAAAGAGGATGACCTCCAGGCTGGAAATAATTCTTTTCTTCCTTTTGCTCAGAACTTCCTTGCTCCACCCTCCTGCCTATAGAAACCTTCCATTTTGTACAGCCCTTTGGCTTCCACTTCTGTTTTCTAAATAGGGTGCTGCCTGATGCAAGAATCCTTGAATAAAGACAATTAGCTCTTCACATTTATTCAGTTGAATTTTTGTTTCTTAACAGTCACCTGTGGGCTTACTGGAGCAGTGGCTGCACCGGTGCAGGAGGGCAGAGAGGAGCTACTCCAGGTTCGAGGTCAGGAGGGGCAGCTGTGAGGAGATACCCCTTGTTCAAGGAAAGGCACAGCGTTTGCGCTTTGCAGGAGCAGCCATGAAGAGATACACCACGTCCAAGATAAAAGAAACCAAATTAAGATAGTAGGTGTTGCGAGAGGCATCATAGGGCAGACACACTAAAACCATAATCACAGAAAACTAGTCAGTCTAATCACGTGGACCACAGCCTTGTCTAACTCAATGAAACTAAGTCATGCCACGTGGGGCCACCCAAGACAGGTGGGTCATTGTGGAGAGGTCTGACAGAATGTGGTCCACTGGAGAAGGGAATGGCAAACCACTTCAGTATTCTTGCCATGAGAACCCCATGAACAGTATGAAAAGGCAAAATGATAGGATACTGAAAGAGGAACTCCCCAAGTCAGTAGGTTCCCAATATGCTACTGGAGATCAGTGGAAAAATAACTCCAGAAAGAATGAAGGGATGGAGCCAAAGCAAAAACAATACCCAGCTGTGGATGTGACTGGTGATAGAAGCAAGGTCCGATGCTGTAAAGAGCAATATTGCATAGGAACCTGGAATGTCAGGTCCATGAAACAAGGCAAATTGGAAGTGGTCAAACAGGAAATGGCAAGAGTGAACATCAACATTCTAGGAATCAGCGAACTAAAATAGACTGGGATGGATGAATTTAACTCAGGTAACCATTATATCTACTTCTGTGGGCAGGAATCCCTCAGAAGAAATGGAGTAGCCATCATGGAAAGAGTCAGAAATGCAGTACTTGGATGTACTCTCAAAAAGAATGATCTCTGTTCGTTTCCAAGGCAAACTATTCAATATTACCATAATCCAAGTCTATGCCCCAACCAGTAACGCTGAAGAAGCTGAAGTTGAACGGTTCTATGAAGATCTAAAAGACCTTTTAGAACTAACACCCAAAAAGATTTCTTTTTCATTATAGGGGACTGGAATGCAAAAGTAGGAAGTCAAGAAACAGCTGGAGTAACAGGCAAATTTGGCCTTGGAATATGGAATGAAGTGGTGCAAAGGCTAATAGAATTTTGCCAAGAGAACACACTGGTCATAGCAAACACCCTCTTCCAACAACACAAGAGAAGACTCTACACATGGACATCACCAGATGGTCAAAACCAAAATCAGATTGACTATATTCTTTGCAGCCAAAGATGGATAAGCTCTATACAGCCAACAAAAACAAGATCGGGGCTGACTATGGTTCAGATCGTGAACTCCTTATTGCCACATTCAGACTGAAACTGAAGAAAATGGGGAAGACCACTAGACCATTCAGGTATGACTTAAATCAAATCCCTTATGATTATACAGTGTAAGTGAGAAAGAGATTTAAGGGACTTGATTGGATAGATAAAGTGCCTGATGAACTATGGAAAGAGGATCATGCCACTGTACAGGAGACAGGGATCGAGACCGTCCCAATGGAAAAGAAATGCAAAAAAGCAAAATGGCTGTCTGGGGAGGCCTTACAAATAGCTGTGAAAAAAAGAGAAGCAAAAAACAAAGGAGAAAAGGAAAGATAAATGCATCTGAATGTAGAGTTCCAAAGAATAGCAAGGAGAGATAAGAAATGCAAAGAAATCAATGCAATAGAGGAAAACAACAGAATGGGAAAGACTAGAGATCTCTTCAAGAAAATTAGAGATACCAAGGGAACATTTCATGCAAAGATGGGCTCGATAAAGGACAGAAATGGTATGGACCTAAGAGAAGCAGAAGATATTAAGAAGAGGAGGCAAGAATACACAGAAGAACTGTACAAAAAGATATTCACAACCAAGATAATCACGATGGTGTGAACACTCACCTAGAGCCAGACATCCTGGAATGTGAAGTCAAATGGGGCTTAGAAAGCATCACTATGAACAAAGCTAGTGGAGGTGATAGAATGTCATTTGAGCTATTTCAAATCCTGAAAGATGATGCTGTGAAAGTGCTGCACTCAATATGCCAGCAAATTTGGAAAACTCAGCAATGGCCACAGGACTGGAAAAGGCCAGTTTTCATTCCAATCCCAAACAAAGGCAATGCCAAAGAATGCTCAAACTACTGCACAATTGCACTCATCTCACACACTAGTAAAATAATGCTCAATATTCCACAAACCAGGCTTCAGCAATACATGAACCATGAACTTCCAGATGTTCAAGCTGGTTTTAGAAAAGGCAGAGGAACCAGAGATCAAATTGCCAACATCCACTGGATCATCGAAAAATCAAGAGAGTTTCAGAAAAACATCTATTCCTGCTTTATTGACTATGCCAAAGGCTTTGACTGTGTGGATCACAATAAACTGTGGAAAATTCTTCAAGAGATGGGAATACCAGATCACCAAACCTGCCTCTTGAGAAATCTGTATGCAGGTCAGGAAGCAACATTTAGAACTGGACATAAAACAACAGACTGGTTCCAAATAGGAAAAGGGTACATCAAGGCTGTATATTGTCACCCTTCTTATTTAACTTATATGCAGAGTACATCATGAGAAACGCTGGGCTAGAAGAAGCACAAGCTGGAATCAAGATTGCTGGGAGAAATATCAATAACCTCAGATATGCAGATGACACCACTCTTATGGCAGAAAGTGAAGAGGAGCTAAAGGGCCTCTTGATGAAAGTGAAAGAGGAGAGTAAAAAGTTGGCTTAAAGCTCAACATTCAGAAAACGAAGATCATGGCATCTGGTCCCATCAATTCATGGGAAATAGATGGGGCTACAGTGGACAGTGTCAGACTTTATTTTTTTGGGCTCCAAAATGACTGCAGATGGTGACTGCAGCCATGAAACTAAAAGATGCTTACTCCTGGAAGAAAAGTTATGACCAACCTAGATAGCATATTCAAAAGCAGAGACATTACTTTGCCAACAAAGGTCTGTCTAGTCAAGGCTATGGTTTTTCCACTGGTCATGTATGGATATTAAAGTTGGACTGTGAAGAAAGCTGAGCCCCGAAGAATTGATGCTTTTGAACTGTGGTGTTGGAGAAGACACTTGAGAGTCCCTTGGACTGCAAGGACATCCAACCAGTCCATTCTGAAGGAGATCAGTCCTGGGTTCTCTTTGGAAGGAACGATGCTAAAGCTGAAACTCCTGTACTCTGGCCACTTCATGCGAAGTTTGACTCATTGGAAAGGACTCTGATGGGGATTGGGGGCAGGAGGAGAAGGGGACAACAGAGGATGAGATGGCTGGATGGCATCACTGACTCGATGGACATGAGTCTGAGTGAACTCCGGGAGTTGTTGATGGACAGGGAGGCCTGGCATGCTGCAATTCATGGGGTAGGAAAGAGTCAGACATGACTGAGCGAGTGAACTGTACTGAACTATGGGCTTATTGGAGCTTCCAGGTGGTGCTAGTGGTAAAGAACCTGCTTGCCAATGTAGGAGACATAAGAGATGCAAGTTTGATCCCTGGGTCAGGAAGACCTCCTGAAGGAGGTCATGGCAAACCACTCCAGTATTCTTGCCTAGAGAATCTCATGAACAGAGTAGCCTGGTGGATTATAGTCCATTGGGTCACAAAGAGTGGGACAAGCCTGAAGTGACATAGCACAGTGGACTTTTTGATTCTGTCCTGTTCACCTTTGAATTCTCAGCACCTAGTGATGCATTCATATGAGTTAAGCTCAATAAAGCCTGAGACTGGGGAGGGAGGAAGCCTTTGAATGCAATACCACCACCTTAGATTCAACATTATCTAAAGAGTCTAGAAAAGACTTTCCTACAGAAATGTGACAATTTTCATCTGGCAGTTTTCCCCACCTCCTACCATGGCATGATTCTTATACAAATGTATTCTTTATTGTGTTTCAAATTCTGTCTCACCTAGACCCAAGGCAGGCTTGTGAGAACTGAACACATCCTTAAGAGCTACTCTGCCAGCTTCCCAACTGCAATGTCTCAAAGAGTACTTCTGTCTACTTGTCTTGTTTTCCCTTTTCTATGATTAGTTATGGTCAAGATGAAAGCAATCTGCTAATAAATCTTTTCAAGAGTACTGTAATTGAGATGTTTGTGTTCAAATTTTTAGCCTCAAAACAAAATGCTCAAGGGAAGTCATGTTAGATGAACTGAAATAAGATCTGGGGCTTTGTTTTCAACAAACAACAAGGCTAGCAGCCAGGCAGTGGGGAAATGAAGACTTTTTGAATAAAAGAGATAGTGTAATGAGGCAGTTAAAAGCATGGGTTTGGTGTCTGGCAGAACTTGAATTCTGGCTTCAGTACTTACAAAGTCTGTGGCCTAGGGAATCTTGCTTAAGCCCAGTTTTCTCATGTATAACACAGGAATCGTAAAGATCTATGTCATAGGATTGTTTTAAGGAATAAATGAGTCCATGAATAAGAAATGTTTGGTATATAGTGCCTGTCAGTGTTAATGTGGGCACCGCATCAGTATTGTTAGAACAGGACCAACTAAAACCCTAAAACAATGTTCTTTGATACATTACATGCCTGGTGTTTGAGACAAGAGGGCTGGTTTGCAACAAGTGAATGAATAAGAAGGTGAGACAGAAAGGGAACAGGGCACAATCTTTAAAAGAATAACATAGCACAGGGATATGACATAAACTGATTAGAATCAACTAGGTCCAAGATGGCAGACAAGTTGACTTCCACTAGACCTTGAGCCTCAGTGTATTGTATCGCATCAGCATGCTAAGTGACATACTCACAAGCCATTATCATAAAGATCAAAAAAGTGGGCAGTGGCCCAATTCCTGAAAATCCCCAGCCCTTCCCCAAAATAACTGGAATACTCCTCTCACTCATTAGCCTATGAAATTACCCACCTTTATGAAAACTGAGACAGTGAAGAGGAACTAAAAAGCCTCTCAGTGAAAGTGAAAGAGGAGAGTGCAAAAGTTGGCTTAAAGCTCAACATTCAGAAAACGAAGATCATGGCATCTGGTCCCATCAATTCATGGCAAATAGATGGGGAAACAGTGGAAACAGTGTCAGACTTTATTTTGGGGAGGCTCCAAAATCACTGCAGATGGTGACTGCAGCCATGAAATTAAAAGACACTTACTCCTTGGAAGGAAAGTTATGACCAACCTAGATAGCATATTCAAAAGCAGAGACATTACTTTGCTGACTAAGTTCTGTCTAGTCAAGGCTATGGTTTTTCCAGTAGTCATATATGGATGTGAGAGTTGGACTGTGAAGAAATTCTGAGCACCGAAGAATTGATGCTTTTGAACTGTGGCGTTGGAGAAGTTTCTTGGGAGTCCCTTGGACTGCAGGAGATCCAACAAGTCTATTCCAAAGGAAATCAGTCCTGGGTTTTCATTGGAAGGACTGATGCTGAAGCTGAAACTCCAATACTTTGGCCACCTCATGCAAAGAGTTGACTCACTGGAAAAGACTTTAATGCTGGGAGGGATTGGGGGCAGGAGGAGAAGGGGACAGAGGATGAGATGGCTGGATGGCATTACCAACTCAATGGACATGAGTTTGTGTGAACTCCGGGAGTTGGTGATGGACAGGGAGGTCTAGCGTCCTGTGATTCATGGAGTCACAAAGAGTCAGACACGACTGAGCGACTGAACTGAACTGAATGAAAACTGATAACCCTATATCCTGGCGCCTCTCTTGCCTTCCTAGATGGCTCATGCTCTGTCTATGGAGTGTCTCCTCCCTGAATAAACATTCTTTCACTTTAACATGGCTATTCTTGGATTCTTTCCTGTGTGAAGCCAAGGGGATCCAGACATGAGCTGGGATGTGGCCATCCTCTTGCACCCCACTCTCTTTCCTGCAACAAAGACAGTACAGGGAGAAGCTGCTAGGATCATCGTATATGGGAAAAAATTTTGAGTATGGATGAAACCACTAGGAAAGAACCAGCCCCTCAGTCAGTAGAGCCCTGAATTGCTATGATATAAGAAAGTGGCAGAGTTCAGTAAAATTAAGGTTTAGGGAAGGTTCTTTTGACAGAGGAGATAACAGAGGTCCTCAGAATCTAAGCTGCCAAAGATGCGCCATTCCCAACCTCTCCAGAAGCCATGATCACCCCCCACCACATCTTCCAAAGCATTTTGAAAAGAAGACAAACTCAGGCAAAGTTGAAGTCATAGCCCCCTGCAAACACAGGCCAGGCTTTAATTTCAAAGAGAGTTCAATATGTGGGCTAATTGGAAATGTTAGGTCAATGACTTACTCTGCAGAACCTGGCCCCAGATGAGAAGAAACAAAACGTTCTCTCATTCTTGAAACCAAAATAAGCCTCTTCATATTTCAAAACAAAACCTTATCTAAGTGGATGGTCAAAGAAGCTGGCGATGCTACAGGAGGCCTTCTCTTTTCTACCAGTAGTTTCATGTTCTCCAATGAGGCTATTTCTACCCAAAGTACAAAAAGGAAAATCTCGATTTCGTCCCACATTTGAGTGTAAAGCAAATCTGAAGTACCAGATCTTGCCTTCCCTTTTCAGCTGTTGATTCACTCTAATGGTGAGTTCTGACACTCTGCAGCAAACAGGAAATGAGTAAATATTGTCAGCCTTTTAAACTGTGACTTACTTGTTGCTGTAGGGCGAACAACTCAAGGGATTCCAGTGAAAGCAAGAACATAGCAAAGTACTCTGAGCTTGGAGTCAGAAAGCACCCTTTATTCTCTAGCAACACACTCATAATTGAGCCTTGGGAAGTACCCAGCTCTGAATCTTCTAGGACAACCTAATTCATGTTTTATACTTTGCGATAAAGACCCTTTAGTGAATACTATATGTCAATGAAAAATTAACCAGTCAAACAAGATAATGGGTACCTTCTTGATGTGTCTATAGGCTGGAGAGAGGAGAACCAGGTGACAACTCAGGAAATGAGGCAGGACTGATGAGAGAACAGAGAAGGTACATGTTACCTCTCTAAAAAAAAGGCAATAAAAGGGAAAGCCCCTGATGGCCAACAGTCTGGTTATACAGAAGTTCCAAGCCCAGGATTTCCCTCTGCTTGCCTCCCCAGCAACTCTACAGTCCCACATAACTTTCATCATTGCAGCATAAACATCTGCACATGGTTTGCTTGGCCGGAGAGTGAGAAGGTGCCTCTCACATCCCCCTATTTATAAGTTGGCTTTATTGTTAATAAAGAGCTGTTTTTGCTAAAGAAGATGGAAGCGGGGGCTTAATGGAGAAGAAAAGGTGGCTTGGATTAAGACAGAGATGGATCAGTCATGGCTGTGCTTGAGAGAACTTCTTAAAACGTGGGTAATACATCATCTAGTCCATGTATTCATCAGTGATCTCAGGCACCTATTCTCTGCAGGAAATAGGGTACAAGACAAGATTGAAAAGCTGGAATCAAAAATAGGAGCTTATAATCTGGAAAAGGGAGTAAGGTATTTACATAAATAATTAGAAGATAAAGAGTTCATAATACCTGACAGTGGAGATGTTTATGCACATAAAATAGTTACACTAGGACTCATAAAGATGAACACAGAAAAGGAAGAAGAATATGTAAATCTGTGTCTGGGAAAGCCTTGTGTGCACGCAGGGGATGCTAGAAGAGGGATTTAAAGTTAGAAAACTAGGCTGGGGCTGGGTCACGTAGGTCCTGGAAAGACCAGATGAGGAGAGTATACTATATTTCCCGAAACCAAGTAGGAGCCAATGGGGCTCCTGGACACAAAAGGCTTTCTGTGTCCCCTTTCTGTTTCCTGTTTGTAAGAAATAGATTCATTCAGCCTCCATGACCTTCCCTGAGTTTCAAAGGGCAGGAAAAGGAGGGGATGCAGAAACAAAAGAGAAGCAGTCAAGAAACAATAGTACAGTCTTAGGGAAGGTTCCTGGTACCCCTCAAAGGATACATATAACTGTTTTGCAGATACTGAAACCCCCCAGCCCCACACTGGGTGGAAGAAGTTACTGTATGCTGCCCGTAAGCATGCAGACCCCAGACTGATTGGAACCAGAAGGTTGATGATGCTGACTCCCAGTGACCTAACCACCAGCCAATCAGAAGAATATCCACAAGGTGATCACACCTTGCTCTTTGAACCATTACTATAAAACTCCTCATTAACCCTCTCCAGGTCAGGAGGAATAAGGAAAAAATATACAAAATAAGTAACTATAAATGCTGACGTTTCCCCTACACCTTACTGTGTTCTTAGGGTCTATCTTGTTCTGTGTACTCAATCTTATAGACAACTAGGGGAAAAGGAAACTTTCCAAGCAAATAATAGGAGCCCACCTACGTGTTGGAATGGAAGAGCAAATGTCCATCTTGGGGGTGAGAGAAGCTGTGGGGAAAGGCTGAAAGGGGAAGAGGCAGAAAGTGGGGCAAGTATCAGGCAGACATAAGGAAAGGTTCACCCTGTGCTACACACAGCGAGGGCTGTTCAGCTCCTATCTCCCAGACCATTTCTTGAATTCATTCTAGACTATGCCACTAACACTTAGGACAGAAAAAGAACTATCATCAGGGACTTCCCTGGTGGTGTCATGGTTGGGAATCTGCCTGCCAGGGTAGGGGACACTGGTTCAATCCCTGGTTCAGGAAGATCCCACGTGCTGCGGGGCAACTTCCAAGACAGCACGTCAGAGGCCATACCCCACAGCAAGAAACCACTGCAGTGAAGAGCTCTCACACCCCAACTAGAGCGGGAGCCCCTGTTCACCACGACTGGAGAAGGCCTGCTCGCCACAGCCAAGACCAGCACCACCAGAATAAACAAACGAATTTTTTTTTCAATTTCTGCCAGAATAACTAAATTTAAGGGGAAAAAAGAAAGAAATATCATGAGTTCTGGAGTTCAAACCTTCTGGCTTCAACTCAAGGTCCCCATTTACCAGCTCCTTGACCTGAAACATCCTCACATTTTGGACTCTTTGTTCTCATCTGTAAACTGGGGTGATGACCCCACACCCACGTATTTTCATAACCATTAAATAAAATGAACCTAGTCCAGGGTCTGATTTATTGAGTCCTCAATAAAAATATTCATCTCTCCCCTTCTTCCTCAAATTAAAAATCAGAATGCTCTATATATTTCCCTGTGCCGGACATTATATCCCCATTGTTTGTATCTCTTAAATGTTATTTTAAAAGTCAGTGGCAAAATTCTTTTTAGGGAGGAGACTATTATTTAGAAAAACATATTGAAGCACTATTCTGGATGTGAAAAGATGGATTCTAGCCATGTAGAAGATGGAGGAGATAGAAAGCAGATGGATCAGAGGACTAAAGTAAAATTCATTTAACATACCAGGAGAAAGGGGATGGTGTCCAGGTAGAAATTAACAGACCGGAGCTCGTACATACCTGTGGCTGATTCATGTCAATGTATGACAAAACCAATACAGTACTGTAAAGTAAAATAAAGTAAAAATAAAATTAAAAAAAGAAAGGGAAGACGGGCCAGTAAAATGGAGGGAGACTACAGCCTGAGAAAAGAGAGAGTGAGACATCCCTGGTGATGGAAAAGGCCAGGAGGAGCTTTACAGATGAGAAACGCCTAATAAATGATTCAAGTTGTCTCTCTGAGCTGTGTTGTGATTCCTATCAGCTGTCTTAAGCTGTAGATGTTTTAAGGGAACTTTTTAAGGGTTTGGGACACATATTGGTGAATATGGGGTAAAATGGAAAGAAGAGCCAGAGGAGGTCAAGATCAAGAATTATTTGGCGACAATAAATTGGAGGGAGAGGTAAGAAAGAAAATGTCAGCCTTTGGGTACTCATGAGAATATTAAGATTGGAATGAGGCTTCCACTGTATGTGAGAGCAAGAGTGCAAGCCTTTTTATATTTGTTTTTAAATATTAAATGACAGGATTACCCCAGAAGTCCTCAGGACTTGGATTCCTAGACAGCTAATACTTGAATTATTTATGTCTCCCAGATATCAGCCGCAGCTCTTGTCCCTCAGTGAGCAAGCTGAGCTTGGCTTGAACTCAACTTCCTCAGCGTGAGAATCCAAATGCCACAGCCATCTCCTTTCTGTGAACTCCCAGCCTCAGTTCCTCCTGGTCCCTCCATCTCTGCCCCTTTGCCAGCACTTAGCGTCTCCATTCCACTCTCTCTACCGATTCCCACAAAATTGGCCACCTGAGCCCAGCATCTCTGAGTTGAATCTGTTTACCGCATGGCCTTCAGTCAGAGGTTCTCACCATCCACAGCCTGCCGCCCACAAATGCTCCTTCTCACCGCCTCCACCCGGAGACATGTGGCAGCCCTCCTCCTCCTGGGAGGCCAGGTTCCCAAGCCTGATCAATTTACCCTTCACCCCTTCAATGCTTGGATTCGAGGTTTTACTCTTTTTACATACAGAGTGCCTCAGGAGATTTAAGCACGTGTTTAGACTTTTGGGACACTCTCTAAAAGTTTGTTCTCAGAGTATGATTTTATTGGACTTTATTCTCTTTTTTTTCTTTTCAAACTTGACACAGCGGTTGGAAGATTAGGTCAGTAAAAGTACTAATAAGTAATGAAAACAGTTCCTATCATTCCAAAACTGTTCTTTGAAGCCCTTTTGAGACTTGGCAGGAACTCTGTCTCTCTCTGTCTCTTTCTCTCTATTTCTGTCTTTCTCCCCTTCCCTTTCTCTGTCTTTCTATCTCGTTGTCTCTCCCTCTGTCTCTCTCTCACACACACACTGGCTCACCAGTCTGTCCCTCACTGAACCATAGGACTACTGGAAGTGTGTCTCTCTGACCAGTGGTACCAGCCTAAGCTCTCCACTTGACATGGTCAGCAGAGGTGGCGTCCAGGACAGGGGCAGGACAATGGGGGCGGAAGAAGCCTGGGGAGCGTTCCCATGTCTGCTTCTCTCCGTTTATGGTCATCTTTATCCCCCACTCCCTGAGCTCTTGTGTGCTCCATCAGCCCTGGTCCTGACATAATTCAGAGAGTTATCTGTCACTTGTAAAGTGAGTAGGACTTGAAGGGAACTCACAGTCCTCTCTTCTCACTCCATCTCCAGCTAACAGAATCTATAATCTGCCTCTGCCTCTTTCTGGCATGTAGTCTTGGGTGAGATTTGCTTTCTCAGTGTATCTTCTCGTCAATAAAATTCGGGACTTGGGGGAGACATTTAAGATTCCTCCCAGCTTCAATTAACATCCTAGGACCACGACCTCAATGTTTAAGCACTGAAAATGGAAACTTCTTTGCCCCCAGATGGGAGGAAGCACTTCTGTTGTGATTATAATTACTTATTAATTTGTCTCAAAAGCTCTCAAATAATTAGGAGGCATTAAATTCTTCTTTTATCAAATATTCCCAATCAGGCACACATACATATTCACACACCCACACACATCTTCCCTTTTGAAACTCAGATTTGCATTTAAAATATGTACACTTTTGAAGTTCTTAAAGTTGTCTCTTTTTCATACACATGTATATGAAATTCCTCAGCCTTTAAGATAACAACAGCATTTACTTAGCACTTCTGTGTGCTAAAAAGTGCACATAGAAAGGAGGAAACTTCTGAAGTGCCTTTCATATAGTAACTCAGTAATGATGTTTCCCAGCATCAGGGTCTTTTCCAATGAATCAGAAAGATTTGAGGGCAGGAGGAGAAGGGGTGACAGAGGATGAGATGGGTGCATGGTGTTATCAAACTCAATGGACATGAGTTTGAGCAAACTCTGAAAGATAGTGAAGGACAGAGAAGACTGGTGTGCTGCAGTCCATGGGTCACAGAGTCGGGCACGACTTAGCAATTGAACTACAACTGTAACGATCACAACAGACTTATCAGAGGGGCATCTCCCCAAATGGCATCTGATGAAAGGCTTGATGGACAACCTTGATGGACAGAGAAGCCTGTACCCTTCCTGCAGGGAGTGCTCTATCTCCTGTTTTGCCTGTTGGGTACGTTTTTCTCTGGAAAACAGAGCCGGGGAGGGTAGCATTCTTGTGATCTACTTCCACACTGCCGCCTGCATCTGCTTCCTCACGGCATCTCTTCAGACCAGCTTCAGGCTGCCACGTCCTCTTTCCCTGTAATTACAGAAGTATCTTCCTCCGAATCAATCTGTCCTCGGGGTATATATAATTCAGTTACAAAGGTTGAGATCAGGGCTCAGGTGATTGCCAACAGAAAGCCAGACCTCATGGGTTGTGCTAGAAAAACATGTAGAGTTCACCACTGAGATCAGAGGCAGAGATTTGAAGAGACTAAAAGGAAGAAAACTACCATTTAAAACCTCCACTTACTTCCCTAACAATGGCTTTTTCTTCTCCTTTTCTTTATAAGCTTATTAAATATTTTCTCTGTTTCCACTGCCTTGAATCCTTTTCATCTTAGCTTTCTCATCTTCCAAAGTTTCCACAGGAAAGAAGAGTGTCTTAATTGTTTTTCTTAGAATAAATAAATCCTCCTAAGTGACTCATTCTCATCACTGTTAGAAGCATATCTTAAGTGCCTAGTATTTGCCCCAGGCACATAAGATACTAAGAGAATTCTAGAACTCAGACAGCTATCTCCTGCAACCTTCTGGTATTTACGGGTAGAATTAAGCTTGTGTGTGTGCGCGCGTGTGTGTGGTGTTCCTTTCAATTTGTTAGGATGACACAATCATGCTCATCCCAGACAGAAAGTAGAAGCTTCCCCCTCTAAGAGGCTTTTTGCAAAATCCCCTCCCATTTTCCCAAGAAAACTTAATCCTTCTCAGGATTATCTCATCCTACTGCTGATAAAGTCATCAGCTACCTACCTAGTAAAATTTTTACAGGTGGGTCAAGGATGTGCTTTCCCCAGAGTACCCTCATCCCCATCCTAGCCTGCCCAAATATAAAAATACCTTTCCAACTGAGTTGGCACTGACATCCTAAGAATTTCCACTGTAACAGTTTCAGAGGGTCACTCTTAATATACCCCCATTATTTTAGGGGAAATGTTCTTTGCAATGTCTGTCTCCCTTCTGGCCAGAATTCCCAGTAGCAGGAACTATTTATAAGATCCATCTTTGAAATCCCAGGCCCTAGCATAGTTCTTATCATCTAGAAGGTACTCAGAAAATGCCTTTTGAATGAATGATGTAATATTCTTAATGTAATCCTGGAAGGACATGTTACCTCAACAAAAATGTCTGAACAGATCACTGTTCCAGCTGATAGTAGAATGCCCCATTCCCTGTCTCCAGGGTTTAGGAGGCTTTATTTTTCTTATTTTTCTTCTTGGGGTTTCCCAGGTAGCTTGGTGATAAAGAATGTGCCTGCCAATGCAGGAGACACAGGAGACCTGGCTCTGATTCTCGGATCAGGAAGATCCCCTGGAAGAAGCAATGGCAGCCCATTTCAGGATTCTTGCCTGGGAAATCCCATGGACAGAGGAACCTGACAGGCTACAGTTCATGGGGTCACAAAGTCAGACTCAGCGACTGAGTATGCACACTTTTCTTCTTAGTGATTTTCTGTGCGGTATCTTCATTTTCACCATGATGGTTAATGATTGCTTTCGCACAGTGCTCATCCTGCTGCTGATAAAGTCATCAGCTACCTGCCTAGTACAATTTTTACAGGTGGTTCAAGGATGTGCTTTCCCCAGAGTACCCTCATCCCCACCCAAACCCACCCAAATATAAAAATACCTTTCCAACTGAGTTGGCATTGACATCCTAAGAGGCTTTTGCAAAACTGTAGGAGTTCCAGAGGGCCATTCTTAATGTTCAGATGGTAAGATCAGAGGTCACTTGCATGAAAGAGTCATTTACATATATTTAACACATTTTAGCACATATTAAATGCTCAGATTGGTTTGTAGACATTTGGCAGAGAACGACTGCTGACAAATGATGAGCCCGGAGAGATTTTTCTGGGGAGGATCAACATCAGGGACAAGGCCCCAATCTTAGAAGTGACCCTGACCCAGGAGCATTTTGTCAGGTCATGGATCTCAAATTATGCCTTGCAAATCAGTTCCCTGTAACTAAGACTCCACGCCTGCAGAAACAGAGCTTTGTCATTCTTTGTTTCATGTTGTTCATAAACCCCAACTGGAATAATTTCTGCTGAATTCATTTTAAAAACATCCAAGTGTCTGTTATTTCTTCTGCTTTTTGTAATGAACAAGATTTCTTTATTCTGTGTGTTATCAAGGAACGCTTCTGGCTTTGTGTCCCTTAGGTGAGGCAGATCTCACCAAAACAGTGCCCCCTTGAAGGTCCCATCTGAGCTCATTAGTAGAAAGTAAGGATGCAAAAGCCAGCCAGCTTGTTTATCCTGTGTTCCATCTTTTATCCTATTTCCATCTCCCTTTTTCATTTTCACATTTGCTCAGATTCTTCGTATGTTTCCCACTGTTTCTTTATTTGCCTCCAGAGCTTAAAATCAAATCTGCCTGCCGTACAAGAAGGCCACAGCAACCTCCCTCTCTGATACATGCAGCAAATCACATTACAATCACTTCAGAAAGGGCCTGCCAGGCTTCCCAGAATGCTGTACAAAATCTTCCTGTGTTAGACAAAAACATTTCAATTGGAACAAATGCAGGACCTCAAGATCCAAATGAGTTCACATCACAAAAAGCAGCCTTCCTCTTATTGGAAACAAGTTAGAGATTTTCAGCTGTCCCAGTGTAAAATGCTCAAATCCAGCCCTTTCTCTTCTTCCAAGGGCAGCTTCATACAGGCCAAGTTATTGTATGTTGTGGATTGTGGATCGTATTTCTTCCCATGACAGGCACATAAGATATGCCCTGTATTTTTAGTGTATTGACACATATATTTCTCAAAGTGTCCAGTAAAGTAAATATTATCCCAATGTTACAGAAGAAGAGACTAAGGCTCTGATTACTACTCCCCTGCCCTCATAAAGTCCTAGAGGTAGTAACAGGCAGAACCAAGTCTTGAATGCAGGCTCTGCATCCTAGAATCAATATTCTTGGGTTTCCCTAGTGGCTCAGACAGTCAAGAATCTGCCTGCAAAGCAAGAGACCTGGATTCAATCCCTGGGTCAGGAAGACCCACTGAAGAATGGAATGGCTACCCTCTCCAGTATTCTTGCCTGGAGAATTCCATGGACAGAGGAGCCTGACAGGCTACATACAGTCCCTGGGGTTGAAAAGAGTCAGACAGGACTGAGCGACACACACACACACACACGCACGTACACCAGTATTCTTTCCACTGCTCCATCCCCAGAGGTTTGACATCCAAGACTTTCCCTGAAGATCATGACTTGTTTCTTTTGTTAGAAAATCATTTCCTTAGTACCAGAGGACCCTATAAGAAACTAGGATATCAGGTCAGTTTTGACACAGTAGTAACAACAAACCCCAACATTCAGTTATCCATTATTTCCAACAAAGGGCCAAATACTTTTTTTTCCCCAGCAGACAGACAAATTCCCTCCCTTAATGGAGCTTCCATTCTAGGAAGCAAATAAGGAATCAACCTCCTTTTTGATGGACTTAGTAAAGGGGACTTTTCATAATATCCAGGCTAAACAGCATAACTGCAGTAGCTTTACTTATTTCATATACACTAACTCCAGTACTCTTGCCTGGAAAATCCCATGGACGGAGGAGCCTGGTAGGCTGCAGTCCATGGGGTCGCTAAGAGTCAGACACGACTGAGCGACTTCACTTTCACTTTTCACTTTCATGCATTGGAAAAGGAAATGGCAACCCACTCCAGTGTTCTTGCCTTGAGAATCTCAGGGATGGGGGAGCCTGTTGGGCTGCCGTCTATGGGGCCGCACAGAGTCGGACACGACTGAGGCAACTTAGCAGCAGCATATACTAACTTACACAGAAATGTCCATGTGTCTGTGCTGTCATAAGCCCTTCACAAATAACAGTCCATCTAATCATCATAAAAAACCCATTGAGGCAGATGGTGTTGTCATCGTCCTTTTAAAGATGAGACAACTGAGGCGCAGGGCAATGAAGTCACTTACTCCAAATGGCATGTCACTAAAGGGCAAGACTAGCCTTCCAACCCAGGCAATCTGGCTCTGGAAACCATGCTCTCACCATTTTGCAGAACTGCTTATGGCAATTTAAGGTTGACCCGAAAGCACTATGTCCAGCACAGCTTAGAGCAGCATTCCAGCCAGTCACCACTGTGACCATTATCATGATTTGAACATGTAGAGCACTTTACATTATTTGATGTGATGGGAACTTGCTGCCATTGGTGTGATTTCCTGAGCTTGTGGCCAACAGCTCATGCTATGTTGCTAAAAGTCAGGTGCTATAACAAAGACTCAAGGCAAGAATACTGAAGTAGTTTGCCGTTCCCTTTTCCAGTGGACCATATTCTGTCGGACCTTTCTACCATGACCTGTCCGTCTTGGGCAGCCCCACACAGCATGGCTTAGTTGCATTGAGTTACACAAGGCTGTGGTCTATGTGATCAGATTGGCTAGTTTTCTGTGATTTTGGTTTCAGTGTGTCTGCCCTCTGATGCCCTCTCGTAACACCTACCATCTTACTTGGGTTTCTCTTAACTTGGATGTGGGGTACCCCCAAGAAAATGAAATGCAAAAAGCAAAATGGCTGTCTGAGGATGCCTTACAAATAGCTGTGAAAAGAAGAGAGGTGAAAAGCAAAGGAGAAAAGGAAACATATAAGCATCTGAATGCAGAATTCCAAAGAATAGCAAGAAGACATACGAAAGCCTGCCTCAGCTATCAATGCAAAGAAATAGAGGAAAACAACAGAATGGGAAAGACTAAAGATCTCTTCACAAAAATTAGTGATACCAAGGGAATATTTCATGCAAAGATGGGCTCAATAAAGGATAGAAATGGTATGGACCTAACAGAAGCAGAAGATATTAAGAAGAGGTGGCAAGAATACACAGAAGAACTGTACAAAAAAGATCTTCACAACCAAGATAATCACTATGGTGTGATCACTCACCTAGAACCAGACATCCTGGAATGTGAAGTCAAGTGGGCCTTAGAAAGCATCACTATGAACAAAGCTAGTGGAAGTGGTGGAATTCCAGTTGAGCTATTTCAAATCCTAAAAGATGATACCCTGAAAGTGCTGTACTCAATATGCCAGCAAATTTGGAAAACTCAGCAATGGCCACAGGACTGGAAAAGGCTATTTTCATTCCAATCCCAAAGAAAGGCAATGCCAAAGAATGCTCAAAGTACCACACAATTGCAATCATCTCACACCCTAGTAAAGTAATGCTCAAAATTCTCCAAGCCAGGCTTCAGCAATACATGAATCATGAACTTCCAGATGTTCAAGCTTGTTTTAGAAAAGGTAGAGGAACCAGAGATCAAATTGCCAACATCCGCTGGATCATCAAAAAATCAAGAGAGTTCCAGAAAAATATCTATTCCTGCTGTATTGACTATGCCAAAGCCTTTGACTGTGTGGGTCACAATAAACTGTGGAAAATTCTGAAAGAGATGGGAATACCAGACCACCTGACCTGCCTCTTGAGAAACCTGTATGCAGGTCAGGAAGCAACAGTTAGAACTGGACATGGAACAACAGACTGGTTCCAAATAGGAAAAGCAGTACGTCAAGGGTGTATATTGTCACCCTGCTTATTTAACTTCTATGCAGAGTACATCATGAGAAACACTGGGCTGGAAGAAACACAAGCTGGAATCAATATTGCCAGGAGAAATCTCAATAACCTCAGACATGCAGATGACACCACCCTTATGGCAGAAAGTGAAGAGGAGCTAAAGGGCCTCTTGATGAAAGTGAAAGAGGAGAGTGAAAAAGTTGGCTTAAAGCTCAACATTCAGAACACGAAGATCATGGCACCCAGTCCCATCACTTCATGGGAAATAGATGAGGAAACAGTGGAAACAGTGTCAGACTTTATTTTGGGGGGCTCCAAAATCACTGCAGATGGTGACTGCAGCCATGAAATTAAAAGACGCTTACTCCTTGGAAGAAAAGTTATGACCAACCTAGATGGCATATTCAAAAGCAGAGACATTACTTTGCCAACAAAGATCCATCTAGTCAAGGCTATGGTCTTTCCAGTGGTTATATATGGATGTAAGAGTTGGACTGTGAAGAAAGCTGAGCCCCAAAGAATTGATGCTTTTGAACTGTGATGTTGGAGAAGACTCTTGAGAGTCCCTTGGACTGCAAGGAAATCCAACCAGTCCATTCTAAAGGAGATCAGCCCAGGGTGTTCATTGGAAGGACTGATACTGAAGCTGAAACTCCAGTACTTTGGCCACCTCATGTGAAGAGTTGACTCATTGGAAAAGACCTTGATGCTGGGAGGGATAGGGGGCAGGAGGAGAAGGGGACGACAGAGAATGAGATGGCTGGATGGCATCACCGACTCGATGGACATGAGTTTGAGTAGACTCCGGGAGTTGGTGATGGACAGGGAAGCCTGGTGTGCTGGGATTTGTGGGGTCGCAAAGAGTTGGACACAACTGAGCAACTGAACTGAACTGATACCAAAGATTGTCCATGGAAACTCCAATTTAATATCCATAACCACCACTCTTTTAGTAGATCAGCATTACTTCTATATGAAAGATGGGGAAACCAGGAAGATGGCAGAGTAGGAAGACCCTAAGTTCACTTCTCCAAACCCAATAGGTCAAAACTACAACTATGTATGTAACAACTCTCCATGAAAATGACCTGAAGACTAACAGAATAGCTCTTCCACAGTTAACGATACAAAGATACTACACTGAGATAGGTAGGAGGAGAAGAAACTTGATCTAGTCTGGACCCAAACCTCCAGCAGGTGATCCAAAAAGGAAGTGAAAGTGTTAGTCGCTCAGTCACATCTGATTCTATGCAACCCCATGGACTGTGGTCCACCAGGCTCCTCTGTCCATGGGATTTTCCAGGCCAGAATACTAGAGTGGGTTGCCATTTCCTTCTCCAGGGGATCTTTCCAACCCAGGACCAAACCCAGGCAGATTCTGCATCACAGGCAGATTCTTTACTGCTTGAACCATGAGGAAGGGGATATCCCAAACTCAGAGGTCCTCTCTAAAGATCAAGTGATTTGAGCCACACGTTGGGCACCCCAGCCATAGGAACTGGTACTGGCTTTCCCATGCTCTGCTCTTACCGTCTACCATGCCAACCTGTCCATCCTAAAGCAAATCAGTCCTGAATAATCATTGGAAGGACTGATGCTGAAGCTGAAATTCCAGTCCTTTGGCCCCCTGATGCAAAGAACTGACTCTTTTGAAAAGACCTTGATGCTGGGTCTTTTGAAGACCCAGAGGTGGGAGAAGGGGATGACAGAGGATGAAATGGTTGGATGGTATCACCAACTGAATGGATATGAGTTTGAGTAAACTCTGGGAGTTGGTGATGGACATGGAAGCCTGGCGTGCTGCACTCCATGGGGTCACAAAGAGTCGGTCATGACTGAGTGACTGAACTGAACTAAAGGAGTTATAAAAGGGTTTACAAAGATTTTCATGTTTACATGTAATTAGGTAACTTTGTCACAAAAATAACAAAGTAAGCAAGGAGGTCATCAAATCTGAAAAATCAATATGCAGGGTGTAAATATATGTATATGTATATATATGTGTATATATATGTATATGTATATATATATATGATGGGTAAACCATGTAACACAGCCACTGTGAACAATTACTAGAAAAGGTTTACAACCATTCTCTTTGTTGCCTTGGAAATGTCTCTGTCATATGGCCTATCCTTGGCCTTGGAACCTCCATATCCTACACTCTGAGATGTTAGGCAGATACCCACCTGCCTTACTGTTAAATGTAAGTATGCAAGTCACTGCTGCCCAACCACACGTGTGCAGCACCCATCTGCGGCTTTCACAGATCCTCTCGTTCCAAGTAATTCAACATCTTGTTTCATCCTTTTGGTTAGGTATGAAATTGTTTCCTCTGGTAATTAACATGTGGGACAGAAAAGGAAATTAACCGATGACTCTAAAGCATCGACTCACCGCATTAAATCAATCTCGCTATCAGAAAACATGCCATGGCCATTAGCTTGGGATTCATTTTTGCTGGTGCTCAGTTACTCTGCTTGAATGGATTAGGCCAATTAAACAGATTCAAGGACACCATCCTACCCAGCCTACAAATCTATGGTAATCAAATTTAAGTCAGATTGGTTTTCTTGGCCTGGAACGAAAGAGAAATAAGGTGGAAGGAGCACTCAAAATGATACAGAAGTAGCTAGACTCTTGGCTGACTCTGAAAGAGACATACTAACTTTCTTCTGGAGCATTTCTCTCTCACGTGTACACAGGCCTTTAAGACCACAGTCACTTAAGTTTCTAAATCATCTCCATCTAAAAGACACTGTCACAGGAACCTTCTTCTTCCCATCCCTCCTCATACCCCCACTTCCTTTCGAGGCACCTCTATGGTGTTGGTCTTGCCTAGCAAATCTCTCCAACCCCAGCACTTTCCCTCTGCTGCTAGGCCCTCCCCCAAGTCCCCTAAACTGCCCCAACAGGACTCTGGACAGTTCACTTATAGTCCTCCGACTAAACTGTAAATCCCATGCAGGACTGGGGACATGTCTGGTTTACCACTACGATGTCTTCATCAAATATGAAATGAGTTATTTATTATATGACTCCCAATGGCTCAGCTAGTAAAGAATTTACCTGCAATGCAGGAAACATAGGAGACACGGGCTCAGTCTCAGGGTTGGGAAGATCCCCTGGAGGGGGAAATGGCAACCCACTGCAGTATTCTTGCCTGGAGAATCCCATGGACAGAGGCACCTGGTGAGCTACAGTCCAAAGGGCCACAAAGACGACTGAGTGACTAAGCACAGCCCCCATCTTGGACCCCCACGTAGGCCAAAGGCGCCACCTTGTGGCAGAAGGGGCACTGTCTTCTGTCCCTCTGGGACCTGGGAAGACTGTTTTTCCTGCCTGTGTATACTTTGGGCTTTCTTATGGGAAGATGATGTGAAGTGGGATAGTGCTAGATTACATGGTAAGTATTTTGGGAGCTAGACCCGGGAGCTGGGATCTAACCACCCCTTAGAAGATTCTTTCTGTGGAGAAATCTGTGCCAAAAGTTGACTAGGTATATAATGTCAGTTTCCCAGGGATGCTGTAAGATACGACAAAGTAGGTAGCTAAACAACAACAGCAACACCATCAGAAATTTATCATCTCAGTCTGACTGTTCTGGAGACTAGAATCCTGAAACTGGCATGTCAGCGTGAAAATACTCCCTCCAAAACTTCCAGGTAAGAAACTTCTGGGGCTCCTCCTGGGCCTTGGAACCTCCATATCCTACACTCTGAGATGTTAGGCAGATACCCACCGACGACTCCCAGAAGTCCTTGGCTTGTGACAACCCAGCTGCTCCTGTCTTCACGTCACCTTCCTTCCTCTGGCTCTGAGTTCATAGCTTCTCTCTGGTTCTCTTGTAAAGACTCCAGGGAATCTAGGGCCCACCTGAATCCAGGGTGACCTCATCTTATCTTGATGGCTTCAGCATGGACCCTTTTCCAAATAAGGTCATGTTCACAGGGACCAGGGTTTAGGACTTGAACATATTTGGGGATGTGGGGAGACACAATTCAACCCGGTCAGGTATCACAGCACCAGAAGTCTAGTTTGGCTGCATTGCAGGTTAAATTAACTGCTCTACGATAGCCTGGGAACATAACCACTGTTCACAAGATTCAAACTTTCAATATATTTTGCCATTAGTGTAAACTTACTATCAGATTTTTTCAAGTGCAACACTGCAAACAATTAAAGATGCATAAAAAGTATTCAATTAAGCATCATTTTTAATAGTATAGATATTTGGGGAAACCCCAAATACTCAACAATATAGGCTTAAGTTGTGTTACAGCTATATTATTGCATAGCTATGTATATATATTGCTATTTGTTGTTTAGCCACTCAGTCATGTCCAACTCTTTGTTATCCCTTGGGCTATAACCCGCCAGGCTGCTCTGTTCATGGGTCTCCCAAGCGAGAATACTAGAGGAGGTTGCCATTTCCTTCTCCAGGGATCTTCCCTACAAAGGGATGGAATCCATGTTTCCTGCGTTGGCAGGCATATTATTCACCGCTGAGCCACCAAGGAAGCCCAGATATTACTATTCAGTTCAGTTCAGTTCAGTCGCTCAGTCGAGTCCGACTCTCTGCGACCCCATGAATCGCAGCACGCCAGGCCTCCCTGTCCATCACCAATTCCCGGAGTTTACATAGACTCGCTTCCATCGAGTCCGTGATGCCATCCAGCCATCTCATCCTCTGTTGTCTCCTTCTCCTCCTGCCCCCAATCCCTCCCAGCATCAGAGTCTTTTCCAATGAGTCAACTCTTCGCATGAGGTGGCCAAAGTACTGGAGTTTCAGCTTTAGCATCATTCCTTTCAAAGAAATCCCAGGGCTGATCTCCTTCAGAATGGACTGGTTGGATCTCCTTGCAGTCCAAGGGACTCAAGACTCTTCTCCAACACCACAGTTCAAAAGCATCAATTCTTCGGTGCTCAGCCTTCTTCACAGTCCAACTCTCACATCCATACATGACCACAGGAAAAACCATAGCCTTGACTAGACGGACTTTAGTCGGCAAAGTAATGTCTCTGCTTTTGAATATGCTATCTAGGTTGGTCATCACTTTTCTTCCAAGGAGTAAGCGTCTTTTAATTTCATGGCTGCAGTCACCATCTGCAGTGATTTTGGAGCCCAAAAAAATAAAGTCTGACACTGTTTCCACTGTTTCCCCATCTATTTCCCATGAATTGATGGGACTGGATGCCATGATCTTCGTTTTCTGAATGTTGAGCTTTAAGCCAACTTTTTGCTCTCCTCTTTTACCTTCATCAAGAGGCTCTTTAGCTCCTCTTCACTTTCTGCCATAAGGGTGGTGTCATCTGCATATCTGAGGTTATTGCTATTTCTCCCAGCAATCTTGATTCCAGCTTGTGTTTCTTCCAGCCCAGCATTTCTCATGATGTACTCTGCATAGAAGTTAAACAGGGTGACAATATACAGCCTTGACATACTCCTTTTCCTATTTGGAACCAGTCTGTTGTTCCATGTCCAGTTCTAACTGTTGCTTCCTAACCCACATACAGGTTTCTCAAGAGGCAGGTCAGGTGGTCCTGTATTCCCATCTCTTTCAGAATTTTCCACAGTTTATTGTGATGCACACAGTCAAAGCCTTTGGCATAGTCAATAAAGCAGAAATAGATGTTTTTCTGGAACTCTCTTGCTTTTTTGATGATCCAGCGGATGTTGGCAATTTGATCTCTGGTCCCTCTGCCTTTTCTAAAACCAGCTTGAACATCAGGGAGTTCACGGTTCACGTATTGCTGAAGCCTGGCTTGGAGAATTTTGAGCATTACTTTACTAGCATGTGAGATGAGTGCAATTGTGTGGTAGATGGAGCATTCTTTGGCATTGCCTTTCTTTGGGATTGGAATGAAAACTGACCTTTTCCAGTCCTGTAGCCACTGCTGAGTTTTCCAAATTTTGGCATACTGAGTGCAGCACTTTCACAGCATCATCTTTCAGGATTTGAAACAGCTCCACTGGAATTCCATCACCTCCACTAGCTTTGTTCGTAGTGATGCTTTCTAAGGCCCACTTGACTTCACATTCCAAGATGTCTGGCTCTAGATGAGTGATCACATCATGATGATTATCTGGGTCTTAAAGATCTTTTTGTACAGTTCTTCCGTGTATTCTTGCCACCTCTTCTTAATATCTTCTCCTTCTGTATACAGATTGCTGTTGTATATGGTATAGCTATGTTATAACTATATTATTGGTTATTATGAAACCAATCAAGTGATACCAAGATACATGCATGATATACTACCATAAAAATCATGCACATATATGTTCTGTAACTAGAGATTATAAGCATACGTTTGTACAGCTATATATATAGCTATATAGTCTCCATGTAGCTACACATATGTATGTATGTGTATATACATATACCTATACATACATATGGATATCTTTATAGATATATTTGCATACATATATCTGCCCTTTCTACATTTCAAGGATAGACAGTATCCAATTGCAAGCTGATTTCAATATATTCAATATAGTTCAAATATATTTCAATATATTCAATATATTTTAAGAATCAAACTGCTTGTTTTAAAAGCACATATGTTTGTTATCATAAGTGGGGCTTAAGAAGCATCACTATGAACAAGCTAGTGGAGGTGATAGAATTCCAGCTGAGCCATTTCAAATTCTAAAAGATGATGCTGTGAAAGTGCTGCACTCAATATACCAGCAAATTTGGAACACTCAGCAGTGGCCACAGGACTGGAAAAGGTCAGTTTTCATTCCAATTCCAAAGAAAGGCAATGCCAAAGAATGCTCAGACTACCACACAATTGCACTCATCTCACACGCTAGCAAAATAATGCACAAAATTCTCCAAGCCAGGCTTCAACAGTACATGAACTGTGAACTTCCAGATCTTGAAGCTTGATTTGGAAAAGGCAGAGGAACCAGAGATCAAATTGCCAACATCTGTTGAATCCTAGAAAAGCAAGAGAATTCCAGAAAAACATATACTTCTGCTTTATTGATTATGCCAAAACCTTTAACTGTGTAGATCACAACAAACTATGGGAAATTCTAAAAGAGATGGGAATACCAGACCACCTGACCTGCCTCCTCAGAAACCTGTATGCAGGTCAAGAAGCAACAGTTAGAACTGGACATGGAACATCAGATTGGTTCCAAATTGGAAAATGAGTATGTCAAGGCTGTATATTGTCACCCTGCTTATTTAATTTATATGTAGAGTACATCATGAGAAATGCTGGACTGGACGAAGCACAAACTGGAATCAAGACTGCCAGGAAAAATATCAGTAACTTCAGGTACGCAGATGACACCACTCTTATGGCAGAAAGCAAAGAAGAACTAAAGAGCCTCTTGATGAAATTGAAAGAGGAGAATGAAAAATCTGCCTTATAACTCAACATTCAAAAATGAAGATCATGGCATCTGGTCCCATCACTTCATAGGAAATAGGGAAACAATGGAAACAGTGACAGACTTTATTTTCTTGGGCTCCAAAATCACTGCAGATGGTGACTGCAGCCATTAATTAAAAGACACGTGCTCCTTTGGAAGAAAAGCTGTGACAAATCTAGACAGCATGTTAAAAACAGAGACATTACTTTGCCAACAAAGGTCCATCTTAGTCAAAGCTATAGTTCTTCCAGTAGTCATGTATGGATGTGAGAACTGAACTATAAAGAAAGCTGAGCACCAAAGAATTGATGCTTTTGAACAGTCATGTTGGAGAAGACTCTTGAGAGTCCCTTGGATTGCAAGGAGATCAAACCCGTTAATCCTAAAAGAAATCAACCCTGAATGTTCACTGGAAGGACTGATGCTGAAGCTTAAACTCCAATATTTTGTCATCTGATGCAAACAGCCGGCTCACTAGAAAAGACCCTGATGCTTGGAATAATTGAAGGCAGGAGGAGAAGGGGACGACAGAGGATAACATGGTTGGATGGCATCACTGACTCAATGGACATGAGTTTGAGCCAGGTCCAGGAGTTGGTGATGGACAAGGAAGCCTGGCGTGCTGCAGTCCATGGGGTTGCAAAGAGTCAAACAAGACTGAGCGACTGAACAACAACCACAACATAGCCCGTTGTTCAGAAGGAAAGATTGAAGCTCAAAGAAGTTAGGACATTTGCCCACAGTCAGACAGGTGGCAGGGACAAGATGTCCATCCAAGTATGTCTGACCCCTGACCTGAGGTCTGCTACCGGCCCCCGCCCCCGCCCATTGCCTTGTTCTGGAGATGACTGTGTCTTCACCTGTTTTCTCTTACCTGTGCTCCCTCCCTCCCTCTTCCTGCTCATTCTACAATCTAACGGTCCTCGCTTTCTTCCTCAGATGCTCTTTGCCAACTCCTTTTATGCAAGGGTGGTTTATGAGCAGAGATTTCCTTCATCAGTGAAATGAGGAGGCACCTTGTCACCCTTCACTGTTTTGATAAATGTTTCCCGTCTGTTCAAGACGAGACAAAAAGAAGAGACTCTCACCTCCAATGTGTGGCCTTAAAACCTCCAGAGTTATTTGCTGTATGACTCAAGGAACTCAAACCTGAGCTCTCTAACAACCTAGAGAGGTGGGAAAGGTGGTAAGTGGGAGCAAAGTTCAAGAGAGAGGGGACATATATATACCCATGGCTGATTCATGTTGATATATGACAGAAACCAACACAATATTGTAAAGCAATTATCCTTCAATAAAAAATAAGTAAATTTTTAAAAATCTCTGGAGTTCAGCCCAGGTAATCACCTCACCATTGGGGGCTTTCTATCCAACAATGACAAACTAACTTGCTTTTTAATTTTCCAGTCTCATTCTATTTCAGTTCATTATTTTTTCTTTGCCGCCTTCTAGCTTCAGACTGTGTCTCCCGCCCATTTAATTGCTTTTTAAAAATGTTCATTTTTTAAATCTGCCCTGTAACTGTCCTCTGAAGATAGCAACCAATAATTGCACTCTTTAGTCACAGGAAACTTGCTGTTTAAAATAAGCTTCTGATCAGACAGGGTCCTCAGAACATTATGACTAATCTATAGACGATGTAATAGCAAAGATGGTAATGCTCTCATTTCCAAGTGCTGCTTCATTAATAGGATTCATATCTCGAGTCTTTAATACTCTCAGTTCTCCTTTACGGGCTGAACAGATACGATTCTAAATCATGTTGAGGAAAGGAACAGCTCTGAAAATGACCGTCTGTTGGAAATAGGAGACCCTCATCAGGCAGCCCCAGGATCCTGGGGCTCTACATTTCATTTCTGAGTGCAATTCAGAAGGTGTGGGCTTGCGCTGTTAGGAAAAACCCATAGGTTGCTCATTTTTCCTTGCAGGAAAAATAAAACCAGCCTCTTCTTTCTAACTTGATACATAGTGGGAATAACAGAAGAAACATCAGTAAAAAGACAGGAGGGCGGGGCGGGGATCACTCCCACTTAAACAGAAAGCAAGATATTTGTTCTAGCTCTTTTTAAAAATGTATTTATTTTTAAATCAGAGGTAAAAGATGCAAAAAGAGAACTTCAAAGGGGAACATAGGAAAGGTGGAAATGGCCACAGACTGGCCTTTATTTCCAAGGCAGAGAACATGAAGGCAAGGGTGAGGGGCCGCATTCACACTAACACTGGCCGCACCACGTGGACATCACCCATAGCACTCCCTCCCTTCCAGGGTGTTAGGGAGCTGACAGCTCTGTGGGTGGCCGGGGATGTCTCTTTCCAGGGCTGTGCTAGAGCCAAGGTATGCCGCAGCCACCCGTCGCTCCCAACAGTTCAGTGTTAAATTTTTAGAAATTTGGGGAATTGGTTGACATCAAATCAGTAAACTGAAGTCAGTCACAGTGAGAGTTTTTACGAGGAGAGTAACAAATGCAGCAAATCAGCACTTTTTCATCCCAGAGAGCCAGTTGTTAAATGTTTACCAACACACCACTGCTTCTGGCCCCGCCTTCCTATGGGCTCACCTCGGAGAGGTCCAGGCTTGGTGAGATCACCAAAGCACATTTACAGCGAAAGAAGAGAAGCAGTCACCACCTTCCAGGTGGATTCCATCAACTGAGATGCGAGGCTATGTCAACACCAAGGCTGTGTCTTAATATTTTCTGGAAGGCTCAGGATAAAGCAGACCCGCCCGGCAGACTACTGCTAAGAGCCAGAGGTCTTTATCCCTCATTCCTTGCCCATCTCCCCTCTGCCTTGAGATACAGTGTTGACTGTCAACAGAGGAAGTACATCCTAAGGTCTCAAGACATCACTCTCACCCGCTGGTGAGTTTCTCAGGGGTCCCATGCCCAAGAGCCCCAATTTTCCTGCCAAGTTTTCTCTGCATCCCTGCTTCCTCAGAGTGTACCAACTGTCTCAGTCGCGTCCATGACACACCCAGCGGAGCAGCCCCAACTATGAAAGTGAGCAGCAGGGACTAACTTCTTTTGTTCACCACGGCATACCTCATACCTTGTACAGTACTGAGTACCTGATGGATGCACAATACTTATTAAATGAATTAATGAATTCAGTAGGCAAATCTCTGCTCATTTACCCACTGCTTTGCATCAGGGAGTCTTGGTGAAGGGCGATCATTTCAGAAATTCAAGACAAAACATCAAGAAACCTAGAATGTGGAATAACCAGCCTTGGCAATTGACTTGCTGTTTAGTAACATCTTTTGATTGCCAGTTTTCCTCTAGGAAATAGCTTCTGGCTTTGAGCATTTTGATATTGGCTCTACCACTTCATAGCAGACAGATCTTGGCAAATTGTTCAACCACTCTGAGCCTCAATTTCCTCATCTTTAAATGATAACACAACGTATGTTCTTTTAAACTCTCACGTGGGAACAGAAATATATGTGAAGCATATAGAATACAGAATGACTTTTACAGAATATAGCATAAAGGATGAGGGTTCCATAAATGTTTTCTAGATTCGCTTCCTCTCTAGACTGAGTAGTTCACAATTCCTCTGGACCCAGTCAGATATCTGTATGAATAGGACAGGTGCTGGCCTCAAAATATTTCTACAAACAGTGGCTTAGGATAGGCTGACATGGAAACTTATTTCTTTATTCCACTTCAAACATCACCAGTGAGAAGAACATAAGGATCTTCCTCTATACTGAAAAGAAATTAAAGAAAATTAAAGTTAAAGTTAAATTAAAATTAAAGTTCAAACCCTAGATTCCCACCTGACAGTCACTCGTCAGTGACAAGTGACATCGAGTCCGTGATGCCATCCAGCCATCTCATCCTCGGTCGTCCCCTTCTCCTCCTGCCCCCAATCCCTCTCAGCATCAGAGTCTTTCAATGAGTCAACTCTTCGCATGAGGTGGCCAAAGTACTGGAGTTTCAGCTTTAGCATCATTCCTTTCAAAGAAATCCCAGGGCTGATCTTCTTCAGAATGGACTGGTTGGATCTCCTTGCAGTCCAAGGGGCTCTCAAGAGTCTTCTCCAACACCACAGTTCAAAAGCATCAATTCTTCTGCGCTCAGCCTTCTTCACAGTCCAACTCTCACATCCATACATGACCACAGGAAAAACCATGGCCTTGACTAGACGGACCTTAGTCGGCAAAGTAATGTCTCTGCTTTTGAATATGCTATCTAGGTTGGTCATAACTTTTCTTCCAAGGAGTAAGCGTCTGTTAATTTCGTGGATGCAATCACCATCTGCAGTGATTTTAGAGCCCCCAAAAATAAAGTCTGACACTGTTTCCACTGTCTCCCCATCTATTTGCCATGAAGTGATGGGACTGGATGCCATGATCTTCATTTTCTGGATGTTGAGCTTTAAGCCAACTTTTTCACTCTCTTCTTTCACTTTCATCCAGAGGCTTATTAGTTCCTCTTCACTTTCTGCCATAAGGGTGGTATCATCTGCATACCTGAGGTTACTGACAGACCAATCCAAATCTGCCCATGTCACTTAGGAGAGTACAGAACAAAACTGGGGCTTGACCAACATAAAACATGGGAATAACAGGTGCTGGAATGGCAACCTGTATCACTGATGAATCTTCTCCTCTCCTACTATGCCCTCCCTCAGTACACACACACACACACACACACACACACACACACACACACAGAGAGCTGCAGCAAGGAAGATTAAAATCATATGATAGCCTGACTTGGTAACACTGTTACTAACGAAAACAGAGATGAAATTAGTATTTGTTGAGCACCTACTATGTGCTGATCAGTATAATGAAGCAATATTCCAAACAAATACCCATGCTAACCCTATGACACAGGTTGCCACTTCCATTGTATGGATGACAAAACTGAGTCCCACCCAGAGGCCAAAGCAGCAGTCACTGAATGGCAGAACTGGATTTAAATTGAGATTTGACTGGCTCCAAATAATATCACCGTTCCATGTTACCAGGCTATCTCCTGAATGAACGACGAGAAGTGATGAGTGCATTGTCTTTGGACTAACTGCTCTAGAAAGGTCAAATGCTCAGCCCCTAGCTCCCTTGCCCTAGGCTCACTCTAAATCCGGCCAACAAATGGAGCTATTTTTACAGTGAGGGATAAAAAGCTTTGAAAGCCATATACTGCTTCTGCTCTTTCTTTGGTTGCTATTTCAGAGTTTTCTTCTATCCATGCCATTTTTAATATATTCTACTGTCTTGCTAATGATAGGAAACTTGCTGTTGCATGCTTCCATAAAACATTATCTCATTATCTCGTTTTGCCTCTCACTGTAAAGTATTTTGTAGCATTGAAAGTGGTGTATGAAAAAAATTAATTTCATTAAATTAATGGAGAGTGTCATGACTGCTCAGTTATGACTCAGATGCATTTATAGAGGGGGTTGTATGCAGCAAAGCTTGTCATTTATTTTGCCATTTTCCTACCACTTGCACCCACCATCCTGCCCCAAGAAGGATGAAGTAATTCTAAATAGCATGCTTTGGAGAAATATTGTTGCCACCAGCAACCTGGAAAATCCCAAAGGCAAAACATGACTTTATATGGCCAATCAACAAATTGCAGAGCCAAACTATTCATCTCCACCATCTTCCTAAGAGACACAAGTATGATAGCTGAATACATCATGTTGTAATTCCTAGCAGTGCACAAGGTTACCCATGTGAATGACCTAGCCCTCCAGGTTACAGTAAAAATATTTTCTAAAGTTGTTAACCACTTCAAAGGGTCCACTTCCCCTTTCCCTACAAAGTCTCCTCATTCTTCCAGGTCTTTCTCAAGTGCTACCTTTTATAAGAAAACATCTCCACTGATTTAAGCTCACAGAACTCTCCTACCTCTTGAGTTCATGTATTCAGTGGTTCACCAAATATTTGTTGAGCAATGAGATATGCACAGCTCTGTTCCATGCACTGGAGATCCCATGGAGAGGACATACTGACCCCTTCCCTCCTGGAGTACACTGTATCTGTACCACGTGGCTTATCACACAAGTAATGATGGCTCAATCTACGCTCTACAAAAAAAAATAAAGTCTCTCCTGAGAAGAAAGGTGCTGTTCCATGAGTTTAACATAGTCTAAGACTTATAATACCCATCTTATTTTAGCCTCTATAAATGAAACCAATATTTGTGCCTTAGATAATGCTGGTACACCTGTAAGGCCACTATAGATATCTGCTCTCCATTTTGGAATTTTTCTGGATGATCTCCCACTGGCTCTTTCAGTTAGTTCTTGATCTCACCTTTCGTGGATCTTCCAACTCTCTGCTTTGGCTTCACAACAAAACTTCAGTTCAGTTCCGTTCAGTCTCTCAGTTGTGTCCGACTCTTTGCGACCCCATGAATCGCAGCACACCAGGCCTCCCTGTCCATCACCAACTCCCAGAGTTTACCCAAACCTGACTCAATAGAGTCAGTGATGCTATCCAACCATCTCATCCTCTGTCATCCCCTTCTCCTCCTGCCCTCAATCTTTCCCAGCATCAGGGTCTTTTCAAATGAGTCAGCTCTTCGCATCAGGTGGCCAAAATATTGAGTTTCAGCTTCAACATCAGTCCTTCCAATGAACACGCAGGACTGATCTCCTTTAGGATGGACTGGTTGGATCGTCTTGCAGTCCAAGGGACTCTCAAGAGTCCTCTCCAACACAGCTTCAACTCAGGTCAAATATTCACAGAGTACCCGCTGTGCACCAGGCATTGTGCTTCATGTTCTATGAACACAATGTCTACTTTCACAGCCCACAAAGGTGATGGTGCTATTTCTGTTTTACAGAGGAGGAAGCTGAGGCTCCCCACATTAAGGAAGGTTTTTCCAGATCAGCCACTCAGAGGTAACAACACCAAGACTGCATCCATATCTGTGATGCTGGGATTCTATTATTCCACATAACCTCCACCTCTGCCTACTTACTCACATGCAAAATGAGAAAAAGAATCCCCACTACACCCTTCTCATGAGCTGTCATCATTATCAAGTGAGATAATTGAATACAGTGATGCTAATAATGCATCTCTCCTGACTTCTGAGTTCTAACGAGTAGGGATAAATATCCAAAGCTAAATGGAGATGAGTGGATCAGCTTTGTTAACCATCCTCTGGTAACCAGAGTCCCAAAGTGAAGAGGCATGGTAAAACAGTGCTTGGATCCAAGGCCAAAATGGGAGGTTCTTACTAAAGTCCCTCCTCAAATCTAGGCTAAGTATCTGCTAGTAAAACCAGCTCCGCAAATCAGCTCCAAGTATGTGTCAGAGGCCAGATTAGTCCACCTCTGAAAGCCAGACCCCTGAAAAATGAGAACCTGAGAGGATCCAAGTTGGATCTTTATTCCCTTTTCAATGCATAGACTATGCACCCTGGGTGGGAAATGTGATCCAACAGAAGTCACGCTCTCTACAATCAACTGGACGCTCATTCTGCCTGCAGGAAAGTGAGTAGGAAGTGGAGTAAAGGTCCCCTCCAGCATTTTTCTATCATTTGGAGGGAAGCAGAAACCTCCTTCTATAGAACCATGAGAAGAGAAACTCAGAGTTCCTTGCAATAAAGATAGTATAAAATGGAAAGTGCCTACAAAGGTTGAAGTTGTCATTTTCCAATCACTTTTTCATTACTGTTCCCCTACACCCTATACACTTTAATGTTTGCTGCTAGATAATTTGCTAATTTTTTATCTGACTCTATCAGACTAAATTCCTTCATGTGGTGGTGAACTGTGGTGAAGTCGCTCAGTCGTGTCCAACTCTTTGCGACCCCGTGGACTATAGCATACCAGGCTCCTCCATCCATGGGATTCTCCAGGCAAGAATATTGGAGTGGGTTGCCATTTCCTTCTCCAGGGGATCTTCCCAACCGAGGGATCGAACCCAGGTCTCCCACATTGGAGGCAGACGCTTTAACCTCTGAGCCACCAGGGAAGAAGATCATTTTTCAGTTTAACCTGAAATATCCATGTCTCTTGCCATGCCTAGTTGCTTTCCGGGTGGCTCTAGTGGTAAAGAATCCACCTGCAATGCAGAAGACATAAGAAACACAGGTTCAGTCCCGGGGAGGTGGGCATGGCAATTCACTCAGTACTCTTGCCTAGAGAAGACAGAGCAGCCTGGTGGGCTACAGTCCATAGGATTGCAAAGAATCAAACACGACTGAAGTGACTTAGAATGCACAATACCATGCCTACATATAGTAGGCATGAAATAAATATCCATTCACTTAATAAATGAATGGATTCCATTTTTATATAAACACCAAAACCAAAACTCCATGGAATGGATGGTTTTCCAGTTATAAAGTATATTCATATTGATGCATCATTTTGCATTTTTTAATCTCTGTTCACCTGTCTGCTGACAGTCCAAACTAGATCTATACCTGTACCTTTAAATCATCTTACAATTCCCTATTGATGTACTGGGTTCATGTTTCACAAAACTGGCTTCATACATTTAGTATTCATTTTATGATGCCCTATTCAAGAAAGAAAAAGAATTTAAGAGCGCATACAATATATTAAAAGTAAGTAAGAAAAATGAAGCAAAGCCACCAACAAAATTTTCATCTTACATGCTCACCTTAGGGTCAAGATGGCATGGCAAACAACTTTTCAAGAAGAACATTTCACAGTTTATTCATAAACCACCCAATAACTCCCCCAAACTCAGCTCAGACAATGTTGACAGAGGATGATAGTAAGTGAGGGAACATGGCTTGCCCTTCATAGCTATTAGCAAGTCTAGCAGACTTTGCAAGGATTCTCTGAAGACACCAAACAGAGATGTACTTAAAAAGTAAATCAACTTTTAGTCTGAAAGCATTGAACAAAACTGAGGAGGAGGCAAAGGTC
This sequence comes from Nanger dama, assembly GCA_917880005.1. Taxonomy (NCBI): domain Eukaryota; kingdom Metazoa; phylum Chordata; class Mammalia; order Artiodactyla; family Bovidae; genus Nanger; species Nanger dama. The sequence goes on from CAKJTW010000026.1 coordinate 16,608,662, forward strand.
AAGGCTGAAGTGAGTTGATAAAGCACTGTTCCCCCGAAGATACTTCTTCTGTCAAGAGGAACTCCCTGCTCCAAGTCTCCTTTGAAGAACAGTTCTCTTGGCAGGTATTAATGAGCTAAGAAAGCCTGCGTTCTGGTACTTATAGGCCCAGAACTGGAACTCAGAATGAAGCTTCTTAAATCATACCCCAGTGGGCAATCCTCATGGAGAAATCTAGAAACATTAGAGAAGCCAGATGAGGCACCTGATTCAAAGACAGGCCTGAGGACATCCATAGCTGGTATCTGCTGCAGATTGCTGTCATAGTGAATGAAGGAGGGGACGGAAAGAATTAAATCAAATGGGCTCTTTTCAACTGTTTTTTTTTTTTTTTAAACTTCCTAACATTTGACTGAGGACAAGGTATCTCTGCGGCACAAACAAAGCTATGGAAAATTTTGTCATCTGCTTGCTTCTGCCTGTATTTTTGGTGGGGGGGTGGTAGGGAATAAGAGTAGGCAATCCAACTTCAGCCAGGACAATGATGTCAGCACACCTAGGAAACCCTGACCTGTGAATCACCTTTTGAAACATGGAGTGACACATATCTGTTCAAGGGAGCTGGGGTGGGTTGGGGAGTTTACATTTATTGTCCTGCTCACAGAGCACTCGGCTTTGTCCGACTGCAATCCTTCTTCACGACAACCCGGCAGTATCTAAAGCAGAGGTCCATTCAACTAATTAGATCAGTGGCCTTAACCAAAACAAATAACTCACGCACTGTGATGGAAAATAGGCTGAACCTGGAGCCAAAAACCCTAGGTTCCAGTCCACTTACTAATGTTGTAACTCCTGGCAGATCAAGGAATGTCTTAGAGGCTAGTTTTCTTATATTTTAGACCAATTCAACATTTCTATCTACCTCACACATAATTTAGATCAAATAAGATGATGTACGGCAATGGTCTCAACTGGGGCTATTTTGCCCTTCGGGGGACACTTAGCAATGTCTGGAGGCATTCTTGGTTGTCACAACTTGTGGTTAGAGAGGCCAGTAATGTGATAAGTGCATGCTCAGTCATGTTCAGCTCTTTGAGACCCCCATGGACTGTAGCCCGCCAGGCTCCTCTGTTCATGGGTTTCTCCAAGCAAGAATATTGGAACAGACTGCCATGCCCTCCTCCAGGGGATCTTCCCAACCCAGGGCTTGAACCCACATCTCTTGTGTCTCCTGCATTCGCAGGCAGGTTCTTTACCACTGAACCATCTGGGAGAGGCCAGGGATGCGGCTAAACATTCTACATTGGATAGAACAGCCCCAGCCACAAAGAATTCTTCATCCTCCAAATGTCAGTAAATATCACAGCTGAGCTTTGATGTATGTCAAGAGCTCTAAAGGCATGGTTTTATTGGTTAGGATTGCACTAAGGCACAAGTAATAAAAATGGATTAAACAGTGAAAGATTTGTTTTTAATCACATAATGAGTAGTTAGCTTATAGGCAGACCACTGCTCAAGAGAGTCAACAAAGATGCCAGTTGTGTCTATATTCCTGCTCCACTGCCTTAGAATCTAGCTTTTGCACACATGGTTGTGAGATGGCTGTTACACCACCAGTCTTTGCTTCCATATGCAAGACATGAATAGAGTAAGGGAGTTGCTGGAAGGATCTGAGCCTATGCTAGGAGATCAGCAAGAACCTCGAGCTTATGCCTCACTGGCCAGAATTATATCATCACAGGTCCACCCACAGGTGCAAGGGCGTCTGCCCAATTTGTTATTAATTATGCCACAGAAATGATGATCTCCATGACCATCAGCACAATCATTATGACAACTCACGATAAAGGGGGGCTGGTTAAAGGAACAGACTCTGATCAGGAAGCTGCAGATTCATTTTCCTACTCACACTATTTTCTGTGTATTAGTGAGGTGCTTAATTCCCAAGCTGCTTCCTCTAGATACTAGAGGTGACAAGAATACATACATGAGCAGAGTATTTTGAAGATTTAATGAATAATGCAAACTGTTTTCATTCATTGAATGCTGGGCATTTGACAAATGGTATATATGATCATCATTACTTAAACACTGTGACTAGCTAACTCTGAGGCATCAAAGCACTAACTTCCCATCCCTCCGTCTACTTTGACCTGAGGCAACCAGCCTTGTTCTTCCCTCTGAGTGGTGGAGACCCAGCCTGCAGGTCATAAAATAAATTTGCAGAGGGAGGCAATACTTCAAATCTTGATTCACAGAAATCAATATACAAATGACATCATTGTTACAGAGGTCCGGCTTGGCACTTGCCTGACGAAACTGTCTGATCTATCAAAAGCATCATCTGTGTCTGCAAAAATGTCACTGCAGTGATATTGTTAGGAGGACATCACGTGATCTAATAGTTCATGTTTCATTGTTAGCACTTCCTTAACTCTGTTTACCAAATTATCGTTCATCAGAACTTGGACTGATTAACATGCATAGTTTACTTAGAACTGAAAGGAATTCTTTCAGATAGTAAAGAATCTGCCTGCAATGCAGATAGTAAAGAATCCTGGTTCGATGCCTGAGCTGGCAAAGATCCCCTGGAGAAGGGAATGGCTACCCACTCCAGTATTCTTGCCTGGAGAACTCCATGAACAGAGGAGCCTGATGGGCTACAGTCATGAGGTCACAGAGTCAAACACAACTGAGTGACTAACACTTTGTTTTCTTTCTAGAACTGAAACTTAGCAAGAACTGCACAAAACCAGCCCTAAGCTGGGTCATTGTTGGGAGCCTGCAAGCATCGGAAGACTGAGTTTGGAATGTGTGCAAAAGCAGGGTAGCGTCTCTGTCATCTTGCAAAAACATGCTGGAAGAGCAATCTTCCCAAAATATGACTACCTCTCACAGGAGCCTATAATGACTCCCTGTTTTCAGAAGACCAAGTGACAGCTCCTTTGTCTGGCTTCGTATGCCTGGTTCTATCCCATCCACTATGAAGATTCCCAGAACCTGGGGCCAAGGAACCAGAGCTCTGCTTCCTTTTGTTCTTTTGAGTTCTTGTCTCTGTGTCTGTATTAAGGGGTGTATCTCTTGTACTAATTCCTCAGCTGACCTCCAGTGTCATTTCCCATCACCCACTCCAGCATGCCCCCAGTCACTCAAATCCTATCACTCGTTCTCTGCACAGCCCTTTAGATTCCGGCCTTCATGCCTTTACTTCCCGTAGCTACCCCCACCTTGAAGGCCTTCTCCTTTCTCTCTAACCCCTATTTCCTACTAATTTATCAAGACCCAGCAATGGACCCACTTGGCTCCAGAGTTAGCCTCCATTACTCCACTTCCTTCTCACTAATCTCTCTTCGTTGACCTCTCATCGCACCAGAAGCTGCAGCTCACGATCAAGCACTGGATTCTGGGCCAGCTTATCCAGCTGTCTAATTGTTTCAGTACACATCTTCTGTCTGCAATTGGACTGTAAAGGCTTCAAGGCCAGGGCCCAGACAGTCTCCATCTTTGCATGTCCCAGAGGGACAAGCACAGTCTAGAATGTGGGCATTCAAATATTTCCTCCTCCAGGGATAACCTAGGAAATCAAATCAACAAATATTGTGCACCTGCTGAAAGCAAACCCTCCTCCCTGACCATTTCCAGCTCCTTGTTTATATCAAACAGCACAAGTGAAAATCCAAATAAGACCAAGATTAGAAAACCTTGGCTAATATTAACGTTCATGAATATTTAGTAAGAATTGCTTATTAACTAGGGTTACAGTGGTCTCCCTTATAATCACGGGGTTCTAATAACTGCTGGCATTTAATTGTGCTCAACCAATAATAAGTGAAAGTGCAAGGGTTTGTGAGCTAAGAAATGCCATATGATGTAGAGTGATGGTTTGTTTTTGTTTTCTTTCTTTTCTTTTTTTTTTTTTTTTTTGGCCATGGCATGAAGGATCGTAGTTTTCCAACCAGGAATCAAACCCATTGCCCCTGCATTGGGAGCACAGGGTCCTAACCACCGAACGGCCAGAGAAGTCCCAGAATAACAGTTTTAAAACCAAGCCTCACACAAGGCTTAGGTCCTTCCAAGGCAATTTAGAGACAATCTGGGGGAACAAGTGTTCGTTGCTCAATTGGGTCTGATTCTTTGTGACCCCACAGATTGGAGCCCACCAAGCTCCTCTGGCTATGGAATTCTCCAGGCAAGAATACTGAGGTGGGTAGCCATTCCCTTCTCCAGGGGATCTTCCAACCCAGGGATCAAACCCTCATCTCCTACATTACAGACCTATTCTTTACTGTCTGAGCCACTAGATTTGACCCCTGTGATGGGAAGATCCCCTGGAGAAGGGAATGGCTACACACTCCAGAATTCTTGCCTGGAAATCCCGTGGACAGAGGAGCCTGGCAGGCCACAGTCTTTGGGGACATAAAGAGTCACCATGACTGAGCAACTAACACTTTCACTTTGGGGAAGCAAGGGGAGATAAGCAGGTGATGACCTGATCATCCACCCCCAGTTCAACAAGTACAACTCTCTTTGACAGGTTTATAGATTGGGCTTTGCTTGATAAATAGATTTTATTAAAATGCTTCTAAATAAAACATTTAAAATGTTTTTAAATAGTTTTAAATAAAACTATAGACAGAAGACTGCTTGAAATCTAAAAACATTTCCCGAGCTCAGCCTATTATTGTGGAAAACTAGAAACCCTATGATTTTTCTGAACCCTCAGGTATATATTTGGCTCACACCAAACACACAGGGTTGTTGTGTTAGGAGGACTAAGTGAGAAAAATTCAAGCTACAGAGCAGGTGCTTAAAGCATGTTACATAAGAGGGGAGCAGCTTCATTTGGGGTGTGGACATTAGCCAAAATGCTGGCCATCAGTGTCTCAGGACCAGGCAGATAACAAGAGCCTGTGTAAATCCAGCTCAGGGTAGAGACACACTGTGGGCAGGCTCACTGGCAACCCTTCCAACCTCCAGATACCCTGAGCCAGAAATACCCCGCCACTGATAGGCTTCCATATTATGTTTTCATGGCAACACTGTCTTTTCCCTTCACTGTGTATCAACAGAAAATAATTGTTTGTACAACTGCTTGTTTAATGTCTGTCTCTCTCATCTCTCTTATTCAGACCCAGATCAGCCCACACATTCCTCACATTCAATATCCCTGAATATGCCTTGCTGAGTAAATTACTAAATCATTCAAGACAGGATATCTCCATGTTGGGCACTGGGAACCTAAAAAATGTATAAAAATAGGATTCCCTGACATTAAAGGGCTCTCTAGGTCCCAAGGATGACGCTGATGGATACAGATGTTACTGGTATAGTCTATCTCATCCAGAGAAATAAAATTAGATTTCTATCTATATATGTTATTGCCATCAACTGAAAAACGGCAGGACTGATTACCCATAAGTTTGGAGGACATGATTTAGAATACAGGCTATACCTATATATGGAATTCTAAATTTCACAGCTGAAACTGAGATGCTGTAAAAGGACTCTCCAACAAGAAACATAAGCTATAAGTATTAAGTTGCTGTGGAAAGGGAAATAAACTAAATGCAGTTCTCCTGAGTAGGTCCCCCAAGTTGCAGATGGTGATTTATAATTGAGCCGTTTCTCACAAGGGCAGCTCTGTAAACTAAATCATGTTGATTCCTATCAGGAACTGGCTATTTCATGATGGTTAGGTCTTCTCAAGCAAGGTTAGATATCAGAACTCGTGATGATTCTTACTCACAGTGACAACTGAGAACCACCTATCTCTAATTCACAGAACACCCCTAATTCACAGAACACCCCTCTAATTCACAGAACACCCCTCCAACCTAGGTATTATAGCGCCTGTCATACAAATAAGTTAAATCAAAGTCAGCTGCATCAGCACAGCTGGGACTTGAGCTCCAAGCACTCTGAATCACAGGTCATGGTCTTGGCATATGGACATTCTTGTTTCTGGAAGAGGAGGAAACTGGGACCTGAGACTTCACATCCTTGCCCCAGAAACATCCCAGGCACTAAAACATCACCAGTGAGATCTAAAGCTGAAGAACTAAGGGCCCAGACCTGGGACGCCTTAACTATTGTATGTGAAGCAAGGCTGGCAAAATAAAAAGGGCCTCTCTTGGGAAAGCACAACAGTGCTCAACTCATGGAAGTTTTGAAAGAGTTCAAGTTATTTCCTACAATAAATAATAATTAGCCCCTCCAGGAGTAAAGGTTTGCCAGGGAGCAAGCTGAGGCATCTCTGCTCCTGGCCCAAAGCACAGTCCTCTCTCTTCCTCCCTCTCTCTCCCCTTCCTTTCCAGAAGCTACCACTATCCTGAACTCTCTACAAAGTATCCCCATGCTTTTCAAGTTTTACCACTTATATTAGCCAAGAAATCTATGCTTTTCTCTGACAGATGGAAGCCTTGGCAAAGTTTATGCAAAAGGAAAAGTACATCCCAGAAAGAGGTTTAAGCAGAATGGCCTTGACTATCACAGTTAAAACATAAATCAAATAATCATCCAGCCACTTTCTGGTGATACCAAGGAGGAGGATGGGGGAGAGAGGGCAGGAATTAGCGATGCCTCCTATCTTCGTCCTCTTTTAGTAAGTTTCATCTAATCTTTCCTCACCTTCAGATTTCTCCTTCTAGGGAAATGCAAAGACAGGACATCTAACTCCCAGGGTTATGTTAACATTTTATATTGAAAAAATATTCTCCTGTTTACATACTCATAATTTTTACCCTAACTAACCAGAAATATTTCTACAGATTGAAAATTTTTCATTTTTCCATAACTTGCAGACAAATCAAAGCTCAGAAGTGCATCTTAACCTCTCCTCTGTCCCTCCCTTCTCCTTCCCATGATGCCTCTGACCCTACTTCTACTGCCCAGAAAATCTTTATCCCCCAAGCTCCTGACTGATTCTCTCCGATCTTCCTCTTATTCACATCCTCGGTTGGCCTACTCCCTCGAGATTTTAGTCCAAAGTCTCCATTTTTTCCACCATGGTGGACTCAGAAATCAGATAGCTCTTTTTCTCTCTTCCTGCCCTGAAACTGTTTACAATATTTTATCCGGAAGTCTGACTAATGGAAAACACCGCACACAGCATCTCCACACTACATCTCCATCTTTCTCTTTCTGTAGTTTCAGTTTTCTTTCTAATAGCCACATTGCTCCAGCCCATAAAGTTTCCTTGTGTGGGTCTGCTGCCCTTCTGACATTCCGTAATTTCTTATGGTCATCAGAGGTACTGGTTCAACTTCCAAATGCAAATAGAAATAACCTGTTCCATGATAAATCACAATTTACACAACCAATAAATCAAATGGTAACTGCTGTCTGTGGAAAGATCATATATCAAAGTTTCTTTTAAGCATTTGACAAAGTCCCTTCAGCAACTAAAGGAATCCTACACACAGGAGGTGATTCCCATTCTAGAACAGTCTCACTGCCTGTGTGTATGTACACATATGCCAACATATATGATCTTCGTTTTCTGAATGTTGAGCTTTAAGCCAACTTTTTCACTCTCCTCTTTCACTTTCATCAAGAGGCTTTTTAGTTCCTCTTCACTTTCTGCCACAAGGGTGGTGTTGTCATCTGCATATCTGAGGTGATTGATATTTCTCCCGGCAAGCTTGATTCCAGCTTGTGTTTCTTCCAGTCCAGTGTGTCTCATGATGTACTCTGCATATAAGTTAAATAAGCAGGGTGACAATATACAGCCTTGACGTACTCCTTTTCCTATTTGGAACCAGTCTATTGTTCCATATCCAGTTCTAACTGTTGCTTCCTGACCTGCATCTTAGTAAAACCATTTCACAGATGATGGACTTGAGCTTAGAGAGGTTTAGTGACATGACCGTGGTCACAAAACTGCTAAGTGAAATTCCATGGAGAGTGATTATCTCATAGACATCTATCTTCCCTGCCAGACAGTAACATTTACAAGGGAAAACATCTTTTGTATCCACCATTGTAGGAGTCACCATATATTTGGAAGATTTCCAATGAGAACTCCTCCTCTAAATGTATATATGATCTTAGGCAAATGTTTCACTCTCTCTGGGGCTGTTTTCCCAGTTATAAATGAAGAGGGGAGCCTTCTGTTAAACATGACAGGATAAACGCTTGTGTTTTCTTAAAGAAAAATTTTCTATCATTTCAGTAAATGAATTCTTCAATAACCCAATAAGACAAAGAGAAGGCAGAGCAGATGACAGCAACAAAATTTAGAAAGGATAAACGAACTGTGGTTTAAAAATTAAAAAAGGGTAGCAAAAAAAAAAAAAAAAACAACCTTAAAAGCTAAGCTGGAAGTGGGATAGACCAAGAATGGAGCCTAATCCTGTAGAATATCAGGAAGGCTCAGCAACTGGAGTCAAGTGCCTCTGAACACAAGGACATGGATGGAATTGGATGGGATGAAGGTCTAAAAGATCATTAGATTCACAAATTTCTATCCACCCTAGTCCACGCTGCCAAGCACATGCCGTTCTACTCCAGCAGAAGACTGAAGACTTCAGTAGTTAGAACCAAAGGGAACCTGAACTAAGGACCTCCAGATGCCTGCTGTGGCTGCGAGTAAATGCTGAAAGCAGGGGTCCTGTGCAAAAGTCCACAGACAGCCTAGTGACAGTCTCGGGTCCCTCTTTCCCAATTTACTCTATACATGCTCAGGGCCCCACCAGACAGAAAACTGGAAAAGTCAAAAGTCCAAGAGCAATGAACTATGGATATTGAAACACTTGGAATTTCCCCATTGAAACAGTCCTCTCCAGTCACCTAAGGTAGAACCAATCATTGACTGGCCCCACCAATCATCGTTCACATTGTACACAGCTTCCAATCATTGTTACCTGCTCCAATTAAAATACAAAACAAAACAAAAAACCTGAGCAGAGTGCCAAGTGTCTTCTGTGAAAGGTAGAAATCAAAATAATAAACAGAAAAACAAACTCAGAGAAAATGGAGTGTGTAGGGAACATGGAAAAAGAAATCCAGTGAAAACTAAAGTTGATATTCTCAGAGTGATGGGAAAAGATACTGCAACCATGAAACAAGAACATGATGTTATTTTTAAAAAGGAACATGCAGATATGAAAATACAAATGTTTAAAAATATGATAGCAAAAGTGAAAAATTCAAAGAAAGTCTGGAAAATGAAGTTAAGGAAATCTTCCATAAAGTAAGAAGCCCCAAAAAGATGGGGGATAAGAGGGAGAAGAAAAGATAAGACATCTAGCATAGATCTAGGGGGAAAAAAACCAATAGGAGATCCAGAAAGGGAAGGAAGGAAGGAAATTACCAAAAAATTCAAGAAACATTCCAGAACCAAAGGTTTGAGTTCCAGATTTAAAAGGTCTGCCACAGACTTCCCTAGCGGTCCAGTGGGTAAGATTCTGCTCTTTGAATACAGGGAGTGCAGGTTCAATCCCCAGTTGGGGAGCTAAGATTCCACTTGCCATGCAGTGCAGCCAAAAATTAAAATTAAAAAGGAGAGAGACAAAAACAATGCAAAAAAAAGGCCCACCAAGTATAGTTCAAAGGAAAAAAAAATGATATACCAAGACCATCATCACAATGGTTCACAACTCTGTAGTCAGAGTGTGCACATGACTCACTCCCAAAAAAGAAATGCAGGTCAGTCCCAGGCCTGGGAATCAGAAGGGAGTCACCTTCCTCAGTGGTGACCATGCAAGGGGTGACAAGGTCAGAGGAAAAGCCTCTAAAATCCAGAAGGAAACGATTTACCACCCAGAATTCTATACCAAGTCACACTACTGATCCCACGTGAAGACAGAATAACACCTTCAGTCACACACATTTTCAAAGTTATACTCACCAAATACTCTTTCTCAGGAAGCTACAGGAGAACCATCCTCACCCAGATTAAAAAAAAAAAAAAAAAAAACTAAATAACAAATGGGGGATGGGGAGCTTGGAAACAGGGGCTCCAGTATGGAAAACAGGTAAAGGGAACGACTTAAACAGTGAGAGAGGGAGATTTCAGAATGACAGCAGCCGTAAATATGCGTGTGTGTGTGTGTGTGTGTGTGTGTGTGTGTGTGCAGCGCGTGCGTGTCTTCTCAACTGGGACTATATACATTCACAATAACCTGGACATGGGATGTTAAATTAACCAATGGTTAAAAATTTTAGCCATTGAGAGGCAGAATGGATAGAAAATGTCACAGCGAGAAAGTAAATCATTATCTTCAATGGCAGGCAATCAGCAGAAAACAGCTACTGCTGCAAAATAAAAGCAAAATAACAGTGTGGATGCATGGTACTTAGAAAAGTTACTATGGGAAGAGGGAAACCAGGAAAGAACTAACTGTCATCGCCTCTCGAATGAGGGTCAGAGGTGGAGAGACATATGACCCAGGACTGCCTCTTTTTGTTAGAAATCTTACAGAAAAGATTAGATTAGCTAATCAGCAGTTCTTAAGTTTCTATCTGGACTTTTAGGACCTGTATTTTATAACATGAGATGGTGTATAAATTTGAATCCCAAGTATCTTACATGAATCCCTCTTGTTCTAACTAAACCCTCTTTCTTCACCCTTTATGGAAAGAAACTGCACACTGCTTCATTCATGCCCAATGCCAAGATGACGTACACCCCATATTCTTGGAGGCTGACTAGACTCCCACACAATTATGCACAACTCTTAAGTTTTCAGAGTTCCCATCTGGGGAGAGGCTTGAGTAGGTTTATTTCCTTTACTAAAAGGAAATGAAGCTGGGAGGAGGTACCTTAGCAAAGCAGAACTAGAATAATTATGATAGTCAAACTACTTGTTCGAAAAAGCAATCAGAAACTTCCTTTTCTATCTCATTCAAGCCTCCATCCTCAAAGGGACCTTGTGGAATTTCTTTGACCGTCACTAAGCAGGGAGCATTGGCAGAACCAAAATAGGTTTATGCCCTGGATAATTTTATTTTAAATGGAAATTTCGCTGTGGTACATTGTTTAATGTTGGAAAAATAGGAGTCATCACATCTTGAAGCTCTCCACCTGGCTGCTGGCTTTGCAAAGTGAGAAATAACCTGCCGGGGGCTTCCAAGCTCATAGCCTCTGGCCCCTATGCTAGCTGCTGCCTGGTTCTCCATTTCTCTCCCCATCACAGGGCGCTGAGCAGCAAAGTCGCCTCTTTCCTCTCTCAGCTGTCTCCCACCCTCTCTCCTCTTTCCTCTCTCCTCTCCCACCCTTGGAAGTTTCAACATGGAAAGCAAAAGCAGAGGTGGTTGCCTAGCCCACAAACCAACCCCCAGGGAGCAGGATTAGGAGGCAGAACAGGCTTTGTGGCAGGAGGCAAGGGTGATGGATGGAAGGGGCGTGCATGCTTCTTCTCACACTTGGGTACCAGCTTTTATCTTAGTGATGAAGATGCATGCAGTGGAAAGGAAAAAGTCTGTCTCACTCAGCTTCCCTTTTGCAGTGACAGTTCCTGCTCAAAAGGCCAGGCTCCCGGTGCAGGGATCTGGAATACCTGAGAGTGTGGGTGATCTCAGACAGGAAGCCCTCAGCACAGCTCTGGTAGCCAAGGCACATTCTTGCTGCCCCCACACTCCCGCCCCCACTGCAAGCCTGGAAACACAAGGAGTGCAGCGTCACCATATTTTAGGGAAATCAAGCCTCTGGTTTCAGCAGTTGCTTATCTTATGGCCTAATCTCACGGCAAACAGAACTCCTTCCAGCACAGTCCTAGCTCAGGTGAGGAAAAAGACTCAGCGTGAGACCCTGTGGAGTACTGTCCCTGTTCTCACACGCACAGTGTAACCTTACAAGCATCTCAGGCTTCCAGCATGATCTGTCACCTTACTCCAGACCTTCACCCAGCCACCTCCCCAAAAGACAAACTACGTGTCACCAGAATGGATTTCATTAGCCTACAATAGCTAATGAAATCACCTCATTTCAACACACTGTACTTTCCAAGGCTTGGTGGATTTCAAATTTGTTATTGACTTAGCACGAGGCTTAAATGAACTAAAAATATTAGCATTCTTTGGCGAGTTCACCCAACCAGGTGATGCTTCAAAGAGGACTCTTGTGGGATGTGAATTCAGTATCAGGGTCCGGGTGCTTTGATAGGACCCTCTCAGGAACACCCTCACAAATCTTATGGGTTCTATCCAGCCATTCTTCCTTGAGTGGGAGGACTGTGCTAGACACGCAGAAAGTTTCAAACATGGCACAAGACCTCTTTTCTTGAGGAAAATCCCTATGCTAAAGAAAAGGAAACAAACCTAAACCCGAGAAGAAAAAAGAAGGAAAGATTCCTGGAGTGGCACAGAGCATGAGACGGGTAACAAGGAGAAGGCAGTTCCTCCTGGCTGAGGGAGGCTGAGACACAGAAGGCTGCTCTGGAATGGGCCTTGGGAAGCCTGAGCAGTTACTTCCATGAGCTCAGATGTGAAAAGAGGGTTGCCAGGCAAGGGGACGGTGGGAGCAAAGGCCTGTGATGAGTGGACTTGATCCAGGAGCAGAAGGCCAGCTCTCCGAAGCATATGCCAAGATGGGGTAATGATGGAGCCTGCTCCTGGGCTTTGGAAGTCACAACTTGTGTTTCAGTTTTCCATCAGAGTAAAGGAATTAGACTAACTGATTTCTACGATCTCTCAGTTCAGTTCAGTCACTCAGTTGTATCCGATCCTTTGTGACCCCATGGGCTGCAGCACAACAGGCTTCCCTGTCCATCACCAACTCCCAGAGCTTGCTCAAACTCATGTCCAACAAGTTGGTGATGCCATCCTAACATCTAATCTTTTGTCGTCCCCTTCTCCTCCTGCCTTCAATCTTTCCCAGCTTCGGGGTCTTTTCCAATGAGTCAGTTCTTCACATCAGGTGGCCAAAGGATTGGAGTTCCAGCTGCAGCATCAGTCCTTCCAATGAATATTCAGTGTTGATTTCCATTAGGATAGACTGGTTGGATCTCCTTGCCGTCCAAGGGACTCTCAAGAGTCTTCTCTAACACCACAGCTCAAAAGCATCAATTCTTTGCTGCTCAGCTTTCTTTATGATCCAATTCTCACATGCATATGTGACTACTGGAAAACCATAGCTTTGACTAGATGGACCTTTGTCTAGGGTCTCTGCAGCTTTGTAATTCCAGGAGGCTGAAAAGAGGGCTGCGGAGTCTAGAACCGGAGAGCCTATAATGCCAGGGGAGGATCCAGGAGCTTCTCACTGAAGCTGATGGAGCATCACTAGAGGGTGGGGATGGAACTGCGACACAGGCAGGGCTATTTATCTGCAGTGGTGGCAGCAGAGTCGAGATGAACTGGAGAGGCCACATGTTAGAGGCAGAGGCAAGGAAAGGAAGGGCTGGAGCCCTGACTTCAGCTCATAAAGTAAAGGGAGCAAGCCCTGCCCTCCACACCTTAAAGGAAAGGAAGGTAAGCAGCTTTACCACCTAGACCTAGAATGAACCTTGATAAAATCTAGCTCCTCAATTTCACTCATTTTATTTTTTTTAAGTGCAGATTTAATTTTGTTCACTTTTTTGACCACACTGCACAGCTTGTGGGATCTTAGTCCTCCAACCAGGGATCGAACCCATGCCCTCAGCAGTGAAAGCATGAAGTCCCAACCACTGGACCTCCAGGGAAGTCTCTCAACTCACTCATTTTAAAGATAAAGAAATCGAAGTTCACATAACCAGCTAGGGACAGAGAAGGACCAACACTCTGTTCTCCAGGTTTCCAATTCAGCATCTTCCAGGGGGTGCCTTCTTGCTGGTCCACCCTCCCAGGAGAGCTCACTGGCAGCTTGTACTAACCTTTGTGTTTAATTTTCTGGGCTCCTTCTCTTTCCTCTGAGAGTCCCAATACACACACGGTATTCACTGGGGACCTGTTATTAATCAAGCTCAATCAAATGTAAGGGGGAATTTATTAGCCTTCACTATTGGGAATACCACTAGAAAAACTTAAGCTGTATGAACCGGAGCCAGATGGTCACCACTAATTGGTGTGATATCTTTATGTTACCCAAGTTCATTTCTGCATTGCCTTACATGTCAGCATTTCTATATGTTGGGGACATGGCTGCCAGCAAATTCAACTTAGCAGACCCAGAGGAAGCAGGGAGAAGCTTCTTCTCTGTGTTCATATATCAGTCACAGAGAAGGACACTGGTTGGTCTTGCAATGATTACCCGCCTTGCCCTTAGAGGTATCCTTGTTGATTACAATTAGCCATGCCTTGCTCACAGGATCATCCTCTAGCCAGAAGGGCAAAGTCTGTTTCTAGAGGAAGACACTTGGGAAAATCTTTTATGTGAACAAAATGGAATAGGTGGTTTAACCTACTAAACCCATCTCTATGTGAAGATCCTCAGGAAATTACCATTAACATAACCCACTCCCTCTGTTCAGGGCATGTCTCCCATGTGGTAGGACATCAGATTGGAAATACAAAGTGGCCTGGGCAAGCAGATCCTAGTGTGAGTCACTGAAGAACATTCAGGCAGTGGCATGATGTTTCATACAACCATTTTAATGCTGCTCCACTGATGTTTAAATGAAAGAAATCCATACAAGGTTCCAGTGTAGACAGGTTTACCCCCATGGACCAGACCTTGCTGAGATCAAACTTCTATAAAACACCCCTCTCCAGAGCAGAGGCCAGCTAGCCTCTGTCTCAAGGCCCCACCTTTTCTGTTCTCTTGACACAAGCCTGACTTCAGGCAGCAGGTATTTGGACAATTCTGGCCTCATCTTTGCTCACTTTCTGGGTGTTTTGGCCCCAGCTTGGAACCCAGTTTGAGTAATTGGGTTTCTGTCTTGTTCCCAAACTCAGTGCCTTGTTCACAGAACCTGGCCTCTTTCTCCATGCCCCCATGCCTGCTTTGGACCTCCATTCCCGGAAGACCAAAGCTCAACCTTATTCGCCCCTGTCCTCTCTCAGATCCTGACAGGTGTCCCAGCCCAAAAACAAGGAACTCACACCTTCACTGGTACCATCTGCCTAGGTCTCCATGCATCACCTCCTCCTGAATTCCCTTTGCCCTGCTGCAGCTCAACATTCCAGCATGGCCCTCCTGGTGCTGACCATTAGAGGAGCCATCTCCTACTTCCTGACTTTTCTTCTAGACATTGCCTCGAGGGCCTATCCTCACTCAAGGCGTGGTCTTGCCTGGTCCCAGCCTGACTCCCCCAGCTATATTAAGCAATATATGCCATGGCAGCTATGACTCTAAGGCCATAGTCCCAAAACCCCATCTCTTAAACCCAGCTGTGCACAGGTAAAGGCTGGAAGTTTAGAAATATCCATGGCCGAGTGACAGTCAGCCCAGCGTTTTATCTACATTTGTACTTTCACACAGAAGTACTGTGAAACTAATATATGCAATGGAGTCTATGTACAGAAAGGATTATGACCATCTTGTTACACCTCCTAACTAAGCAATGAAGGGTTGTACACCAAACCATTTGTGACTTCATAAAATTGTTTCCAAAGCTAAGACTTTCCAAGGCAAACATACTACTTATTTGATTTGTCTTCATAGTTCTTCCAGACGTAGTGGAAGGAAAGTCTTGAGGCCCCCACAGTCTGGGGTTATAGGCTCAAATGCATCAGGCCCCAGTGTCCTAGGAGCATAGAGCAGTGGATCTCAAAGTGTAGTATCCAGAATAGCACCTGCAACAGCATCACCCCAGAACTTCCTAGAAATGCATATTTCCAAGCACCACCCAGACCTACTGAATCAGATACTCTGAGCCCCTCACATGGTGTTTGAACAAGCCCTCCAGGGAAACTCATGCTCATTAAGGTGACTACACTAGGAGTTTTAAAAAATGTTCACTCTGCCTCGAAAGATTCTGATTGGATCTGACCTCACTGGGACCTGGACACCTGTGTTTTAAAAATCTCCAAGGTGACTTTTCAGTCACTATTGAGAGGCACTGCCTCAGGGTATGCTAAGTCCTGCAGTTTGCTCCAAGGCAGAGCTGTATCTGCTTCCTTCTCCCCACCTTTCTTACTTCCCTGTCCACGGACACCTACCCTTACTCCGCCTGTTCAGTCCCTGCAGGATGGACTGTCCAAGCTTGACAAAGGCTCATTTTCCAAGGTTCCATAAATGTCAAGCTTCTTGTTATTCAGTGTTTTTGTGTTAGTTGTGGTTGTTAACTCACCATCAAATCAATCAAGAGGTTTCACAGGCATGCTGTGAAACTGCTCCCAGATGTCTGCAGTCCTGGCTGAATACTATTTAGGCAAAGTCACATATGCTATGTATAAGAATTGCATTGTGCAAGGAGAGGATGCCAGTGAAAATTAAAAAGAAAAGGAGAAGCAGGAGACATCAAAGGAATAAGATGTGTGTAGGGGGGTGTGTGTGCCTGCACTCAAATTGTTCCCCACTCTTTATGACCTCATGGACTTTAGCCCACCAAGTTCCTTTGTCCATGGGATTCTCCAAGCAAGAATACTGGACTGCGGTGCCATTTCCTTCTCTAGGGCATCTTCCCGATCCAGGGACTGAACCTATGTCTTCTGCATTGGGAGGCAGATTCTGTACCACCGTACTACCTGGGAAGCCCAAGATATGGGGACTTCACTTCAGTCCAGCCACCGTGTGCCTGTTCTTCACGGAAGTCCCCTCAAAAGCACCTGTTTTGGTTGGATCCAAACCTGTAGCCAGTCATCAGTCAGGGCCAAGTGACATGTGGGGGCTGAGGCTACATCTAATGTTTCCCTCCAAATCAGTGTTTTTCAACTTTTAAATAAAAGGATATTTTTAATGACAAAATACTTCTCAGAGCTCCACATACAGCCAATTTCCTTGTAGCTTTGTTGGATGCAGAAAATCCACAACAAAAACTGTTCTGGATTCATCACACTCATAAAAAAATTTGTATTTTGTTTATCACATGAATCTGAAGATCCATCAGTTCAGTTCAGTTCAGTCCCTCAGTCACATCCGACTCTTTGTGACCCCATGAATTGCAGCACACCAGGCCTCCTTGTCCATCACCAACTACCAGAGTTTACTCAAACTCAGGTCCATTGAGTCGGTGATGTCATCAAACCATCTTATCCTCTGTTGTCCCCTTCTATTCCTGCCTTCACCCTTTCCCAGCATCACTGTCTTTTCAAATGAGTCAGTTCTTCACATCAGGTGGCCAAAGAGTTGGAGTTTCAGCTTCAACATCAGTCCTTCCAATGAATATTCAGGACTGATTTCCTTTAGGATGGACTGGTTGTATCTCTTTTCAGTCCAAGGGATTCTCAAGAGTGTTTTCCAACACCACAGTTCAAAAGCATCAATTCTTCGCTGCTCAGATTTCTTTATAGTCCAACTCTCACATCCACACATGATTACTGGAAAAACCACAGCTTTGACTAGATGGACTTTGTTGGCAAAGTAATGTCTCTGCTTTTTAATATGCTGTCTAGGATGGTCACAGGTTTTCTTCCAAGGAGCAAGTGTTTTTAAATTTCATAGCTGTAATCATCATCTGCAGTGATTCTGGAGCCCCCTCAAAATAAAATCTGTCACTGTTTCCATTGTTTCCCCATCTATTTGCCATAAAGTGATGGGACCTGATGCCAAAACCTTAGTTTTCTAAATGCTGAGTTTTAATCCAGCTTTTTCACTCTCCTTTTTCACTTTCATTAAGAGGCTCTTTCG
This sequence comes from Nanger dama, assembly GCA_917880005.1. Lineage (NCBI taxonomy): Eukaryota > Metazoa > Chordata > Mammalia > Artiodactyla > Bovidae > Nanger > Nanger dama. The sequence continues at coordinate 16,626,288 of CAKJTW010000026.1, forward strand.
TTCTTCTTCACTTCTTCACATAAGGGTGGTGTCATCTGCATATCTGAGGTTACTGATATTTCTCCCGGCAATCTTGATTTCAGCTTGTGCTTCATCCAATCCAGCATTTCTCATGATGTACTCTGCATAAAAGTTAAATAAGCAGGGTGACAATATACACCCTTGATGTACTCTTTTCCCAATTTGGAACCAGTCTGTTGTTCCATGTCCAGTTCTAACTGTTGCTTCTTGACCTGCATACAGATTTCTCAGGATGCAGGTCAGGTGGTCTGGTATCCCCCTCTCTTTCAGAATTTTCTACAGTTTGTTGTAATCCACACAAAGGATTTGGCAGTCAATAAAGCAGAAATAGATGTTTTTCTGGAACTCTCTTACTTTTTTGATGATCCAACGGATGTTGGCAATTTGATCTCTGGTCCTATGCCTTTTCTAAAACCAGCTTGAACATCTGGAAGTTCATGATTCACATACTATTGAAGCCTGGCTTGGAGAATTTTGAGTATTACTTTACTAGCATGTGAGAAGAGTGCAATTGTGCAGTAGTTTGAGCATTCTTTGGCATTGCCTTTCTTCAGGATTGGAATGAAAACTGACCTTTTCCAGTCCTATGGCTACTGCTGGGTTTTCCAAGTTTGTTGGCATATTGAGTGCAGCACTTTCACAGCATCATCTTTTAGGATTTGAAATAGCTCAGATTCCATCATCTCCACTAGCTTTGTTCATAGTGATGCTTCCTAAGGCCCACTTGACTTTACATTCCAGAGTGTCTGCTCTAGGTGAGTGATCACACCATCACGATTATCAGGGTCATGAAGATCTTTTTTGTATAGTTCTGTGTATTCTTGCCTCCTTTTCTTAATCTTCTGCTTCTGTTAGGTCCATACCATTTCTGTCCTATGTTTGGCCCATCTTTGCATGAAATTTTCCCTTGGTATCTCTGTTTTTCTTGAAGAGATCTCTAGTCTTTCCCATTCTATTGTTTGCCTCTTTTTTTTTTTGCATTGATCACTGAGGAAGGCTTTCTTATCTCTCCTTGCTATTCTTTGGAACTCGGCACTCAGATGCTTATATCTTTCCTTTTCTCCCTTGCCTTTAGCTTCTCTTCTTTTCTCAACAATTTGTAAGGCCTCCTCAGACAACCATTTTGCCTTTTTGCATTTCTTTTCTTGGGGATGGTCTTGATCTCTGTCTCCTATACAATGTCATGAATCTCCATCCATAGAACTTCAGGCACTCTATCAGATCTAATCCCTTGAATCTGCTGTCACTTCCACTGTATCATCATAAGGGATTTGATTTAGGCCATACCTGAATGGTCCAGTGCTTTTGCCTACTTTCTTCATTTAAGTCTGATTTGGCCATAAGGAGTTCATGATCTGAGCCACAGTCAGCTCCTGGTCTTGTTTTTGCTGACCATATAGAGCTTCTCCATATTTGGCTACAAAGAATATAATCAATCTGATTTCAGTATTGACCATCTGGTGATGTCCATGTGTAGAGTCTTCTCTTGTATTGTTGGAAGAGTGTGCTATGACCAGTGTGTTCTCTTGGCAAAATTCTATTAGCCTTTGCCCTGCTTCATTCTGTCCTCCTGTTACTCCAGGTGTTTCTTGACTTCCTTCTTTTGCATTCCAGTCCCCCATAATGAAAAGGACATCTTTTGGGGGTGTTAGGTCTAGAAGGTCTTGCAGATCTTCATAAAACCATTCAACTTCAGCTTCTTCAGCATTACTGGTTGGGGCATAGACTTGGACTACTGTGATATTGAATGGTTTGCCTTGGAAATGAACAGAGATCATTCTGTCATTTTTGAGATTTCATCCAAGTACTGTATTTCAGACTCTTTTGTTGGCCATGATGGCTATTCCATTTCTTCTAAGGGATTCCTGCCCATAGTAGTAGATAATGGGCATCTGAGTTAAATTCACCCATTCCAGTCCATTTGAGCTCACTGATTCCTAAAATGTTGATGTTCACTGTTGCCATATCCTGTTTGACCATTTCCAATTTTCATACTGGTGTACTAAACATTTGTTTACTCAGCCTAGAGGCAGTACTTGAGGTATAAATGAATTCTGGAGCCCATTGCAGTCACTCTGCAGATCCAGAGAAATCATCGTTTTATAGGAGGAGCAGGGGCAATGGCAACTCAGAGCCATTCTGTACCAGATGTTTGTATGTAAATGTCACAATTCTCTTGCATCCACCACTGTTTGGAGACCTAGAGCTGCTTAACCATCACCAGGTATCCTGTGGTGTCTAAAATAAACACCTTGAGGAGCTCTGGTACACTGCTGGTAGGAATGTAAATTGGTGCCGGTGCTATGGAAAACACTATGTGTTCCTTTAACAATTAAAAATAAAAATACCATGCTGTCCAATGATTCCACTCCTTGGTATTTATCTGAAGGAAACAAAACACTAATTCAAAAGATACATGCATTCCAATGTTTCAATATTCATAGCAACACTATTTACAATAGTCAAGATATGGAAACAATGTAAGTGTCCATCAGGAGATGAATGGATAAAGGTGATGTGGCACGCACACACACACAATGAAATATTACTTGGCCATAAAACAGAATGAAATTTTGCTATTTGTGACAACATGGATGGACCTGCTGGGTATTCTGCTTAGTGAAATAAGTTAGAGAAAGATAATTATTGGACGATTTCACTCTTATATGGAATCTAAAAAATTAAATAAACAAATATAACACACAAAAACCAAAAAGACAAAAAGACTCCTTGGTTCCCGCCTACATTTTCCTGAAGCATTCACTCTTGAAAAATAAATCTGATCTATTTAATTTCAATTCCTTAAGAGAACAGACCAAACCAAGTAAGTTTGGTTCTTTCTAATCTTGGTATGACTTGAGCTTACATCTCTTAGGCAAAACCACCTCCTCACTCTCTCAATCTGTTAATAGCCCCCTGACGACTTCCTCATCTCCTCCAATTTCCTGTCCTCCTGCACTGATGGATATTCTAAAGCGTAAGCCTGATGGTGACTTTTCTAGCCCCCTTGGCCTTAAGAAAAATTCAATTCCTGCACATAGTGTAAAGGGTGCTTCAGGATTGGCCCCGCCTCATCTCACTTATCTTCTGCTTAGCAAACCTTGTCTTGTGGAGCACGCTAGAGCCTACCTAACCACTTTCAGCTCCTTGAATTTATAGCTTTTCTGTATTCTCCTTTCCCTGATTAATTCGTACTCATTTTTCATGCCTCATCATGACCATCAGCTCCCCGAGTGTCTTCTATGACCACCGCTCATCTGGACGGTTTGCTCTTGGACAGTCGCATAGTAGTGTGTGTAATTGTGTTCAGTCACTCTGGCACGTCTAAAGCTTTGAGACCCCATGGATTGCAGCCCACCAGGCCCCTCTGTCCATGGAATTTTCCAGGCAAGAATACTGGAGTAGGGTGCCATTTCCTACCCCAGGGGGTCTTCCCAACCCAAATATTGAACCCAAGTTTCCTGAATCTCCTGCAGAGGCAGGTGGGTTCTATACCACTGCACCACCATATCGTATTTGCTCATTTTCAGGAATTCTGGATATATCACAGAAAGAAAGCAGGAAAAATTGATTCAGCTGAGCTGTGCTCACACATAAGAGGTAAAGACAATAGCCTCCAGATAACATTCTCCTTCTTGGCTGGTTCTTTGGGATGAATCTACAGATGATGGGCTTCCCTTATAGCTCAGCTGGTAAAGAACATGCCTGCAATGACAGAGACCTGGGTTCGATCCCTGAGTTGGGAAGATCCCCTGGAGAAGTGAATGGCTACCCACTCCAGTAGCCATTGCCGGAAGAAATCTCAATAACCTCAGATATGCAGATGACACCACCCTTATGGCAGAAAGTGAAAAGGAACTAAAAAGCCTCTTGATGAAAGTGAAAGAGGAGAGTGAAAAAGTTGGCTTAAAGCTCAACATTCAGAAAAGTAAGATCATGGCATCCAGTCCCATCATTTCATGGGAAATGGATGGGGAAACAGTGGACACAGTGTCAGACTTTATTTTTGGGGGCTCCAAAATCACTGCAGGTGGTGACTGCAGCCATGAAATTAAAAGACACTTACTCCTTGGAAGAAAAGTGATGACCAACCTAGATAGCATATTCAAAAGCAGAGACATTACTTTGCCGAGAAAGGTCCGTCTAGTCAAGGCTATGGTTTTTCCAGTGGTCATGTATGGATGCGAGAGTTGGACTGTGAAGAAAGCTGAGCACTGAAGAACTGATGCTTTTGAACTGTGATGTTGGAGAAGACTCCTGAGAGTCCCTTACAGCAAGGAGATCCAACCAGTCCATTCTAAATTAGGAGATCAGCCCAGGGTGTTCTTTGGAAGGAATGATGCTAAAGCTGAAACTCCAGTACTTTGGCCACCTCATGCGAAGAGCTGACTCACTGGAAAAGACTCTGATGCTGGGAGGGGTTGAGGGCAGGAGAAGGGGACAACAGAGGATGAGATGGCTGGATGGCATCACTGACTCGATGGACGTGAGTCTGAGTGAACTCCGGGAGTTGGTGATGGACAGGGAGGCCTGGCGTGCTGCAATTAGTGGGGTTGCAAAGAGTCGGATACCACTGAGCAGCTGAGCTGACTGACTGACTGACCCACTCCAGTATTCTAGTCTGGAGAATTCCATGGTCTGTGTAGGCCATGGGGATCGCAAAGAGTCGGACATGACTGAGAAACTTTCAGTTCATTTCATTACAGATGACTACCAAGGCTATAAGACACATAAAGGCATTTTCCATCCAACTTCTCAGCTCACCCCACTCCCCACCTTTCTCATTATTTAAGCAGGATATGACCAGCCTGGCTGGTCTTTAGTGATTAAGGGACTAGAGTTGTCCCCACTGTTAGGAAGAAATTAAAGAATATTTAGCAGTATTTCTCCCTATGGGTTTGGGACCCAGAGGCCTCTCGTGAGTTTCTAAAGCCATTCTACTTCCACCAAAGAGATTTTTATTTTTTAAATGATCTCAGAAGAACAATGCAGATCTTATATTTTCATGAAAGGAAAAAGGCAGAGCGAATCTATGCAATTGGTCCTTCCAAGGGTCCTTCTTGATAGTAAGACAGAGCATTCCTGTGGAAAACACAAAATACAGAGAATTATCTTCCCTTGGCAATCTAAATAAAACCTGAGATAATTTCATAATTTCCTCATTATGCTCCGTTCATGGAGCTTGGGTAAGATTTACATGCCATTTTCAAAACAAAAGCTCTAAGCTATCTAAGTAAATATTCCAGACAGCAAACATGTCTTTTTAAGCAAAAATAAATCTGTAGGACCTTTCGCATTTGAAAATAAAATATGTTCATTATGTATATTCAAAAATTTGATATTTCTAAAAAGAAAGTAAATAAAACTCAAAATTTCAACACCCAAAAGTATCAGTGCTATTTTTTGAAGAAACTACAAGCCAAGCTCAGTTTTATTGTTTCTCCAATCACAAATTTTCTCAAGCCTTCCCACATGCAGAACGGTTTGTCTGAAAGATTCTTCTCATCCTTCCAAATCCTTGCCTTTAACCTCCTTCACCTCTCCTAGGCTAGACATTATTACTGACTATAATTAATTATTAAGTAATGATGTCATTGATAATGTGATACCATGCAATAAAATTCAGTAAAGCACACTGCAACAAAATACAATATAATAACTATTGGACATAATTTCCACCAGGACCCCCACACATACACCCGACTCCCCAAGGCCAGGGTGGTTGGTCTTGCCTTGTACTCTCAAAGCACCAATCACAGAACTGTTCATCCTGTCATAAGGCGATCACTATTGATTCTTCTCTTTCTCCCACCAGCCTGTAAGCTTCGTGAGAGCGGGGTCAGTTCCATATGGTTCACTGTACCCAGCATCATCCATTGTTTTGCTAGGTGAAGGGTAACTCTGCATATTGTTCTATAAACTGCCTTGTTGCTCAGTGATAGATAGTGAACATACTTCTGTGTCAATCATGATAGAGCTACATTGTTACTCTAAATGACACGTGCCATTGCATGGAAAGCATAATTTCTTCAACCAAGCTCGCACTGACTGCTCCTGTAACATTCAATGAGACCGGAGGATCATTTCTTACAGAACCTGGGGTTCAATCGGGATCAGTGGGCTGTGAGTAAGGATCTAGGGATTCTGATAGGATGAAATTTGGCACAAGAGTATTCTTACACCTTCCACCTGACCCAAAGTTCTTTGGCTGCTTTCTTCCTGTGCATAGCTGCATTTTGAAGGTTGATTGTCTCCAGGTTCATGACCTTCAGCTAAATGATGCAACAATGTTTTAAAATGTGTAGCATTTTCTAATTTTCTAAGCATCTGTAAACTGCTATTTAGTAACGTCAGCCTAGGGAAAAGATGCCATTCTGAGAAAAATACTTTACCTAGAAGAGACCATGAGATAGATAACCCACACTGACAAAGTAAAACTGATCTTTTTGTACATTACCTTAAAAACTTCCAAGAATTGAGCATATTCCAGCCCTAGAGATGAAACAGTCCACCTACTCCCTATTAAGTTGGATTCACAGAGCTCCTGTTATAAACCCAGGACCATGCTAGGTACTATGGAAAGGATAAGTCAGATCTTTTTGCTCTGGAAAAGCTTAGAGTCTTTTTAAAGGATAAGATGTTTGCATCAAAAGCTTTGGACCCCCAACATTCAATTCAGAGCCCCACAAATGTACAAACACACTTGCATTCATGAACAAACATAACCCACCTTCTCCTGGAAAAGCAGGTGAGTCAAAAGGCTTTCAAAATAATTCAAGGACTTAGGGGAAATGACTCATTCACATTAAGAAAGGAGTCTTTAGTGTACTACTGAACCAAGGCAAGAGGAAGCTGAGCAAGGCTGTAGGGCATCATTTTTCTATCTGAATATAAATATTATCACTTTTTGCCATGTGAAGATGTAGACACACAGCTGAGTAATGACCAGAGCTTCTTGCATCAATGTCATCATACATCATGGTAATGACACCAAACATTTACATATTTCCTGCCCTCAAGGTGTTGGAGGCTCTTTACAAACTTTTTTAAATTTATTTTTAATTGGAGGATAATTGCTTTATAATATTGCTCAGGTCTCTGCCATACAACAACATGAATGAACCGTAAGTTTACATATGTCCTTCCCTCTTGAACCTCCCTCCCACCCTCACCCCATCCCACCCCTCTAGGTTGTCACAGAGCACCGGGTTGAGCTCACTATGTTACACAGCAACATTTTTAAAGATAAAACAATCTTAAGGATACCAGAGAAGACATCTCCTTCTGCTGGACCTGAAGCGAGGCATGCTTGGGGACACTGTGAGGAATTTCTGCCTATGGGAGTGGCCAATAGAGGAAGATGATGGATAAAGATTGGGACTGACGTATATACACCATCACATTGGAGAAGGGCACGGCAACTGACTCCAGTATTCTTGCCTGGAGGATCCTGTGGACAGAGGAGCTTGGTGACTACAGTCCATGGAGTTGCAAAGAGTTGGACACAACTGAGCAACTAAGCACACACACACGTACTGGTGATTAAATTCACAGAGGGCTATATACAAGCTACGGACCACTCTTTACATTGACAAATGGATGCAACGCAAATCCCTTGTATTGCAGGCAGATTCTTCACCTCTGAGCCACCAAGGAAGCCCTCTTTAGTCCAGCAAGACTAGAAGCAAAAGCTGGTCACACAACCAACACACGTGATTGGGTCCAGCACTCTTTTCTTCCTCTGAATTCTCTCTCTACTTCTGATTCAGTTGCCTGCTATGGGGAAGACTGTTATTAATAGTTCTCATCACATTCTCCAAATGCCCCCAATACTTCCCAGATGCCCTTAGAGTTGGATCAGGGCCCACTGACTAGTTCTGGTCAACAGACAATGAATGCAAGTGAAGTGTGTCACTTCCAGTTTGGGAGTTAAAATCGATACCCTTCCCACTGAGTTGTCTTAATACCTCTGTTTAATGTCAATTGACCATAAGTATATGAGCTTATATCTGAACTCTCAATTCTGTTTCATTGATTTATAAGTCTATCATTATGTCAATACTATACTATCTTCATACATACATTTTGAAAGTTGATGGAAACTTTTAATCTAAGAAATTATTTGGAAATGACTAAACATACTCTCCATCTAGCCAAGGCTATGGTTTTTCCAGTGGTCATGTATGGATGTGACAGTTGGACTATAGAGAGGGCTGAGCACCGAGGAATGGATGCTTTGAACTGTGGTGCTGGAGAAGACTCTTGAGAGTCCCTTGGACTGCAGGGAGATCCAACCAGTCCATCCTAAAGGAGATCAGCCCTGGGTGTTGATTGGAAGGACTGATGTTGAAGCTGAAACTCCAATACTTTGGCCGTCTGATGTGAAGAGCTGACTCATTGGAAAGGACCCTGATGCTGGGAAAGATTGAGGGCAGGAGGTGAAGGGGATGACAGAGGATGAGATGGTTGGATGGCATCACTGACTCGATGGACGTGAGTTTGGGTGGGCTCTGGGAGTTGGTGATGGGAGGCCTCAGGGAGGCCTGGCATGCTGCAGTCCATGTGGTCACAGGAGGTCGGACACGACTGAGGGATTGAGCTGAACTGAACTGAAATATACTCTGCCTTTAAAAATAAAAAAATTAAAAAAAAAATCAATGCTCTTGCTGTCACTCTCCCCTGCTGCAGCAACTTGGGAGGCTACATGGTGAGAAGGTGGCCTCACAAGATGGGCCTCACAAGATGGAGGATTGTGGGAGCAAGGAACCAACTCGCCAGATGAAGAACTCCATCTAATCCGAGTCCAACTGTGGTTGTGAAGGAAACTTTCACTGGACTAAACCGTGGGGACACCAGGTTTACCTGTCACACAGCACAGCCCACCCTCTCTTGTCCCAGTTCCCAGTGGGCAGGGGGGTGTACTGGTTCACTCTCTGATTGACCATAGGCTCAGAGCAAGTGATGCCTCTCCAGCCTAAGGGGTCATGAAAGGATCTCAGCCAATAGCAATGGTTTTATTTGCCTTGCCAGAGTCTGATTAAGACTTGTACATGTGATTCTATTCTGGACAAGGGGTTAAAAGGGAAATCTCCTGGGGAAATTCTGGGAATAACTTTATTTACTTTTAAAAGAAATTGGAGAAGTCATCTCTGTTATGTCTCAAGATGCAACTCATGCAGAAGGGATGCTTGGCACCACTGCGGCCATCTTACAACCATGGGGTTGAGGCAAAAGCCAACATGAGAAAAACAGCAGAGAAAAAAATGTGAACGTAGCTTGAATTCTTGGAATAATCGAGCCATAAATTAACCAACTCCGTAGCCACTCTGATCTTTTTATTATCTGAGATGTGAAAAATACTGGCCATTCAAGTTAGCAAATCTCAACCCTTGCTGCACATAAGGAAAAGCTGGGGAACATCTGAATGTCACCAGAGATTCTGGTTTATCAGACAGCAGTGCAGCCCAGACATAGCTCTCTTAAGCTCTCAGCTAATTCTAACATACAGTCAGAATGACAGATCACCACAGGAATTCAAGCTTCCTGAGGATACAAACCACATCCTTCCAATATTTGAAGCCTCTGTGAGCACCGAACGTAGAGCCTAGTGTGTAAAGTCTCCTCCATAATTGGAAAACAATAACCTATAATGCAGGTAATCTGGGCTCATCTCTCTGCAGGTATATTTTCTTGCACAGGGACCAAGCTGTGTCTTAGAAGGAGATTAGTCATGACTGGTAGCAGGGGCCCAGGAAGCAGGGTGAGAAGCACCTCTCTGCTAGATGCATGAGGCCTTGGGCACATGCCTGATGCCCCACTTGCTTCTCTGTGCCCTCAGCACTCAACGCCTCATGTTTCTCAGGCCTGTAGGATTTTCTGGCCATATATGGGCAGATCTTTCTCTCTACGTCTGCTGAAACCTGGAAGAGTGAGGTTTGCCAATATTGCCACCAAATAACAGAATAAACACCAATCCGGTGTTCCTTTACTTTGAAGCATCAAAGTCCATAAAAATAAATGATTTCTCTACTTTCTGCTCAAATTCTGCACAGCCAGTGAAGCATAGCCTGGGTCTCAGAGAGCAAACAGCCTGGACCTGGAAACAGCCCCCATCCCCAATCCCCTGCCCACCGGGAACTGGGGCAGACTTCCTTTCAAAGATAAGAGCTACCTCTCTCTCTCTCTGCTCCCATTTTTCTAAAACCAGAAGATAAAGCCCTGAAAACCCTCCACCCACCTATTCATATTTCCTCTCCTTCCCAGAGAAACAAAGAGCCTGAAGTTCTCTACAGCTCTTCCAAAACAACCTGAGCCTGACTGTAAACCCTCTATATGAATAATGACTGACCTCTGTTACCACTTATTCTGCACAAGGCACTGGGCTGGGAGCTGCAAGCATTGCTACAAGGGAACAATTTTATACCCATTTATCAGTCGAAAGAGCAGGGACCAAAAAACCAAGCAACATGTCTGTGATTACTTCCCTAACATATCGATTAGATACTGCAGAGTTACAAAACTTCCCAAACCTTCCTGAAAATTCAAGCCTGGCTCAGGTATGCATTTCCCCCTCTTGGCTATGAGCCTTCTGCTTTTGAGTATGTGCGGGCATGCTCAGTCACTCAGTCATGTCTGACTGTGACCCCATGGCCTGTAGCCTGCTGGGCTCCTCTGTCCATGCGATTTTCCAGACAAGAATACTAGAGTGGGTTGCCATTTCTTTCTCCAGGGGGCTACCCAGGTCAGGGATCACACCCATGTCTCCTGAGTCTCCTGCATTGGCAGGCCAATTCTTTACCAGTGAACCACCTGGAAAACCCCTCTTCCTTTGTCCTCACCCGCAGACTGATGTTTTTCCATGTTTCTGGGATTCCTGATTCTGGCTGCTGACTAAGGCACCCCTGTTGTCTGCCACGTGGCCCTTCCTGCTCTGGAAGGTTAGCTCTGGCTTGTGCATGGGGCAGAAGCAGTGTTCCAAGTAAAAGTGAAGTATGTAACAACTCTTAACCTAAGCCATAGCCTTGGAATTGACCCAGTATCATTTTTCCTGCATTCTGTTCACCAGAGCTGGTCACAAGGCTGCCTGAGATTTACAGAATAGGCAAACAGAATCTATCCGTTAATGGGAGGAGCAAAGAGACACAGCAAAGGACACGGATTTGAGAAAGCTATTAATCTTCCACAGTTAAAACTGATGAAACTAGATTGGTACCTGGGCAGCATGGATTCAGGTCCTAAACTCTACTCGCTACGTGCTCCAGTAACTGCTCACACTCCCAGAAACCCGGATACCCTAGTTATGGTTTGAGCTCTCCACGAGTACTCCTTCCAAGTTAAACTTCAGGGATGTTATACAAACATATGTTCAGTGCCAGCTCTATAAGCAATAAGCAATAATTTATACCTTAGTCAGCCATTCCAAAAACTGGAGTTAACAGAAGGCAGACATATGTAAATCTTTTTAAAGCCAAGCTCAATTCTACCCAACTAAATGTTGCCACTGCTGAAGCCTCAGGCACCAACGACATCATAAACAACATCCACAGGATTATATGCTGTGATAAAACTAAGTGCTCAGAAATGAAGCGTCCATTTACATAGAACTGCAAGAGAAATCAACTAGTGAAGGGTTTTCAGAATAGCAGCTTCCCTCTCATTGAGAGTAGAGAGTTCACGTGAAATGAAGAACTCAGTCCCTGGACGGACAGCTCAGGACTGTAATTTCCAAGTGAGCTATTACCCAAAACTCCATCATGTAAGGACAGTTTGATGTCCTTGAACTCCCAGTCCAAGCACACTTCATTTTTCTTCAAATTACCTCCAAACAATTACATTTGTATTGCACTCATGTCCTGTCATCCAAACTCTTATTCCTCTAAATTGTTTGCAATAGGAAACATGACTAACTCCTTCCCTGCGAGAATTTTTTTTTTTTTTTACAGGGGCGCAGGGGGATGTGTGTGTTGACATCTTTTAAGCAGAGTCTTAGGAACTGAACTTGTCACACAGTCGGTCCATCTACTTGGAATGTGTGAGGAAACCTTACTGCCTGGAGCTCACTGAAGAGCCCTGCACCCACCCTCATGGCCCCAAGAGGTCCAGATGGGGCTGATGCTCCTTGCTGAGTGGCTCTGAGACTGATCCACAGCCTCAAGGTAGAGGGAAATTGTGCCTGGAGCGAAAACATCAGGATCATCTTTCTCACATCTTCCTTCTCTCTCTCCCAGATAAAAATATTGAGAAGATACCAGGAGATTTATCTCATCAAGAGAGAGACTGAAAATGAGAACCCCCTTGGCAGCCAAAAGAATTCAAATGGATTTCGGTAATAAGGGATTTGAGCTTTCTGATGCCATAGGCATTGTGCCTGATCTAAATACTCTCTCCAGAGAGTAAAGACAAATATTGTATATTAATGCATACGTACAGAATCTAGAAAGATAGTGCTGATGATCCTACTTGCAGGGCAGCAGAGGACATGGACATTTGGGGCACAGTGGGGGAAGGAGAGGGTGGGGTGATATGATGGAATATCATTAAAACATATACGTTACCATATATAAAATAGATTGCCAGTCGGCATTCGATGTATGATGCAGGGAACCCAAAGCCAGTGCTCTGGGACCACCTAGAGGGGTGGGATGAGAGGAAGGTGGAAGGGAGGTTTAAGAGGGAGGGGGCATGTGTGTACCTACATGGCAAAAGCCATCACAATATCATGAAGTAACTATCCTCGAATTTAAAAAAAAAAAAAACTTAAAGAGAGAAAAAAATGATTGTTTAAATTATAAAACAGTAACAAAAGCAATGACATTAAAAGAAAATAAATAAATGCTCTCTTCATTCCTTCTCTGTTTCAGGCCGGTGTGCATTCCATGTTCCACATACCCACCTCGCCTTTTGCAGACTGCTGGCCCACCGCATTTAGACTGCCCCACACACCTACCCCCTGACCCTTCAATACTTGACACTCCCCCGAGGTTTGCTGGGTGAGCTGCCCCGAGGACTGGCTGAGGGCTCTGCCCTCACCTATGGCTCAGGTGAGTGCCTCCCAAATGCAGAGCATCATCACCAGCCCCCGAGGGAGCCCCTCCCAAGTTTCAGACTCCAGTCCTGACTTGCCAGATTCCCCCTGGGAGAGGGCTGGGCATGTCTACTTCGAGAAGGTTCTTCTCAGGACTTCTCAGTTGGTCCAGGGCTTAAGACTCTGAGCTTCCACTGCAGAGGGCATGTGTTCAATTCAGTTGGGGAACTAAGTTCCCACATGCTGCGCAGCGTGACCAAAAAACAAACAACCGAAGACTCTCCTCATCATTTTGATATCAGCCAGGTTTAGAAACAACCAGAAAATCTTTGAGGAACCAGATATTGCTAAAAAGACACAAAATAGAGACTCTGATTTGGAAGGGCTCTGGGGGCCACGTCACGTACCCAGACTTCATCAGGAGGACCCTGTGGGGGGTGTGTGTGTGTGTGTGTGTGTGTGTGTGTGTGTGTGTGTGTGTATGTGTTGTGGCCAGGGGGATATCAGGAGAAGCCTCCCTAAGGAAATAATGGTTGGGCTGAGATATGCAGGATGCATAGGAGTTCACTGGAGCAAGAGAAGTGAAAAGTATATTCATGGCAAAGGAAAGAAGGCAAAGGTCATGGAAGCAGGAGGTGATACATGCAACGGGCTGAGATGTGTGCAAAGAAAATAAGGATGGCATCAGAAGAGGCTGAAGAAGGACTTCCCTGGCGGTCCAGTGTCTAAGACTCTGAGCTCCCAATGCAGGGGGCCCAGGTTCAGTGCTGGTCAGGAAACTAATCCCTACATGCAGCAACAAAAGATCCCACATGCGGCAGTCAAATAAATGAATATTTTTAAAAAAGAAGAAGAAGAGGCTGGAGAAGAGATGCAGAGTGAAGATCATCATTCCCTAAAGCTTAGGGAATGTTCACAGGGGGAATCTTTCTCTTAACAACAATGGGAAATCACTCAAATCTTTTAAACTGGAGCTGGGGATGATTGAGACCTCTCCTTGTCCAATGGCTCCCAACCTGGTTCACATAAGAAAAACACTGGGGGAGACCTTTAAAAATAAACATCTTCAGGTCCCACCCCAGATCAAATGAATCAGAATTTCTAGGGCTGTTTCCCAGAGATCAGTCATTTTTTATAAGGTTGAGGAACAGTGCTTTAAGCTGTCACAAACCCCACATTCCTATATAGCTCTATAATCCATCACTTAGTTCATTAATACATGCCTGAGGATAACTAAAGATGAAGTTACCCAGAGGCGTCTAGTACCTTCCATGGATGGAGAAGCAATTCCAGGCTAAGTTTTAGGGTCAGGAAGATGGCTTCATTAGCAGCGGGCCTTGCTCCAGTTTACCAGCCTATGGTAGGTACAATTCCAATTCTTGTCTTTACAAAACTACTAACAACATTACAGCCTCTAGAATAGAGTTAATCCCATGAGTTTGGAAATCTGCAAATGCCAAGGAGCTGCTGCATTTAGAAGATGCAAATGTTGAGGTAGAAATCAGATTCACATGAGGCAGGAAAGCAATGGTTAAAGAGGGAACAAGAAAAGTTGAAGTGAACAGCAGACTTGCTGATCACGCAGAGAGACGCTAGGTTTAAGTAATTTCAAGGGGAGTAGGGATGGAAGTCGTTTCTGAAGTTTGGAGTTTCGATGTTGCCTGGAATTACAAATAATTTATGAAGTTATGAGAGATCCTTTAATTGAGTGTTCCCAGGCAAAGGGAGGGGTCTTCCGCTGTCTTACCCCCTTAGGGTACAAAGTAGGCACTAAACCACAGTGAACGTGACAGAGACCATTTCACATCAGAGTAAAACCTATTCTAAGCACCAACAATAAATAGGCTGCATTTTGAGCTAATAAAGGCAAGCAGAGACATGGGAAGGTTTTCAACACAACGTATTAGACCAAAGAGTACAGCTAACTCAATTAAACAAAACTCCTTCCATGAGGTCAGCTTTATCCCAGCAGATCTTTCATTTGCTTCGGTTCACCAGGCACACAGAGCACTGGATATTAGAGACACCTGGGACTACAGCATGTCCCAGTGGAGTTCATGACCTTGACCCCTGGTCAAGGCCACTGGCGAAATGAGTAGGAGGTGACCTATAATTCCTTTTTGTTGTTGTTCAGTCACTCAGTAGTGTCTGACTCTTCGTGACACCATGGACTGCAGCACACCAGGCTTCCCTGTCCTTCACCATCTCCCAGAGCTTGTTCAAACTCACGTCCATCGAGTCGGTGATGCCATCCAACCATCTCATCCTCTGTCGTTCCCTTCTCCTCCTGCCCTCAGTCTTTCCCAGCATCAGGGTCCAAATTGCTTTGCTGTGGCTTGTATGTCTAAGGACAGTGGGAGAGGGGGCAAAAGAAAACAATGCATCTAGCTTCTTGGGTCAAACTCAGGCCCAAGTACCTCCAGCTTGTAACACAAGAGTCCACAATAGATGGAGAATCTTCTCAGAAGCTTCCAACTGGGGATGCTTTCAAAGCATGATGCTTAGCTAACAGTCTATGATTCTACGACAACAAATATCTAAGATTAAGGGAAATCTTGGAGCAGTTTGCAGGGTAGTAACAGAGACACAGACATAGACAACAGACTTGTGGACACAGCAGAGGAAGGAGAGGGTGGGACCCACTGAGTAAGTATCATTGACATATATACACTTCCATGTGTAAAACAGATGACGAATGGGAAGCTGCCGCTAGGATGGGAAGCTCAGCCCAGGGCTCTGCGGTGACCTAGAGGGGTGAGATGAGGGTCAGGGTGGGTGGGAGCCTCGAGAGGAAGGGGATATATGTGTACAAATGGCTGGTTCATGTTGTTGTACATCAGAAACTATCACAACATTATGAAGCAGTTATTCTCCAATTAAAAATAAAATGGTAATAGAGCAAAGGAGAGAACACAGGCAACAAAGATACCAAGAAACTGGAAAATTTGACCTAAAGAGAGGCTGATTCTTGTTTTTTTATTCCGATTGTTTGTAAAATAAAACAGTAGGAACCCTGGGAGCCCTTTAGTAACCCACTGATCTATACCCTTACAAGCCAAATTCCTCTAATGATATAAATTTCACTACCCATCACAACCCATCTTTTTTTTCCAACAACACACATGAAAGTTAAAAGGGTCAAATCACGATCAGGATCACAAACTATGATATCACATATTAAACAGAATTGTCTGCAGACAAGGAAAAAAATAATAAGTGTTTCTCAAGAACTGCTTTTTATCTCTTTATCAATCAATTGATTAATAGTGAGCCATACATAAGGGGCTTCTCTGGTGGCTCAAACAGTTAAGAATCTGCCTGCAGTGCCGGAGACCAGAGTTCAATCCCTGAGTCGGGAAGATGTCCTGGTAGAGGGCATGGCAACCCACTTCAGTATTCATTCTTGCCTGGAGAATCCCCCATAGACTGTAGCCTGTCAGGCCCCAGGGTTGCAAAGAATCATACATGAGAGCAACTAATACTTCCATACTTTCACACTTCTTATACACAAGGAATTTTGGATTTATAAGTGAATTGTGACTTTAAGCACTCATGAAAACTCCATTTAATTATGGATTTCTGTAGGATGTATACTTGTACTTTTGCTTTACCTTTAATACATGTTCCTCTCAAGTGGAGGATAAATGCAGATGACATTTACAGAAGGCACACACTGTAATTTCCAGACAATGAAGCATTTTGCCTTTTTTAATTAAATTTATAGCTCCATCCGAAAATGACTAGGTGGTAGGGACTTTTTGTTTACATTTTATTTACAGCTGAATGAAGCAGGTAACAGGTGATGTTCCTGGAAGGAACCCCATTTCCCACCAAAGAGGCCAATATCCCTTGTATCTGGGCAAGTTTTTGCTTTGGATGAGAACAATTACCCCAACAAACAGCAAATCAAGTGGATAAACTTCAAGCCCATATACTCTGTGTGTATTTCTTAACCAAGCACCTTAACTTTTTAAAGGTTTGGTTCTTTGTATATATACAGCTTAATTATTTGAGAAGTGTCCTAATACATCAGAAAGAAAGCGAAGTGAATGCCTGACATGCCAGGATGAGGAATGGAGACTCAGAGAGCACACAGGACTTGCTGTGCTTCAGCATCCTCTTTGTCTGGAGGCCCAGACCTACTGTCAATCCCACCATCAACGAACTGCAACTAACTGATTTCCGAAGACCCACTGAGACACGACAGGAAGCTATGAGATTATTCCCACCTCGCCTTACGACTTTATTTCCGCGCACTCCCTTAAACAGCGTCTAAAACTCTACTGTTTAAGGTCTCTTTTCGCTGGCACCATTCTAGGAACTAAGGAAACAAAATCAACCCATCCTCATCAGATCTGGTTTAGTTGTGGGTTTGCAGACATAAATAAGGACACTAGAAGGCATTACCTTCCTAGGGTGGGGTTTGCTCAGAATATCTTAGGGCTTCATAGTAGAGGAAACATTTATTGAGGGCTTTCCAGGTGCCAGGAACTTTACATGGATTATTTCATTTAACCCAGAAATAAGCAGGACACATTTTAAAGAGGGAGAAACTGAGATCTAGAGAGCTTCAGAAAGCTACTCTGGGTTACACAGAGAGTAAATGACGACACCAACGTGTGGACTGGAATTATCTGCCTCCAAACCCTCTTCTCTTAATTTCCCTGCAACAGAATCCTGCAGAGCAGAAGTGGTGAGTCTCATCTTGAATGGGGTCTGAAAGAAGGAAGCAGGAAAGTCTTCCTGGAGGAGGTGACTCTTGAGCCAAGTCTAAAAGATGAGGGTGTACACTGGTAGGCAGACCCAGGAGAGGGCAGCAGGAATAAGACAGAGGTGCAAACATCTTAGCCCTCAGGGAAGTTTCAGGGCAAGCACTGGAGTCACCCACAGGGCCCGACACGGGGTGGAGAACATTAAATCCCAGCTAAGGAGCACAGACTTGGCCCACAAGCAGTGGGAAGCCACCCGGGGGTTTTAGGCAGGCACATTAACGTGGTCATATCAGCATTTTAGAATTATCTGGCGACACAGTGGAAGATGCATTACAGGGATATCAGATGGAAGGCAAGAAGATCAGGGAAGAAATCACATTAGTATGGGATAAAATCACTAATACAGCAGCACCGGGGATAAAGAGAGGATAAATTCAATAAATAGAGTTGCAGTGAAGAGGCACGTAATTGACTAGCCCTAGGAAGAGAGAGAGAGAGGTGGTTTGGAAGCCACTCAGATTTCCAACCTAGGGAACTGAGTGATGCCATTTGCCAGGTCAGAGACGGTAGGAGAACGCGGTAATGAGCGGGAGGTAATGAGCTCATATGGGGATATTTTAAATACCAGATTTCTATGGACCCTCTAAGCAGAGACATATCCAGTAGGCTGATGGATATGGGGTCAGAATGTCTTACAACAAGCACACATCAAAACAATAAGGGTAATACGCAGTGGAAAAGGACCCTGTGGGTTCCCTAGAGGACCGGTACGGATGCTGGGGTGTCCTACAGAATTCAAAGCTCAGAGGCAGCAGAGGGAGCGTTCTCTGTTTTCACCACAGGAGGGCAGCACAGAGTCCCCACCGCACTGGAGACCAGTCGCTCTTGGCGCTTCTTGGCTGCATTCAGGCCCTAACTGTTGACCCAGGACACCAGCGTTCCACCTAAATAAAGGTGGTTCCCAAGGAAGGCCTGTCCATCTGCCCTTCCCGCCTTGAGCAGGGAGGCAGGCTGGACAAGCAGTTTTCCTTTCAAAATATTAGTCCTGAGCGCCTGAGCCCTGATGACAGGTAAGGTGAACTAATTTCTCCTCTGTCTAAACACACCACCTAAAGTGTTCCAGAGGTGAAGTTTATGGAGGTTTCCTGTGGGTATTCAGTCATCAATAACTCCACATGCCCCTGTCATCAATAACTCCACCTGCCCCTGAAGAGTTTTCCCTTACAGCACTTTACAGTTTGTGGCTGCATCTGCATGTGGTCAGGTGATTACCATTTCTGCCAGGATCTCCCTTGCTATTTATGTTACCCACTGTGTCCTCCTAGTTAACATTCACCCTTCAAGAAAGATTAAATGGTTACCGTGTACCAAGGGATTAGCTGGCTGAGACGCAGTTCCTAACATAAAGTTGTTGTTAATCAGTTTGCATATAAAAAGGCAGAGAAATTACTTTGGCAACAAAGGTTCGTCTTGTCAAAGCTAGGGTTTTTCCAGTGGTCGTGTATGGATGTGAGAGTTGGACTGTGAAGAAAGCTGAGTGGTGAAAAATCGATGCTTTTGAACTGTGGTGTTGGAGAAGACTCTTGAGAGTCCCTTGGACTGCAAGGAGATCCAACCAGTCCATTCTGAAGGAGATCAGTCCTGGGTGTTCTTTGGAAGGACTGGTGCTGAAGCTGAAACTCCAGTCCTTTGGCCACCTGATGCAAAGAACTAATTCACTGGAAAAGACCCTGATGCTGGGAAGGATTGAAGGCTGGAGGAGAAGGGGACGACAGAGGATGAAATGGTTGGATGACATCGCCAACTCAGTGGACATGAGTTTGCGTAAACTCCGGGGGTTGGTGATGGACAGGGAGGCCTGGCGTGCTGCAGTTCATGGGGTCAAAAGAGTTGGACACGACTGAGCGACTGCACTGAGCTGCGTGCAGCTCTTTGCGACCCTGTGGACTGTAGCCTGCCAGCCTCCTCTGTCCGTGGGATTTCCCAGGCAGGAATACTGGAGGGGTGCTGTTTTTTCTCCCCGCCAACTGTGGCTCCAGTACTGTCCTCTAGGTCAGCTAAGCACATTGACTCTGACTCTGCTGGAAAGAAGCCCCCTCTGGTGCCCTGGCACTAGCCTCCAAAGTGCCCCTCTAGGTCCGGCCCTGACACTAAAACCGCGACAGCGGAGCCCAGGGAGAAAGGCGCCCCCACAAGTCATCACACTAGAGATTAATAAAACACTTTGAATTTCTCTTATAAATGATAACATTGTTGATTCTTAAGTGGGAGATAAATTGGTCTTCAAGAGTCTCATTTGTCCTCTTTCATTCTGAGCTGTGATATGCCTCCCCAGTTCTTCATAATCAAAAGGCTGTGTCTGTTTCTCACAGCAGACACAGCCTCGTGGACCGACCCATCAAAGTTAAGATTTACATATTTGTTCTTGAAATTGAGGATTTTAATCTTGCTGCTCAATGACAAGAATTGTCATGAATTAATATAAAGAATTACAGACCTAACACATGATCAGATGTGATTAGCTTGAGAGAAACGAAAGGACATTGTACCATTATTATTTATGAAGAAACTTAACACTGAATTTTTTCCTTCAGCTAACTTCTACAGTCATTTCTCTATATAGATAGACACATGCATGCTAAGTCACTTCAGTCGTGTCCAACTCTTTGTGACCCTATGGACCCCAGCCCTCCAGGCTCCTCTGTCTGCGGGATTCTCCAGGCAAGAATGCTGGAGTGCGTAGCCATTCCCTTCTCCAGGGAATCTTCCCAAGCCAGGGATGGAACCCGCGTCTCTTACATCTCCTGCATTGGCAGGAGAGTTCTTCACCACTAGTGCCATCTGAGAAGACCAGAGTGAGAGATGCGTGCCCTTTTATATATAGACCCCATTCCCCCAGCCACTGGAAACCACTAATCTACTTTTTGTCCCTGTGGATTTGCTTATCCTGGAAATTTTATAGAAATGAAACTAAATGATGATGTGTGGCCTTTTGACTAGCTTCTTTCACTTAGCATATTTTTAAGGTTCATCCCTGTTGTGCCACATATCAGTACTTTGGTCCTTTTTAATGCTAAGTAATATTCTGTTGTATGGATAGACCAGATTTCGTTTATCCATTCATAGCTGATGGACACATGGATTGTTTTCACTTCTTGTTGATTGCGAGTAAGTTGCTGTGAACATTCATGGCCGAGTATTAATATCTGCATGGATGTGTCTTCAATTCTCTTCAATGTACAGCTAGGAGTGGAATTTCTTGGCCACATAGTAACTCTGTGTTTAACATGCTGAGGAACAGAAGGCTATTTTCCAAATCACTGCATCATTTTAAATTCCCACCAGAAGTCTGAGAGATCTACTTTCTCCACCTCTTTGCCCACACTTATTACCATCATCTTTTAGATTATGGCTATCCTAGCGAGTGTCAAGTGGGATTCCATGGTTTTGATTTGCATTTTCTAAATGACTAATGACAGACTTTCCAGGTGGCTCAGCTGTAAAGAATCCACCTGCAATGCAGGAGGCGTGGGTTCAATCCCTGGGTCAGGAAGGTCCCCTGGAGGAGGGTATGGCAACCCACTCCAGTATTCTTGCCTGGAGAATCCCCATGAACAGAGGGAGTCTGGGGGCTACAGTCCATGGGGTCACAAGGAGTCGGACACGCCTGAAGCAACTGAGCACACACACACACGCAATGACTAGTGATGTCTGTAATAATTCTGGAATATGAATTAGACCTTTTCCCTCCACACTGACATGAAAAGCTATCTTCTGAAAACATAAGCAGCCATATAAGGCCATGGGGAGCAGAGGGAAGATGCAGCGAAGTTGTAGGTAGACAGTGTTCCTGCTCTTGGGCTTCCAGAGAGAGGGGACGAAGAATCCACCAGCCTCCAACCACCGGCAGGGTGGGGCTCTGTCTGAGGCTGCACTGAGCAACATCACCTCTATCTGCTCCAATCGTGTCCTCCGTGAATGATTGAATGAGGCAAAAGTCAGACCCCAGTAAGAGGAGTGGGGATTAGGGGCAGAACAGCATGTGGTCTTGCTGACTGGCCTCAGGGAAGACCTGGCTTGGAGTTTGGGAGAGGTTTGTACAAAACTACAGGACCTAGTTTCGATCCTGTAGACCAAAGATAGGATCATAAGAAGACAGTTCAGGGTTGTAAAATCCAAAGTGGGGGTGGACTGAACCTTTCCATCAGAAACTTCCTAAACTGGCAAACCAGCTGTCACCACAGCTGTGATCAAGGCCAGCAGGAAACAAACTAAACGTGGTCACACACCCCTCCCCACCCCCCTTCTACCTGGTGGCCTTGCCACAGGCTGGCAAGGCTCCTCTGTTCCCAAGGTTTGTGTGAATCAGCTTGTGCTACAGGAAACTGTGAGAGCCACTGGACTGGGCATCAGAAGACTTAGAAGAGACACAAAGAACTGGACTCCCTTTAAGAAGCTCACACATCAAAAACAAAAGGAAAGTGGGGTAGGGAAAGAGAGGGAAAGAAAAGAAAGGAAGGGAGGGAGGGAGGGATGGAGAAGGGAGTAAGAGAAGAAGGAAAAGAAAGATGTTTTATGCTCACCTCTGTGATTTTTGTGGCATTTATCAGTAATCTATAACTATTTTTTTAATCAAAAGTCAATAGTTAGGATATGACTCTCAATGAAATCAAATGCTAGCCCAAGTTTATGACGGAAAGGGAAATTTGGGGGCAGGAATTGTTTGTGTGGAGCCCACATGATCAGCAAGCTTGTGGCTGTAGATCATTGTTCAACATGGAGCAGAAAAGATCAAGTTGCCCACGTGAATCCATCAGACCCCCATGAGGCTTCTCTCGCCTTCCAGCCATGCGGGTCAGATGAGCCTGATCTAAACCCCCAGTACAGGGAAAGCATAGAACCTAGGACTGGCCAGTAAGAGAACAACTGGGGACCTTAGCTGGAACCAGTGACAAAGAGAAGGCATCTCTTTCTACTGGACTTGAAGCGAGACACCCTTGGGGACCATTCTGTGGGAAAATCTGCCTATGAGAGTGGCCAACAGAAGAGAGTGATGCCAAAAGACAAAGAGACACAAAGCACCATTGACATTTGAACTTTTGGTTACCCCTGTGCCAGAAATGAATTACCTCTGGAATTTTCCATTAAGGGAATGAATGACCCTCCCCATCCACATATATACATACTTTTGTTTGGTTTCTGTTTTTATTTTTCAATTAAATCAGTTTAAATTGAGTTTCTGTTACTTGTCAACAAAGGTCCCAATGAACACCCAACTCAGAATTGTTTTTATGTTCAGCATCACCGTGTGGACCTTCTTTAGCACCAGGGCCTCTGTTTGGACCCACCTGCTTGTCCCTGGACCACACTCTTTTCCACACAGACAAGGCAAATCCCTGTCTTCACCACCAGCTTGCCCTTAGTGACGCCCCCTCCTCTGTCCTGTGACAGTCTGTAAGCTGACCCACCCACAGCAAGGACCCCGCTCCAGTCACCCCGGTGCAGCTCTAACACCATCTGCTCAAATGCATCCTCAGCTCCAAGACAACAAGCCTGATACATGGCTTGTTGTTCCCCAACAAGCCAGCACAGCACATGGCTCATGCCTTGGCAGCATCTCAAAGGCTTTCCCAGCTAAGCAGTGCCCTGGGGTCAGGCTCATCTCCTGCTCCACTCCTCCTTGCTTTTCCTCTTTCCAGTCAGCATGTAAGTGAAGGGATTTTTAACTACTGTAGCAATCTGCTCATTATCAGATGCAGTAAGCATTCTAAATGATGATGACACTTGTTGCCTACTCACTAATCTGTAGAGAATAAAGCCAGGCACAGTGAGAATCCTCACACCACCATCCAAACCAAGTCCCTGTGATCCCACTGGAGTTTTCTATTAAAAACTCACAGAGAACTTTACCTAAATCCTCGCAGGGGAGAAGACAGATGTATACAGATGTCCCGAATCCCAGTCGGTGTCCTCTTGCATGTCACCTCCCCTTCCCCGCTGCTTCTATTCACTCCCCAACACTCCAAAACCTTTCAAACAGGCAGGAACATGGACAAAAGGAAGTGGCTGATCACGCTCCCTGGATGGCTCTTTATCCCTGTGCTGGTGTATCTTGGTTCCCAGTAAGAACGGCATTGTTCCAAAAGCATCCTTTAATTTTTATTATGCTGTGATTTCACCTAAAAATCCTATCTCCCTGGTTTTTGAGCAAGCTGTCGTTTAGTCTCTAAATCATGTCCAACTCTTTTGTGACTCCATGGACTGTGGCCCAGCAGGCCCCTCTGTCCATAGGATTCTCCCAGCAAGAATACTGGAGTGGGTTGTTATTTCCTTCTCCAGGGGAATCTTCCCAACCCAGGGCATTGGCTGGTGGACTCTTTACCACTGACCCACCTGGGAAGCATTTGGATAGACTGAGGCCTACTGATCAGGAAATGGAGAGACACCTGCACACAGACCCAGCACGGTGGTTAACAGTGTGGTCTCCGGAGTCTGATTGTCTGAGTTTAAATCCCAGGTCAACCATTTGGACACACTACCCAACTTTCTTCTTTGATAGAGATAATGATAGAAGCCACACCATTAGGTTGCTGGGAAGGTCAACAGTGATAATGTACACAAA
This sequence comes from Nanger dama, assembly GCA_917880005.1. Lineage (NCBI taxonomy): Eukaryota > Metazoa > Chordata > Mammalia > Artiodactyla > Bovidae > Nanger > Nanger dama. Next base: position 16,650,667 of record CAKJTW010000026.1, read on the forward strand.
GAATGCAGTACAGCACGCAGCCTAGAGAAAGTGTTGGAAGGACATTCACTATGGAGATGCTGACCCTCCAGTTGATGAAGGAGCTTGGCGGGTCCTAGAGCTCACAATGTCCAGATGCTCTCCATGTCCAGTTGTCTCCAAATGTGTGCCTGTAGCTCTCAAGCAGAAGTACTGTCTAGGGTGGTAGTTCTCAATCCCAGTCAATTTCACCACCATGGGTCAATTGACAGCATCTGAAGACATTTTTAATTTTACTAGTTGGGAGGGGTGTTTCCACCAGCATCTAGTGGTAGAGGCCAAAGCTGCTGTCGACTGCTCTACAGGACAGACCCCCACAGCCAACTAAGAATCACCAGCCTGAATGTCAATAGTACCAAGATTACATAACTCTGGTCTTTGGTTACATTTCTTGAAGTTTGGTTCTCTGGTGACACGCATCAGAATTAGTTTCTACAGGCTAGAAATGCATATTTTAGAGACTTCCCTGGTGGTTCAGTGGCTAGGACTCTGTGCTCCCAATGCAGGGGGCCCAGGCCCCATCACTGGTTGGGGAACTGGATCCCACGTGCTGCAACTAAGAGCTAAGAGTTCACATTAAGTGTTAAGAGCTAAGGATTCACGTTAAGATTTTGGACTCCAGAGTCACTGCAGATGGTGACTGCAGCCATGAAATTAAAAGACACTTGCTCCTTGGAAGAAAAGCTATGACCAACCTAGACAGCATATTAAAAAGCAGAGACATGACTTTGCCAACAGAGGTCCATCTAGTCAAAGCTATGGTTTTTCCAGTAGTCATGTATGGATGTGAGACTTGGACTATAAAGAAAGCTGAGTGCTGAAGAATTGATTCTTTTGAACTGTGGTGTTGGAGAAAACTCTTGAGAGTCCCTTGGACTGCAAGGAGATCCAACCAGTCTATCCATCAGAAATCAGTCTTGAATATTCAGTGGAAGGACTAATGCTAAAGCTGAAACTCCAATCCTTTGGCCACTTGATGAAAAGAACTGACTCACTGGAAAAGACCCTGATGCTGGGAAAGACTGAAGGCGGGAGGAGAAAGAGACAACAGAGGATGAGATGGTTGGATGCCATCACCAACTCAATGGACATGAGTCTGAGCAAGCTCCAGGAGTTGGAGATGGACGGGGAAGCCTGGCATGCGGCAGTCCATGGGGTCACTAGGAGATGGACACGACTTAGTGACTGAACTGAAGAGGTCATGAGCTGCAACTAAAGATGCCGCATGCCACAACAAAGATCGAGGCTCACACGTGCCACAGCAAAGACCCAGCTCAGCCAAATAAATTTTTTTTAAAAGAATGAAAGAAAGAAATGCACAGTTTGAAGCTGACCCCCAGACCTACTTGGTTAGACCCTCTGGGGCTCCCTGCTGATTCCCAGGAGGACCACAGTTTCACGGGACTCCTTCCATGCATCATGCCAGCCTTCACAGATACCCCCAGACCCATAAGCCTGCTTCTGTCCTGCTGTTTCCTGACTAACTGAGGAAGACTGCAGAGGATCAACACTGGGAGCTGCTGTAGGTACTGACTTCAGGTACTGACACATCACTCTTCCAGGTTCCAGAACACACTGGGGTTGGTGAGTCAGGGAAGGAGACTATGAAAGCCGGAAAGCATCAGTGAGATCACAAAAAACAAAAAAAAAAAAAAAAAAAAAAACACCTTCTTTTTGCAAAGAAGGAAACTGACATCATTAAAAGAAAAAAAAAGAAAAATCCATACTTGGTCAAATTCCAGAGTAGGTCACTGTTGGGTTTTTTCCTATTTTTTCCCATCTTAATCAAAATTGTATGAAAAGGAAGTGGAGGAGGAAAAGCCTCCTGGCAGGAGGTAGAAAGAGAAGGGCTTGGTAGTTGGAAAGGTGAGAATAATGTGTTCTTGCAGTAACGGAAGAGGAGGCAGCAGGGGCAGAGACAGTCGGCCCGAACTCCCAGTTAATAACTGTTGAGTCCTCCGCCCTTCCCCTGTCATCTCAGAGTAGCTCTGGCCCCTGCAGAGTCTGCGGGCCTGAGGCAACTCTGGCGGACACAGCCATCAGCTATGGACAATCAGGGAAACATCACTGGCCGTATTTTTCTCTCTTTCCTTTTGGAAAAGAAAAGCAAGAGCATTATAAATCTTGGATTATAGCATCTTCCACATGCTTTTATTCAGCAAGATCATCATTCAGGGGAAAACTTTATGTTCTACACACAAGCACACACACACACACACACACGTAACAGCTACAGATAGATATACACAGATCGATATACACATGCACATATATGCATACATGCACAGAGATGCACATATGTATTCACCCATGCACACACATATACAACATACATAGAGATATATTTCAACCCCTCAGTCACATGGATCAATTAATCAGCATGACCCATGACCCAAGTTAGACCAAGGAGATTCAATTCTGGGATTTGGAACTGGGACCTCTGAGAAGGAAACTCCTTTTATTATATTTGAAACAAAGAAGTCATAAACCTGAAGTTGCTGGGGCTGTCATGCCAAGAAAGCCCACCAACACAGACGAAAGTAGAGCCAAGACTATGAAATGGAGCCCTGATGTCATGAAGACTCTGGATCCAGCTGTACCTGAAGCCTTGGAGTTTCTACTTATATGAATAAAGTCCTCTCTGTTTGCCTCACACCAAATGAAACTGGGTTCTTAACATGTGCAAACATGAATCCTTGGTAATATATCCTCCAAGCCTGTATTTCTTCATACTATAATTTCTATTTGTTTTTCATCTCATATGGTTGTGCTGAGGTTTAATCAAGATGCAGCAATAAATAGAAAGTGTTCTCATGCCAGTTTCTCTTAAGGAAGAAACTCAGCTAGATTAGATCAGAGGTTGTGGCACAATCACGTTCCTCAAACATGCCATGTCTCACCCTGTATTTCCCAGCCACCAACAGATAGTGCGGCCATATGACCAGTCCTGTCCAATGTTGAGCTGTGGTCAACATTGCAGAGCTGGGGTGCTACCCTCCATGCCTCTCATCTTTTACCCCAGGGGCCAAGAAGCTTCATGAAGAGGTGATGGCGTCATATCAAAGCAGCCAGAATCACTGAGTTATGGCCCGAAGGACAGCTCCCCTGAGTGTTGCTGGACCCTGCTGTGTGAAGCCACCGGGATTTAGACCGTATTTGCTACCACAGCATAGCTTATCTCCTCTTGTGGGTCTTAGCTGTGGCATGTGGGATCTAGCTCCCTGACCAGGGATCGAACCCAGGGCCCCTGCCTTGGGAGCAAAGAGTCTTGGCCACTGGACCATCAGGGAAGTCCCGCCTAACCCCAATTTACCAACAGAGCTCTCTTCTGAAATAAGACCTCCACAGCCAGATGGGTGAATGTAGTAAACATTAGAGCCTGCACAAAGGGCGACTCGTCCAAGGAGGTGGACATGCCACCCCCAAGATCAACTTCAGGCCCTTGTGCAGAAGGCCCACCCCTCCCAACTCCCAAGAGTCTACCTGAAACCTGTCTCTTGCAAATAAGGTAGGCCAGGTTTAGATGTCAACCAGAGGGAATCCATGGCCAGGAGGAGGGCAGAGGTTGACAATGCTTTGCCAATGCTCTGAGCATTAAATATGCAATACTAATTCATCACTATGACTCGGGAAACCCACGATGACTCAGAAAACCCCTTACTCCATGCTGCAACTCATGTGTGGCCCCCCTCAGTCATGACACCCCCACCTCATTGACCATCCAACAGTTTCTGGAATATCTGAGTTTCATCACTTCCTCAGGACTTGTACACAGCTATTGCCTCTGTTCAAATGCTCTTCACATGGTTGGCTCCTTTTCATTTTTCAGGTCTGAGCATTCATGACATGTTCTTTGATGGGTCTCCTCAACTTCTCTTTTGGAAGCAAGTCCCCTCAATGCTGTCCCTCTCAGCATCCTTCCTGATTTCTCCTCCTCCTCCCCCACACCTTCCTCTTCCTCTTCTTCTTCATCAGCATAACTAACATTGATTGTTTGTTTCCTATGCGGTGGGTGGGACTCTAATCTGTCTACATGGATTATCCTGTTGAATCTAGCAACAATCCTAGGTACCAACTGGGAATCTTAATTTCACCAACAGACATGACTCATTTGAAAAACTCTACTGCAGATCTTTCAATAGAAACTCTTCAGGCCAGGAGGGAATGGCAAGACATACTTAAAGTGATGAAAGATAATAACCTTCAGCCAAGACTACTGTACCCAGCAAGGATCTCATTCAAATATGAAGGAGAAATCAAAAAGCTTTACAGACAAGCAAAAGCTGAGAGAATTCAGCACCACCAAACCAGCTCTCCAACAAATACTAAAGGATAGACTTTAGAAAGGAAACACAAAAAGGACGTATAAACCCGAACCCAAAACAATAAAGTAAATGGCAACAGGAGCATACTTATCAATAATTACCTTAAATGTAAATGGGTTGAATGCCCCAACCAAAAGGCAAAGACTGGCTGAATGGATACAAAAACAAGATCCCTATATATGCTGCCTACAAGAGACCCACCTCAAAACAACGGACACATACAGACTAAAAGTGAAGGGCTGGAAAAATATATTCCATGCAAATAAAGACCAAAAGAAAGTAGGAGTAGCAATACTCATATCTGATAAAATAGACTTTAAAACAAAGGCTGTGAAAAGGGACAAAGAAGGCCACTACATAATGATTAAAGGATCAATCCAAGAAGAAGATATAACAATTATAAATATATATGCACCCAACATAGGAGCACCGCAATATGTAAGACAATTGCTAACAAGCATGAAAGGGGAAATTAATAATAACACAATAATAGTGGGAGACTTTAATACCCCACTCACACCTATGGACAGATCAACTAAGCAGAAAATTAACAAAGAAACGCAAACGTTAAATGATACAATTGACCAGTTAGACCTAATTGATATCTACAGGACATTTCACCCCAAAACAATGAATTTCACCTTTTACTCAAGTGCACACGGAACCTTTTCCAGGATAGATCACATTCTGGGTCATAAATCTAACCTTGATAAATTCAAAAAAATGGAAATTATCCCAAGCATCTTCTCTGACCATAATGCACTAAGGTTAGATCTCAATTATAGGAGAAAAACTATTAAAAACTCCAACATTTGGAGGCTGAACAATACCCTACTGAATAATCAACAAATCACAGAAGAAATCAAAAAGAAATCAAATTATGCATCGAAACGAATGAAAATGAAAACACAACAACACAGAACCTTTGGGACACTTTAAGAGCAGTCCTAAGAGGAAAGTTCATAGCAATACAGGCATACCTCAAGAAACAAGAAAAAAATCAAATAAATAACCTAACTCTACACCTAAAGCAACTAGAAAAGGAAGAAATAGAGAACCCCAGAGTTAGTAGAAGGAAAGAAATCCTAAAAATTAGGGCAGAAATAAATGCAAAAGAAACAAAAGAGACCATAGCAAAAATCAACAAAGCAAAAAGCTGGTTCTTTGAAAGGATAAATAAAATTGACAAACCATTAGCCAGACTCATCAAGAAACAAAGAGAAAAAAATCAAATCAACAAAATTAGAAATGAAAATGGAGAGATCACGACAGACAACACAGAAATACAAAGAATCATAAGAGACTACTATCAGCAATTATATGCCAACAAAATGGACAACTTGGAAGAAATGGACAAATTCTTAGAAAAGTACAATTTTCCAAAACTGAACCAGGAAGAAACAGAAAATCTTAACAGACCCATCACAAGCACGGAAATTGAAACTGTAATCAGAAATCTTCCAGCAAACAAAAGCCCAGGTCCAGACGGCTTCACAGCTGAATTCTACCAAAAATTCCGAGAAGAGCTAACACCTATCTTACTGAAGCTATTCCAGAAAATTGCAGAGGACGGTAAACTTCCAAACTCATTCTATGAGGCCACCATCACCCTAATACCAAAACCTGACAAAGACACCACAAAAAAGAAAGCTACAGGCCAATATCACTGATGAACATAGACGCAAAAATCCTCAACAAAATCCTAGCAATCAGAATCCAGCAACACATTAAAAAGATCATACACAATGACCAAGTGGGCTTTATCCCAGGGATGCAAGGATTCTTCAATATCCGCAAGTCAATCAATGTAATTCATCACATTAACAAACTCAGAAATAAAAATCATATGATTATCTCAATAGATGCAGAAAAAGCCTTTGACAAAATTCAGTATCCATTTATGATAAAAACTCTCCAGAAAGCAGGAATAGAAGGAACATACCTCAACATAATAAAAGCTATATATGACAAACCCACAGCTAACATTATCCTCAATGGCGAAAAATTGAAACCATTTCCCCTAAAGTCAGGAACAAGACAAGGGTGTCCACTTTCACCACTACTCTTCAACATCGTACTGGAAGTTTTGGCCACAGCAATCAGAGCAGAAAAAGAAATACAAGGAATCCAAATTGGAAAAGAAGAAGTAAAACTCTCACTGTTTGCAGATGACATGATCCTCTACATAGAAAATCCTAAAGACTCGACCAGAAAACTACTAGAGCTAATCAATGAATATAGTAAAGTTGCAGGATATAAAATCAACACTCAGAAATCCCTTGCATTCCTATACACTAACAATGAGAAAGTAGAAAAAAAAGTTAAGGAAACAATTCCATTCACCATTGCAACGAAAAGAATAAAATACTTAGGAATATTCCTACCTAAAGAAACTAAAGACCTATATATCGAAAACTATAAAACACTGATGAAAGAAATCAAAGAGGACACTAATAGATGGAGAAATATACCATGCTCATGGGTCGGAAGAGTCAATATAGTGAAAATGAGTATTCTACCTAAAGCAATCTACAGATTCAATGCAATTCCCATCAAGCTACCAGCAGTATTTTTCACAGAACTAGATCAAATAATCTCAAGATTTGTATGGAAATACAAAAAGCCTCGAATAGCCAAAGAAATCTTGAGAAAGAAGAATGGAACTGGAGGAATCAACTTGCCTGACTTCAGGCTCTACTACAAAGCCACAGTCATTAAGACAGTATGGTACTGGCACAAAGACAGAAATATAGATGAATGGAACAAAATAGAAAGCCCTGAGATTAACCCACACACCTATGGACACCTTATCTTAGACAAAGGAGGCAAGAATATACAATGGAGTAAAGACAGTCTCTTTAACAGGTGGTGCTGGGAAAACTGGTCAACCACTTGTAAAAGAATGAAACTAGACCCCTTTCTAACACCATACACAAAAATAAACTCAAAATGGATTAAAGATCTAAATGTAAGACCAGAAACTATAAAACTCCTAGAGGAGAACATAGGCAAAACACTCTCCGACATAAATCACAGCAGGATCCTCTATGATCCACCTCCCAGTATACTGGAAATAAAAGCAAAGATAAACAAATGGGATCTAATTAAAATTAAAAGCTTCTGCACAACAAAGGAAACTACAAGCAAGGTGAAAAGACAGCCTTCTGAATGGGAGAAAACAATAGCAAATGAAACAACTGACAAACAACTAATCTCAAAGTTATATAAGCAACTTATACAGCTCAACTCCAGAAAAATAAATGATCCAATAAAAAAATGGGCCAAAGAACTAAATAGGCATTTCTCCAAAGAAGACATACGGATGGCTAACAAACACATGAAAAGATGCTCAACATCACTCATTATCAGAGAAATGCAAATCAAGACCACAATGAGGTACCATTTCACACCAGTCAGAATAGCTGCGATCCAAAAGTCTACAAGCAATAAATGCTGGAGAGGATGTGAAGAAAAGGGAACCCTCTTACACTGCTGGTGGGAATGCAAACTAGTACAGCCATTATGGAAAACAGTGTGGAGATTCCTTTAAAAATTGCAAATAGAACTGCCTTATGACCCAGCAATCCCCCTGCTGGGCATACACACCGAGGAAACCAGAATTGAAAGAGACACATGTACCCCAATGTTCATTGCAGTGCTGTTTATAATAGCCAGGACATGGAAGCAACCTAGATGTCCATCAGCAGATGAATGGATAAGAAAGCTGTGGTACATATACACTATGGAATACTACTCAGCCCTAAAAAGAATAAATTCGACTCAGTTCTAATGAGATGGATGAAATTGGAACCAATTATACAGAGTGAAGTAAGCCAGAAAGAAAAACACCAATACAGTATACTGACACATATATATGGAATTTAGAAGACAGTAATGATGACCCTGTATGTGAGACAACCAAGAGACACAGAGGTATAGAGTGGACTTTTGGACTCTGAGGGAGAGGGAAAGGGTGGGATGGTTTGGGAGAATGGCAATGAAACGTATATTTTCGTGTAAGAAACGAAGTGCCAATCTATGTTCAATGTAGGATGCAGGATGCATGGGGCTGATGCACAGGATGATTCAAGTAGAGGATGTGGGGTGGGAGGTGGGAGGGGGCTTCGTCATTGGGAGATTGTGTTCACCTATGGCTGATTCGTGTCAATGTATGGCAAAACAAATACAGTATTGTAATTTAAAATAAATAAATAAATTAATTTAAAAAAAGAAAAAGAAAAATCTGATGCTGGGAAAGATTGAAGGCAGGAGGAGAAGGGGATGACAGAGGATGAGATGGTCAGATGGCATCACTGACTCGATAGACATGAATTTGAATAAGCTCCAGGAGTTGGTGATGGACAGGGAGGCCTGGCATGCTGCAGTTCATGGGGTCACAAAGAGTCAGACACAAAGCTTATTTAGGACAAAAGTACATGTATTGGAGGGGTATTTGGTAACTCACAAAATAAGTAGGATGCCTAGAACCAAGCAGGACTGGATGGTCAGAGTCCCAGCCCCAAACCATAGGCAGAAACTGTCTAAGAACAGCTGCCACCAATGCTGGGCATGGGCCACCACCTAGAACCAAGCAGGACTGGACAGTCAGAGTCCCAGCCCCAAACCACAGGCAGAAACTGTCTACGAACAGCTGCCACCAATGCTGAACACGGGCCACCATGGTTGTCGCGGCCACCCCCAGATCGCGATGCACTGGCTGCCTTGGTCAGCTCTAACTGCTCTTGCACCTCTGAGGCACTTCCTTGCTTGAGTCCAAGTCTTCAGCAGGTGTATCCAATTTTCTAAGCTAAGACCAAGGCCCTTCCCTGGGGCAGGATAACATCGGGCAATGTCAGCCCACATGGATGGCAGCAGGGCTGCCTGGTGAGATGCCTGGTGGGAGATTCCCAAAGCAGAAGGAGCTTCAGATGCTGCCCAGCTCTAAAAGTGGTGAATGCTCACTCACCTTGAAGCAGACAGAACATTCAGGTCTCAGTTTTTAAAAACTCCTTTCCAACACCAATGACACCCCTACTAAAAAAAAAAGTATGATGAGCAAATGTTTAAAGACTACCCATTTGAAAAGGAGGTCCGATTTTTATCCTGACAAGGGCACCCACACTTTCCAGTCTCATTCTACTGATGAGGACGGGCAGGGAGGTTTACCAGGTGGATGTGTGCAACCTGAGTTTCTCATGTTCGTGTAGCTTCTGATAGAGGTAATGCCAGACAGGTGAACCTTCTAGGTTCTGCTATACAACCTGTGATCCTGGAACCAACAGCAGTGTCACCTGGGAGCTTGTTAGACATGCATCTTCTCAGGTCCCACTACAGCCTACTGAATCCATATCTGCATTTCAGCCAAATCCCCAGTGATTCATGAAAAGTTTGGAATGTACTGTGGTAGCCCAGTGATTCTCAACCTCACCTACAGGTCAGAATCACAAATGCAATTTGTACAAATTATGAATGCTGAAGGGGCTTCCCAGGTGACTCAGTGGTAAATAACTCTCCTGTCAATGCAGGAGACATGGGTTGGATCCCTGGGTCAGGAAGATCTCTTGGAGGAGGAAACAGAAACCCACTCCAGTATTCTTGCCTGGAAAATTTCATAGACAGAGGAGCCTGGTGGGCTACAGTATACGGGGTCGAAAAGGGACTTGACTGAACACACATCGATGCTGAAACTTCAGGAAGGCCAATGCAATGCTGAGATTCCACTCTGACTATTGGGAGGTGTGGCCTCGTGTGGAGTATTTTGAATACTCCACAGATAACTCTAATGAAAATCCAAGTCAAGAACTGCTTAGAAAGACATGATTCCGTCCAATCTAGAGTACCCTTGGATTAAAAATAAATAAATAACATTCTTAGGAAAATTGTGTCAACCCAGGAAGTCATTTTTCAACAATCCCCTCCTAAAGGCTCCTTGAGCATCTAGAGGTCCATTCCTGGTCATGCAATTCTGAAAATCAAAGGGCGCTGATGAAGTCTCTAGACTTCAGTGCCTTAATTATTTCTTCCTACAAGTGTCCAAGTTTAATAAACCCTAGAGGTCACAGGGTCTAACCCGCTCGTTTTACAGATGAGAAAACTGAGGCACAGAGAAAGGAAATGAGTTTTCAAGCAAAACCGAGGATCTGAACTCCAACTTTCCAATTTCCCAGGCAGCTCCTTTCCACCATGCACACTCCTTCTCCAGCGACAGGCACTTATGAGGAAGGATGTTTGATGAGCGCATGGTCAAAAGTTCATCACCAAAACGTTTATTATTAATAATAAGGTTAAAAGCTTCAAACCCAATCCAGTGCTGGTGGCTCCCATGAAAGCCATTTCTCAGTCTGTTCTCATCTAATTACTGGTAGGTACAGTAATTGGAAACAGGCTATATCCGATGGGCAGGGTTTCAGGAAATGGAAATCTCTAATACAATTCTGCCTGGGAAGGGTCAGCTGCCACCATCACGCGCAGCTGGGACTCTCACAAGGTCTGCGCTGGAGAGAGGAAAAGGGAGCGCATTCCAGGAGAAGCGGGGAAACAGACATAAAAGACAAGATGGCTGAGGCTGGGGAGAATCATGGTCCCACCAGGAAAGCAAGCGCCAAGGGCACTCGGTCGTCCAGTCCTCCAGGCGCCGTTACTGTGTCCACGTTATAGAAGCCCCCCCATGAGTGTGGTTGGTGGTGGTCTTGAAGTCACACTTACTAAGTAGGTGGTGCTGGTACAAAGTGGCAGGTACTGAACTAAGGACTCTGTTGCCATTACCCCCATTTAATCCTTGTACCCATTCCATGAGATGGCACTGTGCTCAGTCGTGTCTTGACTCTTTGCGACCCCATGGACTGCAGCCTGCCAGGCTCTTCTGTCCATGGAATTTTCCATGCAAGAATACAGGAGTGGGTTGCCATTTTCTTCTCTAAGGAGATGGCAGAGGAGGGAATTGAGGCTTCAGATGGCTTAAGTCACTTTGCCATAGTCCTGCAGACAGGGGGTGGAGCCAGGATGGGGACCCAGAGCTCTGTATCCACTGTGCTCCACTGTCCATCCTTCCTGGATGCAAGTTTCAGCCTGACGGTTGCAGGTGGAGGTGAGCAGAACCCACTAGGTTCCATCGGAGCCGAACGGCAGAGGCCAGTCAGAGGAACGGCAGAGAAAGGAAGGAAAGGGCACTCACAGAGCGAACAGATGCGCCTCTCAAGCGCTCAGAAGATGCCAGCGATGTGAGTTCAGCTGACCCGAGAGCTGCCAATCCCAGCATCTGCCACGGTGCGTGCTGGGACCATGAGACCACCACCGCCACTGGCGCCATCTGGCCTTCCAGTGGCAGAGATTCGCCCCGTTGGCAGCTGAGCGTGCGCTGATGAGCCGGTCTCCAGCGGCTACCGTTTAACAAGCTCATGGCTCGGTGGTTCCCGCGATGGATTACTGGAAGCCCCACGCTTGGGTGCTGATTTTCTGCAAAGCCGGCTGCAGGTGGTTTCCTCGGGTTGCCATCAGCCTTGTTAACAGGCCCTGATCTGTAGATCATCGCTTTCCCATCTGGTGCCCACCAGCTGGGCTGCTGGTGGCTGGGGGATTGATTTTTCAATCTCTCTCTCTCCTTCCCCCCTCCCTCTCTCTCCCATCCTCCCTCTCACTCTCTCTCTTTGCATTTTTATTCCAAACTGACTTTTCTCAGCACTTCAAAACCCCCTACCTCATTTCGTCCCCTTTGGCCCTTATTTTCCACCTCAAATTTGCGTCAGCTAGGTGAGCATATTCCTTCTGGTCTGATCAACCTGGTGATGTAACATCAGCTAATTCAAATCCACTCTCCTTCCAGAGATCACACAGGAGGTTCAGGAAGGGCAATGCAATGCTGAGGTTTGGTGGGGGAGGGAGCAGAAAGGCCGTCTGGATGTGGTATCAGCCATCTGCACCCCACCCCGGGGGCCACTTTTGGCCTCATGATCCCCAAGAATTGTCCACTGCTCACTTTTCATTTTAGGTTGAGGAGACACTGAAGCTGTCAGTACGTTGCTTATCAAAACCCCTCAGGAAACCATTTCTCCCCCTAGTCCAGCGGCCTCAGACAGGGCTCTCTTCTGCCCTCGGCTCCCACAGACACATCTGTGTGGCTGCTTCTCTGCAGCTCAGCCAAGCTCCTCCGAGGATCTCTCTGTGTCTACACTGGGCCTCCTTCCCCTCCAAGTCCCCTCCCTGCGTCTTCTGGGTGAGACAGGGATAGATAAGGGCTTCTTCTCACATGCTTTGTTTCCTCCAAAATATTTCCCCTCTGATCTGAGCCCTTTCTGGTCCCCAAAGGGTCTAGGCTATTAAAACACGAGTAACAGAGCTCCTTTTCCTTCTCCTTTCTGCTGTCACAGGAAGGGATATGGGGAAAGAAAAGATGCACCAACCAATGAGTGGAGGGAGCCAAGAAGGAAAAGGAAAAATAACAAGGTAACATTTTCAAAGTGTGACACTGTCACCGGTTAAGAGGCAGTCTCTGAGACATGAGGTATGTTGCCCAAAGACACAGAACACGTGATTGTGGAGGGATTTGAACTGGAAATTAGCCTCAAGAGGATGAAACATGAACATTCAGACTCCTCTAATCCACTGGGTCCGGCTGTGAGCCAGAATCACCCAGTCTCACGTGGAATGACTTTAACAAGAGCCACTGAAAATTTTCTGTGGTAACTCTGCACTCTTTGGAAATCATTTTCCAGATGAAGACACTAAGGCCCAGAGAGAACAGGCTGTGATAGTTAGTTTGCTGTTGTTTATAATCTACTTCTGTCCAGAAAGAGTGGAGGTCATTCATAACAAGTTCACGGCATCACGGCTAGACCGTGAGGCTCAGGATTCCTTCTTCCAGAAGGCCAACCTGTTTCTCCTCCATCCTGTCCACTCCTGGCAAGGGAAAATTTTATCCCTCTTTTATGATTTGTATCCAATGTATTCCCCAAAATTATCTAGGAGGCCAATAGAGTTAGAAGAGAAATGGAAAAGCTTGTGCCTAGGTGCAACTGCTGTGAGAAAGAAGTGATGAAAGTACACAGTCAGAAGTCATCTGTCTACCAGAGGGCATATGCACGTGTTTGGGGCAAGCAGGCTAAAGATAGGGCTTCCTCAACAGGTGTGGATAAAGAATCCATCTGCCTGCAATTCAGGCGACACAGGAGACGTGGGTTCCATCCCTGGGTTGGGAAGATCCCTGAAGTAGGAAATGGCAACCCATTCCAGGATTCTTGCCTGGGAAACCCCATGTACAGAGGAGCCTGGCGGGCTATAGTCCATAGGGTCACAAAGAGTCAGACACAGCTGAGCACACAGACACACATACACAGGCTAAGGATAATCCCCAAACACGGATATGACCAGTAATTAATTACTTGATTAGTCCTAGGAAACTACTGAACAATGTCACTGAATCCTCCTACGTGTTCACCCCCCACACTCAGACTGGGGATACAGGTTTATATGTCTATAAGACCTCTATGCACCAGGAATTTACATTTTTATGGGAAGACAGATCAAAAATAAAGTTAAACAGGAAAATATACACATTGATTTTTATATGTGAGAAATGACATCAAGAAAGCAAGCAAGAGAATTCCCTGCTGGTCCAGCGGTTAAGACTCTAGTGCAAGGAGCACAAGTTTGATTCCTAGTTGGGGAACCAAGATCCCACATGCTGTACAGCATGGCCAAAATAAAAGAACAACTATACTCCAATAAAAATGAATAAAGAGAATGCAAGCAAGCAAAAGGCTGAGCTAAAGAGGAGACGGCAAACTTTCTAAAAGCAGCCAGATGATAAACATTTTAGGCTTTGAGGGCCATATGGTCTGTGTCCCAGCTACTTGGTTCCACACTTGTAACCCCATCACAGCCAAAGTCAACAGGTGAAGGGGTGGCCAGGGGCTATGAACCAATAAGCGCTGTTTACAAAAACAAGCTGCAGTCACATTGGGCCCACGGAGTTTGGTGGCCCTGAGTTCATGCATGGGGACATCTCTAAGGAGGTGACATTTCAACTGAGACTTGCAGGCTCTTCAGGAAAAGCAGCCATAGGAATTGAGGGGACAGCCTCAGGGGACATCAGAGGAGCCCAGGTCAGGCGAGCCTGGGCAGCGAGACAGCGGATGGAGGCTGGTGAGGAGCTGCAGGGCTGGAAGCCTCGCCAAGGACCCTATCAGTGGGCTGTGGAAGCAGTGGGAATTTTTATTCCAAGCGCAACAGAAAATCATGGACATGTGTAAGTAACGAATTGACAGAACCTGAGCGACTTTCATCCTAAAAGCATCCCCCCTTTTCAAGCTGCCTTGTGAGACGGTATGGGAGACACGAGTGCTCACACACACCAGTGAAGAGCTTCTGAGCAAGATGATGGTGGGGCCTGGTGATGGACAGGGGAGCGGCGTTAGAGACGTGGTCAGAGATAAAACCGCAGCTCCGGGGCGGATTGCACGTGGAAGGGAGGAAAGGACAGACTCGACGATGATGGCCAGGTCTCTGACCTGAGCAGGTGCAGGGATGGACCACACTGTCCCCTTCGCTCTGAGATGCTGTATTTCTATACATGAGGGAGACCATGATGACACAGTGGATGGGTAAGTCACCAAAAGAAAAAAATATATATCAGCTGCAAGTTCAGTTCAGTTCAGTCGCTTATCGTATCCGACTGTCTGCGGCCCCATGGACCGCAGCACGCCAGGCTTCCCTGTCCATCACCAACTCCCAGAGTTTGCTCAAACTCATGTCCATTGAGTCGGTGATGCCATCCAACCATCTTGTCCTCTGTCATCCCCCTTCTCCTCCTGCCTTCAATCTTTCCCGGCATCAGGGTCTTTTCCAATGAGTCAGTTCTTCGCATTGGGTGACCAAAGGATTGGAGTTTCAGCTTCAGTATCAGACCTTCCAATGAACACCCAGGACTGATTTCCTTTAGAAGTGACTACAGGTATTCAAGGCTATTCATCGCCTCAGTCAATCTTAATTAAGCACTAACTGTGTGCCTGGCACAAAGCAGGATTTTTGGCTCCACATGGATGGAGTGGGCAGTTTACTGAGAAATCAGGACAGGAACCGAGGACCGCAGGCCTCCTCTGGCCCTGCCGCTCCACCTCCTCCACCCCCATTTGTCTCAGGTTCCCGAACATCAGACAATCTCCACCTCCCTCCACCCCCATTTGTCTCAGGTTCCCGAACATCAGACAATCAGAAGGGCAATGAAGACAAAAGCGGGGGCTGCAGAAGGACAGGAGTGGCTTATCAGCATTGGCTACGCTGGTGGAGAAGCTAGGGAGTTTTTAAAAGTTTAACTTTTAAATGAAACAGAACTGCCACCTTTATTATCTTTAAGTAAAAGCTAGGCCTGATTGAGTGCTTTAAATGCCAGCCCTGCAGAGAGCCTCTGGAGGGGTTCTCTGCTTCGTTTCTGATGTATTTTGTGTTTTTTTTTCTTAAGAGGAAAGAAAGGCCTTGGGGTGGACATATCTGCTTAGGGAGTCCTGGGTTCCAGGCCCACACTGCCCACCAGAGAGGACGCCTGAGTTTGATGCTTATCTAGCCACAGGCCCTCATAGGACCTTGGTGGACCATCTGCAAACTTGGAGAGGGAGCAGTCGTGCTCCAAGGCCCTGGAGTCTGGCCTGTGCCGTAAATCTCTTCTATCGGGTGATGTAATTGCCCACAGTCGTTTGGCCCAAATGATCCGAGGCTCGTGTAAATCATGCCCTCTCTTGGGGACCCATGAATCACAGCCCAGAGAACCAAAAGGCCTTTCCCGTAAACTCGGGGCATGCAGAGCCAACTTCTGTCCATCTGGCAGAGAAGGCCGGGCGCAGGCATGAACCTCCCTGAGTTTAGGATGAGACCCAGGACTGGCACAGACTCGCCTTCATCACCATCTTCCCTGGGGGCTGTGGACTGCGTCGTCTGAGTCATTTCTGACCACCTGACCACCCCCCCAAACCCACAGACCTCTTCTCCTCCTCGCCATGTCCCACTGACCGTGACCTAACCCTCCATACAGCCTCATCCCGTGAAATATTGTCACTTGCACTCGTTGGCTTCATTTCTTCATCTGATGTTTATGAAGCCCCTACAACATGCCGGACACACAGTACACAAAGCTGGAGAGCCGGGACCAAGAAGACAGACACACGTGCCCACCAGGAGCCCGCAGTCTGCTCAGGGGCAGCACTGAAGTCTGTTTAAAATCACAACTTGTTAAACGGTGCTATGATGGGAGTTCAGGCGGAGTGAGACGCGAGAGACAGACGGGGGAACCGGGAGACAGGAGATGTGAGAGGAGCACAGGCCCGGGAGGCAGGTCAAACGGGGCCAGGGACACCGGCTGGTGGCAATGCCGGTGGTGTGGGGTTTAGGACAGATGGGGCCAGGGGACGCCCGGCTGGTGCCCACGCCGGTGGTGTGGGGTTTTAACCTAGGTGCAATCTTATTTTATTTTAAACTATTCACTTTGGCGGTGCTGAGGCTTCACTGCTGCACAGGCTTCTACTGCAGTGGCTCCTCTTGTTGCAGAACACAGGCCCTGCTTCCATAACTGTGGTTCCTGGGCTCCCGGGCATGAGTAGGTCAGTAGTTGTGACCCGCTGGTTTGTTCTTCCATGAAATGTGGGATCTTCCCAGACCAGGGATCAAGCCTGCATATTCTGCATTGGTGGGTGGATTCTTTACCACTCAGCCCCCAGGGGATCCCTATCATACCATTTTGAATGCCATTTATGGAGGGGTGATTGGTTTCCTAGGGCAGCTTAAACTACAAAAATGTACTCTCTCACAGTTCCAGAAGGTGAAATCCAAAACCCAGCTGTTGGCAGGGCCGTGCTCCCTCTGAAGGCTCTAGGGTCCTCCCTTCCTGCTTCATCCCAGCTTCTCTGAGCTGCTGGTGATCCCTGACTTTCCCTGGCTTTCAGTCATTAAAGCAGTCCGCCACGGCCTTCATGTGGCTTCCTTCTCTCGATGTCTCTCCATGCCCTCTTCTCATAAGGACACCAGTCACTGGGTTTAAGGCCCACCTTAACCTAGTATAACCCCATTTTAGTTACAAGTACCTTATTTCTATGGGAGGTCACATTCTGAAGTTCCAGATAGGCATGAGTTTGTGGGGTGGGTGGAGTGCTCTTCAACTCTCTGCAGGATTTGCGGTAGAGAAGTATGATGGGTTTAGTGTGAGAATGGATTAGAATGAGGGAAACAGAAGCCTGGAGTCGGTGGGAAGCAGTGGGGATTTGATGGAGAGAATGGGACCAATCTAGAATCTGTTTGGGGGACTTCCTGGCAGTCCAGTGGTTAGAACCCTTCGCTTTCACTGCTGAGGGCCTCAGTGTTCAATCCCTGGTCTGGGAACTAAGATCCCACAAGTGCCCAGCCCAGCCAAAAAGTAAAACCAGATCTAAGGGTTGAGCTGACATAGTTGACCAGGGGTTGGATGTGAGGGACAAACATGAGAGGCTGAGAGCGCCTCCTGTCCTTGGACACTGGTCATCAGCTGGCTATAGTCCTACATGCACGTTAGGGCACAAGGTGGCCCCTTCTCCCCCGGCACCAGTGAGGGCTCAGGAAATGCCCCTGGGTAGATGGATGCTCCCAGAGCAAGCATTTCTCTTGCCAGGACAGGCATCCCTTGGAAACTGAGTACAAGGCCTCTTTCTCCACTTTGCAGCTAACACCTCCAGTCTCCGTCTCCAGCTAGGATAGTGGTTTTTCCCAGTAGGAGAGGTGGAGAATAGACATGTGCTCCCTGCCCTGGCCCCTGTTTCCAGGGCATCCCCAGGGGCCTCTGGCTGAGCGTTCAGGCAATTGCAGTCGCTGCAGTTTCCATGTCTGTCTGCCCATCAGCCCAAGGGGCCTCCGGGGGTTAGAAGCAGAGGTGCATGTCTAACTCCTCTGTTTTGGCAGAGAACTGGTCCCAAGAGGTAGGAAGGAGCAGGAAGAGAATGCTAGGTCCTCAGACCCTGTAGGGTCCCTGACCAGAAAGACCCTGAGTCAAAACATGGGCAACAGAAGGAGGCAGGGGAAAGAAACTGGACGTAGACATCAAAATAAAATCTGTCTCCACCAAAGGTTTCTCTGAGGCAGCTTTCCAGGGGACTGGCTTGGAGAAAGTGTTGCTGTT
Organism: Nanger dama; assembly: GCA_917880005.1. Taxonomy (NCBI): domain Eukaryota; kingdom Metazoa; phylum Chordata; class Mammalia; order Artiodactyla; family Bovidae; genus Nanger; species Nanger dama. The sequence continues at coordinate 16,669,141 of CAKJTW010000026.1, forward strand.
CAGTCGTTCAGCTGTGTCTGACTCCTTGTGACCCCATGCCAGCACGCCAGCCTTCCCTGTCCTTCACTATCTCCCAGAGTTTGCTCAAACTCATGTCCATTGAGTCAGTGATGCCATCCAACCATCTCATCTGTTGTCCCCTTCTCCTCCTGCCTTCAATCTTTGCCAGCATCAGGGTCTTTTCCAATGAGTCATTTCTTTGCATTGGAGTTTCAGCTTCAACATCAGTCCTTCCAATGAATATTCAGGGTTGATTTCCTTTAGGATGGACTAATTGGATGTCCTTGCAGTCCAAGGGACTCTCAAGAGTCTTCTCCAAGACCACAGTTCAAAAGCATCGATTTTTCAGCACTCAGCCTTCTTTATAGTCCAACTCTCACAACCATACATGACCACTGAAAAAACCATAGCTTTGATTAGATGGACCTTTGTCAGCAAAGTGATGTCTCCAATTTTTAATATGCTGTCTAGGGAGAAAGGGTACAGCTGCATTTGTTCCTTGACAAGCAACCTTGAAGCAATTTTATAACCTTGAAAGGAACCTGTGACCATGGGACAACAGTGGCTTCTGGGAGGTGGCCAAAGGCAGGAGAGGATAGCCCACATGCACACACGTGTTCACACGCACGGCCGTTCCCACACACCACACATTGCTCAGCAGGCTGTCTTTTAATCTTGTGCATTGAGAATGTTGGTGCTATGAAAATTGAACCTAAATTGGTTGAAGCCACCAGATCGAAGTTCCAGATGACAAGAAGTACAGGGGACAAAGGAACAGGCTGTAAGGAACCCTGAAGACACCAACGGCCAGAGCCAGGTGGAGGGAACCACAGAGTAACTGACCAGACTGCTTAAATAAGGATGTTGCAGTGGGAAAGAGAGAGGGAGAAGAAAAGACAGCTCAAGAGAAACTGAAAAGATTTTGCTGCCATGCGTGGCTCTTACTTGGATGCTGACCAACTGTTAAAAAAAAAAAAAATTGAGGCAATTGAAGATGGACTAGAGTGAGTCCTGAGGTTTTCAGGTGTGATAATAACATTGTGATTATGGTTTTAAAACAGAGCCATTATCCTTTAGAGCTTCCTCCCAAAATACTTATGGATGACATGATACAACATCAGGGATTTGCTCTGAAATAATCCATAGATGGTGGAGCAGAGAGGATACAGATGGAATGGAATTGGCCCTGGGTTGGCAGCTGTTGAATGGAGGTGATGGAAGCGTGGGGCTTGTCACGCTATTGTCTCACTTGCGTGTGTGAAATTTTCTGTGATGAACAGGAGTTTTTCTAAAAGATCCTTGACCTGCAGACTCCCAGCTCGCCACTGCCCAGCTCCTGGAAGCTGCATTCGTAACACGACCCCTCTGTCATCCTCACCTTCAGAGGCATCACCATCTCCAACCCACCTGCCCTCTCCTTCACTGGTCCCCTTCATGTTCCCCGTGGGCTCTGCCGGAGTCCTCAGGCTCTGGACAATTGCCCTCATGAAGACTGTCATGGTGGAAATCGTCTGCCAATGACTTTTCAAATTAACATTTCAGACAAGACCATTACACAACTAATCCAATGAGGGATTAGAGAAAAGGATGCTGGAGACCAGCAAATAAGCAGGGACCTGTAGCTGCAGAGCAGAAGCTGGGAGGAGAAAGTGCAGCCTGGCCAACGTGCCTATGACCCATGTTACCAAGACAGGAGACCCTTTCAGAATCTTAATGGAGCATCTTGATCCCCACAGAGCATCTGTGATGCTCAGAGATGCTGGTGGCAAGAACCACACCAACTGACACCCCTGTAGACGTGACCCCTGCATCTGCAGCTCTCAGGGCCTCTGTGGACCCCATAGGGATCCTCCAGAGAGCTCGGCCGCTATGGTTGAAGGCCAGGGAAAAATAAGGAAGACATTCCTCCTTGGTTGCCTAGCCCAGAGCAGCCTGGAGGTTAGAAGCTCTAGAAGCTGGGGAAAGAGCCAGTTTCATGAGTCAGTTTCCTGGGTCTCAAACAGCAGCAGCCAAGGTACCCAGTGGTCCAAACCCTCTCTGGATGTAGGTTCCCCCACCCATACGCCCCAGGCTGTCTGAACCCTCCACCACGCTTCCAGGAGCAGCTCACTGCCCTTCCCTGCCTCCTCCTCCTCCCCTTCTTCCTCCTCCCCTTCCTCTTCTTCCTGCTCATCCCTCACCACTGGGCACCTCCAGCCTTTCGGCTGCTTCTGAACCCCATCCTGCACAACCACCACCTTCTCACCCACTCACTGGCTTCCAAGGTGCTGCCACCACCCTAGCCAGCTGCCTGCTAGAAGCCACGCCCAGGAGGCACTGCTCCGCCCCCCCTCAACCCCCCAGGGATTTGATGAGCTCCTACTGATTGCAGGATCCAGCCAGGCCCTGAAGGGAAGAGGAACAGAAAACAAATATTCCAAGACAGGTTCTCTTTCCCAGGAAACTCACCCCTCAGGGAGGAGCCCATAGGCACACTGGGGCCAGTGCAGGGAGCCCCTCTGATGTTCATCACAGCAGCCCAAAGCTCCCACCTGTACTTGTACCTGGCCTGGGGTCCCCATTCCCCAGGGCTCATACTGGCAATGGTGGGGCCAGAGCTGGTCCATGAGATGTCCAAGGCAACAGCAGCCACATGTGAGCAGTAAAGAGAAAGAGGGGGCAAAGCAGATCGAAGGTGTCAGGAGTTTCAGGCAGAATGGAATTTCTGAGGGCCCTGAGACACCCAAACCTCTCTGCTGCTGCTGCTGCTGCTGCTAAGTCGCTTCTCTATCAGTGGCCTTTGAAGCTGCACCAGCAACTGCAGGGTGCTAGCGCCCTCTAGTGGATGGAGGGGCCAGGATTCACCTGGACCTTCTTCCCTTAACATTCCCAGGGAGGTGCCAGCCCAGGGCAAAACCGCAACCAGCGTTCCAGCCTCAGCATCACTGCCCTGGCCCTTCCTCAGCATCTCCGCATCTTCCCACCAGTCCCAGATGCGGTTCCCATTCCCCCTACAGCCCTTCCCAGCTTGCTCTGTGGATCTCAGTGTTCCTAAGGTACAGACTTGACGCTGTAAGACTGACTGTGACAGCCTTGTCAGAAGGAAGTCAGTTTAGAGCTGGCAAAGTCTTTGCTAAGAGTGAAGTCCCGATATGACTCAGGCATCCAGGAGGCATTTCTGGGAGACATGGGAGGTCCCATTCTCCTCTTTTGTAGGGCAAGCTGAATTCTAGGGCTCCTGAAACCATCAGCACCCCACCTTCCAGAAGTGAAGAAGTATGCCGGTGGACCATTAAAGGGGAGGAAGCCGGACTGGGGTTCACTGCTTAGCAGCTGCCAAAAGGACCAAAAAGACTTCGAGTCCCGGGCACAGAGCCAAGGAGAAAAGTGATGGCCTGACCTCTGCAGCCACCACCAGCATCCTCAGTGCCCCCAAGACAACAGCCAGTGGCAGGCAGTAAAGGGGCCCTGCTTTGGTCCCCAGGACACACATGTCTCCAACAGTATCAAATCTTTACCTTTATTCTGCCAAAGGGAGGCCAGTCACAACTCAGCCAGTGCACTTCCTGCCCTCAGGGAGCTTTGAGTCCATCAATCAAATGTCAGATCCATCATCCCTGCTACAGTGCCCCTTGTACCTCCCTAGATGGGGGCGGGGGGTGCTCAATCACGTGACTCTGCCCCTCCCTCACAGAGCCCTGGAAGCAGTGACCTCTCCACAGCCCCAGCCCCTGGAGTCGGTATTCAACTTGACACTCAGTCCCAGGTCTTCCTCACAGGGCAGATCTAGAACATCCCCACCCCCGCCCAGTCCCAGCTGCCATCCTCTCTCTGCATAGCAGTTTCATTTCCTCCCCTTCCCCCAGGCCACGTGCACAGAGAAGCAACTATACTCTCTAAACAGCACCGACCCTGATGTTCCACTTCAGTGGTTCCCTGCCTCACGCTCTGGCAGCCTCCGGATTCAGGGGCTGCCCAGCCTCTTCCAGCCCTAAGCCTCTTTAGCAAAACTGGCTCTTTCTCAGCCTCAAGACTCTCAGCCTTGATGTCAACTTGCTCAGAGGAGACTCCCTGAACACACACCTCACAACTACCCTCTCCCACAGCACCCAATAGTTTCATTTACTGTACTCACTACAATCTGTTTACTCCTTTTCAGGGCTCCCCTGGTGGCTCAGATGGTAAAGAACTGGCCTGCAACCCAGGAGGCCTGGGTTTGATCCCTGGGTTGGGAAGATCCCCTGGAGAAGGAATCTTGACAATACTGGCAACCCACTTCAGTATTCTTGCCTGGAGACTTTCACAGACAGAGGAGCCTAATGGGCTACAGTCCATGGGGTTGCAAAGAGTCAGACACGACTGAGGGACACTGACTGACTTACTCCTTTTAGATCTATCTCAGCAACTGGAATGTAAGCTCCAGAGGGCAGGGATGTCAGCACTGTTCGCCTCTGCACCCCCAGCGTCTTGCTGTGTACAGTAGGTGCTCCATGAATACTGGAATGGCTAAATGAAAGGGTCCAGTGCCATAGGAGAGATGCAATAAGGGTTCAGAAGAAGGAACAGTCAGCTCCAGGTGGCCCAAAGGGAAGAGAATAAGATTTAAATATGCAGAAGGGATGACAAAGAAACTCAGAAGCAAAGGCGTGGAGGAGGGAAAGGAGTGGTGGGGTTTGACTGCATGGAAGCGTGAGGGCAAAGAAAGGAGAGGTGGACCTAACAGGCTCTGAAGGTCTTCACAGAGGAGCAGAAAGGCGAATGGAAGATGCACCGCAAGGCAGAGGTGGGCAGGAGACCGGAGAGAGTGACAAAGTGACCAGAGCCTGGACTAGCACAGCGCAAGCTGCAGGAACGAGGCCACAGACAAGCCAAGCCGGGGTTGCAAGAACCACTCCCGCTGCAGCCTCCAGTACCTCACCCTTCTTTCCCTTTCCTCCACTTAGGGGCTTCAACCCGGAGCCTCATTTGCGACAATCGTGAGACGCTCCATTGCTAAGGCGCACCCAAAGGCCCACCAGGAAGCACAAACTCCAGGCCCAGGGTCTGCGTGGCTGCGCCCTCCTTTCAGTCCCACATTAGATGCCCGAGATGAAGTTCCAGCGCCACCGCGTGGTCCAAGCTGGAACCGTGGCCACATCCTGCATCCCGGTGGGGCCGGATTCAAGCCAAGTGCAAGTCACTCAGTCGTGTCCGACTTTGCGACTCCATGTACGCATGGAATTCTCAGGCAAGAATACTGGAGTGTGTTGGGGGCCAGTGTGAGGAACTCCGCCCATGGCAAAGGTCATGAGGAAAAAGAAGCTTGGCATACGCAAAGGCGTGATCAAGCCTCGGGAGATCCCCTGTTCCCGAGCATCTACCCCAAAACCAGAGTACTTTACGGGGAGCTCTCCCCCATAACCATTTCTCTCGGAGAAGGAGTTAACTTGCAGCCCCAATTAATAAAAATTCCTAGGCATGACAAGAGTGTTTCAACTTACAAACTCTGAAGGTTCTCTAGCCTGCCTGATCAGGTTGTCCAGCCGCAGGAGATTGTTTACAGCCTCCCAGCTGTGAGAGGCATGGGATGCTTTAAAACTTTCTAAATATAGACTCTTCTGAGAAGTTAGAAGATTATTAGTATAGTATTAGTGGGTTGATTAGGAATTATATTGGTGAAGGGTTTTTTCATTTGTCATGCCAATAATTACTGCTAATTCCCTGCCTTGGGTGTGACAAGGGTGGCTCAGGTCAAACCTCTCTGCTGACAGACTAGCTTGTGTGACAACCTCTCAACCATAAACAGCACAGAGTTTGGAGTATTAGCATAGGGCTTTTCTCATTTGATTGCCTCCAGGCCTTCATATCCTTAGGCACCTGGGAATATATTAATCAATGTAGTTGGAATATAGAAAAGGAAATATAGTAGTTTTTGATGTTAGCAATACTAGACTTTTTGAGTTAATGAATTTTCTCTTTTGTTATAGACTACTGTACTTTGTTATAAATCACTGTGTCCTTGGTATGCAAAAATGTAACCTTATCACTATCTTAAGACTAAATAGATTGTAAAGGGAACATTGGTGAAGGATTTTCATTTGTTGGACTGATGTTTGCTGCTAAATCTCTATATTCCCTGCCCTTATAATAAATATAACTAGCATATAGGAGAAATAAGTATTAACCTTCAAGCATATAAGAGAAATAAGTATTAACCTTTAAGACTAATCATGTTAAACCTTAGGTTAAGTAAATTCCTTTCTTGATTGTAACTCACTACACCCTCACCCTATAAGAATGCAACTTTATTTGGAGGGTGGTGCCTTGGAAAAATAAGCTTTCTGGTTAACTGACCGGTATCAGAAAGGGCCATAAACTGTCAGCGGACCTCATGGTCAGAAGATGATGTAAAAACTCATAAGACCTTTGTATAATTTTATATGAAACACCTGATTGTGACAAGGGTCAGGTCTGCTGACGCCCGCGTGACTCTGTATTCATCCCTATGTGTAACAAAAGGTATATAAACAAACCTGAAAAATAAATAAATCGGATCAGTTCCGGAAAGACTGATTCCCTCATGTCGTTCCTTCCTGCTCCCCAATTTTCTGGCTGAATTCCCATCTGGAGCGTGGGTGCCCACCATGCAGATGGTGCAAATTCCTTGTCTGGAATTTTATTGGTACCCCACGTACACCAAGTTATTCAGCCCCTTTCTCTCTCTCCTACTATTTTCTGGCCGAATTCCCATCTGGTACATAGGACCCACCAAGCCTACTAACTTTGCCTGGGCTTCTAAGATCGGACCGGGGGGGCCTCGGTGCCTCCTCTCCTTCAGGAGAACGGGAAGACGCCTGCGGCCTTCGTAGGTGGTGATTGGTACCCTGTGTTAACCAAGTTATTTGGCCTCTTTTTTCTCTGCTAAATTCCTAATCCCTCTCTATCTGTAATTAGATAATTTTTCCTAGGACGCCTACTCCGCCCCCACCTTCGAATTACCCTGGATCCACCCGGGCTGGAGCCCAGCAGGAGTGGGTAGCCTTTCCCTTCGCCAGGGGATCTTCCCAACCGAGGGACTGAACCCAGGTCTCCCGCATTGCAGGCAGATTCTTTACCAGATGAGCCACAAGGGAAGCAGTTCAAGCAAAGTTGCCCCTGAAACTCCACGGCCTCAGGAAGGCTGAGGAGGAGGGGGAAGCACAAGACACTAGGGTTAGGACCACGCGGTGACGTGCCCAGAGTCTTGCCAGAATATTCTGGGAACTGCTGCCTGAGAGCGAGAGGGTAGGTAGAAGTAGAAAAAGCAGAGGGTCCCCGGGAAATTTTTCTGAGTCATCAAAAAGGGAAGACCTTTAACAGCGCTAACAGTTAAGAAGCATTTACTATGTATGTGCCAGGCTTGGTATTAAATGATTCGCGAACACTCAGTACTTCCTTGTACGCTCGATTAAGCGGAGGCAATTTATCGGGAAACAGGCTCCAACCACAATTCCTAAGCCGGTGCTCTAGAGCCGGGAGCTGGCAACTACTGAAGCCCCCACACTACAGAGCCGGAGCTCCGCAACCAGAAAAGCCGCTGCAGTAAGAGGTCCACGCACCGCAGTGAGAGAGGAGCCTCTGCTCGCCACAGCTGGAGAAAAGCCTGTGCACAGTGAGGCCATAGCAGAGCCAAGAAAGAAAGAAGAGAGAGGCACCGGGACGGGGCTGGTGAGCGCGTAACTGGGATTCGAACCCACCGGGCTTTAGCCAGATCTGGACACAGAATCACAAAGCGATAAACGCTTTGGCTACAGTCACATCACAAAGGCAACCCGGAAGCCCCCAGACTACCACATGGGACGTTACCTGTTCAATACTAGTTTGGTGGTAGGTGGGGGCTCTGTACCCCCAAGAAAGCTGAGAAGATGGACTCACCTGTGACTTCTGTTCATCACCCAGAGGGTCCACACCTGGGACTGGCCCCCCATCACGCTCAATGCCAGCCCTCCCCCCTCCTTTCCCCTCCCTTCCCCTCCTGGAACACCTGTGGCCTCTTTGTCCTTGATTGGGCGGGTTTAATGCTGGAGGAATATGGGAAAGATGCGTCTGTCCTAGGAGGCAGGCTTTAACCTATGTGGGGAAATCATAAAGCCCCACATCTTAGCACATCATCACTCTTTTCCTTCCCACCCTCATCCCTATTCCACCCCTACATGTGGTCACAGAGGGGACTTAACCACACTCAGATCAATAAATCCAAACAGGAAGTTCAAGACCAAGGAAACTCCATCCAGGGTGCCATAGAAAGAACCAGGGTTTGTGCAGCAGGCTGGCCAATGTTTCCTTAAGAAAACTGAAGCGCTTCCCAAGACTTCTCCAGGCTCCACTTCCCAGTCCGTGGAGGGACTGGGGAGAAACTAGTCATACCTGCGAAGCTGTTGGCGCAGAGACTGGCAGATCATTCCACGCTCAATATGTATTACTTTTTTCTCCTCTACTGCACGCTCAAAGGTCTTTCTTTCTCCACTTAAAATAAACATGTGCATTTAGAGACACTGTTGTTTGCTTTGGAAAAATAAAACTGTATAAACCCATTGACTCAATGACCCTTGACCTCTGTCTAGCAGACAATCCTGCAGGCAGAAATGTAACAAACTGAAATGCGATGCCCCTTGTAAATGACCTCGCCCCATTGTTAATCCATTGTTCCAAGCTGAGTGCAGACCCAGTGCTGCCAGATCCAAATTTTAACCAAATCTACAATTTAGCTTCAATTCTAGACTTCAGAAAAATCAGATGTCTTGAACTTTGACTCCATTCATTTATTTCTAAATTACCAAATGAGGTAAGTCTGCAGGCTGAATTATACCCCTGTACACAGGTCTTGCACATGAGCCTTAGTATTAATTATTAGGTGAGATTTTGAAAGAATTCTTTTTCACACTGTCTCGGTCTTTCCCTTCCTTCCAGGCACAATTAAAGACTGACTCTGCCAAGTCCCCCTCAGTCACCACCCTCAGCAGGTTCTGTATTTTCCTGGACCAACTACAATATTATTAAGTAACCTTTCTTGGGTAACATCCTGGTCCCCTAGGAGACAGGGCACTGCTCCCAGGTGAGCACGTGCTTTACACTTGGCATCCAGTCCGCTGCCTACCTCTCATGCTGGTGCATGCTCATTTGCACAGTCATGTCCAACTCTGCCACCCTAGGCTCACCAGGCTCCCTGTCCATGGGATTTTCCAGGCAAGAATACTGGAGTAAGTTGCCCTTTCCTTTTCCAATGGATCTTCCTGACCCAGGGATTGAACCTGCATCTCCTGCATTGGCAGGTGGATTCTTTACCACTAAGCCACCTGGGAAGCCCCCTGCCTACCTCTAGACTCTGTCATTCTTCGTTACTGACAATAGTCACACTCCCCGAATCTTTACCACCCTGAGTTCTAATCTCTCCAACCACCATGTGGATCTTTCTCACTGGCAACCAGCAAAGGGGGCAGGACGGTGTTTACAGATCCAGTCCTCATCACCATCTTCAAACAGATGTCACACTGGAAATCAGAGGTGTTGTGTTCTCTCGTCTCTACTTATTCTGCGTTGACAGTGCACTGGTGAGTCCAGCTTAACAGTCTTTGAACAGTCTTTGGAAGCACTAGCTCTCGATATCTCTTTGTGCTCAGCATCCAGTGAAAAGTCATGAGGACTGTCTCAGTCTGAATTCTCCCCAAAAGAGCTCCTGAGACCACATTCGCTCCAAGTCCTTGATGTCTGAGCTGAGGTCAGGGAGCACAGGTAAGGGACAGGCAAGGTTAGACATGGGAGGGGAAGAAGGATTATTATACCCCAAGAAAAGAAAATAATGAATGGATCACCGCTGTGGCCAACTGGACTTTAACCCCGCTGGGGACCCTCTGAATTGTTCCGGTGGGGGGCTTTTTATCTTGTAGTTCCCAACCCTCTCTGGTTGACAGTCACCCTAGGGTGTTGACCCACCCCCACCCCCACTCCACAGCAACTACAGCAGGCTCTGTGGGCTCCCATGCCCCCAGATCAGGGGCCGCCCTCAGCAGGGAGATCCAGGCAGACACGGTACAGGAATGTGCAGGTGACCTCTAGGTGGCCACAGGCATACAGGCAGTTTCCTACAGAAGCCTCGGCCAGAACTCCACCTCAGGAAAGCCCAGCACCTCACAGAAGCCTGTCTTTACATTTAGAGAATAAAGGACACTTTCCAAGCACTGCCCACTGGCTCAGATGGCTTTTCAACTCTCCTGTGATAGACGTGGTACAGTGGGATGTTAATCTTTGTCCTAATTTACAGCTGAGAGAAAGTCACATAACCAGTTATAACTCTAATTTGCAGACCTGATGAACTTCATATAACTAAAGATCTTTAAATTGTATGTTCAGTTTACCGTTATGATTAGAAAAAGAATATTTTAAGCAGAATTTTTTTTATTTCAGTGAGTGATATTTTCTATAATATTTAGAGCAATAAATATTTGTGGGATGCACTAAAGCTTAGACAGTGGTTAGAGAAACACTGAGCTTCCGTGGTAGCTCAGCTGCTAAAGAATCCACCTGAAAATCTGCAAGCATGAGACTCGGGTTCAATTCCTGGGTGGGGAAGATCCCCTGGAGAAGGGCTAGGCTACCCACACTCCAGTATTCTTGGACTTCCCTGGTGGCTCAGATGGTAAAGAATCCGCCTGCAATGCAGAAGACCTGAGTTTGATCCCTGGGTTGGGATGATCCTCTGGAGAAGGGCATGGCAACCCACTCTAGTATTCTTGCCTGGAGAATCCCCATGGACCAAGGAGACTGGTGGGCAAAGAGTTAGACATGACTGAATGACTAAGCATAGCACAGGGCATTACTTTAAATAGAAAAGCATGTAATACTTCAAAATTATTTCGTAATTTTTAAAACTGATTTCCTAACAGCTTTTTGGAAATTCATCTGGTTCTTGGCGTTGTCTGTCTTGGTGTGCTCGTGTGGTGGGCTTTGATGCAGCGATACCCACATAGAGGGTCTGCCACTTTCTGGCCCCTCAACAGGATCCTAAGACCCAAATGCCATCTCTGACAATTACTTTTCCAACCTCTGTACTTTACCTTTATTTATGTAAAATTGTTTTCTGGGCCCTGATAAGATTTTATTGTTAATAAAATTGACTTAAAACAGGAACCGTGGATATACCATGTAAACCTACCCTCTTGGTTCAACAGATTAGAGAAACAATTTTCATCAAGAAGGACCTAAATGCAGGTTGCTGGCAATGAAAATTAAGTTTTATCCTGATCAGAGACAATGACTGTGTTTCATCACCCATTTGAGACACACTTCTCAAATTAATTTGATTGCTGTATGCCTGCATTGTGCCAACAAAAGAATGTTACCATCTGGCTTTATAAGGATTAAGTCACTAGCCACTGCTGACCTTTAACACATTCTGAAAGGAGAGCAGGCCAAAGATCAGAAATGAGGCACTCTGTGCTCGGGAAAACAGACAGAACAGCCTTCAGAGAGTTAGATGTTCCCAGGAGAACATTTTATGGATGTAATTTCTTGCACCTTCTCATACTTAGACAAGCACTAAAATCGTTAAGTGAGATGCCCGTTTTCTTACAACTAGCCGCAACCTTCTACAGTGATTTGTGCCTGGTTGCACACACCCCTTCTCCAAAATCACACTCAGGCCAACCTCCTCCCTAATTCTTTGGGGCAGTTCCTCACAGCTACCCAAGAGACTGTCTCCCAAGATATCGTCGTTAGGAAGTCCCCAAATAAACTGAAATTCACAGCTCTCACACCGTGCGCTTTTATTTCAGTCGACTATTGGGAGGAAAATTTTTCCGTGGGGGAAAGTGAATGAGGCTGCAAGGCTCCAACAAAAGAGATTTTTTAAAAATTCCCAGTGCAGAGATGGAAGCAAACTTTATGTGAAACCTAACTTGCAGTTTAGAGCCTTACAACATTACAAACGTGTGGGCCCACTGCCACCATTACTGTCTCAGGATTGCAGATTTTGCTGTGATTCATGCAGTCTCCTGGAGGGAGGGGACAGCTCCTGACTCCAGGTGGAGGGGCCAGGACTGAGTCTGCAACGAGCAAGGGCAGGCTGGAACTGCCTCTTCTTTCTGCACACGAGGCAGAGGTTTTCCAACTCAGCGAACATAGCTGAAGACTTCAGAGCAAGCCCAGCCAGTCTGTCCTGTGTTCGAAGCCCCTGTCAAAGAAACGCCATCTCCAGATCCTGTTCCAATATTATTTATTCTCTCTTCTGGACATGGACCTTCAGAGAAGCCTGAGTGCCTCTACAGAGTGCTCGTAAAACACAGTTTTGAAGATCAAGTTTGGAAACCAGCCCCACAGCCTGCCAGCAACACGACCTCGAGAAACCGCTTACATTCAGTTTCCTCTTAGGGTCTCTAGGATCCCTCCTACATGATCAGCATGGTATCTGGCCCACATGATCATAAAAATACTATCACACTGTTGGTTTTCAAACTGGCCCCCGTACACGGAGAGCAAGGAGAGAACAGGGGAGGGAGCAGACCGCCAATGGGTAGGTGGCAGGCTCAGCAAGCCAGAGAACTTATCTATGAAGATTGTCATGGGCAGCACAAGATGAGTGGATCTCCACGCCCATGGGCAGAATCTTAAAGTTGCATTAGAAGCTTTAACTGGGTTCAGGCACGTATTCACTCAGCTGTTAGTCTTGACAGCATCTTACTCTCTCGAGGTCACATCCTTGTCACAGCTGCCAGCGTGGGAATAGTAAGCAGCACGGACATTCCAAGGAAAAGGAGGGGGGTGAGGAACCTCCTATTGCTGAGATATAGCTCTGCAGTCAACCAATGATCTCCTCTCTGTGATCCCCTTGGAACCATTGCTGAATTTTGGCTCTGCACCGTGACAAATTCACAGCAAATGGTCATAAATTCTAGCCATCTTTTCAACCTCAGAAACTCTCCTCCTGCTTAACTCTGGGCAAATGAGAGCTTCTGAGAAATCCTTGAGCTGGACACATCACCCGAGTGACATGGTTGCTCTCTGAACTGTACAAGGACACCCTCACGATGGACTTTTAAAGATGAAATTAGGTGGGATGAAGGAAGAGAATCCTTACATCCTTCCCCCACCACCCCAGCCCAGATGAGACGTACTGCTTTCTGCCTTATTCCTCTGAGCCTGTCATTTGTTCCAGGGCAAGGGCAGAATTTACAAACCCAGGAAAACCTGTGTCACTATGATGGAGAACAAATCTGAACTCTGCCTTGGCAGAAGCCTTCAGCAAACTGCCTCACCCTGAGCCTCAGTTTCATCAGTGGTAAGATGGAGTCAATTAATGGCACCAACCCTAGAAGATCGAGATGATACATAGAAAGTGCTGAGCACAGGCCCAACTCTGTACCCACAAACAAGTCCCAGGTACCAGCATGCCCAACACTTTGTTTTGCTGGAGCCAATTAACTTCCTTCCACTTTCACATCCTTATGCAATTTGCCAAGTTCCCACACCAAACACAAGGATTGTCCTACTTCACTGGATGGGGCTTGATCATTTTATTTTCTTGTGCTTTTTCATTTGGTTGGTGGTTATGGGACTGAAGTGTCAAACAATGCTGCTTCTGTTCTAGATTTTGTTGTCCCTTACTATGTGAACACCAGTGGTATTCTCTTCTGTAAAACATGAGTGCCGAATACTAGGTGACTCCTAAGTTCCCTTTCAGAGCTAAATTTTCTTTCCTAAATATGAAATGAAAATAAAAGTGAAAGTGGTTAGTCACTTCACTTAGTCTTGGCTGACTCTTTGCGACCCCATGGAATGCAGCCTGCCAGGCTCCTCCATCCATGGGATTCTCCAGGCAGGAACACTGGAGTGGGTTGCTATGCCCTCCTCCAGGGAATGTTCCCCACCCAGGGATTGAATCCAGGTCTCCTGCTTTGCAGATCGATTCTTCACCATCTGACCCACCATGGAAACCCTAAATACGAACTGGAGAAAACAAATACCACACAGTTGCAACACTTTTAAGTTTACAAAACACTTCTGCATTCATTCCACCTCACTTCATCAAAATCCAGGTGTCCCCATACAACACAGAGGATACCCAAGTTCACTGGGGCGAGGTGACTAGCTCAGAGGCTTCCAGCATGTGCCAAGAGAGCCAGAGTCAATCCTTTAAGTTCTGTCCCCAGACCCCATGCTCTTTCTGCTATATTCCTTTTCTTTAAAAATAATAAAAATTGATCTGAAAGGCCATATAAAATCCACACACAGAACACAAGTTTGACAAGTCTTCCTTTTCCTAGATGAGGGCTGAGAACCATCCAGATGCCAAGCTTTCTGGCACAAGTCACAAAGTGCAGGAGCTACGCTGGCATCTACAGAGATGGCTAATAATGGCCATCCTGTCGTCATCACAGGCGCTGTGGACAACATAGCGCTTTGTATTTGGAGGTTAGAATTTTACTAGCTGTGTGTGTACCAGACAGACTGTAAGGAGTTTAAAAGGGAATAAATAGGACTAAAATCAGTGAATACAGGACTAAACATGAAAAGACCAGGCTTCAAAATTAATATCCAGTTAAAGGCAACAAGTGGCTGTAAAAGGAGGCATTTTGCTTGGATCAAGTGAAGGCCATATTTGGCAGCAAAAGAAAGTTGCTAATCAAAGGAAAGAACGAGTACACCCAAGGGTGAGGGCAAAGTCATGGCAACAACATCCCAGAGGAGACCAAAGGGGCCAAAGTACAATGTTCAGATGGAGGGGCTGGCACAGAACAGATGGGATGGGCCGGGTGTTGCTCGGGTTCACAGCTCCATCACGTGCTGTCATGCACCCCAAGGGCATGGATGGTGTCGCCAGGCACCCACTGAACACCTTTTCCAGGGAGGCACACTGTCTACAGAAGGCTGCATTGGAGCAAGCCAAAGCATCCACTGAAAACAGCACTCCGATAAAGAACTTGTCTTATTTACCAAAAAAGTAAACTATTTTGAGCAACTATTATGAACTAGTGGGAAAAACCCAAGACTCCCATTCATACTTTTATAAACTTAAACATATTAAAAGGACAGAAGCACCATGTTTAAAGGAATAATCACAGAAACCCAAAGAATATTTCTGTGATGTGAATATTTACTGAGAAGGGCAGTAGCTAAGCTGTAGATATCTACAAACCCAAATGCTTGATCAAGTTTGAAGAGCTCTGGCTCAATAATAAAATCATGCACTGCAGGTTCACGAATTTATTTAAGATTGTTTCTTATAAGCATTTTAATCATGGTCTATGTGAAGTGAAACAAGAAGTGTTTGTATAACGAATTGTGTAGGGAACTTTTAACGACAGATACAAGACATCAAGAATATATTCACTTTTTGGTTTATTAAAACAAAGCTACACCTCTGTGCTTCTTACAATATATTAACAGGCAGAAAATTCAATCCACATTTCCAAATCAGTTCATTCACAACATCACACCATGCTATTTTATGGTACTTTATAATCAACCTTTTACAACAATCTAACATTTCTTTGTACAACAGGCAAATAGTTTAACACCTTCCATCAAGGCATTTCAGAACTTTAGATGTTTAGAAATAAAGTCAAAAGTCTCTTTCAAATGCCATCATTTTGTATTAAACTGAAATGCCAGATGCCAAGTCTCAAGTTCCTAAAAAGAGTGCTTTAAAAAACAGATTTACATCCAAATTAAGTCTTATAAACCTCAGTGGTAGGTCCTATCATTTCTAAACACTAGAACTATTTGTGGATAAAAAGCTGCATTTGATTGTGCAATATCTTCTGCTAGGTCTGACTTACAATCTTAATTTTTTACCCCAATTAACCCTAGTGTTAATTTCGCTCCCTTTCAGTTAAAAACCCAGACACATTGAGGGCTGATCTTTCATCGAAGAGCTCCGACCACCTATACGGCAGTTTTCTGTGCTTATTATCTCCAGGGGAGGAAGGATACATCCATTAAACGCAATGTTTGAGCATGCGAAATCCATGCAGACATGCCTCTGTGCCACCTGGCAGTTACGGCCTTGCCCTCTTACAGAAATAGTGTTTCCCAAAATGTTTTCTGTGAACCTCGGGAGAGGTCCACAGGGGTGTTCCAAAGGGGAAAAAGGCTCTGGGGTCGCACAGATTGGGAAATGCTGGGTTAATACAGGCTTGGTACCGGCAGGCCCTGAGCACTTACTGTGCTAAAGCGCACTGTGAGTTTCTAGGAATGAGGCGTCATGTGCAAATTAATTTTACCAGCAACACTTTTTCTACAAAACACCTAAGAACATCTCACAGAGCACTTATATACACGCAGAACTCTGGGAAATGGTTTGCTCCTCAGATTGGAAATTCCACAATCTGAGTTTACATTCACTGCGGTCCCTGATGCGTTTTCTCCACTCGCCCTTGTGACTTCATGAGGCTGCACAGACTCCAGACTCCAGTCCTTTCTCTGTTACGAGGTCTACACACCTCACGCCACTTCCTTCCTTTTCTCTTCGGAGTGAAGGTGCCATCTTCTCTTTTGAATTTCTTAGGACTTTCTCATTTTGAAAGAGTGTAGCTTCATATTGCTTATTATTGGGTCTTTTGGTTTGCTTTTAAACTCGACTCACAGTCTGTCTTCCCCTGGAGGGCATGCATTTCAGTATTATAGAAATGCAATAAATGGTAATAAATTATTTACAAGCACCTAGTTCGTTTAATCTTATGTGAAAGCCATTCACTTCTGGAAAACAAGGAGAATAAATCTTTTAGCAAAACAGTGGTATCTGGAAGCCTTACCAGGATGATGGATGTTTGTTCAGTAACGAGGCACGAAAGAATGAGCTGTGCTAAAATTAACGGAGGGTGAGCTTGTCTGGATGAGCAGAACTTTGGTTGAGATTTGTCTTCTTTAAAAAGGTTTTCAAAGCACCAGTTAATTACAGAAAGCATGCATATTTATTCTCACAGTGAGTTAAGTGGTGAGAGAGCTAGCAAATCATACACTGCATTCCCCAAAGCATCTAGAAAACAAACCAACTGAAAGGGCAAATAGAGCCGGATTAGCCACTGCTCCCTGCTCAGGCTGGCAAAGCAGCAGCTCTTAGCGGAAGTCACAGGCGGGGCAGCAGAGTCCACAGAGAGGTCAGTCCCAACCTTGACTTAGACAGTCTGAGTAACCCTTGGTCTATAATTTCATGGTAGTGAAACGTTTGCTTACCTAGACACGGAACACACAAGGGGATAAATAAGCTTCCCTGGCTGTTCCCCCAAACACAGAGCTCAGTCCTACTTAGGACATAAAATGGAATGTTAACACAGTGAAGATGCTACTCCACATCAGAGCCGCTGCAACACAGACAATGGCTTAATGGGATGTGAGCTCCTATAAAGAAAACGTGTTTTAAATGCGGAATTTGAGAAGAGTGGAAGAAAATCACAACAGCATGGCATTATTGCTTTGAGTTTCAAAATTTCCTACAATGTGAAATACCAATCAGTATTTTCCCCCCTCCCAACACACACAGAATACTCACAAGACATTATTAGTGTTTAAAATCCAAGCTTATAAAAGTACAAACTTAAATTCTCAGTACCTTTCTATTAAATTCAAAGGTTACCTGCAGTATTTGTCAGGAAAATTCCTCATTCCATAATACCACAGAGAGAAGAAGAAACAGTCAGCTGTTAGAAAACGTTTTCTATCACATGATCTTGAAGAAACCACCATCACTACCACAATTAGCGAACAATTATGACCCCTGCTCACAAAAAAGGCACCTACCTGTTATGAACAACTTTTCATAATTATTTGCCACTCTATGGCGTTAGGGTTTAGGAAAATAACCCACGTACATTTTTAAAGAACCATGGTTTTCTTTTTCTCTAAGCTAAAAAAATCTACAAATGCCAGTCTGCAGGGCCATCACATACGTGATGTACAACCCACTCTGCCCAACTTGAGTGGGTACCAGCCACTCAAAAGCATACAACCAGCCTACAGGACCTAAGAGGCCTGGGCCTTGAGGCTGCAGCCAGAGAGCTCCGCACTAACACAAGCGAGCAGGCCAAGCTAATAGGTTAGGACAGTCGCTCCAAGAAACAACTGTACCTGAGAGGCAGGTTACTGCCTGAGGTCGGGGGGAGGACTGGCAGGGAAGGGACACAGACATAAAACAGGAGTGGCTCCTAAATACTTGCCTGTCATTTAAAACTCAATGGCACTTTTTCACATGAGCAAACATTTTCAAAGTCAATTTTCCGGCCTAGTTTATCTTGAATTTCACCAGCCAAATTTATTTCCTGGTACGAGCTGATTATCTCTATTCCTGAACTAAATTAATATTGTGTTTTCATTTAGCTCTTAAAATACTTTCTATACCTCACTACAACAGACAGCACAGTGACACCTATGTGTGACTAGCCCATTCATTTGTAAAGCACTTTGTGAGGAAAAAAAAATGTTCCCATTTAACAGTTAGCTACAATGGACATAGATAAAACCGAAAAAGAAAAAACAGTGAATGGATGACTCAGTTATTTTTCAAGGAAGCATTAATCAGAACATATACCAACAAATTACCTGACAGCATTAAGTGTACTAAACAAGATTCAGTTTTAGAATCAACTACATTTGTGTGTCCATCACAGTAATAAGTCCCTAACTGTTATCTTTAGAATGTACATCTTTAATGAACTCCAAAGTTTCATTTTGCAATCTACTGATCATGAACTGCAGACGGAGGCTGGGCCCCATGGTGTGATCTGTAGGCGGCTGTTTCACATTGGTGTCCAGCGGTCACAGATCACGGAGGGGAGAAGGCACTTGTCTTCCAGGAGGTCGCGTCAGGACAGGTCAGGCCCGACCACAGGACGGCACCGTCCACTCTCGTGCCACAGGCGGAGCCTACAAGGAACTGGCCCCACGCCCGCCACTTGCCAGAGGTGCCCAAAGTTACCTACAGCACCACAAAACTCAGAATATATTCCAGGAGTTTTTGCCGGTTGCATTGAGGTAGAAAAGTGCTGCTGAGTTCTAAAACAGACACTCTCTTTTGTTTGGTCTCTTTGAAAACCTAGAGAGAAAGTGTAGATTAAATTAAAGACAAACGAAAAAGGGTAAGGGGGCGGGGAGACATTTCTGTCACCAACCCTTACTTGACGTGCAGTAAGGTACATAAAGCCGTATCTAGGCTTTAAGAAAATGTATGTGTAGGATGTGTATGAGCACGGGGTAGGAAGGTTACGGAGGTGGGAGATTATGGGGGCAGGTGTGGGGTTTACTGGTGTACTAGATTTTAAATTTTATGTTAGAATAAAGTCACAGAAGAGTTCTGTACAAAGACCACTAGTACCTCCATGGAACTCATGTCCCAAGTAATTTGTGAAGATAAAGGATAGCAATAGTGGTAAAAACACAAGAAAATAACTGAAAATCATGTGGCATAATTAGCATCCCCACCAAAACTGCAGTAGAATCTTGAAACACATGGACACCTTCATTAGGATGAAGAGGAAGACCAGGACAATTTTGGAACATGCAAATAAATCTGTACGGAGGGGCCTCACCTTCAATATGCCCCTCCTCCTCCCAATCCCCAGAAATGCCTGCATGATTAATTCTGCAGAAACTGCTTCTCTCAGAGTCCAGTCCAACACAAAGGTGACTCAGACAGATTAGATCTAAACAAAAAGGACAGAAGTGAACACATGCTCTTGTACCAGAAGTGGTGGACACTCACCCGATATCCTTAAACATTTTCACAGCATTCTTCACAAGACAGTAAGTGGCGCTCTCAGCTGTGGAGAAATAAGTTCATTTGTTCACCCAAGGACACACTCAAACACGTTCACGGCAGCACTATTCAGAGGAGCGCTTAACTGCCAAGCCCAAATATCCATCAGTGATGGACAGGAATCAGTGAAATGTGGTAAATATTTATACAGTGGAATACTACAACACAACAAGAATAAACTGCATGCAACAGCGTGTATGGATCCCGCTTACAACATCAGGAGCAAACTGCTAGACAAGAGTGTATAATCTGTGTCATTCAATTTATACAACACACCCAAAGAGGTAGTAGGAGCAATCCGTGGAGGGAGGGGTCAGGGTAATTTTGCATTCTTTTTTCCAACCATTTGCAGTGAGCAGATTCCTGTAAGCAAAAACGACATAGCTTTCAGAGGAAGCCAAGAGAGGGGTGCACATACCGTACACGGCAACCCTCCTCTCCGTTCTCGCGATCAGGTGTCTGTGCAGCTTCTGCAGGAGCTCAGGCTCGGGGACGGGGCCGCCGAGAGTTGTGAATGAAGACGGCAGCAGAGCTGTAGGCCTCCAGCAGAGGCCCGAGGAGCCTCCGTAGGAAGGTGATGAACTGCTGGTGCTCCTTGGACTGGCTCACCTGGGAGGGCGAGAGTGGGAGGCCCAGTCGTGGGCGGGGGCAGAGGTACCGCCTCAGAGCACCAGCAGCTCAAGAAGGCGGTCCCTCGCTGCCCCACACAGAAGCAACCCGGCGCTCCATGGGCTCAGAATCGCCCCTGGAGATGACCGCTGGTTTTGAAATGTGTTCTTTATTGTAACCGGTGACCTTCATGATATTTGAGGTTTACGTTCATTGAACAGCTGCCTAGAAAACAACGGCTGTACTTGAACGACATCATTATGACATACTGTCATCACTGAAAATGGCTGGTGCCCAGGTTGGACGCTCCAGGCTTTGAAGCCTGGCTCAGCAGTCCCTCAAGTGCACAGAAGGCCACATGCCACGACCCCTGACGTCATCTCAGTCCCTCCCAGCCCTCACGGGGCACGCCCACATGGTCTCTGGCCCAGGCCAACACCGCAGGAAAAGGTGGTGGTGGTGATGGGGTGCTCTGGGCAGTGGGGGCTCGCAGTGGCCCCCAGAAACGTGCACATTCAGATAAGCCTCCCTGGGGCAAGATTACTGCCCCATTTTGAAACTAGTAATACCTAAAAGGAAAAAACCCCAAAAGTCACTTGGACTCCGAGTCTGTATGCCTATGTGTGTCTGTGTTTGCCTGTGCATGCACACATATGTGTATGTGTGTGTTACCCCACTGCAAAGAAAGCAATCCACTTAGGGTACTCAGAAAAGTAGGGTCATTCTTACTGATTGCTAAAA
Source organism: Nanger dama (assembly GCA_917880005.1). Lineage (NCBI taxonomy): Eukaryota > Metazoa > Chordata > Mammalia > Artiodactyla > Bovidae > Nanger > Nanger dama. The sequence continues at coordinate 16,690,232 of CAKJTW010000026.1, forward strand.
TTACAAATTAGACAAAATTGCTTTTTCTAAAGCAGGGACCATCAATCTTTTAAAAATCAAATTTTCTGACAGGATTTGTTTAAATGAAGGCAAAGAGCCTGATGCATGAAATTCTGGGAATGATGGCAAGACGGAACACGACTCAAGCAGAGCGACTGGGCGGCAGCGGAGTGTGAACTCCTCCTCTCCCTCAGCTGGCACAGTGCTGCCTTGCCTTGTTCAGTGATGCCTGAACAGGACCTCTGCCTCTTCAGCAGTGGGTGCAGGGAAGGCCAGAGGTCTGCAGCCATGCATTCTGGAGAGAGGGTCACGAAAGGTATCATCTATGACATTCATCTTCCTGAGAGTTGAAACTCTTGTCTCTTTTTCCATTTATCTATACCCCAGACTGAATCGCTTCAGATATTAATTCAATTCAGTTTCAGCGTCTTAACTGAGCAGAAAGTGCCACGGCCAGTTTGTGAGTGCTTTGAGTACATCACCGGAGTCCCAGTTTTTAAGCACCCTGTCAATCTGTGGCAACATAAGCCTCAAGTCAGCACTGTTGTGTCCACCCAGATTCTTCACCCAAGTACCTTCAGGTAGCAATCTCGTTGCTCCTCACCAAAATCGCTGTCTTCATCTTCTTCATCACTTCTCCAAGACAAAGGTTCGGAAGCTTCTTGTCCCACTGCTGCTCGGCAAGACCAGGACTGATATCTTCCTGATCATCTTGCTGTGCCAGGGAGACGACCAACAGTGGATAAGTATGTTCAGGCACACAAACACTCGCCCGGCTGGACCCCAAAGTCACCCTCTCTCATGCCCTCCCCTACTCTGTTTTGTCCAGCCAGGCATGAGATCAGTCCACCACCCTCTCCAAACCCAAAATCACTCGGGAGACAGCAGGGGAGGAAAGAAGAAAAGATAGTGAGGGTGAAAGCTACCAGCCATGTCAATTAAAGCGCCATCAGCTCCACTAAACTGGCATCTACTTTCCCAGGCCACACCCTTTATACAGAAGCTGCTAAAATTAAAACAAAACCTCAAGAAAGAAAAATGTATACATGAAAGCTGCAAGCACATGGATATGTAGAAGATCTGGTCTTGGAACACAGGCTTCTGGAGGCCATGGAACCAAGTCAAGACATGCTTTATGCAACACCAGTTACATAAAAGGTAAGGTAAAGTCGCTCAGTCGTGTCCAACTCTTTGCGACCCCATGGGCTGTAGCCTACCAGGCTCCTCTGTCCATGGGATTTTCCAGGCAATAGTACTGGAGTGGATTGCCATTTCCTTCTCCAAGGAACCAAAATAATATTAAACCATTCCGAAAGACATTTACTCTCTCCATTCCTATTTTTCTCATCTCATCTAGGACCTGACTCTCTCTCTATACACACACACACACACACACACACACACACACACACACACATCACATGGAATCATTGGTAAAGCAGGTGATAGAAAAGATAATAAAGAACAAGAAACTAAAGGCAAACAAAAGCAAGCTCGCCTTCTTACCTCCGCCACTATAAGAATGCCATACTGGATAAACCTGCCCACTGTTTCATGGCAAATTTGGTAAAAGGTCTGGCAGGGCTGCAAAGAAAAGGCATTTCAGGGTAAATCTCATGGTCTTCCACTTATCTTTTTCAAAGACAGAAGATAGTGTACAAAGTGGCTGCCAAATGCTTCCCTGGTATCACCTGCCTCACTCCACTAGTCAAGCACTAAGATTTCCGACGCGACCCTCTTGACAAGCTCACACTGTGGACAAAGTCCGAGAAGAGGCCTTGTTGCCCAACTGGCAGAGTGCCCAGTGAGGCACCACCTGCAGACAGAGCTCCTGAGCCGGGTCCCCCAGCCCCACCCCTCCAGTAGAGTGCGGCCTCAGAAGGGCTATGTGACCGGCCCCTACACCTACTTTTTTCCTTTATAAGACAATTTCTTCCCTGCAAAATCTATCTTACAGTAAATACTGTATATAAGGTGGTGGATGAGGAAATGCAATATGTATTCAAGTAATTTTAAAAAACCCAAGTGAAAGACAACATCAACCTTGAAAGCCTTATCTACCCTTTTCTCTCCCACCAGATTCACACAAAACAGATTCCACAACAGGACACAAATTTAACATATACAGACAATGCTGTGGAGGAGGGCTGTACTCCTAACACCTGTACTCAGAAATATCCCAGGACACATTCCCATAAGTGGAAAACAATAGACTTTAAAATAGAATTTTATTCATTGATGACTTTGAGGGAAAAAAAAACTCTCTACTGCTTAATATATATGCCTCATTATAAATGCCTAGAAGTGTTTAAATATAACACAAATGCTCATTAGTTCTGCTGGGCCTTAGCTCCCCCATTTGGAGGAGGGGCTGAGCAGATGAGTTTTAAGACTGTTTCCGACTCTCATCGTCTAGGTTTCTCTCATCCCCGGGCGGGCATGTTAACCATTTACAAACCCCTGACCCAGAGGCTTATGCATGATAAGAGGTCTGTGCCTCTGGATCTGAGTGACGGGGAACACTGAGCCCTTGGAGCCATCACAGCACAGGAGGGTTCTCTGGAGCAGTGACCCCAACAGCAAACCAAGACAGTAACAGCACAATGGTCTAGGGGTCACTGAGACCCGGGAGGAGGCTGCAAAGCTTCAGTAACAGACCAAAAGTTCTCTAAGAGGACAGCGTTTCATGTTTTCATTAAGATGCTCAAGAATAAGAGAAGAGGAGACACTAAAGAGTCTTCACTTACGAGAGAGATGGTGCCTTCATTGGAGAGCAGATAGCACAGGCTGGCAGCCTTGCGTACCAGCTGCTCCTGGCTGACCAAGCTGGGAGACGCGGGCCCTCCTGGGCCCCTCTTCTTCAGAACTGCATAAAGGCTGCAGGCTGAGAAAGTAAAACATCAGCGAAGCTGCAGCCTTAGATCTCCAAGAAAAACCTTGGAGCGGCTCAGACTGGCTGGACTACCACAAAAGATCGTTGATACAGCCAAAATGATTATCTGCGTTCACGGAAATTTAAGTAAATCCCTTCAGAATTTACTTCTTCTGATTCCATGTGCTCCCAACCCTGTAAGACCTTCTTCAGAGGCTTCCATCCCCTCTGCCCTCCATCTCCTGTGTTCCCCTCACTCACTTCACTGCCACAAGTATGTCTCATCTCACCTAGATTTCCAGATCCTGGGCAGCAAGACATTTGACCTCTCCTACTTGGTAAATCATATGATACTATGTATACAGCAGTTCAGTTACTACTCACTGAATAGCAAATATAAAAATAAGCTATAAACAGTGAAACAGCAGATGACACTTTTATTTCAAAACTAAAACTATAGCAACACATTCCCTGAGACCAGGGACTATCATCCAAACTGAAGTACATACCATCACATGCTTTTGGCCCCTTGATCTGCCCTGAAAATACTTCAGGGCCTGACATACCTATGATGGCCTCCATGATAAAGACGTGGAGCACCCCATTGCTGTAGAAGTTGAGTTCAAAGACTGATGGGATAGTTGTGCTAGGAGTAATAAAAAACTCATCGTTCTTGCTGGTGTGGGTGATTGTGATACAATTTCCCAGCAGCTGTATGGCATGCATGACTACATCTTCTGAATTTCCTGAGAAACCCAAGTCAAAATCACGAGCCAGGACTTCCTCTTTCATCACAAAGAAGTCTTCCACCAATGTGGAGAGGTCAATTCCCTATAAAAACAGACAGAAGTGGTCTCATGAGAACACAAAACCCACTTCTCAAAAGATGGAGAGACTGCCCCAAGGATTTTTTCCCCCTTAGGCTTGGCTTTCCTGAAGTTTGCCATCAGGGGAAAAAAAAAGAAAAGCCAGAATACCAGTGTAAAGAAAGCTAGAAAACTGGCTAAAAAGCTGTCCAGCAGGAATGTCAAGATATTTCATGTCCAGAGCATATTCTAGCCACAAAACATGATGTAGCATGTAAGATCTCAAAGGGAAAAAGCCACCTTCTGGAAAGAAGCAGTACTTATTTTTTAGCAAGAATTTCTCAAATTTCTGGGTTGGTGTTTATATACTGGCACTACATTTGGTGTTCAGAACATGACTGCAACAGAGACAGACAGACATTCTTTCCCATCAAGGGCTTAGACAAGTGTATTGTAGGAAAGCAGAGTGCAAGTCCTAAATACAAGTCAAATAGCTTGAAACCGTTACAATCAGAATACTCTCTATATGTCAAAAGACATGCCTTATTTCCATTAACTGTATTCTTCAAAGAATGCCTTGTAAAGGAAGTGAAAGTCGCTCAGTCGTGGCCGACTCTTTGCGACCCCATGGACTGTAGTCTACCACACTCTTCCATCCATGGGATTTTCCAAGCAAGGGGACTGGAGTGGGTTGCCATTTCCTTCTCCACTGTCAGATAAAACAGTCCCTGAGGCTTTTTTCATATAGATGCCTTCTTAAGCCCCTGTGGGCAGGAGTCCCCAGACTATTTTACTGTTCACCTCACTGGACTGTGCTTCCCTGGTGGCTCAGATGGTAAAGAATCCACTTTCAGTGCAGGAGACCTGGGTTCAATCCCTGGGTTGGGAAGATTCCCCTGGAGAAAGGAATGGCTACCCACTCTAGTACTCTTGCCTGGAGAATTCCATGGACAGAGAAGCCTGGCAGTCCATGGGGTCACAAAGAGTTGGACACAACTGAGTGACTTTCACTCACAGGACTAGCTGGAAGGGAGCCAAATCTATCAGTGGACAAGCATCTGAAAAGCGGACAAAGCATTTCCCTGCTTTCTGTTGAACTCCAGTGACACTGCAGACGCACCTGCCTGTGTCTGTAGAGGAGCAGACAGGCCACGATATGTGTCGACATAATAGCACAGGACTTGCTAGCAGCTGGAAGGCAAACACAAATCTTTTAGTTGTGCTTCTTTAATATAGCTGAAACTTTTTAAAAGTACCTAAATCTTAAAAAAAAAAAAAAAGTATCTTAATTAGGAACATTTAAAACTATAAAAGTCTTCTACTGTATTTATTATACCTGATTCACAAAAGGGAAATCACAATTTGCTCTGGACCAGTGGAAGCTCATTAGAGATCATTGCTCATAGAATAGAATTCAGTCTAAGATAGGTCTACCCTCAACCCAGAAATCGATTTTAACTTGCTCTTTTCAACCTGGACCAGAGGCAGGTCAGAGGTAGGAAGGAAGGGGAAAGACAGACATCTGAGAATGACTATCGTCCATAACTCAATATTCCAAATTTGTAGAAATTTATAATCATACAAATCAAATATGAGAACATCTATGGAATAATCTAAGATAACGACACCATTTGTGGTTTTTCTGAGATGATAATAAAGTCACGAATACTTAATTCATAATTAATGTTACCTCAAGTGTTTAAGAAACAAAAAGTTCCCAGTACCACATATATTTGCCCTTTAAAAGTATATTTAAAAGCTTTCATAATACTTGTTTTATAAATGGAAAACAGCACAAAACTTTAAAAAAATTTTTTTATAGACTAGACAGCAACCCATCTGGTCATCTGGGTAGTTGGTTTTATCTTTACTTTCCAGTTTTTCAACATTTAAGGATGTATTATTTTCAGCAACCAGGATTTAAGCAGAGACTCCATCAGACATCCTCAGAAAAGAGGATCTTGGTCCAGTGTAAAGCAGTAGCAGCAGCAGCTAGACAGAAAGGAGCAAGATGAGGTGAGGATGCCTCCACACTGACAGCAAGCACAGAGGGCCTAACCTGATGGGGAGGAGCCACAGGGAAGGGCGAAGAAATCCCAAGCTATTGCTGCTTCCGACCTTAAAGCAGCCTCTACAACGTAATGCAATGCTGCCATTTGCAACTTAAGGATGGCTAATTCTGCACATAACTCGCTCTACTCTGATTCACTCCCACTGCATTATTAGCGCACAACCATCCCACTGAGAAGAGCAGAACCTCTTTAGGTACAGAGCCAATGACTCAATGTGTAGTCCCCACAGCTAGAATAAAGCTTTACATGCAAAAGACACACAATATTTACCAAATAAAAAGGATCATGAGGTCACAGGGGAAAGGGACGTGCAACCATAAACCTAGAAGCTGTACCACAAATGGGTTCAGAGAGACTAATTCATAAGCATCTACTAATTATCTGACACTGTGTGAGATGTTTCATTCAGTTATCTCAAATCCTCTCAGCATGATCGTCCTTCTAATAACTTACTTAGTACCACCTGCGTGTTAGTTCTAGAGGCAGAAGCAGAATCTAACTTTGGCAGATTCCAAAACCTGTATGGTTCATGCTGCATCACATTGAATCTGAATTACAGAATGAAAGAGTGGACTCCACTTACTGAAGAGAATGTGCTCAGCCAGATGTGCAATCAGTCTTCTTCGGCGGGACTCATCTGTTGCATTTCTGGACTCGTTCATGGATATGTCTGTACCTTCATCAGCAGCATCACTGGGTCTGAAAAGTTGTTTTTTTTTTTTTAATTAGACCTCTATAACCCTCTATAATCTTTCACAAAGTAAATGAGATGAGATACAAATGTATTAGATACTTCACTACATATTCTAAATTTAAACCACAAATAGATTATTTCTATGAGTTGTTTTACTCCAAAATATACTTCATTATAGGCTTCCCTGGTGGCTCAGAGGGTAAAGATTCTGTCTGCAATGCAGGAGATGTGGGTTCGATCCCTGGGTCAGGAAGATCCCCTGGAGAAGGGAATGGCTACCCACTCCAGCATTCTTGCCTGGAGAATTTCATGGACAGAGGAGCCTGGTGGGCTACAGCCCACGGGGTCGCAAAGAGTTGGATACAACTGAGTAACTAACACATACATACCTCATTATGTTTAAGACACTCTCCTGAACACAACATGTTATTTATTTATGACTAAGTAATCTGTTGGTACATCACTTTCAGAACTCACTGGCAGAAAAAATGCATAAAACAAGATGCTCCATTTTAAAACAGTTTCAAACATTCAGTATTTGAACATATTTTTAAAAAAGGCTTAATATTTCTCTCAGTGACCACTTGATTTGAATTCTGGAAAATTCACATAACAAACTCTTTTACATATTACATGAATGTGCAATATGCATAAGCTAAACTACTACCAAAAAGAATATTGCAAGTATTCAAAAACAGAAATCAAATAAAAACTCATATATGACTCACAAAATCAAAAGGATTTTAAGATCCAAATAATCAAAAACCTTCAAACTAATACAGAAAAACATTACTTCAAGATCCAAGAGAAAAATTACTCAAGTGAGGAAGTAAAAACAAGAATATAAATGTCCTTAACAAAGTTAACCAATTTTTTCCATGCAATATAAGAAATCTATGTGTGCTGAGTCCTCCAGTCATGTCCGACCTCTTTGCAAGGCTATGGACTTTGTAGCCTGGCAGGCTCCTCTGTCCATGGGATTCTCCAGGCAAGAATACAGGAGTGGGTCGCTGTGCCCTTTTCCAGGGGATCTTCCTGACCCAGGGATCGAACCAGTATCTCTTATGTCTCCTGCACTGGCAGGCACTCTCTTTACCACTGGCGACACCTGGGAAGTCCAATATAAGAAATAACAGATAGTCAGTATGTCTGATTCTTTGTGACTCCATGCACCGCAGTGTGCCAGGCCTCCCTGTCCATCACCAACTCAGGGAGTTTACTCACTCTCATGTCCATTGAATTGGTGATGCCATCCAACCATCTCATCCTCTGTCGTCCCCTTCTCCTGCCTTCAATCTTTCCCAGCATCGGGGTCTTTTCAAATGAGTCAGTTCTTCACATCAGAAGACCAAACCAATGGAGTTTCAGCTTCAACATCAGTCCTTCCAATGACTGATTTCCTTTAGGATGGACTGGTTGGATCTCTTTGCAGTTCAAGGGACTCTCAAGAGTCTTCTCCAGCACCACAGTTCAAAAGCATCAATTCTTCAGCGTTCAGCTTTCTTCATAGTCCACCTCTCACATCCACTGGAAAAACCATAGTCTTGACTAGACGGACCTTTCCTGGCAAAGTAATGTCTCTGCTTTTGAATATGCCATATAGGTTGGTCATTACTTTCCTTCCAAGGAGTAAGCATCTTTTAATTTCATGGCTGCAATCACCAACTGCAGCGATTTTGGAGCCCCCCAAAATAAAATCTGCCACTGTTTCCACTGTTTCCCCATCTATTTGCCATGAAGTGATGGAACCAAATGCCATGATCTTAGTTTTCTGAATGCTGAGTTAAGCCAACTTTTTCACTCTCCTCTTTCACTTTCATCAAGAGGCTCTTTAGTTCTTCTTCACTTTCTGCCATAAGGGTGGTGTCATCTGCATATCTGAGCTTATTGTTATTTCTCACAGCTATCTTGATTCCAGCTTGTGCTTCCTCCAGCCCAGCGTTTCTCATGATGTACTCTGCATATAAGTTAAATAAGCAGGGTGACAATACACAGCCTTAATGTACTCCTTTTCCTATTTGGAACCAGTCTGTTGTTCCATGTTCAGTTCTAACTGTTGCTTCCTGACCTGCATACAGATTTCTCAAGAGGCATGTCAGGTGGTCTGATATTCCCATCCCTTTCAGAATTTTCCATTGTTTGAGGTGATCCACAGAGTCAAAGGCTTTGGTATAGTCAATAAAGCAGAAATAGATGTTTTTCTGTAACTCTGTTGCTTTTTCAATGATCCAGTGGATGTTGGCAATTTGATCTCTGGTTCCTCTGCCTTTTCTAACTCCAGCTTGTACATCTGGAAGTTCACAGTTTATGTACTGTTGAAACCTGGCTTGGAGAATTTTGAGCATTAATTTACTAGCGTGTGAGATGAGTGCAATTGTGTAGCAGTTTGAGCATTCTTTGACATTGCCTTTCTTTGGGGTTGGAATGAAAACTGACCTTTTCCAGTCCTGTGGCCACTGCTGAGTTTTCCAAATTTGCTGGCATACTGGGTGCAGCACTTTCAAAGCATCATCTTTTAGGATTTGAAACAGCTCCACTGGAATTCCTTGACCTCTACTAGCTTTGTTCATAGTGATGCTTCCTAAGGCCCACTTGACATCACATTCCAAAATATCTGGCTCTAGGTGACTGATCACATCACTGTGATTATCTGGGTCAAGATCTTTTTGTACAGTTCTTCTGTGTATTCTTGCCATCTCTTCTTAATATCTTCTGCTACTGTTGAAAGTGAAAGTGAAGTCGCTCAGTCGTGTCCGACTCTTTGCGACCAGTAGACTCTTAGCCCCCTAGCTCCTCCGTCCATGGGATTCTCCAGACAAGAATACTGCAGTGGGTTGCCATTTCCTTCTCCAGGGATCTTCCAGACCCAGGGAACGAACCCAGGTCTCCCACACTGCAGGCAGACGCTTTAACCTCTGCACCACCAGGGAAGCCCATGCCATTTCTGTCCTTTATCGAGCCCATCTTTGCATGAAATGTTCCCTTGGTGTCTCTAATTTTCTTGAAGAGATCTGTAGTCTTTCCCATTCTGTTGTTTTCCTCTATTTCTTTGCACTGATCACTGAGGAAGGCTTTCTTATCTCTCCTTGCTACTCTATGGAACTCTGCATTCAAATGGGTATATTTCCTATTCTCCTTTACTTTTCACTTCTCTTCTTTGCACAGCCATTTGTAAGGCCTCCTCAGACAGCCATTTTGCTTTTTGCACTTCTTTTTCTTGAGAATGGTCTTGATCCTTGTCTCCTCTACAATGTCACGAACCTCCGTCCATAGTTTATCAGGCACTCTCTCTATCAGATCTAATCCCTTGAATCTATTTCTTACTTCCACTTTATCATCATAAGGGATTTGATTTAGGTCATACCTGAATGGTCTAGTGGTTTTCCCTACTTTCTTTAAGTCTGAATTTGGCAATAAGGAATTCATGATCTGAGCCACAGTCAGCTCCTGGTCTTGTTTTTGCTGACTGTATAGAGCTTCTCCATCTTTAGCTGCAAAGAATATAATCAATCTGATTTTGGTATTGACCATCTGGTGATAAATCTTACCTTGAGGGAAGTATAGCTGGCAACAATGCTTGCTCCAAAGAAAGTGGAGCAGAAACAGGTTTCTGACTTTGGCTTTCTAAATATTCCTGGAAAAATAAAACACAATCATTTACTCCCACTGTCTGACTTCCATAAACATATATAAAATATAATTTCATCTTCAAAAAGTTAACAGTGAGTTGTTAATAAAATGAGCCATACTATTGATATATAACATGAGAAATACTTTCTATTAGCCTAAACTATCTTCAGAAGTGCAGAATGACTCATAAAATGTTGTTAAGCATGAAATCAAAGAACTGAAGCTCCAAAGACAGAATGAAACTTAAGCAAATCGTTTAAAAATTAAGGGCAAAACTTAACTTTTCTCACATCTTCATGAAATTAGTTGGCATTCCCAATATTATTAACAGTGATAATTGACCAACCATACCCTTTTAAAGGAAATCTGACAACCCAAAGGTCATATTATATTCAAAAGAATGTCAATTCAAAAGCAAAAACAACAGAAGCTCTGCAGCATTTAAAAAAAAAAAAAAAAAAGTGGTAAGAAATGACAAGGTCCTTAACCAGAAAGCATATAGCATAGCAGTTAGACTTCCTTAAAATAAAACCAAGAAGCGGAACAGAAGCAGAGGCAGGACCTCTGTGCCTTATCTTTGGGTTCCCAACTCCCCATCCTTCTTTCTCCTTTACCAATTTGAAAATCTTAAGAATTTAAAACTGCAGGACCTCAGAGATTCACCAGTCCCAGGCTCCTCCATGAGGATGGCACTCTTCCTCTGAATATGTGGGTATTAGACTCCACTGAGTAGAACAGAGCATCGCCCTGGACCATCAGTGTTACCCAGCTGTGAGACATGTTTTTAAAAATGTCTCCTAAAGGCAATTTTAAAACATCACATATAAAATATTGATTTATGTAAAGCATTATGCATAATTCTCATGAATTATAAAAGACAAACTATGAAACTGGTGTTTCCCAAAGACAGACATTTAGTCTCCTTTGTCAACAGGCATATCGGTGGAAAAATTCAGGAAATACTACTGTTGTCAGAGTCTTGTTCTACAAGAGAAGAAGCTGAGGCCCTGACTCACATGGAGAAGAGGCATCAGAGGCTGGTCTGGTGCCCAGATCTTCCGACACTGAGCTAGACCGATGCTTCCACACAGCTTCAGCTCAACAGACACTCACCTTCAAGGAAAATGGTTGTGCAAAATCCACTCTGACACATCCGTAGTTTTTTCGTAACATTCTGATAACACCTCTTGCTATGCTCCAGAGGCTTTCATTCTTCTTGGGTTTTCCCTAGTTTGCAATTTTGAAAGAATAGTATGGTAAGCAACAAAGCTAACAAATATGCAAATATTATTATCCAAAGATAAAGTTTATGAATTTTTTTAATGGAAACTGAAGGTTTATCTGGAAAAATAATGAATCAAGGAGGAATAATACCTATCCATCTGCTGAGACCTGTCAGAAAATGTTGAGCACTCAAAGATGCTAAAAGATGCAATGATATCATCGGGAAGGTAATTTGGCCAATGAAAAAGGAAACATTTAACACAACTTCTTTTAATGCATTGTTTACATCATTCACAAGAATACAACTGCAAACTACTGAAGGATAAAGATGACACAATAGCCTGAAAATCTGTTCTGTGGTTCTCAGATAAAATCAAAGAGACCATCTTATTGTGATCTGATGATCATGATGGTCCAAATTCATAACATTAAGCAACTAAACACCAAATTCAGCCCCAGCGTGGCCTGTAAGCCAACTGTTCATTCAGTGAGTGTTTCCTGAATATTTGACATGCATAAGGCACAGTGACAGCTGCAGAATGGACACAGGACTTAGATATGACATCATGAGACCCCATCAGGGTGAGGGAGCATACGTTCAGGCTGCACACAGGCAACACAAGGAGCGGGTCTCACAAGAGAGATACAGATAATTATCCAGGTCTATCATTTTATTTTTTATTAGGAGTCCTTGAGTTTTTAGTATGTTTTGAGCAATAAGCTTGACCTAAGTACCATGACCAGGACTTTCACACTAAATAAGAACAAAACTAAATCTCTCTGGAACTTTCAAACTGCTGGGAGGAACAGTAAGTTGGTAAAACCATTCTGGAAAACTATTTGGCAGCATCTACAAAACTGAATGTACCTATGCTTTATGAGCTATCAATTCCACTCCTAGGTACATACTCAACAAAATGTATACATGTGGTCAAGAGAAAGGTTTAAGAATTATCACAGCCCAAACCAGGAAACCAAACTTGTTTTTCAACAGTAGAATAGACAAATTGTATATTCATACACTGTAATAGTACGCAGCTATGACAATGAACAAATTCTAACTATCTGTAATAAGTTGTTGCTTGAGCAAAGGAAACCAGAGACAAAAGTCCACGCACTATATAATTCCATTTATATAATGATGAAAAACAGGCAAGTCAATCTATTCTGTAAGAAGTAAAGATAACCGGCTACCCATGAGGGGACAGCAATGAGAGAAGGGATAAGGGGGGTTTCTAGAGTCCTCGACCTCAGTGCGATTATGTAGGTGTGTTCACGTTGTGCTAATTCAAGCTACATGCATATGACAGATGCACTCTTTCATAACTGTTCAACAGAAAGTTCATGAAAAAATTGCTGCCACTTTTCAAAATTAACTTGTAGCTGCTTTGCCAACATGATCCCACCAATTCTTCAGGTTTAACTTAAAACTCTACACATAAGCAATAAGCTCAGACTAGACCAAGCCACACATACCCTTCCCAGGGCAAAAATGGTAACTCAGTATCAAGTATTCTTTCATTTCCCAACTCTTATGACTAAGGCTGGTGTTGATTAATCTAATCATGGCAATTCCTCCAAATGCAGGAAGACATGTTAAAACTACCAATCAGGCTGTGATAGGAGATGAAAGCCTAGCCTACCATGTGTTATAAAATTAGAGAGTGTCAAGAATATTCTCAACTAACTCTAAAAGCACTTATCTAAAAAACAAAGATGACTTTTGTGCAGGTGGTCTTCTTACCAGTTGTTCGCCATTGTAATGACCCTCAATAATACGATCGTAGGAGATCCCAACAGGTATTATCAAGATGTCTGGGATTGTATTGGTAGACAGAGTATCTACCACAACTGACAAAAGTCCTGCCCGAGCACAGGAGATTTTTCCACTTCGTGAGCGTGTGCCTTCCAGAAAAATCTCCAAGAACTGCTGCTGTCGAAGTAGTTCAACTATATGCTGGCATATAAGAAGAAAGGGGAACATGAACTCATGAACTCAGAACAAGCTCAGCAAAGTTAAATCTTAAAAACAAAATCCCCTAAAGCTTCACTACAGACAGAATATTTTACACAAGTAATAGCAAAAGAGCATCTCCAATGTGATATTTTTATGATAACAAAAAGTCATCAGCAAACTCATACCCAAGCAATAATCACTGAAATAATTACTCAGACAACTGTTTTTTAAAAATCTCAATCAAGTCTCTCTTTCTTCTACTATAATCGCTACCATAACAACTTTAAGGATAATTAGAGATCACACGTACCCCATGGAGTAAAGCTCTGTAGAGAATATCTTTCCGTCCATCTGGCGTCTCATCTAGCCTCCGTCGTATGAAAAAGCCTCCAAGCTTATGGATCAAAGTACTATAAATTTAAGAATGCATTAATTATTTTTTTAATGTAAAAAGACAAATTCCATTGTGGATATAAGCCACAGGTGTTGTTTGAGCTGCTGATTATGAAAATCTGGCCATTACCCATACAGCTGACACATTTCTATCATTTACATTATACATTAGCTTTCAGAATGTCACTGTGTATAATGAAGTTCTGTTACATCTGTTATATGCCAAAAGGAGTCTCCATGATACACTACCCTGCAAAGGTGCTGGTACAGATTTTAAGAAGATTATAAAATACTGCCCAATTTTAAAACCCTGTCCAGGGTCTCAAGACACTGATCTTTAGACATCCCCAAATTTTCCTATGGCACATTCACTTCAAGATGAATGTGATATTAAAAAAGCTCCTTTGGGGAAATTTTCTCAAATAAGTTATTTCTTAGAGAGTATTCCAGTGAGATAAGGATAAGTTTATCACACTGGAACCAAGCATAACCATCCTCCCAAAGCATGAAATAAAAATTTGCTTCATTTATGCACACACAGAACAAACAATTCTTACAACCCTATGTCTCTGCCTACAAAACTGATGAATTATTTTGATAGGAGGCAGAGATTTTCCAATACTTGTCAACCTTTCCAATCTCAGAGCCTCCTCCTCTGTTCAAACAGTGTGATATTAATATAAATATTAATACACAGTTTTGGCACCTTCTATAGTCAGCATATGGAGAAGGCGATGGCATCCCACTCCAGTACTCTTGCCTGGAAAATCCCATGGACGGAGGAGCCTGGTGGGCTGCAGTCCATGGGGTCGTGAAGAGTCGGACACGACTGAGCGACTTCACTTTGACTTTTCACTTTCATGCATTGGAGAAGGAAATGACAACCCACTCCAGTGTTCTTGCCTGGAGAATCCCAGGGACGGGGAGCCTGGTGGGCTACCGTCTCTGGGGTCACACAGAGTCAGACACGACTGAAGTGACTTAGCAGTAGCAGCATAGTCAGCATAAGGAGGACAGTAAGATATCCCTGGAACTTAATGTCTTTGAAAGTTAACTTAATTCTCTGAAAGTTAAACTTTGCATAACAAATTCTTAAGGAGATGCTGCTGCTAAGTCGCTTCAGTCGTGTCCGACTCTGTGCGACCCCAGAGACGGCTGCCCACCAGGCTCCCCCATCCCTGGGATTCTCCAGGCAAGAACACTGGAGTGGGCTGCCATTTAACCATCTACAAAAATAACCCATCCTGAAAAGTGGTTTGTGACTTGTACAGACTGACATGTAACAAAAGAACACTGCAAATAAACAGGTCAGATTATTTAGAATCTGTCATAGCTGAAGGAATGATAAGCTAACTGGCATAGAGGTTATGACAAGGGAAGAAATTATCAGTGTTTATTAGGCAATTCCCAGAGACTCACCTCGAGAACCAATCCAACATAGAGGGAATGAGCACATAAATTGTTCTGATTATAGAAGCACATAAATTGTTCTGATTATAGAGGAGGCAAACTGTTACGGGCAAGAGCCCAGATGAAACAGCCCTCTTCATGCTCAGTCTATGCCTAAACACTATTTCAAAAAAGTGAAAATGAAAGTCGCTCAATCATGTCCAGCTCTTTGTAACCCCATGGACTATACAGTCCATGGAATTCTCTTGGCCAGAATACTGGAATGGGTAGCCTTTCCCTTCTCCAGGAGATCTTCCCAACCCAGGGTTCGAACCCAGGTCTCCCACATTGCAGGCGGATTCTTGACCAGCTGAGCCACAAGGGAAGCCCAAGAATACCGGAGTGGGTAGTCCATCCCTTCTCCAGCGGATTTTCCCAACCCAGGAATTGAACTGGGGTCTCCTGCATTGCAAATGGAATCTTTACCAACTGAGTTATCAGGGAAGCTCCCTTTCAGAAAAGAAACATTTTTTTTTATGACTTTCTAATTCAACTTTCCAGGTTCCTTGATACTGGGAAGATGTACATGAGAAAAAGCATAAATATTCTGATCCTTGGAAAAGCATGATACTTGGAAAAGTCTGTAGCATCACATCACAGTGGATTAGAGTCGGCTGTTCGTCTATATCCCCCATTGTTTTATATGAACTATTTGAAAGCAAGGACTATATATCTTGTTCACCCTTGCCTGCAGCACATGTGGGCAAGTATCAGCTGACTGCATGTATGAATGGCTTCTCTTCACTCATGTGAGCCAGATTAGCTACAGAACTCTGAACCGAGGGATTAGGAAGGAACTCCTTGGACTGTTGACGCAGAGGATCAGACTCCCTGGCATACAAAGCAGTGACTGCTCCCCTATGAGGCCCTGCCTGCATGACCCGCCAGCCTGCTCCCCTCGGGTCACTCTCCACATTTACTTTCCTCTTGCTCTCTATTCCTCACACAGCTGACCTGAGCAATGCTTTGTGCTCCAAAGTTTGAGACTAAACATGTCTCAAATCTATGACCGCTTCTCTGAGAGAACTATTATACCTTTCTTTAAGCCTTCATCACCTTATGTCTGAACTAACACAGTCAGAATTGATTTGTGAGTTGCTCAGTCTTCTTTGTTCTTTCCAAATTTTCCACAATAAACATGCATTCTTTTACAACAAAGCTAAAAATCCTAATGTCCTCATTACAATAAAATGTATCTAAAGTTATAATATAATAGAAAAATAAAAGTTCAAAACACAATCTTCATACCTTAACTTTCAAAATAAGGTGATCTTACCTGAAGATGGGGATGTTGAGATTATTGCCTGAAGCAATGTACGGCGCTTTGATGTTATGGCAGAAGAGAATGAAAGTGAGCAGGAGATAGTCAATGTGTGATCTATGAACTGGCAGAAATATAAGCGGCAAATTCATCTAGCAAAAGGAAAAATGCCAAATTTAAAATTCAAATGGAAAGTTGAATTACAGTTCAAACATTTGGTTAGAATCATTCAAACACTAGCTAATTAGTGACTCGTTCTGTAAAAACATTTTTCAGTAAATAAAAATGGCAATTAATATTTCAATTATATATTATCTAGCTAAAAACAACCGCAACAATGAAAAATTATCAGGGAAGGAAGAGAGCAATCAAGAATTCAAGGTGACTCCGTCATACATCTTCTGAGAGGAAGCCCTAATTATATAAAAAGAATGTAGGTTTTGGACACAAGGTTGGTATGGTTTGAAATTCTAGAGAAATGACTTATTGGCCATAACTTGGAACAGTTTCTTAATCTGTATGTGCCTTTATTTCCTCATTCATAAAATAAGGATCATTCTATCTGATTTTTAAAGTTATTGCAAGGTAACTTACAGAAGGAATCCTGCATATTGCTGACAGGTCCTTCTTTACACCACTTTTTCCCCCAAATACAAAGCTGCTGTAGTTATCTCACATGGGGGAAAACCTGCAAATGTGTGGGACTGCACAAGAGTATACAAAAAACATTCCCCAAAATTCCAAAATCACTCTGCAAAACGTGGAGAAAAAAGAATGATAGATTCACATAATTCTTGCCTCAGTTGCAGCTTTAACCATTTCAAGTTGACCCTTGTGAATCTGAATATTCCAAAAGAAGCTGTTGAAGAGTTTCAGCAGCACCCATCCAGTCAGTCTGAAAGGAAGTTTAAAAAGTTTTTCAGCATATACACATATTTATATATATACACATACATAGTTTGACAGCTATCTACCTAAACTTTTGAACCTAAAACCTAAGAGTGATTGTAACTGACTTCATGTTATGAGCACATGTGTGTGTATACATGTGATTGTGTACATCTGAATTGTGGACTTAAAGAACTGATTTTTACATATGTACTACTCACAGAAGCATCCATTTATCATGTACTAAAATCTTATATTTTACCCTACTTGCATACTTTATACTTCAGAAGCTATAGGTCAAGCAAATAGTTAAGTGAGCAGAGTGATCCCATTACTGAATACAAATCACTCCCTTTAAGACATAAGCATGTGCAGATTCATCAAGAAAAAAAGAGGGTGGGCTCAAATAAATAAAATTAGAAATGAAAAAGGAGAAGTTACAATCAACACTATAGAAATACAAAGGTCATATGATATCAATACAAACAATTATATCCAAATACTGATTAAAATGGACAACCTAAAGGAAATAGACAAATTCCTAGAAATGTACAATCTCCCAAGACTGAACCAGGAAGAAATAGAAAATATGAACAGACCAACTACCAGTAATGAAACATCAGTTCAGTTCAGTCGCTCAGTCGTGTCCAACTCTTTGCAACCCCATGAATCGCAGCACGCCAGGCCTCCCTGTCCATCACCAACTCCCGGAGTTCACCCAGACTCACGTCCATCGAGTCAGTGATGTCATCCAGCCATCTCATCCTCAGTCGTCCCCTTCTCCTCCTGCCCCCTATCCCTCCCAGCATCAGAGTCTTTTCCAATGAGTCAACTCTTCGCATGAGGTGGCCAAAGAACTGAAGCTTCAGCTTTAGCATCATTCCTTCCAAAGAAATCCCAGGGCTGAACATAGTCAGTAACAAAAAAAAAATTCCAGCAAACCAAAGTCCAGGACCCGGTGGCTTCACAGGTGAATTCTGCCAAACATTTGTAGAAGAGTTAACACAAATCTTTCTCAAACCATGTCAAAAATTGCAGAAGAAGGAACACTTCTGATTCTGCCCATCCTAAGAAGGCAGCATCACCCTGATAGCAACACCAAAGACATCACAAAAAAAGAAAATCACAGGCCAGTATCACTGACGAACTAGATGAAAAAAATCCACAACAAAATATTAGCAAACCAATTCAACAATATAGTACATTTAAAAGCATCATATACCATGAAGAGCAGAATTTATCCCCGGATGCAAGAATGAGTCAACAAGTGGAAAATTAATGTGATACATCACATTAACAAATTGAAAAAAATTTTTTTAATATATGACCATCTAAACAGATGCAGAAAAACCTCCTGACAAAATCCAGCATGCATTTATAATTAAAAACTTTCAACAAAGTGAATACAGAGGGAACATACCTAAACATGAGAAAGGCCATAAATGAGAAGCCCACGGCTTACATCAGACTCATTGGTGAAAAGCTGAAAGCATTTTCTCAAAGGTCAGGAACATAACAAGAATGCACTTTCCTGCCACTTTAATTCAACACAGTATTGAAAAGTCCTGGCCATAGAGACCAGAAAAGAAAAAGGTATGAAAGAAATCCAAAGTGATGAGAGACTCTTGATGAAGGTGGAAGAAGAGATTGAAAAAGCTGGCTTAAAACTCAACAATCAAAAATGAAGATCACAGCATCAGGTCCCATCACTTTATGGAAAATAGATGGGAAAACAATCAAAACAATGACAGATTTAATTTTCTTGGGTTCCAAATCACTTCAGATGGTGACTGCAGCCATGAAATTAAAAGATGCTTGCTCCTTGGAAGAAAAGCTTATGACCAACATAGACAGCATATTAAAAGAAGAAACATCACTTTGCTGCCAAAGGTCCATCTAGTCAATGAACACTATCAAAAGGCAAAAAGATATGACACTGAAAGATGAATTCCCCAACTAAGTAGGTGCCCAATATGCTTCAGGAGAAGAGTGGAGAAATAGCTGCAGAAAGAATGAAGAGTCTGAGCCAAGGCAAAAACACCACCTACCTGTGGGTGTGACTGGTGGTGGAAGTAAAGTCTGATGCTGTAAAGAAAACGCTGCATAGGAACCTGGAATGTTAGGTCCATGAGTCAAGGTAAATAGGAAATGGTCAAACAGGAAATGGCAAGAGTGAACATAGACGTTTTAGTAATCAGTGAACTAGACCAGGAGCTGACTATGGCTCAGATCATGAACTCCTTATTGCCAAATTCAGACTTAAATTGAAGAAAGCAGGAAAACCACTAGACCATTCAGGTATGACCTAAATCAAATCCCTTACGATGATACAGTGGAAGTGAGATATAGATTTAAGGGATTAGATCTGATAGACAAGACTGTCTGAAGAACTAAGGATGGAGACTTGTGACATTGTGCAGGAGTTAGTGATCAAGACCATCCTCAAGAAAAGAAATGCCAAAAGGCAAAATGGTTGTCTGATGAGGCCTTACAAATAGCTGTGAAAAGAAGAGAAGCTAAAGGCAAAGGAGAAAAGGAAAGATATACTCATCTGAATGCAGAGTTCAAACGAATAGCAAGGAGAGATAAGAAAGCCTTCCTAAGTGATCAATGCAAAGAAAGAAATAGAGGAAAACAACAGAATGGGAAAGACTACAGATCTCTTCAAGAAAATTAGAGATACCAAGAGAACATTTCATGCAAAGATGGGCTCAATAAAGGAAAGAAATGGTATGGACCTAACGGAAGCAGAAGATATAAAGAAGTAGTGGCAAGAATACACAGAAGAACTATACAAAAATGATCTTCATGACCCAGATAACCACAATGGTGTGATCTCTCACCTAGAGCCAGACATCCTGGAATGCAAAATCAAGTGGGCCTTAGGATGCACCACTATGAACAAAGCTAGTGGAGATGATGGAATTCCAGTTGAGCTATTTCAAATCCTCAAAGATGATGCTGTGAAATTGCTGCATCCAACATGCCAGCAAATTTGGAAAACTCAGCAGTGGCCACAGGACTGGAAGAGGTCAGTTTTCATTCCAATCCCAAAGAAAGGCAATGCCAAAGAATGCTCAAACTACTGCACAATTGCACTCATCTCACACCCTAGTAAAGTAATGCTCAAAATTCTTCAAGCAAGGCTTCAACAGTATGTGAACCAAGAACTTTCAGATGTTCAAGCTGGATGTAGAAAAGGCAGAGGAAAGTGAAAGTCACTCAGTCATGTCTGACTCTTTGTGACCCCATGGACTGCAGCCCGACAGGGACCTCTGTCCATGGAATTCTTGAGGCAAGAATACTGGAGTGGATGGCCAATCCCTTCTCCCAGTGATCTTCCTGACCCAGGGATTGTACCTCAGTCTCCTGCATTGCAGGTGGATTCTTTACCATCTGAGCTACCAGAGAAGCCCAGAGGCAGAGGAAACAGAGATCAAATTGCCAACATCTACTGTATCACAGAAAAAGTAGGAGAATTACAGAAAAATATCTACGTCTGCTTCATTGACTACCTTAACCCTCTGACTGTGTGGATCACAACAAACTGTGGGAAATTCTTAAAGAGATGGAAATACCAGACCACCTTACCTACCTCCTGAGAAATCTGTATGCAGGTGAAGAAGCAACAGTTACAAATGGACATGGAACAACTGACTGATTCCAAACTGGGAAAGGATTACATCAAGGCTGAATACTGTCACCCTGCTTATTTACTTTATATGCCGAGTACATCATGAGAAATGTCAAGCTGGATGAAGCACAAGCTGAAATCAAGATTTCCAGGAGAAATATCAATAACCTCAAGGTATGCAGATGATACCATCCTTATGGCAGAAAGTGAAGAGGAATTAAAGAGCCTCTTGATGATAGTGAAAGAAAGAGCGAAAAGGCTGGATTAAAACTCAACAATCAAAAAACAAAGCTCATGGCATCTGGTCGCAACACTTCATGGCAAATAAATGCAGAAACAATGGAAAGAGTGACAGACTTAATTTTCTTGGTCTCCGAAATCACTGCAGATGGTGACTACAGCCATGAAATTAAAAGATGCTTGCTCCTTGGAAGAAAGGCTATGACCAACCTAGACATCATATTAAAAAGCAGAGACATTACTTTGCCAATGAATATCCATATAGTCAGAGATATGGTTATTCCAGTAGTCATGTATGGATGTGAGAGTTGGACCGTAAAGAAGGCTGAGCACTAAACAACTGATGCTTTCAAACTGTGATGCTGGAGAAGATTTTTGAGAGTCCCTTGGACTGCAAGGAGATCAAACCTGTCAATCCTAAAGGAAATCAACCCTGAATATTTATTGGAAGGACTGATGCTGAAGCTGAATCTCCAATACTTTGGCCACCTGATGTGAAGAGCCAATTCAATGGTAAAAGCGCTGATGCTGGGAAAGATCAAGGGCAGGAGCAGAAGGGGTGAGAGAGGACGAGATAGCTGCGTGGCATCATGGACTCAACAGACAGTTTGAACAAACTCTGGGAGATAGTGAAGGACAGGGAAGCCTGCGTGCTCTAGTTCACGGGGTCACGAAGAGTCAGACAAGACTGAGCAAGTGAATAACAACAAAAAGTGAAATGGAAAAAGTGAAATCATTACTGTATGCAGATGACAAAGACACTAGGGAAATCCTAAAGCCATCCAAAAAATACCAGAACTCTTCGATGAATTTGGCAAAGCTGCAGAATACAAAATTAATATACAGAAATCAGGTGCATTTCTATACACTAACAACAGACTATCTGAATGGAAATTAAGAAAACAATCTCATTCACAAATGCATCAGAAAGAATAAAATACCTAGAAATAAATCTAACTAAACAAGTAAACTACCATACTTGGAAATATGTAAGTCATGAAAGAAACTGAATATGACACAAATAGATGGGAAGATACACTGTGTTCATGGCTTAAAAGAACTAATATTGTTAAAATGAGCCTATATCCAAGGCAATCTAGAGATTCAATACAATCCTTATCAAAATGCCAAAGGCGTTTTTCACAGAACTAGAATAAATAATTCTAAAATTTGTATGGAAACACATCTGAAATTGCCAAAACAATCTTAGGAAAAACGAAAGTGGAAGCATCACACTCCCTGACTTCAAACTATCCCCCAAAGTTATCGTAATCAAGACAGACAGCATGTTCTGGCACAAAAACAGATACACAGATCAATGGAACAGAGAACCCAGAAAGAAACTCACACTTATATGGGCAACCAATCTGTGACAATGGAGGCAAGTATGTACAATGGGGAAGAGTCTCTGTAATGAATGGTGCTGGGAAAACTGGACAACTACATGCAAAAATCAAACTGGACTTGTCTCTCACACCACGTTCAAAAATAAATTCAAAATGGATTAAAGACTGAAATCTAAGACCTGAAACCATAAAACTTCTGGAAGAAAACTAAGCAATATTCACTTTGCAATCAGTCTTAGTAATATTTTTTGGATACGTCTCTTCAGGCAAGGGAAACAAAAGCAAAAATAAAGAACTAGGATTACATCAAATTAAAAAGCTTTTTCAGAGTGAAAAAACTCTCAGCAAAACAAAAAGGCCACCTATTAATGGGAGAAGATAATTGCAAAAGATATATCTGATAAGGGATTAATACCTAAATATACAAAAACTCAAACAAGACAATAACAACAAAAAACAATCCAATTAAAAAATGGGCAGAGGATCTGAATAGACATTTTTCCAAAGATATACAGATGGCCAACAGGCAGATGAAAAGATGCTCAGCAGCACAAATCATTGGGAGTATACAAACCAAAACTATAATGAGTTATCACCTCACCCATCAGATTGGCTGTTATCAAAAAGACAATAAAAACAAATGTTGGAGAGAAGGTAGAGAAAAAAGAACCCCTGTATGTGGCTGGTGGGAATTTAAACTGGGGCAGCCACTATGGAAGACAATATGGAGATTTCTCAAAAAATGAAAAACAGAACTATCATATCCAGCAATCCCACTACTGGATATTTATCTGAAGAAAATGAAAACACGAATTAGAAGCCATATATACACCCTTATATTCACTGCAGCACTATTTATAATAGCCAAGATGTGGAAGCAACCTAAGTGCCCATCAATAGATGAATGGATAAAAAGATGTGGTATGTACACACACTCAAAAATGCACAATGGATTACTACTCAGCCATAAAAAAGAATGAAATTTTGCTGTTTGTGACAATATGGCTAGACTTATGCTAAGTGAAAAAAGTCAGACAGAGAAAGACAAATACTGTACGATTTCACTTACATGTGGAAACTAAAAATCAAGACAAAACTATAAACATAACAAGACAGATACAGAAAAAAACAGGTGGTTGCTAAAGGAGAGGCAGGTGGGGATGTAAGAAATAGGTGAGGGAGATTAGAGGTACATGCTTCAACTGTAAAATAAATGAGTGGCAAGTATGAAATGTACAGTGTGGGGAATTTAGTCAATAACTATGTAGTACCTTTGTATGTTGGCAAATCATAACTGAACTTATAGTGGTTTCACTTTGAAATGTTCGGAAATACTGAACTACTAATGTTGTGTATCAGGAACTGCTGTGGTATGGTGTGGTAGATCAATTATATTTCCAAGCAAACTCAGAAAAAGAGATCAGGTTTGTAGTTACCAAAAGGTGGCATGGGGGTAAGAATTGGATGAAGACAGTCAAAAGATACAAACTTCCAGCTATATGATAAATAAGTACTAGGGATATAATATATAACACAATAATATTAATTAACACTGCTGTGTGTTATATATGAAAACTGTTGAGAGTAAATCCTAAGAGTTCTCATCACAAGGAAAAAAAAATTTCATTCTATATCTTTAATTTTGTATCAATATGAGATGATAAATGTTCAGTAAACTCATCATGGTTTTCATAGTGGATGTGAGTCAAATCATTATGCTGTATACTTTCAAGTTACACGGTGCTGTCTTTCAGTTCTATCTCAATGAAACTAAAAGAAAATAAAAAGACATGAGCATGTGAAACCTAACTCACAACTAGTACAGAAGGCAGCAGCAGTAACACAAAGGCTGCCATCAACTGACAGAGCCTGAGGTTCCTTGAAGCATCCCAAGCGCTACTTCTCCTGAGAGTTAACTAAGACTATAAGGAGGAGTCAGTTTTTAACATCAGAATATGTTAAAAACCTCTTCTGGACCAAGAGCATTATATTAGGAAAGTCCAGTGGTTCAGTCCTGTCTGCTCAAAACCAGATGACCCCTGATGAAAGTTTTTTGCTTTGCCTTTTAATACCTGATCATTGCCGGTGAAACGGTAGCAACCATTTCTTGAAGGATCTTTCTGGCTTTCTTTTTCACTTTATTCACAGCTTTTGATTGCTGCTGAGCAGAACCATCAGGGTTTAATTCACCAGCCACTTCTGCAATTGCCTCTTGTACTCTGATTTCAAAATGGAAAGAGAGACAACGTAACTGGCTCTATGCGACAGTCTGTATTATTTCTTAAACTACAGATACAAATCACAAAGCAAAATACACTTTCTCTTTTAAATGTGATAACACAGAAGAATAAACTCAAGTTAGAAGTGCTTTCTTTGGCTGTTTATTAAATATTAGGTATATTATATTCCTAAATCAATGACTCCCTGAGGAAGCTGTAAGGCAGATTTAAAATTTTAATTCAAATTCACTGGGTAACAACTATGTGAATTTGAATGTTCCAGTTATGTTGTAAGGGACGCAAAGTTACACTCTGGCAGAAGGGAAGAAAAGAAAGATTATCCTTCTAGATATATAATTCAGAGGTACCCCAAACCCACTGCCAAAGTAACATGATTTTTTTCTTTTACTTATTATTCATTTACATTGTGACTCTATGAGTGGGATATCTGTAAAACTCTCTAGGAGGGATTGAAGGTGGACATAAATACTCACAAGCGTTTTCCAAATCACGTCATAATTTTAAAAGGCACAGCTTTAGATTTAAACAGCACAGACTAATAAGCTATAAGGTAAAAGGGAAGATTTAACCCAGTCTTGTAAATCTCCCACATAACTTAGGGAAGAATGCATGAGGTTTAAACCTCCTAAAAATAACTTCTAACATCCTAGTTACAAATCAAAACATCTGGATGAAATGAAACACACTTAATGGGCATTACCTAGAAAACAGAGAATATAGAATTATCCGAAGGAGTTGCTCAAACAATTGTTTCTTTTCCTCTCACTGCTGCTGATTTTAGAGTAATATACAGCAAAATTCCCCATCATTCATTACTACAAAAGACCAATTCCACAGGACACTGAAACACCATCCCTAAGCCTATCCTTGAACAGCATTTATATCAGTACGGCCAGGAATCCTTTCACAAGTAAATCACGTCGTTATTACACTGCCATGATCAACTATTCACTTGTTCATTCAGTAAATTCAGTGAACATGTACATGCCACTACTGCTCAGCCCTTAACAACTACACCACTGGGCTTGCATTTCTAAGCATTTTTTTCAATCCACTCTGCTCTCCAGCTCCGCAAATCCAGATAGGTTTCTAACATGGGCCACAACAATGGGGTGGAATAGAGATCAACCTTCACCCAAACTCCCACAGTTCAATGGCTTAGCTTTGTAATGATTTCCCCACTCCATCAGAGTTCAAGTAGGTCTCTCCAACTTTTAATCAAGATCCTCTGAGGGCAAGGACAATTACTTTATTCTCTTAAAATTTCTAATAATAACTTTCTAATAAAAGAATCTGTGCCCAGGTGCTTAACAATTATTTGACAGAAATACGAAATGAGCTTCTCTTCTGGCTGTAAAGTAGGAAATGCATTGTCTCCAATACTCACATTATAAAACACTTAACAGAGAACTCTGGAAATATCTGCCTATCTGAACGCCAGCTCGCCTTTCATATTAGAACCCCATTCCAGTATTCATGCATAAAATAAGGCTGCTCTTCCCACATGGCACCAAAACCATCTGTTCTCTTGCCTTTCCTTGCTTTCTTCTGGAGCTTGAACAGTTAATGTTTGGAAACACAAACTCCTCTTGGGACAGAGTCCCAGAGAAACTAAAAGTTAGTAAAGGAAATTACTTCCCCACTCCCACCACCCATCCCTGCCTTTCCCCTTTACAACAGTATCCCACCCTTACCGACTGCTGTTCAGCACGTTTTCAGTTACATTGGTGGCAAACATGCCTTTATGGACGTCTCGCTCTTGAATGAATAGCACGTAAGAAAGACGTCTTGCCAGCCACCCTCGGTGCCTGCAACATGAAAACGATTTAGCAGAGAAGCACTCTAGGAATACCTATTATTCAGAGGCTTCTCTCTTGTAAAAACAAATCCTCATTTCACCTGTTCCAGAGATTTAGGGTTTTCCTGTAGCAAATTCTCCTTAGTAAGTAGTTCAGGATGCTATGAAGACAGTTTTATTTCTTTTCTTTCATGTACTCTCAGCTAAAATTTAAACTTGGAATTTGTGTATCAATGCTTGAATAGTATTGCTCTGAAAACTAATAATCCAAATATAAAAACAAAAGAAATGTAAGCATCTTACTTTATTAATACCACTTAAAAACCAAATATGTTGAATGCCTTATATACAAGCTTATATAGCTTATAGCTACAGCTACAGGCTATAAAAAGTAATCCGGGAATCTTTTCCTACCACAAAGGGCTAATTTTCTTTTTGTTGTCATTACAGTAATTCTTCTAAGGTGATCACTGACTCTGAAATTGAATTGATAAGGCTGATCAGTTGACAAAAGTCAAGGTTAACTAGACAACAGTCTGAATACTTGTACTCTGGACTTATGAAGCCAGAAGCTCTTACTGAGTTTTCTTGCTTTCTTGCTATGTTTTTGGTTTTGGCTTTTTTATAAAACACATTCAACATACTTAAGAAATAGGAGAAACTTCCAGCAGTGACAATGACTATGTGTTATCTGAATGGGGGTTAAAGACAGGGATCTCAGAACAGGAATGCTATAAGATTTCATTATGCAATGATTTGAAACCATTTGTAATGATTATATAATGCCTCGTTATCGTTTCCTCCATAAAGATATCCAGACAGACAGTAGAAGATTTCAATTACAAATTAATTCTGAAAATATACAAAAAGTCTTCGATCAAGAAAAAGTAATTTGGGGGAGAATTGTTTATGAATCACATGTTCCTTCAACTCTCCTTCCTGGCATTCTTTTTCTTCCTCCTTTCCTTTCTCTCAGTTCTCTGAACAACTTGGCCCAATATGTTAAATGTTTAAGTCTAAAATCTTTCAGTGTTAACAGTTATTACTGGAATGTACAAAGTCCACACTCTTGATGAAATCCCTTTGCAACAGACTGAAAGCAGTGGGTGCGTGTGTGTGTGTGTGTACATAAAACTGTTCAGGCTTTGCTCCCTGCAACACAGAGAAGGGCTAAGTAGCCAATCCACCTGCACGGGAAGCTTATTACACTGAATAGTGTCATTGCCTAGTCAATATAACATGCCAAAAAGTGTGTGCGTATCTCACATGTGTTTTTTTTTCCCTTAACTGCCTCCAAGGGAAGACAACAAATGAACTCCTCAGTTTTGTATGTAAAATATCTACTTACATAAAGAAGAGACTGAATGGGATTCTTTTGCTTAGGATTTTAATCATGTCAACCAGAGGGGGGGAAAAAATTGCTCTTTGCTTTTAACTTAAGAAAACAAGAGAGAGGAAAGGAAGGGTAGCACAGAAATTAGCAAAACCACATCTCTTGATTTTAGTTCCATTAAAAACAAAAACAAAAATTTAGCTAACATATATGCAAGTATATGCTCATTTATAAAAAACATCATTAAAATATGAGCAGTAACTTCAAAAGCCTTAAATTTTAAGTATCTGACTTCTTGGACCAGTTTTTTCATGAGATTTCATGTATTTCTCATCTCCTGAGCCTCCAGGCATCTACTCTTGGAACTACAAGGACTGGTAGTGGTTTTAGCTCCCGTTCTGCTCTTGTCTTACAGACATTCACCCTCCTTCCTCATCCCCCAGCCTAAATCCACTGAGAATAAAGCCTCTTTTTCTCTCACTCTGATGCCTGGAATTTGGAAGTAAGAATTCTAAGAAAAGACTTAAGCCAGTAATAAATCAAAGAATATTCACTCTATAGATTAGGCAGATTTCAGAAAGTAATACTTTTTAGGTATAAAATAATAATACATCATAAAACATTCAAACCTATATCTCTCCTCCGACAAATTTCTATCACATATTGGCACATTTCAGCAGCAACATCAATATATGAATAAGTTACAGAAACCTATAAGTAATATCTACAGTCTCATGAAAATATTATATAATACAGCAGTAGAATAGTAATAGGTCTCTCAGGTTCCAATTTTTAGATGAAGTATATGCTAGAAATTAATACCCTATTAACTCTTCAAAAAAAAAACATAGAGATTCATCTTAAAGTGCATTGATTGGTTATTATTGAGTCTTTCTCTTGACATGCATTAGAAATATAAGAAATTTATTTTTACCTTGTGTGCGTTTCATTGATATAAATAACATTCCGCAAACCCAAAGACGGGATACTGGGGTTGAAAAATTTATCCTATATAAAACAAAATAAATATAGACACAAATATACAACTGGATTGTTGATGAAGGACTCAAATTACTAGTTCTTGAGGACTTTCAAAAATTTGAGATGAAGAAAAATGTTTTATTGAAAAGTACTTTTTAGCTTTCAAAGGTCACAAACTCAAAACTACTCCTCAGCATCTTGCAAAGGAAATAGCGCCTCTCCCTTTGCCGAGTCCCCACCCTCAATCAGAAAGAGTTAAAGTCACGATAGCTTGTCACTGAAAGGAATACTGGAAATTTCATTGTTTTCAAAATACAAAAATACTATGCTAAGTAGTAGTAGTGAAAGTCGCTCAGTCTATGCTAAGTACAATGTATTATTTTGAAATTACTAAATCTTTCAATAATCCTGACACATAAGAATTATTATCCTCTTTTTTTTTTGCCTTTCTCAATTTAATGATATTTTAATATTAAGAGACATTAGAAGTCTGTTTTTATATATTTTATATGTTTCTTTGGGCTTCCCAGGTGGTTCTAGTGGTAAAAATCCACCTGTCAACGCAGGAGATGTAAAGATGCAGGTTCAATCTCTGTGTCAGGAAGATCCCCTGGAGAAGGGCATGGCAACCCACTCCAGTATTCTTGCTGAGAGAATCTCATGCACAGGGGAGCCTGGCAGGCTACAGTCCATGGGGTCGCAAACAGCTGGACAGGAGTGAAGCAACTCAGCATGAACACACATATATTTCTTTTATATATTAAACGACTTGGCAAGGACAAATCGTTCACTCTAATAACAGTAATTCTTGAGGACTATAACATACATTATCTCATTCATCCTCAGGGTAACCCATATCCCCATTTTATAGGAGGAAAATTGAGGCTGGCAGAAGCTTAGTAGTCAACCCCAGATCTTGCTTCAAAGTATGGGGTCTTTCTAGTCCCCTAAAATGATTGTCTACTTAATGAGAAAATGTATGACTAAAGGTCTCCCTTTTTGTGAGTAATCTTGGAAGATAATCCAGAAATAGTTCTGCTAAAAAGATAAAGTCCATAACTTTAACAATGTAGGCAAACAAGGTAAACCTTCCACAAATAAATGCTGAGAAAGCATAATCTACCCACAAGAGAAGATGTCAAAATACTTAAGGGCTACCTTTTCAGAGAAATAGGACTTCAGAGAAAAGGTAGCAGAAAATCACTATAAAAATACTGTTAAAAATTATTTTATATAAACAGGCCATGGAAGAACTTAAGATCAAATTCTGCACCATCAGGTACTACATTTAAGCAAAAATCATTTGTCTATTATGCTACTCATCTCTCCCCACCCCAAACCATTACCACCACCAAATAATATCTGACCAAAGAACACATTAAAGTATTGTTTTGATCTTTTAACCATTCAAAATTAGAATTAGATGAGACGCCCAATCTAAAAAGAAAACCCACCCCAAACCATTACCACCACCAAATAATATCTGACCAAAGAACACATTAAAGTATTGTTTTGATCTTTTAACCATTCAAAATTAGAATTAGATGAGACGCCCAATCTAAAAAAGAAAACCCACATGACCTTCTACTTAAATCTTTATTTCTACTGGCCTATTAATCAGAACTGGCCTTATTCCTAGACTAGAAATTTCCATGATCCTTCACATCCACCAAACTATTTAAACAAGATATGTGTGATTTAAGAGGAACACTATTTCTATTGTGATGTTCTTGAGCAGATCTGAATATTTAACATAAACTGCTTGTTAAACAAATCTTTCCCAGATTAATAAACTCCTTATGCTAGGCTAGAAATTCTACTTCCTGCCCAGCCAACCCTGAGTGGAAAACTCACGCAGCACCAGTAGTTATTCACACAGGTTATAAGCAACCTCAATAAATGGCAGCGTTAATAAACAGCACTTAAACATTCTAATAACTAGCCCATCCCAGAGAGAGTTTACCATCCAGGTGACTACTGGCTGAGATTACAGCCATATTAGAGTCTACATTCCTATACTAGCTCATACTTCTTGGCAAAATGCCCTCAGAGGCATACTTATCCAATCAACTCAGATACTATACTGTAATGTGGAAGATTTTGCATGACTTTCTTCCACCAAAATACAAACAACAAACCCATCACACCCTTTCTTAAATCTTCATGCTAACATTTTAGTGACCATCCTTCACTATCAGAGTCAAAAGAAACCCCCTTGCACTCCCCTCCGCTGTGGGAACAGACACTTAGCAAAAGGGTAAAGCCACAGTTTTACTTTCTTTTTCTGTCCCACTCACACTCACATGTGTGTATATGTGCATACGTGTATGCACACTCTCTTTCTTTCTCTCTTTCTCATTCATCTTGCTAGCATTTTAAAGTTCACTGCTAAATTTCAATGTTCTGAAGTTACATGAAGGATCCCACTAACTCTTTGGAAGAGTTATCTGAAAGTAAGACCTACTCTCCCACTAAAGTCATACTAAGACAAAAACAAAACAAAATAAAATATTGCCTGGCACCAACTATTAGCCAATATTCATTGAATAAATGAATGGAAAGAAAAATGAAATCAACATTTTTACATGGGATATTTGGTTCATAAACATGGACATAAGTTCTAAAAATGTATTAAGTCCATTAAGACTAAGCAAAAATAAAGTTTACACAAAGTTGGAAATCCATGTCACATATTTCACTCTGTTTGGGGGGCTTCCCTGGTGGCTCAGATGGTAAAGAATCTGCCTCCAGTGCATCCCTGGGTTGGGAAGATACCTTGGAGAAGGGAACGGCAACCTACTCCAGTATTCTCGCCTGGAGAATTCCATGGACAGACTCTGTTTATTAAAGGTCAACAAAGGTATTAAAGGTAACATTCTTACCCAGCTCTGAGGAGTACAGGAATAACAACACCTTCCCACAAAGGGCCTCTTCCGGCTCATTAGGCTTTCTTTCCACTTCAAGGTTGCAGATCTGAAGACAGTAGGCCTGAAACCACACTCACCCTAATAAATATTAAGGAAAAATAGCATATGAATGGCAAGAAAATTCTACTTGTCTACTTGATCTCAAAACTCTAAAATCTCTTAAAACTAAGCTGTTTGAGATAGAAGAGAAATTCCTGACACATTTCCTTTTGGTAGCCCACGTTTCTGTCCATGACCGACACCTGGAACAGAGCTTGGACCATAAGCAAAAGCTGAGCACCTAAGAATAGCAATAGCTGGCTCAAAGCAGCATTCAAAGGCTTAAACATTAAGTTGTAAAAGGTCAGACAGCCTTTTGACAGTAGCAGGAGGAATAAAGTCAGACCCCTGGAGCCCTATGCTAACTGTTCATCTCCCTTCCTCTTAAATCACACACTCCTACAAAAGAACTAGAAAAGGCCTTACTTAAGAGTATGCAAGTTGTTATACTATAGCTTAAAATAATTCACTTTAAATGAAAAACAAGGTCAACTTATATAACATTCCTTTATCCTAACAAGTTTAAAGTCAAGAATTGAAATTACAGCCATACTATCCAATTAGGGTCAAATTCTGCTCTTCCGTTTAAATAATTTTCTCTTAACTTTGAATTCATCAGTTGCTCAAATCCCAGTGATATAACATTGTCAAAAAGAAATCCAAAGACCACCCAAAACTCCAACCCCCAAAAAAAGTTTTGTTTGGTTTCTAATCTGAAGCAGACTGAAGAAATATTGAAAACATGCCATGTTATGCTGACATAGAAAAAAAAATACAGGAACAACAACAAAAATGCCAAAAAAATGCCTTTTGGATTGGGATTCATACTAAAATTTCCTATTTTCAATTATTTAAATAAACTTTATTTCCACTACAAAATTCACACTTCTGAAATGTAATTATGGAAAACAGATACAGAATTTTAAAAAAAAAATTCTGGTTAAATTACACCACCCAAAAGAACAAACAGGCTTCTTTTCCTCTGCCAAAGTATTTTGCTTTTTAACATAATCACCATCCTTACACTTCTTACCCATTTTTTTTCTTCCCAATAACATAATACCATAAGAATTTTTAAATATTAGACTTCATAAACTAACCTTCAAACAGCTGGAGGCAGTTTCTGTAGCTATTAATGTCTATTTGAATTTATGCTTCCAGCACATCCACCTTCATTAACACTGAGAAGAATATCTTTAGGCTGAATGCTTTTAACCTGTATCTTAAACTTACCCATTCCTCGGTGGCATGCTTGCACCGACCAATGCTGTATTCAGAAGAATTTGGCAAATAAGATACATCTATCGTGCCAAGGGTCAATGCAGAGTCATCCATGTCACACAGCGTAACTCCCGAATCATGAGCTGTAAAAAATGTACAGCGTTTAAGTTAATGAGGGATCCAGAGAGTAAATAGTAGAACTCAAAATTCTGATTTCTATGTTATTTTGCTTCAGGGTAGGATGTCAAATGAACTAAGGAGGACTTCTTAGTCATTGTATAAAACTGGACTTTGATGTATATATATGAACTCAGGTCATCAGGATTTAAAAAAACATTTGTATCTTTAGACTTCATGAACAAAACAGCTATGAATTCACGAGGGTAATTATTACCCTATTTCAGGTATGTAACAAATAATTATTTTATTTGTGTTAAGTGAACAGTTCCAGGAAGGATGAAAATATGCATTTATTAACTTAAAGTTACATGTATGCACACAAGTAGATAATTTTTGAAAAATTACGTGCTGGGAATTTTTGGTCATACATACCATGCAATGTAAAATGGACAGAGGTAATGAGTGCACCTCTAACATTTCCCACTTAAACTGAATTAAGCTTCTGATTTTCTCGTGCTGCCTTAAATGAAATGGTATTTGCACTTTTACTACATCTACAAAGCTCTAAAACAAGAAAACACTGTTCTAAAATACTGATTTATAAATTTTCATATCTTTGCAATAAGCCTTTTCCCACCCTCAGAAAAAACGTTCACTAACAGTGAACTGCTAAAAAAATTTTTTTTTAATATAAGAATTTTCCAACCTAATCCTCAAATTATTTCAGCTTTTGATTATTTCTCACCTGGCCTTAAATCAGTCCTTTAAAACCTTAAAAACTCATGTTCAGGTTAACAGAGTTCCTTGGAGGGCAGAGTCCCATTTCTTTACAATCCCCATAGGGGTTTATAGTCACTGTAATTCTCAGGATAACCATACACATTCTTAACGATTTTACCTAAGTAACAATCTAACAAATAGGCTAGGGGAAGGAAGAGTAAACCAGTGCACTTGGCATGAAAGCTCTTCTGTATTATAAAATAAAACTCAGCTATCAGTTTCAGGTGCAGAATGTAGCTACGACAGGGGAGCCGGTGGCTGCCTGGGAAAACGAAGACTTGGCTGGCCCCAGTGATGAGGGGGAGGACGAGAGGGGGAAGCAGTCCTGTGCCAATAAGAAGCCCACGCTTCGCTCCTCCCTCCACACGTTTGGCCAAGGTTGAAAAGTGCCCCGACCCTACCCCACCCAAGAAGAAAAGCCAGCCTATGCGCTGAGGGGAGCCAACCGTGGGTTTTGAAAGCGAGAGAGGCACAAGGGCCGACTCTGAAGCCAAATACATCCGAGTTCGAATCCCCCTCTGTTTACCATCTGTGGTCACCAACCAAGATGGGTTAACAACAACTTAGACAAGCTGGTTAATTCCCATGCCTTGGTTTCCCCATCTGGCAAATGGGCATGATATGATAAATCTTACCTCCTGGGTTGCGGGAGTTCTGCATAATACCCCTAGGGCGCCTGGCACTGTGTCTGACGCCCAGTGAGTGCTCAGCTCAATCAGTGGTCGTCTGTCATGGGACTGTCCCCTGCACCAGCTGCTTTCAGCGTACCTCTGCAGCCTCAAAGCCAAAGTCAATGCCTCCACGTCCCCTTCGGGTGTGCGGGGGACTGAGCCCAGAGGGACTTCCCCGCCCGCCCGCCCGGGGAAGCCCTGCCGCAACCCGGAGTCCCCGGGGGAGAACGAGCTCGACCCCCACGCCGGCACGAGCAGGGCCCACAGCTCAGGGGGAAATCCGGGGAGCTCGGAGAGAGAGCGAGCGCCGAGGCGAGCGAGCCGCCGGGCAGCTGGCGGGAGCTGCGCCGGGGCCGGCGAGGGGCGACCACGCACCTGTCCCGGCGCTCCCGGCCCCAGCAGCCTCCCGCAGCCCGTTCCCGCCCTGGCCGCTCGCAGCCGCAGCTCCGCGGGCTACGGCGCTGCAGCTGCCAGCATTTCAAGCCTCAGCCGGCGCTGCTGCGGCGTCGCGCCCTGATGACGCAACGGGGGGGACGAGAGTGACAGGCGCAGCCCGCAGCCGGCCAGTTCCGGGCGGGCAAGGGCTGGGGAGCCACGCTGCGGGCGACTCGGGCGTCGTGCACCGCAGGGGGTGGAATCTGAGAGGAGCAGGTGTGCTCTCAGGTGTGTCCCTGCGGTGTGTGGCCAGGCGTGTGCTGCCTAGTCGCGCGGCGATTCTGCCTGGGCGCGGAGTCACGTGAGAGTGTGTGCTCCTGTCTGCGTCGTGTGAACGCTGCTCCTCTCAAAGTTTGCGTCTCCGCCCGGCTCTCCTGGGCAAGCACGTGGGCCGTCTGAGTTTACTTGTATAGGTGTGGGACGTCTTTTTGTGAGATTTGTAAGACTGCAGAACTTACTGGGCATGAGAGAGGTGGGGACTGGAGTGGCCCCGTTGTGTAATTTTCCGAACAGGGACTTAGAGCCTTTTCCCTAAAGAAAGAAAATGAGGAATTCAAATAGAAACAAATAAGGCTTGGAAGAACCTGAGTCCAAATTTCCCGGCCTGAGTCCTTGAAACAAAATAGCAAGGAGACTGAAGAGTTTTTTTCACAATATTTGTCTTGCCATTGACAAGGCCAGTGGTTATAAAGAGATTAATAATTTATTGATAGAAGGTAAAAGATAACCTTTTACGTGCACTTCAGCAACAGGCATGAAGTATGAACTAGCAGATGAGGAGGGATGATGGGTTTCCCGGGTGGCTCACACGTAAAGAATCCACCTACAATGCAGGACACATGGGTTCAATCCCTGGGTCAGGAAGATCCCCTGGAGTAGGGAATAGAAACCCACTCCAGTATTGCCTGGAAAATTTCCATGAACAGAGGAGCCTGGTGGGCGATGCAGCAAACGAGTGGGACTGAACTGAGTACCCACATGGACAGCAGATGGAGATACAAAGATGATTAACGCTTAATCCCTGTCCTGGTGCCTCTGCCACTAGTGCTTACCTCTTCTGCACACGTGAACCCTAACACTGTCTGCCAGACAATCTCTGTCTCTGTCCACCCATCAGAAACCATCCAGAGCTTCCCACAGTCCAAATGCCTAAGCCTGGCATCTAAGACTTTCACAGAGAAGCCTCTTCTTTCCCCATCATTCCCCACCAGGAGCCCCTTCCTTTAGCCTCTCTGATTTTCCCTCCTCAAGCCCTGGGCACTGGTACTCCTAACTGTGCTCACACCACTCTGCCCTAAATTTGACAGTTCTTTGCTAAACTAGGTCTCCAAGCCTTCCCTCATCTTGTCCACCTTCTATACTCACACTGTCAAGTGAAATCTCACAGATTTCCTGTGGTACCACACCTTAGGTCTTTTATCAGTTTGTGTCATTCCTCCACTAGATTATGAACTCATCATCAGTGCTTGTTTCTCAGGTAACATACAATGTATTCTTAGAGGAAACACTCAGTAAATACTTGTTGAAGCTGAGAAACAAGAAGTGTATGAAGCATTACTTACCTTGCACTTTCTACTGTTTATAAATCCATCCCAAAACAATTCAAAACAGCAGGAGTGCTTATTCACTTTAAAAAAGATGTTGAGCTTGAAGTCAAGGACCCTGTTTTTATTCAACCCCTCTCCACACAAACACACACACACACACCTTCGCCCCAAGCATACACCTAAAGTATTCAAGGCCAATGTTGACTAGAATAAAATGAATTCTCATTCCCAAATATCATGAGATTTGTGTACAGATTACTGGCCCCTGACATGAAAGAAAGAAAAGGAGGGAAGAAAATAGAGGAAAGTCACAGGATTTGAAGTCACAGTTAAAGAGAAAGTAATGAGAAATGAAGTCGAGTATCACAGGAATGAAAATGTAAGCTACAGGGGAAAATTAGTTGTCTTACATAGACTTCATTTGTATGCAACTCTTCTGTAACACCCGTTGCACAAGAGTTTACTGCACCCAAAGGAGATGTGGACTGTGAAGCACAGATTACTTAATGAGGATTGTTTTGGATACAAGTGACAACCTCGGCAGTCTTTCATCAACAGAACAGCAATAATTTATAGTAATTCAGATGCAGTCTAGCCAGCCAAGGCAGAGCAACAAGAACTAAATTTACTCTCCTGCTAACACAACAGCTCCAGTACCTCATGCGAAGAGTTGACTCATTGGAAAAGACTCTGATGCTGGGAGGGATTGGGGGCAGGAGGAGAAGGGGACGACCGAGGATGAGATGGCTGGATGGCATCACGGACTCGATGGACGTGAGTCTTAGTGAACTCCGGGAGTTGGTGATGAACAGGGAGGCCTGGTGTGCTGCGATTCACGGGGTCACGAAGAGTCAGACACGACTGAGCGACTGAACTGAACTGAACACAACAGCAAAAACAAAACTAGCAAAATATATTTAAAAGGCAGCTGTGCAGGACAGTGCTCCATAAGGGAAGGAAATGAACAAGGTTAAGCACTATGATTGCTTCAGCTTTGCCAGGCTATAGTGCAGAGTAATCCAGGAAGAGCTAGGCAGACTTTCTGAGTTGAGGAGTTAGAACCAGGAGACCAGGAAGACCAAAACAGTTCGAGTTGGGAGAAGAGTACCAGAGAGGTGTTCTTGTTCCCACAAGGCAGAGGGAAAAGATGCCCAGTGAACCTACAGGACAAGGAATATAGGGCTTGATCCTGACCGCTAGACTGGAAAAATCTCATACTTTGCAACTCAGAAAGTCCCTCAGTGCTCAGTTGCATCTGACTCTTTGTGACCCCCATGGACTGAGCCCACTAGGCTCCTCTGTCCATGGAATTTTCCAGGCAAGAACACTAGAGTGGGTTGCCATGCCCTCCTCCAGGGAATCTTCCTGACCCAGGAATCGAACCCGTGTCTCCTGCATCTCCTACATTGGCAGGTGGATTCTTTACCACTGAGCCACCTGGGAAGCCCCTTGCCTCAGTAGTGGGGTAAAATTAATCCTAGAATAAACACTGCTCTGGTCCTACCTAACAAATAAAAGGCAGTCCCCAGAGGATCAAACTTTCCAAAGACAGAATGTCCCAAAACAAAGCACAAGAATACTTATAGGAAGTCAGAAATATTTAGCATCCAACAAGGTAAAATTCACAATGTTGTCCTTCCAATCAAAAGTCATCAGGCATGCAAAATGAAGCAGGAAGCAATGAACCACAGTGAGCAGAAAAGTTAATTAATTGAAAGAATCCCAGAAATTACAGAGGTGATAGAATTGGTAAATATAGACACTAAAAATACTTACAACTATATTCTGTAAGTCCAAAAAGTAGAGGAAATATTAAGCATATTAAGTAGATCTGGAAAACCTAAAAAGACCCAAATGAACTTTGTGGCCAACCCAACTCTTGAAGGTAAACTGTCCTAAGTAAAAGATGTATACTACAACTCTTAAAACAACTGCCACAAAAGCAAAATAAAGAGTTATAGCTAGTATATCAATGAAGAAAATAAAGCAGAATCATTTTTAACAAGTCATTCAATGAATCCAAAAGAAGGCAGTAAGTGAGTAGAAAGGGAGGGGATGGATTGATAAAGAGAAAACACATAGCAAGATGGCAGATTTAAATTCATGCATGTAAGTAATCACCTCAGTCAAAAGGCAAATATTGTCAGACTGGAGAAGAAAGAAAGAACCAGCTGTATGTCATCTATTAAAATCACTTTAGATGCAAAGACAAATTGGTTAAACAATTGAAAAATAAGCCTCCAATTTAAATAAAATTATATTAAAAAAGAAAA
This sequence comes from Nanger dama, assembly GCA_917880005.1. NCBI lineage: Eukaryota > Metazoa > Chordata > Mammalia > Artiodactyla > Bovidae > Nanger > Nanger dama. Next base: position 16,729,063 of record CAKJTW010000026.1, read on the forward strand.
ATAATGACCATGCTAATACTAATCAAAAGAAATATGAGTAGCTATATTACTATCATAAAAATACATTTCAATACAAAGAATATTACCAGAAATAAAGAGGGTCATTTCATAATGATAAAGGAATCAATCTAACAAGGGGGAAAATGATTTGAAATATTTATGTATCTAATACAGAGCTTCCAAATATATGAATCAAAAACTGATAGTCTTGCAAGGAGAGATAGAAAAATCCATGACTATAAAGAGCAGTTCAGTCTTTCTCTCCATGACGAAGCAAGTAGGCAGAAAATCAGTAATGCTCAAACTTTGTACAGTACCATCGACCAACTTGGCCTAGTTGACATTTATAGAACACTACATTCATCAACAGAATATCATTTTTTCAAGTGAATACAGAACGTGTTTTAGTAAAACTTGCCATAAAACAAGACTCAATAGATTTAAGGTTTCAAATCACATGAAACATACTCTGACCACAATGGAAATTAGAAATCATTAATTTAGACATACCTGGAAAATTCCCAAATATTTGGAAACTAACATGTTTTAAAAACAAAAACATACCAAAAAAACACCCCGTGGTTTGAATAAATAAGAATGAAAATTAGAAACTAGTCTGAACTGAATGGTGGTGAGAACACCCCTTATAAAGGCTGGGACTCTTAACACCTTGAAATACCACCTTGAAATCAGTGATTGGAGTTGAGAACTGTCTTTTCTTCTAATACAGATATTCTACTGCTATAAACGTCTCACTAAGTATGGCTTCAGCTACATCTGTCAAATTATGACACGTGCCCTTTTTTTCCTCTGCAAGAGTATTATGAGCAACAATGTTAACTGACTTGCCAAAATTCAGTGATAAAATATCTATGACACTCCATGATCTCAGATATAACAATTACTCTATCAGAAACTTTTGTAGGAAATAAAGTTTGTCCTGTCTTACTGAATCCATGCTGTTATCATCTGCTTTCCTCTAGATTCATTTTCTTTTTTATAAATATGTATAGGACTCCTACTGCCTGCCAGGCAGCATAGAATGAGACCGTTTAGAAGACAAACTCCTGTTTGAGCACTGTGTCCCAAGAGATTCAAAAATCACCATCAAGTTCAGTAGATGGTGGCCTCTAGAACTCTGTTGATTTGGGGCAAACACTGAGACCTCTCTGTCTGCTATCTATTCCTTGAAGGTTCCTGGCTATCAGAAGCCTGATTTTATTCAGGGTGATCTTTTGTCCAGCCATGAGAAAATAGTGAATCAAAGTATCTGAGTTAATGATGATAATCTTGCTTTCTACTATTCTAACTGTTCCTGCAGCCAAGATGGTCTTATGATCCAGTTCTGGGCAATGACACCTAAGAGAAAATCAAACTTGAGGATTTCTGGAAAAGCATTTCTTTCCTGGTAAAAGGTAACTGATACATTTGGCATGTTTCTTTTTCAATCTTCTCCCTATTTGCCCTGCAACTTATCACCCAAACCCCACACTGCCAATCACACAAGACTGGTTTTTAAGCCACTGAAATCTTGTTTTCTATTGCACGTCCTGTTGCTCAGTCATGTCTGACTCTTTGTGACCCCATAGACTGTCACCCACCAGGCTCCTCTGTCCATGGGATTTTCCAGGCAAACATACCAGAGTGGGTTGCCATTTCCCACTCCAGGGTATCTTCCCAACAAATTGCATTCCTGACTCATCTTTAATTTTTAAGCACAGTCCTGGCTACTAGAATAACTCAGGTATATGGAGGGGAAAGAGTGTTGAAAAATAGTCCCTGCCAGTGTATCACCCTGGGGAATGAATGGCAATGGATGTGACCTTGGAGCCTGCCATTTAGAAAGTACTTAGGCCAGGAGAGAATGGTACCTCCCCCGCTTCCCTGATTCACATTTACCACATTTATGACAGAACCAGTACTTCAGTTGGACTGAAAATGGCTTCACAATAGACTAAGCTAAAAACTTCAAATAAGTCAGGCAGGAGGCAGTCTAGCTTCCGGGAGAGTTGCCTTGGCATCTTCCTTCAAGCTTAGCAAAAGCCTTCAAGCTTCTGCTTGACAGAGCTGATAGCCCACCCCGACCCCAGGAAGGAAGGTGGGCAGCAAGCTTTTGGTCACTAGCAAGGCCTCTGGCCCTGATGGCTCAGCAGGTGAAGAATCTTCCTGCAATGCAGGAGACACAGGAGATGCAGGTTGGATCTTTGCGTTGGGAAGATCTCCTTCAGTGCAGGAGACACAGGAGATGCGAGTGGGATCCCTGGGTTGGGAAGATCTCCTGGAGTAGGAAATGGCTATCCACTCCAGTATTCTTGCCTGAAAAATCCTATGGACAGAGGAGACCAGTGGGCTGCAGTCCAAAGGGTTGCAAAGAGTCAGACATGGCTAAGTGACTATGGATGTGAGGGCCTCAGGGCAGGACACCGGCTCCAGAGTTGGAAGAGGGACACTGGATCAGTAACTGCTAGAGCTGGCTAATTAAGGAATTAGCTCCTCCACAGCTAGTTGTTTGTTTGTTTGTTTTTCCAGTTTATAACTGTTAGCTCATCCTTAAGAAAGGAAAACTATTTCTCCTTCTTTGAGGGGGTGTAGCCAGGCTCTGTGGTTTAAGTCCCAAGTTTCTGTTGAAAGAGCCTAAGTCAGTGTCATTAGCAGTCTTTTTGTTCCTAAAAGAAGACAAAATCTGAAAGGACCTTTGCTTTCCCTGTGCAATCAAACTAGATTGGGTGAGAGGGAGAGGTTGTCTTGAGTAGGAGGGGGTGGGGTGGGGAGAGTCCACGAGGCATGGACGCTGCAGTGAAACTCCAACAGCACCTAGTCACCTGTGACCAATATTAGATAAAGTAATGGGAAGGGCCTCTCAAGTGAGGAGCAGCTGTGCTGAGGTGAGGATGTGAGAAGGATGAGAAAGAAGACCAGAAAAGATCTTTCCAAGAAGAGGAGACTATACTTGCCAAAGCCCTGAAGGAAGACAGAGCTTGGCAGAGAGAACTGGACAAAAGCGGCTTGGAGGGAGTGAGGAGGAAGGTGGTGGAAGGAGGGGTTGGGAAGACAGAAGGGGCCAGATAGAGCAGGGCTTTTAAGCTGTAGTAAGAAGTTTGGAAAATTAGAAAGAAAGTGATGACGTTTAACAAATGTTGAGGAGGAATCCACATGCCCTTTACCCTATAAAGATTAGAGAAGAATGCATCAAAACAAACCCAGGTCTCTGGACTCAGCCTGGAGAGAGAAATGAGCCTTGATTCAGAAGCTTTGGGGTAAGCAGAGGCCTGCCTGGTGCAAATTGGCCTCAGAGCATCTAGGCAAGAGGTGAGTCGGTACATTTTGTAAGCTGCCACTCACTAGGCAATTATTACATGCCAAGCACAGTTCTTAGTACTTCATAGGCATGATCACAAGCAATTCTTGGCATTAGTCACAGTGCAGTATGGAAAAGAGCCCATGCCAGACACACTAGCGAACGTGAATAGAGTTCTACTCAGAAAGTTCTTAGAAGAACTGAAAGGACCAAAGGGGACAGTGAGGCAGCCCTTAGCAATAGAAGATCACTACCTGCCCTGGGGCTGGAGTCACAAAGTCAGGTGCTAACAGAGCCAGGAACCAGAACCAACTAGGCAACAGCTGGGACCAAGGAGAAACAGACCCCAAAGAGGAGCTGAAATCACACTGGAGGTGTCCCTAGAGAAAGAGGGGGCCACCCTCCCTGGCTTTTACCCCTTTCTGGCCTCCCATCACCTGCCAGTCCTCCTATTGGCTGAAGTAAACTGCAAGGGAGTCTAAGGAATGAAGGTGCAGGGGCTACCTCTCCCACTCACTCCCCAGACCCTCCCCAGACAAGGAGTAGAGTCAAGAAGGGAGGCGACTGGATCTGAAAGCAAACAGGCAAACAAGGTGCCTGTCCTCCAGACAGCCCCATGAGCTAGGAACTATAAATCCCCATTTTCGGGCCAAAGAACTAAACAGACATTTCTCCAAAGAAGACATACAAATGGCTAACAACCACATGAAAAGATGCTCAACATCACTCATTATCAGAGAAATGCAAATCAAAACCACAATGAGGTACCATTTCACGCCAGTCAGAATGTCTGTGATCCAACAGTCTACAAGCAATAAATGCTGGAGAGGGTGTGAAGAAAAAGGAATCCTCTTACACTGTTAGTGGGAATGCAAACTAGTACAGCCACTATGGAGAACAGTGTGCTGTTGCTGCTAAGTCACTTCAGTCGTGTCCGACTCTGTGCGACACCACAGACGGCAGCCCATTGGGCTGTGCCATCCCTGGGATTCTCCAGGCAAGAACACTGGAGTGGGTTGCCATTTCCTTCTCCAATGCATGAAAGTGAAAAGTGATAATGAAGTCACTCAGGCGTGTCTGGCTCAGCAAACCCATGGACTGCAGCCTACCAGGCTCCTCCATCCATGGGAGTTTCCAGGCAAGAGTACTAGAGTGGGATGCCATTGCCTTCTCCAGGAGAACAGTGTGGAGACTCCTTAAAAAAACTGGAAATAGAACTGCCTTATGACCCAGCAATCCCACTGCTGGGCATACACACTGAGGAAACCAGAATGGAAAGAGACACGTGTACCCCAATATTCACTGCAGCACTGTTTATAATAGCCAGGACATGGAAGCAACCTAGATGTCCATCAGCAGATGAATGGATAAGAAAGCTGTGGTACATATACACAATGGAGTGTTACTCAGCCATTAAGAAGAATACATTTGAATCAGCTCTAATGAGGTGGATGAAACTGGAGCCAATTATAGAGTGAAGTAAGCCAGAAAGAAAAACACCAATACAGTATATTAACGCATATATATGGAATTTAGAAAGATGGTAACAATAACCCTGTATACAAGACAGCAAAAGAGACACAGATGTGTAGAACAGTCTTTTGGACTCTGTGGGATGGGGCGAGGGTGGGATGATTTGGGAGCATGGCATTGAAACATGTATAATATCATATATGAAACGAATCACCAGTCCAGGTTCGATGCAGGATACAGGATGCTTGGGGCTGATGCACTGGAATGACCCAGAGGGATGGTACGGGGAGGGAGGAGGGAGGGGGGGTTCAGGATGGGGAACACGCGTACACCCGTGGCAGATTCATGTTGATGTATGGCAAAACCAATACAACATTGTAAAGTAATTAGCCTCCAATTAAATAAATTTAAAATTTTTTAAAAATTTAAAAATAAATAAATCCCCATTTTCCATATGGGAGAACTGAGGTATGGGGAGAGGTAAATCTGGTATGTGGAAGAACCCCAATTTGAAATCCGATGCCTCCAATTCTAGAGCTCAAATGTATGACTGATATGTTATTTAGTCAGTGTAGATGAGAGCTTGAGAGTTAGGACTGGGCCACCAGATCCCAGGTCTGAAAAGCATATCTTCATGTTAAACCCCACTCCATGAAGGAGTTGAGGATAGTGATACTCAGAGGGGGTTGGCTTAAAAACTGAGCTGCTGCCAGTCGGGATATCAGTGGATGAACCCCCGAGTCCTTCCAGCAGAATGTCTGAGAGTCATGCCAGGACTTTGAAGACAGACCACCTAGGTTCCAGTCATAAAAGTGAAGTGAAAGTCACTCAGTCATGTCCAACTGTTTGTGACCCCATGGACTATACAGTCCCTGGAATTCTCCAGGCCAGAATACTGGAGTGGACAGCCTTTCCCTTCTCCAGGGGATCTTCCCAACCCAGAGATTGAACTCAGGTCTCCCACACTGCATTCTTTACCAGCTTAGCCACAAGGAATGCCCAAGAATACTGGAATGGGTAGCCTATCCCTTCTCCAGTGGATCTTCCCAACCCAGGAATCAAACCGGGGTCTCCTGCATTGCAGGTGGATTCTTTACCAACTGAGCTACTGGGTTCCAGTCAGAGTTCTGCCATTTACCAGCTGTGTGACCCTGGGAAAGTTATTTAACCTCTCTGAGTCCCTATTCTCTCATTTAAAAAGTGGATTTGCTACATATGTACACCTATGGCTAATTCATGTTGATACATGGCAGAAATGAAACCAATATTGTAAAGCAATTATCCTTCAATTCAAAATAAATTTTAAAAAAAAATTTTTAAGTGGATTTACTAACATTCCATTACTTACTGGGTTACTTTGAGGTAAAATGAAATAATGTATACAGATAATTAGCATATAGCCTGCCAAGTGGTGAGATTTACCAGACAGTAACTATTATTATGATTGTTGTTGGTCTCTTCTTGCATAGACTCCAGAGACAAAAGAGATACCCTATTCCTTTGAGCCAAAATCCTGGCAAAGTATTTGTCCTGAAACCTTCCAAACTCACTTGAGCCATTAAGGTTACTTTGTTCTGGGGAGAATGTCATGGATGGGCTAGGTTGCAATTCAGTAACAAATGTCTCAGAGTCTCGCAACAAAGATTATCTGCCTATGCTACATGGAAACTGTGGGTTATTACAGGGGCTTCTAAGGTCATTGAGGGAGGCTCCAACTTGACATGCGCTTCCTCAGTTGCTGAGGCTGGGACCAGAGAGTGCAGTGAACCGTGCACTAGGTCTTAATTCACATCACTTCTGTTCCCATTTCATTAAAGCATCATATGTAAGCAAGACAGTGAAGAAGTATAATTCCACCATGTGCCCAAAACAAGGTAATTAAACATTTATGACAAACCCTAGTGACTATCAGAACCACCTCGGTGAATCTTTTGATTAGGCTGGATAAAGCAAAGGCCCCAGTCTGGAAAGAAAAGATTCAGGGAGCCTCTAACAGGCCAGAACTACCCTATATGACATTATAAAATGTTGTCTTTTTGAGAAATGTTTTTATTGTGGTAAAAGTCACACAACATACAACTATTTTAACCATATTTAACACTACATTTCAGTGGCACTAAGTACATTCACAGTGTTGTACAACTCTCACCATCATCCATCTCCCAAATTTTTCACCTTCCTAAACTGAAACTCTGTCCGCATTAAACACAAAGTCCCCTTCCCCCGTCCCATCCCACTCCTCCATGCCAGTCCCTGGCATCTATTATATACTTTCTGACTTGATGAATTTGACTGTTCTAGGTACCTCATATAAGTGGAATCAAACCATATTTGTCCGTACCTACTGTGTATTAGAATGCAGTTTTTAGGTTGACTTAATGTATGCCCTACAATCCCCCGCCATGTGTACATGTTTATCCCAGCCTCCCAGTTTATCCCCCTTCTTTTCCCTGTTGGTGTCCATACATTCTTTCTCTACATCTGTGTCTCTATTTCTGCCTTGCAAATAAGCTCACCTCTACTATTTTTTCTAAAAGTTTGCCTTCATTGTGCCTAGAATTGCACCTCTGAAGACATTATGTCTTTTAGGAAAACCTTAAATATTGCTTAAGTCCACTTCTCTGAAAACCACTGTCGGTTGTTGGAACATATGATCCAAGATGGTTTGTGGAGCTGAGTTGCTGACTGAAAACAAAGCATCTTGTCTTCTGAAAGAGGGATACTAATGTGGCCTAAACTGTGCTTGCCCAGACTTACCCAGGACCTTTCTACTGTTGCATAACCTGCTGCCAGATTATTGAATAGTGATGGCTTGTTGAGCAAGCTCAAGCTCTGGGTGTCAGCCTTTTCTCAGCTTTCACAATCAACCCCATGTCCTGCTGGATTGCTTTCTACCTACCTGAATATTTTTTTCTTGGCATCTTTTGCTAGCTCAAGGCCCTCCTTCATTCTCATTCCACACTCTGTCCTTAGCAGACCAGGAACCTGGGAACCTAGTTGTTCTTAACTTCTTCCCACATTCGATCCAATACTAACATCTGACAGTTTTACCTCAGCTTTCAAACTCATCTCCTTTCATCTTCCTCTCTACCTGAACTGTGTTATTTGAGGACCTCACCATCTTCCCTGGAAGCATAACAGCTAACAACTAGGATGCCTCATGTCTGCTTCCTACCCATCACCCTCCCAAACATGCCACACATCAGCCAGGATGAACATTTGAAAGTACAACACAGACAATGTCAAACTCCTCCATTTCTCTGCCTGATCCCCACTCCACCTGATGAAAAATCTTTTCAGTTATTCCTTTAGAACTGCCAGTGCCTGGCACATTCCACCCTTGTTAATCTCACCACCCTCATCTCCTTCCACTTGCCCTCTTTTTCTCTGACTTCAGTCACTGTGGCTTTCTTTCAGTTCCTAAGAAAAAGGGACTCTGCTCTCCCTTTGCACAAAATACCTTCTCTGCCAGCAGTGGTCTCCCCCACAGCCCTCCTTTTCCACCCACTCATACTTCATAACATAGCTCAGATCTCACCTCCTCATGAAAACCTTTTTGACCCTCAGACTAAGGCAGGTCCCCTGTCATACACTTCTTCTCCAGGGAACATATCACAATTATAATGACCATTAATTAATTGTAGAATTAGCCATATATAATTAGCCATCGTCTCTCCCTCTTAAATGTCTATCTTAACATCTCCCATCCCCTTCCTTTGTATCCCTAGCACCTAATAGTACCTTGTGCAAAACAGATGCTTAAGATCTATTTGTTAAATGTCTAAATACAAGACACAATTAATTAACAATTAATAAAGGAGGCAGAGACATTACTTTGCCAACAAAGATCCGTCTAGTCAAGGCTATGGTTTTTCCTGTGGTCATGTATGGATGTAAGAGTTGGACTGTGAAGAAAGCTGAGCACCAAAGAATTGATGCTTTTGAACAGTGGTGTTGGAGAAGACTCTTGAGAGTCCCTTGGACTGCAAGGAGATCCAACCAGTCCATTCTGAAGGAGATCAGCCCTGGGGTTTCTTTGGAAGGAATGATGCTAAAGCTGAAACTCCAGTATTTTGGCCACCACATGTGAAGAGTTGACTGACTGGAAAAGACTCTGATGCTGGGAGGGATTGGGGGCAGGAGGAGAGGAGACAACAGAGGATGAGATGGCTGGATGGCATGACCAACTCGATGGACGTGAGTTTGAGTGAACTCTGGGAGTTGGTGATGAACAGGGAGGCCTGGCGTGCTGCAATTCATGGGGTCGCAAAGAGTCGGACACGACTGAGCAACTGAACTGAACTGAACTGAAAGGAGGTGTGAATGGCTATTACACCTGTCAGGAATCCTGGACACAGATAGCTCCAGGGACAGAAATATTCAAGGAGAAATATATGAACCTAGAGTTATGGGGGCTCAGGACTCACGTGTCTTGGGGAAGGCATGTACGAAATCTGATAGGAAGGTAGGAAGCAGATTTCCCATTCCTCTCCCCCACCCACTTCCTGAGCCATAGTAGTGGGAACAACATAATGCAAGGGAGACCAGGGGCCCAGCTCCCCAGTGGTAACCAGCAACACAGTTGGGAGGTGGTCCACCATGGATGAGAACGCCGCAGCCAAGAGCGAGGCAAGAGCACAAGTGCCCAATACCCTTGAAGGAAGGAATTGGAAAACACTTGAAAGGGAAAGCTAGACATGGCTGGAGACAGACATATTTTTATTTTTCTTCTCCTAGAATCAGTCTTTGTCAAAAAGGAAAAAAAAATTCATGAAGAGGACAAGGAGAAACGAAACTACTCTACATGTATTCTTTTTTTCTGATGAGTTCAAAGTCAGCTAGAAACTTACTTATTAAGCCTAATTAGAGGAAAGATCAATTTCAGTTCAACTAAGGCTCATTTTTAGAACACTTAAATAAATTTACTTCCATTACTTTTGGGGACATAGACGTTCTAAGATTTTCTTTTGGGAAAGTTATTCTGCTGAGTATTCTAAACATACTCCTTAAAACTGTCTCTTTTAACTTACAGTTTTCCCATAAGAAAATCTCTCCAAAGTAAAGAGTGTCAACCCAGTTTCCAGTGATCTAAATTACCTGATATAAAGTGAAACCCCAGTAAGCATATTACAATTGACTGTTGCTGCTGCTGCTGCTAAGTCACTTCAGTCATGCCCAACTCTATGCGACCCCATAGACAGCGGCCCACCAAGCTCCCCCATCCCTGGAATTCTCCAGGCAAGAACTTTGGAATGGGACTGTGGCTTTAACCAAATATTTTCTGCTGGTCATCATCATATTCCTCCATAAAATATTTGAAATTTGTTGCAAGGGTGAACTTCAACATGAAGTAAGGTATTAAATAAAAGGTTTTCCGTAATTGAGGGTCATGGGTTGAAATCCTCTCTCCTAGGCCCACTTTGTCATTCTGCTGGCTTGGTGTGGGATTAAGTCTGACCCATCACTCAATTAAGATAATTTATACATCACCTGTTCCCATTGCATATTCAGTTTTGCTTAGAAGATGGCAAAACATTTCCCCCTTTATGAAATTATGTCAAGTGTTTTTTCCCGGAGGGTCTCTGTTCTAGCCCTGTGTTCCTATCTTACCTCTGTATGTAAATTTAGCCCACATACATGAATTGCCACTAGAGGATACAGGTGGGATTAAAACAAACCTTAATATCCACAATGTTGGTTTTCCTATAGATTGTTTATAAGTGATTTTCTTAGCGAACTGGCCATCTAAATTTCTAGGTCACCTGCTCATTAATTGTTGAATAAATATAATCTAGACAAAGGGTGAATTATATCTAAAGTCCCATCAACTGATCAACTCCTGGAATGAAAGAACTTTAGCCTCCCAAAGATAAGGTTTAGCTATCTTTAAGCTCTACAGGGCGATAGCATGCCTTATGTACACAGCAGAAATCTCTTAGTGATAATAATAGCTACAATAATAAAATCATCTACTTGGTCAGTCACCACACTTTATAAACCAGTGTGATTCAGCTAAATTCAAATTAAGTAGTCAGCTGGCTCTCCTCTTCACATGACCTGCAATCTGCTTTTATCTATGAAACTGAGCTGCCACCTTTAAAAATCCTGTCATTAATAAATTCTGGGTTTCATGGTTACAACATGGCCACTATTCGGACACATCCAAAATGATAATTATTCTGAGCTATTAATTACAGCTGGACAAACTATATTATCCAGAACAATGAAGGGTCTTGGGATGCTGAATATAAAACTTAATGTATGGTTTTAATCTGTGCGTGCTCCATTTCCCTCATCTGTAAAACAAGACTAATAACTGTGCAGACTTTACAGAGTTACTCTGAGGAATAAGAGTTAAAATCCATAAGGCTCTAGGACGATGTCTGTGAGAACTATATAATGTTTGCAGTCATGATAAGAACTCCCAGGAAAATGTGCGGGTCCTCTAAAAGGAAGGCTGCATTTGATCCAATTATTAATCCCACGCTTTCACAGATCATGCTTGATAAATGTGATCTTTGAGAATCACCGGCTTCCCCAGCTCCAACTCAACCAATTTTCCTTTTCCACTTAGAAAAGTTCTAGAATTTTCCTTTGAAACTCACACTACAGATTGAGTCAATAAAGTCTTTAAAGCAGTAGTTTGTAACTTCTTGGAATCAGGGGAACACTTTGAAAGTCTAATGAAACTCTAGACTTTCTCCTTTAAAAAATGTATATGTAAAAGATTTCTATTGCACTTCATGGGGCTCATGACCCCATCCATGATCATTTATGGACCCCAGATTTTAAGAATCAGTGTTTGAAATCATGGAAGAGAGCCACCTTCAAATCTTGCTCTTTTAACAATGACTGAAACAAAATGAGACAGAAGCACATACTTGCACATTGTAAAGGAAGTATTAATTACTGTTAGCCAGGAGAGAAGGGCGTCAATAAATAAAGGGTTTTGATGAGGATAAAGATGATGAAGGAGGAGAAGTCACCCCAAGAGAATCAGGGTTGATAGCTAAATGCACATTTTTACGTGTAAGTGAGCCACATATGCAGCAGGGCTTTGAACTGGCAAATACTGTATGACTGTTATTATTGGCAACTCAAGGCAGTTTATCTGATTGTATCACAGCTTTCTTTTCAGCCTCAAACAGGTACAATATTATCACTAGGGTTCTTCACCCCTGTTCTTTGGCTCACATACAAAAGAAATGCTAATTATGGGAACTGAGCTATGAATTTTGAGTGACCCTAGGGACCAAATGATTATCTGGTTGTCTTAAGTTGTGGGAAATTTGTTGGGGGTTTTAAAATTACATTAACTGTTTTTTACCTTAAGTGCTCCACCTGGAGAAGCATTCAAGTCTCCTGATAAAGAATGATTTCAAAGAGGTAATAGCATCGGCCAGAAGACCTTTGGGGTGAGTGAAAGGTACTGTAAGGAGAAAAGCCCAAGCAAGGTGGGTGTGCCCAGCTGGGGTGGTGTGATGGGTTTGCCACTCTGATTCCAGCTCACTAGGTCCCCTACTCTTCTCCTATTTCTAACAGTGATGAATGCCAGAAGCCAAAAAGGAAGAATAATATAATTACAACAAAGGTCACAGAATGAGGCCAAGGACTCGGTTACAGTTCTGCCCCATTACGATATTAGATTGCATCCATGCCTCTCTAAAAGCCATCTTCCCAGGGTCTCCAAGCAATGACATACTCTTACCTGTGCTGAGCTCTGCTCCTTCGTCTTCTACCATCATCGGCCTTGCTTACTGTGCCCCAGTCCCCAAGGCCATCACTTTGCTCTTGGACCATCCCAAGCTCACCTCTGGCTCAGGGCTTCTGTATTTATTGTCTCGGCCAGGAACATTCCTTCTCTAGATATTTGCATGGCTGACTCATTCTTATGTTTAAGTCTCAGCTCAGGTAGCAAGTGAGCTGACTCTGTCCCCTGCCTTGCCACCTTCCTTCATACTATCCTGTTTTATTTATAGCACTCGTCACCAGCTGGAAATAACCTCTTGATTTGTTTTCTTCATATTGTCTGTCTTCCCCATTAGAATGTAAGCTCCATGAGAGAGGGGATCATCTATGCCCTGGCCACAGCTGCGGCACCGGAGGCTTAGTGCAGAGAAAGCACTAAGGCATGTATTTGTTGGCTAAAGGAATGAATGATCATCATAACAGCTACATTTATTGAGCTCTTTCTCTGTGCCAGGCACAGAGTTGGCAACTCTTTATAAATACGATCTCACTGAATTCTCACAGCTACTCTCAAGGTGAGTCTTTCTTATCCCCATGGCGCAGATTAGGTATCAGAGAGGTGATGAGGCTTTTCCAATATCAAAGCGAGTGAGTAACTAAGACCTGATTTGAACCAAGTTGTTTTTAACTCCAACGCAGACACTCTAAATTAGGAATCAGTAGGCTTGTTTTTTTCTATAAAGGGTCAGATTATAAATATTTAAGGCTTTGCAGGGTCTCTGTCACAACTACTTGACTCTGTTGTAGAAAACATCCATGACAAGACATGAACAAGGCAATGTGGCAGCGTGCCAGCACAACTCTGTTTACAAGCCGGGGAAGGGTTTGGCCTGCAATTTACAGATCCCTCCTTTAAGTCATAATTCTAGCTATGCTTTCCTAGAAGGGGATTAAACAAAAGAGGAGGAGGGGAGTAAAAGAAAAACATCACAATGTGTGCTCATCAAATAAGAAAGACAGCAAGTGAATTAACTAAGTTTAAAAAGGCAAAATAGACAATGAAATTCTAGTGGGAGTTATGACTCTACTAATTCAACTTTTCAACTGAATTATAACCATCACTGAAGATAACAGGAGAGTTTGATGCAGACAGGGAAGCCTGGTGTGCTGCAGTCCGTGGGGTCGCAGAGTCAGACATGACTGAGCAACTGAACAATAAGGTATTCTGTTTGAACCATGGTCCCATTCACATTGTAATGACAGGTTATCTCACCTGCCAACATGCGAACAGACCCACATAACCTCCATCCCAGCAGGCCCAAGGTAGGCAAGACTAAAGGACAAAGTAAGCCAAGGCATTCTGATTGCTAAAACTCTTCCTCTCTCCTCCACTGAGCCTGAAAACTTCAGTCTTTTCTTCCCAAGCAAATGTCTGAGTTCACTGGCAAGAGGTGAAAGACGTCAATCACAGGTCGGAGCCAACCCAGAGACATCTCTCGAAGCCTTGTTGAGAAAGTAAACATGCGGGGTGCCCAGCTATTTAATCAGAGTGGCTCTCGAGCCTGAATATCAGCATTAAAGCAAAGATCAACTCTCCAGAACCTTGAGCCTGGGTTGAAAGGTAAGAGCTGAACTTTGGGAAGGTGGGAGGCAGGAACAAAGGTGGTTTCTGTAGTGCTTAGCTGGTACGTGAGCAAAGGCTGGTGTGGGCTGGAGCCGTGGAGGACAAGGCCTCCTCACTGCACAGCTTTTTTTCTCAGGCAGCCCTAAGGCATTAGAAATACTGTAGATAAAAATTCTTATTTCTCTCTTACCCTGAAGAAAGAATCCCCTGGAAACAATATATGATTCTTATCTTAGACCAGTAGGTGAATTTTCCTCAGTCTGTATGCAATTTTCTAAATATGGGCTTTAAATGTTTGAAGAATGACAAAGATTCAAACCTTAGTCACAGTCCTGAACCTTCTCTTCTCCGAGGCCTGCATGTGTGTTTCTTGTAAAATCCATTTCTCATAAGAATGCTGCTGAGTCAGTTTAACCAGAGTTCCCACCTTTGACCTCTGATTAGGTTCCTCTGCCATCCCCCCAGGTGATATCCGACACCATAGACTTTCAGCAAAGAATCCTATGAGGTCAGTCCACCCAGAATCCCCCTCATCCGTGATGTTTCCTGTTGGCAATTTTCTACCCAGTGACACCTAACCTGCTCCTTAGCTATAAACCCCTACTTGTCCAGGCTGTACTGGACAAGTGTACCCTCTCTCTCCCCTACTGCAAAATCCCATTACGGTGGTCCCTATATTTATCACAGTGGTCTTGAGTAAAGCCTGCCTTGCCACCTTGAACAAGTGTTGTTGAGCACTTTTTTTTCCTTCTAACACAGAAAGGCCCAGCATGGTAGAACCAGCATCTGAAGGGGTATCTAGAGATGCAAGATCTGTGTTAACAAACAATCATGTCCTGGGTACCTCTTCCAAATCTCTTTCTTTTTGTGAGCCTATTTTCTTATCAGTAACATAGCAAGTCAGTTTCACACCTCTTCATTCATCTTTTTGTGGTCTGTTTAACATCTAAGATATATATTGTTTTTAATAGTCATATTTAATTTCCTTTCTACTATTATAAAAATTTATTTCTATCAAATACTTGGTATTTACCAGAATTGTGCCATATGCTTTCCGTATGTTCTTATAGTTAATTCTCACAACATCCCTATAAGGAGGAACCCTTCTGATTGCAGACTCACCAGTATGACAGCTCAGGTTCAGGAAGGTAACATATATTGCCCAAGACCAACTGGAGAGTAAGGGGCAGAGTTGAAATTTGAGCATGAACCTTTTCCCTTTGAGGATTGCACTGTCTTCATGAGCCCTGGCGCCCCTGGTCAGGGTCTAAATGGAGAGAAAAATGCAGATTCAAACTCTCTTACCTAACTTTTTATTACTGCACCACCATTTCTCTCACTGGGTCAATCTACAAAAGACCAGGGTGTTTTTCCTGGAGGAGATAGTGCTGGACCTGCCAGGGATGCTCAGTGCATGGGCTTTGCCCTTTGAGACATTTAAAACCCAGGAGAGATGATAAGACCCATGACTTTATCCATGCCCCAGGAGTCCTGATAGCCCACAAAGTGAGGATTCTCTCATCCTCAGTTCATTATAGTCATTTCTGTGCTAAACCAACAGCAAACAATGGCATCTGCGAATCTCCGGTTATTGGAGAATCTTTTCTCTGTGCTAAGGAGAGGCAGTCCCTTCATGGATGGACCAAGTCAACTTAGGTCTAGTGATACAAGCCCTCCTTGAAACTAACAGTTAGAGATATATTTTTGAAATGACATATCCCCATTGGCTTGACAGGGAGGAGTTTCAGGCACATGGTAGGATAAGAGTAGATCCCCAGAAACGGCAGAGTAAGGCTGGCAAAGTTTCTGCTTTGAGCAGAGCTGGCGCCTGGGGCGGGGGGAGAGAAAAGAGGAATGATTTTAATTATTGAATGTCTCCTATGATCTATGTGCTTTTATATACACTAAGCATTAGGTCCTCACAACGATGTATAGCGTTTCTATATTACAGATGAGGCTAGCAAGATAGACAATGGGAATTTGCTGTATGACTCAGGGAACTCAAACAGGGGCTCTATAACAACCTAGAGGGGTGGGATGGGGAGGGCGATGGGAGGGGGTTCAAGAGGGAGGGGACATATGTATGTCTATGGCTGATTCACGTTGATGTTTGGCAGAAACCAACAAAATTCTATGAAGCAATTATCTTTCACCTAAATACATTTTTAAAAGAACATCGTTTCAATAAAAACTAAAAAAAAAAAGACTCAAATAGGACTTCCAGTTCTTTTTTTTTTTTTTAATTTTTACCTCAGTGCCTGTTGTAGACACCTTCCTACTCTAATTCAGATTTTCATGAAGCAAATGGCACTGGAATACCAGTATATTTAGGCTGTAAAAACTAATACAGTACAGAACATACAGTTGGAGCTCAAATAAAATAGGATGAATTAACAACTCCTAATGTGGTTTCAGACTTTGTTTATGGAGGCTCCAAAATCACTGCAGATGGTGACTGCAGCCATGAAATTAAAGACACTTACTCCTTGGAAGAAAAGTTATGACCAACCTAGATAGTATATTCAAAAGGAGAGACATTACTTTGCCAACAAAGGTCTTCCTAGTCAAGGCTATGATATTTCCAGTGGTCATGTATGGATGTGAGAGTTGGACTATGAAGAAAGCTGAGTGCCAAAGAATTGATGCTTTTGAACCATGGTGTTGGAGAAGACTCTTGAGAGTCCCTTGGACTGCAAGGACATCCAATCAGCCCTGGGTGTTCTTTGGAAGGAATGATGCTAAAGCTGAAACTCCAGTACTTTGGCCACCTCATGCGAAGAGTTGACTCATTGGAAAAGACTGTGATGCTGGGAGGGACTGGGGGCAGGAGGAGAAGGGGACGACAGAGGATGAAATGGCTGGATGGCATCAGCAACTCGATGGACGTGAGTTTGAGTGAACTCTGGGAGTTGGTGATGGACAGGGAGGCCTGGTGTGCTGTGATTCATCGGGTCGCAAAGAGTCAGACACGACTGAGTGAGTGAACTGAACTGAACTGAATATGGTTTCTCAAACTTAGATGTCATCTGATCCAATAGTTCCCACTGGGGATATTTGGAAATATCTGGAGACACTTCTTGTTGTCACAAAAGAGTGGAGGTATGCTACTGGTATCCAGTGACTAGGATGCTGCTAGCATCCTGCAATGCACAGGACAGGTCCACAAAAAAATTATGACCCTTAACATCAATAGTGCCAAGGCTGAGACATTCTAATCCAACCAAACGTGTTTCATAGGAAACCATAACCCAGAGAGATGATGAGACTAGTCCAGGGCCAGACATCAATAGCTGGTTGATGACATCCCCTGGAACCTTCTACACTTGTTTCTTGCCAGACCTCAAGGCTAACCAGCCAGAAGGCTGCCTATGGTAAGAGAGACAGGTTCAGTGGGAAGGAAAGGTCATGTTGGCATGATGGCCCAGGTAAACCAAACATAATCACACCAGCTCAAAAGGACCACAGCTCTTCAGTCTGGGCCATCCCCTGAAAAAGCAGCAAGGAAGGTTCTGGAACTAGGAGACCAGAATTCAGAACACAGAGTATTCACCTAGAAGCCTTTACTGCCCACCAGTTTCATCTTCCCACTCCTTCCTTTCCTTAGGGTTGCAAACCAAACACAACCATCAAGTCAAAAAGAATTTTTTTTCTTTTAATAATTAAATAGGCAAGTTAAAATTATTAATGATTAAGTGGTCATATTAGGTCAAGTAGAAATTGCCAAAAACTGAGTCTCTCCAAAACATTTTTAGTCATTTGCATCGTCATTGTCACCACCAACAATTTTTTTACCTCTTATGTGTCCAGAGACATGCTGGGACCCAGGAGAGAGATGGGCAGAAAGAGAAGAGGGTCTCCACCGGAAACACACAGAAGTTATATCCTGGACCCCAAAACGCACTAAGTCCAAATGCCAGGGTCTCCTTTGTGATGGCCAGCACAGAGCAAAGGCCACATTGCAAAATGGGTCAAACAAAGCACTTCTTACAGCTAACTAGCTAAACTTTGTATGAGTCACTCATTTTAAATACCTTTTAACACAAACATTCAACTTTAGCCCAAGAATTTGGACTTTACCACCTTGTATAATATTACTGCGATTTGGTTTGCCTGGTGGACATTTTCCTCTATCCATCAAGCTTCACCATCCCCATGGAAAAGAAATGCAAAAAAGCAAACTGGCTGTCTGGGCAGGCCTTACAAATAGCTGTGAAAAGAAGAGAGGTGAAAAGCAAAGGCGAAAAGGAAAGATATAAGCATCTGAATGCAGAGTTCCAAAGAATAGCAAGAAGAGATAAGAAAGCCTTCCTCAGTGATCAGTGCAAAGAAATAGAGGAAAAGAACAGAATGAGAAAGACTAGAGATCTCTTCAAGACAATTAGAGATACCAAGGGAACATTTCATGCAAAGATGGGCTCGATAAAGGACAGAAATGGTCTGGACCTAACAGAAGCTGAAGATATTAAGAAGAGGTGGCAAGAATACACAGAAGAACTGTACAAAAAGATCTTCACGACCCAGATAATCATGATGATATGATCACTCATCTAGAGCCAGACATCTTGGAATGTGAAGTCAAGTGGGCCTTAGAAAGCATCACTGCGAACAAAGCTAGTAGAGGTGATGGAATTCCAGTGGAGCTGTTTCAAATCCTAAAAGGTGATGCTGTGAAAGTGCTGCACTCAATGTGCCAGCAAATTTGGAAAACTCAGCAGTGGCCACAGGACTGGAAAAGGTCGGTTTTCATTCCAGTTCCAAAGAAAGGCAATGCCAAAGAACGCTCAAACTACTGCACAATTGCACTCATCTCACATGCTAGTAAAGTAATGCCCCAAATTCTCCAAGCCAGGCTTCAGCAATACGTGAACCGTGAACTCCCTGATGTTCAAGCTGGTTTTAGAAGGGGCAGAGGAACCAGAGATCAAATTGCCAACATCTGTTGGATCATGGAAAAAGCAAGAGAGTTCCAGAAAAACATCTATTTCTGCTTTATTGACTATGCCAAAGCCTTTGACTGTGTGGATCACAATAAACTGTGGAAAATTCTGGAAGAGATAGGAATACCAGACCACCTGACCTACCTCTTGAGAAATCTGTATGCAGGTCAGGAAGCAACAGTTAGAACTGGACATGGAACAACAGACTGGTTTCAAATAGGAAAAGGAGTACGTCAAGGCTGTATATTGTCACCCTGCTTATTTAACTTATATGCCAAGTACATCATGAGAAACGCTGGGCTGGGAGAAACACAAGCTGGAATCAAGATTGCCGGGAGAAATAGCAATAATCTCAGATATGCAGATGACACCACCCTTATGGCAGAAAGTGAACAGGAGCTAAAGGGCCTCTTGATAAAGGTGAAAGAGGAGAGTGAAAAAGTTGGCTTAAAGCTCAGCATTCAGAAAACTAAGATCATGGCATCCAATCCCATCACTTCATGGGAAATAGATGGGGAAACAGTGGACACAGTGTCAGACTTTATTCTTTGGGGCTCCAAAATCACTGCAGATGATGACTGCAGCCATGAAATTAAAAGACACTTACTCCTTGAAAGAAAAGTTATGACCAACCTAGATAGCATATTCAAAAGCAGAGACATTACTTTGCCAACAAAGGTCTGTCTAGTCAAGGCTATGGTTTTTCCTGTGGTCATGTATGGATGTGAGAGTTGGACTGTGAAGAAAGCTGAGCACCAAAGAATTGATGCTTTTGGACTGTGGTGTTGGAGAAGACTCTTGAGAGTCCCTTGGACTGCAAGGAGATCCAACCAGTCCATTCTGAAGGAGATCAGCCCTGGGATTTCTTTGGAAGGAATGATGCTAAAGCTGAAACTCCAGTACTTTGGCCACCTCATGCGAAGAGTTGACTCATTGGAAAAGACTCTGATGCTGGGAGGGATTGGGGCAGGAGGAGAAGGGGACGACCAAGGATGAGATGGCTGGATGGCATCATGGACTCAATGGACGTGAGTCTGAGTGAACTCCGAGAGATGGTGATGAACAGGGAGGCCTGGCGTGCTGCAATTCATGGGGTCGCAAAGAATCGGACACGACTGAGCGACTGAACTGAACTGAACTGATCAAGCTTCAGGGGGGATTTTCAATGCCCTAGATAATACCTGGAATGGCAGGGTAAGCAAATGCAATATGAGACTTCATCTAGCCAGAGCAGATGCTTGGACCCCAAGGCCTTCTAAGCTAAGAATGTAGACAGAGGGCCCCTCAAAAGGCAACTTTGAGCTAGAGTACCAGCATCTTTTCCAGTAAGTCTGTAAGCTGCATCTCAGTGGGAGATGGGGATCTCAGTTAACACAATTCTGCAAGATCAACCTTTATCTTGAAATTTTAATGAAAAATTAAACATCCTGATAACAGTCAGTACTAATGGCTTTTATTTCCATTGCAACTGCTTTCTGAGATGGATAATTCCCTTTTAGATTTTCATGAGTTTGACCCAGAAATTGGATATTCAAGGCATTAAACATACAGGAGCCTTGGCCGCCAAGAAAACAGTAGAGTCTATTTAAGGATTGGGCTGCCACAGGCAGCTAAGTGTCTTGGGGAAGTGAATGGAATTTGAATACAGCAGCTCTGCCACTCTGCTACAGACTGGAAAATCAGATACTAAGACAGACGCCCTAGGGGCTCCTGCTTGGGCTTGGACATAGGTGCTGCTTTCAGTGATCTGCAGCTTTTTGGGCAATGATTCCCAAGCCTTGAGCTATTGCATTTTTATTAAGTCCAGTCAAAATATTCAGATTCAACTCAGCAGAAATTGACAGTCTACAAACATCATCATGAAATGAAAGAAAAGAATGTTTTAACAGCCCAACAAGCAGGACCAACAGCTTCTCAGAACAATGGGAAATTTCTCAAATTGAATATCCATGGCTATCTTAAAGAGCTGCTACTTTGTCCTCAGTTCTTATGTCACCATTGACTAGAAAAACTTCATAGACCAGCACCTATCTGCAGTCTGGAGTCTGGGTATTGTGAGCAGCCCCTGGAGTTGTGTGAAGAATTAGGCTTGAGACTCAGCTTAAACAGAGAAGATATTCCAGGGCAAGGATAGGGAGGAGTGAGGGGGTGAAAATGGGGGACAGCAGTTTCCTGAGAATAAGCTGCTCTGCTCTAGGGTGGCACTCTGCACCCTGTAAGGCCACAGTGCTGCTTGCTTAATTACCCATCTCTTCCACTGGGCTTTGAGTTCCTTGAGAGCAGTGTCTGCGCCTTGTTGTCCCGGGTCACAGGGCTAATTAGATGTCGTTGTGTGGCAAGGGGGCACTGGGAGGAGCAATGGCAAAGCACAAGGGACACACAGTGCTGCTCCAAGGACCTATATGACCTGAGGACTTGGAGGGCACATTTTCTATTATCTAATCATGCATGCAGTTTCTGCCTGGTGGAGTGAAAGGGGCTCCACCTCCATCCTACCTGGCAGACTCATCCTGAATATCAGCCCACAAGACAATTAAAATGTGCCCAGAAGGAGCCTGGTGGGGGTCAGGATTGCTACTGCTCGAGACTGGTGCCAGGAGACCACCGAGCGATGGCTCAGGTCGGATCCCTTGGTCCCTGAAGCTGTTTGGGCAGGAGCAGGGCTACAAGTGGGAGCAACCAGCCTCCTGCCCACTTGCTGCTCGATCCTCCTGTTGTCGCCCTACTGCCAAGACTGAGAAGGGTTCTCAGTTCCAAGGTCTACACTTTTCCCAGGCCCTTGTTCCTCACAGTCACATTCTGGAATTGACTCAAAGGAAAACCTCATTGACACTGTTACCAGGAGCTCCCAGGGTTAAGATCCACAACAAGCTCCCCTTCCCTGCATAGAAAGTCCAGCCCACAGGAAAATGGAGGTTGCATTCTTTCAAGACTCATTTTGGGTGTTTTGTTTGTTTTTGTTTTTTTTTTTTTTTTTTGTTTTGGTCAACCTGATTTCTGGCAGGACGCTGAAGCCCAATAGACAGAGCCAACCTCAGGTGAACTTCCTGCCAGCCTCACCGGCCACTGGATGGAAGCCAGATGCAAAGCTCACCCAGCAAATGCGCTGAGAGAAGGGGAGGGGAGGGAGGGGAGACAACACAGGAGCCCAGGAGTGACAATTGAGCGTTTTCATTAGCTGACTCGGTGTGACAACCAGGAGCCCCATTAAACATCTGAAATACTGCTCAGCAGCTGAAGAACTAGGTTCCACGTTGATGGGATCAGCAAGGGTGTGGGTTCTGGGAACTGAATGGTGAAGGTGAGTTTCCCATTGCAAACATCCTGCCATTTTCCTCTTTTGACCTGTTGGGGAGAATTGACCTCAGGGTACCACTCGCTGTTTAAAGTCTTATTGGAAATGGTCTTGTCTAGTGTGTTATTTATGGCATGGCATCTCTTTTCCTTTCTCAACATCCAGTCTTCTGTGACTCTCCCACCAAACAGGGTCTGAAATTCTGAATCCAGGTGAAGACACTTACGTGCCTTAAGCTATCAGTCCTGCTGCCTGCTACCTAGTGCCATGCCTGCTCACTTCAGCCATCACTGGCTAAAACGCTGATGGCCTTGGGAGGTCCTACGAAGCCTTGTTGTGACCAGCAAGCAACAGGTGGGAGTTGGCTAGCAGACATGAAAGCAAAAGAATGAAGCCCCAGCTAAGGGAGAGGGGGTGGAGGGAGAACTGATTTGTTTCTGAAGGTCCTGGGCACAAGGTCCCCAGTGGGAAGGTGGAGAAGAACTGAAGATGTTGACCCTGTTCTTTCAGGAACCTGAGACTGACCATTTCCTTTCATTACTCTCTGCAGGCTCAGGCTTCCCGTCACCTCCCAGAACTTCTGGCTTTGTCTGGAGAAAATGCTAACCAGCTCCTTACAAGAGCTGTCACTGAAGCCCCGGCCAGAGGGCTCATAAAAGACACTGTGTGCAGTGGGAAAGGAACATGGTGCTCCTGGGAGGCTGAGTGGGTGGGGAAGCGGGGCAGTCTTGAGTTCATTGCTGGGCAGCCAGAGAAGATGATGTGCCGGCCTCGAAATACTCACCCCACCCCCGCCCTCTCCTCCCAGCCTGTCCGTGCTTGGAATTTCACCTCCAGAGATGACCGCCCCAGGTGGGTTAGTCATCCAGGATGCAGGTGTAGGAACCTGGGGGAGAAAGACACAGAGAACCTGTTTTCTGCACCCCTGGTCACCCCTGCCATCCCTGGGAAGGGGGTTAGGGATTTTCAGCTGATAGAAACAGTCTCAGGGAGAGAGGATACTGGACTCCAGCGACCCGCCAGCTCCTCCTCTGTCCTCCTGGAGATTGGGCCTCGCCTCTCTCCAGCAATGGAGGCAGCCAGGTGGAAGAGCACTGGACAGGGAGGCAGGAGGCCCCTGCTTTATCTGCCTCAGTCTTGCTGCAGGTCAAGGAATCGTCAAACACCAGACAGCAGCAACTCAGTCTTAGGAATCACTCAGCTCATCAAAGAGGACTTTCTCAACTAGCTCTCCACCCCCATCCGAATCAAGTCCTTTGTTCTTTTTCTCATCACAGACAGGGACAACCTATTTATTTGTGTGATTGTTTTGTTCCTTTGTTTACCACCTCTCATCCCCCACCCTATTGAACTGTAACGTCCCTGAGGGCAGGGAGCTTTCTCTGCCTCATTCTCCACTATATCCCAATGCCCCTCACACAGTAGGCACACACTGCTATTTATCGAAAGCAGATTCTTTATTACCAAGGTAACCCCATGAAAGAAGTCTTAGAACCCTCTTACAGATGAGTAAACAGGGGCTTAGACAATTTAAATAGTAAGTGGAAAAGGCAAACTTCAGCCGCGGATCTGAACGGCCCTTCCCCTATGCTCTACTACCTTTGTAACAAAAATTACCAGATGACCAGATACGGGAGATACCCTTAAGCTGTGGGCATTGGCTTAGATTTTCAGGCTGTGATGGTGTAGGACCAGACGCCCAAGACGGCTGGAAAAGAGGAAGTGGGAGGAGGGAGACGGGGCTCTTAAAAACAGAGAGCTGCTCAAAGCCAGTGGCCCCAGGTAGGTGCCTGGTCTTGCCATGTCAGGTGCTAGATCAGGATCAGGAACCATAAGTCTGTGCACCAGGCTCACCCTCTGCCTCTTCACATTTCCCTGAAAATTACGACGCGGAAGCAGGATTCACTTTGATGAACTTCTCAGACCAATGACTCTGAAGAGTCTGAAGAAGTCCAGAGGGCTCAGTAGAGAAAACTCCCTGGGAACCACCCAGTGCCAGCAGGAAGAACAAACTCCCATCCTGTGGGGCAGCTTCGCGGGACCAAGCCCTGATACCCTCTCACAGTGACTATCAATCAGAGCAGGGACAACCTGGATACCAATGCTTGAGAATCAAGACAACACAGACAGAAAACGTTTGGAGATTAACACAGCCACCGAGACAGGAGAAGCCCGAATGCCGTCGGCAGGGCTATTTCTTCATCTAAAGTGCACAGGAAAAAATCAGTTTACCATTTGTCGTTTGGTTGCTAAGACATATCTGACTCTTTTGTGACCCCATGGACTGTAGCCAGCCAGGCTTCTCTGTTCATGGGATTTCCCAGGCAAGAATACTGGAATAGGTTGCCATTTCCTTCCCCAGGAGGTCTTCCTAATCCCATATCGGGATCGAACCCATATCTCCTGCATTGCAGGCAGATTCATTACCACTGAGCCACCTACCATAAAGGCTTCTTTTCCACTTAATGCCAAAATAAAATTGTTTCGGTTTGGTTTTTTTGCATCATATCCTCCCTCCTCAGCTACCTCCAGATAAATGTAACAATTAGACAAGACAGACTCCATCCTTTCATCTCTCTTTCATCTTTACTCCAAGAGTGGTTGGTTAAGTCCCTGCTCACACCACAAGGAGCCTTGCTTTCATCTGTAGCAAGGAAGTTCTTTGACATCAAGCTCTGTCTGCCTATCTCAAGCTCGAAACACACCACTGAGGTGGGACTATGATGAGGATAAGAATGGACAAAGCACATCAAACACAGATCCCAGACAAAGTGGGAAACAAATTCTAAACAAGGAACTCAGCCCACTCTTCCTTATCTGATGCCAACATCACAGGGATCGGAACCACCAAGAAACACTTCTGAAGATCAGATGTGACAATGTTTCAAGCTGAAGCAAATGGATTTCTCAGCAAGTGTGCAAAACCCTCTCAGTAGTGAGCCAGGGAGGAGGATGACAAAGAGGCCAAGGGAGCAGCTAGACCTGGAAGGATTTCATGGGGACAGAAGCACGCAGACCTAATGGTGCATTACCTACCATCACACTCACACCTCTCCAGGAGCAAACATCTCATGCCTTGGCTCTGCCTTTCCATAGAATTCCAAGATCCTGACATCTCTTTCCTTCTACTTCCTTCCTCCACGTCCTCTGCCTTTCCCAGGCAGTTCTCCACCCCAGCCCTGGTCCAGCCCTCCCGCCCCAGCCCTCACACCCCAGCCCCATTTCCTAAGAAATCAGAATCCCCTCCCCACCCTCACCCCCAATTTTTTTTGTTTAAATACCTGTATCCTTGACTTTGTGCTGCTTGAGGAATTATTTCCAAACAGCTGATAAGCAAAGCCAATGGAGACTCTGAAGAAGACTGCCCCAGTCTGAGTAGGGGATGAAAGAAAATCTCCTCTGGGTGCTTGTTTGTATGGCCAGAAATGCAAGGACTTTGGGTGCTCGGTAGTAACCTTGGGAAAAAAAAAAAATCCCCAGGCAGCAACAAACTCTCCCAACACAGTTTTGAAACACCACCGGAGGAGGAAGCCCTCTTTGATCAAATAATAACCAGCCAGAGATAAGGCCTGCTAGGCCGAGCCCAGCCGGCCAATCACATACTTCCTTCCCACTGCAAGGACAAAAAGACCCAGGCTTCTCACTCACCCAGGAGTGAGTTTCAGGGCTTGTTATAATTTAATGATGCTGCCACTGGTGTCTTCTTGACTTTGCCTGGAAGGGCTTTCTGACTAGGAAGTGAAGCTCGCAACTCAGGAACCTCACTCTCAGTGGAGGTACCCGGCCAGGGGCTGCAGCTGAGGACCCCGCGTGATCACATGACACCCAGCTTCCCACGCTGGTGCTCCCACCTCGCCCGAGAGAGTCCTCGCTGCAGTTGGGGAGCAGCTGGGGTCAGCAGGGGTGAGCATATTTGACTCGTTGACTGTGACCCAAAGAGGTGGTGGAGACCCCTGTTTCTCACCCTCATGTGTTGGAGATGCTTCACGGCATCTCTTAGGGGTCCTTTGTAAGCAGAGACTTTGAGCTCCTCTCCGTCCTCCAGCCTTCCCAGTCACCCTCCCCTTCCAATGATATCAGTGCTCCCTTAGGCCACAGAGGTATACAGAGAGAGAGAGTGGGTTCTGGAAACTTAACAGGCCTTGGAGAGACCTGGCCCTCCAGCTCTTTTCCAGGTCACTGGGAGGTTCTTACTGGCCCTGAGGAGGTGTATACAAACCTTTCAGTGGTACTCTTATATTAGAGGTTAATATCTAAAGGAACCCAAGGAGCACCCTCTTTGGCTTTTTTCTGTTTTTTTTTTTTGATGTGGACCAGTTTTTAAAAGTTGTTATTGAATTTGTTAAAGTATTGTTTCTGTTGTATGTTTTGGTGTTTTGACCTCAAGGGATGGTTGGATCTTAGCTCCTCCACCAGAGATTGAACTCGTACCTCCTGTGTTGGAAGGCAAAGTCCTAACCACTGGACCATCAGGGAAGTCCCAAGAACCCTTTTGTTAGTAAGGAACACTTAGCATCGATTTTAGGGCATTTCATCACCCCCAATAGGAACCCCTTTCCACTAGCAGTCATTCCCCCTCCCCCAACCTCCCCATCAGCCATTCACTCAACAGTATTTATTCAGTGTCCATCACTGGAGGAGCGCCAGGGGTGAGTTCTCCACCCTCGTGAAATAATGTTCTAGCACAGGAGGCAGGAGTTTAATCGAGTGCATGGGCTTGTCACAGAGGATCCGCTCCCCTCCCAGGGCAACAAGGGAGAAACTAGCAATGGTGCAAGGGAAATGGACTCAAGTCAGAGGGCTGGGTACAGCCAAACCTTCCCCAGGGGAACTTCCTGCAGATATCAGACTAGGGGAAAAGAGGAAAGGCAAAATTGTATCGTCTCTCCTTTAAAAAAAAAAAAAAAGCTTGTTTTATATTTATTGGGCTTCCTTGATGGCTCAGACAGGAAAGAATTCACCTGCAAGGCAAGAGACCTGGGTTCAGGCCCTGGGGTGGGAAGATCCCATGGAGGAGGACATGGCAACCCACTCCAGGGGTTTTGCCTGGAGACTCCCCATGGACAGAGGAGCCTGGCGGGCTACTGTCCATTGGGTCACAAAGAGTCAGACACAACTGAAGTGACTAAGTACAGAATATATACACAGTCTTATGAAAAGTAATTCCCATACAATGCAATTCTCCCATTTAAAGTATATCATTCAACGATTTCTAGTATATTCACACAGCTGTACAGAATCAGTTTTAGAACATTTCCTCACACCCCCTCCCGACCAAAGAAATTTTTTCTCATTAGCAGTCATTCCCCATTCCTGCCCTCCATTCCCACCTCTGCCAGCTCTTGGCAACCACCAGTCCACTTTGTCTCCCAGGATTTGCTTATTCTGGACGTTTCACATAAATGGAATTATACACTATGTGGCTTTTGTGACTGGCTTCTTTCTCTTGCCACGATGTTTTCAAGGTTCATGTCATTGCTTTTTATTACTAAATAATATTCCATTGTAAGAATATATGACAATTTGTCTTTCTATTCATCCATTGATGGACATTTGGATTGTTTCCACTTGTTTTGCTCTTACAAATAATGCTGCTATGGACATTCATGCTCACATCTCCACTCCCTTTTTCCCTCAAATTCACAATCTCATAGCAGGGGAATAAGACGGAGACAAAGCAAGTGAGAGAACTAGCTTTTTGAAAGACATCTCTCTAACTGAAGGTGGAATAGCACAAGAGTGGCTGAGCCTCCTATCTGTGTACATTTTCACAACGCATAAACACATATTCTCTTTTGTGTAATCTTCTCTTCAACCCTAGGGATGAGGGAGGTTTCATTTTTATTGCCATTTTAAAGATAAGATTATAAAGAATAAGAAAACTGAGTAACTTGCCAAAAGTCACCCAGTAAATAACTGAGCCAGAATTGAGTTCTCTGTTCTTTTACTCCAGCTCTTCACACACAAAACAGGCTTTATTCTTCTTTTATATACTCAGACTTGGCTTCCAAGATGCATAGCTCAAGGGCGTAGGGGTACAGAGGAAGAAGAGAAATGAAAGAAAAAGATTTGGCGTTATTTATGGAGAAAGTGGAAATCAGGCCAACAAATAGTTGTCATTGTCTGCATTTTAAAAATTTGTACTTAAGGCTTAGGAAGATTAAATATCTTATCTAAAGGCACAGAACTAGTAAGCCAGCCATTGCTGATTTAAAGGCAGCTACATGATTTCCAAACACAGGTTGAATTAGCTTGTTTTCTTCCTAACATCTAACCAAGAGCGGTAGAGCTCTGGGTTATTCAGGTGGAAGGATTAACTTTGGAGAGAGCACTGCAGGTGAGGGTGGGCCTGGGTGATAAAGAGGCCATACACAGTAGGGAGTACAGAAGGGGATAAAAGAACATGAGAGTCTGAAGATGCAGAGAAAAGAAAACTATGGAGGGAAGAGCAGAAAAGCAAAACAGAAAGAATGTGGAGCGAGTCCAGTTGAAAGGCTGGCCAGGTTCCCAGCTTGTCCCATGGCCAGGAATGTTTCATCCAAACCCTTGCGGTCACTTGATAAACAATATGAGCAGATGTTCTGGGTGCAACAGTGTGGGAAAAATATCAACCAGGGACAGAGCTAGAGAATCCATCCAGCTTCTCATCCCCTGTCCAGTCCCAATCGAAGAGCCCAGCCTTGCACCACCCAAGAGGAA
Source organism: Nanger dama (assembly GCA_917880005.1). Taxonomy (NCBI): domain Eukaryota; kingdom Metazoa; phylum Chordata; class Mammalia; order Artiodactyla; family Bovidae; genus Nanger; species Nanger dama. The sequence continues at coordinate 16,758,078 of CAKJTW010000026.1, forward strand.
TTCCCCCAGAACCAGGTGGGCAAAGATCTCTATGGGGGAGAGATGAGGTCAAACAAACCGGGTGAGCACAGGTGATGGCTGGACACAGCTTACCTCCCTCTGAGGTGGAGATTCCAGTGCAAAGTGCTTCTCACCTGGGAGTAGGGATGACAGCGTGAACAGCAGGGGGTGTGGGCATGCCAGGGGTCTGGAACCAACCAGGCATCTCACGGCTCTGGCTCTTGACTCATTGCACCACAACCGTGCCAACTGTACTGGGTTTCCTTGGGCCCATTATCTGCAGAATTCAGTACACAGCAGGCAAACCCCTGTCAGGAAAGGTGGGTTAGAAAATCTGTTTAAGGTTAGGCAGCAGACCTAAACTAGTCCCAGGCCCCTCAAAGCTGTGAGCCGTCTACAAGATCCACTTCTGGAAAATGATGGGCTATCTTCGGAAAGTCTGCATCATGGGCCTGGTCCCAGTAGACGCTTTCCCTGTCACATTTTCTCTTTACAAAAACCTATAGGGTAGAAATGGGCTTCCAAGGTGACTCAGTGGTAAAGAATCCACCTGCCAAAGTAGGCAATGCCGTCCCTGCATTAGGAAGATTCCCCTGGAGAAGGAAATGGCAACTCCCTCCAGTATTCTTGCCTGGATAATCCCGCAGAGAAACCTGGCAGGCTACAGTCCATGGGGTCGCAAAGAGTCAGACACAACTTAATGACTCAGCATACACACATGCATAACGTAGGAATATTTATACTCATTTCACAGAATAAAGGGTTGCCCTGGTGGTTCAGATGGTAAAGAATCTGCCTGCAATGAAGGAGACCCGGGTTCAATTCCTGAGTCGGGAAGATCCGCTGGAGAATGGGATGGCGACCCACTCTAGTATTTTTGCCTGGAGAAGTCCATGGACAGTCCATGTGGTCACAGTCAGACACAACTGAGGGACAAACACTTTCACAGGATGAAAAAGTAGAGCTCAGAGAGATTAATTAGTTCACTTAAGGTCACACACTTAATGGGTGGCAGAGCAGAAACTTGAGCCTAAGGCCATCTGACTCCAAAGCCCATAATCTTTCTATTTCTTGTTACCACTCTTTTCTTAGATTCATTTTTTTTCTGTCTCTGACAAGCTGCCACTTATTTCCATTCTTCCTTCAGTGATTTCTCTAGCACTCCCCAAATCATGTGTGTGCATATGATATATAACATGTGCATCTAAGTTCATACTCATATGTATGTGTGAGAATATATATCTGTGTACACATATTCACATGCATGCCCCTTGCTTTTAGCTATGTGTGTTCTGTTGCCTCCATAGAAGGGAACAAGTGCCTTTCCTTTTAACTTTCTTGAGGCTGCGGATAAGTCTGTCCTGAGATGCCTGAATGGATGTCAGCTGTTGGAAAAGACCCTGATGCTGGGGAAGATTGAAGGCAGGAGAAGGGGGCAGCAGAGGATAAGATGGCTGTATGGCATCATTGACTCAATGGGCATGAGTTTGAGCAAGCTCTGGGAGCTGGTGAAGGACAGGAAGCCTGGCATGCTTTAGTCCATGGGGTTGCAAAGAGTCCGACAGGACTGAGCAACTGAACAACAGCAACACTGAGCAGAGAAACTGGCTCCTGTGAACAGGGCAATTTCCCTACTGCAGGCATCTTCTGAAGACCTGGTCCTGGGATGGGGTTTTCCTAAGGGTTTCTGAACCTGACACTCAGGCTTAAGATTCTCAAAAACAGAATTCTCAACAAACAAGGAAAGATCAGAGAATCCTGGCTCAAACCTAGAACCAGCAAAAGGCAAACACTGGTCCACAGTGAAATGGTTCTGCTGCTGCTGCTGCTAAGTCGCTTCAGTCGTGTCCGAATCTCTGTGACCCCATAGATGGCAGCCCACTAGGCTCCCCCATCCCTGGGACTCTCGAAGCAAAACACTGAAGTGGGTTGCCATTTCCTTCTCCAATGCATAAAAGTGAAAAGTGAAAGCGAAGTCGTTCAGCCGTGTCCGACTCTTAGCAACCCCATGGACTGCAGCCCACCAGGCTCTTCCGTCTATGGGATTTTCCAGGCAAGAGTACTGGAGTGGGGTGCCATTGCCTTCTCCGGAAAGGGTTCTACTAACCTCAGATACAGCGCTCCTAACTTCTGTATCAAGCTATGTGATCTTGGGCCAGTTCTTAAGCACTCTACCCTTCTACTATCTTTATTTGTTTATTATTTTCTGGTTGCATGCCGCAGCTTTCAGAATCTTAGCTCCCCAACCAGGGATGAAACTCCGGACCACAGCAGTGAAAACTCAGAGTCCTCACCGCTAGACCACCAGGGAATTCCTTCATCTCCTTTAAAACAGAGGTGCTTCATAGGATTGGCTGCGTTAAGATATGTAAGTTCTTAGAAGAGAGCACAGCATGTGCCAAGCTCATAGTAAATGTTGACCAACGTCCCCTCTCAGGTCGGCTGAAGACTCCTGACAAATCTGCCCATGGAGCTTCAAGCTGTGGCTCTGCACTTCTCAAGCCAACCCATCTGGTAATAGTTAGGCTAGACAACTCCTTCTGAAAGCTTTTGTTCACAGGAGCAAGTTTGCACTCTGATTTTAGCCTCTTCTCATTGCAACAGTTGATGGAATAGTCCTGCCTTGAATATGAGCTTTCAGTGCCTCTGCAGTGAGTCCATGCACTGGGATCGGGTCCCTGAAACCACGGACTTTGGAGACAGATGGCCAGTCTTCGAATACCAGTGTTGCCACTTATGTTACTACAGTCACACCACTCTACCTCTTTGTGCCTCAGCTTTCTCATCTGTAAAATGGGGATAATACTGGTGCTTAAAGGATCACTGCGAGGATCAAATGAGTTAACTTATGAAAAGTTCTAAAAACAGCTCCTAGCGTATATTAAGGTCTATGTTAATATTATCATCATGACTCTTATTTTTACTGTAGAATTTAAAATATTTTAATTGTGGTAAAATAGTTATTACATATCAGTTAGCATCATTTCTATTTTTAAAATTTTTTATTGAAATATCATTGATGTACAATATTATATAAGTTACAGGTGTACAATATAGTAATTCACAATTTATTGTTATTATAAAATATTGGCTACATTCCCCATGTTGTATATCTTTATAGCTTACTTTAAATATAATAGTTTATACTTCTTAATCTTCTTTGCCATGTGATGCAAAGAGCCGACTCATTGGAAAAGACCCTGATGCTGGGAAAGGTTGAGGACAAGAGGATAAGGGAGCGACAGAGGATGAGATGGTTGGATGGCATCACCAACTCGATGGACATGAGTTTGAGCAAGCTCCAGGAGATGGTGAAGGACTGGGAAGCCTGGCGTGCTGCAGTTCATGGGCTCACAAAGAGTTGGACACAACGGACTGAACAACAATTTCTTAATCTCCTACCCTTTTTTGGCCCCCCTCTTCCCCTCCATCGTCATCATTTTTAAGTGAGAGTTCAGTAGGATTAAGTATATTCACATTATTGTGCAAACATCATCACATTCTCTCCACATGGAAACATTTTTCATCTTACAGAACTGAAACTCCGTACCCATTAAACAGCAGCACCTCATCTCCCCTCCTCCCAGGCCCTAGAATTCATCGTGCTGTTGACTCTTTTGCTTCTATGAGTCTGACTATTCTAGGGACCTCACAGAAGTGGAATCATACAGTATCTGTCCCTTTGGAGCTACTGTATTTTCCTTAGCATTAAAGTCTTCAGGGTCCATATATGTGGCAGCATGTGTCAGAATTTCCATTTTAAGGCTGAACCATATTGTATGTATAGGCCACATTGTGTTCATGTATTCATCCATCCATGGATTCTTGAACTGCTTCTGTCTTTGGCTATTATGAATAATGCTACTATGAACAGGGGTGTATAATATCTCACTGGGTCCCTGCTTTCCGTTCTTTTGGGTTTATATCCAGAAGTGGAATTTCTGGATGATGTCACAATTCTGTGTTTAATATTTCTGAGGAACTGCCATATTATTTTCCATAGTAGCTGTACCATTTTACATTCCCAACCAACAGTGCTCAAGGGATCAAGGGATCCAGTTTCTCTACATTCTCCCCAACACTTGTTATTTTCTGGAGTTTTTGTTTGTTTCGGTTTTATAGTAGCCATCCTAATTAGAGAAAGATGCTGTCTCATTGTGGTTTTGATTGGCATTGTCCTAACGATTAGTGATGCTGGGCATCCATTCATGCACTTACTGGCCATTTGTATATCTTCTTTGGAGAAATGTCTATTCAAGCCCTTCACTCATTTTTAAATCAGGTTGTTTGCTTATTTGTTGTTTAGTTCTCATCATGATTCCTAAGCACTGACCCCTGTAATTTATATTATTTGGAGCTTGATAGCATTCAGAAAACAAAAACTGCTTGTTTTCCCAATAGCTTACAGGAAAAAACCAACTTCTTTAAACTGCTGACAGAAAATGAAAAGAAAGTCCAAGTTATTGAATTCAGTGCCTTTCCTTCTTTGTACTTGTATACATTCTGAGACATCAGGGTATTAGCATGAAATAGTGTTTGCCACCAAAAGAAAAACACTTCCTGCTGATAAATAGATGTCCAGGGAATTTTATACAAATGGCCAATACGCTAAGGCAATTAATACAGATCTTGAGACATAAGAACATTAACAATAATATAAACTGAAAAGACTGACAAAATTCAACTCAAAAGGCCCATAATTGGAACTAATAAAACCTACCACAATTTCCAAATCTAAAGTGCAAAAAACGATGAAAGGTCTATGTGTGTGCAAGATGGATTTTGTATGTTTGTGTGATGTTATGTATAGATTGTGCAAGAAAGAAGGACTATATTGTATACACGTTAAAATAATCAGGTGATATAACTTAATTCTGGAATAATCGGGCAATTCAAGAATTTGTACTCTGTTTGGTCTTTTGTCACCTAGCTATTTAAGCAAGCGTTTCTCCCTTGACATATTAATAGATTCTGAACATATGAAAATGTCACTGCATTTCATGGCAGAAAACCAAACGCACCAAATATCATTTCCTGTGTATTCTGTGAAAGCAGAAAACACAACCAATACATTTCTTATTTTTAGTTAGACTGGGAAGTATGGGAGCAGAAATCATGCTCTGGGGCTCTTTAATTTTCCTCCCACGTTGCCTAGCAGAAATCTTCCACATTATAATATGAACACGATTGTGGCTAGCTACTGGGCTAAGCACTCTATAAAACTAGCACCCCTGCAGGATAGCTATCATTATGCCAACTTCAGGAAATTTAAATGTGTGATAGTATAGTGGATATGTTTTAAAAGAATAACAATGCCTTTATTCTTCAGAGATTTCACCAATGAAATAGGAGGTTAGGGTAGGAGGAGCCTGGTGGGCTGTAGTCCATGGGGTCGCTAGGAGTCGGACAGAACTGAGCGACTTCACTTTCACTTTTCACTTTCATGCATCGGAGAAGGAAATGGCAACCCACTCCAGAGTTCTTGCCTGGAGAATCCCCCTGGTGGTTTGCCGTCTATGGAGTTGCACAGAGTCGGACACGACTGAAGCGACTTAGCAGCAACAGTTCCAAAATAATACAAGAGAGGGGAGCTGGATGAGGCTAAAGGTGAAACAGAATTTGCAGTGAGTTGATAATTGTTGAAGCTGTGTTATGAGTGTGTTGATGGTCTTTTTTTTTAATACTTTATTCTACATTACAATACTGTATTTGTTTTGCCATACATTGACATGAATCAGCCACAGGTGTACACGATCTCCCAATGCCGAAGCCCCCTCCCACCTCCCACCCCATATCATCTCCCTGGATCATCCTGTGCACCAGCCCCAAGCATCCTGTATCTTGTATTGAACATAGACTGGCGCTTCATTTCTTACATGATAGTATACATGTTTCAATGCCATTCTCCCAAATCATCCCACCCTCTCCCTCTCCCTCAGAGTCCAAAAGTCCGTTCTATACCTCTGTGTCTCTTTTGTTGTCTCACATAGAGGGTCATCATTACTATCTTTCTAAATTCCATATATATGTGTCAGTATACTGTATTGTTGTTTTTCTTTCTGGCTTATTTCACTCTGTATAATCAGCTCCAGTTTCATCCATCTCATTAGAACTGAGTCAAATTTATTCTTTTTAAGGGCTGAGTAGTACTCCATTGTGTATATGTACCACAGCTCTCTTATCCATTCATCTGCTGATGGACACCTAGGTTGCTTCCATGTCCTGGCTATTATAAACAGTGCTGCAATGAACATTGGGGTACATGTGTCTCTTTCAGTTCTGGTTTCCTTGGTGTGTATGCCCAGCAGTGGGATTGCTGGGTCATAAGGCAGTTCTATTTGCAATTTTTTAAGGAATCTCCACACTGTTTTCCATCGTGGCTGTACTAGTTTGCATTCCCACCAGCAGTGTAAGAGGGTTCCCTTTTCTCCACATCCTCTCCAGCATTTATTGCTTGTAGACTTTTGGATCGCAGCCATTCTGACTGCTGTGAAATGGTACCTCATTATGGTCTTGATTTGCATTTCTCTGATAATGAGTGATGTTGAGCATCTTTTCATGTGTTTGTTAGCCATCCTATGTCTTCTTTGGAGAAATGCCTATTTAGTTCTTTGGCCCATTTTTTGATTGGTTCGTTTATTTTTCTGGAGTTGAGCTGCGTAAGTTGCTTGTATATCTTTGAGATTAGTTGTTTGTCAGTTGTTTCATTTGCTATTGTTTTCTCCCATTCAGAAGGCTGTCTTTTCACCTTGCTTATAGTTTCCTTTGTTGATGGTCTTTTATATGATCTGTTATTCTATTTTTTTAATGTTTTTTTCTCTGTAGTTTTTTCCTATTTTGTGTGTGTGTGTGATAAATGGAAAGGCAAGACTTCCCACTACTACCTCATGCTTCACAGAGCTTAACAGACACATGGTAATGAAATGAATATCTTCATCCATTGTTCGCACCCCATCATGTATATTAGCAGGATTCCAATCATTAGGAGCCCCACACAGTCTCGCATGCCTCTATAGGTTTTTTGTAATGACTCATCAGTCTAGAAGGCCTTTCAATATCGTAAGCTTGTTGATCCACCTAATTACTGTACCTGGCATGAAGCCTGGTAGTTGATAGGTATTGGGTGAATGTCTAATGGATGGAGGCAACACGTGGGCGTGGGGCAGGCTGAAATGACACAGAACACTTGGTACACACACCTATCATATTACCTAATGGGAACATCCTAAGCTCTCCTCCAAGGACCCCTCTTTGAACCACCAGCACACATCACCCCCCACAATCTCACACTGCTCCGTTACTCTTCTGTTATTATTGCCTTGGCCATTATGTAATGCACATTCCCTCGCTGAGGTGTACATGTTTGGTCCTCCCAGCTAGACAATGAGCTCCGAGGGATGGGAACCATGTTCCTCAGATCCCTGTAGCCTCCGGGCTGAGCATGGACCGTGACCCAGGGGATACAGGCAAATACTGCACATCATGGTAGCCACGGAGGTGCACAGCTCAGCTGCACCGTCAAGGGAACCTGCTGCAGGGGCGTGGTTGACTGACAGCCTCTAGGTGCTGCCCCTTTGGACCACGGCATGTTCCCGCCAATGCCACAATTCTGCTGGGCTGCTGCTGGCCAGTGGCTGGGCATGGTGGGGCCCTAGAACCAGTCCCCTCCTGCCTACTGTGACGTTCTTTCACCAGCTCAGCAGAGATGTTCCAAAGCTGCTCTGTGGTCTGAGGCTCTTCCTACTGAATACTACCTTCCCCATCTCCCGCCACAGGGCTCAGACCCGCATCCTGGTCCAAGGCTTGCCTATGTCTGCTCCTTCCCCCTTTATCCTTCAGAAGCATCCCCCTAACAAATCTCTGGCATATCTACTCCTTTAGCATCTGTTTCTCCAAGGACCCAAAGTACCTGAGCTCTGATAATATCCAGGGACTTTCACAGTTCCATACATGTGTAAAAAATGCTGTCAACCTCCCAGGTGACATCAGAACCAATGGAAATAAACTAAATAGATTGCACAGTGCACTAAGCTGCTCTCTTCTGTGCTGAAGTCACAAGCTGCAGTAGAGTGAATCAAGGTTCCCTATTCAGTTACACGCGACCATGGAGACCTTGAGCAGAGCACTTTACCTCACGGTGCTTCAGTTTATTATTATTATTTAAGTGAGGCTAATAAGATCTTCTTTCTGTTGAAATCAATGTCTAGGCTCAAGATGGAGACACCTCTGTCCTGGATGCCACATCAGCAACCTGAATCTTAGGTAATATTAATTTCCCTGTAATGTGCCACTTGTATAACCACTCACCACTCCTCAAGCACCAAGCCACCTCTGGGCTCTATTTTTTTTTTTTTTTCCTTTTTCCTTATTAAGGAAGGCCATCCGTGGGCAGAGGATGAGAAGGGAAGGAGAAGGGATTTGCAGAGCATAGGAAATGGAACCCAGAGGTTGGAGGGGAGTGGGGAGCTGTTTCTCATTGGAAACATAGAAGGAGGGTTGGAAGAGATGTGGGGAAGTTTTTACGATGCCTGGCATCCAGGTTACACCCTAAATCCATATGACCCTGGGCACACCACTCACTCTGTCGAGCGTCTCCATATCAGAAAGGGCAACCGGTGGTCTAAATGACCTCCAAATCCCTTTAAGTGCCAACATCTATGATCCTATCCACCCCAGCCAGCATCTTCCTCTTTTTTGTGTGTGTGTACAGATATTTTATTTTATTTATTTATTTATTTTACTTTACCAATACAGTATTGTAAAACATCCTCCTCTTTCTTTTATTTCTTGTGGATGCATTCCTGATGCCTCTGTAGGAAAAATGACTTAAGGTGTTAATGTAATGTGATCCTTGAAGAAAGGAGAGTCTTTTAAACATGAACTTTTACTTCTTAAGGAAAGTTCGTTTGGGGGATGAAGGAGCATAACAGAATTGATTTCTCTATTCTATTATTTTCAACTAATCCCTGAGCCCTCTTTCCTGCTCCATCCTCCTCTCTGGCACCTCTCCTTCCTGGAGCCCAGTCATTGGCTGTCCTTTTTCTTCTTTTGCTCAAGTGACTCACCAGATGGGCTGTGAGGTCTAAGCCCCTTCAGCTCCCACAGTCACCAAGCGGCCTTGGCTTTTAGCCCTCTGGCCTCCCACCAAGCGGAAGCTAAGATTATCCTCTCAAGAGATTTCTTCCTGGTCATGCTGTTCCCCCTGGATGAAGAAGATGGATTGAGCCAGGCAAAAAGACGTGAACTGAAGGCATTCACTGAACAGCTGGCTCTCATCCTGCTGCTGCAAGTGGCCAGGCAGAGGTCAAGGTTCCCAGCCCCACTCCCAACCATTGCACAATGACACCCCAAGGAGAACCACATAGCAAGCACTTGGTGACTTTTGAAACCACAAACAGTTTGGGTCACTGTGATCTGAAGACTTATTGGGCAACCATACTACCCTTTCCCTTCCTTTTCTGCCTTGCCACGAGACTCCCTGATGACCCACTACCTGCTCAGACAGGCAAGAACACCAGCTTCTCAATTATAAGAGACCACATCACCGAGTATATAGTTCAATTAATTGACCACCTCGTGTTAGCAGACATGAGCAGAACCGTAGCCCCCTCACTCATCATTTCCAGATCTTTTCAAACAAAACCTTTCTTTCAAAAGGTTAATCTTACCACTGAACTGAGATATGAGGTAATAACAGTGGATGACAGGCAGCTGAAAATACCCTTTAAGTGAAAGAGTACTGTAGTGTCTTTTTGACCACTCTGCTTAACATTTTAAAAAACATTGTTCTGTGTTCATGTATTCTGTGAAGACCTCTAAATCAACAGTCTCAGAATTCTGACTAATTCAGACATCCTGTAACCAAGAGATCAGAGAGTTAAAATCAGACAATCAAACCACTAATTTATTGAGTATTTACATTTCACAAAGCACTGTCCTATGAGCTGATACACAGAAATATAAAGCTTAGCTCTTGATTTGGGGATGGTGAGTTGGTCACTGAAGGAGGTTCAAAGACATAAAAATCACAAACCTACATAAAAATCATTGAGTGAAAATAGCCAGAGGTTATGAACTCCCACTGAAATGAAGCTGTGAATAGGTACCTTCCTGGATTAAGCATATGATTGTGAACATGGCCCCACCAAGTTCAGTAATAGAAAGAAAGAAAGTGAAGTCACTCAGTGTCTGACTCCTTGCAACCCCATGGACTGTAGCCTACTGGGCTCCTCTGTCCATGGGATTCTCCAGGCAAGGGTACTGGAGTGGGTTGCCATTTCCTTCTCCAGGGGATCTTCCCAACCCAGGGATCGAACCTGGGTCTCCCGCATTGTAGGCAGATGCTTTACCATCTGAGCCATCAGGGAAGCCAATAATGAGCATTGGTAATTTTGCATGGAGCATGGAGAGATAAAGGACAGACTTATTTAATACTGAATTCTATATGAATCTCAAATCAGTTAGGAGGGCAGTCATTAATAGTGGCTGTAAAACTTACAATAAAGATTTAAACAAGTTCTCACTCAATAAGAATTCCAAAAGTAGACAGCTCAGAGCTGGTGAGGCTATCATGATATTTTATCAATAGCTTATACTTTGCTTGTGGATTTATCCTCATATTTTCAAAATGGCTACTGCACTCTAGGTATCACACCCTCATTCTAAGAAGGAAAAAGAAAGGGTAGTGTAAACAGCGAAAGTTTTCTCTTTTTATTTTCTTTTTATTTGGGAAGAGAAGCCTTTCTCAGATATATGCTTTCATTCTCTTGATCAGAAGAAATAACATGACCATACCCAGCAAGCTTCCCCTGTGACTCAGATGGCAAAGAATCCACCAGCAATGCAGGAGACCTGGGTTTGGGTTTGATCCCTGAGTTGGGAAGATCCCCTGGAGAAGGGAAAGGCTAACAACTCCAGTATTCTGGCCTGGAAAATTCCATGGACTGTATACTCCATGGGGTTGCAAACAGTCGGATAGGACTGAGTGACTTTCACTTCCACATCCAGCAGCAAGGGAAACAGTACGTTTCATTTTCCAGGTTCCATAGTAGAGAAAAGCAAGGAAAAAGGTGATTTAAATAGGTTTCACTGGACCAATAGCATCTTCCATATTCTGTCACATAATAACCATGTTATGTATGAAACACACTGAATTTTAAGTGGTCATATTTCCCTGGCCTTACTAAATGTGCAACATGGCCCAATTTTTATTGGAATTTTTATTAAGAATAGATTTTAGACATAATTATATTTTAGGAATATGTTTTTAAAGAATAGTTAGGTATATATTTTATAGTCATTATCTTTGAATTGTGAAATCATAGATTTTTAAAATTTCTTTGTGCTATCTGGGGTTTTTATTTCTTTTTTTTTTAGTTATTTTACAATAGGAAAACAAAATTTCTTAAATAAGAATACTTATGATGGTTTATGACATAGTCAAATGAAAAAGCAGTGTATGACATGTTTCCAGTTTTCATAAGCATATATGACAGAAGCAAATAATATGTATATAAGAGAAGTAAAAGCCTGGAGATTTCTCTGAGTGCTAGGAATATGGATTATTTTAATTTTCTTCTTTCTGCTTTTTTGCATTTTCTAAAATAATCACAGTAAAAATATTAGAAACAAACAGCTATCTCAGGTTAAGCAGTTCTCTGCCTAGTCTTGAAGGAAAGACAGCCTTGCCTATCACTGAACAACAGGATTTGCAAATGAAAATTGCAGCAAAAAAAAAAAAAAGAAAGAAAGAAAAGCATTCACCAGAGGAACAAGCCTGATTTGTTGACACCAAAAGGATACAGGAAAAAGCTTCCCTCACTCCACTTTTCCCTTTTCTAAAAGCACTTTCTGCTGAGAAATATTAAACCCACTTAACATCTTCAGGGGATTCTCAAGTCCGAGGCTCAGAGCCCAACAGAGGGCTATCTATTCCTTTCTGGCGCATTAGCTGTGAAACATGGCGGATTGTTTTTTAGCAAATATGGCCACTGGAAGGGAAATTTTCCTAGCCTCCTTTTTTCCCAGGAGCAGGAGAAACTGGGGAGCAGAAAGATGGCTGATGGCTCCTTTGCCCTTCAGATGGCCCAGTCCATTCAAATCCAGCAGCCATTCCCTTCTCTCTCTAGTTTTCTCTCTTTACTGCTTTCTCCCAGAAAGTAAAAGGTCACCTACAATTCTCCTCAATACGCAGAGGCAGAGGCTGTAATTCCAAAGGCCTGGGAAAGTAACAGTCCTGCCCCCACTGGCTCCATCTCAGTGGCAGACAGCCCATTCCTCGGCATCCATTCATTCTCTCATCTACTCACTCTTCCATTCAACAACAGCCATTCAACATTCCATCCAACCATTCAACAGTGCCTGGTCTGGGGACACAGTAATAACAAGACAAACAAAACATGGGACTTCATATTTGCAGGGCACAGGGGCATGGAGGGCCAGACAATAAGAAAGCAGGAAACACAGCAATACATACTTTCATAAGAAATATAAAGAACTACATTCATACTATATAAGAATATAAAGCAGGGCAAGTTTCTAGAGAGTTGCAAAGGAGCAGGGCAGTCGGGAAAGGGTCTTTCAGGAGATGATATTTGAATTGGACTTGAACAGGGGGAATGGGGGAGCCGTGAGAAGCTCAAGCATGAGAAGCTCAAGACAGGCTACAGCGGGAGGTGAGATCAGAGCAATGTGAGCACCTGGTCTTATAGAGAGGAGGACAAGCGGCCGTCAACAGGGTAACGGAGAACAGAGCAAAGGGCTGCAAGCGGCCATCCAGCTCTCAGCGACTATTCTCCAGTCCTGCTGACTGGGAACACAGAAGACTTTTGATAAAAAGTTTCTTATTTCCTAGGAGCATCCAGTCTTAGGAGGCAGAAACAGCACCTAACACAACTATGGAAGAATTCAAGGCCAAGTTGTGTGGCTCTGGTTCTACGCAAAGGCATTTGGAGATACTGAGATCAATATGGGCAGAAGCGGTCAGAGGATTTCATGACTGGCGTGGGGAGTGGGCTGGACACAGGTGAAGGGGAGGTCAATCCCACGGTGAAGACGGTGCTGCACACATGCCCCTCCCCCACTGCAAAAGCCTGCACCCCTTCACTGCTCTCTTTTCTAGCCACTGGGGTCTCCAAAGCCTTCTCAAGCCAGCATTCAGGCAGATGCCTTCAGTTACTCAGTTAGCACCGGAGGAGAAATCACAGCCTAAGCCAGAGACAGTGGGTCAGGGAGACTCAGAGGAGAAAGTGCCTCCCAAACAGAGCAGCCTAAGGATCAGACGGGGAGTTTCCCAAGTGAAGTTGGAAAAGATAGTGGTCCCAGCTAGAAGCAGGGCCCATGTGAGGGCTAGGAGTTGGAAAGGGGGCAAATGACTTTATGTGACTGAGTTTATAAAGTGCAGGGAGCAGAAGAGGCTGAAGACGTGAATACAGAGGGCGGTGAAGGTCCTGGGAAGAATTGGAGCTTGACAGGACAGCAGTCTGTGAAGGACTTACACAGCAGAGCACGGGGAGATGGACAATATCCTAGTCTAACTCCAACCATCATTCTAACTGCTCTACAAACCGGGGGGTGGGGGTGGCTGTTGCAGGAACCAGGGGGTGGGGTGGGGGGTTGGGTGAGAGCGGTCTAGGGAAATGGAGCCAAGTGGGTGACTTGGAGGAAATTTAGGACAGGGAATTGCTTAAAAACTGTGATTAGATGTGAGCAGAGAGAAGAGGGTTGAGGACAGAGTCCGGCTTCCTCACCTGAGTCCACAGGTCCTCCCACTGACAAGGGAGAACTGAGCTGGGTATTCACATCTGCAACACTCCCAGGAAGCATCAGTGCCTGAAGTTTTTGCAAAAGCTGTCTACATCTCCACTGAGAACTTTACACACCAGACACACAGCTGCTTCTCACTTCCGCTTTAGGTCTCAGACAAACTATACACAAAGGTCTGTATGTTCCAGGCATCTCCTTGTATGGGCACCAAGCAGCAGCCCAGCCTTTGAAAAACCACTTGATATTGTAATTTGCCAATGGATGATCTTCACAGAGGCTCATCCTAAGGCTCAGAAAGGGTAAGGATGTCATTCAAGGTCACACAGCAAGTTGGAGATGAGTGGAGAGTTAGAACAAACCAGTCCCAATTTATTAGACCGCTTGCTGCTCAGGCCCCTAACCAACCCAGCATCCTAAGTTATTATGCCTCTTCCTGCCTTAGCATGTTTAAGCAATAGTGCCACACGCACGAGAACGTGACAATGCTCTTACCCTCTGTGCATTGTGTCAGCATCCCTGCTAGACTCCCTTGTACATTATAAACACCCTTCAGGGTTTGCCCTGGAGAGATAGATGGGTGAGCAGGGATTCACAACATCTACATGCATCCCAGTTCCTTCAGATTCTACATCTTCCTTCTTTGATGAACTTTTAAAACCTGAAAGAAGGGGGAGCGGGGTATGTTCAGATTCTGAAACATGGCATTGGAATGGGACCTCACTTCTGAGAGCGAGCTGTGAGCTGAGGTAACACCTCTGACTCCTCTTTCCTAGAGCCTCCGCCAGCGGGCATGTGAGCACCTTCTGTGGACGGGGCTGCCGTCAGCACTGCACACTTGCTACCCTTGCACCCCTTGCACTTCTGTTCAGGTCTCTGCACTTTACGCAGACTGAAAGAAACAAAAAGATTTTGTAATGTTTGCCTTCTCCTGAATTCTAGGCCCCTTTTGACTGACCTCCTTGTGTGGGGCATGCAGATTCAAAGGAGCTGAATTATAGTGTGAAGGGAAACGATGAGACATCTAAAGATCTGGAGGTGGAAAAGATGAGGGGAGGGGGGGTCCTGGCATCTCAGAGGCTGGGAAATCCCCACTGGGGTTGAGCCCACAAAGTAGAGCATGAATATTGACAAGCCAGACAATATAGGCTTTCCCCATCCTCTACATCATTCATTCATTCAACAACTACTTTCACAGCATCCTATAAAGCCTTCTGGATGCTGGAGCAATACTATCAAACTCAAAAGATTGAAATCTGTTCTCATGTAGCTGTTATGGTAGGGAAGACAGATGATTAAGAACATCAGATGTTAGGTAATGATATGTGCTGGGGGGCAAACCTAAGTCAAGGAAGGAGACAAATGGGGAGGGTAGTATGTGAGGAGTAGAGGGGAGGTGTGGGGGCAGAGAATACAAGGGATTCTCCTACAGATTTTAGAGGGAACATGGCTTGTTGACATCTTTTTTTTTTTTTAACACAAAATCAAACAAGTAGTTTTTTTTTAACTTTTGAAGTATAGTTGATTTGCAGTGCTGTGTTAATTTCTGCTGTACATCTGCTGACATCCTGATTTTTGGAATTCTAGCCTCCAGAACTGTGAGACAATAAATTTGTGTTATTTTAAGATAAAAAGAAAGAAGTGAAGAAAAAGGAAAGGAAAAGAGAAAACTCGGAGAACAATAAACCATCGTCATTATTATCATCTTTCTGTAGATGAAGGTAAAGAAGCATCCTTCAGGCCCCAAGTGATTTAACTAAGATATCTCTGTTAAGAACAGGGCTCCTCATGGGCTACAACTTTTACATAGTTCAGTAAAGCCTTGTCCCTGATCCTGACCTTGGCCAGAACAAGAGTGGTTCCCCCTAGTGATTTGCTCCTCTTGGTGCTTAGCTTACACAACCTCGTATTGCAGCTGTTTCTTTATCACTTCATCTTTATGGTGAGTGCTTCAGAGTCATGCTGTATTTATCTTGAATGTTAAAAGCATACATCACATATTTAATATTTGGGGTAATATTAAGGAAATCAATCCTGAATATTCATTGGAAGGACTGATGCTAAAGCTGAAGCTCCAATACTTTGGACACCTGATGTGAAGAACTGATATTGGAAAAGACCCTGATGCTGGGAAAGACTGAAGACAGGAGGAGAAGAGGGAGGCAGAGGATGAGATGGTTGGATGGCATCATCAACTCAACAGACATGAGTCTGAGCAAACTCTGAGAGATAGCAAAGGACAGGGAAGCCTGGTATGCTGCAGTCCACGGGATCACAAAGAGTCGGACATGACCAAGCAACTGAACAACAATTGCGTTGGATGATAAGTTTAAAATGTATTCAGTATCAGACCATCTCTCCCACCCCAGCTGCTATCACTGTGGTCGAGCCCTAAGTCCCTGCAATGTTCTGGCCCCTGGTACCAACCACTCTGACCTCATATCCTGACTTCTCCCTAAGGCACTGACCCAGCCACATTGCCCTCTGTGCTAGTTCTCCACCTGCCAGAAAGGCTCTTGTCTCTAGAACTTTGTGCTTCTTCTTCCCTCTGCATGGAGTAACTTCTCCCCAGTCACTGATGTGGCTCCTTCTCCAGCCTCCTGCAAGTTTTTGTTCAAATGTCCCTTTCTCGGTGAGGCCTAGTCTGAACTCATCTCCTGAACTTCCTGTCACCTTCTCCTTATCACTATGAAATATTTTACTTATTCATTTATGATCATCTCCCTCCATTAAAAGGTCTACAGCAGAGCTTGGCAAGAGTAAATATAGGTGCTTGAGAAACACGTGCTAAATGAATAATCAGTGTGTCTCTTCCATAGCTCACTGTATCTATACTGCATTTCACTCCCTTGACCTGACTATCAGTTCCAAGTTTAACTCAGACTCTGAGACCAGACAGCATCTTTTACAACTAATAATGTTTAAGCAGCAAAGTATAGTTGTAGTAAAGCATTCTTAGCTCATGTGAACGTCAATTGTCTTAGAAACCACTTGACTCTGCTTACCCCAGACCCAGAAAGACAAGTCCTGGACATAAACACAACCCATCAAGTGTTACCAACAATCATCTCAGCAGTGCTGAAAAGTCTCGTATGTTTTCAGTGATCTCTGAGCTTCTCCTTGAGTGATGCTCTCAAAAGAGGCTTTTCCTCTCCAGATTCTTCTTCCCTAGTCAGACACACAGGCACACACAGAAGTATGGAATGATGGAGCAAAGAAGCAAGGCAGGATTCAGGGTCCACGGGGTTAAATTCTAGTCTAGCCTCTTAGACTTTGTAGCCATGAGTTTGCACAAGTCCCCTGTAGTCTCTGAACTTCAACTTACAAAACAGCATCTAATCTTAATCATCTCCATATGCTCTGAAACTATTAATCTGTGAAATATAAGCCTCTGTAATGAGGATGCCAGAAAGATCCAGGATTGCATCTTCTCTCCTCTTCCACTTGACCTGTCTCTGCTCTCTCTCTCTTCCCTCTGAACAGACCATCTTGAATCACACTCAAGGGCAATTTTGATTACAAGTTTCTTGAAAGAGTCTCCTGAGCTTCAGGTAGATCATCTCTGAAGTACAATAAGCATACTGACCTCTTGGGATGAGACAAACTCATATACACAAAGCATCCCCCTCGGTGCATGACATAGAGCAAGCTCTTGGCAAACATTCATTCGCTCCCTTTCAGGGCCCCTCAAGATTGGTTTGGATGCATCCAAGGAAAGAGAGAGTACACCAGATCATTAACTCTGGCCTCCATCTGATCTCTTGTCCATCTTCTCTTTAGAGATAACAGGCCAAACCAGTTTGCCGTGGTCTGTACACTTTCTCCCGAGCTCAGTGAAATCATGATGATGTGAACAGGCATTTTTGTGTATCACTCATGATATTTATTTAACTTACATGCAGAGTATATCATGCAAAATGCTGGGCTGGTTGAAGCACAGGATGGAATCAAGACTGTTATCAGAAATATCAATAACCTCAGATATGCAGATGACACCACCCTTATGGCAGAAAATGAAGAGGAACTCAAGTGCCTCTTGATGAAGGTGAAAGAAGAGAGTGAAAAAGCTGGCTTAAAACTCAACATTCAAAAAACTAAAATAATGGCACCACTTCATGGCAAATAAATGGGGAAATGATGGAAACAGTGACAGACTTTTTTTTTTAATTCCAAAATCAGTGTAGATGGTGACTGCAGCCCTGAAGTTAAAAGATGCTTGCTCCTTGGACAAACCTAGACAGCATATTAAAAAGCAGAGACATCACTTTGCTGACAAAGGTCCATATAGTCAAAGCTATGGTTTTTCCAGTCGTCATGGATGGATGTGAGAGTTGGACTATAAAGAAAGCTGAGCGCTGAAGAATTGATTCTTTAGAACTGTGGGGTTGGAGAAGACTCTTGAGAGTCCATTGGACTGCAAGGAGATCCAACCAGTCCATCCTAAAGGAAATTAGTCCTGAATATTCATTGGAAGGACTGATGCTGATGCTGAAACTGCAATACTTTGGCTACCTGATGCAAAGAACTGACTCCTTGTAAAAGACCCTGATGCTGGGAAAGATTGAAGGCGGGAGGAGAAGGGGACAATAGAGGATGAGATGGTTGGATGGTATCACCTACTCAATGGGCATGAGTTTGAGCCAGCCCCAGGAGTTGGTAATGCACAAGGAGGCCTGGCATAGTGCAGTCCATAGAGTTGCAAAGTCAGACACGACTGAGAAATTGAACAATAGCAACACAGTGGCTTGTTTTTTTGCAACAGGCAGTCTCTCATTTAATCTTCACAACAGCTCTCTGTGAGACAGATATCATATCCCCATTTTAAAGATGAGGAAACTGAGGAACGGGATGTTAAGTAGCTAGTCACAAGTTAGCGAGTGAAGACTAGGAAATGAGCTTCTAGTTTCCAGATGCCCTGTTCCTTCCTCCTTCCCAACACTGTCTGGTGAAATGGGTTGGAAGGAAAGAGTGGCTGCCTGGGAAGCTGGGCAGACAGGGGCCAAGTCGAAGGAACTAACATCACCCTGGCCCCTGACTTACTAAGGGGAGAAAACTAACACACCTTAACCTGCTAGGCAGCCGCATGTCCTCGGTATTACATCTTATTTCTAATTTTTCAAATGATCTTATAGGAAACAGGGGTTCAGAAAAATTAAGGAACTGGCCTGAGGACACCCAGACAGTGCCTGGTGGAGTCAGGATTCCCACCCCAGGCCCCCCTGGCTCCATGACACTCCCTATCACTCTGTAATTATTTCCAGTACTGTTGGATGCTGGGTCCTAGGGGTGAGGTCTAACAGCTGCATTATTTGAGCACTTGAGCCTGCGCGAGCCCTGCTCTCATCATAGGAACCAACAGCAAGGATTTGACCTCAACCTCCCCTCCTCTCTCCTGAGCCTCCCACTCAACAGGCCTTGAAATTGCTCTGTTTCAGTATCACTCTCCATACCGTCTCAGAGACAAAGGATACCTCGGGGCAGAGACTGTCTGGGGTCCATCTTTGCCCCCTCCACGGCACCTGGCTTAAAGCCTCTTTCTTAAAGCTTGAGAATGAATGGCTTTTCTCTCAGTACCATGGGAACTGTAATGAGAAGCACATTTTACTTCATTACCAGATTGTTGTTGTCAACCCTGAGATGAAACGGGCTGTGAAATTCACAGTTAAGCAGTGAATACTCAGGTTAAGAGTGCCTTGAGAGCTGAAACCATCTGATTCAAGGTTGAGCCCTTATCCATGACCTCAATGCACAAACTTTGGCAGGTCTAATAACCCTTTAAAAATGTCTGTAAATATTTTTGAGGATGTTCATTTGTCCACCACTTGAATTTATAGCTTTACTCAGATTCCCAGAGTGGATGAAGAACCTCCCTCCCTAAGTACACAGTACATGCCCAGTCATCCATCTAACCGATGCTGAATGAACGCTTCCTTAATAACCATTTGCTACCTGGATTAATGGGCTTCCCAGGTGGCTCAGAGATACAAGAACCCACCTGCCAATGCAGGAGATGCAGATTCTATCCCTGAGTTGGGAAGATCTGCTAGAGGAGGAAATGGCAACCCACTCCAGTATCCTTGCCTGGGAGACGCCATGGACAGAGGATCCTGGAGTGACTATAAGTCCATGGAGGGATCACAAAGAGTTGGCATGAGTAAGCAACTAAACAGTGACAACCTGGATTAATAGCTAAATGAAGAGAAGTGTGCAAAGCACAGGCTATATATTTCACTGGTCTTAGGTAAAGCCTTTGGGGTTCTCCTAGGTGACCAAATTCTTTTCTCAGTCTAAGTATCATGTAAATCAACACTCACAGGCCAAATCTTAAAAGTGGTAACGTTACACAATTTTGGACTGGAAACTGGGAAACCTGAATTCTGATTAAAGTCGTTGCGTAATCAGTCAGAGTAGCCAAAGGTAAATCCTTGAAAGCAAGGTGATTAATGGCAGTTCTTAACCTGTATTCTGCCACAACCAAATGACAGATGACTTTCCCATTGGAAAACAGGTATGTGTGTTTTTTTTTAATGTACAGGAAAGTAAAACATGACAGAAATTCCCATTCAATCTGCCTACATTAACACCATGTTCCAGAACAGTCTTTATGATACCACACATCTGCATCCTTCCAGGACTCTCTGCTTCTCACCCACTTCTGTCCTTCCTTTTGTTTCTATCCAAGAAAGCATATGAGCAGGCGAGCAACAGAACTCCTTCCCAATTTAATTTAAAAGTTTATTGTTTCCAGATGCAAGTGCTCTGGTCGGTGTATGTTACAAACTCATGTGATATCCCTCCAGCAGACTGTGAGCATACAGAGCTAAAGAACCACAATGTGTGTGGGTGGAGAGACTGACTTTATGGTCAGCCCTCTAGGAGAGCACAGCTCAGCTTTGATGTTGGGCTGTGTGACTTCAGGAAGTTAAGTGACTTCTCTGTTTTTTTCATCTGAAAAACAGCAATGATGGCCCCTTACTCATAGGATTGTGAGGAATAACCAAGACTGGTGTGGAAAGGAATACACAGTCCTATGCTCAGCCCATGGAAATGAATTTTGGTGCCTGTCTCCTCCTATTGCCCTCTCCGGACCTCAGTTTCATGGTCATCAAGATGAGAAAGTTAAATTAGATCGAGGTCAGAAAACATGTGTTGGCCTCCCTCACCTCCTGCTCTAGCATGGCACCCAGTTACTTTGGGAAGAGTCTTTCCTAAAATGGAGGAAAGAGACAGAAACCCTGTCAGCAAAATGATGCAACAAAAGTTCGCTACTTGAAAATGGGCCAATATTTTTAAGTGAATCTTCGTCGCAGCTATTTCTCCCTGAAGGATAGGAAAGGTCTGCCTTTACCCCTCTAGCGCCCACAAAGGGAACACACTGTTGAGGCTTTCCACACCCTACAGATAGAATTAAGCAGCTACAAACCCTCATTCCTCAAATTAAGGGACCAGTATCCTTGCAGGAATATGGCAGGAGCTGAGGACATGCAAAGGCACAGGGCAAGCAACTCATCCTCCTGAGACACCAGTTTTATTCTAATTTATTTTTCAACTTTAATTTTTCATGCTAAGTTTCTAAAGTGGCTATATAAAACCTAAGTTTTATATACACACAGAGAAATAATGTAGTGTCAAAAGTTTTTATGGCTGTTTAAGACCAGGGAGGAGGCATAATCCATGCACATATTCCACTGTGAGGGAGAAAATTTGAGAAACATAGGACAGAACAGTCTCCCTCAGATCTCCTGTGGTCACGTATCTGTGTCAGGTCCAGGCCTGCCTCAGACTATCAGAGCTTACTAAAAGCAAACAGATTTATTAAAATATAAAGCTGGGGTGGGGGGAGGAGTGGGGGTGAGGGGAGATGCAAGTTCACCGTGCAAAGAATTAGCTCTAAAGGTGACCAAAGCAGGGGCAGCCGGCACCAGCCTGAGGGTCCTGGGGGTATTTCCATTCTGCGCCCTGGATGGAAGGCTTTCATGGACATCCTACAGCCTGCCTTCATGATGTTGAAGGCAGGTAGGGAATGGGTCCATCCTTCTTATAGTGTGTGAAAGGAAACCCAGAAGCTATCAATGTTGCCATGGAAAGAAAGCTCACAAGTCAACTAAGCATCAGGGATGACAGAAGTCTTACCATTTCTAGGCACTGCTTACATTGAAAGCAGTTCATTTTCTTATGTACGATTGGGAAGTATAGGAAAGCATAAACCAGAAAAAAGTTACCCATAATCCCTGTTTTAGTCAGTCTAAGCTGTTCTATCAGATACCAAAGACTGTTGTTTAGTTGCTAAGTAGTGACTGACTCTTTTGTGACCTGATGGACTATAGCCCACCAGGCTTCTCTGTCCATGGGATTTTCCAGGCAAGAAAACTAGAGAAGGTTGCTGTTTCCTTCTCCACGAGATCTTCCTGACCCAGAGATCAAACTCATGTCTCATGCTCTGGCAGGCTGATTCTTAACCACGGAACCACCAGGGAAGTCCTACCAGAGACAGGGTAGGTTACAACAATAGAAACTTATTTCTAACAGTTGGAGAGGCTGGGAAGTCCAAGATCAAGGCACTAGCAGATTCGATGTCAGGTGATGGGTGACTTCCTGGTTCACAGAAGGCTGTCTTCCTGCTGTGTCCCCACGTGGTGGAAGGGGAGAGAGTTCTCTGGGCACTAATTCCATTCATGAGGGCTGAACCCTCGTGACCCAGTCATCTCCCAAAGGGCCCACCTCCTAATACCATTACACTGGAGGGTTAGGATTTCAACATAGGAATTTTAGGATAACAATCTCTTCTCCTAGAGATAGCAGCTGTTAGCATTTTTATATAGTGTATACATATACAGTATACATATGTGTATATATATGGAGAAGGCAATGGCACCCCACTCCAGTACTCTTGCCTGGAAAATCTCA
The DNA here is from genome assembly GCA_917880005.1 of Nanger dama. NCBI lineage: Eukaryota > Metazoa > Chordata > Mammalia > Artiodactyla > Bovidae > Nanger > Nanger dama. Next base: position 16,780,746 of record CAKJTW010000026.1, read on the forward strand.
TGGATGGAGGAGCCTGGTGGGCTACAGTCCATGGGGTCGCACAGAGTCGGACACGACTGAGCGACTTCACTTTCACTTTTCACTTTCCTGCATTGGAGAAAGAAATGGCAACCCACTCCAGTGTTCTTGCCTGGAGAATCCCAGGGATGGGGGAGCCTGGTGGGCTGCCATCTATGGCGTTGCACAGAGTCGGACACGACTGAAGCAACTTAGCAGCATGTGTATAAATATAATGTATATGTATATGTACAATCTAAATTTGGGATCATACTATACCTAATGTTTTATAATGTAACCTTTTTTTTCACTAAGCATTAAATTATGAGCACTTTTCCATGTAAATATTCTGCCTTCTCAAAGGTCTCCAGAAATATCCAATCTGCTTTCAGGGGAAAAAAAAAAAAAGATTTGGTTTTATTTCTAACTAGGTGAGCACGGAAGAATTGATGCTTTTGAACTGTGGTGTTGGAGAAGACTCTTGAGAGTTCCTTGAACTGTAAGGAGATCCAACCAGTCCATTCTAAAGGAGATCAGCCCTGGGTGTCCTTTGGAAGGAATGATGCTAAAGCTGAAACTCCAGTACTTTGGCCACCTGATGCCAAGAGTTGACTCATTAGAAAAGACTCTGATGCTAGGAGGGATTGGGGGCGGGAGGAGAAGGGGACGACCGAGGATAAGATGGCTGGATGGCATCACAGACTCCATGGACGTGAGTCTGAGTGAACTCCGGGAGTTGGTGATGCACAGGCAGGCCTGGCGTGCTGCAATTCATGGGGTCACAAAGAGTCAGACACGACTGAGCAACTGAACTGAACTGAACTGAGTAAGAAACAGAGATGCCGCTCCTTAGATATTTTTGAACCCCAAAATTGACCATCCCAGGGAGGCGACCACCTTCCTCGAGGCCCCAGGACTTTACCCAGATGGCGCCTTAGGAAAGTGGCATCTGTAAGAAATGAGAAGGCGTAACACTCAGCTTCCAATGGCGCTCGGCACCGCAGTTGCTGAACCAACTCACCATTTCCCTGCATCTTTCAGTTACTCACAACCTTCCTGAAAAAGTGGAAGCAGCCAGTGTAGAGGAGGCCCTGAAACCAGCCAAGAGGAAATGCTCACCGTGTTCCCCCCGCCCTCGCATCTACACCACCCTCCCTCTCTAGCTCTTTTACAAATCTGATAAAAATCGCATTTTCCTTCCTTCCAGTTTCTCATGTTTTCCTCTAACACAGCAGGCTGTTTCAGAAGTTGGAAGATGGCCACTTTTGCCCCGAAGCTCCCCTGCCCTCCCACCCAAGCCTGAGAAGAGTTTTTCTTTTGGAAGCTAACGCAGACCTTTCTCTATCTGGGCCTGGGGACAGAGGAGGAGGGGCTGGTCACACTGGGACAAGGGAACTGACCAAACCTGCCAGCTTCTCCCGCAGGACCCTCTCTTTCTCCCACCACTTTGGGAGGTTAAAAGGGGGCTTTTGAAAAGCAGAGGAAAACAGAAAGCCTTTTGGAACAATGCTTTAACTGTTACCAGATCCCTCTCATAATCTTGGGACAGGAGCCAGGTGAAACCAGACTGGAATGTTCCATATATTCTCACACATTCCCCTCCACTCTGCCCCACAAAGTGTATCCACTTGCAAGAGGAAAAAAAAAAAAAACACCCAAGGGTAGTATTTTAGTATTATTCACCACACTTCCTAGTCCTTACCTCCCCCAAAGTGGCCCGATAGGATGGGCTTGCAGAAAACCAGATTGCTTCTCACACAAAACACTGCCAGGCATTTTGTGTGTTTTTTGCATATGTTTGATTTAAGGCATATTCCTCCTCCCTCGGTAGACTTTTAAAACCAAGCCAAAGCACCAGTTTTATTTGTAAAATAATAAAACATCGACTCTATCAAGTGTTTTTAGAGAAATTTTATTCCAAATTCTTTGTTTTGCTCATGGAGACACCGGGAGATGTGCCTTGTTTCAGGGTCAGATATGGACGTGATGGCCAGGAAGGAGGTGACTCCTCAGCAATTGTGGAGGAGGCCAGGGCTGTGATAGTGACCTTGGCAATGCACAAGCCTCCTCCACCACCTCACCACCCCAGGAGAGAGTTTTGAAAGAATTTGCCTTTTTAAAAAAATATATATTTCCAAAAGAACATTAAAAATTCAAAACTGCGTTGGATTCTTGATATCTATTTTGCTGGTTAGTATTTATATTTGAATTACAAATAGGACAAGAGGTGACACAAGATTTTTAGGGCTTCAAGCCCTGCAGTCTTAACACAGCCTGTGCTTTACCACTTCACCAGGCCTCAGCTCTTCCTACATCAAACATTGTGCTCCTGCCTCCTGCCTCAAACAGTCATGTCCACAACCCACTGCGGGGTGGGGGTGGGGAGAGCGGGGGGGGAGGGGCATGCTGACTTTCTGTGACATGTTCCTCCTTCAAGAGGCTGCCTGTGATATTTTCATGGACCTTCTGCTGTGGAAAGTGCTAGAAGCTGGCAGCGGGAGGAGAAGGGGAAGGTGCACGGGGATTTCCCCTGTTGCCCTGAATGGGAGGGTTCAGAATTCATTCTACACGGAGAGAAAGGAAGGTGGGGCCAGGATCTCTGAGTGCCATCCTCCCACTGCACAAGTGAGGGAAGAGAAACCCAAGGGAGGACTCAGCTCACCTGTGGGCAGAGTCAAAACTCAATCCAGGAATCTCTCTCCAATCCTGGGCATTTGAGAAGAAACCTGCCCTGTGAACCCTAGTGTCTTTTAAAGGGTAAGCATGGGAGTTACTGCTAAGGCATGGCACTAGGGGAAATTTTTAGACTCTGACAGACAGAGAGTAATTAAGAGGGTTTCCACCAGAATGATCTAGGCTAGGGGCTCTTCCAAAGGAGCCTGCTTTCTCACTCCTCCCACCCCATCCCCTCCAAACCTCCTGAGGTGGGGAGAGAAAGTTGCCCCCATGGTTCCAGTACATAAAACCCCCTCCTCCAGTCACTCTGCTGAGATTCCACAGTAAGCCTGATTCCTCAACCCCTTCCTCCTTCTCCCTCACTCCCCCAGATGCTCTCTGAAGGCATCTGGTGAACAAAACCACCAGAAAAGTTCACCCAGGAGTATGCCCGAAAGATGACAACCTCCTAAAGGTTGTCAAACCCATGAGCCAAGTCACAGGCTACTGTACCCCCAGCCTCTGAATGAAGCCCATTGTTCAGGCCTCTGAGCCAAGCTGACTGACACGTCAAGACCCCAAGCTTCTGGGTTTGAGCTTCTATGAAGATGGGTTGGGGAGAGGAAGCAGAGGAAGGTAAAGGCTTGAGACCCTCAAAATGGTGACAGCTATTAGCTGACACTGCTTGGGTACAAGGCAAAAGAAGACAATGACTTCCCTTAAATGAAAACCAGAAACTCCTGGCTGGAACAAGAGCAAGGAAGGAAGGCCTCACAATGCAAGTAACCTTGACCATGGCCCTGGGTTCCCAACTCCTGTGTCACCCCTGCCCTGAGAACCAGCAAGTGTGGGTGTATAAGTTACTCAGTCGTGTCTGACTCTCTGTGACCCTATGGACTGTAGCCCTCCAGGCTCCTCTGCCCATGGAATTCTCCAGGCAAGAACACTGGAGTGGGTTTCCATTTTCTCCTCTGGGGGATCTTCCCAACCCAAGGATTGAACCCAGGTCTTTTGCACTGTGGGCAGATTCTTTATCATCTGAGCACCAGGAAAACCCTTTTAACACTCAGGCCCAGAGTGGTTACAAAAATCTTAGTTCCCTTCAGTTCCTTTCAGCACAACCAAAACATGTGGCATTTTCACTTAAAAAGAAAACAAAAACCTTTGGAATACTAGAGAAAAACATAAAAGAAAGGAATACAAAATAAACTGCTGAGTGACAGTCAACACATTCTGCAGTAGTTTTCTATCTCCATTGAGGTCATGATATAGTTTGCTGACAATCAAATACACTCAGTACTTGGATGCAATCTCAAAAATGACAGAATGATCTCTATTCATTTCCAAGGCAAACCATTCAATATCACGGTAATCCAAGTCTATGCTCCGACGAGTTAACGCTGAAGAAGCTGAAGTTGAATGGTTCTATGAAGACCTACAAGACCTTCTAGAACTAACATCCAAAAAAGATGTCTTTTTCATTATAGGGGACTGGAATGCAAAAGTAGGAAGTCAAAAAACACCTGGAGTAACAGGCAAATTTGGCCTTGGAGGACAGAATGAAGCAGGCCAAAGGCTAATAGAGTTCTGCCAAGAGAATGCACTGGTCAAAGCAAAAACCCTCTTCCAACAACACAAGAGAAGACTATACACATGGACATCACCAGATGGTGGACACCGAAATCAGATTGATTATATTATTTGCAGCCAAAGACGGAGAAGCTCTATACAGTCAGCAAAAACAAGACCAGGAGCTGACTGTGGCTCAGATCATGAACTCCTTATTGCCAAATTCAGACTGAAATTGAAGAGAGTGGAGAAAACCATTAGACCATTCAGGTATGACCTAAATCAAATCCCTTATAACTATACAGTAGAAGTGAGAAATAGATTTAAGGGACTAGACCTGATAGAGTGCCTGATAAACTATGGATGAAGGTTCGTGACACTGTACAGGAGACAGGGATCAAGACCATCCCCAAGAAAAAGAAATACAAAAAAGCAAAATGGCTGTCTGAGGAGGCCCTACAAATAGCTGTGAAAAGAAGAGAAGTGAAAAGCAAAGGAGAAAAGGAAAGATATACCCATTTGAATGCAGAGTTCCAAAGAATAGCAAGAAGAGATAAGAAAGCCTTCCTCAGTGATCAATACAAAGAAATAGAGGAAAACAATAGAATGGGAAAGACTAAAGAAAATTAGAGATACCAAGGGAACATTTCATGCAAAGATAGGCTCAATAAAGGACAGAAATTGTATGGACCTAACAGAAGCAGAAGATATTAAGAAGAGGTGGCAAAAATACACAAAAGAACTATACAAAAAGATCTTTATGACCAAGATAATCACAACGGTGTGATCACTCACCTAGAGCCAGACATCCTGGAATGTGAAGTCAAGTGAGCCTTAGGAAGCATTACTACGACCAAAGCTAGTAGAGGTGATAGAATTCCAGTTGAGCTATTTCAAATCCTAAAAGATGATGCTGTGAAAATGCTGAACTCAATATGCCAGCAAATTTGGAAAACTTAACAGTGGCCATAGGACTGGAATACGTCAGTTTTCATTCCAATCCCAAAGAAAGGCAATGCCAAAGAATGCTCAAACTATCGCACAATTGCACTCATCTCACACGCTAGTAAAGCAGTGCTCAACATTCTCCAAACCAAGCTTCAGTAATACATGAACCGTGAACTTTCAGATGTTCAAGCTGGTTTTAGAAAAGGCAGAGGAACCAGAGATCAAATTGCCAACATCCTCTGGATCATTAAAAAAGTAAAAGAGTTCCAGAAAACATCTATTTCTGCTTTGTTGACTATGCCAAAGCCTTTGACTGTGTGGATCACAATAAACTGTGGAAAATTCTGAAAGAGATGGGAATACCAGACCACCTGACCTGCATCCTGAGAAACCTGTATGCAGGTCAGGAAGCAACAGTTAGAACTGGACATGGAACAACAGACTGGTTCCAAATAGGGAAAGGAGTCCGTCAAGGCTGTATATTGTCACTCTGCTTATTTAACTTTTATGCAGAGTACATCATGAGAAATGCTGGGCTGGAAGAAGCACAAGCTGGAATCAAGATTGCCGGGAGAAATATCAATAACCTCAGATATGCAGATGACACCACCCTTATGGCAGAAAGTGAAGAAGAACTAAAGAGCCTCTTGATGAAAGTGAAAGTGGAGAGTGAAAAAGTTGTCCTAAAGCTCAACATTCAGAAAAGTAAGATCATAGCATCTGGTCCCATCACGTTATGGCAAATAGATGGGGAAACAGTGGACACAGTGGCTATTTTTCTGGGCTCCAAAATCACTGCAGATGGTGATTGCAGCCATGAAATTAAAAGATGCTTGCTCCTTGGAAGGAAAGTTATGCCCAACCTAGATAGCATATTGAAAAGCAGAGACATAACTTTGTTAACAAAGGTCCATCTAGTCAAGGCTATGGTTTATCCCGTGGTCATGTATGGATGTGAGAGTTGGACTATAAAGAAGGCTGAGTGCTGAAAAATCGATGCTTTTGAACTGGGGTGTTGGAGAAGACTCTTGAGAGTCCCTTGGACTGCAAGAAGATCCAACCAGTCCATCCTAAAGGAGATCAGTCCTGAATATTCATTGGAAGGACTGATGTTAAAGCTGAAACTCCAGTACTTTGGCCACCTCATGCAAAGAGTTTACTCATTTGAAAAGACCCTGATGCTGCGAGGGATTGGGGGCAGGAAGAGAAGGGGATGACAGAGGATAAGATGGTTGGATGGCATCACCAACTCGACGGACATGGGTTTGGATGGACTCTGGGAGTTGGTGATAGACAGGGAGGCCTAGCATGCTGTGGTTCATGGGGTCGCAAAGAGTCAGACATGACTGAGCGACTGAACTAAATTGAAATACGCTCACTCACCCAATGATACAAATGTGTGTCCTGCATTTCATTACTTCCAATTCAGTGCTCATATGAGACATCACCAATCAGTCTCAGCACTTCATCCAAATGTTGACTCTCCTAATCTGTTACTCTTTCTCAACACAGCTTTATATACAGCCAATACTGGCATTTGTGCTAAAGATAAAGCTTATCTGCCACCTCTGCTCTTACCAAGAGGGCTGAGAAAACAACATAGCACCTTGTTCAGTTTCTTCCCTTTTAGTTTCATTTGTCTTTGACCAAGAAAAGCCTCTAGTCATCAACTTGATTTCTTTGGGGGCAGGACATTGTTTAACAGTCACTTTCAATGAATTTCCAGTGCCTCCTTCATTGAAGTGCAACCTTTTCCCATGTTGCAACAGACCATAGAACCTGAGACCTTTCATTAGGTCTCTTTCTAGGCTAGACAAATCTTGTCCACACTGGACAACCCCCTAGAGTTGGAGTCCTCTCTGCCTTCCATACTCCACATCTCATTCCTCATGGTCTGCCCACATAAGTACTGATGGGCCCCAGCCAGAATGGGAAGATTCAGGCTTTCCCCAGATCTCAACCCAGACATCTCCTCCAAGTCTGCAAAGTCACGTTCTAAGTATTTAGTAATTCTTTAGAAGATATCCTGAGTGCCTTGGGCTTCCTTAGTCGCTCAGATGGTAAAGAATTTGCCTCCAGTGCAAGAGACCGGGTCCAATCCCTGGGGCGGGGAAGATCCCCTGAAGAAGGGAGTGGCTACCTACTTCAGTATTCTTGTCTGGAGAACTCCATGGACAGAGTATGTCTATGTATTTTCAAATTTTTATTGTTTCACTTAAAGCAGGAGTTGCAAATACAAATGCCTTCAGAGTCGAGACAGAAAATAGGAATGGGAGAGGCAAAAACACGTGGAAGCAAAGGTAGAGACTGTCAGTGAGCGCCAGTGAACTGGGGAGTTTGTGATCTGTCAACAGGGGCCGGGACATCTCTGCAACCACAGCTACCATGTGGGCACTGTATTGCAAATTAAAAGCTAAGTTGTTATGTGAATTCTTATTTTTAAATGTAGGCTCAAATTCATACAGCCCTATGAGAGCCAAACAAGTCATGTCACCTGCTGGCTAAATCGGCCAATGGCCTGCCTGCTCATGACCTCTGATCTAGGGAATGCTCTTCTGTAAATAGTTACAGATTTGGTAAGTAGTGGGAAGTGACCCTGGAAAGAAAATAAGGAACAACTATCAACAGAGTGGAAATACTTGAGCAAGAGTTGGGGGTTATTAGTCCATGGCTCACAATGGAGGAACTGTGATTAATTTACTAAGAGGGATGGAGAAGAAGGAAATAAAACCAGAAGCATAAGTTAAGAGAGGCCATTGAGGGACCTTAATATTGATATCCAGAGGTTTGATTTGATCCCAGAAATTCACAAGGAGCCATTAAATATGTTTGAGCAAGAAAATGATTGGCATTGTCGTGCAGAAAGATCTTTGAAAATCTGGCCATCCCTAGAATCTCCTTTTCTGAAGGATGAAACTGCCTCCCTCCCCTTAATTAAACCAGTAGACTACAATCAAAGGAAACCAGTGGAAGCTACAGCCCCTTTGGCAGTACAGGCACAGCTGAAACCCAAGCGCAAACTTGCTGACTTGACTTTGTTCTTTTTCCCAAAAGCCACTTTCTGGTCATTCTCTCACTTGCAATGTGTAAGCCGCCTCTAAGGGCCACCTAGGAGTTACTTAATACGGGCTCTGAAAGGCCTGGGACAATGGGGATGACGTGATCGGCTCCCTTGAAACCATAAATGTAGAAAAACAGGGATTGCCCAGCAGGATAATGGTTTCGGTGTATTCATAAAAGGAGGCCCTGGTGCAAAGTCATGGGCTTGAGTGATGCAGAGGAAAGAATTCCGATCCCTACTCAGGATAAGCTCAGGGGCACAGGGGAGAGACTCATATTTGCATTTTTCCAGTGGCCATTTGATAGGGGCCCTCTCCTGGACCCTGATGAAAGATTCAGGCTTGTGTGTAGTTTATGGTCATAGTGCTGTTATCCCTACCTCAACCCCTTTCACCAGCTGGAAAATAAAGATGTGTGCTCCCCCACTCCCTGGATGGCTATGCGGCTAAGTGAGGTGACTCTCCAAGGCTCCAGTTCCCCACACTCCACCTGGGAGATGAGAAACAGAATCTGGTACTGCCCCCTTCTACTCAGCAGTGTGGGGACGGGGGGCATCCTTGACACAGAGGAATGTTTGAGGTTGAAACTGTTCACAAGTGATCCTGAGAGTCCAAGACATGGAGTCATTTGCTCTTTCTAGTCAAGTGAACTGAGTTTCAAGCAATGGGGGACTAGGTTATGGGATCTGATTCCATAGTTAGTGGTGGAGCCCCATCAGCAGGTCACAGGGCAATGCAGTTTATTGTCACATGGGCACTAGTTAATGACAAGTTATGGAAAGTACCCTGAACAGAGGGTCAGTTGCTGGTGAAATAGAGAAGTTATATTTCAAAAGTGAAAGTGAAATAGGGCTTCCCTGGGGACTCAGATGGTAAAGAATTTGCCTGCAATGTGGGAGACCTGGGTTTAATCCCTGGGTGGGGATGATCTCCTGGAGAAGGGAATGGCTACTCACTTCAGTATTCTTGCCCAGAGAATTCCATGGACAGAGGAACCTGGAGGGCTACAGTCCATGGGGTTGCAAAGAGTCAGATACTACTCTTATCATTATTGAGAAAATCATACTCTATGCAAGTATTATCAAAATGAGGATTCCAGAAGGTGTGGGAGACTTCTTTGGTTGTCCAGTAGCTAAGACTCTCTGCTCCCAATGCAGGTGACTTGGGTTCAATCCCTGGTCTGAGAATGAGGTCCCACACGCTAACTAAGAGTTTGCCTACTATAACTAAGGCCCAGCATAGCCAAATAAATAAATAAGTAAATATCTTTATAAAATAGAAGTTCCTGAGATCCATCCCTAAAGATTATCAAGGTTCTACTACAGTAGAACTAAGAAAGATCAGGATAGCAAAATTTCATAAATAATAGACTCATAATGATGTTTTTTAAATGCATAGCTTAAAAACAATAATAACAACAACAAAAGAAAGAAAATAGAGAATAGTGTAGGAGTTGCCTCAAGGGGATAGAATTATGCATTTTCTCAGCTTAATATTTTATAGACTTTTTAGATATTCTGCAAAGAGAAAATATTACTTCTATAGAAAGAACAAGTAAAAAGGAAGCTAAAGAGGGAGGAGAATGAAGGTAAGAAATTTGAAAGAAGAGGACAATAGAGGATGCTAAGAGCCATGTCTTAACCTAACCTAAACTTTAACCTAACCCAAGTGTGCAAGCTCCAGCTCAGAGTCACTACTTAAGCCTTATCGCTATTTGCACATTCAATAAATTGTAATGTGCGCAACGGTCTAGCCTTCCCGCAAGATAAAAACACCACCAGCCACAAGGCCAGCTTTAGTGTTGGAAATGGTGATCTCTCTAATGTGTGTGAACTTAAAGTTTTTAAAGTGGAGCCATTTGCCCAAGGATGCACAGAGAGTTAAGAGCAGAACCGAACTGAGGATGAGGGCTGGGTTGGAGGAAACTCAGGCTTCCCAAGACCAAGGGCAGACCACGATGTTCTGTGGTTACCTTGGAGTGTGCACAGAGCAACAAATAGATTTCCTATCAATTTTAACCATCTTTTAAGTCCACTGGGGAGGATAGATGTCCACAGTTTTTTAATCCAATGTAAGATGTAAGAGAATAGGGCTGATTGCAAACCCAAAACTAAAGCTGTGTAAATAGTATGAGGTAACTAGTGAAGGCCACAGGGGGCAAAGGTCAGGGCACGAACCCGCAGAACCATTCAGCATTTGCAATACTTGAAACAAGTGCAGGCCTGGCCATGCAACTCTCCAAATTGCTCAGATTCAACTTAGTGAGCTACTATTTTGTTTTCAAAAGGAAAAAACATATATTATTGTACTACATACTCCCATAAAATCTCTCACAGCTGGAGAAATATTCAGTGAGCACAAAAATCACTTAATCAGCTGATGACAATCACTTAATCAGCTGACAATAAAAACATATGGGAATGAAACCAGAAACACAGCTCATTGGTGTCCCAGTCTTGCAGGTGAGAGGGATTTGGACTAAATTCATCCAGTAAGTTCTAACCATGCATGTTCTTTTGCTTTGACCCAATTTCCCAACCGATGAGGAAATGTGGGCTGACAAGACAGAGCTAGAGGATAAATGGTCCCTTAGGATGGATTCAAAAGTGAACTCAACGTGAGAAAGACTGGACTGCAGGCCAGAAGTACCTTAAGGTCTGAAGCTCCCAGGTGTTGAAGACAATGGTGTGGATGTCATGCAAAGGAGACTCACGATTCCACATACATGGGGACCTCTGAGCCTCTCCAGTGGAAGCTCTGAGGGTTCAGAAGAAAGATGTCCATTATTATTTTTTTATTGGAGTATAATTGCTTAACAATGTTACGTTAGATTCTGCTGGAACCAACCTGAATCAACTGTGTGTGCTAAGTCACTTCTGGTTCAGTTGCTCAGTCATGTCAGACTCTGCGACCTCATGGACTGCAGCATGCCAGACTGCCCTATTAATCACCAGCTCCCGGAGGCTGCTCAAACTCATCTCCATTGAGTTGGTGATGCCATCCAACCGTCTCATCCTCTATCATCCCCTTCTCCTCCTGCCTTCAATTGTTCCCAGCATCAGGGTCTTTTCCAAGGAGTCAGTTCTTCATATCAGGTGTCCAAAGGATTGGAGTTTCATCTTCAGCATCAGTCCTTCCAGTGAATATTCAGGACTGATCTCCTTTAGGATGGACTTATTTGATCTCCTTGCAGTCCAAGGGACCCTCAAGAGTCTTCTCCAAGACCACAGTTCAAAAGCATCAGTTCTTCGGTGCTCAGCTTTCTTTATGATGCGACTCTCTCATCCATATGTGACTACTGGAAAATCCAAAGCTTTGACTAGATGGAACTTTGTTGGCAAAGTAATGTTTCCGCTTTTTAATACACTGTCTAGGTTGGTCATAGCTTTTCTTCCAAGGAGCAAACGTCTTTGTAATTTCATGGCAGTAGTCACCATCTGTAGTGATTTTGGAGCCCCCCAAAATAAAGTCTCTCGCTGTTTCCATTGCTTCCCCATCTATTTGTCATGAGGTGATGGCCAGATGCCATGATCTTAGTTTTCTGAACACTGAGTTTTACCCAACTTTTTCACTCTCCTCTTTCACTTTCATCAAGAGGCTCTTTAGTTCTTCACTTTCTGCCATAATGGTGGTGTCATCTGCATACCTGAGGTTATTGATATTTCTCCCAGCAATTTTTATTCCAGCTTGTGCGTCATCCAGTCCAGCATTTTGTGTGATGTACTCTACATATAAGTTAAATAAGCAGGGTGACAATATACAGTTTGATGTATTCCTTTCCTGATTTGGAACCAGTCTGTTGTTCCAGGTCCAGTTCTAACTGTTGCTTCCTGACCTGCATACAGATTTCTCAGGAGGCAGGTCAGGTGGTCTGTTTTCCCATGTCTTTAAGAATTTTCCACAGCTTATTGTGATTCACACAGTCAAATGCTTTGGCATAGTCAATAAAGCAGAAGTAGATGTTTTTCTGGAACTCTCTTGCTTTTATGCTGATCCAACAGATGTTGGCAATTTGATCTCTGGTTCCTCTGCCATTTCTAAATCCAGCTTCAATATCTGGAAGTTCATGGTTCATGTATTACTGAAGCCTGTCTTGCAGAATTTTGAGCATTACTTTACAGCGTGTGAGATGAGTGCAGTTGTGCGGTAGTTTGAACATTCTTTGGCATTGCTTTTCTTTGGGATTGAAATGAAAACTGACCCTTTCCAGTCCTGGGGAAAATGCTGTTTTCCACATTTGCTGGCATATTGAGTGCAGCACTTTCACAGCATCATCTTTTAGGATTCGAAATAGCTCAACTGAAATTCCATTACCTCCACTAGCTTTGTTCGTAGTGATGCTTCCTGAGGCTCACTTGACTTCACATTCCAGGATGTCTGGCTCTAGGTGAGTGATCACATCATCATGGTTATCTGGGTCATGAAGATCTTTTTGTATAGTTCTTCTGTGTATTCTTGCCACCTCTTCTTAATATTTTATGCTTCTGTTAGGTCCATACCATTTCTGTCCTTTATTGTGCCCATCTTTGCATGAAATGTTCCCTTGGTATCTCTAATTTTCTTGAAAGGATTTCTAGTCTTTCCCACTCTATTGTTTTCCTCTATTTCTTTGCATTGATCACTGAGGAAGGCTTTCTTATCTCTCCTTGCTATTCTTTGGAACTCTGCATTCAAATAGGTATATCTTTCCTTTTCTCCTTTGCCTTTAGCCTCTCTCCTTTACTCAGCTATTTGTAAGACCTTGTCAGACAACCGTTTTGCCTTTCTGTATTTCTTTTTCTTGGGGATGGTCATGATCACTGCCTCCTGTACAATATCATGAACCTCCATCCATAGTTCTTCAGGTACTCTGTCTATCAGATCTAACCCCTTGAATCTGTTTGTCACTTCCACTGTATCATTGTAAGGGATTTGATTTAGGTCATATCTGAATGGTCTAGTGGTTTGCCCTACTTTCTTCAATTTAAGTTTGAATTTGGCAATAAGGAGTTCATGATCTGAGTCACAGTCAGCTCCCAGTCTTGTTTTTGCTGACTGTATAGAGCTTCTCCATCTTTCGTTGCCAAGGATGTAATCAATCTGATTTCAGTATTGACCACCTGGTGACATCCATGTGTAGAGTCTTCTCTTGTGTTGTTGGAAGAGGGTGTTTGCTATGACCAGTGCATTCTCTTGGCAGAACTCTATTAGCCTTTGGCCTGCTTCATTCTGTCCTCCAAGGCCAAATTTGCCTGTTACTCCAAGTATCTCTTCACTTCCTACTGTTGCATTCCAGTCCCCTACAATGAAAAGGACTTCTTTTTTGGGTGTTAGTTCTAAAAGGTCTTGTAGGTCTTCATAGAACCATTCAACTTCAGCTTCTTCAGTATTACTGGTCAGGGCATAGACTTGGATTACTATGATATTGAATGACTTGCCTTGGAAATGAACAGAGATCATTCTGTCATTTTTGAGATTGCACCCAAGTACTGCATTTCAGACTCTTGTTGACTATGAGGGCTACTCCATTTCTTCTAAGGGATTCTTGTCCACAGTAGTAGATATAATGGTCATCTGAGTTAAATTCACCCATTCCAGTCCATTTTAGTTCACTGATTCCTAAAATGTCGATGTTCAACTCTTGCCATCTCCTATTTGACCACTTCCAATTTGCCTTAATTCATGGGCCTAACATTCCAGTTTCCTCTGCAATATTCTTCTTTACAGGATCAGATTTTACTTCCATCACCAATCCTATCCACAACTGGGTGTTGTTTTTGCATTGGCTCCATCCCTTCATTCTTTCTGGAGTTATTTCTCCACTGATCTCCAGTAGCATATTGGGCACCTACCGACCTGGGGAGTTCCTCTTTCAGTGTCCTATCTTTTTTGCCTTTTCATAATGTTCATGGGGTTCTCAAGGCAAGAATACTGAAGTGATTTGCCATTCCCTTCTTCACTGGACCATGTTTTTCAGAACTCTCCACCATGACCCATCTGTCTTGGGCAGCCCTACACAGCGTGGCTCATAGTCTCACTGAGTTAGACAAGGCTGTGGTCTATGTGATCAGTTTGATTAGTTTTCTGTGATTGTGGTTTTCATTCTCTCTGCCCTCTGATGGAGAAGGACAAGAAGCTTATGGAAGCTTCCTGAAAGGAGAGACTGACTTTAGTCATGTCTAACTCTTTGCCACCCTCTTGGCTACATACACTGCCAGGCTCCTCTGTTCATGGGATTCTGCAGGCAAGAGTACTGGAGAGTGGTGCCATGCCCTCCTCCAGGGGCTCTTCCCTGACCCAGGGATCATACCTGTGTCTCTTATGTCTCCTGCATGGTAGGCAGATTCTTTACCGCTAGTGCTGCCTGGGAAGCTGCTATATGTATACATATATCCCCTCCCTGTTGAACTTCCCAATCTCTCCATCCCACTCCTCAAGGTTATCACAGAGCACTGAGCCGAGCTCTCTGTACTATGTAGCAGGTTGTCACTAGCCACTAGCTATATGTCGGTGCTCCTCTCCCAATTTGTCATACCTCCTCTTTCCCCTACGTATCCACATGTCCATTGTCTACATCTGTATCTCTATTACTCCCTGAAAATAGGTTCATCTATACCATTTATCTAGATTCCATACATATGCATTAATATACAATATTTGTTTTTCTCTTTCTGACTTATTTCACTCAGTATAACAGACTCTAGGTCCATCCAAATTATTTGCAGTGAAAGATATCCTTTAACTGAAGGGAACAGAACTCCATAAAAAAAGGTGCCAGATAAAACTGCCCTCCTACAAGCACTTGGAGAAACGGTGACAATGTTTCAGCGATACTGCCGTTTACTGACTGCTTACTGGGTGCCAAAGTCTTTATCTACCTTCTCTCATTTTGTCATTACCACACTCTTTGGAGGCAGGTATTGGGATTACTGTCGTTTCCCAAATGAAGGAGGTCAGAGAAAAGAGAGGTTAAAAAATGTATCCAAAGACACACAGTTTCTCTCACTTTCGTGCCTTGGCTCTAACTAACCATCACACTTACCTTCCTATCAACATGCCCCTCCCATCACTCCTGGAACAATTACATCATGCTCAGGTACCCAGGATGGGCTGCTTTCTCCCAGTCAGGATGAGACTCAGACAGCAATCACTGTATTTTATGTCATCGTCTAACACGCATTTAGTTAGCTGAATGCTAGACACCAGGTAACGGAAATGCAGCTGCAGATAATCCAGAGATGGGCCCCCTGCCCTTACAGCACTTACAGCAGAGTGGGAGAGAGAAGCAGTCAACAAGGAGCAATAATGTGATTGGGAAAGCACAGAGTGGATAGCTTCAGAGTGCAGACAAAATGATGATGCAAGGGATTTATGTTTTCAGGCCTTTCTGAGCTCCCAAGATCATTTTTGGGAGTAAGTGAGGTGAAAACATTCCAAAAACAAAGATCATGGCATCCAGTCTCATCACCTCATGGCAAATACATAGAGAAACAATAACAGACTTATTTTCTTGGGCTCTAAAATCACTGCAGATGGTGACTACAGCCATGAAATTAAAAGATGCTTGCTCCTTGGAATAAAAGCTATGACCAACCTAGACAGCATATTAAAAAGCAGAGGTATCACTTTGCCAACCAAGGTCCATCTAGTCAAAGCTGTGGCTTTTCCAGTAGTCATGTATGAATGTGAGAGTTGGACCATAAAGAAAGCTGAGCACAGAAGAATTGATGTTATTGAACTGTGGTGTTAGAGAAGACTCTTGAGAGTCCCTTGGACTGCAAAGAAATCGAACCAGTCCATCCTAAAGGAAATCAGTCTTGAATACTCATTGGAAGGACTGATACTGAAGCTCCAATACTTTGACCACCTGATACGAAGAACTAACTCCTTGGAAAAGACACTGATGCTGGGAAAGATTGAAGACGAGAGAAGGGGACAACAGAGGATGGCGCCACTGACTCAATGGACATGAGTTGAGCAAGCTCTGGGGAGTTGGTGATAGACAGGGAAGCCCAGCATGCTGCAGTCCACGGGGAAGCAAAAAATTAGACATGACTGAGTGACCTGTATGCAGGTCAGGAAGCAACAGTTAGAACTGGACATGGAACAACAGACTGGTTCCAATTAGGAAAAGGAGTACGTCAAGGCTGTATATTGTCACCCTGCGTATTTAACTTATATGCAGAGTACATCATGAGAAATGCTGGGCTGGAAGAAACACAAGCTGGAATCAAGATTGCCAGGAGAAATATCAATAACCTCAGATATGCAGATGACACCAACTTTATGGAAGAAAGCGAAGAAGAACTAAAGAGCCTCCTGATGAAAGTGAAAGTGGAGAGTGAAAAAGTTGACTTAAAGTTCAACATTCAGAAAACGAAGATCATGGCATCTGGTCACATCACTTTATGGCAAATAGATGGGGAAACAGTGGACACAGTGGCTGACTATTTTTCTGGGCTCCAAAATCACTGCAGATGGTGACTGCAGCCATTAAATTAAAAGACACTTACTCCTTGAAAGAAAAGTTATGACCAACTTAGATAGCATATTCAAAAGCAGAGACGTTACTTTGCTGACTAGGTCCATCTAGTCAAGGCTATGGTTTTTCCTGTGGTCATGTATGGATGCGAGAGTTGGACTGTGAAGAAAGCTGAGCGCCGAAGAATTGATGCTTTTGAAGTATGGTGTTGGAGAAGACTCTTGAGTCCCTTGGACTGCAAGGAGATCCAACCAGTCCATTCTAGAGGAGATCAACCCTGGGATTTCTTTGGAAGGAATGATGCTAAAGCTGAAACTCTAGTACTTTGGCCACCTCATGTGAAGAGTTGACTCATTGGAAAAGACTCTGATGCTAGGAGGGATTGGGGCAGGAGGAGAAGGGGACGACAGAGGATGAGATGGCTGGATGGCATCACTGACTCAATGGCCTTGAGTCTGAGTGAACTCCAGGAGATGGTGATGGACAGGGAGGCCTGGCATGCTGCGATTCATGGGGTTGCAAAGAGTTGGACACGACTGAGTGACTGAACTGAACTGAACTGAGTGACTGAACTGAATTGAAAATCCTTTTCATAATAATACTAAGGCATTAATTGCTTTTTTTCACTAAGCTGACATTTCCACTAATAGTGCAAAAACAATGGTGGATAAAACTGGTGCCTCGGCAAGAATCAAGGCTGTAACATCCAACAATATCAGAAGTCTTTATAACTGTCAAAGCAATACACTCCTAGATTTGAAAAAAAAAAAAAGCTGCTTTTTACTAAAGGATAATTTATACTTAATGAAGCAGTGAAAATTATTAATTTAAATAACCAACACTTGAGTACTTAACTTTTTAACATTAAATTGATATCGCATATAACAGAATGGGAGGCATGCATAAAGCACTTCCATTACATACCAAAGTGTAATGATTATTTTGAAGAAAAGCTGAACTAGTTACTTTTTCAGGGAATAGCACTTGAATGAACAACTGAGAGACAAACTACAGTTATTCAGAGTTGGGTCTTTGGCAGGCATTTCTCTAAGACAAACTAAGTGAGCTTATCACTACAGGAAAATAACTGATAATATTTGTTGCCAACGATAAAAGTTGAACTTCTGCTAGAGAAGTAGAATTTCCAAAATCTACTATCCACCATCAGGATTTCAACAGCTTCTTGATAGTCACTGAATTTTCAGAAGAGATGTTGGTGATCTTATTGAATATGATTTTTAAAAAATACTTATAATGAAGGTGTCAACATTTGGAAAATTTGCAAAACTCCATGAACTAAGATTTTTGAAAAGACCAATTCAAAATGTTATAAATGAGGCATAAATAAAAATCTCTTAAAGTGTAAGGTAGACCAATGAACTCAGTGTTGCAGAGTACAAAAAATTTATTTATAGGTTTCAGATTCCATGTTGTGACTCTTTTGCACTTGTGTCCAACTCTTTGTGACCCCATAGACAATACAATCCATGGAATTCTCTAGGCAAGAATACTGGAGTGTGTAGCCTTTCCCTTCTCCAGGGGATCTTCCCACAGGGGATCTTCCCAATCCAGGGATCAAACCCAGGTCTCAACCCAGGTCTCCTGGGTTTCAGGCAAATTCTTTACCAACTGAGCCACAAGGGAAGCACAAGAATTCTGGAGTGGGTAGTCTATACCTCCTCCAGCAGATCTTCCCAGCCCAGGAATTGAACTGGGGTCTCCTGCATTACAGGCGGATTCTTTACCAACTGAGCTATCAGGGAATCCTCATGTTGCAACTAACTTATAGGAAATTACAATTCATCAAGTTTTGGTGTTATATCAGGAAAGAACATCCACAACTATCTAAAGACTCTATTAAAACACCCCTCTCTTTTCTAACTGTAAACCTGTGTGAAGTCAGATTTTCTTCTTATACTTCAACCAAAGCAACACATCACAAGACTGAATGCAAAAGCAGGTACAAGAATCCAGCGATCTTCTACAAAGCTCAAGACCTATGACTGTCTGAAACAGAACTGCTATGAAATTGCTTTCTTTTCAAAAATATGGTTATTTTTCACTAAGATACATTATTTATGCTAACACTTATGTTTATATTGTTATATTTGGGCTTCCCTGGTGGCTCAGTGGTAAAGACTCTGTCTGCCAATTCAGGAGAAGTAGGTTTCATCCCTGGGTCAGGAAGATTGCCTGGAGAAGGAAATGGCAACCCACTCCAGTATTCTTGCCTGGGAAATCCCAGGGACAGAGGATGCCTGGTGAGTAATAATCCAGTTCAGTTCAGTGGCTCAGTCATGTGCGACTCTTTGAAACACCAAAAACCACAGCACTCCAGGCCTCCCTGTCAGTCACCAACTCCTGGAGTTTACCCAAATTCAAGTCCATTGAGTTTGTGATGCCATCCAACCATCTCATCCACTGTCATCCCCTTCTCCTCCTGCCTTCAACTTTTCCCAGCATCAGGGTCTTTGCATCAGATGGCCAAAGTATTGGAGTTTCAGCTTCAACATCAGTCCTTCCAATGAACACCCAGGGCTGATCTCCTTTAGGATGGACTGGTTGGATCTCCTTGCAGTCCAAGGGACTCTCAAGAGCCTTCTCCAACACCACAGTCCAAAAGCATCAATTCTTCTACACTCAGCTTTCTTTATTGTCCAACTCTCACATCCATACATGACCACAGAATAAACCATAGCCTTGACTAGACAGACCTTTGTTAACAAAGTAATATCTCTGCTTTTTAATATGCTATCTAGGTTGGTCATAACTTTTCATCCAAGGAGTAAGTGTCTTTTAATTTCATGCCTACAATCACCATCTGAAGTGATTTTGGAGCCCAAAAAAATAAAGTCAGCCACTGTTTCCACTGTTTCCCCATCTATTTCCCATGAAGTGATGGGACTGGATGCCATGATCTTACTTTTCTGAAAGTTGAGCTTTAAGCCAACTTTTTCACTCTCCTCTTTCACTTTCATCAAGAGGCTCTTTGAAAGTTGAGCTTTAAGCCAAATTTTTCACTCTCCTCTTTCACTTTCATCAAGAGGCTTTTTAGTTCCTCTTCACTTTCTGCCATAAGGGTGGTGTCATCTGCATATCTGAGGTTATTGATATTTCTCCTGGCAATCTTGATTCCAGCTTGTGCTTCCTCCAGCCCAGCATTGCTCATGATGTAATCTGCATATAAGTTAACTAAGCAGGGTGACAATATACAGCCTTGATGTACTCCTTTTCCTAATTGGAACCAGTCTGTTGTTTCATGTCCAGTTCTAACTGTTGCTTCCTGACCTGCATACAGGTTTCTCAAGAGGCAGGTTAGGTGGTCTGGTATTCCCATCTCTTTCAGAATTTTTCACAATTTGCTGTGTTCCACAAAGTCAAAGGCTTTGGCATAGTCAATAAAGCAGAAATAGATGTTTTCTGGAACTCTCTTGCTTTTTCCATGATCCAGCAGAAGTTGGCAATTTGATCTCTGGTTCCTCTACCTTTTGTAAAACCAGCTTGAACATTTGGAAGTTCATAGTTCATGTATTGCTGAAGCCTGGCTTGGAGAATGCTGAGCATTACTTTACTAGCATGTGAGATGAGTACAACTGTGCGATAGTTTGAGCATTCTTTGGCATTGCTTTTCTTTGGGACTGGAATGAAAACTGGCGTATTCCAGTCCTGTGGCCATTGCTGAGTCTTTCAAATTTGCTGGCATATTGAGTGCAGCACTTTCACAGCATCATCTTTTAGGATTTGAAATAGTTCAACTGGAATTCCATCACCTCTACTAGTTTTGCTCGTAGTGATGCTTCCTAAGGCCCACTTGACTTCACATTCCAGGATGTCTGGTTTTAGGTGAGTGATCACATCATCATGATTCTCTGGGTCATGAAGATCTTTTTGTACAGTTCTTCTGTGTATTCTTGCCACCTCTTCTTAATATCTTCTGCTTCTGTTAGGTCCATAATTGAGCCCATCTTTGCATGAAATGTTCCCTTGGTATCTCTAATTTTCTTGAAGATATCTCTAGTCTTTCTCATTCTGTTGTTTTCCTCTATTTCTTTGCACTGATCACTGAGGAAGGCTTTCTTATCTCTCCTTGCTATTCTTGGAACTCTGCATTCAAAGGGTATATCTTTCCTTTTCTCCTTTGCTTTTCACTTCTCTTCTTTTCACAGCTATTTGTAGAGCCTCTTCAGACAGCCATTTTACTTTTTTGCATTTCTTTTTCTTGGGGATGGTCTTGATCCCTGTCTCCTGTACAGTGTCATGAACCTTCATCCGTAGTTCATCAGGCACTCTATCTATCAGATCTAGTCCCTTAAATCTATTTCTCAATTCCACTGTATAATCATAAGGGATTTGATTTAGGTCATACCTGAATGGTCTAGTGGTTTGCCCCACTTTCTTCAATTTAAATCTGAATTTAGCAATGAGGAGTTCATGATCTGAACCACAGTCAGCTCCTGGTCTTGTTTATGCTGCCTGTATAGAGCTTCTCCATCTTTGGCTGCAAAGATATAATCAATCTGATTTCAGTGTCAACCATCTGGTGATGTCCATGTGTAGAGTCTTCTCTTGTGTTGTTGGAAGAGAGTGTTTGCTATGACCAGTGCATTCGCTTGGCAGAACTCTATTAGCCTGCTTAATTCTGTCCTCCAAGGCCAAATTTGCCTGTTATTCCAGGTATCTCTTTACTTCCTACTGTTGCATTCCAATCCGCTGTAATGAAAAGTACATCTTTTGGGGTGTTCATTCTAAAAGGTCTTATAGGTCTTCATAGAACCTTTCAACTTCAGCTTCTTAAGTGTTACTAGTGGGGGCATAGACTTGGATTACCATGATATTGAATGACTTGCCTTGGAAATGAACAGAGATCATTCTGTTGTTTTTGAGATTGCATCCAAGTACTGCATTTCAGCCTCTTTTGTTGACTATGAGGGCTACTCCATTTCTTCTAAGGGATTCCTGCCCACAGTAGTAGATATAATGGTCATCTGAGTTAAATTCACCCATTCCAGTCCATCTTAGTTCGCTGATTTCTAGAATGCCAACGTTCACTCTTGCTATCTCCTGTTTGACCACTTCCAACTTGCCTGGATTCATGGACCTAACATTCCAGGTCCCTATGCAATATTACTCTTTACAGCATCAGACCTTGCATCTATCACCAGTCATGTCCACAACTGGGAATTGTTTTTGCTTTGGCTCCATCTCTTCATTCTTTCTGGAGTTATTTCTCCACTGATCTCTAGTAGCATATTGGGTACCTACTGACCTGGGGAGTTCATCTTTCCGTGTCCTATCTTTTTGCCTTTTCATACTATTCATGGGGTTCTCAAGGGTTACTGAAGTCATTTGCCATTCCCTTCTCAGTGGACCACATTCTGTCAGACCACTCTACCATGACCTGTCCCATCCTGGATGGCCCCACATGGCATGGTTTAGTTTCATTGATTTTGACAAGCTGTGGTCCATGTGATCAGATTGACTAGTTTTCTGTGATTATGGTTTCAGTGTGTCTGCCCTCTGATGCCCTCTCTTAGCACCTACCGTCTTACTTGGATGTGGGGTATCTCTTCATGGCTGCTCCATCAAAGCACAGCCACTGCTCCCTACCTTGGACGTGGGGTAGCTGCTCTATAACCTCATGGGCTATAGTCCATGGGGTCGCAAAAGAGTTGGACATGACTCAGAGACTAAACAGCAACAACAACAAATTATGTTTAAATATATTTTAAAATATTTTTTAAATTTCTCAGATTTAATTTCTAATATGGCAAAATACTAATGGACATAAACCACAAACACAAAGCTCTTCAACAATTTTTAAGAGCGTGAAGGAATCCTGAGACCAAAACTTTTGAGAACTGATGACTTGGATCTATGTGGTCAATAATAAAATTATTAAAGAGAGGAATAATCACTTGAATCCCTAAGTATTTCCATTCCAAGGCTTCTACATTTTGTTCATTTCTCCTATTTTATTCATATAATAAATATTAATCAGTTGCCTGATATGATCATTATTAACTACTACTTTTGCCAGTAAGACATACAGAATTTTTTGCTTTCCTTTTCATCTTACAAATTGAATTGAATTCATAAGCTCTTTAGTTAATGCCTCCCCCAGAGTCACACAGCATAGGGTCATCTTTAGGCTTTCATTATTAACTGTGTGATGTAGGCAAGATTCTTAACCTTTCTGGGTCTCAATAGCCTCACTTGTACATTGGAGATAAATATACATTTCCACCTCATTGGGTTGTTGCAAAGAATAACTTTGTTAACACATGAAAAGTGTTTATAATAGTGCTAACCTCATAAATGTGGCATAACTATCAAGTGGGATTATAAGATAGCTCACTAACATTATTCAACTTCAAAAATAAACCTCTTTCAATAACATGTTTACTTTAAAGATAAAGAAGCCAGTCCTTAGGGTCTGTTGAATATCCTGGACATAACTATCTGAGGGCCTTCCACTTATAACCCTCTTCTGAAGGAAAGGAAAGGCAACATTGCCTTATGCCTGATCACCATACTTTAACCAATTTGAACTTAACTCTCTAATCTCTACTGATTGGACCAGAGATTGGTCAATGTATGGACTGGTTTGCAACCACTGAGACAGTTGGCCTGACAGAGGATGAGATGGCTGGATGGCATCCCTGACTCAGTGAACGTGAGTCTGAGTGAACTCTGGGAGATAGTGATGGACAGGGAGGCCTGGCGTGCTGCAATTCATGGGGTCGTGAAGAGTCGGACATGACTGAGCGACTGAACTGAACTGAACTGAATAAGGAACTAGCTGATCAATCATGTCTTCTCCTGGGATTGTCCCAGAACTACCTAGGGCTCTGCAAGCAGAGGAGCGGGTGGGCAGAATGTCTTGGGAACTAGAAGGAGACGCGGCAGCACTGTGCCAAGATTTACTCTTCTGGCCTGATGATCATCAAAACCTTTGCCAGGTCTGACACCCCATGAAACCTCCAGCCCAGGACCCCAACTTCTTCTGTCCCCTTAAGGCCAGAGTTCGCCAGCCTGAACTCAAAGTTTGCCAGCTTTGTTCAGAGAGCCAGGCCTCTCTGAAATGTGTGTAGTCTTTCTACTGAACCGTGTTCTCATTATCTCTGTGGGGCCTGCTTGCTCTTTAGATTTCAGCGGTGGAGGGAAGAAAAAGGAAAATGAGACCTTTTCAGTTGGTTTGTTTGATGTTTTTTCCCACACAGTCGGCTGCCATCAAAAAGCCATCATACTATCTGCAGCTCTTCTGCTGGGCTAGAGCCCAGGAGATGGCTGCCAGCAGGCACTTCTAACACAACCTGGGTTGACAGGCATAACCTTGCGATGTTGCCAAAGGAAGCAGAGGTGGGCGTAGGGGGATGAAGGAAGGGCAGAGAATCTCAGCATCACATCTATTTCCTGGACAGGTGTACAAAAAACTAGACAGGATTCGGAGGACTCAACTTATCTACATCAACCATTTCAATCTTCAAAATGAACAACTGAGATTTTTCAGTTTTATGTAAGTTACCCCCACCAAAACATCCCGTTCTCGACTAAATTGCTGCTTTAAATATTTGCCTTATAGAAAATTTGCCACCACTGTGTATAAGCTAGTTCTCCCTGGTACATCACTGTGTTCATTCTGCAGAGCTCCTACTCAGGCTCAGGAACCTTCTGTGATCCTTTCCCTGCATAGAACCAGTGCTGAGGCTGGTATTCACTGAGTGTGTGCAGGGCAGTGGACTCAAGAACAGTGTAGCATGTCCGAAGGTGATTTCTTCTCTCATTCTCTCTGCCAAACCCTTTCAGGGCGTAAGATACCTAACCCTTGCTAGAATGAGATAAGGAAAGAAGTCATTCTTTAACAACCCAGAATCAATGCTTCTGAGACCAGTCTTTCAGAAGTTAGGACAGTCTAAGACCCAGTGCATAATCTCAGCTTATTTCCCAAAATTCTCTAACTGAGGGCCTTGAACCAAGTCCAAAGCCTTTCATTTGTATTCATTAGGCAGTCAGTTAACCAATATTTACTGAGCATTTATTAAAGATTTTCAGGTCATAAACTGATAAGGTTGGAGTTGTCTCTTAAGGAGACTGATCTGTCAATAATTTGCCTGGTTGATGGACATCAAGGAACACAGATGTGACTATTTTAGCAGTTAAGTTTGGATGTTGCGAGGCATGAATAAAAATGACAGAGGACATAGAGAACCATGGAATAATGGCATAAACACATTAATAGGCAAATATAGTGTGGTGGCTGTAGAACCAGACAATCATGGGTTACATTCAAGCACCAGCATTTACTCCAGCAAGTGACGTAATCATTCCAGGTTTCAGTCTTCATATCTATAAAATAAGAATATCAAAACCCACTCATAGCTAGAAAGATAGGTAGGCAGAAAGAAAAATAAACAAATAGACAGACAGGTACACACAGACTCTTCCCAAAGGTAGCTCTGTGTATTTGACTGCTATCTGTTCACCAAAACCCATTATTTCTTCTCCCTAGGCAGACAGCTGAAGCTATATGCCGCATCACTGAGTTCTAGTCAATAAACTGTAAGTAAAAATGATATGTGCTCTTTCCAGGCCTGACCTTTACAGATCCCCCCTTGGAGCTCCTCCATACTCTTTCTCCATCTGTTGGCTTACTACAGAGATCTCTGAGGACTCAGAGAACCGAGCCATGAGATGCAAGAAGCCCAATTCTGTGGACAATCACAGAAAGAATACTGGCCAAATGGGAATAATGGTCTGCAACTTTACATGAGAAATGAATTTCTATTATGTTCAGTCAGTTCAGTCATTCATTCATGTCCAACTATTTGTAACCCCATGGACTGCAGCATGCCAGGCTTCCATGTCCATCACTAACTCCCGGAGCATACTCAAACTCATGGCCATTGAGTGATACCATCCAACCATCTCATCCTCTGTCATCCCCTTCTCCTCCTGCCTTCAATCTTTGCCAAAGTCTTTCCCAGAGTCTCTTCCAATGAGTCAGTTCTTCACATCAGGTGGCCAAAATACCGACACTTCAGCTTCAGCGTCAGTTGTTTCAGTGAATATTCAGATTTGATTTCCTTTAGGATTGGCTAGTTGGAACTCCTTGCAGTCCAAGGAACTCTCAAGAGTCTTCTCCAACACCACAGTTCAAAAGCATCAATTTGCAGCACTCAGCTTTCTTTATGGTCTAACTATCACATCCATACATGACCATGGGATAAACCATAGCTTTGACTAGATGGAACTTTGTTGGCAAAGTAATGTCTCTGCTTTTTAATATGCTGTCTAGGTTGGTCATAGCTTTTCTTCCAAGGAGCAAGCATCTGTTACTTGCATGGATGCAGTCATTACTCCCAGCTGGGAATAATCTGCAGTGATTTTGGAATCCAAGAAAATAAAGTCTGTCACTGTTTCCATTGTTTCCCCATCTAGTTCCAATGAAGTGATGAGACTGGATGTCATGATCTTAGTTTTTGAATGTTGAGCTTTAAGCCAGCTTTTTCACTCTCCTCTTTCACTTTCATCAAGAGGCTCTTTAGTTCCTCTTCACTTTCTGTCATAAAGGTGGTATCATATGTATATCTGACGTAATTCATATTTTTCCAGGCAATCCTGATTCCAGCTTGTGCTTCACCCAGCCTGGCATTTTGCATGATGAACTCTGCATATAAGCTAGTGTAAGCAAGGTGAGAATATACAGCCTTGACATACTCCTCTCCCATTTAAAACCATCTGTTGTTTCCATGTCTAGTTTTAACTGTTGTTTCTTCACCTGCATACAGATTCCTCAGGAGACAGGTAAGGTGGCCTGGTATTCCCATCTCTTTAAGAATTTTCCACAGTTTGTTGTGATCCACAGTCAAAGGCTTTAGCATAGTCAATGAAGCAGAAGTAGATGTTTTTCTGAATTCTCTTGCTTTTTCTATGATCCAACAGATAGTGATAATTTGATCTCTGGCTCATCTGCCTTTGCTAAATCCAGCTTGAACATCTGGAAGTTCATGACTGATGTACTGTTGAAGCCTAGTGTGGAGAATATTGAGCATTACTTCATTAGTGTATGAGATGAGTGCAATTGTGCGGTAGTTTGAACACTCTTTGGCATTGCCTTTCTTTGGGACTGGAATGAAAACTGACCTTTTCCAGTCCTGGGGCCCTCCTGAGTTTTCCAAATTTGCTGACATATTGAGTGCAGCACCTTGACAGCATCATCTTTTTAAAATAGCTCAGCTCGAATTCCATCACATCTACTAGCTTTGTTGTAGTGATGCTTCCTAAGGCCCCCTTGACTTCGCATCCCAGGATGTCTGGCTCTAGGTGAGAGATCACACCATCTAGGTCATGAAGATCTTTTTGTATAGTTCTTCTATGTATTCTTGCCACCTCTTCTTAATATCTTCTGCTTCTGTTAGGTCCATACCATTTCTGTCCTTTATTGAACCCATCTATGCATGAAATGTTCCCTTGGTATCTCTAATTTTCTTGAAGAGATCTCTAGTCTTTCCACTTCTATTGTTTTCCTCCATTTCTTTGCACTGATCACTGAAGAAGGCTTTCTTATCTCTCCTTGCTATTCTTTGGAACTCTGAGTTCAAATGGATGTATCTTTCTTTTTCTCCTTTGCATTTTGCTTCTCTTATTTTCTCAGCTGTTTGTAAAACCTCCTCAGATTTTGGGCCTGACCTCTATCTTTCTATGCTTGCACTGAACCTGACATTGTAATCCCTCAATGAATTATCATTATGCCTGTTTTTGTTGTTTTACCAGAAATACAAAGACCTACAAGTTCTCAGTTTAAGAAGATGAGATACACACAGCAGCACCCAGTATATGTGATGCAGACAACAGAAGTTCAAAATCCCCAGGAGGGAGATCTGAGACAGCCTCACATAGCAGGCAGCACAGAGTTTGTCTTTGGAGACTGGCTATAAAGTGTCTGGATAATGCAGACTCCATTCATTCACCAACATTTTAAGAAATCAACAAAAAACTCCCCATAATTAAGTATCTACCCCTGTAGTCTGTAGAATACTTCAGCTCTTACCTAATATTTCTCTATTTCTCATGTCTGCTGCTAATGATGTCCAGTGTGGTCTGGCCCAGGTTGCTATGCCAGCCACCTGCACCTTCTGAAATCATCTAACTTCCAAAAACTCTGACTCAAGAAAGGAAGGACATGCACTTCAGAATTGTTGAATCCCTTCTTCTAGGGTGTATCACAGCCCTGGATTTACAGCTTTTAGAAAACCACTGGTCAATGAGACTATAATTATGTGTATACATTGCTCAAGGTTTTTGCCTTGCTCCCCTGTAGTCATTGGGCTTCCCTGGTGTTTCAGATGGTAAATTATCTGCCTATAATGCAGGAGACCTGGGTTCTACCCCTGTGTAAGAAAGATCCCCTGGAGAAAGGAATGGCAACCCACTCCAGTATTCCTGCCTGGAGAATCCCATGGACAGAGGAACCTGGCAGGCTACAGTCCATGGGGTCACAAAGAGTCAGACATGATTGAGTGACTGATGCTTTCATTTTCTACAGCTATTGATCAATAAATCCATGTTCATTACCATTTCCCTCTGGCTGTACAAGCAAAGAGCTTTGTTTCAGAAATCAAAGGGCTGATCAATCCAATGAAAGGGTTTTGTTTTAATCAAAGATTGATCAACCTAATGAAAGAGTTTTCTTTTTGGTCATTACCATACACAGAAAGTCTACAATATAAACTTATTGCTCTAATTTCCTTCTGTAAATAATGAATTATAAATGATAAGATGGGAAATTTGCCATGATTTATTAGTTACTTTAATCAAAACTATTGCCTTTTAGTCTTTTTAAAAATGCATTTATTTTATTGGCCATGCCATGTAACTTGTAAGATCTTTGTTTCCCAGTCAAGGATCAAATCGATGTCCCCTGCAATGCAAACATGGAGTCCTAGCCCCCGGACTGCTAGGAATTACCATGCCTTGAAGGCAATGGCACCCCACTCCAGTACTCTTGCCTGGAAAATCCCATGGGCAGAGGAGCCTGGCAGGCTACAGTCCATGGGGTCACAAAGAGTCAGACATGACTGAGTGACTGATGCTTTCATTTTCTACAGCTATTGATCAATAAATCCATGTTCATTACCATTTCCCTCTGGCTGTACAAGCAAAGAGCTTTGTTTCAGAAATCAAAGGGCTGATCAATCCAATGAAAGGGTTTCGTTTTAATCAAAGATTGATCAACCTAATGAAAGAGTTTTCTTTTTTGGTCATTACCATACACAGAAAGTCTACAATATAAACTTATTGCTCTAATTTCCTTCTGTAAATAATGAATTATAAATGATATGATGGGAAATTTGCCATGATTTATTAGTTACTTTAATCAAAACTATTGCCTTTTAGTCTTTTTAAAAATGCATTTATTTTATTGGCCATGCCATGTAACTTGTAAGATCTTTGTTTCCCAGTCAAGGATCAAATCGATGTCCCCTGCAATGCAAACATGGAGTCCTAGCCCCCGGACTGCTAGGAATTACCATGCCTTGAAGGCAATGGCACCCCACTCCAGTACTCTTGCCTGGAAAATCCCATGGGCAGAGGAGCCTGGTAGGCTGTAGTCCATGGGGTCACTAAGAATCTGACACGACTGAGCGACTTCACTTTCCCTTTTCACTTTCATGCACTGGAGAAGGAAATGGCAACCCACTCCAGTGTTCTTGCCTGGAGAATCCCAGGGATGGGGGAGCCTGGTGGGCTGCTGTCTATGGGGTCGCACAGAGTCGGACACGACTGAAATGACTTAGCAGTTAGTCTTTAAAACTCTTTGGAGTGCCTATTTTATAGGAATAGTAGAAACTACCTTTGTAACTTCCCAAGTTTTCAATTTTCCCCAAATGTTACACACAGACATTGTAATTCTCTAGGTTCAGAAAAGCACAGTGTATTCACTGAGATGTGAATTAGACTTAAAGACATTGTTCAGCCAGTTTATTAGACAAATGGGATCCACATATACAGTGTCAGGGAAAACAGAAAAACAGGACTACTCAGAATTTGGTACATGCGACCATTTAAAATATTTAATCACAACGTCCAGCATGCATTTTGCAAGAGTACTGCAGGATTTCGAAACACTTCCTTACCCACCTCAGGACGCTATTTGGTTCTTAGAGGAAAGGGGAACGTTGGTGGGTACATTCACTACAGTTGTACAGAAACCACTTTTATGCAATATGGAAATGATCCTCTCTTCAGAAACACTTAAACAATGATGCCTGCGGATGCTGCTGTAATCACACCAGGTACTGAGAACTAGTATTGACTGCAAAGATCTGGCTGAAGGAAAATCAGAGACAAACAGGGCTTTAGGGGAGTCTGATCAGGTCATGATATGCTAACTAGCCAAATGGAATTGAGTTCACCTAGAAATCCAGAGGGCTTCTCTGGTGGCTCAGTGGTAAAGAATCACCCTGCTAATGCAAGAGACAGGTTCAATCCCTGGGTCAGGAAGATCCCCTGGAGAAGGAAATGGCAACCCACTCCAGTATTCTTGCCTGGGAAATCCCATGGACAGAGGAGCCTGGTGGGCTACAGCCCATGGGGTTTCAAAAGAGTTGGACACAACTTAGCAATCAAATAGCAACAGCAACAAAGAAATTCAGAATAATATCTTCAATAGAGGTTTGTGTCTGATGGAAATTGCTTTGCAGTTTGAAATGTCCTTTGGCTTCTCCCAAAAAACAACTTTGTGTCATTAACTCATTCAAAAAATATTTTCTAAGTCAACTGTTGGCTAGCTACTGTGCTGGGAGCTAAGGATTTGATTTTAAGCAAACACCCAGATATAACCCTTGCCTTGATGGAGGTTTCATTCTGATGAAGCAGGTTCATTCCAAAACCTGAAGTCATACTATGATAAATGCTATGTAGAAGAAGTGCATTCGTTCTAATGGTGTAATTCTAAGAAGTAATCCAGTTGCTTATATTGCAGATAACCGAATGGGTTTCAACTCATATGCTAATTCTAACTGATTCAAACAGTGTCTGAAGTACAGTGTTGATAATGCTTCTGAGGTCTTCTTTGAGGTCCAAGGAAAAGAGTTTCCTGATGAGTGAATCTGACATGCATACAGAGGGGAAGTGACTAGATGTGTGCTGTGTACCTGATGTAGCTGGCATCCATCAAGAGCGTATAGGCATTTGAGAACAGAGTGATATGTGGGTACAGTTGCACAGCTGGGTAGCAGTAGCAGACAAGATCACTATATAGGTTCTTTTCTTCTGCTGCTTCTTACTTCCACCCATCTCTGGCTACCTGAGAACCAGACTGGCCAGTATGTCTACACTACCTTATTACAGACAGTAAGGAAGATGAAACTCACTCCACCTCTGGCACAATTACACAGATATCAGACTTCGTGAGACTTTGTCAGGGAGCGAGGGAAGAAGTCACAAGTGGCTCATTGGGAGAGAAGGCTCCCCATGAAGATTTTGAAAAGAAAAATCAGTCAGCAAAACATGGATCCTAGAGGGCAAGTCTGTGAATCAGTGTTTAGTTTCCAAAGATCCATGGGACAATTACTCTAATTTTAATTATAAATCTATAACCAGAATGGGGGCTTCCTTGATGCCGCCAGTGGTAAAGACTTAAGATGGACCTGAAGGATGTGAGGCTGTAGTAGATGCTGATGTGATGTGTGTATGTGTGCATGCATGCCTGTATGGCATGGCAACCCATTCCAGTGTTCTTGCCTGGAGAATTCCATGTACAGAGGAGCCTGGTGGGCGACAGTCCATGGGGTAGCAAAGAGTCAGACATGAATGAGTATATAACCAGAATGACACTAATTTGCCAGAGAAAGAAAACTCAGACTGGCACTATCTACCAAGGATGGAAATGCTGAAGATATGAAAGCCCCAGCAAGAGGAAATGTGCTTCAAGTAAAAGGAAAGCTTGCTTGTCTGGGAAAAGAACTTTAAAATAAAAACTATATGGTGGTTGGTGAATGCATTATTTCCATCCTACATCAGAGTCTCCTTAAGTGACATATCCCTATCCCCCACCTAGAATATTCTGTCCCTACACACACACGTGCATACAGACATGCATGCACACATACACACATCCCAGCAGCATCTAACACAACCTCATATCCTTCAGGTCCCATCTTAAGTCTCTTCAAAGAGATTTTCTTGATCATCTAAATTGGATGCCTCTTCTCTAATTATTTTTTATTTTTAAAACCTTCTTGTGTCCTTTATCAATATCCTTACCTTTACCCCATGTAGGAGATGGATAGGTAGATATTCATATATATATATGTATTTAATTACTACCTGGTACATTACAGACACTCATTACATATCTGGTGAATGAATGAGTAAATGAATGAAAGAATAAATAGATGATACTCTGAGAAGTTTTAAGAACAGAACAAATTATTCGCCTTGAATGTTTTAGACCAGCAATAATATCCCTAATCCTGAGGAGGGTTCTAGTCCTCAGAGAAAGAAAGTAAAGCTTTATCCCCTGCTTAGAGATGAGCCAGATAAGCCTGGAGAGGCCAATTTGTATGTAGGAACTGGTGGTTACAGGGTCTGGGGAGTGATGGGGGCGGTGGAGCTTCTTGTTCTGATTTTCAGAGGTACTGTCAGAAGAGGGTCTTTTCTCATTTCTCACTTCTCCTTTATGAAGTGCAGTTGCTAAGAGAGAAACACCACTTTCTTTGGAGAACTGTGAGAGGCGTAGGCCATCGAGGCCTGCAAGGGAACACCCACTCATTTGCAAACTGGCAAAGAAAGTCTCCCACAAGTAGAAGAAGGCTTGATTCAGGACTTAAAGGAAACAATGGAGTCCGTTCAACAAAGCCAACATTTAAAGAACCTGAAACAGTGCGCTTTAAAAACTGAGTTAACAAAGCAGCCTTTTAAATTTCCCTGCACCCTTCTTGGTCTCATTTCCATACTACCATCTGTTACCCCATAAGGGTTTACTGGTTTGTTGATCATCGTGATTCATCACCTATAAGATTCCTGAGCTATGAATGACAACGTTGATTGGAATTCTGCAAATGGCAACACTTTTTGCATCTGGGTCAGCTTGCACCAGTCATGCAAGACCTTTGGATAGAACTGGTACCTTCTATTGCCTGGCAATTCACAACAGAAAGACACAAAGAGAGACAAAACATCTTTCAGATGAGCCTGCCATAAAGCCATTTTGGAGGGGCTCTTTTAAGATCCTGATATTTAAAAAATCTTCCCATCCATTTTGTGTTTTACGGAGATATAGCCATGGACCTCGGTGGGCAATATTGCTTTGGGGTCATCTTCCAGTGGTACCCCTCTCACTGCATCATCTCAGGAAGGGAGAATAGTGGTGAAAAGCAGAGAGGGGATGGGGTAGGGCCATGGAATTGTGGCTAATTACCAAGAAAAAAAAATAGGAGCCTCCTACCTTTTATCAGAGCAAGTATCAAATACTGTTTGGCCCAAGTACGTTTTGTCCCATTCTATTTCTTATGCAAATTAAACATCTAGAGACCAGCCTGCCACAAAAGTCAACTCTGCTTCCTGACTTCATTCAACTTGCCCTTGAAAGGAGTATCATGTACCTGATTGTTAGCTGGATCCCCCTCCGAGAAATTGTAGGCAAGATCTTATCATTATGGGGCTTCTTTAGAAATCAAAAGCACCTGCCCTTTGTGAAGGTGGGCTTCTAAAGAGAGAAACATTCCCATTTAAAAAATGGCCGGAGTTCATACGGGAACACCTTTGACACGTCTTCCCAGCCTGAAGGTACCAACCTCAGACAAACTAGTGAACACAGCTCAAGCAGTTACTGTGTGCCAGGCACTGTGCTAAGCAATTCAGAGGCATAATTTCATCAGGCCCTTGCAACAGCCACAGGAGATGGGGAGCCTGAGTATACAGACTTGGAAACTAAAGACTTGGAAAGGTCAAGTTCCTTGCCCAAGATCCCACAACTGGAAATGTGACAGAGCCACAACCTCTAATTCCAGAACCTGTGTTCTTAGTTACCTGTGACATAATTCAGCACTAATGACATTAACATGTACCGTCCAGTGACAATCCACTCCTAAGAGGCTTCCCTCTTCAGATTCTCCAAGTACATAAAACCAGAGTTTTCCCTGATGTTCTGCCCCTGCAGAGGACAATAAGCCATTCTAGGACTTCCCATTGGTCCTTCCCACTGGTGGTCCAGTGGTTAAGAATCCACCTACCAATGCAGGGGACGTGGGTTCGATCCCTGGTCCAGGGAGATTCCACATGCCTCAGGGAAGCTAAGCCCATGTGCCACAACTGCAGAGAGCACGCTCTAGAGCCCACAGGCCAAAACCACTGAAAGCCCAGGCACCTAGAGTCCAGGCTCAGCAACAAATGAGGCCACCACAATGTGGAGCTCACTCCCTGCACCTAGAGAGTAGCCCCCACTCACCACACACAGCAACAACCACCCAGCACAGCAAACAGCAAGGAAATAAAATTTTAAAATAAATAAAGTCAATCTTATTTTTAAAAAAGTAGTCACATATATTTCTTTTAATACTCTGAGTAACTGTTATCATAGATATGATCATAGCCATTCAGGAAAGGAGGAAATTAAGGCTCCCAGAAGCTAAGTAACTTCCCCAAGAACACACAGCTAGCAAGTGCCAGGCGGGGGCGGGGGGCGGGGGGGGCTTTTGATCCCAGGCATCTTGTAGGCTTCCTCCAGATGTTTCCACTGGGATGTAGGTCCCCTGAAACCCTTTTCGTGAGTGAATTCTGCCCTTCCTCATGAGTTTAGATGATCCTATTGATTGGACTGGGCCAAGGGGTGGCTGAAACCAAGGACATATTGTAGACCGGTGAAAAGAATTCATGTCAGCGTATGGCAAAAGCCACCACAATATTGTAAAGTAATTAGCCCCCAAGTAAAATTAATAATTTTTTAAAAGAATTCTCTTGAAATGGAAACAAGGATCCTAATGTACATGGAAGATCAACACTGAATTATCAGTGACCAGTAATTGTTTGTGCCCAATCAGAGGGGCTGTCCTTATGCAGTCAGGCTTACTTGTTACTTACTCTGACAAGGATGCTGACCCTCCCTTTTCCCTCCTCCCAATCGCATGTTCCCTGGACAGATTTCCATCACTCTGCACATCCCTCCCCCCCGCCCACCCCCCAGTTCCTAGTTCTGCTAACTCGCCTTTGTCTTCCCAGGGCCTCTTCCCTGGTATACTGTAGGTACTCAACATATGTTTTAAAAAGAACATGGAGGAAGAAGCTCAGAGATAGTGCTAAGTCCTAGGAAGAGAAACTCAGAATCCATGCATACCTGTGAGATTCAAGTGCCATTTGTTGCTCAGGAAGTAATGCCTGTAAAGAGTAGCAGCTGCTGCTGCTACTAAGTCGCTTCAGTTGTGTCCAACTCTGTGCGACCCCATAGACGGCAGCCCACCAGGCTCCCCCCGTCCCTGGGATTCTCCAGGCAAGAACACTGGATTGGGTTGCCATTTCCTTCTCCAATGCATGAAAATGAAAAGTGAAAGTGAAGTCACCCAGTCGTGGCCAACTCTCAGCCACCCCATGGACTGCAGCCCACCAGGCTCCTCTGTCCATGGGATTTTCCAGGCAAGAGTACCAGAGTGGGTTGCCATTGCCTTCTCCAAATGAGTTGCAGAGACCAGTAAAAACATGCTGATACTTCCAGGCCCTGAACTGGATGCCAGTATTAGAAGGTTAATGTGTTCCCTCCTTTCCCCCTCTTCAGCCCATTCAATCTTTATGTAAAAAAATGCGCTCATTGCATGTATGTTATACAATATAGACATGTTTCACGTTGCATGACTCTACCATGGGCACTTCCTGGTACTTCCTTGGAAAAGAAAAACAACTCAGGCATGCATACTGGTTGCTGGAAATTTTTACATATCATTTTGTGTCATCTATTTTTTTCCCTAGCAATTTACAGTTTACAAGAGCCTTTCCATCTTTGCTCTCCCACCCTCTGAGTTGAGGTTGGGGCTAAGACTTCCATTTACAGAGAAGGAAACTGAGTCACAAAAATCTATCATGGCTGGCCATATGGCTATTTCCTCAGTTCTTAGGTATCATCACTGTAAGCTACACCATTGATTCAACAATAGGTTTTGATGATATAAAGATCTCTATCATATTGTAAATTCATATTGCTTATAAGACACACCTCAGTGTTTCTGAGACTTTAAATTACAGGCACTCAGAGGGAGCGACACGTATCTTGAAACTAAGGAAATGTGATAAGGTTAATGGAACAATGACTTAACAAGCATTCTAACTCTGAGGCACTGTGTACAATTTACCTTCTCAACTACATTGTAAACTCCTGCTTAATTATGCAGCTCAACTCGAGAAAAATAAATGATCCAATAAAAAAAAATGGGCCAAAGAACTAAATAGGCATTTCTCCAAAGAAGACATACAGATGGCTAACAAACACATGAAAAGATGTTCAACATCACTCATTATCAGAGAAATGCAAATCAAGACCACAATGAGGCACCATTTCACACCAGTCAGAATGGCTGCGATCCAAAAGTCTACAAGCAATAAATGCTGGAGAGGATGTGGAGAAAAGGGAACCCTCTTACACTGCTGGTGGGAATGCAAACTAGTACAGCCATTATGGAAAACAGTGTGGAGATTCCTTAAAAAATTGCAAATAGAACTGCCTTATGACCCAGCAATCCCACTGCTGGGCATACACACCGAGGAAACCAGAATTGAAAGAGACACATGTACCCCAATGTTCATTGCAGTGCTGTTTATAATAGCCAGGACATGGAAGCAACCTAGATGTCCATCAGCAGATGAATGGATAAGAAAGCTGTGGTACATATACACAATGGAGTACTACTCATGGAGTACTATTCTTTTTACTACTTAAAAAGAATAAATTTGACTCAGTTCTAATGAGATGGATGAAATTGGAACCGATTATACAGAGTGAAGTAAGCCAGAAAGAAAAACACCAATACAGTATACTGACACATATATATGGAATTTAGAAGATAGTAATGATGATCCTATATGTGACACAACAAAAGACACACAGAGGTATAGAACGGACTTTTGGACTCTGAGGGAGAGGGAAAGGGTGGGATGGTTTGGGAGAATGGCATTGAAACATGTATACTTTCTTGTAAGAAACGAAGCGCCAGTCTATGTTCAATGCAGGATGCAGGATGCATGGGGCTGGTGCACAGGATGATTCAGGTAGATGATGTGGGGTGGGAGGTGGGAGGGGGCTTCGGCATTGGGAGATTGTGTTCACCTGTGGCTGATTCATGTCAGTGTATGGCAAAACAAATACAGTATTGTAATTTAAAATAAATAAATAAATAAATAAAAATTTTAAAAAATTTAAAAAAACTCCTGCTTGCAGGGCATTTTTCTACACTTTTTACATCTGTCTTCTCAAAATGCTTAATATAGTGGCTTCTGCACAGTATGCTCTCAGTTGTTTGATAAACGAGTCTATTTCCTCTAAAAACAAAAGCTAAAAGAAACTCTTATTTTTCATTCTTAAATTTCCTGGTGCTAAAAATTCCAAGAGAATATATTTGGAAATTTGCAAGAGCAGCATTTTATTTGTTGTTTCTTGGGAGATCTTGGTTGGTGACTAAGAACTGAGTCATAAGATTGCCTTTCTGAGAAAGACAAATGTCATGATATCACTTATATGTGGAAACTGCAGTATGATATAAATGAACTTATTTACAAAACAGAAACAGAGTCACAGACACAAAAACAAACTTAAAGTTCCTGAAAGGGAAAGGAAGTAGGAGGAGATAAACTAGGAGTTTGGGATTAACACATATACACTACTATATATAAAATAGATAAACAACAAGGTCCTACTGTATAGCATAAGGAACTATATTAAATAATTAACCATAATGGAAAAGAGTATGAAAAGAATATATATATATATAAATCAAATTGATATACATCAGACATTAACACAACACTGTAAATCAGCTATACTTCAATTTAAAAAAATTTTTTTTGTCTTTCTAAGTTCCTTCTTCCAGTATCATCACTCTGGGAGACTAACAAGACTTTAGAAAACTCAGGTGTCTACAAACAAAGTTGTATTTCAGAATGAAGTTCTAGATGAAC
Source organism: Nanger dama (assembly GCA_917880005.1). Lineage (NCBI taxonomy): Eukaryota > Metazoa > Chordata > Mammalia > Artiodactyla > Bovidae > Nanger > Nanger dama. The sequence continues at coordinate 16,818,597 of CAKJTW010000026.1, forward strand.
TTCTAGATGAAACTCTAGAAGTTCAGGGTTTATTATAAAATATTAGAGAAAAAAATCTTTAACATGTTTGCATAAACACAAACAGCCTGTTTTTCCTTTAGTAGCAGGTGTAACACTGTGGGACTTACGTCTTTCTACATTCGCAGTTTAGATTACCTACACATAAAAAATAAGAAAGCAAGAAATAAACCTAAGAAAGCAAGATGTAAAAAAAAAAACCAAAAAACAAAACTGCAACCTGGAACCGTGCACAAAATAGTTTGCTTCTGATCACAGTTATTTTTTGTATGAGGAGGAAAAAAATTCAACTTTTATTTCACTCCTGGTTTAAAAACTAGTTTTTAAAAAAAAGTTTCTCCAACTCTGTGAAGCAAAAGAAATTAGCCTCAAGTGGCCGTTAACTGAGCTTCCCATCGGATTATTGTGCAAGATTGCCTTTTATTTCCCCCACAGTGGATAATGCGTGCTCATTGTGATTTATCTGGAGTAGGTTTCTTTTACACACTCGGGCTATATAAAGTCCAGCTAGGACTGGGAACAGAGGCTTGAGGAGCACCTGAGAGGCAGCCTCCAGTCTGGGAGAATGAAACAGTTGGGAACACCAGCAGCAGCGTGTGAAATTGACACTCTCTGCGGTATGAGCCCCATGTTTGCCTCTCAGCCCAGATGAGGAGCCGTTAGAAATGGGAGACAGGATCAATATCCTCTGATTGTGCTGCTTTTCTTCTTACCCTTGATTTTAATTTCTTGCACGTATCTCTGACCTAGAATGATCAAGGTTCAGGCCCTGGCAGGACCGTGAACGTTTGGCCAGCGATTCGGCCACCTGGCAAGAGCAATGGTGATGAGGGCCTTTGTCCTGTTGGCTGTCTTCGCAGAAGCCTCTGCAAGATCTTGCACTCCAAATAAAGCAGGTATGCTCTGGTACTACCCCATTTTCCTGGAAAGGACTGTTTCCTGATGCGTATCTTCCCAGAGCTCAAAGCTCTGTGCTTATATTGTTAGGAAAATGCTGTTACGTAGTCACGTAGTCTTCTCTAGTGACTCAGATGGTAAAGAGTCTGCCTGCAATGTGGGAGACCTGGGTTCGATCCCTGGGTCCAGAAGATCCCCTGGAGAATGAAATGGCAACCCACTCCAGGATCCTTGCCTGGAGAATTCCCTGGATGGAGGAGCCTAATGGGCTACAGTCCATGGGTGGCAAAGATTCAGACATGACTGAGTGACCCACACACACAGAAGCACTTAAGGACCCCAATGAGAGTACAAACATATTGGATAAACTTACACTTTTTAAAATTGTGAAAATGTTAGTTGCTTAGTCATGTCCAACTGTTTGAGACCCCATGGACTGTAGGCTCCTCTGTCTATGGAATTCTCCATGCAATAAAATTCTATTGAGTAGCCATTCCCTTCTCCAGGGATCTTTCCAACCCAGAGATTGAAACCCATGTCTCTCAACATTAAGGGTGCTAGATAGAAAAATAAATAGAGATAAAATCTTCACTTTTTTTTTTCCTATTTTCCATTTGATTATTGATTGTCTGTGCTGTGCCATAAATTACTATCTCATAGTATTATGCATAAATTGACATTTTAACTTTAATGTGCTCATTTTGTGGGATTAAAAAATATGTATATACATATATATGATACCAGATTGAAATATACATGTATTTCCAATTCATTCAATCTGGTTTCAAAAATACATTCCTTAAAATAAGTTCAAGTTTAAACGTGGATCAGTTTTGAATACATGTTAAGAATAGTGCAGATTTTATGTAGAGGTTGCAAAATCTATAAATGGGAAACTTTAGTGACTGATGTTGGCGGGGGGACTTTCATCACAGCTCATGAAGAATAGTGGGGAAAATATTTTTAACCAACTGCTTTGCATGCTCAGCTGTAATAGGAGCCCACCATATGTAGATTAATATGATCACCAGATCTGATTTCAAACCTTGTCTCTCATCTTTCCAGATGTCATTCTCGTGTTTTGCTATCCCAAAACAATCATCACCAAAATCCCGGAGTGCCCCTATGGATGGGAAGTGCACCAGCTGGCGCTTGGTGGGCTGTGTTACAATGGGGTCCATGAGGCAGGTTACTACCAATTTGTAATCCCAGATTTGTCACCTAAAAACAAGTCCTACTGTGGGACCCAGTCTGAGGTAAGTCCAAACTACACAGGGAAGAGCTGCTAAGAGGAGGCAAGTGGGCCCATCTGCTGTCCATCCTTAAAAGGATTCAAACTTCACCACTTGCCAATTAAGAGTCAGTCCTGTCCCCCAAATTTCCTGAGATGTGAGTGTTATTTAAATTCTTCTCTTCTGCCTAGTTTAGGCGACTCTCAGGATTTAAATTTTTATTCCAATTTCTTGCCTGAGCGGCTAGACCACCTTCTGTGAGCCAATCAAACTACTGGCTTGGTCAAAAAGTTCATTCAGGGTTTTCTGTAACATCTTACAGCCAACTCGATGTATTTCCCACCTCCGTGTCACTTGGAGCTCTGAGTATGTGCTCATCGCTGCCACTCTCCCTGGGCTGGATAGGTGGGCCACCTTCTACTTAAGATTTTGAAGTGGTGACAGTGCATTTGGAAGGCATCTTAAAGGAGAGACCAAAGTATAACACAGCCCATAACTGGGTCTTGTGAAGTACCTAGGTCATCAGAATGAATAGGAACCACACCTCTGGTCAAGTGTCCTTATGGAATGGAGGAGAAACTGGAGACTTCCCAGTCACAGTTCAAGGCCACAACCAGTAGTGATACAATCATGAAGAAAGGCTGGGTCTAGTATCCCTACGGCCTTGACTATAGGAGAGGGCACGTCTACCTGGTCTCAGATCCTGGGGCCACATTCGCTCCCTAAAAGCCCCACAGTGATTCAGTGATTCAGCGATCTAGTGGGAAGAATCATGGGCATGATTAACAAAAACATCTCGTTTTTTAATATCCTGGTAAAATGAGCTAGAAATCATCTGTGTGGTCTCAGGCAGATCACTGCTCAAGTGAATATTGGAGATCCCCTTTAACTCTAACATTTGGTGATTTTAAAGTCTAAGAAGTCAGAGGAAAGAATCTCAGAATTAACACTTACGACTGGAAGGAGGAAAGACCAAGAACTAGGCAGTAATGTTCTAGAGCTGAGAGACAGGTGAAGGTGTCACATAAGATTACTTGGGCAGGGGAAATAAATAAAAAGTTGATATTGGGAGATAAGAGATTCTTGAACCAGTTCAGTTTGGTCAGAAGCCTGATAGGTATATGGATTTTTATTTTAAGTGTACTACATTCAACTTATTATTAAGATGATTTTAAACAATCTTGAACAGACTTAAGAACTCATTACAAAAATTATCAGCTCACCTACAAACAAGAATGGGTGTTATATCAATGGGAAATATCCCCCATGGACTTTCTCCTGCATCATCCATTATTTTCTCTGAGCCATCATCCATCATTTTTCCAAGAACTTTCACTCACATCATGGGGGTAAAGGGCTACCCTAACTGCCTGCTTCCTTTCTCTAGTACAAGCCCCCCATCTACCACTTCTACAGTCACATCGTTTCCAACGACAGCACCGTGATCGTCAAGAACCAGCCTGTGAACTACTCCTTCTCCTGCACCTATCACTCCACCTACTTGGTGAACCAGGCTGCGTTTGACCAGAGGTAAGCTGCTCTGAGAGAGGAGGGCTGGCTGCCTTGCACGTGTTCTGCAGTCCCTGTTAACCAGGCATGTTTCAGCCCTTATGCAAAATTCTCTCCCCTTTTCAGAGTGGCCACTGTTCACGTGAAGAACGGGAGCATGGGCACGTTCGAAAGCCAGTTGTCTCTCAACTTCTATACTGTAAGTGCTCTCCAGGTCCCCACTGCTGCCCTGTGGCCTTTACAGGAGATGATGGGATGTTTCCACAGCTTTTGTTCTCCTCTAAGCTGTATATGAGAGCCCATTCTTGAATTGGCGTTGAATCATAAGCTCGAGCCTCTTTGAAGACTGGATGCAACAGACATTCAGATTCATAGACTGGTTGGAAGAAAGGAAAGGTGTCACAGAGAAATAAGGTCAATCTTCCCATTTCACAGATGAGAAAATTGAGACAAGAGACATCTTGTGAGTTACCAAAGGTCAGTAGGCGGTAAAGACAGCCACAGTCTAATTCCTAACCAAGATCAGTTTCCACTGCAACCCACTCTAGAGATTTAGATTTAGGATCCAACTCTTGTTAAAACATTGGGCACAGTGTAGTGAGCTTCCTACCTGCGGACGGCGGTAAGGGGAAATTTAGGGTGGCTGCTGCCTGGCTCTTTGGTCTCCAAGGCCCTTTGCTTAGTGCGTCTCCTCTTTGTCTAATTTCAACATACTGCCTATGTTGACACTGAAGCTAAAGGCACTTGGAATAAAACACTCCAGAGAAGCCAAGTATGCAATAGCCATTAGCCCCGCTGCCCTCCTTTTACAGAGGTACTTTGTCTTTTAGATCCGCAGCTTCCAGGGAGGAGGCAATAGCCCAGCTGGCTAAAAGAAAACACAAGCAGAAATCAGAAATAGAAATCTTTACGTAGAAGATTAGAACTGGAAGATAGCCTTAAAGGCCATCAAGTGCAACCTATTCATTTCATAAAGGAAACAATTATCTTACCTGGAGCTCCACTGACTTTGAACTCTTGGAACTCACTTTACCAGTTCCCTGAAAGTGAAAGTCACTCAGTCATGTCCAACTCTGCAACCCCATGGACTGTAGTCATGGAATTCTTCAGACCAGAATACTGGAGTGGGTAGCCTTTCCCTTCCCCAGGGGATCTTCCCAAGCCAGGGATTGAACCCAGGTCTCCTCCATTGCAGGAGAATTCTTTACCAACTGAGCCACAAGGGGAACCCAGTTCCCAGTTCTCTGGAAGCTATTAATCTGCTGAACTTAAAAGGTGAGACGTAGAAGGGATCCTAGAATAACCTAGTTCATTTTACAGAAAAGGATCTAAAACTCAATGAGAAAATGATCTGCCCAAGACCCCACTTGTGGTCTAGAGTAGTTCCCAGTCTCGAACAAGGTTTTCTAACACTGGTCTCCAGGACAAACTTACTAAGTGTCATGACCCCTAACATTTTGTTGTTGTTGTTCAGTTGCACAGTTGTGTCTGATTCTTTGTGACCCCATGGACCGCAACACACCAGGTTTCCCTGTCCTTCACCATCTCCAGGAGTTTGCTCAAACTCATATCCATTGAGTTGATGATGCCATCCAGCCATCTGATGCTCTGTCATCTCCTTCTCCTCCAATCTGACATGCACAGGCCCTTTTCAAGGCCCTGTGTCTAATTTTATATTCAGAGTTTTAATTCTTTTCATTCAAGAGGGCTCTCTAAATAAGCTTCAAGTTCCCACAAAACCTAGATCTGCCCCAGGCTGCACGCCACTAGTGATTAAGTCTGAGAAAAGGAATCCTATACAACCCTTGACCTATATTGGCAGGTGCTTGAGGCAATGTGGATCACCAGGGAGATGAAAGAGTGGCAAAACCACTGAAGTAACTGAGGAAGGTTCTCCAGGAAGGAAAATAAGCTTTACACATGACAACAGACCCAGGGGACATGTTGATGATGGCTACTGAGTCCCTGTCTGGAAGTATAGGATTGTTGCTTTAACCAGATAAAACTGAAGATTTTACGACAGGTGGAAATGGAGAGGCACCATGATTGTCAAAATGCATCATTCACCATCAGTTATGTGGAGCGAAATTTCAGACATGAATATCAAGCCTTAGATCTTTTTAAAGAAAAAACAAAAATCAGGAAGCATGTTCTCAGCAACACCAGGCCATCCTCTGGGCTCGACAGACTGCTTCCTTGAACTGCTAGAAATGAGTTCTTGCTAAGGCCTTCTCTAGGGCCCAACACAACCCTTACAGGACAAATGAACCTTGGTAATGAGCAGGCTCTGAGGTTACAACGGAGGTTTTGGTACTGATTAACATTCCCAGCAATGGGCTCAGTTTCCTGTGCCTTACCCATGTGGTTGGTATTTTTCTTCTCCTCCCTTCTTCCACTTTCAGAGCATTCTTGTGTGCTTTTGAAACAACAGCTGCTCCCTGCATAAATTTCCATCAAATTAGCAGAGACAGAGCAGTACCCTGCCTGGGGCAGTGGAATCAGCACTGCTAATTGCCCAGGATTCCAAGAGCTCCTAACACTGGGCTCCAAAACCACCAGTTCTGCTCAGCCTGCTTCCTCTCCTCTCTTTCCATCCTCTTCTACTTGTTACTACGAATGGTTCTATAGTTGGTATTCTTGGTGAAAAGTTTTTTTTTTTTTTATCTCTCAGTCCCAAATAAGGGAAGGCAGTCAACTTGCAGAAGTAGCCTAACACTGAGGTTAAGAAAATAGGCCTTGACATCAGACCACAGGTTGGAAGCTTGGTCCCCTATTTACTGTAGCATGACCTTGGGCAAGTTAGTTAACTCCTCTTGGTCTCCACCTACAAATTTGTTCAATGGGGACAATAATAGCACTTACCTGAGAGGTTTGTTATAAGGGTTAAATGAAATAATCCTTATAAAACACTTTGCACAGTTCCTGGCACAAATAAGTGTCCGAGGAAGTAGTCATTCTCATAATTGTAAACTTTGGTCTCATTTTTAAAATATCTATTTGGCTGTCTAGTCTTAGTTGCCAGAGAAGGCAATGGCACCCCACTCCAGTACTCTTGCCTGGAGAGTCCCATGGACAGAGGAGCCTGGTAGGCTGCAGTCCATGGGGTCACTAAGAGTCAGACACGACTGAGCACTTCACTTCCACTTTTCACTTTCATGCATTGGAGAAGGAAATGGCAACCCACTCCAGTGTTCTTGCCTGGAAAATCTCAGGGACGAGGAAGCCTGGTGGGCTGCCGTCTATGGGGTTGCACAGAGTCAGACACGACTGAAGCGACTTAGCAGCAGCAGCAGCACTCTTAGTTGCAGCTGACCAGGGATTGAACCCAGGCTCCCTGCATTGAATAATCAGAGTCCCAGCCACTGGATCACCAGAGAAGTCTCCAGACCTCATTTAAACTGGAAACTGAGAGCTCCTAGCTCTAGCGTTGTTACTTTTATAGGGTTGAACATCAATGTCAGAGTGGGATTAGGTTGACTTTTATTCAATCAAAATGGTATAGGCTGTTGCTTTTAGTCAGACAGAAACAAATGACAAAGCTGGGATAGAACAAATGTAAGAAATAGAGACCAAAATCATAGACTTCCAGAGTCAGAACAAATCCCAGAGGTGATTAATGTGGACCTTCCATCTAATGCCCCAAACCCTCTGCAAGACTGCTGGGGGATGAACTCCCTATCTCTTCCAAGGATGATGACAAATTGGGCCTTCCCATTTTAGGTCAACATGTGAAATCTGATGTCCTGAACTCTGGCTCATTGGTCCCAATTCTCTCCTCTGAAATGATACTGCTGAAGGTCCTTCAACTAGCTTGAGCCTGTCTTTCCCAAACGAAATATCATCCCACTCTTGGTGGTCCATTCATCATCTTATTCACTCTTCTCTGAGTATGATCCCTGGATTAATGTTCCTACTAAAGGTGGAGCCCAGAATTTGCCAAAACAAATTGCCTGGGCATTAAAGGGTGATGTTCTCTGGACATAGGTCCCTAATTTTCGTGTTATTAAGAAAGTAGGGAGGACACACTGAGCATTGCCTTCTGTCAGGTGAGAAGCAGAGAAACTGATATTAAAGGTGTTTCTTCTCAGAAACTAAATAAAGGGGTGAAGATTGTGTTTGACACTTTGTAACAATCAGGAGGGTTCTTCTGCAAGTGGAGGCATTCCAGTATTCCAATTCCTGGTTCCCAGGAGATGGGGGCCAGGAGAAGTACCTCTGGCTACATGAGTGATGGTATTATCATCCTCTGGTAGATCCTACATTTGGAAACAGTCCCTTGAAAATAATACGGAATATTAGAAGCCACTATCCTCTGCCACTTCAACTTGCACATTAAGCTGATAACTTATATTTAAGAATGTTATTGTTTAACCATTATAACCATTTAAATGATGCAGGGGGCTGAGAGAAGGGTAGAAAAAAATTGACTTCTGCGTAACCAAGTCAGGAGGCCCTGGCTGGACCTGCGATTGATAAGATAATGTAAGAGACCCTAGAAGATGATTCCGAACCCTCTTGTCAATTCCCTAAATTTGACCCTTAGGGAGTTAAGGTCTATTTTATCTAGATATCCTTGCTGTCATTGTTTACCTATTGCAGTTCTGTAAATCTCTAAGTTCATGAAACTCAATTTTTTCATTAGTATCCTGGTCTAAGCTTTATGCTCCTATTGCATATAACCACCATCATAGAAACATTTCTGCAAGGCCGAAGAAGGCAAAAGGTATTCCCATTTTGCAGATGGGAATACTAAGGATCAAAAGGCTGGCTTGCCTGTGTGAGTCCCAAGTTAATGGTGGGAACTAGGATTAATCCAGGATCCTTGTCTTGAGTTCCCTGTACTTGAATCATGGCAATGAGTCGCAATTGTCCTTGAACTGAAGCCATAGTCTCCTGGATCCACCCCTTCAGTCTAACTTCCTCTCCTGCCCTCCTCACTCCCTGCCTCTCCCCACCTCCCCTTTACTCACTCACGTTCCAGCAGACTGGCCACCCTGCTGTCCTGCTTGCCACTCTCTCCCCCTAGGGCTTTTTCGTGCATGGCCTGATGCCTGCCTGGCATCTCTTCCCTCTAGTCTTGATTCAAATGTCACTTCCTCAAGGAAGCCTCCCAACCACTGTATTTCAAATTAAAACCTGTCCCCTCCTTGCCCTCCCAATCTACCTTACCCTGCTCTACATTTTTTTTCATAGTTTTTCTATATAGAATACTATAGTCTATGCTAACCATATAATTCATTTAATCTACTGTCTGCTGTCCAACTCCCTTGCTAGAATGTCAGGTGGCTGGAGGCAGAGATCTCTACTTGTTCATCGATAAATCTCAGCAGACAGGACAGCCTGACTTAGAGACTCTCTCAACATAGAGGGCAGTTCCTGACACATAGTAGGTGATCAGAAAGCTGTTTCTGTTGTTAATGTTAACTGAACTGGGAATCAAAGTAAAAACTTTCCAATCCAAGCTGGAATCTGCTCAAGGAAATCCAGCATTGCTGGATTCCACTCTTTTTCCATCAAGCAAGTCTTGCTCCTCATCGGCATAGATGCGACATACAGTACATGTCTCACTGTAACCAGCAAACCCAGTTATATGATGTCCTCATCCATGCTTAGATGGCACGAGGATCCTAGGAGGTACCACTTCTCTGGCCCCCGAGGGTCTCACTGTGACCTCACGAGCCTGTGTCTTTGGGTTGATCCCTACCCCCCACCCCATCCTGATGTATCTGCTCCTGTCAGACCAAACTACTCAGCCTGACAGATCATAATGCCCAGTGTCAATTTCCTTCCAAAGAATGCCAAGTTCTCCATGAAGAAAGAAGCGCCTTTTACCCTGGAGACATCCGAAATCGGTTCAGATCTGTTTGCAGGAGTAGAAGCCAAAGGTTTAAGCATTAGGTAAGCGTGTGTTCTTATTGTCTGTATTTGTAAATACAAAGACGAGAAAAAAGACCAGACCAGAGGCTTTTTAATCACCCAGCGTTTCTAGGCGTATAATTCTCAGGCTTAAAGTGAGATGGATTTTGTTTCGTTTTCAGGTTTAAAGTGGTTTTGAACAGCTGTTGGGCCACACCCTCGGCTGATTTCATGTATCCTTTGCAGTGGCAGCTGATCAACAAGGGGTAGGTACAGTTCTCTGGACCACAAGCCTGAGTGGTGGGACCAGGTGATCCGGGGGGTGACTCTGCCTCGGGACGGCTTGGGAGGAAGACATGGAGCCTGTTGGGGCCACATTAGTGACTTTCTCTGTGTTTCCAGACTGAGTAGTGATACCAGGAAAAGCTTACACAATGCTTTCTAGGTACCAGATACTATCCCTAGAGCTCTATCGCGTACTAACGCACTTCCCTGAACACAGGTGAGTATGATTACTATCATCTCCTCTTTCAGATGAGGAAACTGAGGCATGGGAGGGGTTAAGTAATGTCACATAATTAGTGTGTGTGTGTGTTTATGGGGAAATGGACACGTTGGGTTCAAATCCAGTCCATCTGACATCAGAACCCAGATGAGGACTAAATTAGATGTCCATGTAAAAGTTTAGCATATAGTACCTGGTTGGTATCCAATCAATTTTAATATCATTGTGTTTATTTACTAATAATTCCATGGGTAATTCTTAAAATTTGGAGAAGACTAAAGTATTGGAATTACAGCATAGAAAATTCTAGAAATCATATATAGATGGTTTAGAAACAGTACACGAGAGGTATAAAGACCAGCTTAGAGGCTGTGGCAGTTCTAGAGCCCACGGTGATAAGACTTGAATCAACGCTGTAGCTAAGTGAATGAAAAGGTCATCCAACACCATCCAAGCGGGGAGAAGCTATAAAAATTTAGCAACCGATCGGATATAGTAGAGGGAAGGACAGGGCACAGCATCTGAAGAGCACGTGACAAAGAATGCTTTCTACTGTTGACGGTGGATTGTGAAGATGAGGAATAGTTTGTAAACTCCCAGGGAAGAGAGGTTCTGGGTAAGGGAGTCTGGATTCTCCTTGAGTTCATGATGACATGCTGACTCTGAGATGACAATTGTCTAGAAACCCTTAGAACTGTAACTTTGGAAAACAAAAGAGAGAATGAGTATACTAGAGATGCAGGCATTGTCCGCACAATGCACAGTAAACTCAGAAGAGGCCATTCCCCAAACCAAAGCAGACAGTTACACTGAAACTCATCAGAGCTAAGCAAAAATATAGGGGCCAGGGACAAAGATGATGAGATAACACAGATAAAGCCACTTTGGATCTTTATCTGTATTTATATAAGGAGCGTTCATACAGCCCTTGGGCTTCCCTTGAGGCTCACCTGGTAAAGAGAAGAAAGAAAGAAAGTTGCTCGGTCATGTCCTATGTCCTACTGTTTGCGACCCCATGGACTGTAGCCTACCAGGGTCTTCCGTCCATGGGATTTTCCAGGCAAGAATACTGGAGTGGGTTTCCTTCTCCAGGGGATCTTCCCGACCCAGGGTTCAAACCTGGGTCTCCCACATTGTAGCCAGACGCTTTACCATCTGAGCCACTAGGGAACTCCACACTAGGGACCTAGGTTTGACCCCTGGGTTGGGAAGACCTGCTGGAGGAGGGAAAGGCTACCCACTGCAGTATTCTGGCCTGGAGAATTCCATGGACTGTATAGTCCATGGGGTTGCAAAGAGCTGAACACGACTTTCACTTTATATAGCTCTTACAACATACCAGACACTGCTCTAGATAGGTATTTTTTTACAAATACTTTTTTCAATTTCATTAAAATTCCTATAAAGTAGGTAGTATAAAAATCACTATTTTATAGATGAGGAAACTGAGGAACAAGCAGATTCAAATTCCGCAAGTCTAAGCTAGTAAAGGGATGATGATCTGAGCAGCATTATGGACAGGGGAGCCTGGCAGGCTACAGCCCATGGGGTCGCACAAAGTAGAACATGACTGAGTGCACGTGTGCACATGCATGCACAAGTCACCTATAACACCAGGTAGGACAGGTGAGTAAGGGCCACATGCAAGCCATCTGCAGCTATCTGCCTGCAGGGATGAGAGCTCAGTTTGGGTCCTTATTTCATATGTTATGAATAAGCCATTTAGGTTTTGTTGTTGGTGGTACAAATCTAATGACTTCAGAGAGATTCTAAAATAAAGTATTGACCTTTAGGGACCTTGAAATTACCAATAGGCATTGGGAACCCTCTCTCAAACAATAGCCACACAAGGGCAAAGTCTTCTGGCACATCATGGAATTGTCTCGTTAGATAGTTCTGGTACTCTTGCTCACCTAGCAGATGTGTGATATGACAGAAAAGGGAATGCTTGTGACTTTGGGGTAGTCTCTACAAATGGTCCTCGAACTCTAGTGCACACAGGATTTCCTTCGGGTGCCTGCTACTCATGCAGACACATCACAAACCTGCAACTTCAGAAGATCCCAAGGTGAACCCTGGGAATCTGCATTTAAGTGCTGCTAAATCAAAGCAGCCCTGATATAGTTGCAAACTCTGCCTAGTTGAAATGGCCCCTTGAAGGTGGAGATAGATACACAAAGACCAGTGCCAAAGGGGAGAATTAGAAAATCCACTCCATAACCTCCCACAAGCTTCCGGTTCACACCAGGCCCTTTGGGAAGAAAGCCCAGTTTTCAAGATGCCTGGAGAGAATGGAAAAAATAGGTTGTCAGGAATTTTGACCTCAGGTGGGGAAAGGAGACTCCTGTGATGACGGTATACAAGCCTCCCTCTGGACGTTCTACAATCCTGAGCTACCTGTCACGGACAGGCAAATGCCACAGACAGCACCCAGAAACAGAAGTGCCAAGGCATCTAGGCCTGCCTATGGCTTACCTCCTGCCTGCCGCCAACAAAGCTCTGCTTCCGTTGTTTTCCACTGGCTGACACCAGGCCTTGGACACTCCAGCAGCATGGATCTATTTTAAGCACTTAGTCTTGAATTCGTACGAGGATCTCGGGTTTAAAGACCGAATGATCCTTCAAGAGTCTTGTTTCACAGCTCGGAAAATGCCCCCAGCTCTGTCACCACTCAGAGGCCTCGGCCGACAGAACCCCGCTTCCGGCCTTGGTCAGATAAAGGTGCAGTGTTCATGCCTCATTTCACTCAGTGGCTCTCAGAGTTAACATCCCTTCTGTCCTACCTCTAATTTGGCCCGTAATGTCTGATTCTGATAAAGGGGGCAGGTTAGGGTCCACCATGAAGTTTCCCTGGGGGTGGTTGCTCTGCTCTATGTTGTATGTCTTGAGTTGGAACAAAAGTAGAGTCAGAGGGACCCGCCAGGAGAGGCATGAACTTTGGAGTCCAAGCAGGGCTGTTTACCGGTATTGAGCTTTTGAACCTGTAGACCTTTGTTCCACAGAGGACAGATGCTGATGCTTACCATCACCTGTACGCAAGTCCCCACACTCTGTGGCCCTGGTCTATTCCCAAGAAACACTGTGTCTCTTCCAAACACCTGGTTGAATGTCTGGCACTTATGCAGAGAATCCATATGTGCTGGGCAAATGAAAAATTACTGTGTTTAAACCAGAGTTTCCCATTCTCGACACAATGGACTCTTTGGGCTGGATCAGTCTTTGTTGTGGGGTCTGTCCTGTGCCCTCCAAGACATTCTGTAGCATCCCTGATCTCTACCCTTTAAATGCCAGGGGCATTCCCCTGTCTCCCAAGTTATGACAACCACATGCCAAATGGCCCCCAGGTGAGAACAATGGGTTTCAACCCACGTCCATCTATGTTATTTTTGTTTCTTTTACTGCAATATACTTTTGGAATTTTGAAACTTCCCAATGGCACATTCTCCTTACAGAGAATTTAGGGGGGGAAAAAAAAGCTGTCTATAAGAGCCAGGGTTAACATTTAGGTAGTATCCTTCGAGCCATTTTTTTCTGTGCACATATTAAAATATCACTTTTTTACCAAAGTAGTCATGTATATAGAATGGACACAAACCTTAAGTAATGTAAATTCAAATTTCCAGTGGCAAAACCTCACAATACACACACAGCAGTGTGTTGGGTGTGACCTGGGCAGAGGTGGCTGTGCCAGCAGACCAGGAAATGCTGCTCCTAGCACCACCATCCCTATTTTGGATGCATGCTGAGAGTCTGGACATATTCCAGTTCGCCAAGGACACTATCTTGGGGGTTTCATTTCTTTGGGACAGAGATGTGATGAATTACCAGATGTGTGTCTTCTCAAACGTTGTTTCACCCTGGATGTACTTTGTCTGTAGAACACGGATGGCCACAGCCATCTCATAGCTCCTCAAAGAGACCCCAGAGAAACAAAGATAAGTGAGATGCCACCAGTCAAAGTGCTTCCAAAGGATAGCATGCTGTGAAACAGCCCAGAGGAGGCTACTCATGGCTTTGCCTCAGACACTCTTGCTGGAGTTCACGAGGTGACCTTATCTCCCCCGCTTCCCTCCCCCACCCCGTGTGCTCCAGCTGCCCCACGGATGAAACTGTCCTTGTGCATGAGAACGGGAAAGACCACAGGGCAACCTTCCAATTCAATGCCTTCCGGTTCCAGAACATCCCCAAACTATCTAAGGTGTGGTTACACTGCGAGACGTTCATCTGTGACAGTGAGAAGCTCTCCTGCCCCGTGGTGAGCCACCCTTGCCCGGAACGCGAGTGTTACCTGAGCCTGGGGTGGGGGAGGGGGGCGGGCGCAGGGGGAGGAGTATTTGAGAAGCTGTATGTTTTTTAGCTGGGAAATTATCACTAGACCCTGTAGGTGTGTGCTGAGGACATTCTGGAGGAAAGGATGCTGAGGGTGGGAGCAGATGTCCCAGATGGTTCTGCCCCGCCACCAACAAGCTACATGGTCTGGCCCATGTCACTTAACCCCTGAGCCTGCTTTTCCCATCTTTAAAGATAGATGATGAGTAATGGTGGCCCTTCTCTTCAGAGAGCAGTGTTAGGGAAAATGAAAGCAATAATAGACATGGAAATGCTTTGGCAAAGTTAAAAGGATAAGGAAATTCAAAATCCAGGTGATAGCAGTAAGCTCTGGGTGGAAGGCAAAGGTACTTTTAGCTCTTGACTCACCAGCCTGAGGGTCCATCTCTAGGACCTGTGATGGACCAGAGAGATGCTGTAGGAATTCCCCCGTGAGATCATAGTTGTTCTGATCACCTGAGAGAAAGGGCCCAGCTTCCCAGACATGCTTGGTGCAGCTCATGCAGGGAGGTCAGGGTCCCTTCTGCTTCTCCCCCAAGAAGTTGCTGCAAGATCAAACAGCATGCAGAGTGAATTCAGGTGGGAGACAATTTTCCATTGGGACCTGGTGTGAACCTGGGCCTTAGAGCAGTGGTTCCAAAGTGCCGTCCATGCAGCCTCAGCATCACTTGGGAACTTGTTAGGTGAGGATGCAAATTCTCAGGCCCCTACCCCAGATCCACCTGATTCAGACACTCTAGGTGGGCCCAGCCATTTGTGCTTTAGCAAGCTCTTCAGGTAATTCTGAGGCATGCTCCAGTTTGAAAACCACTGCCTTAAAGACCTCAAAGCGCTAAATTCCAAACTGTTACCTCCTCCAGTCTGTTTGGACCAGAGACTTTGGTGAGGAGGGACACAGTGTTTCTGAAGAGGGTACCTGCTTACCTGTAGTAACCAACAGAAATAAGATGATAATTTCTATTTCTATTGATCCCTGTTTGGCCAGACAGTAGTCACTTATGCACAAACAGATAAAGGGAAGGCAGTGGAGAAACATTTAACTGTTCCTGGAAGGATCATCCTGGAAGGATCAGTGGTATTACCTTTAAAAAACGAAAATGAACCGGGACACATTTTGCAGGTGTCCACATCTCAAACCACTCTGACAAGAGTAACTGTGGACAAAAGTCTTACTTCTCATCAAAAGAAACAGGGTCAGTTCCCTCCCACACGCTATGTGGATTTGTTCTAGGTTGAAGAGTTCATGATGGAAAGATTTCTTCCTTTTTGTCAAGTCAGAGAAGGGATGAGATACATCTCTCACTTGGTTATAAAAGTATAAGGGAACTAGTATCTGAGGTCTGGGGGATTTTGACTCCATCAAGTTTGACTTCTGAAAAAAAATCTCTTTTCTCTCCTGTGTCTCTGATCCCACCTCCGCCCTCCCCTCCTCTCCCCTGGCTTCTGCTGGGTCTCCAGACTTGTGACAAGCGGGAACGCCTCCTCCGGGACCAGACTGGGGGCGTCCTGGTGGTGGAGCTCTCCCTCCGTAGTAAGCTTCTCTGTTTTCCAAACGGTTGCCTTCCTGTCGGGCTATGTCCACAGGCACGGCCAGTTTGAGCATTTTCACTGAATTGCCAAACCAGTTGTGCCTGTAGACACAACCTTTACCCGCAACGTGTCTCCCACCTGGGGATGGTGGGGAAGTTTGTTAATTACCCTAAAAGTTGGGCCTGTGGCTGCAATTCCAATGCCCCGCAGGGACTAGGAAGTGCTGAACTTCCAGACATGGTGTGTAGGCAATAATAGAAAACGAAGCTACTAGGGCATCCAGGGAGAAGGCGATGGCACCCCCACTCCAGTACTCTTGCCTGGAAAATCCCATGGACAGAGGAGCCTGGTAGGCTGCAGTCCATGGGGTTGCAAAGTAGGACACGACTGAGCGACTTCACTTTCACTTTTCACTTTTATGCATTAGAGAAGGAAATGGCAACTCACTCCAGTGTTCTTGCCTGGAGAATCCCAGGGACGGGGGAGCCTGGTGGCCTGCCATCTATGGAGTCACACAGAGTCGGACACAACTGAAGCAACTTAGCAGCAGCAGCAGCAGGGCATCCAGGGCAATTCAACAAACCAGTAAAGGAGTGAGCTTGGCCTGGGTTGGTGCTGGGGTTTCAGAAATAAAGGAGCCCCATATGGGTCTCATCTTCTAGAATGTACCATCCAGCAAAGAGAAAGAGATGCTAAATGCTAAGGGAAAGGGAGATGACTGTTCATCGTGGTGGGGGAGGCAGGGTCTCTGGGAATGGACAGGTGGGCAACTCAACCTAGTCAGGCTTAAGGAAGACCTCTGTGGGTTGTCTTGAAGTCAGGCCCTCAAGGGGGCTGTGACATCAAGGATGGGCAAGCCTGTGGCAAGGCTGGAGTCAACAAACTCTGGCCAGGAACCCAAACCCAGTCACTGCCTGATTTTGTATGATCTGCAAGCTAAGAATGGTTTTTCCTTTTTATGTGGTTGAAAAAACAAAACAGTATTTCATAACACTCAAAAATTATATGAAATTCAAATTTCAGTGTTTCTACGGAAAGTTTTATTGGAACATGGCCACACTGGTTCATTTAGGGATTGTTGCCACGTGCTTTCAACCACCTCAAGTGGTTGCAATAGCAACCATGTGGTCTGTAAAACAGAAAATATTTATTATCATCTGCCCTTTCCAGAAAATTTACCAAGCCCTGCTATAGAGAGCTGAGAAGAGAATGGTGAGGCCTTGTCAAGCCTGCTAGAAATTTTGTCCTAAAGGCAATGGGAAGTCGGTTGGTTTAATCAGGGGAAAATCAGTGAGGTTTGTGTTTTAAGAACACAGCTGCTCCCTCTGTGATATTTTCTTAAAGCTTCTGCATTTTCTCTTTACTCACTACAGGCAGGGGATCCTCTGGTCTCTATAGCTTCTCAGGTAAGGAAAAGAGCTCCATGCAATGTTTTAACAGGCAGATGTGTGTTTTAAAGGGGCTTCCCAGGTGGTGCTGGTGGTAGAGAACCCATCTGCCAATGCAGGGTTCGATCCCCGGGTCAGAAAGATTCCCTGGAGGAGGGCATGGCAATCCACTCCAGTAACCTTGCCTGGGCAGAGGAGCCTGGCAGGCAATAGTCTATAGAGTTGCAAAGAGTCAGACTTGACAAAGTGACTTAGCATGCGCATGTGTTTTTTAAATTAATTTATTTTTTATTGAAGGATAATTGCTTTACAGAATTTTGCTGTTTTCTGTCAAACCTCAGCATGAATCAGCCATAGCTGTACATATATCCCCTCCCTTTTGAACCTCCCTCCCATCTCCCTCCCCATCCCGCCCCTCTAGGTTGATAGAGACCCTGTTTGAATTTCCTGTCCCATACAGCAAATTCCTCTTGTGTTTTAAAAGAAGCTTACCTTTGATCCCTTAAGAGTGAACACGTATACTTAAAAGCACATCTGAATGATGTGGAGGGGACTGGAGGTAGAGGTCTCTCTCCAACCAGCCCCTGAGCTCGGAAGGGAGGGAGGAGCTGGGGGCAAGCTGGATGAAGCCGAACAGGACCCCTACCCGCAGCCTCACCAAGTCTGAGCACAGACATCACCAGGTGGCTTCCTGGGGGTTTCTGCACTTGGAGAGCTTGAGTTTTCAATGATCTGTTCATTCAACAAATATTTCTAGTCCCTTCTGTGACCCTCCCGTAATGAACTGAGTGACCTTGAGCCATGACCTCAGCCGTGCATCCCCCAGTTTCCTCTCTGAAGCTGGGTTAATAATTGCCCGTCTCATACACAGAAGTTGTTGTGTGGATTAACTATTACAGCCAAGAGCCCTAAACAATGCTCAGCATGCAGCAAACATCCAGTAAATATCAACCATAATCACTGACTCTACCAGGCACTCTTCTAGGCGGTGTGACTATCACAGTGAACAAAGCAAGCAGGGCTCCTGCCCTTCCCGATATGTGTGAAGTGGGGTGGGTGGAAGCTGAATAGGGATTTAGACAGCAGCCCAAGAAGCCTCTTAGAGGAAGAAGGTCTCATCAAATGATGAGAAGGAGGTAGCTATGCAAGAAGATGGGCAAGACAGTTCTGTTTATTCATAAACTCACAGATGTAGGCTTTGCTCTCATAATTTCAGGAAATCGTTCGAATCACGGATTCTCATTCTTAAAGGAAGTTCTACAGCTAACGCCATACAGTGAAAAGGACCATCACTATATTATTTAAATTCAGGTTCCCATTTGTCAGAGTTCCATATCCTGAGCTTATCTGTTGGGTTCTTTGCACTGATGAAGGTGAGCTATGGAAACCCTGGAGGATGAAACAATCTGACTATGTATACAACGCGCAGAGTTTCACAAAAACCCGCTCAGCACCCTTGAGTGGACCCTTTGATGTTGACTCTCTTGCTGAGTTCTCCTTGCTCCTTGTCGAACTGTTTCTCTCTCCTTTCCTGTCTGGTCCACAGATGTGCTCTCTCACCTCATCGTGATGCTGGGGGTTTGCGCTGTGTTATAAGGGAAAGCTGGGCAGGCAGATGCAGCTCCTCCGCCAAGACCACCTCCTCTGTCAATGACAAACCACATTTATTGCACTGCCAAAAGAACAAACAGAAGACCATATCGTTGGGGAGCAGAGAATAGCGCTTGGCCAAATATGTGTTCCAGTGATCTTTGTGAATTTCAGTGATCGTTTTTCTTTGGTGCCCCACTTCCTCCTGTGACTTCCTGTGGCTCTTAAGTTCTGCCATCTCTCCCCTGCAGCTGGCGGGGAAGTCTCTTTTCCCCAGATGCAAGTCGGGGCTGCAGTGGACTCCTTTGAAAGTTATTCTGATTTGAAGAGTAGCAACCAAGCACAGCTGAACATTTTGAGGAGATGGTAAAGAATAAGTGCAAAGTCAGCACTGGGGACAGAACGCACAGGAGCAGCCAAGTCTGCCGAAGGGGCCTTTGTCACCAAGGCTGTGCAATTCCTATCTAAGGACCAGGGTTGAGCCACTGGGCAGGGGTTCTAATCTTTCAAGTGATGATGTGGAAATCAGAGCAGAAACATTTATTTTGCTCCAAACTGAACAGTATGAAGGAAATGATTCTTGAGAAATCCCCTTGAGTGCTAACCTAATTTTTTTCCTATAAAGTTTTAAGATATGTATAGACATTACGTAGGTAGACACTCACTATGTGTATAGCTGATATAGACTTCTAAGATGAGAAGAAAATGACAAATTGAATAGGACTCGAGCTGCAAAAGGGATAAAACATTAGCATTAGTTTCCCATGTTAATACAGCATTGCCTAAACGAAACTGCTGCTTGCAACATGCCTCAGAGGGACTACCGTGACAGGTTCTCTGCAGCTTGGCAATCTCATCCTACTGTGCTTTCTGATGCCCATGGCTCTCACTATTTTTATTCACTCTGCTAAGACATCTTGATTCAGAGAATGGCCTGACCTCATTTAGCCTTGACTGCGACATTCAAGCCCCATACCTGTTTTTATCTCACTAACCTGTATCGTTCACATGGAACCAACAAAACATCAAAACATAAATGCAAAGAAAATGAAAACAAATGGCCAGTGAAACCATGCGGTGGCTGATGCTGAGGGCACTGCCACTCCAGTGACCCAGAAAACGCCGAGAGGAATGACTTACACAGTCAAAGAGAAACTGAAAGCAGTTGTCCTGGTAGAGAATCGGCAGATCCCAGAAAATATACTGAGGACCCCAGTTTGAGGCTAGCAGCTGGGGTGTCATTGGAAAAGCCTGAGCTTTAAAATCTGTTCTTTGTCTTGTATAGATTTGGGCTTATTGTTGGAACACATGTCAGCTTGTATCTCTGCATTTAATGTATTTGAGAAGTTTTAAGATCTGTAGTTTGATGGTGCTTTTAAATGGTGTTAATGAACTCAAAAATTAAGCTAATTCTAAAATCTCTGGAGGCACAGAGTGCGTGTTTAGCAATAGGTTACATTAAAATAAGTCGATGTAGTCAAACTGGTCTCAAAGCTGGTACTCCAACCATTTGCGATCTCTTCTTCCTATAAATACAGAATTTTTGTGGCTAGCCTTTACTTCAAAAGGACAGAAGATATATTTTATCAGTTCTAATCAAAAACTCTTTGATAGCATACTCACAGCCATAATCACAAATCCTTGGCTGTCAGAGTAAAACAATGTTGTGGTAGTTTTGCTTTGTTTTATCATAATGTTTAATGATCTTGTATCTCTCTGTGGTGCTACAGAATTTAAAAAATGTCTTAAAGTAAATAAACAATGACTATAGCTTACAGTGTTAATATATCATGTTGATAGCCAATTCTTCAATCCACTCAGGGGTTTCTACAATTAGAACTTCTTAGATTCACATATATTCCACTGGTATTCAATCATTTTATCCCACATTTGCATTCTGAAAATTCCCATATCGGGTTTCTGTGTAAAGAGGTGCAGCCATTTCACGTGATAAGTGTTTGGAGGAAAAGTTTTTGTGGCCTACACTGTCTCTGAGGCCATCATGTTTCAGTAGAAACTGCACATGTTTAGACTTGAAGTTAACTAACAGGTTTATGATATTTGGTTGTATGCTTCATGTCTTACAAATTCTCTATCACTAAGAGAAAGCTACTCTCCAAACATTCTGTCTTGCAAATTCCCACTAGTGCTGAAGAAAAAATAGACATTGAGAGGAGGAGGGAATAATAATTTCCCCTTTAGGCATCCTTGGTTGATATAGAAGCAACCTGGATACAGATTTTAGGAAATTGCTCTTATCGAAATTCCTGGTTATGAGTCCTAAAGACATCTCTCTCTCTTAACTTGAGTAATTCAAAGGATATACATAGAGAGAGACATGGACATATACACATACATATATATCCTGAGTGTACACATGCACGGAAATCTCTACCTATCGGCCGACTGATAGATACAGCTTTACCTATAGCTATCGAGAGAGATATAGAGAGATGTATGTATATACTCAGCATATGTGTATATATGAGTGTGTGTGTGCATGTGTATGTATATATGTGAATGTGTGTGAATATGTATATGTAGGCACGTGTGTGTGTGTGTGTGTGTGTGTGTGTATTCTCCAGGCATGTGTGTGATCGGATGCCAAAAGTTTCTGTCATAATGTTTGATGAAAAGGCAGAAGTAACAAAGTCTTTACTATGTGAACATAACTGTGTAAGCTTGTGGGCTAGGGCTGGAAGGGAACAAACACCCCCACTAGATACAAATACAAAGACTGGACAATAATAGTCGATTATCACATCCCACCCCATCCCTACATCTGTGTACCATTTCCTAATTGTCTTTCAGTGCACGAACATTGGGTTTCTCAGTTACTTCCGCTCTTTTGCACATACCTCTGTTAGTCCTTAATTGCATTACTTGTATGCTTCCTCTCTCCCAGTAAACTGAGAGCTGAAGATCGTGGAAAGCTTCATATTTTCTTGTGTCTCCCACTGTGGTACCTGGCACAGAGTAAACACTCAATAAATGCTCTTTGAATTAATGAAATGTTCATAAGGATGGATAGATACATGGGTAGGGAAATAGATGGATATGTGGATGGATGGATGGATGGATGGATGGATGGATGGATGGATGGGAACTGGCCAGTCTCTCTGGAAGACCCCAGAGCAGAAGCTGCCTTATTTGCTTTCATGATGGGATAAAGGGGAGCGCTCAGAAGCCCTGATCCCAAACAAGGGAAGAAGGTTTCAGGCATGAGGAGCAACTTTCGGCCCATGGTCTCCATGCCGAGGTAGCTCCATGCTTCCCGTATATAAATGTCTCTTCCTCTCTCCTTCTAAGCATCAGTCATGAGCTTTCAATCCTTGATGCTGAAGGGCTTTGGAGAGGAGCAGAGCCCACCACAGTGAAAATGGAATTGTGGCATCTGTGAAGGTCCTAGAATTCAACTGCTCACCTCAGGGCAGAGGAGTTCTGCTAATGGGAACGCTCAGGCACTCAGTGGAGCTGGGTTACTGTTTGCAAAGCTCTTCCCTCGGTGCCTAGATAGTGTCCCTCTTCCTGAGGAAAGGCAGGAATTCCACCAAACTTTTGTCAAATTTGGTATCAAATGCTCCCATCCAAGCAAAAAGCCTTACACAGAGCTCAGAAATATCTCCACAAAGGCCACTCTGAGGTCAAGCGAAAAAGAAAATATTCCTCTTTGGTTTTCACATCTTTAGTCCTGGAAATTCAATAGAAAAAGACTCAAAGAGGACATATTATTCAAGTTGCTCTGCCATTTTCAGTGGCAGCCACATGCAAGGAGTTTCACGGAATTAAAAAAAAAATACTGTAAATGCATCAGTGGTTCACTAGATCTATAGCAAAACCCACAAAACCAACATGGGACCCCATTCTTTTTGTAAAGGGGGAATTACTCATGGCAGAATCGATGGGTTCACCTTTTCTCCTGGAGATTGAAAAATTAAATACTTCATAAATGAATTTTAAAAATCCTACTTAAAATTCAAGCCTCAATTCTGTCCTTTGCTCAGTGGATAGGAAAGAAATTCAGCAATAAATTGAGAACAGGATATTATGCATTTGGAAGGCACAGTGCTTACAGGAAGTGAAGCCAGGCCTTCCAGCCAGCGTGTAGGGGATCTGCCTGCCTGGGGTGGCCTAATTCTGCTGGATTTCAGTGACTCACACCTCAGATAGAGCTTCAGCCTACAAAACATTCCTGAGATGCCTTCAGCTGTGGGCTTAAAAGTCTCTGCATTCTGATTAGCTGATAAGGATAATAAACATTAGAGATTAGGAAGCAGGCACTTTGCAAAGGGAGGCAGGCCCCTGGCCCCAGGCTTCATTCTCCAGCTTTCTCCTTCCCCAGAATGAAGTTGGATTCACTGCCAATTTGCAAGCTAATGGGCTGGAAACTTCTGGCAGGGAGGCAGGCTCACTGGCAGGTCTGGGAGCAGCACCCCTGGTCCCCCAGGAAATGAGTTCACTGTATCCAGTTCATCAAACTCTAGGTTTGCTCCAGGCCACAGGAATCCATATTAAAAAGCAGAGACATTACTTTGCCAACAAAGGTCCGTCTAGTCAAAGCTATGGTTTTTCCAGTGGTCATGTATGGATGTGAGAGTTGGACTGTGAAGAAGGCTGAGTGCTGAAGAATCGATGCTTTTGAACTGGGGTGTTGGAGAAGACTCTTGAGAGTCCCTTGGACTGCAAGGAGATCCAACCAGTCCATCCTAAAGGAAATCAGTCCTGGGTATTCACTGGAAGGACTGATGTTGAAGCTGAGACTCCAATACTTTGGCCACCTCATGCGAAGAGCTGACTCATTGGCAAAAACCCTGATGCTGGGAAAGAACGAAGGCAGGAAGAGAGAGGGGACAGAGGATGAGACGGTTGGGTGGCATCACCGACTCAATGGACATGTGTTTGAGTAAGCTCCAGGAGTTGGCGATGCACAGGGAGGCCTGGCGTCCTGCAGTCCACAGGGTCACAGAGTTGAACACGACTGAACCACTAAACTTAACTAACTGAACAGGGCGCCAGGGTTCGCTGAGGCCAGCTAGATGGCGCCCCCTAGTGGCATACTGACTCCAACACCCTGGAACCATAGGTGTGTGCTCAGCGGATCAGTCATGTCTGACTCTGCGACCCGATGGACTGTAGCCCACCAGGCTCCTCTGTTCATGGGATTCTCCAGGCAAGAATACTGGAGTGGGTTGCCATATCCTTCTCCAGGAGATCTTCCCTACCCAGGGATCGAACCTGCATCTCCTGCATCGGTAGGTAGGTTCTTAACTACTGGGCCATCTGAACCACAACCCCTAAACGGGATATTTAAGGCACCCCCACAGACTTTCCTGGGACCCCACAAACATCTCTGAAGAAAATACTCACCTCAGAAGATCCCTGGGACTTCAGCTTCTTTCTCAGCAAATTCGGGGAGTGGAATAGTGAAGTCTTCTCTGCCCTTCAACCAGAACGTGATTTGTTCTCCTTTGCCCTGTGGGAAGGCAAGGAGAGCTGGGGAATCTCAGAGCAGGAGAGGCTGTCTGTCAAGTGTGGTCTCTCTGCAGACAATTCAGGTCATCCTTGCTGGCTTCCTGAGAATCATGTCTGTAGCCCAAACTGCAACCAGGCAGGAGCTGCCTCGGTAAGGAAGACGCTTCATCACCGATGAAATCGTGATCGTGTCCTTGGACTAGGCTGAGAAGCCCAAATGGACGCTGAGCAAGTGGCCTGGGGGTGAGGGCCAGTGGAGTCTCAGTCTACTGCAAAGAAAATTTTTTAAAGTAATAATAAAATCTGTTGAGCTCTTACCGTGAGTAGGCCACCAGGGGAAACACCTCACATCCAGGCTCACAACACTCACAGCCACCTTGTGAGGGCAGTCTTATCACTGTTCCCATTTGACAGATGATAAAACCAAGCCCCCAGATCAGACAGCTAGGAACTAGTGGGAACAGGATTCATAGCCAGGCCTACACTTCTGCCATCTAAAAAAGCTTCCTCTTCCCTGACATTAGATGACGCCAGAGCCAGGCTTAGTAAACTGAGGAGCTGAAGGTACCCCTCCTCCCTCCCCTTCACTTCTTTCCCTGGACCCTGACACTCACTCAAGCTCCCAAAGTCCCAGTAACCACTCACCACCCCCACTGTGAACATCTCCAAGCGGTGAGAAGTAACACCAGCCCCAGAAAGGCAAGGTTTATCAAAAGATGAGGCTGTTTCATGGTACATTTCAGTGATGGACTGGGAGCCAGCATGGAAAGAAGGCCGAGGGAAAGGGAAGAGATACTGAAATGTGTAGAGATGAGATGAGGCCCAAGTGCCCCCAGACCATTGGGCTTCCATCACCTCCACCTGGGCACTCTAGACTCAGGAGAAGGGAAAAAGGAGAGTGTGGGCATGATTATTCCTGGGTTGCATTTGCTGTTGCTTCATGTGGGAGACTAACTTCATTCTGGGGTGTTCAAGCAGAAGCCAGGAGACCAGGGCAGCAAAGAGGAAGGAGGCGTCGCACAAGAGGTTAGTCTAGGTGGGAGCCAAGGTCACAGATTCCATGCTTGACCATCGAGGCAACCATACAGCCCTCTCTGGAGGGAGGCAACTGGCGATCAAGAGCGCTCTATGTGGACCTCAGTGATCTCCACGAACCAGGGCATGGAGACTCACTCATTCCATCAAGTTCCTTGACATCTCCTTCCGGGACCCAAGTGGGGACAGGCGTTCCCAGTGGCCCTGCTCTTACCTTGACTGGAATGGTGCCTCTCTTTTGCAGATCATACCCTCCCGATGCCAGCAGGATGCCTGCAGTGCTCTGAGAGACCTGGATCCAGACAACTGCCAGAGACCACTTACAGTCTAGTCATCACCATTGTTGTGAGTTTCCCATGGATGTCAAAAGTATGGCAAAGGCTGAGGGAACACCTCACACTTGGCTCAGATTCTGGGACCTCCAGTACCTCTCATTAAGCGAATCACAGACAACACCTACCACATTTGGGATACATGGCCTGGGGCCTCTAATCATACAGGCAGTTCTCACATGCTGCTGGGTGTTGCTCAGGGTTTAATAGGTTCAGTTTA
Source organism: Nanger dama (assembly GCA_917880005.1). Taxonomy (NCBI): domain Eukaryota; kingdom Metazoa; phylum Chordata; class Mammalia; order Artiodactyla; family Bovidae; genus Nanger; species Nanger dama. The sequence continues at coordinate 16,844,510 of CAKJTW010000026.1, forward strand.
AAAATAAGATAGAACTGACTCCATATGCAAGTTGGTGTTCCTGACGGATGGAGGTCAGCTGGGCCCCTCGGGTTCCCTGGGATGGTACCAGAACTGAGATATACCACTGAAAAGTGGTATATCCTTTGTAACTTGAACTGCAACCAGTCAGGCTTGGAGCCTACATCAGCACTTCCAATTTCATATTTTATCCTTGAACTCTTAACTTATAAGCAAGGACAGTGGTTTAAATCTGGATTTGGAAACTCAATTGAAAAACTTAGACAACAAAGTAATCAGAGGGGAGAAGATTGTGTGTGTGTGTGTCTTATGTGCTGTGAAAGATTTACAAATTCAGAAGAATGTTAATCTAAATTTTTTAATATCTAAATCACTGAATAATTAGTTTTCCAGTTGATAAGTGTCTCAGTCAATAAATGGCATATATATGTCTAGCAATAATCAGTGCAATAAAACTACTCTGAAACAAAAGAACTTGCTGTTCCCCAGAGTTCCTGGCCATAGACTTCTTTGGTATCACCAAAACTATACATCAAGTTTGGCACATTGCTACTGACAGGCCAAATTCTGCCTACCACCTGTGTTTGCAAATAGTTTTATTGGAACATAAACACACCCAGCATTTACAGGTTGCAAACTGCTGCTTCCGCATAGCAACAACGGTTACGTAGTTGCAACAGAGATTACAGCCTGCAAAGCCTAAGATACTTACTCTCTGGTCCTGCTCAGAAAGTTTGCCAACTCCTACTCCTTATTTAAATGATCTTACCCTACCTGTACCTGACTGTTTAGGATGGAAAGTCTTAGAAGGAACTGGCACGTGTGTTTACAGGGCCCCATCAAGAGCTCAGTGCAAAGGCTTATCTACAAAGCTTGCAACCAGTGTTGTCTAAAATGGATAATGATCTTATCCTTCAGATGGAAAAGAGTAGACAAAATGCAAATGGTCTTCTATAAATACTCTCTGGTTAAAGATCGGGGACCAGAGGGACAGCGAGCTTGTGTTTGCAAAGTTCTATAAACAATACCCACCAAATTGCTGCTTTCCATTCTGGATGCCATGTTCATGGTGTCTCCAAACAGGCAGTATCTGGGCATGATGATTCCCACCACGCCAGCCACCACGGGACCTGCAAAGCCAAGGACAGAGGTCAGCCAGCAGTCTCCCCAGGGTCAACTCCACAATGCACATCCAGTCAACAAATGTTTGTCAAGTACTCTCCTGGGGCAAAGTTTGGCAACAGATTTCAAGGTTTACAAGGAGGCAAACTACGGAATTCACAGACTCTGAGCGGAAAGCAGCATAATCAGTTGTTATGGGTTGAATGTCTGTGTGCCCCCGCTCACATTCACATGTTGAATCTCTAAACTCAATACAATGGTATCAGGAAGTGGGGCCTTTAGGTGGTAATCAGAGGAGGTCAGGAGTGTAGGGCTCTTTTGACGGGATTAGTGCCCTTGTCAGAAGAGGAATTGGGCTTCCCAGGTGGCACAAGTAGTGCCAATGGAGGAGACATGAGACGTAGTTTCCATCCCTAGGTCTGGAAGATCCCTTGGAGGAAGGCATGGCAACCCACTCCAGTATTCTTGCCTGGAGAATCCCAGGGACTGAGGAGCCTGGTGGGCTATAGTCCACGGGGTCACAAAGAGTCAGACATGACTGAAATGACTTAGCCCTGAAATGAACAGGAAGGGACACCAGAGTTCTCTCTCTTTTTTCCACATGAGGACGCAGCCAGAAGGCACTCTACACGCTTGAATAGGTAGAACCCACCGCGGTAGAATCCTTGAGCTTACACTTTCCAGCCCCCAGAACTGTCAGAAATGTGTGTAGTTTAAGCCACCCAGTCTATGTATGGCATTTTAACAACCAGGCTGACTAAGACATAAATCAATGATGATGTTATTCACGCACTGGCGATGTACACAAAGCATCAGCGGCGCTAACATAGGAGTGGTTAATTCTGGTTAGGAGTCAGGGTCTATTTCAGTTAAGCTGTGGAGGAGAGGGAGGAAAAGGTCTGGCTACCATAATTTGCAGGGTCCAGTCTCAAATGACAATAAGGGATCTTCCATTCAAAAATTATCAAGAATTTCAAGACAGTGACAGAATAGCATTTAATCAAGTGCAGATCATCTATTCCCAAGTCACAGGCCACGAGTTTGATAATTTGATGGTGAGGCACAGATGCAAAGCACCCCAAAGTAACAGTTCTGGTTTGGTGACTCCTCCTTTTTTGGGCTAAACACCTTGGAACCTTCGTATGTCCTCGTTGTTACCAAGCAATCTGGCTAAGTAGAAACACACAAGCAAAGATGATTCAATCTTTTCTTCCCCCTAAGGATTTTACCATTTGGTTTCGGGGCTTCTGAAAGTCTCAGGCCTAGGGTGTGGATTTAGAACTATCTGTTGCTGTGTCTGGGCCACAAGGCCACCTGCCCTTCGTGCCGTCTACCTGTGTGGAGGCCAGTCCAGAGCTTCAGCTTCTCCTTGGGCACGTGCCCAATCTGAAAGTGGATGGTGGCACCGAGGAAGTGCAAGGACATCATGGCAATCTCGTCAGCGTGTTGGATTCCAGTGCGGATGGGAAGTCCGCTAGCCACCACGTATGCATCTCCAATGGTTTCAACCTGGAAACAAAGGAAGAAACGGCTTTGCGTTCTTCCCAAGGGAGGCTGGGAGTGAGGGGATGAGTGCAAGTCAAGGCCCCTCGCTACTGATCCTGCTTTGGGCCCCATCCTTGGAAGGGCCGCACTCCATGACCTCCACCCCGTCCAAGTCCTAGCATTTCCTCAAGGTCCCACCCTTGTCCCGTTTCCTCCACAAACCCTTCCTTCCCCAACCCTCTTCCCCAGTCATGGCTCTCCCTTCTGAAATCTGAGGCTGCCCGTGACCATATTCTCCCAACCCAAGTTCAAAACTAGTTAGGCAGACAGCAATACACTGATGAGGCAAACCTTGAAAGATCACCTGGATCCATCAAGGGCAGTCCATCTTATCCAACCTGGAATATCTTCTCTCCACATAAGGGCTCTTAGGTACCATTATGCATACATTTACACTATACACAATATATAAATGTAGGCATCTGTCTTCTTTTTCCCTAATCCTCCTAATAAAATCATCTTTCAGATCCTTCATTCACAAGAGATAATAAATGACAAGCATAAATATAAAGTTACAGCTCCTTTCAGATCCATCTGCATTTCAGCAGATTCCAACGATGATGGTAAAGGTGAAATTTCAGGCCTTAGCCAGGCAGTAAGAACACATCTGCCTCCCGGTGACACTGAAATTACTCCAAATCAACAAGCACACAAGTCAAACTGCTTCTAGGCTACCTCACCCCACCTTGGGCACATCCTTTAGAAATACAAACTGATCTGAGCATTAGTTCACGCAAAGCTTAGCTGAGAAGAAAACACTAAAAGGCAATCCCAGAGGAGGATCTTCTAAGCGGAGCGGCTTCTGCTTTTTGGGTGAATATGATCTGCTCTTTGTGACTGTCTGTACTATCTTTCTATCCACTCTTGAACTGGGGGCTACATTGTTGGGGAACTTTGGGGGAATACCACTGAGGATGTATTGCCAGAAGACAGGATTACGTCGCCCCTTCCTGATACAGGACCATAGGCAGAGAGCCCTGCAATCAGAGGTCAGAGCTGATGAGCTTGTGGCTGCCCACCTGGTGTGTGCGAACATGGGCATCCTGGAGTCATCATCTGGCCCCACCAGAAAACATGAAGTCAAACTCTCAGCTTTTGTTCTCTTCCCCTGCAAAACTCATCTTTCATTCTAGGTGACCTTGTTCATACATCTCCAGAGTAAAAGTACTAGTCAGGTAGTTGCTATCTGACCTTTAGTCATGAGTCTGATAATCTAAGCTTGAATTGCTAAAGATCACAGTAATAGAAGTGAGACACACCGGATTCAAAGACAATCTTTAAAGGAGAGTAAATGTGAGCCTCTCTGAATATGAAAAAGAAATATTCAGGAGGGAACTGGAGGAATTAGCCAGTAGAAGGTCAATGCCTGTTTTAGAAATGTGTTTACTGTGAGATAAAATAATGGAAGGAAACAGAGGGAACAGCTGATGATTCTTGACAAGCACCTACATCTGTGATGAATCAAGCCCTTTTCCAAGAAAACAAACAGGAATCAAATATTGAGTTTCTGCCATGAATTGAGATAGACTGCCAGCCTAAAATAGAGCCTTCTTCCTGACTGATGTCTTGGGCTGAATTCATCTTCATTCTTGCCCAGGGGGCCAGCTACAAGGGCCATGTGTGCCCCCACGACCCGGAAACCAGGTGTCTCACCTTATACACGTCATAAGTTTTAACGATATGATCAAATAAACTGTACGGATCATTAAGGAGCTTCACATCTTGCAGGGGGGAGCTGAGAGAGCAGAGTTTTGTGAATCCAGCAATGTCAGAGAAAAAGATTGTCACGGACTCAACATGCTCTGGTTCCACGAACCTTCCTGCTACAAGCTGTTCTCCAGTGAAGCTGAAAACAGAGAATACGGACGTTTTTTAATAGTATCTCATTCATATTGTCTCCTACACATCCCTACAAAGTCTCCCTGGTAGATCTTTTTTGCTTCACTGCATTAGATTTTTGGTTAACAAGAATCCATCATCTAGAGGGAATTTTCTGACACCCATCTCCCAGCCTGCATTTTCTCTAAAGAGATATTTTAATTGGTAGGTATAAATTCGGGGGAGGGGTGAGGAGCAGGTCACATAAATGCCTTTTCAAAAGATTTTCTCCCTGAGAGAACTGCATTTTCCCCTACTGGTTATAGAGCTGATTAGAAAGACTCAGCCTGCAGATGTGGAAACAATTGTAAACACTCATCAATTCATTAATTAACAATTTTGCTTCTATCAACCAATCTCACATCAACACATTCAAATTGCCAACCCCCTTTCTTTGTCAAGACACACGGAAGGGTACAGGAATTTTAACAGCAGGTGCTCTGTCAAGTGTTCAGAGAGTGCCCAGGTGACAAAAGAGCCAAAAATGAAGAAAGTTTTCAATCTGAAGTTAGTAGCGCGTATTGTGCAAAGTATCTGGACAGACGTATAATATAAATAAATAATCTGATAGTGAAGAACAGGGAAGCCTGGTGTGCTGCAGTCCCTGGCGTCCCAAGCAGTGGGACACGACTCAGCGACTGAACAATAATCTGAATAGACCGAGTGTATCGGACTCATGCGGAGAAGGCAATGGAATCCCACTCCAGTACTCTTGCCTGGAAAATCCCATGGTCGGAGGAGCCTGGTGGGCTGCAGTCCGTGGGGTCGGGAAGGATCGGACACGACTGAGCGACTTCACTTTCACTTTTCACTTTCATGCATTGGAGAAGGAAACGGCAACCCACTCCAGTGCTCTTGCCTGGAGAATCCCAGGGACGGGGGAGCCTGGTGGGCTGCGGTCTATGGGGTCGCACAGAGTCGACACAACTGAAGTGACTTAGCAGCAGCCGCCGCCGCAAGGGACTCATGAAGCCAGAGCGCCATCTAGTGGTATCCTCCTATTGCTGCATCCACCATATTCTATCTCGACCCTGGGATTTCTTTGGAAGGGATGATGCTAAAGCTGAAACTCCAGAACTTTGGCCACCTCGTGCGAAGAGTTGACTCATTGGAAAACACTTTGATGCTGGGAGGGATTGGGGGCAGGAGAAGAAGGGGACGACAGAGGATGAGATGGCTGGATGGCATCACTGACTCGATGGACACGAGTCTGAGTGAACTCCGGGAGTTGGTGATGGACAGGGAGGCCTGGCGTGCTGCGATTCATGGGGTCGCAAAGAGTCGGACACGACTGAGCGACGGAACTGAACTGATTCTGTAATTCCTGTGGATTGGAGGGCATTTGCTTCTGTCTCCCTTTACAAAATGTACCAAATTACACACACAGAGAATGCTTGACCCATTTTAGAAGAGCCTAACAGTCTCTTAAGAAAAGAACAAAGGAAATTGTCTCTCCATGTGGGGCCTCCTTAAATGGCAATGGTGTTGCTTGCTGGTTCTTTTGTCAAGGCCCCCGGAACTTTGGAATACCTGGGGCAGCGTTGTGGACAAAAGCTGATCCATTTTCCTCTTCTCAGCCAGCAGCTGGTTGGTCCTCTCTCCCACCACCTCCTCCAGGCGATTGGCGTACACTTCCAGCTTGCTCACCACACTGTCTAGGTACACTCACGCGGCTTTGAAAGAACCCAGAGTTCTTTGTCCAAGAACTTTAGGGCCACAGTGGAACACAGCATCCAAGTATACATTCCAAGACAGCAGGTCTTGCCCTTAAGCTTTCATCCTCAAGGGCTGCCAATGGGCGGCAGTGACATGCAGTGGCCATAGGCACGTGGCAGGACAGTCGGTCCTGTACCAGCCCTGTGATCTTGAACCGCCCGCTTCTTTCCAGCCTCAGTTTCTTCATCTCAGACATGAGGATAATAATACATACTTCACAGGATCCTTCAGAAAATTCAGGGAGGCAGTGAATACTAGGGCTGTGTCTGCTACCCAGCAGGCACTGAACAAACAGCAGCCTTCGCCGCCCTCCCCACGCCGCTCTTCCCTACACGTTTCACGCCATTGCCACGGGCGTGCGGAAATGTAGGTTTCAGGATGAGCTGGTCTTTTCTCTTCAGATGGCAATACCAGATGTTTTCTTTTCTGGTGACAGATATCAGGGGCATTTCTAGATCCCATAGGCTCTTGTTTTATTTATTTTATTTATTATTATTATTTTGAGGTGCATAGGAATGATTTTATTTTTTTCCATTGCTTTTTTAATTTTACTTTTTAAATATAAATTTATTTATTTTAGGCTCTTGTTTTAGAGGCGTCTTCAGAGTAATCAAATAAATTTTTCCTCTTTCGCATGAGGAGACTGCAGCTTTTATAGGAAATACACTTACCTTAACATTGGCAACCCTATTTTCTAAGTAAAAAGTATTCACTGACCTGAGACCTACTATTTAAAACTATGGAGACTGCAGAACACGGGGCTGTTTTGTTACAAACGCATAGTGGCATGGCCAAATTAGGAGTAGATGCCCGACTCCTACCCAGGCGTCTATCAATTCCAGCTACTTCTCAAAGGCTGTACCTTCAGCGGGTCAAAAGATGTCGCAGTGACCCTCAGGTGAAGCCACTACTGAAAAACTATTCAAGAGGCATGAATAATTAAAGTCAATAACCTACTCTAAGTTTGGTGAATAGTTTTTATCCTACTATCTAGTCCCAATGAATGAGTCATAACTCCCTGGAATGTTGGCTTGAAAAAGATTCTGAGGTCATATCAGAACTCCTTGGGAAGGAGAGTCTTGGTTGATAAGTGAAAGGTCGGGCCAGCCGACATAGACACATGACCACAAAAGACATCAGGCCAACACCGGCAGTTGGCCAATGCCCAAACAAGACCCGAGAGCAGACCAGACTTCCGGGGCCAACCCCTGTATCCTGGCCCAACCAGGTGCCGACACCGAGCCCTTGGACACCAACCACCGCTGTAGCCCGCGTTTTCCCCTATATGGGGAGACCTAGCTGAACGCCAGCCCTAGCTATAAAAACCTCGCCCCACTTTGCATATCTTGCAGACTCCCTTTGTCTCTCTGCTTACGCGCCCCCTGGAGTTCTGCCTGAGAGCGACCGCCCAATAAAGGCTTTCATCAACAGTCCCTGGAGGTGGCTTTTTCTTCCCGCGGCGTTTTCTTACAATAAGTAGTATCTGGGGTGGACAAAGGAGGGCAATTAAAGTCTGATCCATGTTTATGTCATTTATGGAATAAAGGGAAATTCTGCCACTAGACTTCAGCCAGCACGTGGCACAGTGCTTTGTATATGATGGGCACTGAATGAGTATATGATGAAGGAAGAAAAGGAAGGGAGGGAGGGAGGTAGATGAGAGGAGGGAGGAAACGGAGGTAGGGAGGCACACAGAATCAATCATAGTCACAGAGCTTTCAAATTCTGATGGTTAAATAATCAGGAGAAAACCTCTGCTACACACCTAACTCACCCTCCAGACAGGCTTCCTGTAAAATCTTGATGGAACAGAAAGTGGGCCTTTTCTCTGGAGATACATCCCAGCATGCCTTCACCATGACCACCATAATTTCATTTCCCTTCTCCGATAGGGAAGGTCAAAGTGGCTCGGAGGCCGTGGGGTCCTTGATTCGGTGCATCCACCGAATCCATTTGGAGTTTAGGTAGCTCAATGCCTGAACTTTGGGCCACTGAAGACACTTCGCTTTAAACAGAGGTGTTTTCAAATTTACAAATAGAGTTTTTAAGCAAATCAAACAGGTTAAAATTTCAAAGAAATCTGAATATTTACAGGAAATATTAGAATTCTCCTGGAAAATGAGGACTCCTAATGTACAACCTTATTAATCTGATTTTTTTCTAATAAAACTTTTCATGAAATGAAGGATATCTCCCTTTGATCTCAGGAGTATATATGTATTTGGTACTAGAAACACCCTACGTGTGCTCTATGAAATTTGCATTACCGGTAAATTTTTCATAAAATTTATTTTAACAATGAATTGTAACTAGTATGTTCTGCCTCTGTGTCCAACTGTGTAAACCTACTTTCTTTCACTTCCTCATTAGCGTCTACAGACCTTTATTAAACATTCTGGTTGGTAGAGGAAATAATATTTGACAACAATGTACATGTTTTTGTTATAAAAACCCTGTAGGTGTGACAAGATGAATGAATCTTAAATATTTTACTAAGTAGTAAGAAGCCAGTCTGACAAGGCTACGTTCTGTGTGATTCTGTGCATATGATATCCCAGAAAAGGCAAAATTGTAGACAGAAAATAGATCAGAAGCTGCCAGGAATTGGGGGAGGAGACAAAGTTAAATAAAGGGGAAGCACTGGGGATTTTTTTATGGTTGTGAATTACTCTGCAAAAAATTTACGTTGGTGGGTCATGACACTGTGTATTTGCCAAAACCACAGGACTTTACAGCACGAAGAATGAATCTTAAAGAATGCAAGTTTAAAAATATATCAGTTGGGAGACTGGACAACTGCAAGACAGAACACAGACAGAGACCAAAGAATCTGTTTTACAAATGTGTGACATGACCTCACTGAAGGCGGAGGGAGTAAAGCACTGATGTAAAGCAACTTCTAAAATGAGAAGATAGGGACTTTCCCTGGCAAGTCCAGTGGTTAAGATTCTGAGCTTCTGCTGTAGGGGACACGGGTTCAATCCCTGGTTACGGAAGTTCCACATGGCACTGGATACATTTTTTAAAAAAAGAGTTCTCTTAAGGTGGTCCTCGGTGGTCCAATGATTAAGAATCTGCCTCGCAATGTAGGGAATGTTGGTTTGATCCAGGTCGAAAAAGTAAGATCCCACATACCGCAGGGCAACTGAGCACACAGGCTGCAACAAAAGAACCTGCATGACTCAATGAAGATTCTGCATGCCGCAACTAAGACTTAATGCAGCTAAATGAATAAATACTTTAAAAATAAAATAAAATGAGTAGGGATGGTAAGACTAAAGTCAAAAGGAAATATCCATAATCACTATCCTCTAGCTGGTAGAACTGCTTCTCCTGGGGATTCAGGTGAACAACTCTCATACTGCTGTGAACATATACTGGGATTGAACAAATAAGGAAACGGGTGGCAGATGGCAGGAGCCAGGATGCTCACTATTGGGAAAAGGAGGCTATGCGTGAGTGATGGGGAGAGAATAAAATAAACGAACCATGCAATAATGACGCTGGAGATGTCAACATGAACTCACGTTCACCTTAACACAGGTGCAGATGGGGAGGTAATGATATGAATGTGTGTGCACATGTGAGTTAGTATATGCACACATATTATCTCACTCTGTCTACTAAGAGAGGCTAGAAACAAGACCATGCCCATAGCAACCAGCACGTCTAGCATCCAGGTGTTCATTTTCCAATAAAGGAGTCGGGTTTCTTAAAAAATGCAGTTGACTCTAGTACTGAAGCAGGGAAAATCCTAGATGAGGCTAAAGCATCTTATACCACCCGAAACTAAGGAAGCATAAAATCAAACCCTGCAACAAGTGTATCTCAAAGGTATATAGAAGGCAATCGAAATGAAACGGTCAAAGATAAAACAATTTGAGCAACAAAGTAGTATTAGATAACTCAAAATATAATATAACTATATCATATAATAAATGATATACACATATCATAAATGAAATATAATAGGTAATTGAATGAATAAATAAATGGGAGAGCATAGAAGAACTGTACAAAAAGATCTTCACGACCCAGATAATCATGATGGTGTGATCAGTAATCTAGAGCCAGACATCCTGGAATGTGAAGTCAAGTGGGCCTTAGCATCACTACGAACAAAGCTAGTGGAGGTGATGGAATTCCAGTTGAGCTATTTGAAATCCTAAAAGATGATGCTGTAAAGTGCTGCACTCAATATGCCAGCAAATTTGGAAAACTCAGCAGTGGCCACAGGACTGGAAAAGCTCAGTTTTCATTCCAATTCCAAAGAAAGGCAATGCCAAAGAATGCTCAGACTACTGCACAATTGCACTCATCTCACATGCTAGTAAAGTAATGCTCAAAATTCTCCAAGCCAGGCTTCAGCAATACATGAACTGTGAATTTCCTGATGTTCAAGCTGGATTTAGAAAAGGCAGAAGAACCAGAGATCAAATTACCAACATCCACTGGATCACGGAAAAAGCAAGAGAGTTCCAGAAAAACATCTATTTCTGCTTTATTGACTATGCCAAAGCCTTTGTGTGGATCACAATAAACTGCGGAAAATTCTGAAAGAGATGGGAATACCAGACCACCTGACCTGCCTCTTGAGAAATCTGTATGCAGGTCAGGAAGCAACAGTTAGAACTGGACATGGAACAACAGACTGGTTTCAAATAGGAAAAGGAGAATGTCAAGGCTGTATACTGTCCCCCTGCTTATTTAACTTCTGTGCAAAGTATATCATGAGAAACGCTGGACTGGAAGAAGCACAAGCTGGAATCAAGATTTCCGGGAGAAATATCAATAACCTCAGATATGCAAATGACACCACCCTTACGGCAGAAAGTGAAGAGGAACTAAAAAGCCTCTTGATGAGAGTGAAAGAGGAGAGTGAAAAAGTTTTCTTAAAGCTCAACATTCAGAAAAGGAAGATCATGGCATCCAGTCCCATCACTTCATGGGAAACAGATGGGGAAACAGTGGAAACAGTGTCAGACTTTATTTTGAGGGGCTCCAAAATCACTGCAGATGGTGACTGCAGCCATGAAATTAAAAGATGCTTACTCCTTGGAAGAAAAGCTATGACCAACCCAGATAGTATATTCAAAAGCAGAGACATTACTTTGCCGACTAAGGTCCATCTAGTTAAGGCTATGGTTTTCCAGTGGTCATGTATGATGTGAGAGTTGGACTATGAAGAAGGCTGAGCGCCGAAGAATTGATGCTTTTGAACTGTGGTGTTGGAGAAGACTCTTGAGAGTCCCTTGGACTGCAAGCAGATCCAACCAGTCCATTCTGAAGGAGATCAACCCTGGGATTTCTTTGGAAGGAATGATGCTAAAGCTGAAACTCCAGTACCTTTGGCCACCTCATGTGAAGAGCTGACTCACTGGAAAAGACTCTGATGCTGGGAGGGATTGGGGGCAGGAGGAGAAGGAGACGACCGAGGATGAGATGGCTGGATGAGATGACATCACTGACTCGATGGATGTGAGTCTGAGTGAACTCTGGGAGTTGGTGATGGACAAGGAGGCCTGGTGTGCTGCAATTCATGGGGTCGCAAAGAGTTGGACACGACTGAGCGACTGAACTGAACTGAACTGAGACAAACCTGTAGAAATAAATTGCAAATAATTTATGCAGATTGTTCTCCATGCAAGGCGGTGGAGCACACGCCCCTGTCCTTAGGAGAAACCTTCACATAGTGACTTCTTTCTTAAGAGGACAGTTTAGGGAGAGAGGAAATCAAGTCTCAAACATTAGTGTTAGCGGGTCTCAGAATCAACTGGAGAGCTAACTAAAACACAGATCCTGGGCACATCCCTCTACTTTTCAGTTCAAATAACCCTCCAGGTGATTCTGATGCCCGCTAAAACGTCTGAGAGTATGCGTGCTCAGTCACTAAGTTGATTTCGACTCTTATCGACGCTATGGACTGTTGCCCGCCATGCTCCTCTGTCCGTGGGTTTCTCCAGGCAAGAATACTGGAATGGGTTGCATGCTGTGCCCTTCTCCAGGAGATCTTCCTGACCCAGGGATCGAACCAATGTCTCCTGTGTCTTCTGCATTGGCAGGCAGATTCTTTACCACTGCGCCACCTGGGAAGCAATAAGATGTCTGAGAATCATTGTTCTAATGTGTGCAGGGAATTGATATTGTTTCCAGGCCCAGGATTTGTTTGCAGGGATGTAGAGGTTAATGGAAGGGAGTGTTTGCCCATAAACGATGCGCTCATTGTACCCTTCCTGGTTGTGGTCCTCTGTACCCATCGTCCCCTGTGACTGCCTCTCATTCAGCTTGGTGAGCAGATGACCACAATGAAAGGGCAATGCACCCACTGTCCATAGTCTTTCCACACACCCCCTCCCCACCCAGCTGGCATAGTCACGTGGCAGCTGAGCTTAACAAGGGTAGGTGGGCTTCCACCTGGGTTCAGTAAGGGAAGATCTGTTAGCTGCTTGGTTCCAAATTCAGATGCCCCTGGATTTGAGATCAACCTTTGGGCGGAGTCTCACCTCTCCGACATTTTGCCACAAATTAGAAACCAGAATCTGCTTTCAAAGTGACTAGTACACTCAGAAAGGCTCCTTACTTGAAAAAGTCTCCAGGAAATGCACAGTGATTTAAAGAAGCGGTTTGGGATGGGCCATCGCAGATGGACTAGAAAATGGTAGGGAAGGCAGTAAACAAAAGGGGATGAAGATAAGGGCCCTTCAGGTGGCACTAGTGGTGAAGAATCCACCTGTCCATGCAGGAGATGCAAGAGACACAGGTTCAGTCCCAGGCTCAGGAAGAAGATCTCCTGGAGAAGGAAATGGCTACTCACTCCAGTATTTTTGCCTGGAGAATCTCGTGGACAGAGGAACATGGCAGGGTATAGTCCATGAGGTTGCAAAGAGTCAGACATCGCAGAGCACAGCACTGCAAGGGGAAAGAAATCAAGAGAAAAAGGTGGGCTGGTTTACATACAAACTCACACTCACACACACACACATCCTCTCTCCATGACAGTGGTTCTCAACCTGAACTACATGTTAGAATCACCTGGGAAACTTTAGAGACCCAGATGCCAAGGTCATACCCCAAACCAGTGACATCAGGCTCTCTGAGGCTGAGATCCAAACCTCAGACATTTTTAAGTTTCCCAGGAAATTCCAATGTGCAGCCAAAGTGGAAAATAACAGTGCTGGGGGTTAGGCCTACTGTGCATTTTTTAAACACGTTTGATCAGGTCTTGCTCACCTTCCATTCCTTTTGCCTTTAATTCCCTCATGGAACGTGTTCAGAGACAATCTGGCTCCCCAAATCTCTCAAAACTAAATATATCCTTCATAAGTAGAAAATTGGACACCACTTAGCAGAAAATTTAAATATGTTTAAAATAGGTCTACCTTTTCAATTTCGTGAACAGAAATCTACCCTGAAGAAACATTCACACATGTCCACAAAGATTCATAACTACTCACTGCAGGAGTTTGGAACAGAAAAAAAAAAGGGGTGGGGGCACACAATCAAAATGTCTACCAATCAGTAATACTGGGTTGGTCAAGAAGTTCATTTGGGCTTGTTTGTACCGTCTTAACCCAAATGAACCTTTTGGCCAGCCCAAGATATAACATAACCTTACAGTGAAAACTGTAGTAGGCCTTAAGAAAGAATGAAACAAATTTGTACTTACAAATATGGAGTAAGAAATGCCCAGACAGAGGGCACAGCATGTGCAAAGACCCCGGAGTGAAAGTGTGTAACTTTGGAAGCAAAAAAAAAAAAAAGTGGCCAGTGTGTGATTAAAAGCAGTGAGGCATGGGAGGAAGAATTAGGAAGAGGAAGGCTGAATGCTGGTCTCCAGAGAGATATGTCTGTGTCCTGATCCACAGGACCTGCGAATGTGACCTTATTTGAAGAAAAAGTGTCTTTGCAAAAAAAAATTATCTGGGGTTGAAGCAATCATCTTGGATTATCTAAATGGGCCCTGATCCAAGGACAAGTGTCCTCATAAGAGACATACAGAAGAAATGTACACAGGAGACGGGGCAATGTGAAGACGGAAACGGGATTGGACGTACAAAGCCACAAACCCAGGAAGGCTGGGGCAGCTACCTTGAAACAGGCAAAGACTGGGCCTCCCCAGAGTTTCTAGAGGGTGCTCAGCCCAGCTAAACCTTGATTTTGGACTTCTGGTCTCTAGAACGGTGCAAGAATATTGTTTCAAGCTAGCCAGCTTGTGGTCACAGCCCTTGTTGTTTTAGTTGCTAAGTCATGTCTGACTCTTTGAAACCCCATAGACTATATAGCCCGCCAGGCTCCTCTGTCCATGGTATTTTTCAGGCAAAAATACAATACTGGAGCCGGTTGCCATTTCCTTCTCCAGGGGATCTTCCCAGACCTGGGATCAAACCTGCATCTCCTGCCTGGCAGGTAGAATCCTTACCACTGAGCCACCAAACACTAATATAAGTCACAGAGGCTCCATCAGAGGCCTTCAGTGATCTTGCAGGCTATTTATTGTAAAGATTTATCTTTCACTCCCCACATGGGAAGTCAGGGGAGATTCTGGGTGGAGAAGTGACACAATCTGACTCATTTTCTTACAGAATTGCTCTGGCTGCTGTTATTGAATAAAGTATGTAGTTCTGAGTTCCTTAATTTTTTGTAACCAACCTGTAATTTGTCTTCTAATTCTTTAAGAAGGAATATGAATTTAAAAATAAAGAAGTAAGACTGGAATAGATTCTAAATTAATAAACATCTCACAAAACAAAGAAGAAAAGTAAATATTTAAAAGGTAGTTCTCATTGCTGTTCTTAGTTTGTCAGTTGATTCCGACTCTGTGCAACCCCATGGAATGTAGCCCCCAGGATCCTCTGTCCATGGGGTTCTTCAGGCAAGAATACTGGCGTGGGTTGCCATGCCCTCCTCCAGGGGATCTTCTCAACCCAGGGATTAAACCAGGGTCTCCTGCACTGCAGCTGAATTCTTTACCAGCTGAGCGACCAGGGGAGTAACTGACATCAATGATAGCCTGTGCTTCCTGATGCGAAGACGTTTTCTTGCTAAAAATAACCTACATCCAGCCAATGGGAAACTGACAAATTCAGGTAGTAGTACATTCTACAAGATAAGAGATCTGGACTCTGAAAATGTCACTATCTTAAAAGATCAAAAGATGGTGAAAGGATGGAACTGTTCAAAAAGAATCTAAAGATGTAAGATGTTTAAAATAAAAACTGACTACACACTGCCAGGAGCCAACACAGGAGATCCTACCCGTGACAAGGTCATGCGGAAGAGCCTGGTGGGCAAGGCAGGATCAGGACTCGAGGGACTCCCTGACCCCACCCATGACAAGGTCACATGGAAGAGCCTGACAGGGCAAGGTGGATCAGGTCTCAAGGGGTCCTCTGCCCGAGCATCTACCCCGAAACCAAAATCTGTCTGTTTACTGTCTGCTATACTACACTCTTCTGACATTAACAGGGGCTATCCCCGACCACATTTCTCTGGAAAATTAATAGTCCAGTTAATAGTCTCCTGCATACAAAAGGAGTGTCTAGCTCAAACCTCTCTGCTGGCAGTCTAGCTTGTGTGACAGGTTTATCCACACTCTTGCTACTACGCACATGATTATTTAGAACTTCTCAACCATAAACAGCACAGAGAGTTTGGAGTATTTTGAAAGTCTTAGTTAGCATAGGGCTTTTCTAAAGATAAAAATCATGTTGGTGAAGGGTTTTATTGCTGAGTTAATGATTGCCACCAGGCCTCCATATCCTCAGGCACCTGGGAGTATATTAATCAATGTAATTGGAGTGTAGAAAAAGAAGTATAATAGTTTTGATGTTAGCAATATTGGACTTTTGAGTTAATGAATTTTCTCTTTGTTATAAATCACTGTACTCCTCTCTCTTTGTTATAAATCGTTGTATCCTTGCTATGTAAGAATATAACGTTATCACTTCCTTAAGACTAAGCAGATTTCAGAAAAAAAAAAAAACATCTTAAAGGAAAACAAGTTTTCTGATTAACTAACCTTTATCAATAGAAACAAAGATGGGGCCATAAAATGTTAATCAGTCTCCAGACCAGAAGATATTGTAAACAAACATAAGACCCTTGTAAGAACAAAGATATGCAAAGAACACTCTGTCTTTAGATAAGGGTCAGAGAGACTGCCCCTGCGTGACTCTGCTTCTTACATTTATCTCTATGTAAAAGCTGCCCTGAAAAATAAAGAGATGGACCATTTCCTTGAAAGACTGGTTTCCCCGTGTCATTCCTGCTTTCTCTTTCTCTCCTTTTCAGGCTGATTCCTTGGAGCACAGGGGCACGCGTGTTCACTTTTTGCCTGGGCTTCTAAGACCTGAACGGGGAAGGCGCTCTGCGTCTTCACTCCTTCGGGAAACCAGAAGGGTGCCTGTGGCCTACGTGAATGGTGTAAGTTCCTTGTCTGGAACTTTATTGACTTTCTGCGTAAACCAAGGAATATCAGCCTCTTTCTCTCCTATATTTTCCTAGCTGCTATATTCCTTCTAAATCTTTTAGGTTGCTGACTCCGTCCCCCTGAGGACACCCTGGAACCAACCGGGGCTGGACCCCGGTAACACAGGAAAAGAAAAAAAGCCCAGACTGAATGACCAAGCCGGCCAAGGAGTCTCTCCCAGCATTACCCGCTGGTCTCAGGTTTTGATCATCAAAGGTTCTAGGTCCTGGTGGTGGATCAGCTCTCTCATTAGGATGGCAAAGCTGTAGACATCTCCCTTAGAGGTGCCAGACTGGGGCACCTGGGGGAGCCACAGTAGTTCTGGGGCTGTCCAGTAAGAACTCTGCAAAGCCAAGATTGTCAAAGGTCAGAGCTGCTGGGTGGAACAGGAAAAGTCACCCCTTCTCTTTCCAAGAAGAACAGGAGCCCTGAAAGTATCCAGCCCCCGAGAAGTTGGCCCTGATGGTTGGAGACATCTCCATATTCACACACTTGGGGGGCCCATGTGTGCAAATAAGAAGGAACTGATGATGATGATCCTGCCCTAACAAGTTAACAGCAGTTAAGTCATGACTGCGCAATTACAGGCAGCTTTTCTCTTCCTTTTTCCTTTCTGTACTGCCTACACTAAAAAAAAAAAAAAAAAAAAAATCATGTAACAATTCATAGAACTTAAAACTACTTGAAAGCGAACGACTCAGTGGCACTGAGTACCTTGGCAATGCCATACAGCTAGTACCTCTAGTTCCAGAACATTCCTGACACCCCAAAGTAAAACCTTGAATCCATGAACCAGCTTCTGGCCATTTCCCCCACCTCCCAACTCCTGCCAACCACCAGTCCATTCTGTCTCCACAGATGTATCTGTGCTGGATATGTTATAAACTTTTCTTTTGCAGTGATGTTTATAGATTTTTATATCATTATAGGCTACAATCATGAAAAGAAAATATAGTACAGGATGTGGAGGAAGAAACAGCTACTAATAGGTTTTCAACATTTCCCCCTTTGTCTTTTCTGCAAGATACCATATTACAGACACCTCCCCACGTGCACACAGCAAAACTGCTGGCAGCATGCTGCTTCAGAGAGAGGCGGTCAAGCGGAGCACACTGGGCTCACTGGGGCCCAGGACAGTGCAAGGCAAGACTCAAGAGTGCTCAGTGAGCCTGGACAAGCAGGAAGAGTCGTGGAGTCTCAGTTCGCACACATGTGCAGGAGGGTTGGACTCCAGGTGGAGTCTTGTCTCGAGGTCTACATCAGAATCACTCGAGAGGCTTTTAGAAAGCAACACAGATGCCCAGACCCCATCTCCATAAGTTCTGATTCAGTTGGCACGAGATGGGACCCAGCCCCTTTCATGTCTTTTGAAGCTTCTCACGTGATACTGAAGTGCAGAGAGGGTGGAGAACTACCAAGCTCATCAGCTGTAAGGGGCCTGGCGGGTGGTACCCTCTCCGCTGAGAACACAGCGTGAAGACACGAGGGGACACGGAAGACTGAAGGCAAGGCCAGTGACTCCCTTCAGGCCACCCAGCTAAGTCAGGGCAAGGACTAGGCTCCTCACTCAGACACCCCACCATGGGCTCAAGCCACCAGTGGGTTTTTTTTTTTTCTTTCCCTCTCTTTGGGTGACCGGAATAACCGCATCCATCAGCCCCAGAGGAAGGCCCAACTGCAGGGACCCGAGCGGGTGAGCATCAAAAAGTACAGGTGGGGTGAAGAGCCCTGTACCCTCTCCTGACAGCAGGAGTTGCAGTGGTTGCAGGGTGCAGGATTTGCACCCTGCACCCTGCACCACTGCAGGATTTGCAGTGGTTACCTGATGGGTCTGCCATTTCCTCATTGTATGCTCTGTATGTCCGGCCATGCTGGAGTTCCCACAGCCCGAATCCCGACAGCTTCACCTGCATCTGGCAGTCCACCAGGCAGTCGAAAGGCTTCAGGTTGCCATGGGACCCCAGAGGGCTCCTGTGGAGGAACAGCAGGCCCTGAAGAGTGAAAATGAGTAAATGGATTAGAGCAGGTGCCGGTGGACGTTGCTGGAAGACACAAAGACTGACGGACAGAAACAGACAGGCCATGGTGGGAAACATGTTCATTTCCACATTCATTTGGTCAAGAGCCCCTCGCCCAGGGGGTCACCCTGGGCAGCGACATCCAAAAGGAGAAAACCATTTCCAGCCCCTTAATGTGGAGCCATAAAGGCAAGGCCAACTTAAAAAAAAAAAAAAAAGTAGCCTTATGATCAGACTCTTGGGTTCAAATCCTGACTCTGCCACATGGTAGAGGGCAAGTAACTTTACCCCATGCGCCTCACTCTTCTTGTCAAAACAGAGATGACAGGGGACTTCCCTGGTAGCCCAGTGTTTGGGAGTCAGCCTTGTAATGCAGAGGACATGGATTTGATCCCAGGTCTGGGGACTGGGATCCCACATGTCGTGCAGCAACTAAGCCCATGCACCACAACACATTACATCTATTATTTGTATGCAATAAGAAAGCACTATTATTTATAATATTATTTATTTATAAAGAGGACAGAAAAAAGGCCTAGAGTCAGAAGACATGTTCAAGCCTAAACTTTACCACTGCTGCTGCTGCTGCTGCTAAGTCGCCTCAGTCGTGGCTGACTCTTTCTTCAAACAAACCATCTAACTGGGCCTCAATTTTACCATCTGTGAGATGGGTCTGCCTTTGACCCCCTGCTACTTGAAAGATGTCCCAAGGACCAGAAGCATCAGCATCCCCTGGGAGATCTGCAGAAATGCAGAATCTCAGGCCCTGCCCAGACCTACTGGATCAGACTGTGCATTTAAACCTGGTCCCCAGGAGATGCATGTACCTATTAAGAAAAGAAGATTTGTCCTTGTCAATTGTTCTCAGCCTTGGCTGCACATTAAAGTCACCTGGGGAGCTTAAAAAGAATAAAGGAATGCTTGGGGCCAGACACAAGAACCTGTATTACTGCAGATTATATATCACATAAACTAAGCCTGAGTGCAGAGGAGACTGATCAGAATGGAGGAAGAGGATTTAATCTGAAGGCGGGCCAAAGGAGGTTAGTTCCCAAGTTAGTGATGACTCTTATTTGCCAAGGAGATAAAGGTGGTGAGGGGGATCTCTCACAATGAAGAAACTCGGGGTTTTAAACTGTTCCCTGTGGGGATGGGAAGGAAGCTCGAGAGGGAAGGGATATATGGATACATATGGCTCATTCACATTGTTGTGCAGCAGAAACTCATGTAACATTGTAAAGCAATTATCAGTTCAGTTCAGTTCAGTCGCTCAGTCGTGTCGGACTCTT
The DNA here is from genome assembly GCA_917880005.1 of Nanger dama. Taxonomy (NCBI): domain Eukaryota; kingdom Metazoa; phylum Chordata; class Mammalia; order Artiodactyla; family Bovidae; genus Nanger; species Nanger dama. The sequence continues at coordinate 16,864,546 of CAKJTW010000026.1, forward strand.
TGCAACCCCAAGAATCACAGCACGCCAGGTCTCCCTGTCCATTACCAACTCCCAGAATTCACGCAGATTCACGTCCACAGAGTCAGTGATGCCATCCAGCCATCTCATCCTCGGTCGTCCCCTTCTCCTCCTGCCCCCAATCCCTCTCAGCATCAGAGTCTTTTCCAATGAGTCAACTCTTCGCATGAGGTCGCCAAAGTACTGGAGTTTCAGCTTTAGCATCACTCCTTCCAAAGAAATCCCAGGGCTGATCTCCTTCAGAATGGACTGGTTGGATCTCCTTGCAGTCCAAGGGACTCTCAAGAGTCTTCTCCAACACCACAGTTCAAAAGCATCAGTTCTTCGGCACTCAGCTTTCTTCACAGTCCAACTCTCACATCCATACATGACCACTGGGAAAACCATAGCCTTGACTAGACGGACTTTAGTCAGCAAAGTAATGTCTCTGCTTTTGAATATGCTATCTAGGTTGTCATAGCTTTTCTTCCAAGGAGTAAGCATCTTTTAATTTCATGGCTGCAGTCACCATCTGCAGTGATTCTGGAGCCCAAAATATACCCCGAGTTTAAAAAAAAAAATTTTTTTCAGGTATGTTAAAATATTTTAAAAATAAACTGCTCCCAGGGAGCAGGGATGGAGCTGGAAGATAAACCCAGGTTCGGTCACCTTTGAAGTCCAGCCACTTCTCAACCACTTGTTTTTACTGTTTCTGGAGCCCTGGCATTCGCAGAGGAGGGTGGAGAAGGAAGTGGGTCATTGAAAGCATACCTCTTCTTCTGGCACAGTGTCAGGTTTAAATGAATCACAAGTCTAGCCTTGAGTCACACAGTGTGGTTACAAGGTGGCAGCAGTGTCCAGCAAGGAGGAATTTGAGAAGTGTCCCTGAGTGGCTTATTGTACCCTGGGACAGGGTCCTTGGGCCCCCTGCACACCAGCTCCAGGACTCTCCTCTTCCTCCAGCAGTAATGTCAAGCCAGTATTGCATAGAATTCAGGCTAATACAGAAAGCAATAAGGAAACATTCAGGACAGTGGGTACACTACCCCCACCTCAACCCTAAAAAATCAGGAAGCTGTATTCCTTTACCACCCTGTTTCGTTGTTTCTTGAGATGATAAAGTTGAATCACATTTTAGAAATGCGACTCGCTGAACCAGTCCCGGAGGGGCCCGGGTGGGGTTGTCTCTGGAATGTTGCGGCAAGGCTCCAACAGAGGCCTGGGCTTGAAATCTGGGAAGACCTGAGTCCCATCCAGAGTCCTCTCAGACCTCACAGAGAAGTCTCCATTCCACAGGACTCCTCCTGGACACACACGACTGTCCTGCCCTTGCTAGTGCCAGGCACACCCCAGACGTGAGACCTTCTACATTCTGGTTTCTGGTGACCACCGCTGACATCCAAGGATATTAGCAAAACTCCTTCCATGAGGACAAAAATGACAGGTTTAGGGATGCCTGAAATCCTAGGCAGGTAGTTCTTTCTAAGAGATGGCTTTTTTGTCTGTTTTGTATTTATTCTTCTATCTTGATGGAAATGTCCGCTAAGGGCAATGTATTCTTTTGTTTGAGAGCAAATAGAACCATGAGATCTCACAATTTAAGTGCCAGGTTTCAAACACTTTGGGCAGTTCTATTACCTACGTATCTGAGGCCACATTTATTTTCCAATTGGAAGGCTGAGGCTGGCCCACACGGCTCCTCCCTCTGAATACACACCTGTGTTCTCTAGCACTTGGCAGGGAAGAAAGAATTCAGCTTTTGGAGACAGGCTGGTTGCAGAACCCAATCTGCCTCTGACCACTTGGGCCGGTTGCTTTACCTCATTAAGTCTCTTTATTTTTCCTTTAGAAAATGAAGTAAATATGACTATCACAAATATTGGAGCTAAGGATAAATTAACCACAAGGTTAATTGCTAATTATGAAGAGTACTGTCCAATAGAAATATAATGTAAGCACATGTATCATGTTTAATTTTTAGTTAAGCAGATGAAATTACTTTTAATATTTTATATAACCCAATGTATTAAAAAAACTTATCTTTTCAACATGTAATCAACATGAAAATATTATTGAGATATTTCCCATTCCCTTTTTTTTAACTTAATCTTCAAAAGTTGGCATGCATTTTATACTTTTAGCACATCTCCATTTGAACTAGCCACACTGCTAACGTTCAGTAGTCGCATGTAGCTAGTGGTACCATATTTAAACAATGCAGGCTTGTCCTATTGTTCAGTTAAATAAGGAAGTGTATGGTTTTTAGTACTAGCAATTGGGTTATCTGGGGTAACAGTAACACCACGCATGCTCAGTTACTAAGTCGTGCCTGACTCTGTGACTCCAAGGACTGTAGCCCACCAGGCTCCTCTGTCCCTGGGATTTCCCAGGCAAGAATACTGGAGTGGGTTGCCATTTCCTCCTCCAGAGTAAACCATACTCCTGCTAATACTAACAATTAACATTTATTATGACAAAGGATGAGATGGCCGGATGGCATCATGGACTCGATGAATGTGAGTCTGAGTGAACTCCGGGAGATGGTGATGGAGAGGGAGGCCTAGCGTGCTGCGATTCATGGGGTCACAAAGAGTTGGACACGACTGAGCGACTGAACTGAACTGAGATAACTGTTTTAGAGTAGGCATGATGTTAAGCAACATGCATATCTTTAGTGCTCAAAACCACACTATGAGGCAGATACTGTTGTTATCTTTATTTCATACACAGGGACACTAGTTAAGGTCATCTGTCCATACATGGCAGAGCCAGGGTTTAAATCCCCAAGACAACTTCTATGCCAAACTATCCTTCATCCTGTTAATCAAGATATCTCTCACTGAGAAACAAAGGCCCATCCCTAACTCAAGATGAGTATTATATTCTCCAAAGATTCTTTCCAAGCTGGCCCCACTGGGTTGAACTTTCTGAGCATAGGACAATATGATGCATTCCTCTGCACCCTCCCAATTGGGTTAACCCAATTAGGTGCTTGATCAATATACATTTGCTATCTTGAAAAGTCGATGGCATCTCAGAAACTCCCTGCTACCTGGTATAGAGGAGGTTCTGGTCAAATGGACATGGGGAGAGGAATTGTTCTTATGACTGGTACGTGACGGCCAGAAGTGCAATCTGACCCCCAGAGCTCTATCCAGCACCTCGGTTCATATCCAAGTCACCCATGCCAAAGCTCCAACATGATCTAGGGGATTTTCTGTTATTCTTAATCCCCTTTCAAGGAATGTTTGCAGAGTAACTGGCCTCAGAGGCCCTACATGAGCCTTGACATAGGGCAATGTGCACACTTCATTTCAGGAGACAGCAAGCCTTCCAAAGCAGGGTCGAGCTGTCCTTTGTTCTTCTGGCGTGGAATGCAGGACAGACTCAGTGGCCCTAAAATAGCTGATGACCACCAGGGAGACTGTCCCCTTCAAAATGTCATTCACACCCACCCCAGCATTTCTCCAGACCATCCTTTAATTCTCGAAGACCAAACAGCCACACCAAAAAGGCTAGTCACTCACATCATGGTAAGAACTTACTAGCTTTCTCTTTGCATCCAATATAAATGATGCCAACTGCTTTGATTGGGATGGGAAGCAGATCACTGGAGATGAGATGAGACTGCTTCCCTGGGCTTAGTGGGAAGGTAATGGAAAGTAGGGGAGGGGAAAAAGAGAAGATCCCAGAAGAGAGGATACCACGTCAGAGCTTCCTATTTTAAAACTGTCACACCACCATCTAAATAATTTCCTATGTACAATTCCTGACCTTGTCACTTTTTCTTTAGCTTAATTTTAAGCCATTCAAAGATGAAAACAAGTCCTTGCCTTCCTAAGAACATGCACAAATTAGATCAAACCCTTAAGAGACGCTCAATGAAGTTTTACTAAAATAGTATGAGTGGTGACTCAGAGTTGTCCATGGAAACTAATCACAGGGAGGTTCTCTTTGTCTATTTCGCTTGGTAACAATACATTGGCCTCCCACTAAGGCCTGGGAGGTCAAAGTTTAACAGGGTCATGAAGACTTAGCTCCTTAGACACAAAGAGCAATCGAATTCTTGAGGAACAAATGTCCTTCGAGGTCAATCAGGTCAACCTCATCCAAGAAACCTACATGGAGGCTGAGTAACAATAATAATAATAATAGCTAAAATATATCTGATACTGAAGGAGGAAATGGACGAGCTGGACTCCATCTCAGGCCAGGCTGCGAACATTAGGCTACACGCATGGCCACCCTGCCAATGGACTCCTAACTCTGTGCCCGTGTCTGTAGAATCGGCATATCAATGGAAAACCAGACCCCCGGATAAAAGAGCCTCAGGACTTGGACTTGGACTCTCCTGTTGCCTAAAAAGAATATGCTAATTAACTCTGTAACAGAACAAAGTGGTAAATTCCATTATGTTTATCGGGATATGACCACAGGCCTATTGATAAATATCTACTGTTTATCTAGTCTTGTGACACGTGAATCATAGGTTAACTTTGATCGTATCTCTCTACCTTGTCCAGACTAATTTCAAGGAATTTGGGGAGGTGGGTTTGAGCAAGTATGCTTAGGGTATATAAGGTCTTCACAAAAACTGGTCGGGGTCCTTGGCTACGAGGAGACTCTACCTTGGGCCCACCGGTTAATAAACTGCGCTCCACTATCTGCACTGTCCTTCTGAGTGAGTTTGTTTCCCAGAACGCGTGGCTACAGCAATACTTTCTCTGGCTCAGATACTTTCTAGCACTTTGTGTTCATTAATTTACTTTATCCTTGCAACAGAATATGAGGCAAATCTATTATTATCCCTGTTTCAGATGGAAAATGAGTCAGGCGGGCCGTGACACTGTGGACCAGCATTCTGAAAATGCTCTCTTCACCCTGGGCTAAAATCCAGCTGCTCTTTCCAACCTCACTGATCCGCTCCTACCATTAGAGGGGAAGCAATGAGTGAGTCACTGGCTTAGAAACCCGGAAGAGCAGAGTTTATATTTCCCCCGTGTATCCCCCACAGCACTCAGGCAGGGTCTTGCCTATAGGAGTCTATCAGCTGATGGATGGGAATGTTGATTCATGGCCGGACAGCCTTGTCCTGCTGCCGTGTGTCAGGGTGAGTGACTCCCTCACCAGGACCCATTTCCAGGTCATTGGCTTGGTCCCCTCTAATGGAGAAAGCAGATGCAGTGAGCTTAGAAAGACCAGCTGGATTTTAGCCCAGGGTGAAGATAGCACCCTCAGAATGGGTCCCCCAAGTCATTTTCCACCTGTGAAATGGGGATGATAATAAATCTACCTTTTTTAGCTCTTCCTTATATTTTGTTGTGAGAGCAAAGTAAGCACTAAATATAGTTTAGCTATTATTGCTATTATTGCTCCTCCTCTTCTTTACATCCATCACAAACCCTCTTTGCCCAAAGTGAAGATTCACCTGCTAGTTTGCTTTCTCAGATATGCATCCTAAGGCCACTGCTTAGATCAACAGCTATATGGTGACTGCGGCAGTTATTCCTATTTTCTGGAGAAAAGAATCAAGGGTTAGGGATAAGGAAGGGTTATTAGGATCTCCCTCTCCAACTCACTTTATGATCTAGTAATGAGATTTTCCTTGGGACAAAAAAAATCTACACTAAAATGTAAATACTCCGTTCATATTTAGGTATCCCTTCCAACTTGAGTGTAAAATATTTTACTCTGTTGACATGTATTTGAGATCAAGGAGGGTGAAAAGGATGGAAAATCTGATGGAAGAGATGGATTTTAGGAGTGGAATTATTTTGTTTGAAGAGATTTGAGGAGGACCAGAATTTTCAAGAAAGATTACAGCTAATCCAAGACACAGAACACCTCAAGAACACTATTTGTTCTTTACACAGATTTATGTGATACTTATGTCATATGCAAATGAGAGCTTGCATATCCAATCCATTTCATGGCCTGAGTTTCTCAAAACATCCTGAAAAACACAATTATTCCAAACATCACAAGTGACTCACCTGGAAGCACAGGGAGCTTCACAGGATCTGTAGATGTGATCCTAATGCTTTGGATGGTTAAGCAGGAATGACAACACCTGAGGCAGAGAACTCCAAATCTAGTAACCAGAACTCTTCCTACTCTTCCTGGGAGAAACCATGACCCGATTCAATATTGAGAAAGTCATCCAGTCTTGAGTGTTACAAATACTTCCTTGTTCCTGACATAAAGCTGATGGTCACATGCCATGGGGAGGATGAGTCCAGGAACAGAGTCCAGAAGTAGCTCTGACACCGTAGGAGTCAAAACCAAGCCCAGACAGTTTCCACCCAGAACAGAGAAACCAGACACTTGGCAACTGCGCTGCTAATTTAATCCTCTGCAGGCATCCCAGCAAGATAATTGAAATTAGACTGGGGAAGAACTCCTCTCGGATGAAGGGGCAAAACCATCGATAAACTTCTTTATTCAGTTCAGTTCAGTTCAGTCAGTCGTGTCCGACTCTTTGTGACCCTACGAACCCCAGCATGTCAGGCCTCCCTGTCCATCACCAACTCCCGGAGTCTACCCAAACCCATGTCCATTGAGTCAGTGATGCCATTCAACCATCTCATCCTCTGTCATCCCCTTCTCCTCCTGCCCTCAATCTTTCCCAGCATCAGAGTCTTTTCAAATGAGCCAGTTCTTCGCACAAGGTGGCCAGAGTATTAGAGTTTCAGCTTCAACATTAGCCCTTCAAATGAATACCCAGGACTGATCTGCTTTACGATGGACTGGTTGGATCTCCTTGCAGTCCAAGGGATTCTCAAGAGTCTTCTTCAACACCACAGTTCAAAAGCGTCAATTCTTTGGCGCTCAGCTTTCTTTATGGTCCAACTCTCACATCCATACATGACTGCTGGAAAAACCATAACCTGGACTAGATGGACCTTTGTTGGCAAAGTAATGTCTCTTTTGAATATGCTATCTAGGTTGGTCATAACTTTCCTTCCAAGGAGTAAACATCTCTTAATTTCATGGCTGCAGTCACCATCTGCAGTGATTTTAGAGCCCCCTAAAAATAAAGTCAGCCACTGTTTCCACTGTTTCCCCATCTATTTGCCGTGAGGTGATGGGACCAGATGTCATGATCTTAGTTTTCTCAATGTTGAGCTTTAAGCCAGTTTTTTCACTCTCCTCTTCCACTTTCAAGAGGCTCTTTAGATCTTCACTTTCTGCCATAAGTGCTGCTAATCAAATGTGAGGTAAGATCGATTCTTTTGCTTACCTTAAGACTTCCTTTTTGCAACACTAGGTGACAATGCAGATGTTTGGTGATTCTGTGCAAACACCAAAGAAGGGAACATGCCTTAATTTACACATCTGAAAATAATGATGAAATAATAGCTTGTGATTATAGTATGTTTTCTGCCCTAGGGATGATGCTATGTGCTTTACACACTGTCAGCTAGTTTTCACAGAGACTCTGTGAGATAAGAACTATGACTGCTCGAATTCTACCGATTAGGAAACTGATGCTCAAAAGATAAAGTAATGTGTTAAAGACCATACAACTTCTTAGTGGCAGAGCTGGGAGGTTAATCCAGGCAGTCTGCCTCCAGCAAATAAACCAGAGGGATGATTGAAGTCTCCCCAGTAATGGGGATTTACTAAAACCACAGGGCTTCCCTGGTGGCTCAGACAGTAAAGAATCTTCCTGCAGTGCAGGAGAACCAGGTTTGATCCCTGGATCAGGCAGATTCCCTGGAGAAGGGAATGGCTGCCCACTCCAGTATTCTTGCCTGGAGAATCTCATGGACAGTGTTGTCTGGAGGGCTACAGTCCGTGAGGTCACAAAGAGTCCGACACAGCTGAGCAACTAAGACAACACAACATAAAACCAGGGTGTTCAGAAATGAACCCTATAAACCTGACTCCCTGCAAGGACTGGGTTCGAGGGAGATAGACACAAATAATGAAGAGGCAGGATTAAGGCCAGGATTAAAGGCAGAGAACAGGCTAGGAGAGCTCCCAGGATTCAGGCGCTGAGTCAAGCGTAAGGGGACTGAGGTCTTTAGACCTCAGTTTGGGCTCTTGGGGTGGTGGTCTTGGGCCAAGTTAAGGAAGCAGATTCCCACCATTGCCCTTTGGGGTGAGGGGCCACTCCCACCCAAGGTGGGAATGGGGAGTTGGAAGAGGAGGGGCTGAGGGCAGCAAAGCTTTGTTTCCTCCCAGGGGTGGGGGCCTCACCAGCCAGATTTCCTGCAGCACAGGCTTCTGCTTGGTCACCAGCATAGCAAATGGCCACATGTTTGCCCTGGAGCCGAAGGAGCAGGATGTTCTTAACCCAGGATTAACCAGAAAATGCTACACTTAGAAAGAGCCAGGAAAGGGCGGGGGGTGGTGGAGGGAGGAAAAGAAGACAGGAAAGAATCCACCTAGGAAGTGATCGCTGAGCACCTCTCAGCCTACACCCGCCCATGGTGCTGAGTCCAGGATCTGAGCTCACTGCTCCACACAGGAGACCTCATTTAACAGGCAGCATGGCCCTGCAAGGCAGGTATGATTCGTCCTTTTACAGACGAAATCATCGAGGTTACGGAACTTGTTCAAGGTTACACATCTGTACAACCAGAATTTGAACATCTGCATGTAACCACTCTGCCCTCAGAAGTACCTGGTAAAGCCCTACTGGGGCATGAAAGAGCTCTTGACCCCCTGGCTGTCCGCAAAGGAGTTGACATCCCCCGAAATTGTCGCACTAGACATGATACTGTTGTTCCCTCTGGACACAGGGTGGCCCTCTGGGGTGGCTGCAAAACAGGACAACAGGACACAGCTCGGTTGTTCTCGGATGACCAAGTACTAATGAGACTGTGACTTTTATAGATGAGGACGATTAGTGCCAAGGTGGAAAGCAGTTAATAAATGAGAGTCAGGACTCCAACACTGATCTCTCTGACCTGCAGTGCAAGTGCTGAACTGCTCCACACGCCACTGCTCGGTCTGTGCCAAGGCGGACAGTGTTGTGGTTTAGACTCTGGGCTCAGGCTACCCCAATTCAAGTTCTGACTCTGGCGCTTAACCTGGTGCATGACCTGAAGCTGAAGTCATTTTCCTCAATGAGCATGTTGAGGATGTGGCCTCTCTGTGTCCCACCCCCAGGGCCTCCCCAACACCTAGAGAATGTATTTTAAGATTTTTTTTTTAAGATTTATAATTTTTTTTTAATTTGGCTGGGCCAGGTCTTAGTTGCCTCATGCAAGATCTTTCATTGTGATATGCAGGGTCTAGTTTCCTGACAAGGTATCGAGCCCAGGTCCCCTACATTGAGAACACAAAGCCTTAATCACTGGATCACTGGGTAAGTCCCTAGAGAATATATCTTAAACAGTAACCCTGCTTTTCAAGAAGAGTCTTACTCAGGACCCTAATATAGAATACAATAGACCAGTGCAGAGCTGTTTTAGTTGCAGAAGAGGAGGGCTCACAATTCCTCCCCACCACACCTCTACCTCACTCTATCATCCATCCAAGACCAGACTAGTGAGCCCCAGGATCCCCAGGGACACTTGAAAAATAATTTACGAATGAACCCCCATCTCCTGATCAAGCCTCTTTGACTTGAAAGTGAAAGTGTTAGTCGCTCAGTGGTGTTTGACTCTTTGCGACACAATGGACTGTAGCCTGCCCGGCTCCTCTGTCCTGGGAATTCTCCAGGCAAGAATACTGGAGTGGGTTTCCATTACCTTCTCCATTCTTTGACTTAGTACCTGTCAAGTCACCTTTTATTGAAAGTCATAATTTATTTATTCAATAAATAGTATAGTTAATAATACCAATAAATAATTTTGCAAACTACAATTTTGAAAATAAAGCCAGTATAACAGGAATAAAATATACATAACAAGAGAAGAATGTTTGATTTTTGACTCATTGTGCTTTCTTGTTTTTTACGATTAAGCTAAATGTCTTCAGAACAAACCTGTTTTCCTTGTTCTAACGTGAGCACTTTTCTAACAGGTAACAACATCCTGGAACACTTTTGCTGTGAGATATTTGAGATTCATATATTTGTTGAAGTGCCTAGATTCTAATTCAATAGTTGATCTGCCATCTTGTTATTCTCTGAATATCATCAGTAGCATGTATTCCTGAACAAGTACTACCTAAAATCCTAAAAATTTTTATCTTTGACATAAAATTTATTTCAGCTGTGGGTTTTCAGTCACTTTGAGAATCACTTGAAAGTAAACTCGAAACCCTCCCTTCACCTTCCCGCAAGAACAAAGAGCTCTTATCAAAGTGTAGAAACTTGGGTTCTTTCTACTCTAAAGAACATTTCTCATTAATCCCTCTGGGAAGGCAAAAAGTACTTCAGAATAATCAATATACGCTGGCAAAAACTACCCTGTCTAATATCAACAACAATAACAAAAACAAAAGGAAAAAAAAGACACTTTAAAACTTCAAGCTTAAAGGATGCATAAAATACAGTTAATGCTGTATTTTCTGGAATTACATAAATGCTATATACGTATCAAATAAGGTCATGCTTGTTAAATGTGTGTCAAGCCTCGCAGCCCTGAGAAGCCCCCCGCCTCAGTATACCCTGGCATTACCTCTCCTGATCACCACTAGCAAACCCACCCTCCCCAGATGACACCCCTCTCTGAAGCCTTCACAGTGTTGCAACATTCAGTCCCTGAGACACATCCACAAAGACCTGTGGGGGTCTCTGCATCACTTTGTAGACACCTCCCAGAGCACCTGCCTCCCTCGGAAGGCATCTATTCGCGGTGTACCCTCCACTCTGCTGGCCTGAAGGAGATGGGCAACATGTGTATGTTGAATAAATGAATTGTATTGTCTTAATTATCAGTAAGTTAAAGAAGTTACTGTGGTTTTGGAAATAACTAAATGCTCCCCAGGAGTCAGCTTTAATATTTGAACAGGATATATGGATTCTTCTACTACCCAGGTGGAACTAGTGGTAAAGAACCTGCCTGCTGATGCAGGAGACACGGGTTCAATCTCTGGTCAGGAAGATCCTCTGGAGGAAGACATGGCAACCCACTCCAGCATTCTTGCCTGGAGAATCCCATGGACAGGGGAGCCTGGCGGGCTACAGTCTATGGGGCCGCAGAGTTGGACACAACTAAAGTGACTTGGCATGCATGCATGCATACAGATTCCTCTACGCACCACAAAACAGAGCTGAAGGGAACTTTAGACACCATCTGATCATATTTAAGTATTCAGAAACTGAGGCTCGGAAATGATATTCCCAGCAAGAAAGTGGTAGGTCTAGAATAAGAACTCAGGGCCCAAGACTCTCCATTAAGCATTCAATTTATAAGTGAGTCAGCCTGCGCCCTTATAGGCTCCTAGCTCAGAACCCTTCCATGGGGCACCAGCAGTGAGCAGGAAAGTGGATGTCTGGGCCAGGCATGGCCTCACCTTGCTCTGGGGCAGAATGGTGATGTCATCATAATTGATTTGTCACCAAATATCTTTATTTTGCCTCTGTAGCTTTCCCTCTCTTTATCCTTAAAATCAGACCTATGATGACAGCTCCCAGGATGGTAATCAGGAGGGTTAGGGTGAAGATCAGAGCTGCTGCTGCTGCTGCTGCTGCTGCTAAGTCGCTTCAGTTATGTTCGACTCTGTGCAACCCCATAGACGGCAGCCCACCAGGCTCCCCCGTCCCTGGGATTCTCCAGGCAAGAACACTGGAGTGGATTGCCATTTCCTTCTCCAATGCATGAAAGTGAGAAGTGAAAGTGAAGTCGCTCAGTTGTGTCCTACCCTTCCCAACCCTATGGACTGCAGCCCACCAGGCTCCTCCATCCATGGGATTGTCCAGGCAAGAGTACTGGAGTGGGGTGCCATTGCCTTCTCCGAAGATCACAGCAGTCACACCTAAAGGGCAGAGACATAGCATTGCTGAGGCCTGCCTAGGAGCAGAAGTGACCACACTGGGGCCCCAGCCCAGCCCCGCCAAACAGAAGGCTCAACAGCTGCCCGGGCACGGGTCCAAATTAAAGCACACAGAGTCTACTCAGATGTGTCTTCTCGGGGAATCCTATTGGGCCCCAAGTGCATGGTCTTCCCACACCCATCTGATTCCCATGGCAACTGCACTCACCTCTTCCTTATATGGAAACTTCCCTTGTAGAGAAAACTTCTAATACCATCACCGCCTTTCATTCAACATAAACTATATGTTCTCTTTATACTTGTTCTCAGTTATGATCCACCTCGTTGCATGCCTGGGCTCCTAACCACCAGGTAACATACCCTTTTCCAGACTCCATCTCTGCAGAAATAAGATTCCCGAGACTCAACTTTCAGGGGCCAGGTTTTCTCAGGGCAGAGGTTCTCGATAGGGGAGGCCGGTGACGCTGCCTCCCAGGCGATATTTAGCAATGTCTGGAGACATTTTGGGTGGTTACAGCCAGAGGGCACTTCTGGCATCTAGTGTGTGAAAGCCAGGGATGCTGGTAGGCCTCCTACAAGGCACAGGACAGCCCCTCACACACAAACAATATCCTATCCTAAACATCAGTGCTGGTGCCGCTGCTGAGAAGCCCTGTTGTAATGAATCCTTTTCTGCTCCCTTCTCCAGGTGGCCACTCTGACCTGTAAAAGCCGCCTCAGTTTCACAGAGCTCATTGGAAAATCTACAGCCAGGTCTGTCCTGAAGAAGGGAGCCATGGAGCCAAGAAATAGTGGAGAAATTACCCATGGGTCTTAAAAAAAGAAGAAGACGACAATTGAAGGTCAGTGCCAACTTGATTTATTCTACTTGTCTCTACCTCAGGTATAGCAGGGACAGCTGAAACAAACACATCATTGTAAAAACAGGTTTGGTCTCTTAACTCAAACATCTGTTGACCCATCTAGTTCCCCCCTCACCTAGACTCTTTGAACCTAGCCTTCAGGTAGTATAATTCATGAGAGAGCAATATTTTTTGCTGGGCAGAATAACTGACTTGATTTTTGATTCAAACCATGTGACTTCTGACTTCAAAGACGATGTGTCGATTCTCCAATGTTGCTGGGGTTTTCTTCCATGTTTGATTTAGACAAATCTTGTTAGGAAGCATCTTCACACTTCACAGACTATAACATCCCTACTGCATGGAGAATGCCTGTTCCTGCAACACTGAGAACCTAGTTGGCCGCGGTCGCTTTATTTCTTCTTTATGTGCTTAGTAACTCAGTCATGTCCAACTCTTTGTGACCCCATGGACTCTAGCCCTCCAGGCTCTCTGTCCTTGGGGATTCCCCAGGCAAGAATACTGGAGTAGGTTGCCATGCCCTCCTCAAGGGGATCTTCCCAACCCAGGGATTGAACCCAGGTTTCCTGCACTGCAGGCAGATTTTTACCATCGAGCCACCAGGGAAGCCCCTGAATACTGAAGTGGGTAGCCTATCCCTTCTCCAGGGTATCATCCTGACACAGGAATCAAACCAGCATCTCCTGCTTAGGCCAATCCATTTGCAAACATTAAAATTCCATTATAAGATGCTTGTTCCTTGGAAAGAAAGCTAAGAAAAAGCTAATAAGCATATTAAAAACAGAGACATCACTTTGCTGAGAAAGGTCCATATATTCAAAGCTGTAGTTTTTCCAGTAGTCATGTACTGTGTAAGAGCTGGACCATAAAGAAGGCTGAACACCAAAGAATCAATGCTGGACAAGACTCTTAGTCCCTTGGACAGCAAGGAAATCAAATCAGTCAATTCTAAAGGAAATTAACTCTGAATATTCATTAGATGACTGATGCTGAAGCATACAATTTCTGCCCTTTGTTGAGTCCATCTTTGCATGAAATGTTCCCTTGGTATCTCTAATTTTCTTGAAGACATCTCTAGTCTTTCCCATTCTATTGTTTGCCTCTATTTCTTTGTGTTGATCACTGAGGAACTTTCTTATCTCTCCTTGCTATTCTTTGGAATTCTGCATTCAAATAGGTATATCTTTCCTTTTCTCCTTTGCTTTTCCTTTCTCTTCTTTTCATATCTATTTGTAAGGCCTCCTCAGATAGCCATTTTGCTTTTTTTGCATTTCTTTTCCATGGGGATAGTCTTGATCCCTGTCTCCTGTACAGTGTCATGAACCTCCGTCCATAGTTCTTCAGGTACTCTATCAGATCTAGCCCCTTAAATCTGTTTCTCACTTCCACTGTATAATCATAAGGGATTTGATTTAGGTCATACCTGAAAGGTCTAGTGGTTTTCCCTACTTTTTTCAATGTAAGTCTGAATTTGGCAGTAAGGAGTTCATGATCTGAGCCACAGTTGGCTCCTGGTCTTGTTTTTGCTGACTGTATAGAGCTTCTCCATGACTTATGAGTTCAGAGAGCACCAACTTAAATATAGGAGCTAGATTCCCCAGCTGACTTCCCAACAGGAACCCCAACCCTCTGTCTCCTCCCAGGCCTCTTTCCGTAGCATGAACTAAACTTGGGAAAGGTCCTGCCATACCTGATGACTTCCTGATTACTGTCATATTGAAAAAAGGCATAAAGAGGTAGTTGTCTGGGGATTTTTATAGGGCATAGACCAAGTAATCCATGGGCCTTTCTCCCTGGGAGTCCATAAACATGGGGCCGGTGATTCCTGGAAAGAAAAGCATTTACACACAGTAAGGGGCACAGAGAGAGGAACTTGGAGCTCAAAATGCCAGCCTGCCAGCTCGTATCAGAGGAATGCCCTCCCCACATTCTCCATGCTGCCAGGCCCTGGGGCATGTGTTTGCAAGCTTCACTGTTAGTCTTTCTTTCTGGTTTTGGTTTGTGCTCAGACTTGGTGCTCCAGAGAAGGCAATGGCAACCCACTCCAGTACTCTTGCCTGGAAAATCCTATGGATGGAGGAGCCTGGTAGGCTGCAGTCCATGGGGTCGGGAAGGGTCGGACACAACTGAGTGACTTCACTTTCACTTTTCATGCATTGGAGAAGGAAATGGCAACCCACTCCAGTGTTCTTGCCTGGAGAATCCCAGGGACGGGGGAGCCTGGTGGGCTGCTGTCTATGGGGTCTCACAAAGGTGGACACGACTGAAGCGACTTAGCAGCAGCAGCAGCAGCAGCAGCAGCAGCAGTAGGCTTGCTGCTCAGACCAGGCCCAGGTGTATTCCTTGTTGTTGCTTAGTACTTGCCCAGCCCACACACAAAGGCTACGTTAGCAATCCCGTAGAAGTAAACTACAGCAGTTCTACACTCCAAACTGGGACCTGGAGTCTGACCTAGGACTTACTGAAGATGTGTTCCCGCTCAGGACAAGACCCAACATTAACATTCATCAGCTCCTGCAATGTACCCAGTGCTGCAGGTTCTAGTGATTTCACTCGACTAAGCCTAGAGAAGAGAATCGCAACCCACTCCAGTATTCTTGCCTGAAGAACCCCATGGACAGAGGAGCCTGGCAAGCTACAGTCCATAGGGTCGCAAAGAGTTGGACACGACTGAGCAACTAACAAACACTTTCACCTCACTTTCAGTCATGGTGGACCCCACAGAGGAGGCACCACCATCCACTCCTAATAAGCAGGGGTTGAAGGCTCAGACTCCCTGAAGTTTGCAGAGCCAGGAAGATGCAGGCCTGCTGGCCCCCAGGTGTGTGGTCTTCCCACACCTCTCACTGCTTGGCTGTGCCCACTTGCTGGTGTCCTCAACGTTCGGGCTTGAACACTGCTCCCTCCCAAGGTCTGCCGCAGCAAGGGCAATAACCAAGGTTGAACCGGGAAATAAATTGATCTGACAGAAAGTTAAACTGACATCAGGGAAGACAGACTTCTCCCACTTCCTCCTCCCTTTTTAAGTAAATGCTTCAGGGTCAGGAAGAAAAGAAGGGAAGCAGGTTAATATTTCCACTTGGAAAAGATGTGGATGGGTCCTTGTGAACTGAATCTATGAATATCCCAAAGATCAGGGCTTGGCTGTCCTTTTGAAATGTCAGGTGAAGTATCAATCTTAATTTATTAAGGGAATGATAAGCCAAAGGAAAGATAAATAGCTGTCTTTAACAGGCGCATGGATGCGTGCGTGCTAAGTCGCTTCAGTGGTATCTGACTCTTTGTGACTCTAAGGACTGCAGCCCACCGGGCTCCTCTGTCCGTGGATTCTCCAGGACAGAATACTGAAGTGAATTGCCATGCCCTCCTCCGGGGGATCTTACTGACCCAGTGCTTGAACCTGAGTCTTCTGAGGCTCCTGCACTGCAGCAGATTCTTTTGCTGTTGAACAAATGCATACTTCAGAGTGTCTGAAGGACTATGGAAGGAGGTTCGTGCCATTGTACAAGAGGCAGCGATCAAGACCATCCCCAAGAAAAAGAAACACAGAATGGCAAAGTGATTGTCTGAGGAGGCCTTACAAATAGCTGTGAACTAAAGGCAAAGGAGAAAAGGGAAGGTAAACCCATTTGAATGCAGATTTCCAAAGAATAGAAAGGAGAGATAAGAAAATCTTCCTCAGAGATCAATGCAAAGAAATAGAAGAAAACAACAGAATGGGAAAGACTAGAGATCTCTTCAAGAAAATTAGAGATATCAAGGGAACACTTCATGCAAACATGGGCACAATAAAGGACAGAAATGGTAGGGACCTAACAGAAGCAGAAGATATTAAGAAGAGGAGGCAAGAATACACAGAAGAACTATACAAAAAGATCATCATGACCCAGATAATCATGATGATGTGATAACTCACCTAGAACCAGACATTCTGGAATGTGAAGTCATGTGGCCTTAGGAAGCATCACTACAAACAAAGCCAGTGGAAGTGATGGGATTCCATTTGACCTCTCTCAAATCCTCAAAGATGATGCTGTGAAAGTGCTGCACCCAAAATGCCAGCAAATTTGGAAAACTCAGCATTGGCCCAGGACTGGAAAGGGTCAATTTTCATTCCAATCCCAAAGAAAGGCAATGCCTAAGAATGTTCAAACTACCACACAATTGCACTCATCTCACACGCTAGCAAAGTAATGCTCAACATTCTCCAAACCAGGCTTCAAAAGTACCTGAACCAGAAACTTCCAGATCTTCAAGCTGGATTTAGAAAAGGCAGATGAATCAGAGATCGAATTGCCAACATCCATTGGATCATCAAAAAGCAAAAGAGTTCCAGAAAAACATCTACTCCTGCTTTATTGACTATGGCAAAGCCTTTGACTGTGTGGATCACAAGAAACTGTGGAAAATTCTGAAAGAGATGGGAATACTAGACCACCTGACCTGCTGCATAAAGCAAAAAAAAAAATTGGCTTAAAACGCAACATTCAGCAAACTAAGATCATGGCATCTGGTCCCATCACTTCATGGCAAATAAGATGGGGAAACAATGGAAACAGTAACAGACTTCATTTTGAGGGGGCTCCAAAATCACTGCAGATGGTGACTGCAGCCATGAAATTAAAAGATGCTTACTCCTTGGAAGAAAAGCTATGACCAACCTAGACAGCAAATTAAAAAGCAGAGACATTACTTTGCCAACGAAGGTCTGTCTAGTCAAAGCTATGGTTTTTCCAGTAGTCATGTATCGATGTGAGAGTTGGACTGTGAAGAAAGCTGAGCACCAAAGAACTGATGCTTTTGAAGTGTGGTGCTGGAGAAGACTCTTAAGAGTCCCTTGGACTGCAAGGAGATCCAACCAGTCCATCCTAAAGGAAATCAATCCTGAATATTCATTGGAAGGACTGATGCTGAAGCTGAAGCTCCAATATTTTGGCCACCTGATGCAAAGAACTGACTCCTTGGAAAAGACTCTGATGCTGGGAAAGATTGAAGGTGGGAGGAGAAGGGGACGACAGAAGATGAGATGGTTGAATGGTGTCACCAACTCAATGGACATGAGTTTGAGTAAGCTCCAGGAGTTGGTGATGGACAGGGAAGCCTGGTATGCTGTAATTCATGGGGTTGCAAAGAGTCAGACACGACTGAGTGACTGAGCTGAACTGAAGATGACCTAGCCACCAACCAGGTAAATGCACATCAGCATAAAGAATTCAGCTCAGTTGCTGAATTATGGTTAAAAAGACAGATTCCAGGCCTCCACTCCAGACCTTATGAACCAGATGCCTTGAGTTTACTCTAGGAATCTGCATTCAACAGATGCTCATATATTCCTAAATACACTAGTGTGAGAAGCTCTGAGACAGTCTAAAATGAGAGAGATCAAGAATCACCGTTAACTATTCACTACTTAATTTCCTTCAGTAGCAAATTCCCAGCATGGGATTACTGAGCTTTAGCTCTGACCTGCTTCAGAGGGCATTTCAAAACCCCTGGATTATGGAGGGTTGCTTTTCTCCAAACCAAATTCATCATCGCTGCTTCTGCACTGAGCTTCAGATTCTCTCTCTCCTCTGCTAGGACAACTTGGTGTCAACTTGCTACATCTTAAAGATTAAAGTCTAAATTCTTTAAAGTCTGAGTCTAAGGACTCCTTGCTCTAATCACAGGCAGAAGTCCATGAATCTTTTTGGCTCAAATGCTTACCAGATGTAAGTAGGCTTGGGTAAGTCAGTTAAATCTATGCCTGAGTTTTGTCATCTTCAGAAAGAGCTGAACAATATCCCTCTCAGAAGGATGTTGTAAAGGTGTTGTGTGATGACGTAACTACTTAGCACAGCGTCCCACACTTAGTAGGAACTCTGTAAAGAAGCACTGCTAAAGGGCATGTCATTGCATAAGGCAGGGTCTCGAGACCAGGATTCTGGGAACAATATTATATGATATACTCTGTGTCCTCTCTCTCCCACTATCACATACAAACTTCTTAAAATGTGTATTCCCACTCTGGATAATTTGAGATTCTCTGGGACTATAGATTGCCTTCTCATAAGAAACCTTCAGGCAGATGACTACATGTGTTCTTCTGTGGATCCTCAGATCCAGTACAGTGTTGCACCGGTAAGCATGGAAATTATTATTAATCATAATAAGTATTTTTGTGTTAAGCACGGTCAAAACTAGAAGAAAATGCCAACGATGTTCAGTGTTGGTGAGAATTTAAGAAACAGACATATACTCCTCATAGGAATGTTGATTGATAGCAGTTCTCATATACATCTTTGACTCAGAAATTCCAATTTGGGGGATTTATCCTACAGAAACAAGAGCATATGAGAGCATATGATAAGATATAACCACTACATTTTTAAAAGATTTTAAGAATATTTTTTGATGTGGACCATTTTTAAAGTCTTTATTGAATTTGTTACAAAATTGCTTTGTTTTATGTTTTGGTTTTTTGGCTGCGAGGCATGGGAGATCTTAGCTCCCAGACCAGGGATCGAACCTGCATCCCCTGCACTGGAAAGTGAAGTCTTAACCACTGAACCACCAGGGAAGTCCCCATAATGCTTTTTACAGTCAAAAATTAGATGCATCCTCCATGTTCAACAGTAGAGGCCTGGAAGAGTAACATGGAGTGAATCCATATGACGGAGGAGAGAGCAGTTGTTACAAATGACGTTTTAAATGTTCTTTCATTGACTCAGAAAGATAGTCACAACTAAGAGAGGAAGCACACTTTAAAACAACATGAACAGTATTCCATCTTTTTGTCTTTTTAAAAGCACATAAAGTTGCATAATAAAGATTATATGCATCAAACCAATAAAAGCTCCAGGTGATAGGAATTATGGGGTATCTTTTCTTCTCTTTGCGTAATTTTCATATTTTTATCTTCATGTCTTTGCAATAAGGAAGACAAGGGAAAGTTTTAATTAAAAGTAAACCTACAGACTTGTATTTGCAGAGTGACATCATAGTGGATTAAACGGTCTGGATTTCTGCATGAGCAGAACTTCACATTGGTCTGGGCCTAGAGATCAGTGCAGTGGGCTCTGCACTTGGCTTATGCTGTGCTGAGCTCAGTCCCTTCTGTGTCTCCGTTGCCCTCAGAGGGAGAGAGAGAGACAGAGACGCGAGGGTCGGGTAATGCTGAGGGTCATCTGGAAACCGTTGTCATGGTAACAGCCCTCCCCTGTTTGTACCAAGTGCTTGATTGGCAAGAGTGGCAAGGCCTGAGGTTAAAACCAGCCTAAGGAGATTTGTAGGGACTGTGGCTGCTGGAGAGGGCACACTGTTGTCCACTTTGCTTCTTCAGCCCTGCCCTTTTCTAGGAGATTCTTAGGCTTGTAAGTTACCAGTGCTGTGGTGGTACATAGGGGAGGTCACGTTGTTTCATCCCATGATGCTTTGGAATAGAAGTAATCTGTGCTTGGCTCCTGGAGGTACAGAGCTTGGTTCCCTATATTAGCACTTTGATTCCCAGATACTTTATCTTATCTCTCTTCCCGAAAAGATTGTTACTGAGGGAGGATTCTTTCTTCCTAATTATAGTTTCCTCACTGCTGACCAGCTGGGCCATAAACCAGATATAGGGCCAGCTGTTCACATGCAAGATCAGATATGATTAGCTGTTTCCAGGGTGATGGGGCTGGCTTTTTTCTACCTGCCCTTCCTCCCCTCCCACTTGCCCCTCCCTCCCTTCAATCTATAAATCTGTGGCCTGATCCTGTTTAGAAAATCAAAATGAAAGGCTGGATTGTAACTTCTCCAGGAGGTGAGAAACAGAAAAGGTGTCTGGCCCACTCAGAATACAACAGAGTGAGCCTGGAGTTTCCCATCTTGAGGGAAAGAGAAAGGAGAGGCAGGCATCCCTGGAGGCTTTCCATAGTAAGACTGGATCTGAACCTCCCTTTCCTTTTTCTTTTTCAATGTTTTATTTGTAGAGGCCTTATAGCATATTTTAAAGTTTGTTTGTTTGTTTTCTTTAAGCTACGCTGAGTCTTCAGGCTTTTCTCTAGTTGCGGCAAGTGGGGGCGGCAGGGAGGGCCGACTGTCTAGTTGTGATGCGTGGACTTCTCATTGCGGCATCTTCTCTTATGAAGGCTTTAGAGCACAGGCTCAATAGTTGTGGTGCATGGCCTTTGTTGAATGTGGGATCTTCCCAGATCAGGGATGGAACCCGCATCTCCTGCATTGGCAGGCAGAGACTCCTCACCTTACCAGCTTCTTGTCCTGAAAGTCTAGGAGTCTGATGGATTCATAATTAACCTAGTACTCCATGCTAGTGATTCAACAGTTCTTTCTGGGTCTTGCTTAGAGATTCCTATCTGGAAGTTCTAGTCCACCAAGTGACAAGTAAGTGTAAGTCAAAATTGTTCTCACCTGCCGGGGGTGAGCTTCAAACTTTCCTATTATGTTCTCAGTGTATGTAAATAGTTGTGATGAAGTCAAGTAAAAAGAATCTCCAGGTAAGTAAATATTTAAAGAGCTGTAGGACAGTGGGGTAAAGGTTGACTTTGTATAAAGGGGAGATGTGTTTCTTGGGTTGCAACAAAAGGCAATTCCTTGAATCCAAGCCTCTCCTTTAAGTAATCGTGCACATACTACTCCCCAAAGGTCAAGGATGGGACACTGGCCTTGGTTTTCTGATGAGAACATGTTGCTTGTTTCTGAAAAGGTTTGGGTTGTCCCAAGTGGCGCTAGTGGTAAAGAACCCGCCTATCAATGCAGGGGACTTAAGAGACACAGGTTCGATCCTTGGGTCGGGAAGTTCCCCCAGAGAAGGGCATGGCAACCCACTCCAGTATTCTTGCCTGGAGAACCCCATGGGCAGAGGAGCCTAGTGGGGTACAGTCCATAGGAGCACAGAGTTGGACACGACTACAGCAACTTAGCAGGCACACATTGCTGATTCACGCTGGTGTACAGCAGATACTGACTCAACTTTGTGATGCAATTATCCTCCAATTAAAAATTAATTTGTTAATTTTTTTAAGTGAATGTGTCCTTGCCTTAATTCATCTTTCTCTGGGGATTATACCCTCCTTTGACCCATAAGAATGACATGCTCCACTATCTGAGCCAATCGGGGCTTGGGTAGCACCTGGCTTGTCGTCTGGGTGCTGTCTCTCTAGTGCGCAGCATCTAAACCCAGCAGGATGTCCCTCTGGCTCCCCACCCTCTTCAGTTTCTGGTCTGGAGAGACCAGAACCCCTCCCACTTCCTGGCATTCCTGCTCTACTTGTGTTAAAAGCTCCCAAACAGCTCCCTAGCCACACACTCAGTATTGTCCTCCCACGCTGTGATCCCAGGGCACCAAGGCTGCAAAGCACAGGACACTGTCCTTAAAGCCTTGGCGAGGGGACAACTGTAAGATGCCTCACCCAGAGTACTGATACTCCTGTCTGAGATTTCTCCACACCCCCCTGTAAGAGGCAGTGTAACAGAAATGTTGAGAGCACAAGTTTTTGGAATAAGACTTAGGCTGGTTGCAATGTTTTGTACTATATGAACCTTCAGTTCAGTCACTCAGTCACGTCCAGCTCTTTGTGACCCTATGAACCACAGCACGCCAGGCCTCCCTGTCCATCACCAACTCCCAGAGTTTACCCAAACTCATGTCCATTGAGTCACTGATGCCATCCAACCATCTCATCCTCTGCCACCTCCTCTTCCTACCGTCAATCTTTCCCAGCATCACAGTCTTTTCAAATGAGTCAGCTCTTCGCATTAGGTGGCCAAAGTATTGGAGTTTCAGCTTCAACATCAGTCCTTCCAATGAACACCCAGGACTGATCTTTAGGATGGACTGGTTGGATCTCCTTGCAGTCCAAGGGACTCTCAAGAGTCTTCTCCAACACCACAGTTCAAAAGCATCATTTTTTCAGCACTCAGCTTTCTTTATAGTCCAACTCTCACATCCATACATGACCACTGGAAAAACCATTGCCTTGACTAGACAGACCTTTGTGGACAAAGTAATGTCTCTGCTTTTGAATATGCTATCTAGGTCGGTCATAACTTTTCTTCCAAGGAGTAAGTGTCTTTTAATTTCATGGCTGCAATCACCATCTGCAGTGATTTTGGAGCCAAAACAAAATAAAGTCTGACACTGTTTCCCCATCTATTTGCCATGAAGTGATGGGACCAGATACCATGATCTTAGTTTTCTGAAGGTTGAGCTTTAAGCCAACTTTTTCACTCTCCTCTTTCACTTTCATCAAGAGGCTCTTTAGTTCTTCTTCACTTTCTCCCATAAGGGTGATGTTATCTGCATATCTGAGGTTACTGATATTTCTCCTGGCAATCTTGATTTCAGCTTGTGCTTCATCCAGCCCAGCATTCCTCATGAATATTAGTTAAATAAGCAGGGTGATAATATATAGCCTTGACATACTCCTTTTCCTATTTGGAACCAGTCTGTTGTTTCCATGTCCAGTTCTAACTGTTGCTTCCTGACCTGCATATAGGTCAGGACCTTCTCAAGAGGCAGGTCAAGTGGTCTGGTATTCCCATCTCTTTCAGAATTGTCCACAGTTTCTTGTGATCCACACAGTCAAAGGCTTTGGCATAGTCAATAAAGCAGAAATAGATGTTTTTCTGGAACTCTCTTGCTTTTTCCATGATCCAACAAATGTTGGCAATTTGATCTCTGGTTCCTCTGCCTCTTCTAAATCCAGCTTGAACATCTGGAAGTTCACGGTTCTCGTATTGCTGAAGCTTGGCTTGGAGAATGTTGAGCATTACTTTACTAGCGTGTGAGATGAGTGCAATTGTGCAGTAGTTTGAGCATTCTTTGGCATTGCCTTTCTTTGGGACTGGAATGAAAATTGATCTTTTCCATTCCTATGGCCACTGCTGAGTTTTCCAAATTTGCTGGCATATTGAGTGCAGCACTTTCACAGCATCATCTTTTAGGATTTGAAATAGCTCAACTGGAATTCCATCACCTCCACTAGCTTTGTTGGTAGGGATGCTTCCTAAGGCCCACTTGATATCACATTCCAGGATGTCTGGCTCTAGGTGAGTGATCACATCACCCTGATTATCTGGGTCATGAAGATCTTTTTTGTACAGTTCTTCTGTGTATTCTTGCCACCTCTTCTTAGTATCTTCTGCTTCTGTTAGGTCCAGACCATTTCTGTTCTTTATCGAGCCCATCTTTGCATGAAATGTTCCTTTGGTATCTCTAATTATCTTGAAGAGATCTCTAGTCTTTCCCATTCTGTTATTTTCCTCTATTTTTTTGCATTGATTGCTGAGGAAGTCTTTCTTATCTCTTCTTGCTATTCTTTGGAACTCTGCATTCAGATGCTTATATCTTTCCTTTTCTCCTTTGCTTTTTGCTTCTCTTCTTTTCACAGCTATTTGTAAGACCTCCCCAGACAGCCATTTTGCTTTTCTGCATTTCTTTTCCATGGGGATGGTCTTGATCCCTGTCTCCTGTACAATGTCATGAACCTCTGTCCATAGTTCATCAGGCAAACTGTCTATCAGATCTAGGCCCTTAAATCTGTTTCTCTTTTCCAATGTATAATTGTAAGGGATTTGATTTAGGTCATACCTGAATGGTCTAGTGGTTTTCCTCACTTTCTTCAATTTAAGTCTGAACCTTAGTTTAATTTAATTTAATATGAACCTTAGTTTCCTCATTTTTAATTGCCTTGATGAGCTCATGAGAGGATTGGGTGAAGTAATAGATTCTTTTAAACTTTTTATTTTATATTAGAGCACAATTGGTTAACCATGTTGTAATAGTTTCAAGTGTACAGCAAAGTGACTCAGTTAGATATATACAAGTATCTATTCTTTTTCAAAGTTTTTTCCCCATTTAGGTTGTACATAATATTGAGTAGAGTTACCTGTGCTATGGACTTCCCTGGTGGCTCAGCTGGTAAAGAGTCTGCCTACAATGTGTGAGACCTGGGTTCGATCCCTGGGTTGGGAAGATCCCCTGGAGAAGGGAAAGGCTACCCACTCCAGTATTCTAGCCTGGAAAGTTCGGGGTCACAAAGTGTCAGACATGACTGAGTGACTTTCACACACACACACACACACCTGTGCTATACAGTAGATCCTTATCGGTTATCCATTTTACACAGAGCAGTATGTAATAATAGCAGTTTTATAATAAGGAACTACTGTGTCAGTCAAGAAGATCATGACTTCTGTTGAATGAATGCTATGTAAACTAAAAGAAACAAACTGATGCTGCTATAGAGCCCAGAGGAACAAATAAAAGATTTCATTGTCTTTAAGAACACCCAGAGCAGGTACACCGTGTTCACTGCTAACATCAGGTAATACCTCTTTTCGCTTATATCCTATAGGCATTAAGCCAGAGGATCTGCGGTCTAAATTAGTGTCTGAGAAAAATGGAGCGTGAGCCACTTATGTAGTGTTAAAATTCCCAGCAGAAATATTTAAAAATTAAAAGCAAATCAGATTGATTACTTAGTTTATTCAAAATGTTATCAATTCAACACATACTCCATATTTTAAAATTTGAGATTTTATGTTATTTGCTTCATACTAAGTCTCTGAAATTTGGTGTATTTTGTACTTAAGCACATCTTAATGCAGACTTTCTTCATTACAAGTTCTCAGTCGCCACCCGGAGATACTGCTTACAGTGTTGGACAGTCCACATCTGAACCTTCACTCTGAGCTACGCGTCTAATCAGCTGGGAAAGAGAGATGTTTTCTATGGGGCTGTTGGTTCTGGGAATTCAGAGCCGGAGCCTCTCTGAGGACCTTCTCACTGTTCATCTGACTCTTAATTGCTCTTGCCTATAAAGGAGCAAGTTGTCTGTGTCACTGTGTTCCAACCTTGTTGACATGACCCTGAGAATGTCACCCCCACTCCAGTACTCTTGCCTGGAAATCCCATGGATGGAGGAGCCTGGTAGGCTGCAGCCCATGGGGTCGCTTGAGGGTCGGACACGACTGAGCAACTTCACTTTCAATTTTCACTTTCCACTTTCGTGCATTGGAGAAGGAAATGGCAACCCACTCCAGTGTTCTTGCCTGGAGAACCCCGGGACAGGGGAGCCTGGTGGGCTGCAGTCTATGGGGTCGCACAGAGTCGGACACAACTGAAGTGACTTAGCATGATGCACTGAATCCCCTACATGGGGCTGTACAGCGTGTACTGGTGTGCTATGGTTTGCCAGTTGGGAAGCTCTCAAACTTGCAAGGCAATCTGCACCTGGGGGAGGGAGGCAAGCTTTTTATTGCAATCTGTGCAAAAACCATTCTTATCAGTCAAGTGCTCAATCTTAAGTAACACCTCCTTCCCACAAAGAATCAGCAAGTGGCCTCATGCGCTCAGGTGCCCAAGCTGTTGCTGTCAGCAACTTGAGTTGAGTAAAACAAGCTCCTTCAGCTGCTGAGCCTTCGGGTCATCTTGTCCCATGTGGTTGACAGTGGGGCCCAGAAAAGGACTGTGGCAACTACCAGCACAGCAGAGAACAGAGCAGAAAGAGCCGGGGATTGCACGGCCGGAAGACGCGGCCTGCCGACAGCGCCCCCCAACCCAGCCAGTGCCAGCCCAGCCCACTTTCACTCAGCTGAGTGAAGCAAGGCTCTGTGTGGGAAGGGAACTCCGCCTCAGGAAGCATGTCCAGGCATGTGGGAAGCCCTTCAGAAGATGGGGAAGGGAGCCGTTGTTCCACCCTGGGCATCAGGTTCTCCTTCCTGATGGTGGCCATTGAGCTCTCCTTCCTCTAGGCCAACAGTTCTTGATTCTCTTTGAGACACCAATCACAGTTCCCAAGACGAATGCATGTATAAACAAACAAGACTGCACAGGGTATATGGAATCAGTTCAGTTCAGTCACTCAGTCGTGTCCAGCTCTTTGTGACCCCATGGACTGCAGCACACCAGGCCTCCCTGTCCATCACCAACTCCAGAAGTTTACTCAAACTCATGTCCATTGAGTTGATGATGCCATCCAACCATCTCATCCTCTGTCATCCCCTTCTCCTCGTGTCTTCAATTTTTCCCAGCATCAGGGTCTTTTCAAATGAGTCAGCTCTTCGCATCAGGTGGCCAAAGTATTGGAGTTTCAGCTTCAATATCAGTCCTTCCAATGAACATTCGGGACTGATCTACTTTAGGATGGACTGGTTGGATCTCCTTGCAGTCCAAGAGACTCTCAAGAGTCATCTCCAACACCATGGGATGAGTACATGGAATGAGTCATCCTTAATCAATGTACTTGGGCTAAGGACTCAGGACTACCTGAACTCAAAATCTGCCTTTAAGACTCTGCCAACTCTAAGCCACGTGCCTTGGGTGAGTTAACTTGACCTCCCTTAGCCTTACCTCTTCTGCAAAATGATAATAACTTCATCAGACTGCTGTAAGATGAAATGAGGTATTGCAGACAGTTCAGCCCCCAGCAGGGCCCCATGGGAAGAGCTCAACAATATTCACAATCATTTCAAAGGGCTTCAGAATGGAGCTGACCTGGGAACCAAAGAGTACTCCCTGAAGGTGTACTCTGAGTGCCATTAGCCTTTTGAAACATCAGATAACCAAGGAAAAGGTAGGTGTGGAGTTTTGATAATCAGAATAGTCAATTAGGGCAACTCTGTCAAGCTGAGGGAACTTTGTCCCTTCCTTTTCACATCTCAGTGTAAGGGAAAACTTTGAAGTCAGCTCTGCCATGTGGGAAGCTAAAGGTCAATCCATCACAGCTTACATTTCACCCAGTTTGTACCATTGCACCCTCTGCTCTGCTGTCCAGCTGACTCCTGGGAGGGACATGACATCTCTTTCCTGATTCATCAAACAGGAGTCAACATGAATAGGTTCAGCCTATAGCTCTAGGATTCTTCCCACTCTAGCATTCTTGCCTAGAGAATTCCATGGACAGAGAGGCGTGGCGGGCTACAGTCCACAGGGTCGCAAGAGTTGAACATGACTGAGTGACGAAACCACCACCATAGCTCTAGGACTCTGCTTCTTTTTTTTTTTTCTTGGGTCATGTTGCCTGACTTCTGAAGTCTTGGATTAGTAGTCAAAACAGCCTCAGATCCTTCCTTGATAAGTGTTTGCCAGGCACCACATGTCTCAGCTACTCCACCCATCCTGTGCTGCCCCTTCTCATCTCCAGCTTTCTTCTCTGCCCTCCCTCAGAATGCTGATGGTGAGCATTGTTGAGCAGCTATTCCAGAATCTGAAACCAGTGAAGTCTTCTAAAGCAGAGGAGCCAGAAATGCAAGATGAGTCATCTATATTCTGAGGGCAGAGGCTTTATTCAAAGGAGAAATTCCACTTTCCTCTAGAGGGACTTCTTAAAGGTTCGGTGATGTCTGAAATCTGGAAATACCCCAAAGACCTTTAAATAATATTTGGTTCCCTGACTGACTCACGCCGACCAACCTGCTCTAAAATCTGCCTTGCCACCAAACCTGCTCCCAAAACAAGGTCTCTTTTTCAGAACAAGCTGTGAACCACCCAGCTTTGCAAAATAGCGTGAAAATATTTTTAAAAACATGCTTGGCCCCACCATCATCATCATCTTCTTAGGAAGGTAATGTACCTGCTCTGAGCCGCCTTCTTTTCATCCGTACAAATAACTACCTGGCAGATTTACTGTGAGGGCCAAATGAAGTCCTTGTCACGGAGCTTGGCTCCTGGTGGCCCCTGAAGGTGTTGTCCCTCCTTATCCTTCACAGGTTTGCTAAGAGTTAGTCTGCAGGTGTTTTATAAATCAAGAGGAGCTATATAAATGCAGAGTGATGCAGTGTAAAGCTGGCCTGCTTAGAAGGTCTAGCGTTCCCCACTTTAAAAATATAAGAAACCTGGTTTCTACTTCCAACGGCCTGCCAGCCCTATCACATGAGGTATCTTGGCTGTTTCCAGACTATGTTACAAAACTCTGGAATGTTGGCTTCTGGTCTTCTCAAACTGTTATAAATGAGATGTGTGGTTCCTTTGTCCCTTCAAAAGGGGAGAGAGTGTATACCGCTCCCCTCCTGCAGACCAGAGCAGCGAGCGTGTCAGAAATACAGCTGTTGGGTCAGACTCCTTACCTCGGACACCTCACCCATGAAAGACATAAAACAATGAAGATCTGCACTTTTTAGAGGCAATGGGATGCTTGAACTGGCAAGGGGCTTGGTTTTTATTGATTTGTCAATGCAAATGGCTATGTGAAGGGAGGGACACATGGAGGGTGTTGCAAAGCATTGTTGAACATGTGGGTTTTTGAAGAAAGACTGTAGGAAACCAGAGTTGAGCTGGAGACAGCGTGGCCTGCTAGGCAGTGGAAGCCTAGATTCGAGACTCCCCTCTCCTACTAAACTGATGACTCATCCTAGCTGGCTGCTTCATCTTTTGGGGTCTCAGGTGCCCTGGAGAATAAAGTTATGGTTGTTAGATCAGGGGTGCCCCTTCCACACCCACACTCATACTCACATGGGTCATCCAGCTAGGATGCCAGCGCTGATTTACATAAACAAGAGTGAGAGCCAATACTTCCCGCTGGTGTCAAAGCACCCTCCAGGTCTTGGCCCCTCGCTGGTCTTGAGCATCACCTCTCTTCTAGGGCACATCATGAGTTCCACTCTGCGTCAAGTTGTCCTTCCAATTATAGTGTCACCAGAGCCAAAATGACCCTATGCAGAGTTCTTTTTAACAGTCCAGAAGTTGAGCCCGTGGAAGATGGGGTGGCTGCTTGGAGCAGTGGTGGTCCAAGTGTGTCCCCAAATCAGCAGCCTCCACATCACCTGGAATTGTTAGTAATGCAGATTCTAGGGCCCTGACCCAGGCCTACTGAGTCAGAAATGCCAGAATGGGCCCAGCATCAGCATAACACGCTCTCTGGGGAAATATATGGCTCCCTGGAGTAGGGGAACCACTCAGAGCATCATGCTCTCAGGCAAGTGTGATTTCAGCAGGGGTTCAGTGGGTTGCTACTTAACACAAGTTGACATTACCCCAATCAAGTGAGAATCCGGCCCCCAGTTCCCATTGAACTGTATCTTTGTCTAAGCTACCTCTTAGAAGACTTTTTGTTTCAGGTCCTAGGGCAGGCTTAGGGCTGCGGGGCAAGAAGTGAGTCTGTGGAATTAATATGCCGACAACCTAGATGAGATTCTGGCCACCTAAGACCTCTTACTGTTAATGAGGACTTGACGACTTCTCCAGGCTGAGTCAGCAGGAAGTGGTGTTGCCTTCTGATTTAGATATTGGCCGCCTGACCAAATTCAGTGAGCAGAAACCTAATGCAGCATTTCCACGAATTTCTGCAGGCCTGATACTCAGAAAGTGTTCAAGTATTTGAGGTCTGCTAGTGGTGAAATGAACATTTAGCAACAAAGCAGCACCATGCAAAGGTTCTGCGGTGGTGGTCTGTGGCTCTGGGTCAGGTCTGGCCTTGACTGCTAACCGATTGCGTGATGCTGGGTGATTTTTTTCACCTGAAAAGGCCCCATTGGCCTCACGTATAAAATAGAGATTGCTCTCCAGAGTTGCTTGCATGCCTATCCAGCACTTTTGCTTAGTGATGATGCCTTGCAGTCTCAAAGATTTTGGACTGGAGACTGATGACTAGTGACTTTAAAATGGAAAGAGAGAAGAGGATAGACTGAACTGTGATGCCTTAGCAACCCTGCTTCTTCAGTGCTCGCTCAGCTGTGGGTGGTGCAGGCTGTACCCATCATTCTGGCTTCTAAATCCTACCCAGCTATGCCTATCTAGATTCTGTCTAGCTTCTAGAGTGACTTGAAAACACTGTAATTCCAGAGGGGTCCCCAGCCCATTCCAGAAGAAGGCTTATCTCTAAAAGACAGACCTTTGCTTATCCGAATCTTAAAGGTAAAACTGTCTCCACTTAGAGTGGTGTCTCAATTTTCTCTCCCCCTAAAATCAAGGAGCACTTTTCCCCTCTTAGAGGAAACTAAGGTTTCCCTCTAAGGTTACTTAGACCTTCCTGCTCCTATCACAATCTCAGGGATTCTGCCCAAGATGAAGGTGCAAAGCTTTGTTTACCTCCTCCCTTTCCCCAAGGTATGGGCTTTATAAAAGGTTTTGCTTGTTAAAAGTTAGCTTTCTGAGCTGAGGACTCTCTCTCTCCCTTTCATTCTCTCTCTCTCTCCTTTTTTTCTTCCTCTAAAGCCCATTGCATAACAATCTCCTGTTTTAACCTTTTGCCAAATCCTACACTTCTCACTGCCAGAGGTTACTGTGCAAATGTTTAAATAGGTAATGTCTACCTTTGAACCTCTATTGCAATAGGTTCAAAGGTTCCAGGAGAACTGGTTAGCTACTCTCAGTACGATACACACTGGCTTCACATGTGGTCCCAACTCTAGCGCTAAGGAAAAGGCAGAGGCTCCTGAATGTGGTGCTGAACCAGTACAGACAGCTGTGAGGGGTACATTTCCTGGAACCCGGAAGTGAGCGGACTCTTACAAGGTAAACTGCAATAATGCTACCCGCTCTATAACTTATATGATATGGGATAATAGAGATGGGGGATGACTGTGGAGAAGAAAGTTGGACGTGTGCCTATTCTCAGCCTAAGGCTCTTTTACAAGATGAAATAACATTTCTTTGCATAGCGATCTTAGTTGACTGCCTGGGAGGCAAAAACATCAGCTGCAAAAGGCGAGTGGAGACTTGGACGGAATCTGAACTGCTAGCAGGAGATGGCCTTGGAAGACAGAGTGGTTGATTTCACTAAGTGCAAATAAAATAGACTTAAAAGCTTTAAGGGTTATAGCCAAAGCCAAGATGTAGGTCTCCTTCACCTTCCATTTTGAAATGTCTGTATGATTGGAAAGGCCATCCGACAGCTGCAGCCCCTCCCATTTGGAAGAAAGCAGGGAACCCTTAGCAGGCTTGCTCTCCGATGCTGGGGTCTGTACTAGATCTGTGATATACTTTGGCTCATTTCCTCCTGTAAGGTAAGGAGGTATCATTCCCATATCACAGGTGAATAACATGCCTCTAGGCTCTTAAACAGCATGACCCGGGCTGCATAGCTAAGAGGAAGTGGGGCGAGAATCTTGAGTCCTGATCAGTAAGCTGCCTGATGCAGAATTCTTGAGTGCTGTGAAAACTGTCCATCGTTCCCTCAAAGTTTGGCAGTGTCCCTGGCGTGTGCAGGATCGAACAAGAATGCACCTCCAGGAGCCAGAGCTTTAGAACCACTCAGACTCTTCTAAACTTGAGCGTTTGATCCTGGAGAAAACCATCTTCTCCTGGCCCTAAGCTCTTGTCTGGTTGGTAAAAGAAGAAAGCATCCAAGGAAAAGCCCAGCAGCATCAGAATGGCTGAGACTCGACACCCACTCTGCCCTCCTCTGCTCTTTGCTGGAGGGAGCTGCCCCTGGGGAGATGAGCTTGGAAACGTAGCAAAGACAAGTGTTCCTCCAGCCAAGAGATGAACCCAAAGATGGAAAGGTGGGGTGGTGGGGGCACCTCATCCTAACCTACTTCAGCTTTCTCCCATGTCTAAAGTGGGATCCCATGAGGTCAAGGGACCAGCTCTTATGTTCTCTAAGATTGGGGCACAGCTCACTCTGGTTTTTATGGCTGGAAGTTTTGAGGAACTCCTCTGTGTAGAGAGAGAATCCTAATACATCTCTAGTGAAGACTGGAGCTCTTGTTGGATTTACTTTGAGCCTTCTTAAAGGGACGGAGGCTGGGGAAAGTGCTGCTTAATTCTGGGGTGTCTGAGAGGTGGTGAGGAGAGGTGGGGTTGGAAAGGGGTAGGAGAATTAGTTTTTTTTTTTCTACCTTCAAATCTGAAAATTGAAACTCCCATGCCCTTCTGCAGCCACAGCCATAGGTGAATCTGATGAGACCACTATGGGTCCTGATGCCCTGAAGATCAGTCCTCAAGACGCTTTCAAGTTGTTTTCACATTCAAAGCAATTTTTATAATAATTGTTATTGTTTAGTCACTAAGTTATGTCCAACTCATTTGCAACCCCATGGACTGTAGCCTGCCAGTACCTTCTGTCCATGGGATTTCCCAGGCAAGAATACTAGAGCAAGTTGCCATTTCCTCCTCCAGGGGATCTTCCCAACCTAGGAATCCAACCTCCGTCTCCTGCCTTGCAGGCAGATGCTTTACCAGTAAGCCACCAGGGAAGCCCCTTTACAATAACATCAAGAAGTAGTTTGCCTTTTCACTGTTGTTGTCTCACGAGTGTACAGCGAAGTTTTTCAGAGGCTCCTGGGAGATGCAAGATCAGCCTGACAGCTAATGGCATATGTGCTTGTGGATTCCTGATTTTACAATTTCTCAGATTTTATCTGGGAGGTGAGGGTGCGAGCGGCAAACGTTTTTAATTAAACATTGGAGGTCTGAAGAGGATGTGCCAGAGGAAACAAACAGACTCTCCGCGCCATCCCTGTGGTTCTTGATGGGCTTGTTTTGCTGGCTTTTTCAGCACGGCTCCAGGATTTGAGGCAGGCAAGCAGGGACTGGGGAGAAGCGACATCACGCACTGCAGGCCAGCAGAACTGGCCTCCAGGTGTCCCCATGGTCCTGGGAAAGATGTGAGGGCCGAGGTGCCCTGTGGTTGGACCTCATTGTCCTGGGAATCCAGCAGGGACGTCACCTCTCTGACAGGGGTGGTCTGCGAGGGGCACCTCCATCATCTTCTGGTTCTCCGTCATCAGGCAGACAAAGCGTGAGTTCTGTGAATCACAGGCTGGCTGCTGTATCAGCCCTCAGGAATTGCCAGTAAAGGCTCTGAAACCCAGCCAGAGGAGCTTTGGCAGCTTTTCTCCTTCTGGTCACAACACTTCCACTTTCTGTTGTGAAAGAAAAACCAGGAAGTGAAGTCCCCGAGCACGTTAGAAGCCCGCTGTGGCCTGACTCCTGACTCAGGGCAGCTCAGACTCGGGGCTGACGGCTTGGAACCAGAGATCCTCAGCCTGCAGGGATGCTCTGAAGCCCCCTTGACCCTGGAGGAGCTGGGGTGAGGGGGTGAGGACTTACAGCGACTCATGTGCCAGGACTCACAGGCACTCAGAGCCAGGAGGTTCCATTCACTGGGAGCACCAAGAGATGTGGTCCACTCAAAGGGTAAGGGGGCAGCTGGAGGTGTATTTGGCAAGGGGTCTTGTGGGTGTGGGGCAGAAGCCTGGGGGAGCATCCTGACCCCCAGCTCTGGGGAGCTTGGAACTTGCTGTGTCCCAAGCACGTGTCGGCACTTGCTTTCTCCCCGGTCTCTGAAGGACTTTTTTAAACCCTTCTCATCAGGAAGGTCAAGGGGGAGTTGGGATATGGAGCAGGAATTGGTTTTCTTTTCTCCTGTCTCTCTTGGGGAAGGGAACCACAACCCAGACCCCTTTTTGAGGGCCAGAGGCTCTGCCTATAGCTGCCCTGGGCTGCGTTGGGAGGGAAGAGAAGGTTGCTACCGAGTCATGTTTGACTGTGACCCCATGGCATGCTAAGCGCCTCTGTCCATAGACTTTCCCAGGTAAAAATGCTGGCGGAGTCGTCATTTCCTTCTCCAAGGGATCTTCCCAACTCAGGGATCTGGGCTGGAGGGTGCCCTCAATTTTCCTGATGGATTTTGAGACCTTCCAAGGGGAAGAGCTGCTGGATGTGTGACGGATGGAATGAATGCTTTCTGGATGAAGCTGGCTCTATTTTAAGGGGGTAGGGCCCCAAGTTGGCCTTCAAGGAGTGAGTGTTGGGGAAGGGATTTCATGATTGGGGCTTACTCCTTTCTGTGGGTATCTGTCTTTTTGGTGATTTGAAAAGCAGGATTGAATCTAAACTCCGATTTGTAGGTAATTAGTCTTCAAAAGTAATAAAATTAAGCTAAATTTAATTTAATTTAAAAATAGATTGATTCCGTTAAAAATTCTAAAAAGGAGTCATTGGTTTGGGAGATACTGCCCTCTATATTCCAGTATAGGAATTACTTTATGGTTTTTCCCTCCAATTGATAAATCTTTGAGGTTGAACACTGAATAGTCTTGGAAGAGACGTCATATAACATCTTGTAAGTATCACTTATGCAGTTGGCACCAAAAAGGAACAGAACCAGAAATAAAACAAGAGTCACAAATAATTATAGAACAGACAGGCAATAGAGCTAAGTAAAGTAGATTGTATGAAATAAGATGCATGTTGGGGTGGGGAAGTCTGATAGAATGCAAGGCAGGCATACCCCAGATAAACATAGTCCAATTCAATCCCTAGGTTGGGAAGATCTCCTGGAGAAGGAAATGGCAACCCATTCTAGTATTCTTGCATGTAAAATCCCATGGACGGAGGAGCCTGGTAGGCTACAGTCCATGGGATCGCAAAGAGTCAGATGCGGCTGAGCAACTTCACTCATTCAGTGTAATATTGTGTTTTGTTTTTTTTCCTAAATATTATCCAGACCAAACAGGATGCTTCAGTCAAGTATAGTTGTTGAGGTCCTGACTGAAAAATAATCTTTTCTTCATATTCTAACTCTCTGGGGGCAACGACACCTAAAATCATATCAGTATGTCATTGAATGCCTAAATGCTACACATGCCGTGGGGGCTCCAGATAAAACAAGTGAGCTGGGGGTCAGGGGAGGAGAAAGTATATGGAAATGAAGCGGGAGAGGCAAGAGGAAGCCGGTTAAGCACCAGATCATCAGGGGTACTCTGACATTAACTAAGATAGTGTTGGGAGATAGGTGGTGAAGACAGTAGGCTCAGAGAGGTGAAGCCAGTTGACAACTGGAATTGAAGCTACAGTCCATGTGATGCTAAAAGATATGTTCCATCCACCTCTGTGTAGAGTTAGCCTTTCTTTGGATTTCCTAGATATTTTCATTTGTAAAAAGATTCTTATGTATGTTCACCTAGGTAGTAGGTAGGTAGGTAGGTAGGTAGATATTGACTTCATATATCTATTAGAGATTTTTAGGTTGACATTTTTCTAGAATCCAAATAGTACAGCTATCATTCATTGACTATTTACTGTGGGAGTGGTGCTGTGTTTACTGTTTTATGGGGCTTTCATCTCCTGATCTTCAAAAACAGTCCTATGAGGTAGGTATGCTTTTTTGTAGATGCGGAAACAAATGCGGAACAAACTGGATACAGTATGAAAAGCCTGGAGTGGAATCTGGCTCATTTAGTTTTGAGGGTAAACTCTGCCTCCATCTCTGATGAGTCTAGTTCAGTGCGTGGACCTAAGAGTAACAAACTAGGAGAGATTTCTTTCTTGAAAATCCTCCCACTTCATGTCCATGGCAATGGAAAGCAGATCCATCGGTGGTTGCCAGGGATGGGGGAAGAAAGAAGAGTAACTGCTTAATGGGGAGAGAATTTCCTTTGGGGATGGCAAAAGTGTTTTGAACCTAGATAGAGGTGGTTGTACAACATTATGAATGTACGAAGTGCCCACTGAATTGTTCACTTTTAAGCGGTTCATTTTATAAATTTGCATGATTGAACCCCACCCCCTTCAAAAAAAAAAACAACAACTCCCACTTCTTGGCAGGTGAATTCCTAAACCAGGATTTGGAGATTTCTCAGAAATCAGGAATGTGATTTCTGTTTCTGTCTGTCTCATATGCCTGGCCAGCAGGTGAACTGACTCCCATTTGAGATATGACCTCAGGTGACCCATGTCTGGAACCATCCTGCCAGGGTGACGTGTTTCCAGCAGCTCTGAGGTCAGCCTTCGCTTTACTCTCACCACACCCTGCTGTGGACATATCCTGGTCTGTTTCCTCCTGCGTGTAACTGTGCATCCTGAGATCAGAAATGCACTTCTCATTCCTCCCCTGGCACAGAGCCTGGTATTTCCCAGGCTCTTAATTCATGTCATGAAGATAAATAAGAGCTGTGTAGCTAAGAAGGTTAGGCAGCCCTTGGACTGCTGTTGCCAGGCCATGGTACCCACCCTCTGTTGGGGAGCTGGTCGTAGATCTCTGGGTTTCTCCATGGGTCATTCTACTCTAAGAGGCTGAGGTGGCTGTGGGAGGATGCAAGAGTTTCACAAGGTTGAGGGAGACCACCTGGTCTCCAATTAGAAACCCTCTGTTTCAATGCAAATGAGGAGATGGTAATACATTTGCATATAAATCGAAGGGCAGTTACAGTACAAAGTCCATGATCAACTCTTCACTTTGGGGACACCTCAAAATAGAACATCTGATATTGACAAGGAGTTGGAAATTGAGGGAAGTGGAAGAGGGAAAAAGGAAGCTTATCTTTACTGAGGGCTCCCATGTCCCACACAGTGTACTGGAAGAGTCATCCAAAGCAAGGATACTAACCTGCCCCTTCTGGAGTGCAATGGAGGGAAACTGATGCTCAGTGACATTAAGTAACTGTCAAACTAGGAGAAATCAAACAGGGCCACTTATCTAGTAGATGGTAGTGCTGATACTCAGGTACCTGGAAAGGATAGGGCCTTAAAGTTTACCATTGGAGCTGAGACTTTGGGGAATAAAGCTTGCTGTTTGCACATTGCCTTTTCATACTGTTCATGGGGTTCTCAAAGCAAGAATGCTGAAGTGGTTTGCCATTCCATTCACCAGAAGACCATGTTTTGTCAGAACTCTCCACCATGGCCTGTCTGTCTTGGACATGACATGGCTCATAATTTCATTGAGTTAGGCCAGGCTGTGCTCCATGTGATTAGTTTGGTTAGTTTTTCTGTGCTTGTGATTTTCTGTCTGCCCTCTAATGGATGAGGATAAGAGGCTTGTGCAAGCTTCTTGATGGGAGGGAAATGGCTGTGGGGCAAACTGAGTCTTGTTCTGGTGGGCAAGGACATGCTCAGTTCAGCTCATTTCAGTTTAGTCACTCAGTCGTGTCTGACTCTTTGCGACCCGATGAATCACAGCACGCCAGTCCGCCTTGTCCATCACCAACTCCCGGAGTTCACTCAGACTCACGTCCATCGAGTCAGTGATGCCATCTCATCCTCTGTCGTCCCCTTCATCCCCTGCCCCAAATCCTTCCCAGCATCAGAGTCTTTTCCAATGAGTCAACTCTGCATGAGGTGGCCAAAGTACTGGAGTTTCAGCTTTAGCATCATTCCTTCCAAAGAAATCCCAGGGCTGATCTCCTTTAGAATGGACTGGTTGGATCTCCTTGCAGTCCAAGGGACTCTCAAGAGTCTTCTCCAACACCACAGTTCAAAAGCATCAATTCTTTGGTGCTCAGCTTTCTTCACAGTCCAACTCTCGCATCCATATATGACCACTGGAAAAACCATAGCCTTGACTAGACATACCTTTGTTGGCAAAGTAATGTCTCTGCTTTTCAATATTCTATCTAGGTTGGTCATAACTTTTCTTCCAAGGAGTAAGCATCTTTTAATTTCATGTCTGTAATCATCATCTGCAGTGATTTTGGAGCCCCAAAAGTCTGACACTGTTTCCACTGTTTCCCCATCTATTTCCCATGAAGTGATGGGACCAGATACCATGATCTTCATTTCCTGAATGTTGAGCTTTAAGCCAACTTTTTCACTCTCCTCTTTCACTTTCCTCAAGAGGCTTTTTAGTTCCTCTTCACTTTCTGCCATAAGGGTGGTGTCATCTGCATATCTGAGGTTATTGATATTTCTCCCAGCAATCTTGATTCCAGCTTGTGCTTCTTCCAGGCCAGCGTTTCTTATGATGTACGCTGCATATAAGTTAAATAAGCAGGGTGACAATATATAGCCTTGACATACTCCTTTTCCTATTTGGAACCAGTCCATTGTTCCATGTCTAGTTCTAACTGTTGCTTCCTGACCTGCATATAGGTTTCTCAAGAGGCAGGTCAGGTGGTCTGGTATTCCCATCTCTTTCAGAATTTTCCACAGTTCATTGTGATCCACACAGTCAAAGGCTTTGCCATAGTCAATAAAGCAGAAGTAGATGTTTTTCTGGAACTCTCTTGCTTTTTCCATGATCCAGCAGACGTTGGCAATTTGATCTCTGGTTCCTCTGCCTTTTCTAAATCCAGCTTGAACATCTGGAAGTTCACGGTTCACGTATTGCTGAAGCCTGGCTTGGAGAATGTTGAGCATTACTTTACTAGCGTGTGAGATGAGTGCAATTGTGCAGTAGTTTGAGCATTTTTGGCATTGCCTTCCTTTGGGACTGGAATGAAAATTGATCTTTTCCATTCTTATGGCCACTGCTGAGTTTTCCAAATTTGCTGGCATATTGAGTGCAGCACTTTCACAGCATCATCTTTTAGGATTTGAAATAGCTCAACTGGAATTCCATCACCTCCACTAGCTTTGTTAGTAGTGATGCTTTCTAAGGCCTACTTGACTTCACTTTCCAGGATGTCTGGCTCTAGGTGAGTGATCACACCATTGTGATTATCTTGGTCATGAAGATCTTTTTTGTACAGTTCTGTGTATTCTTGCCTTCTCTTCTTAATATCTTAAGCTTCTGTTAGATTCATACCATTTCTGTCCTTTATCGAGCCCATCTTTGCATGAAATGTTCCTTTGGTATCTCTAATTTTCTTGAAGAGATCTCTAGTCTTTCCCATTCTGTTATTTTCCTCTATTTCTTTGCATTGATTGCTGAGGAAGGCTTTCTTATCTCTTCTTGCTATTCTTTGGAACTCTGCATTCAGATGCTTATATCTTTCCTTTTCTCCTTTGCTTTTAGGTTTTCTTCTTTTCACAGTTATTGTAAGGCCTCCTCAGACAGCCATTTTGCTTTCTTGCATTTCTTTCCATGGGGATGGTCTTGATCCCTGTCTCCTGTTCAATGTCATGAACTTCTGTCCATATACAGCCTCAGTAAGTCTTTAATCCAATTATCTGCTGCTGGGTGGAGTTGTTTTCCCTCCCTGTGATATGGCCTGAGGCCACTTGCACATTGAGTCTGGTGAGCCCTGATCATTGGCCCAACCAGTAGTGCGAAGAGTAATTCTGCAAAGAGGCCTCTTTCCCAACCTCTTGCATCAGCCTGTCTTTATCCTGGCCTGCAGTGACTTAGTCCTAGCACTTTGTCCAGCCTATCTTTGTACAGGCTCTTATCAACTCCAGTAGACGGTACTGGCTCTGCTGACCTCCATGCTCTCATCATTCACTTGGTCAGCAATAAGCTTGGGAGGCCTTTGGAAATGTTTACTGAAACAAGGCTTTCCTTGGGGTTGGGCTGCTGGACTGTGACTTGTTGAAAACATTGTAGTAGATCAAAGCTGACTGAGTTGATCTGAAATCCAGTGGGATTTGTCACCGCCTGTCACCAGGTTATGAGTGGCTCAGCAACTTTTCTATACTATTCTTGTGGACTGAGGTAAGATGATTTTGGCATTCGACTTAATGAGGGCTTTCCTGGTAAATTCTACCCAACCCAGCTCGCCAAGGTTGGCACCCCAAGGCTCTCCGGCCCTCGGGAACTGAATGACTCCTGTGCTGCGCTGTCTATACCAGGCCCCACGATCTTATTCAGTCATTTGGAAGCCTTTTCTTTTTCCCTCTCAACTAAAGGCAGATTCTCTACCCCCATCAGAAGTGCCTCTTCACCATTCCCCTTCATTCACCCTTTCCCTTCATGCTGGTCCTGCACTTGTGTCTCCAACCATGCCCCATCTCTCACCCAACGTCTGGGTATTCCTCTTCCTCTCTTCCCCGGAGGTTTATCCTGCCTAATGTGGTGACCACTCTCGCCATAAAGAGTGGATGGAGAGACACAGACAACAGTGGAGAAAGATGCGTTGGTGACAGTGACCCCGGTTGGGATCTTAGCAGCCATTGGCTTCCTTTGTAGGGTGGTCATCCTTGATTGACCCTGGTCAAAAGGCTATTGCTAATAAAGCCAGGGGATCAAGGACCACACATCCCTGAGGAGCTAGTGCTCCTTGGAGGTACCTCACCGTCTCCAGTCTACACTGGCTTCTCCTTCAAATTCATTAGCTCATCTTCCACACTGCATCCTTCTACAAGTGCTTTTAGTGTTTGATGGACCCATAAGTCCCCAGAGGGCAGGAGCTGTGTCTTCTAAGTGTTTGGCCCTCTGCACATGGCACAATGCTGAATACACATGGTACATTGCTGGGTATACGCCAATGTATACAAGCAAGATCCTAGTTGGCCTTATTCAAAGGAAATGATATGTAAATTTAAAGTACAGAGGATAAATCTATCTCTTGCCACACATAACACTTTGTCCAGTTCAGCAGATGTT
The DNA here is from genome assembly GCA_917880005.1 of Nanger dama. Taxonomy (NCBI): domain Eukaryota; kingdom Metazoa; phylum Chordata; class Mammalia; order Artiodactyla; family Bovidae; genus Nanger; species Nanger dama. The sequence goes on from CAKJTW010000026.1 coordinate 16,905,422, forward strand.
CTCAGAGCTGGGATACATTTCACAGAACATTTGTTTCCCACCTGGGGAAGTGGCTTTATCCCCTGACGGACTAGGAACTCTGAATGTACTTTCCCTATTGGTGAACCCACTGCCTGGCACGCAGTAAGTATTTGAATACTTGCAGGATGAAGGAAGCTTGACCTCACTCAGGTCAGGCTGTTGAGTGTTGCCCTTGCTATGGCAGGAAGTCCCAGATGTGACATTTCTGAAGAGGTCTAGATGACTCTGGCCCATCCCTCCCTGCACTGCCTGCCCCGCTGGGCATAGGCGACTGTCATGTTCAATGCAGAGTTGAATTTTGTAAGCTGTTTCCTCCCCCAGGCCACCCCCCTCAACTTCTGCCCTTCTCTGAACTTGTGACAATGATGAGCAAAGGGGACGGTGACTGTCTGGCACTCTGGGCTGAGACAGTCTCTGCCTAGGGGTGCTCACAGTGCAAGTTGTCTGCTGAACCCCCAGAAACACGCAAGGCCCAAACCTAAGGACGGAGCAGATTCAACTCCAATACAGTAGCTTTTCTTGTGCCATTTGGCAGCAGAGATATCTCCAGTGTGTATACATCGCAACCCGGAGGATTTGTTTACAGTTAGGGGGCCAGGGGACCTGTCCCAAGGCCAGCTGTCCCCTTCTCTCTGCCAGCTGCCCGACAAAATGGAACTGTTGGGTATGGCCTGGGAACTGGGCTAGGAAAAGAAAGGTCTGGGAGACTGGTATATCTATCTTGTTTTAATTATTTAAGTGCTCACAGACTTTTTCCATGGCTGGAAATGACTTATTTGCTGTCCTTGGGGATTTAACAGGGACCCATTTGGTAATGGTGTCTTCCTGCTTGGCCCCACATGAATAATCCTGTGGAAGAGAAAAAGAGGCCCTTGCCCATCTGCCTGGGGACATCCCTCCCCAACCAGCCCTGTGTGGTGCAGAAGGCTAGAGGCTGGAGCCAGGCAGTGGCCTGAGCACCTGGGCGCTGGTGAGTGGCTGGGAAGTTGTCTGTAGTCTTGTAGTCAGGATGTTACGCCAGCCTCTGTTCTCGGCAATTGCTGAGAATGATGCAAGATGCAATTTCGGGTACCCTTTGGCCCCGTGACTCAAACTTCACCTTTGGTTTCTTGTTTGCTAAGGGCATTGATTTGGTTACTCTCAGAGCTGCTGTCCAGACTGGCGGGTGACGGGAGCATGGGGAAGAGGCTGCTGATGGAATGTGGCTTTAGTGATGAGGGAGGTTTAGTTCTAGAAATGAGGATGAGGCTGTCTTCTCAGGCATAATCATGTGAAAGGTCTCCAGCCAAGGTGGTGGAACTTTCTAAGTCAGCTGCCTGAGTTGGAGGAGGGATAATACAGAGTAGTTCACTTTTAAGTTTTTTTTTTTTTCTTTAAGCGTGACTGTTACAGATTAAATATCTCCTCAGGTGCTATGTTCCCAGTGAGACATACACTAACCTCCCCAATTAAAACTCACCCCACTAGTGTCCCCTCGATGCTCTTTTCCTACCATCAGTTCAGTTCAGTTCAGTCGTGTCCGACTCTGTAACTCCATGAATCACAGCACGCCAGCCTCCCTGTCCATCACCGTCTCCTGGAGTTCACTCAAACTCACCTCCATTGAGTTGGTGATATCATCCAGTCATCTCATCCTCTGTTGTCCCCTTCTCCTCCTGCCCCCAATCCCTCCTAGCATCAAAGTCTCTCCCAATGAGTCAACTCTTTGCATGAGGTGGCCAAAGTACTGGAGTTTCAGCTTTAGCATCATTCCCTCCAAAGAACACCCTGGGCTGATCTCCTTTAGAATGGACTGGTGGGATCTTGCAGTCCAAAAGACTATTAAGAGTCTTCTCCAACACCACAGTGCAATTGTGCAGTAGTTTGAGCATTCTTTGGCATTGCCTTCCTTTGGGACTGGAATGAAAACTGACCTTTCCAGTCCTGTGGCCACTGCTGAGTTTTCCAAATTTGCTGGCAGCAAATATTGAGTGCAGCACTTTCACAGCATCTTTCAGGATTTGAAATAACTCAACTGTAATTCCATCACCTCCACTAGCTTTGTTAGTAGTGATGCTTTCTAAGGCCCACTTGACTTCACATTCCAGGATATCTGGCTCTAGGTGAGTGATCACACCATTGTGATTATCTCGGTCATAAAGATATTTTTGCACAGTTCTTCTGTGTATTCTTGCCTCCTCTTCTTAATATCTTAAGCTTCTGTTAGGTCCAGACCATTTCTGTCCTTTATCGAGCCCATCTTTGCATAAAATGTTTCCTTGGTATCTCTAATTTTCTTGAAGAGATCTCTAGTCTTTCCCATTCTGTTGTTTTCCTCTATTTCTTTGCATTGATCACTGAAGAAGGCTTTCTTATCTCTTCTTGCTATTCTTTGGAACTCTGCATTCAGATGCTTATATCTTTCCTTTTCTCCTTTGCTTTTCACCTCTCTTCTTTTCACAGCTATTTGTAAGGCCTCCTCAGACAGCCATTTTGCTTTCTTGCATTTCTTTTCCATGGGGATGGTCTTGATCCCTGTCTCCTGTACAATGTCATGAACCTCTGTCCGTAGTTCATCAGGCATTCTATCTATCAGATCTAGGCCCTTAAATCTATTTCTCACTTCCACTGTATAATCATAAGGGATTTGATTTAGGTCATACCTGAATGGTCTAGTGGTTTGCCCTACTTTCTTCAATTTAAGTCTGAATCTGGCAGTAAGGAGTTCATGATCTGAGCCACAGTCAGCTCCCGGTCTTGTTTTTGCTGACTGTATAGAGCTTCTCCATCTTTGGCTGCAAAGAATAAAATCAGTCTGATTTCAGTATTGACCATCTGGTGACGTCCATGTGTAGAGTCTTCTCTTGTGTTGTTGGAAGAGGGTGTTTGCTATGACCAGTGTGTTCTCTTAGCAAAACTCCATTAGCCTTTGCCCTGTTTCATTACATATTCCAAGGCCAAATTTGCCTGTTACATCAGATGTTTCTTGACTTCCTACTTTTGCATTCCAGTCCCCTATAATAAAAGGACATCTTTTTTGGGTGTTAGTTCTAAAAGGTCTTGTAGGTCTTCATAGAATCATTCAACTTCAGCTTCTTCAGCATTACTGGTTGGGGCATAGACTTGGATTACTGTGATGTTGAATGGTTTGCTTTGGAAACGAACAAAAATCATTCTGTCGTTTTTGAGATTGCATCCAAGTACTGCATTTCAGACTCTTTTTGTTGACCATGATGGCTACTCCATTTATTCTAAGGGATTCCTGCCCGCAGTAGTAGATATAATGGTCATCTGAGTCAAATTCACCCATTCCAGTCCATTTTAGTTCGTTGATTCCTAGAATGTCGACATTCACTCTTGCCATCTCCTGTTTGACCACTTCCAATTTACCTTAATTCATGGACCTAACATTCCAGGTTCCTATGCAATATTGCTCTTTACAGCATCGGACCTTTGCGTCTATCACCAGTCACATCCACAACTGGGTATTGTTTTTGCTTTGGCTCCATTCCTTCATTCTTTCTGGAGTTATTTCTCCACTGATCTCCAGTAGCATATTGGGGACCTACTGACGTGGGGATTTCCTCTTTCAGTATCCTATCATTTTACCCTTTGATACTGTTCATGGGGTTCTAAAGAACTGATAGAATGTGGTCCACTGGAGAAGGGAATGGCAAACCACTTCCCTACTATAGTTTTAACTTTTTATTTTGTATTTGGGGTATAGCCACTTAACAGTGTTGTGATAGTTTCAGGTGAACAGTAAAGGGATTCTGCCATACATATGCATGTACCCATTTTCTCCCAGACTCCTCTCCCATCCAGGCTGCCATATAACACTGAGCAGAGTTCCATGACCTACTGGGGTTGTATTTTACTGGGGAGTTCAACAGCAAACCTGAACAAGAACTAGATTATTGAAAACTGTGGAAGAAAAACTATCTCCCCAGCACCTGAAATGTTGCTAATGATATCTGAGCCACCAAGGAAGCCAATGATATATAGACAAGCCCTTAAATATTTTAGGCTGAATGATTGAAAAGTTTCTAGAAAATCCATTCATAAAAACTCCTCTTCAGTCTGTCTTTTCCTATGAGGATTATTCTTTCAGAAACACAAAAGCATACTCTACGTTACCCAAGCAGTTTTTCCCTTTGTTGTTGTTCAGTTATTCCATCGTATCCAACTCTTTGTGACCCTATGGACTGCAGCACACCAGGCTTCCCTGTCCTTCACTATCTCCTGGAGCTTGCTCAAACTCATGTCCATTGAGTTGATGATGCCATCCAACCATCTCATCCTCTGTCATCCCCTTCTCCTCCTGCCTTCAATCCTTCCTGGCATCAGGGTTTGTTTCCAATGAATCGGCTCTTTGCAGTACTTGGTGATATTTCGTGTGTGTGTGTGTGTGTGTGTGTGTGTGTGTGTGAGAGAGAGAGAGAGAGAGCGCTTCAGTTGTGGCTGACTCTTTGTGATCCTATGGACCATAACCCACCAGGCTCCTCTGTCCATGGAATTCTCCAGGCAAGAATATTGGAGTGGATTGCCATGCCCTCCTTCAGGAGATCTTCCTGACCCAGGGATCGAACCCACGTCTCTTAGGTCTCCTGCACTGGCAGGCAGGAGTTCTTTACCATTACTGCCCCCTGGGAAGCCTGATATTTCACATAGTTCTTTCTTTATCAATATATACAGATCTGCTTTATTTTTCTTAATGTGCTCCGTTGCTCAGTCGTGTCCAACTCTTTGTGACCCCACAGAGTATAGCCCACCAGGCTCCTCTGACCATGGGATTTTTCCAACAAGAATACCAGAGTGGGTTGCCATTTCCTCCTCCAGAATTCTCTCTAATACCTGCCAATAATTCTGTTGTATGTAAGTGGTATAATTTATCTGGTTATTCTCCTATCAAGGAAGGCTTTTGTGGTGTCTGATATTATCAACAATTCTATAAATTTAATGATGATGAACATGATAGCCAATACCTGAGTCTGTGGGTCAAGCATTGTTCTAGGCAGCACACAGGTACATTAACTTCTTTAATCATAAGGATAGCCTTATGAGGGAGATATTAGTAATGCCATTTTATAGACGCGGAAGTACACAGAGGTTATTTACCCTAGGTCACAAAGGTGATCACAAAGATAGGGTGCAACCCGACTCAGAATCCACATTCCTAACCCGTGACTCAGCCACTTAAAGCGATGGGCTTTATTGAACTTAGATCTTTCTACAAGATAAATATGTCCTTCCGTCAAAAGGCACAGAATTTAAATTGTGGTTTCAGACAATAGACACATCCCTAAGGAGACTGCCCCAAATTTACATCTTCATGACTGATCCTGCATTTAATACTGCTTCATCACTGCTAATCTGAAGGATGCGGAAATGGGATTTCATTTAGATTTGCATTTTAAAAAACTGTAAGTGAATTGAATGTCTTTCCCCTTTTAAGCAGCCTGTTTGTTTTGCTTTGAACTTTCTGGTCGTTCCGTCTGCTCTTTGTTTTACTGGGTTATGTGCTGTTTTTCTTTGACTTCTAAGTGTTTCTACTGAGGAAATGAGCTCTTTCCCTACCTGGAATGCTTGATACTATTCTCAGTTGATCTTTGACTTTGTCTTTGATCTGCAGGGCAAGTATCTTTTAAAGTTTTATATAAGCCAACATTTTCCTTGCACAGCTTCTAGGTTTTATGTCTGTCTTGAGTCTTCTCCATGTCAGGATTATAAAAAACAATTCTCTCATATTTTTATCCTCCGGTTCTCTCATAGCTTTCAATGTTTTATATCTCGTCTTTGGTCCATCTTCAATGTATTTTCTTTCGTTGTGCTTGGTCTTTGCTGCTGCTCACATGCTTTCTCTAGTTGCAGCGACGGAGGGCTACTCTTGTTGAGGTACGCTAGCTTCTCACTGCTTTTGCATCTCTCGTTCCGGATCGCAGCCTGGGATCTGCAGCGGATAGGCTGAGTAGTTGCAACCCTCGGGCTCAGGAGTTGTAGCACATGGGCTTAGTTGTTCTGCAGCACGTGGAATCCTTCCAGCCCAGGGATCGAACCCGTGTCCCTGCATTTGCAGGACGATTCTTATCCACTGTACTACCAGGGAAGTCCTTCCAACGTATTTTTGTTTTAGGGTAAGACAGAAATCAGCTTTAGGTATTCTGTCTGAATGGCCAGTCAGTTGTTTCAACACATTGACTAGAAGTGAAAAAAACCCTATCTTAATTTGGACTGCAGTTGAGTATATGATGATAGCGTCCACCGAGGTTATTTCGGGATTATCTCGTTACATAGACTTGTCTATTGATAACCAAGAGAAAATTTCCATAGTAAGCAAATTTGGTAATGTTTACTTCACTGCTACCCACCCAATTCTGGTGATTTTTCAAAAATGTTCTATTTTTTATAAGTTTTATTTTTCTGGGTGAGCTTTAACTTCTTAGTTTCCCATGAAAATCTTGTAGTCTTTATTAGGGTTGTATTAAACGTGTAGATGTATTTAGGAAGATAGGACCTCTTGACTATTTCAAGTATATCTTTCCATTTTTTTCAAGGTTTCACTTTTTAAATATGGGTTTTACATGTTTATTCTTTTATACACTATTGGGAATGGAACCTTTTCCATTATTTTCAAAACACAGGAAAGTTATCCATTTTCTGACTACTGGTGTGGTAACTGGCCACTTTACCGAAGGCTTCCCTGATGGCTCAGCAGACAACAAACCTGCCTGCAATGCAGGAGATGCAGGAGACATGAGTTTGATCCCTGGGTTGGGAAGATCCTTTGGAGGAAGAAATAGCAATCCACTCTGGTATTTTGCCTGGAAAATCCTATGGACAGAGGAACCTAGCGGACAATAACCCAAAGAGTTGGATAAGAGTGACTGCGATGAGATGACACCTTATTGACATATCTCCTGGTATATAATTACCTCTTATTTCTTTAGAGGAATTTTAGGATTCCCCTCTCAGCTACTTTTTTTTTTTAATTGGGAAATATGACAACAAATTTTGTCTTGGATATAACTGAATATTGGTCCTTTTGAGTTTTGAATGATTTAAAATAGCGTAGGTACCTGGATCCTGGATGAAGGATGAGCAAGAAATATTGGTTGTTGTAAAAAAAAATAAAATAAAGATAACAGTGGCATGGTTAGTTGGGGTTTACCCTCTTTAAGAACCAATGCTTTTCTGTATCTGCTTTTAAAAATTATTATTATTTAAAATTATTATTATTTATTATTGAAATATAGTTGGTTTACAATGTTGTGTTAGTTTCAGGTGTATAGCAAAGTGATTCAGTTATTCCTATGTATATAAATATATATATATATATATTTTTTTATATTCTCTTTCATTATAAGTTATTATAAGATGCTGAGTCTAGCTCCCTGTCCTCATTATGAGCTTTTCCTCTGGCTAGATTTGCAAAACAAGTTTGTTGTCTCAAATCACATTATCTTTTATTTTTAGTAGAAGAAAACTATTTGCTACAGAAGAGTAAAGGTATAAGGAAAGGTGAAAACTCCTTAGTTCTTGAGGAAAGTAGGTGAAGGATCTTTCAATAGAACACTTATGTGGTTCACATTCATTGCATATTAAGGAAAAGTTTATCAGTTCCTCCCAGGTGTACTCATGAGGCTATTGGTTTGTAATGTCCTATTGATCTTTTGCCATTATTTTGAAATTTGTCTATACATATTAACTATTCAGTTAAGGAATGAAACGTTGTTGTTGTTTAGTTGCTAAATCATGTCTGACTCTTTTGCAACCCTATAGACTGTATCCTACTAGGCTCTTCTGTCCGTGAGATTTTCCCAGGCAAGAATATTGGAGTGGGTTGCCATTTCCTTCTCCAGGGGATCTTCCTGATTTAGGGATTGAACCCACATCTCCTGCATTGGCAGGCGGATTCTTTACTGCTGAGCCAGCAGGAAAGCCTTTGAGGAATGAAATGAAGCCCTCCTAAACTGGAGGTGGCAGAAAGTTAAGGGAAATAACAGTGAAGACTGGGTTAGAACTTAAAGCCCAACCAAGAAAGCAGAAATTTCATATACAGCCTGCTAAATAACACACAGGCCCCTCTGGAGTCATTATGAGTTGTGAAGACTTGTGACATAGTCTCTAGGAGATAGTAGGTAATTCAGGATGGAAGAATGTTGATTAATTGGGTATAAGAACTTGGGGACTCTGGACTCTCTTTAATGAGCTTTCTATCAGCACAGAATGAGCCCATACATGTAGGAGAACACAAAACCCAGTTAAACCTAAATGAGTGGGCCACTTTCTAGAAGGCAACTTTTTTTTTTGTAAATAGCCTATAATTGCAATATATATTCATTATTGCATAGAAAAATAATTAGTTCTTCAAGCTTAAAAGCAAAGATAATTTGTGTTATTGTCCTTTGAATTCCAGAAATCCAGAGTAACAGAATTACATATTTCTAGGCTGGATTTTTTTCCCACTGAACACTGTAGATGACTTCATCCAATAAGATCCATCCTGTAGCTTCCTCTAAACCTGGAGGAATAGACTGATCCTGACCAACTTTTGATGTGTTAGAAATATATCCTTTCACCATCCATTATTCCAAAACCAATATTGTTAAAATATTGATTGGGAACGCATGTCTCAAGATTATCCAGAGTGATTTTTGATGATCTAAGATTGGAGAGCTTGTGGGTGGGGGAGTTTTACTAAGGGAAAAAATGAGTCAACTGAGAGTATGTAGAACAGATAATTCTGAACTAGAAAACTGATTATTTATTCAGTAACTGGTTACTCATTGAAAGTTTCCTCTGTGCCAAGCATGATGCAGGCATTGGAAGCACCACAGTGAACAGAACAAAAATCCTCATTCCAATCAAAGCATCAGTTTAATAGAGGCAATGGACCAAAATGGACCAGGACTGTTTAAGAAAGCTGACAGTGATGTGAAGAAGAGAAAGCAGGGTCTATGACAGCGTTTGAGGTCCAATAGGGTGATCCTAGAGAGCCTCTGAGGAAATGACATTGGAGTTGAGATCCTAACTAGAAGCAATACATGACCATTTCAAATCTGTGGGAAAGTGTTTCAGGCAAAAAGAAGAGCAAATGCAGAGACCCTAGGATTGGAGTAGACTTAGGCTTGAAAAGCAGAATATATGGCAGAAAAATAAAATCTTTTAAATGGAAAGAATAATGAGAAGAAAAATTATTTGTAGACTATAGGGATAATCTGAAAGATTCATAGCAATAAACATCGTTGACCAAAAACATTAGAGTAGAAGGGGTCATTTAGGGACTTTATCCAAAGAAAACAAGACTTAAGACATGCTGCCTCAAATCTTCAAAGGAGCAGAACCCAAAGGTGAATATGGGGTGGTTACAGCTTAGGTACCAAGGCTGGTCCTGGGAGCTTGCAAAGCAAGTATGAAGGCAGAAGGTATCCTTCAGCTAGCTTGAAAAGTCAGTATGTCAGGAGCCAGATGAATAATGTTGGCTCTGGAAGGGCTGAGGACAGATGGTCATCAGAGGGGATGGGGCTTAGGCGTGTCAGTGTTAACACATCAAAAAGCAAAGGAAGCTTTCCACTTGGGGAAGCCTGTGGCTTGTTCGACCATCTGTAGATAACTTCAAACAGGAACTCCTAGCTACAGCATAACACAGCTCTCCTTCCTCTTTTTATTTTTTACTGCTATTGCACTTCTCCCTATTCCATTCTTTCCCAACTGGGAGTGACGTTAGGGAAGAAGAAATGCTTGCAGGGGTTTCTGTGGAGTGACAGGTCCAGAACTGTAATTCGAGTGACACAGGACACATGACAAGAGAGGGTGGCTTTCCCCCTTGTTATCTGAGCACCTCTGGAAGTGTTAATAGATTCTAAAGTTCAGAATGGCAACCAGTCCAGTACTGGTATAACCTGAAGGTCTTGCCTTCTTTCAAGCTCTTCAGTTTTTCCCATTTAAGCAATGAGAGAGTTACATGATATGGTTGCAAATTCTCTCTAGTGCCAGCATCCTCAGTTTCAAAACATGTCTGTGTTGTACATCAAAGAGGAGACTATCAAGATAGTGAAACGACAACCTATACATTGGTAGAAAATATTTGAAAATTATATATCTGAAAAGGATCTAGTACCTGTAATATATAAAGAAAGCTTATAACTCAACAACTAAAGGACAAATAATAGCTCAATTTAAAAATTAGCAAATGGCTGAAATAGACAATTCTTCATAGAAGAAATGCAAATGGAAAAAAAGCAGATGAAAAGTTGCTCAACATCATTAGTCATAAGAGAACTGCAAATCAAAACCAAAGTGAGATGCCATTTCACACCCATCAAAATAGCTATTATTAAAAACAGAGAATAGCAAAAGTTGGTAAGGATGTAAAAAGTTGGAATCCTTTACATTGATGGTTGGAATATAAAAATGATACAGCTACTATGGGAAACAGTTTGGTGATTCTTCAAAAAGTAAACATAAAATTACCATGTGAACCAGCAATTCCACTACTACATATTTCCCCCATATAATTGAAAATAGATATTCAAACAAGACTTATATACACGTGATAGCACTATTCACCATATCCGAATGGTAGAAACAACCCAAATATCCACCAGCTGATGAATGGGGCAGCAAAACGTGGTCTATCCATACACTGGAATTTTATTCAGCCATAAGAAGGGATGAAATATAATACCAATACATGCTAAACTGTAAACATGGATAAACCTTAAAAATATTAAGTGAAAGAAGTTAGACACAAAGGTCACATATTATCTAATTCCACTTATATGAAATATTAAAATCAGTAAATGCTGAGTTGCCCAAAAAGTTTATTTGGGTTTTTCCATAACACCTTACTGGAAAACCCAAAGGAACTTCTTGGCCAACCCAATACATAGAAACAGAAAGCAAATTAGTGGTTGCCAAGGGTGTGGGGAGGAGAGAACAAGAGTGACAGTTTAATGGGTGCGTGGTTTCCGCTGTTTGCAGTGATGAAAATGTTTTGGAAATAGCTAGAGATGGTGGCTACACAACCTTGTGAACGTACTGAATGTTACTAAATTGTCCATTTTAAAAGTGGTTTATTCTACATTATGTGAAGTTTATCTCTTTTTAAAAAAAATTGGTGCCACGGAGAAAGGAACTGAAATTCTGTGTGGATACCTGATAAGCAATAGAAAACAAAGTGAGTAAGCTGATGAAATAGAGTCATCCTTCAGTGTTTACTGCAAACAAAGCCCCTTGCCAGTGTAGGCAAGGTAGGGAAGTGGTCAAGCTCATCCCATTTATGGTCAATAGGACAGGAGTATTTATAAAATGGATGCGGGGTAGCTCCTCTCGGCTATTCCTGTGCCATCGCAGCCTGGCACTCTCGGCTGCTGTCCCTGACCTCGGACGTGGGGTAGCTCCTCTCAGCCGCGCTATGTATGCCAGTCGCAGCTGCCCGAGGCCAGGGGCGGTGGCTGGGAGGAGCAACCTCACGTCCAAGGAGCGGTGGCTGTGCCGGTGCAGGAGGGCCTAGAGGAGCTATTCCACATTCAAGGTCAGGAGGGTCGGCGGTGAGGAGGTACCCCTTGTCCAGGGTAATGAGCAGCAGCTGTGCTTTGCTGGAGCATCCATGAAGAGATACCCTACTTCCAAGGTAAGAGAAACCCAAGTAAGACAGTAGGTGTTGCAAGACGGCATCAGAGGGCAGACACACTGAAACCATAATCACAGTAAAGTACTCAGTCTAATCACACTAAGACCACAGCCTTGTCTAACTTAATGAAACCAAGCCATGCTCGTGGGGCCACCCAAGAAGGGCGGGTAATGGTGGAGAGATCTGACAGAATGTGGTCCACTGGAGAACGGAATGGCAAACCACTTCAGTATTCTTGTCTTGAGAACCCCATGAACAGTATGAAAAGGCAAAATGATAGGATACTGAAAGAGGAACTTGCCAAGTCAGTAGGTGCCCAAGATGCTACTGGAGATGAGTGGAGAAATAACTCCAGAAAGAATGAAGGTATGGAGCCAAAGCAAAAACAATACCCAGTTGTGGATGTGATGGGTGATAGATGCAAGGTCTGATGCTGTAAAGAGCAATATTGCATAAGAACTTGGAATGTTAGGTCCATGAATCAAGGCAAATTGGAAGTGGTCAAACAGGAGATGGCAAGAGTGAATGTTGACATTCTAGGAATCAGCAAACTAAAATGGACTGGAATGGGTGAATTTAACTCAGATGACCATTATATTTACTACTGCAGGCAGGAATCCCTCAGAAGAAATGGAGTAGCCATCATGGCCAACAAAAGAGTCTGAAATGCAGTACTTGGATGCAGTCTCAAAAACGACAGAATGATCTATTCATTTCCAAGGCAAATCATTCAACATCACAATAATCGAAGTCTATGCCCCAACCAGTAATGCTGAAGAAGCTGAACTTGAATGGTTCTATGAAGACCTACAAGACCTTCTAGAACTAACACCCCAAAAAGATGTCTTTTTATTATAGGGGACTGGAATGCAAAAGTAGGAAGTCAAGAAACACCTGGGGTAACAGGCAAATTTGGCCTTGGAATACGGAATGAAGCAGGGCAAAGACTAAAGGGTTTTGCGAAGAGAACGCACTGGTCATAGCAAACACTCTCTTCCAACAACACAAGAGAAGACTCTACACATGGACGTCACCAGATGGTCAATACTGAAATCAGACTGATTTTGTTCTTTGCAGCCAAAGATGGAGAAGCTCTATACAGTCAGCAAAAACAAGACCGGGAGCTGACTGTGGCTCAGATCATGAACTCCTTACTGCCAGATTCAGACTTAAATTGAAGAAAGTAGGGCAAACCACTAGACCATTCAGGTATGACCTAAATCAAATCCCTTATGATTATACAGTGGAAGTGAGAAATAGATTTAAGGGCCTAGATCTGATAGATAGAGTGCCTGATAAACTATGGACTGAGGTTCATGACATTGTACAGGAGATAGGGATCAAGACCATGCCCATGGAAAAGAAATGCAAGAAAGCAAAATGGCTGTCTGAGGAGGCCTTACAAATAGCTGTGAAAAGGAGAGAGGCTAAAAGCAAAGGGGAAAGGGAAAGATATAAGCACCTGAATGCAGAGTTCCAAAGAATAGCAAGGAGAGAAAAGAAAGCCTTCCTTAGTGATCAACGCAAAGAAATAGAGGAAAACAACAGAATGGGAAAGACTAGAAATCTCTTCAAGAAAATTAGAGATACCAAGGGAACATTTCATGCAAAGATGGGCTCGATAAAGGACAGAAATGGTATGGACCTAACAGAAGCAGAAGATATTAAGAAGAGGTGGCAAAAATATACAAAAGAACTGTACAAAAAGATCTTCAAGACCAAGATAATCACGATGGTGTGATCACTCACCTAGAGCCAGACATCCTGGAATGTGAAGTCAAATGGGCCTTAGAAAGCATCACTACGAACAAAGCTAGTAGAGGTGATGGAATTTCAGTTGAGCTATTTCAAATCCTGAAAGATGATGCTGTGAAAGTGTTGCACTCAATATTTGCTGCCAGCAAATTTGGAAAACTCAGCAGTGGCCACAGGACTGGAATATGTCAGTTTTCATTCCAATCCCAAAGAAAGGCAATGCCAAAGAATGCTCAAACTACCACACAGTTGCACTCATCTCACACGCTAGTAAAGTAATGCTCAAAATTCTCCAAGCCAGGCTTCAGCAATACGTGAACTGCGAACTTCCAGATGTTCAAGCTGGTTTTAGAAAAGGCAGAGGAACCAGAGATCAAATTGTCAACGTCTGCTGGATCATGGAAAAAGCAAAAGAATTCCAGAAAAACATCTATTTCTGCTTTATTGACTATGCCAAAGCCTTTGACTGTGTGGATCACAACCAATACAGTATTGTAAAGCAAAATAAAGTAAAAATAAAAATTGTTAAAAATAAATAAAATAAACTGTGGAAAATTCTGAAAGAGATGGGAATACCAGACCACCTGACCTGCCTCTTGAGAAACCTATATGCAGATCAGGAAGCAATGGTTAGAACTGGACATGGAACAACAGACTGGTTCCAAATAGGAAAAGGAGTACGTCAAGACTGTGTATTGTCACCCTGATTATTTAACTTATATGCAGAGTACACCATGAGAAACACTGGGCTGGAGAAAGCACAAGCTGGAATCAAGATGCCGGGAGAAATATCAATAACCTCAGATATGCAGATGACACCACCCTTGTGACAGAAAGTGAGGAAATAAAGAGCCTCTTGATGAAAGTGAAAGTGGAGAGTGAAAAAGTTGGCTTAAAGCTCAATATTCAGAAAACAAAGATCATGCTATCTGGTCCCATCACTTCATGGGAAATAGATGGGGAAACAGTGGAAATAGTGTCAGACTATTTTTTGGGCTCCAAAATCACTGCAGATGGTGATTGCAGCCATGAAATTAAAAGACGCTTACTCCTTGGAAGAAAAGTTATGACCAAACTAGATAGCATATTCAAAAGCAGAGACATTACTTTGCCAACTAAGGTCCGTCTAGTCAAGGCTATGGTTTATCCTGTGGTCGTATGGATGTGAGAGTTGGACTGTGAAGAAAACTGAGCACCGAAGAATTGATGCTTTTGAACTGTGGTGTTGGAGAAGACTCTTGAGAGTCCCATGGGCTGCAAGGGGATCCAACCAGTCCATTCTGAAGGAGATCAGCCCAGGGTGTTCTTTTGATGCACTGATGCTAAAGCTGAAACTCCAGTACTTTGGCCAGCTCATGCAAAAAGCTGACTCTTTGGAAAAGACTCTCATGCTGGGAGGGATTGGGGGCAGGAGGGGGAGGGATTGGGGGCAGGAGGAGAAGGGGTCAACAGAGGATGAGAGGGCTTGATGGCATCACTGACTCGATGGACGTGCGTCTGAGTGAACTCCAGAAGTTGGTGATAGACAGGGAGACCTGGTGTGCTGCGATTCATGGGGTCGCAAAGAGTCAGACAGGATTGGGTGACTGAACTGAACTGAAGCAATGTATAAAATGAAGGCTCAAGAATTGGTCGAGCATGATCCAGATTAAACCTAATGTGTATGTATTTCCCATCCCCCCATACATATACATGTGTCCATTCTTCCCCCAACCCCCTTTTTTTAACTATTTGTTCATTTGTTTAGTTTGGCTGTGTTGGGTCTTAGCGGCGTCATTGGGCTTCTCTAGTTCTGGTGAATGGGCTTCAGAGCACTGAGTCTCAGTAGTTGCCCTGCAGCATGTGGGATCTTAGTTCCCTCACCAGGGATCAAACCCACATCCCCTACATTGGAAGGCAGATTCTTAACCACTGGACCACCAGGGAAGTCCCCAGTTACTAAGTTTTCATTTATCCCATGCCAGACCTTTATTCATTAAACCAGAAGTTAAAAGTTAGCTTTCATAAAGATCCACTGTTCTCAGTTTTGAGAAAAAAAAAATCTGACTTTCCGATGACCTGGGCTCACATTACTTCATGGTAAGAATCAGCCAGCGTGGACAGCGAGTGCCACTGTTAGACAGGCCAAGCGTTCTTTCTCTCCTCCCTTCATGTTACCTGCCAGGAAGTTCACCCCCCTCTTCCCCATCCTACTCTGGCACATTTAACCTTTAATCCTCTTTTGAAATTTTTGTTTACAAATCTCCCATTAAATCTCCCATTAAGACATAAATCTGCCTTGCGTAAGATGAGAGCAAATGTCTGAAGGGCAACATCTTGTTCTTGAGGCCAAGAAGGGGGTGTAGCTAAAAATCTCTTATTTGAGTGTGGGATGAGAGCAGAAGGCAGAACCCCAGATCCTAAGATACCACCAGACTGATGGCAGAATCCAGGCTGAGGAGGGAGAGGTTGCCAGTGGGCAGAGGTGGGTGAGCACAAAGCAGGTTTCTCCTCACTGCGGCACTGCTGCCTTTCTATGCATTTTGCAACTTTTCCTGGGGTGGCCCCCGTTATCAGCCTGGCTTGGATGGCCAGCCTTTGAAGAGACAGTGTCCCGCATAGCTGGCTCTTGAATGAGTTTTGCCTCCTGGACTGCCACCTCATCAGACAAGCCTGGGTAAAGCCAGATTCCAAAAACCCCAGCTCTCAGAATCCTGGCAGATTGTGACAACAGCACCTGTTGTTAGGTAACCTACCACCTGGAGATCTGGCTTTTATTTTTAAGCTTCTTTTTTTTCCATCCAAACACAACATGGAAGAAACCAGAGATGGGACAGTCATCTCAGGCTCTGGGAGTTCCATTTTCCTCCATACAGTGGCAAGGGACTACTCTAAATTCAGGTAATAACTAATTAGAGGCAGAAAAAAATGATGAACAGTGACTCAGGGTTTCTTGTGACTGTTCCTGCTCCCACACAAAATTTCTAGGCTTTATAAAAGCCTTTGTGAGAGTGGGCTGAACTGTTTTTCTTAATGGAGAAATTTCCAGATGCCTGCTAGTGGCAGCTGCCTCAAACCTTGAATGGTGACTGTGAGTTTGATCTGATAAAGTTCTTTGTTGGATTTTATTCACTCTCTTGATTTTGAGTAAGAATGTTTGCTCTTGTCTCTTGATATATTGTTCTGTAGAGCATTACAGTAAATTTTTGTTGTTCAGTTGCTCAGTTGTGTCCAACTCTTTGCGACCCCATGGACTGCAGCACCCCAGTCTTCGCTGTTCTTCCCTATAGCCCAGAGTTTGCTCAAACTCATGTCCATTGAGCCAGCCATGCCATCCAACCATCTCATCCTCTGTCGCCCCCCGTCTCCTCCTGCCCTCAATCTTTCCCAGCATCAGGGTCTTTTCCAGTGAGTCGGCTCATCACATCAGGTGGCCAAAGTATTGGAGCTTCAACATCAGTCCTTCCAGTGAATATTCAGGATTGATTTCCTTTAGGATTGACTGGTTTGATCTTGCTGTCTAAGGGACTCTCGAGAGTCTTCTCCAGTACCACAGTTTGAGAACATCAGTTCTTCAGTGTACAACGTTCTTTATGGTCCAACTCTCCCATCCATCCATGACTACTGGAGAAACACATACAACATCTGAACATCCATTGCTGTGACTCATAAGCTGCCGGATGAATTCAGCCTCCTTGAACTCTATGGCTAGACTCTGTAAGGAGGAAATGAGTTGTGGTTTTGTTGATTTTAATGGAGAGGCAGCAGTGGGAAATGGTGAATGACCTTGGACAAGAAGTGACTTTACTTCTGGGAGTTTCTATTTTCTTATCTGTAAAATGTGACTTTGTGATATTGGTTGAAATAAATTAGATAATCCATGCAAACAACCCAGCTTGGTGCCTAGCATACAGTTGGTGCTCACATGTTTGCTGCTGTTATTGCCCTAATCAAGTCTCAAAGTTGTGAGGCAAGACCTGGAAGAGATGATGTCAGTGAGAGTAAGGTCCTAGGATCTACCCAAATGTTAATGCCTCCTTATAGAGTAGTTTGAAGCTAAAGTTGGCTGGAAGCTACAAGTAAAGTTGAGTTGTGAAGGGAAGATTTTGTTTCTTTTGATTCCTAGAGATCTCTTCCAGGCTTAAATCTTCAGTGCCTCCCGGCTACCATGTGTGGGGCCCATTCTCCAGCCACCTTTCTGCAGACCTGGCTAAAGTTGTCTCTGATAAAATGATTCCTCCAGGTTCCCTGGATAAAGAGGACTTTGGACCCAGCAAGTTTTCATGCTTTTGATCTCTGAGACTCTCCTGATGGTTCAGAAAATAAAGCAATGAGCAAGGCATATCTGGGCCAGCAGGAAATGTCCTTCACAGAACACATAATTTCTAAGATGGGTGGTATTACCTCTCCAGAGGTTCCATCTTCTATTTGGCTGATGCTAGGGAGAAGCAGTTGTAAGATCCTCATGACCCTCCTTCTACCTGGGTGGGAAAGCTCTCTGGAGCCCCCTCCTTTGACTACCAGCTTATATTGGATCCACAGGGCTTCTTCTAGGGCTTGTGAACCAAAAAATAAAACAGTAGTCATTTCTCAAAATTGTCTGGGAAATGATTAACCTCTTTCCTTTGATCCTTTCTCACTTGTGGGAGGACAGTCAAGTAGCCAGGGTGGAGAACGTATTCTAGTATTTCCGACATTGCTAAGGTAAACAATGGAAGGAATTCAGCTGCTAGAGTGGTTAACCATGGCTATTTGGAGGGTTAGAAGCTGTGTGTGTGTGACTTCTGTAAGCACAGAGAGCTGTTTGAGAAAAAAAAAGTACAGCAATTTCCTCTTTTTCTTTCCTTTTTTTTTTTTTTTTACAGGCCTGAATTTCCTGCTGCTATTCATAAAGATGCTTTTTATCTTTAACTTCTTGTTTTCCCCACTTCCAACCCCGGCACTCATCTGCATCCTGACCTTCGGAGCTGCCATCTTCCTGTGGTTGGTTAACAGACCTCAGTCCAACTTGCCTCATGTTGATCTGAACAAGCAGTCGGTGGGAATTGAGGTAACATGCCAATTACGTTTGCAGTTTGTCAACCTTCATGGAATACAAACTGTAACTCAAGACCTTAGAAGAGGTGGTAAAGGAGACTGGGAGTAGTGTGGGAAAGTAAGCCTTTTTGATTAGCAAAA
This sequence comes from Nanger dama, assembly GCA_917880005.1. Lineage (NCBI taxonomy): Eukaryota > Metazoa > Chordata > Mammalia > Artiodactyla > Bovidae > Nanger > Nanger dama. The sequence continues at coordinate 16,923,969 of CAKJTW010000026.1, forward strand.
TAAACAGAAAATCTACAACTTGAAAGTTCTAGTTAATGGTACATTTTTGTTTGTAACGAAATCACAGATTTTACTGGTTTTATGATGCCAAAAATCTGGATGTGGGATTGGCAAACTATAGCATGCAGACAAAATCCACTTTTATCTGTGTGAGCAAGCTAAGAAGATTCTTTATATTTTTCAAAGGATATGTAAAAAGAATAAAATAAAGGGCTAGATCGTATGTGTTCCACAAAGCTTAAAGTATTTACTATCTAGCCCGTTTCAGGAACACATTGCTGATCCACAGTCTAGATGATAGAGTTAGGACTCTGCAGACAGAAGAACATTTTCATTGAGAAATACCATGTCTAAGAATAGTTAAAAAAAAAAAAGTTATTGAATTCAGTTCCAGCTTTGAGTTAATAGTCTCTCTTAAAACTGACAGACATTGAACTGGGCTTCTCCCCTCAATTCTTTGACATTTTAGCAAATCATACCATTTCCTATATCTCTGAATTCTAAGGGATAGCACCACGAATTTTCTCTCATGGTTTTTCATCTTCAACACTTTTCAGAGAAGAAAGCATTAAAGCTAACCCTTTCTGATCTTCTGAACTCTTTGCTCCTAGTTGGGAATCTGACTCCAAGTTGCCTCCATTTTACACCACCCTCCCTTTTATTTGGAAGATTTTCATCAGCATCTTACTGTCCCTATAATCCCAATGTCTTTTCAATCATCCCTTTCCCTGAGTCTTAAGAGCAGACTGTTGATTGGGAAATCAACAGTGGGTTGAAACCCACTGAGGTCTGACCTTTATCACTATCATCCCCTCAGACTTCTCTGCATCACTCATAATCTAACTTCTAAATTCAATGATTCACAACAAGATGCTACTGTACAGTACAGGAGACTATATTCAGTATTCTGGCATAAACCATAGTGGAAAAGAATATAAAAAAGAATGTATATATGTGTATAACTGAGTCATTTTGCTGTGCATCAGAAATTAACACTACATTGTAAATCAAGTATACTTCAATAAAGAATAAATTAAAAATAAATTCAATGATTCTTCCTCTCAATTGACTTGACACTTCCTTCTTAAAACTTCTTCCTTTGCATTTCATCATATCCTTCAGTGAGATTTCTTCCTAATTCCAAGATAGTCTTTCTTTGTCACTTAGATTCTTTCCTCTCTTTATTCTAGAGTTTCAGTCTCACCAACTTTTGAGTCCTTTGAAGCAAGGATTGGCAAACTTGTTCCATGAAGGCCAGATAGTGAAGAGTTTAGGCTTTGCAGACCACATGGGCTGTGTTGCAACTATTCAACTCTGCTGTTACAGTGAGAAAGCACCAAGAGATATGTAAATGAGGGCAGGGCTGTGTTCCAATAAAATTTTATTTAAAAATTGGCTAGCCACGTTTGGCCCCAATTATAGTCTGCCAATCCCTGCTTTCAATCCTCACAGCTTTTGAGAAAACCTCCCTCTAATGTGATATGAATATGTACCTGAAAGGCTATGACACCCAAATCTGACCTCTCTTTTGAGGTTCCAGTTCATCTCAGTGACACTTGAGTACCTTAGGCTCCACACATCTTTTTATTGCATGTTTTCTCCCTTACATATTGATGTGCACACACACATATACACACACACACACCACTCTTGCATACACACCTGTACCCTTTCCTGCTTCCCTTCCTGGTCTATCTCAGTTAAATGCATCTCTTCTTTCCCACTTGCCAAAAGTTGAATCATCTTTCATTCTTCCTAAATGCTGTCTTTGTAAGTAGAGAGCAAGACCCCATCTTTCTTTCCTAGAAATAGAACTTTGTTTTTGATGTCTTGACTTAATGTGACATCTGATGGAAATCTTCCCTGATGCTCCAGATTAAGTCAGATCTTTTGTTAGAGTCTCATGGCTTCTCTTGGACTTTTATAGCCACTATCTTGGTAGTAACTTGCAGTTTTGAATGCCTATTTAATTGATGGCAAGACTTCTCTAACTTTCATGAGGGTTGAATCATATCTCTAGCTCCTATGGCAGCTCCAGGATATCTAGATCAGGACTGGATCTTAAAATTCTAGATGACATTTCTAGATATATCCTCGCTATGCCCTCATTCTCAAATACCCTGTTTTTGAGCTGCCCATCAGAATCTGCAATGTGTTTTCTTGCCTTCTTTTTTTTAAGTTGAAACATAGTTGATTTACAATACTGTATTAGTTTCAGGTGAACCACATAGTGATTTTTTTTTTTTTTGCAAATGATATTCCATTATAGGTTATTACAAGATACTGAGTGTAATACCCTGTGCTATACAATAAATCCTTGTTACTTCTTCTGTATCTTTATTCAGGCTATTCCTTCACTCTGAACTATTCTCCTTTCCCTCTATTCTATGAAACCACATATTTTTGGAAAATGCTTACTGTCTTCAGAGTCTCTATTGAAATATTATTTCTTCTCTGTAAGCTTTCTATTTGATTCAGGATTGGTTACTTCATTCATCTCCCAAAACATACGCTGTTATTACAGTGTGTACGTTGCAGTATCATATTTGCATGTTTTCCCCTTCTCGTCCTACCCCAGCTCCCAAAACTCTCATTTATGTGGTGCTCATGGGCAGATCCCATGGAGAAGGGAAAGTGTATCCACTCCACTATTCTGGGCTGGAGTATTCCATGAACTGTATAGTCTATGGGGTTGCAAAGAGTCAGACAAGACTGAGCGCTTTCACTTCACTTTCACGGGCAGTACTTTTATCTTAACTCACTTTGCATCTACAATATTTGCACAGAGCCTTGAACATAGTATGCATTTGATAGATGTTGAAACTTAATATGATTTTTTATAAAAGGGCTTCCCTGGTGGCTCAAATAGTAAAGAATCTGCCTGCACTTTAGGAGACCTGAGTTCAATCCCTGGGTTGGGAAGATTCTCTAGAGGAGAGCATGGCAACCCACTTCAGTATTCTTGCCTGGAGAATTCCATGGACAGAGGAGCCTGGCGGGCTATAGTCCAGGGGGTCACAAAGAGTCGGACACAACTTAGCAATTAAGCCCAGCACAGCACCTAACTATAATATTGTCTCTGTGTGTGTGTGTGTGTGTGTGTGTGTGTGTATGCGTGTGTGAGTGAGTGCGTATGCATATATCTAAGGAGGTGGAGGGAAATTACCAAAAACGTAACTGCGACAATCTCTGGGTTTCTCTGATGTGAAGATACCACAGTTTTGAGACTTAGAAAACATGATTGATTGAATACTAAAAGAGACATCAGTGTGACCTCAATAGTCAGTATTTATGTTCTTTTCAGTTCAATCCATACAGGTTTGGAAAGGGTGGGGAAAGACTCAGGCTTGACCTAAACTCGGTCTTGTGTCTTAGGGAGGAGCACGGACAAGTATCTGCCAGAAGGACAATGAGCTACTGCACTACTACTTCTCAGATGCCAAGACGCTATATGAAATCTTCCAAAGGGGACTTGCTGTGTCTGGTAAGCCTGGCTGTTTCCCCTGGCCTGTAAGACCAAGGTGGGCTCTTGTTCCCTACCTCTCCTTCCCTGTCTCACTTCTAAAACTTTGTTTAAATATGGTGGTCTGCGAAGAATTAAAAATACAGCATGGCAGGGACATGAGCAGGGGATCTGGGTGGGTATTGGAAGCTGTGTAGCAGGACAGACTTGGGCTTGAAACCCAATTCTTCTGGGTTTGTGCAGTGGTTTGACTGTACAAACCACTTTGCCTCTCTGAATCTGGTTCTCATTTAATACAAGGAGAACTTCCTGGCCAAGTTGTTGTTGAAGAGTTAACAGTAGGAAAATATTTTGTTAATTCACTAGTGCATTTCTTTAGCAGGATGTGTTTCATAAGTGTAGTTCCCTGCATTATAGAATCTGAGCTAGAATTAGCATTCAGGCCTCCTAATTTTTTACCTTGACCTTGCCTCTAGTGTTGTACTGCTTGCCCTTGTTGCTGCTCTTAGGATCACAGAAAGTAATTGTCTTTGGACTTTCCTAGAAGCGTTATCCCATGACCGTTGGTAGGTTCATTTCCAATAAATGAAACAAGTACATCAAGGTTCAGTACTTGTATCTGATATCATTGAACACGATGCTGGGTATTCTAACTTCCTTTCAAAAGCAACAGGCTTATAACTCTCCCTATATATTTTTTGAAATGTTTAATTTGTTCATGTGGCTGCATCAGGTCTTAGTTATGGCATATGGGATCTAATTCCCTGACCAGGATCAAACCCAGGCCCCCTGCTTTGGAAGATTGGTATCTTAGCCACTGGACCACCAGGGAAGTCCCACTCTCCCTGTAACTTTTTTCGTTAGGGTGATATGCTGTCCAGGTAGAGGTTTACCTATGTGATTTTTTGTCCTCCACTTCCCTTCTGCCTTTTAACTCTGTGAGTTGGTGATGGACAGGGAGGCCTGGAGTGCTACAATTCATGGGGTCGCAAAGAGTCGGACACGACTGAGCAACTGAATTGAACTGAACTGATGACGATATTTAATAGCCAGTTCCTGCTGAGTACTAACTTAGTGCTGCATGGATAGCATCTACTTATTTTCTTACACCTCAGGGGTTAGTTGTCATGCTGCTGCTGCTGCTGCTGCTAAGTCGCTTCAGTCGTGTCCGACTCTGTGTGACCCCATAGATGGCAGCCCACCAGGCTCCCCGTCCCTGGGGATTCTCCAGGCAAGAGTACTGGAGTGGGGTGTCATTGCCTTCTCCGATTAGTTGTTATACACCCCCATTTAAATTTTTATTTATTGATGACTGTATCAGTCATCAATACATCAGTTATCATCAGTTATCATCATTCATCAACGTGCTCTGTCTTCACTGATGCTCATGGGCTTTCTCTAGTTGCCGCTAGAGGCGGTTACTCTTTGTTGAGGTGTGCAGGCTTCTCACTGCAGGGGCTCCTCTCGTTGTGCAGCAGGGAATTTAGAGCATATGCAGGCTCAGTAGTTGTGGTGCCCTGGCTTAGTTGTCATGAGGCATGTGGTATCTTCCCGGACTGGGGATCAAACCTGTGTTCCCTGCATTGACAGATGGATTCTTAACCACTGGACCAACAGGGAAGTCCAACCTCATTGTTTAAAGTGAGGAAATAGAGACTCAGAGGTTCAGGAATATTTTAAAAGTGACAGAGCCAGAAAATGTTGATGCTGATACTGAAATCTAAGTCTCTGTCTAGATTATTTTATTTTACATCAGCTCTTAAGTGTTTTGTAAAAGTTGTTGCTCCTCAAGACAATGAATGTTTGTTGTAAAGAAAGCTTCTATCTGAAGGTTGCGGAGTGGACTGTACTTGGTATTTCTGGCTCCACATCAGTACTGATTTAGATTTCCATCCACATAACAAACAAAAACAAACCAACCGCTAGTTTGTTTACTTATTTGACAACTTAAGATCATATATAGCTAATACAATAGACTTTCCTTTGGGACTTTCCACTTTTGGAAGTTTTTTTCTCTGAGCATGGATTGTTATTGGAACTAGATACAAGTCATTCAGCACAAAGCATGTGACACATAGGATACCTTCATTTAGTTTTTTTTTCAATGTTAAATTAAAGCTAAACAGATAAATTGGCTTCTCATGTAAGCAGGCATGAAAATTCAGCCTATTTCCATAGAAAAATGACATATCTGCTTACAACTGGGATGGAATACATTGGCCCTAACCTCTATCTTTATAGGATTCCCGGGGGACTCTAGTGGTCAAGAACACACCTGTCAATGCAAGAGACTTAAGAGACATGGGTTTGATCCCTGGGTCAGGAGGATCCCCTGGAGGAGGGCATGGCAACTCACTCCAATATTCTTGCCTGGAAAATTTCCATGGACAGAGAAGCCTGGCAGGCTATGGTCCACAGGGTTGTAAAGAATTGGAAACGACTGTAGCGACTTAACACAAACACACACAACCTCTGCCTTTAATCCCTACCCAGTAGATGGTCCGTGTTGAGAATCACCTGCACGCATGTGAGTTAAGTTCCTTCAGGCGTGTCTGGTTCTGTGTGACCCCTGTGGACTATAGCCCGCTAGACTCCTCTCTTCAGGGATTCTCCAGGCAAGAATACTGGAGTGGGTTGCCATGCCCTCCTCTGGGGAGAATTACCTTCAGGTAGTGTTTAAAATATAGATCCTCTGCTCCACTGTTTTACTGAACTGGAATTCCAGATAGTTGCTGTTCAGTCACTAAGTCCTGCTCAACTTTTTGCAATACCATGGACTGCTTCTCTGTCCTTCACTATTACCATGAGTTGGCTCAAATTCATATACATTGAGTCGGTGATGCCATCCAACCATCTCATCCTCTGTCATCCCCTTCTCCTCCAAATATGAATTTTAAACAGAGCTTTCCAAGGGCTTTGTGTGCTGAAGTTTCAACTCCACCTGGCTTAGGGCCCTAATTTTGCTGAGAAGTTGTTAATGGGTGGATTCTTTATAGATGGCCATGTGTTAGAACAGAAGATCTAAGTTGATTAAATTAATCAAAGGCTAGGCTATTGCCTAGTCAGGACTTTGGCTAATCAAAGTGAAGCTGATTAGGGCACAGAGTTTAATGAAACTCCAGTTGGTGCCCCCCTGGGCCAATTATTTGACTTATTCCTTGACCATGGGCCTCTGCTAATATTTTTATCCATAGGGAATTGATAAGGAGATGCAATAGAGTTTTTCTCACCTTTATCAGCTCTGCCACTTAATGAGTGAGCTTGAAGTTGTTCAAGTTCATGATTCCTGGTTCCATGGGGATAATGATAGTTATTGGGAAGACCCAATGAGTTAATGTGACAGCGCAGAGTAAGCGAGGGGCCATAAGATGTACATATCACTGGGGGTTAATGTTGGTACAAACCAGTCCATCGGTAGAGTCGCACACACTGAAGGCTTGAGCAGTGGCTATGAACTCCTAAAGCAGGACTTGCCTGGCTTCAAGGAACATCTTAGTCTGAAACTTGACTTCCTGAGCATTCCATTCAGCTGTTTCAACAGAAAGAAAAAGCTCTAATGTTTCCTGTGAATAGTCTCCATGTTCATTTAAAAAAAAATCTCTTTAGTCCATGTGGCTGTCTCTTTCCTGCTTTCTTTCCTTTCTCCGCAGTCACTTAGTCTGGAAGTTCACTTATTTGCCTCTGAATTCCTAATAACCTTCTCTTTGAATGCTTCCTTCTGGCTAGAGCTGAAATCCCCTCAGCAATGTGGCTAGATCCTCTATGTAAAACTTCCTTCCTTTCTGCGCTCCTATTTATAACTCAGTTTCATTCTGGCTTAGACATGGGGGTTTCTCAGCCAGTTAGGGCATTTCCGTAGCCTCGTAAGTAGCATAACTTCTGTGACTTCTGTGGCTGAAATGACTATTTCCTCTAGTAAGTGGAAGTTCCCAGACTTACTGTAACTTTAAATAAGGCAGAATAGTTTCAATTTTCAGAAGTTTAATTCTTCTATTGTCAAATGTGAGACACAGCTGTAAAAATATTCAAGGCTAATGTACATGTGTGTGTACCCAAGTGCTCCTGTGTATACTCATGTGTGTTCTTGTAGTTCCTTATGAGTCTCAGTGTCTCAGAAGACACCAACTGATTCATGAGAGTAAATGAAGCTTAACAAATAAGGGAAAAGGTTCCATTTTAATAGCTGTGAAAGAAGCTTAGACTAAAGTAATAACTTTTAAAATCTGTTAAACCAGAAGACATATTAAACAGTGACTATTTAGTGTCTATGACTTTATATTTGCTGGTAGGAGAAAAGGCAAATTGTCCCAACTGATTCACCAAGCAATGTGGTAAGTAAGTAAGTAAAGTCACTCAGTCATGCCCGACTCTTTGTGACCCCGTGGACTGCAGCCCACCAGGCTCCTCAGTCTATGGGATTCTCCAAGCAAGAATACTGGAGTGGGTTGCCATTTCCTTCTCCAGGGGATCTTCCGGACCCAAGGATCGAACCTGGGTCTCCCACATTGGAGGCAGACGCTTTAACCTCTGAGCCACCAGGGAAGTCCAAAGCAGTATGGTGCTGGGTATCAAAACCTGAGCTGATTAACATGGAACTCCGCTCAATGTCATGTGGCAGCTTGGATGAGAGGCGAGTTTGGGGGAGGATTGGATAGATGTATATACAATATGGCTGAGTCCCTTCGCTGTTCACCTAAAGCGTCACAACATTGTTAATCGGCTATACCCCACTACAAAATAAAAGTTTAAAAAAAAACAAAACCCTGAGCTTTCTAACCAACTGTCCTCAGCCCCAGCTCCTGCCACCCTTCCCAATCCAGTTATTTCATTTAAAATACTCTATTCTAAGGAAATGTTCTAACTTTGAAATGATCAATTTGAAAATGTATATCATAGCATTATTTGAGGTGTCAATTTTGGAAACAATCTCCATGCCCAAAATGAGATCAGTTCAGCTATACACTAGAATCCTTCACTACTTGGCCATAATAAGGCCATTAAAATCTCTATAGAGAAGAAATAATAATGGGAATATTTGTATAAAATGAGGAAAGAAATCAGGATATGAAAATATATATGTGGAATGAATATAACCTTGAAACTATCAAAGGAAGTATCAAAGAAAATATTTACTATCAGTCTTGATAATGGTGTTTATGTGATGAGATTATTGATGACTTGTATTTTTATTTTTGTCTAAATTTTTATGAGCATATTTTTTTTACTGTGCACGTATGCTAAGCCGCTTCAATCATGTCTGACTCTTTGTGACCCTGTGGACTGTAGCCCGCCAGTCTTAGAGAAGGAATTCTCCAGGCAAGAATACTGGAGTGGGTTGCCAAGCCCCTTTTTATTGTAGGGAAACTCAGTCCAAGATTACCCAGTATAGATATTTGTGTTCACTTGTAGGTTTTTGCTTGTTCACGTCATGTGGGCTAGTCCATATTCATGGCTTTCCCCAAATGTCTGTTACCATGGAGGTCACATATTCCAAGATGGAAGCACCCCTGTTTTTCAGCATTTCCTAAATGGTGCAGATGCAGTTTTCAAGGCTCTCTCTGCCTTTGAGAACTGAGTACTTATCACTGAGTACTTATCACTTTTGCATTTCCTTGGCACATAAGAGAAGCCTGCGTCCTTACTGGATTTATCCTTTGTGTCTTGTCTCTTCCTAACCTCCTTTTACTTTCTCTGGTCCAAAGAATTTGCAAGTGGAGCTGATTTTCTCTTAATATTGTTTTTAGACAATGGGCCTTGCTTGGGATATAGAAAACCAAACCAGCCCTACAGATGGCTGTCCTACAAACAGGTAAGTCAGGCCCATGATTTTGGATACGTTCTTTTGCTTATGTGGTATCCTGAGCTAATTTGTTCTCTCTGGAGTCTTGATTGCTTTTTTTTTTTTCCTCTCTCTCTCTCTACCTCTCTCTTTTGTAGGTGTCTGATCGAGCAGAGTACCTGGGCTCCTGTCTCTTGCATAAAGGACATAAACCGTCACAAGACAGCTTTGTTGGCATCTTTGCTCAGAATAGGCCAGAGGTAACTGTGTTGAAATTAACTGAAAGAAATGAGTCGGGGCCAAGTCTAAAGACTTTAAAGTGAAAGTGAAAGTGAAGTCGCTCAGTCGTGTCTGACCCTCAGCAACCGTATGGACTGCAGCCTACCAGGCTCTTCTGTCCATGGGATTTTCCAGGCAAGAGTACTGGAGTGGGGTGCCATTGCCTTTTCCGCAACCAGGCTTGAGAACCCTACCCCAGATCCAGCACTCTGACTCTTGATGAAGACTTATGAAAGCTGTTTAAAGACCCAGACTCTTTAAATATTGTCCCAGTTGAAGGAGCTGTAGTGCAGGGCCTCTTTAATCTTGGCTGAATATTGGGCACTATTTGCAGGTGACTGGGCTTCTCTCATGTGTTCCAAGTTTTGTGTCATTTTAAGCCAGTCTGTCATATGAGGAAAGTAAGGAAGCTGTGAGGGGACTCTCAAGAGCCTGAGGATGGCGTGGAAAGGGATGAATTGGTATTAGAACTGGAACTTGCACATTGTTCCTGAACTAGTAACCAAGGCATCCCCTTCTCCTGAGACCAGCTGTAGCCATCTTTCCACAGTGAGTTGAAAGCAGATTTTTAGACATTACAGTGATTGGAATTAAGCTTATCTCCAAGTTCAGGTGAAGTCGTTAGACCCAGTATCCTCAGAGAAAAACCTTGATGTGTTTTGGAATAGTTGCATGACATATGATTACCCAAGCCAGTTTTTAACTGAAAATCCAAGGTAGGGGCAGGCCTGGCTGCACTTCTGGGTACATCTATATACGTCATCTTCCCTTAACCCAGCCTCAGAGATATCCTTGACTCTAGTTCAGGAACTTAACACCAAACCTGGTATCTTAGTCTATTAGGGCTGCCATCAAACAGTGCCACAGACTGGTGGCTTAAACAGCAGGAATTAATTTTCTCACAGTCCTGGAGTCTATTCAGGATCTCCAGTTCAAGATCAAGGTGTCAGCAGGTGTGGTTTCTCCCGAGGCCCCTCTTCTTGGCTGTAGATAGCTGCCTTCTTGCTGTGCCCTCACTTGACTTTTTCTCTGCCATCCCCAGGTGTCTTCCTCTTCTTATAAGGACAGTAGTTATATTGGATCAGAGTCCCACCCTTATGAGCTCTGTGCTGTGCTGTGCTTAGTCACTCAATCATGTCTGACTCTTTGGGACCCCATGGCCTGTAGCCCGCCAGGCTCCTCTCTTCATGGAATTCTCCAGGCAAGAATACTGGAGTGTGTCGCCATGTCTTCCTCCAGGGGATTTTCCCAACCCAGGGATCAAACCCAGGTCTCCCACATTGCAAGTGGATTCTTTACCATCTGAGCCACCAGGGAAGCCTAAGAATACTGGAGTGGGTAGCCTATCCCTTCTCCAGGGAATCTTAACCAACCCAGGAATTGAACCAAGGTCTCCTGTATTGCAGGCAGATTCTTTATCAGCTGAGCTTTATGATCTCATTTCACCTTAATTCTTTTTTAAAAGGTGCTATCAGCAAAAACAATTGCCTTGGTGTTAGGCCTTTGACATGAATTTAAGGGGGAACATAATTCAGTTCATATTGACATTTAAGACCCACCATTATCAGGTTCTGACCCATCAGCCCAGTTCGCTTCCTGTCACTCTTGATGCTTTCTGATGTATATGTAGTCATGTCATGCAATCCTGCTTTGTTCATTCATCCTTCTCTGTCTCTATCTCCATCTCCATAACCAAATCCTGCCTGTCCTTCAGAGCCCTGCCCAATTTCCGTCACTTTTCCCAAAGTAGTTCCAGATAGCCTTACTCCACCCCTGAGAGTGACTCTGTTTCCTTAAGACCCCTAATGCTTTCTGTAACTTTTATGGATAGACCTTATTACACTCTACCTTTGTTTTCTAGTTGTCTTGGTACCCACCTTATCTCCTTTATTTAATTATATTTTATAGCATCAGGAATGGCAGTCCCTAAAGCATCTCACACAAAAAAGAGATTTGAGGGGACTTCCCTGATGGTCCTGTGGTTAAAACTCTGTGCTTCAAATGCTGGGAGTCTGGGTTCCATCCCTGGACAAGGAACTAGATTTCACATGCCACAACTAAAGGTTCTTTCTTTCAACACAGAGCCATCGAATAAGCATTTGTTGACTAAATGACTGCATTAACACACTTTGTCGTCAAAGCATATGCTAGTCCTTACTTGAACATCTCTCCATACAGTGGGTCATCTCTGAGTTCGCTTGTTACACGTACTCCATGGTAGCTGTGCCCCTGTATGATACCTTGGGAGCAGAGGCTGTCATATACATCATCAACAAGGGTAAAACTTTGCTATTACATTTTAACTTGATTCTTTCTTGATGCTGAGTAGTTCCTCATTATTGGTTTTTGTTAACAGACTTAGAATGCTGTGATCAGAAAAATGCTCAAGTCTCTCTTGTCCTGTAGCACCTAGGATATAATTTAGAGGAAAGTTACAAAAGCCCATGAATCAGGGATATACTCAGAAGTTTCAATGAAATGCTTCAAGGTGGCATAATATGACAATATAGTTTGGCAGTGAGCTATTTTCACTGGCCACCCTGGATGAAAGGCCATAGAGTGAATGAATAGATCACTTAATTGACTGTATCACTATGAAACTCCTGGTTTAATTTCCTACTCTTGTAAATCGAAATGAGTATAGTTCACCAGCATGTACCAATGTCCATGGTGAGTCTGTTGACAAAATGACTATTGCTAGAGAAACAAGTTCAAGTTCAATGGGCAAATTAGAGATATACTAGATGTTACCTTCCATCACAGAACTGGTAGATTAAGTGAGTTGATCCATTGGAACAATAGAGTTAATCAGAAAGTTTCGATTTGTGTAAACAAGTGTCAAGGCAATTGCTACCATTAAAAGTCATAAAATGCTTGTCTGCTAAAATCCTACTTGCCCTCTCCTTCCCCTTTTAATTCCTCCTCCCCATGCCCCCAAACAAAACAAAAGGACAGGGCCACATATGTGACGAGGCATGTTGTCTGTATTCTTAACCTGAAGGAATTTTGTGGCTCCTCTAAAAACTATAAATGGTTGGCAGTGTGCAAGGAAACTAAGTGCTTCTGTTTCAATTAAGTTTATTTTATTATCAATGGAATGTTTCAGATTTTATACATTATAAATCTGATTTACAAACATAATCTCCTTTAGGGATCCAGTAGTTTTGACATTTTCAAAAGTCTTTTCCTCTTTGTGAGAAAATCGGATGCACAGCAACACAAGAGGCTGATCTGTCTCTCTTTCTGCTTTCAGCTGATATCACCACGGTAATCTGTGATACACCCCAAAAGGCATTAGTCCTGATCAGTAATGTGGAAAAGGGCCTCACCCCAAGCCTGAAATTGGTCATCCTCATGGATCCTTTTGAGGAAGACCTGAAGAAGAGAGGGGAGAAATCTGGAGTTGAAATCTTATCCCTGTTTGATGCTGAGGTAGGGGACTGAAGCTCAACTGCCAGCCAGAAGGCTGGTCTCACACTGTGGGCAACTTGCAGGACTTCCATACAGGAAAGCAAGTTGATGTCCTCCAGAGGTGGCAGGGGAGGAGTCAATTACTCTCATGCTCTTAAGCTATGGGAATCATTTCCCCAAGACAACTCAGAACCTGCCAGCGGGGGAGGAAGGTCTGTGGCCAGCAGACAGACTTCCAAGTAGAGAATTTATAAATACAGAAGTAGTTAGGGGGTGATCCTGGAACCAGGCTTCCTAGGTTCACCTTCTAACTCCACATCCATCAGTTATGTGACCTGGGGCCAGTTGCATCCCATCTTCCTTTCCCCCTCTGTAATATGAAGATGAAACCATCCCTACCGCACATTTAAAGAGTTAAATGAGAGAACATAAAGTGCTCAGGACAGTGATATAATGTGCAGTAAGCCTTGAAATGTCAATTATTCATTTTATTTAAAATGATTTAGTAATGGTCCTGGAAGACTGAACCTTGAGAGTCTGATGGGAAGTTTGGACATTTGGGATCTGCCCTCATAAGCTGGTATTCTAGAGAGAACTTATACTCTACCCTGAGGCTTCCATTGTGCCTGAATGTTGGCTTTTGGGCCTGACCTGGGTTGGAATTTGGGTTGTATTCCTGCAGAAGTGTTTACATGCAAAAGGAAAAGAGGACTGTATTTGTCCTAAGACTGTCTATCTCAACTAAAGTCTTTCTTGCTTTTCTGTTCATGCAGAATTTAGGCAAAGAGAACTTCAGAAAACCCATGGTAAGTTTTCTTCTGCCTGATCTTGAGTCTTGCCATCTTCAACTCTCAAAGCTCATTGTGGACTAAGCTCTTATGCTTCCCTCCAGCCTCCTGCACCAGAAGATCTGAGCGTCATTTGCTTTACCAGCGGGACCACAGGTCAGTGCCCAGGAAGTTGCCCCAGATGCCCCTAGTTAGCCAAAAACATGGCTTGAGTCACTGACTTCTGGTGAGCTGGTAAATATATTTTACAAGAGCGCTATCCTGAGGGACTTATAATCTAAGACTTCTGAATATGGTTGCCCACTTAGAAAACCCAAGCATAAGCAAACACATTTCAGTGAACAACCAGAAGCAGTTTACATGCTATGGAATGGAAGGGCCTTAAAGATGGTTTCATAAAATCAACTTCCTCCCCCAGCCTACCACTCTCTCAATTTAACTCTCTCAATCACTGGAATGGCTTCATTCAATCAAGATAGCCCAGTGGTAGATATAAACAGATCATTCTGTGTCCTCTTTCTCCCCCCCTCTATGTAGCTACCTAGCTATTAGAACTCTTAATAACTTTTAATTTGAACCCTAATAATCTAGAAGTTATAGCCATTCCACTGTGCCCCGTTTATAAAGTGATGGCTAGGTAATCTTGTTAGATCTGAAGTCTTCACCATGGAAACAGCACAAGGCAGGGTGGGGGGTCACTTGGATTCTTCTTTTTGTTGCTATCTGAGACTGAGGCTCTGCCCTGTGTAGTAGCACAAGGCTAGTAATACAGTCAGAGTAGAGTTTCTGGAGGTATCAGTCATTCATAAGCAGAGTCATATACACCATTCATAAAAAGACTCAGGGACAGAAGTTCCCGGCTCCATGGAACAAAACCAAACGAGTGTAGCTTCTCATTTCAATGCCAGAGACAACCTATTAGTCACTAACTGGATCTTTCCACCTCTTGTCTCCTACAGGTGATCCCAAAGGAGCCATGTTAACTCATGCAAATATTGTTGCCAACGCTTCTGGTTTTCTCAAATGTATGGAGGTCAGTGGTCAATTGAATAGGAGGCCCTCATTAAAATGTCAGTCTGTCATAAGATTTTAATCTTAAAGTGAGAGGAGGCAGAGAGGGAAAAACAGACTGAAGGCCTGAGTGTAGATGAATACCGGTACATCTTTGTCTGGAGTTTTGCCCTTTTATTTATTTATTAAGATATATATATATTTTTTTAATCTGGACCATTTTTAAAGTTTTTATTAAATGTGTTATAGTATTGGCTCTGTGTTATGTTTTGATTTTGGGGGGCTACAAGGTACGTGGGATCTCAGCTTCCTGACCAGGGATAGAACTCACACCTTCTGCACTGAAAGATAAAGTCTTAACCACTGGACCTCTGGGCAAGTCCCATAGAATTTTGCTCTGTTAGAGTCATTGCAGATTTCCACACTCAATGCACTTAGAGCAGCCCTTAGAGTTACACAGGGCGTCTGCACAACTGTACGCAGCAGTCCTAGAAGTGTTTGGAAGAGGAAATTGACATTAACCCGTTGTTGTCTCCTTTCCATTTCCTGATCTCTAGGGTGTTTTTGAGCCCAATCCTGAGGACGTGACTATATCCTATCTCCCCTTGGCTCATATGTTTGATAGGGTTGTACAGGTAAGATCCTATATTCCCAGCAGGTGTGTGAAAAGAGGGTCCTGACTTGCAAGTCCCACATTTGTTCCAAGGGCATCTCGGCAACATTTGCAATCTAATATCTAATGTGAGGGCACAGGCAGCAGGGAGTTGTCACGGCTGAGTCCTAATCTCGGCATCACCCCTAACCTGCTGCAGAGTCTTCCTGTGTTGAGTCTGTCTGTATCCCATGGGGTGAATGCTTGCTCCTGCCTTCACACAGGCTGCCTGCAAATCCTTGGAGCTCATAGCCTGGAGCTTACTATCTGTCCTGTGCAGGGAGATGAGACACTGTTTTTTCTTTTCTTTGGGCTAGAGGTTTTAAAAAGATCTAGGCTTAAAGAAAAGGAAGTTCCCCACAGAGGGGTGAAGAAGGAATCTTTGATCCAGATAAGGTGCCCAGAGTGTGTTAGGGGAGCTGCTGACGATGGCACAGGCACTGGGGAAGAGCTGGCCTTCTGTGCGTGGTTACCGAGCTTTTCAGGCTGTTCTGAGGCTGGCTTGAGAACCAAAAGCACAAACACAGATGTCATTAGGGATGGAAAATCCCCTCTCTGATCACTGCTTAAACACCTCTTCAACCAGCTTATCTGTTGGTACATGAAATGCTAAAATGGAAGATTCGGTTCCTTGGGTTAAAGTGCTGATATCTGATTAATATAATATTAATTCTAATGAGCATGTTTTTCACATTTTCAGTCAGTTCAGTTGCTCAGTTGTGTCCAACTCTTTGTGACCCCATGGACTGCAGCACTCCAGGCTTCCCTGTCTATCACCAACTCCTGGAGCTTGCTCAAACTCATGTCCATCGAGTCCATCCATGTCCATCAAACTCATGATACCATCCAACCATCTCATCCTCTGTCAACCTCTTCTCTTCCTGTCTTCAATCCTTCCCAGCATCAGGGTCTTTTCCAGTGAGTCAGTTCTTACATCAGGTGGCCAAAGTATTGGAGCTTCAGTTTCAGCATCAGTCCTTCCAATGAATATTCAGGACTGATTTCCCTTAGGATTGACTAGTTGGTTCTCCTTGCAATCCAAGGTACTCTCAAGAGTCTTCTCTAACACCACAGTTCTAAAGCATCAGTTTGTCGGCACTCAGCTTTCTTTATAGTCCCATTCTCACATCCACACATGGCTTCTGGAAAAACCATAGCTTTGACTACATGGACCTTTGTTGGCAAAGTAATGTCTCTGCTTTTAAATTTGCTGTCTAGGTTGGTCATAGCTTTTCTTCCAAGGAGCAAGCATCTTTTAATTTCATGGCTGCAGTCACCATCTTCAGTGATTTTGGAGCCTCCCAAAATAAAGTCTCTCCCTCTTTCCATTGTTTCCCCATCTATTTGTCATGAAGTGATGGGACCGGATGCCATGATCTTCATTTTCTGAATGCTGAGTTTTAAGCCAACTTTTTCACTCTCTTCCTTCACTTTCATCAAGAGGCTCTTTAGTTCTTTTTCACTTTCAGGCATATGGGTGGTATCATCTGTGTATCTGAGGTTATTGATATTTCTCCTGGCAATCTTGATTCCAGCTTGTGCTCCATCCAGCTGGCATTTCACATGATGTACTCTGCATATAAGTTAAATAAGCAGGGTGACAATTTACAGCCTTCATGTATATTCCGTGAATATACATGAAAACTTTTGGAGTTTTCGCACTTTATCTATCACTTCTGAAATTGAGATGGTCTTAACCACTGTAGGTGTGTTCTAGTTTGAGTGGCAGTGCTTTTTTCTTAGTGCTGTGTGATGAGTGGGCTCTTAGAAACGATGCCTTAGACACTCACCCAGAGCTGTGGGTGGAGTAGGGATGGGCCTGCAGCTCACAATCTGACTTACCTGTCCTGCCACCTCAGCAGAGGTGAGTGTCATCCTGTCTAGGGAGTAGGGTCTCAGAGTTCTGGGTACATGAAGTGTCAGGGGTGAGGGGGTCCAGAGAAAAGTGCCCATTTTTGCTGCTGTTCAGTCACTAAGTAGTGTCTGACTCTTTGAGACCCCATGGACTGCAGCACGTCAGGCTTCCCTGTCCTTCACTCTCTCCCAGAGTTTGCTCAAATTCAAGTCCATTGAGTCGGTATTGCCATCTAGCCATCTCATCCTCTGCTGCCCCTTTTACCTTCAGTCTTTCCAGCACCAGGGTGTTTTCCAATGAGTCAACTCTTCACATCAAAGTGCCCATTGGATGTCCTTAATTTTGTCCCAAACAGACTCGACTCAAAGAGGTTCTTTGGCTCTGAGCCCCGTCCTCTGGTTTTGCTTTTAGGCTGTTGTGTACTCTTGTGGAGCCAAAGTCGGATTCTTCCAAGGAGACATTCGACTGCTGCCTGATGACATGAAGACCCTGAAGCCCACATTGTTCCCTACAGTGCCTCGACTCCTTAACAAGATCTATGATAAGGTACTTACCTTGCTTCTGCTGGGCTGGCCCTGAGCTGTGTGGGGCTTAGGCCTGACTACAGCTCCTAGAGACTCTATGTTGCTAAGAACTGTGCTCCATCTTCACCCTTACCCCACCCCTACCAGGATCCACTTACAGCCACACTTCCCAATGCAACCATGAAAAATTGTACAAATGAAACCCCTTTCCTCTGGATGAGATTACTTGGATGTGATATGGAGGAACATATTAATTCAGAGACTTGAGGAACCTCTCAAAATTCACTGACTTGGAAATTGTTACTCTGATTTCATAACAGCTGCTGGTTAGGGTGCTTCTTGCTGAGGTGCTAAGCCCATGGTAAATATTTCACATACATTCCAGAATTTCATTCCTACAAAAAACCAGAAAATCACACCAACATTTATTATCCCTAATTTACAGATGATGAGACTGAACCTTAGAGGTTTTAAATAACTTGTCCAGAGTCAGATCTAACAAGGAGATGAGCCAAAATTTCATGGCCTCATGACAGATTTAGCTGTTATTGATCTCTACTCTGTTTTTCATTAAGGTTAGGAAAACGGTTATTTTTCTAATCCAAGCATTTCTCTTGCCTTCATTAGCTGAGAGTCTTCCATGAAGGCACAAATATTTGATTTTTTTTCCCCTTTTTTATCAGTCTTGAAAAAAATGAACTGGTACCCCAGTGACCTTCAAAGCTGGTCAGTGAGAAATTTTCTTTGTAATATTATGATACTATATAAGATACATACATATGATCCTAAATCAAAAGCCCTACCAGTGGTACGCAATCAGCTGTTTCATCAGTACTCCCAAGTAACTTTGTAGATAGATGCTACCTTTTGGGAACATGCTGTGTCACCTGTCAAGGTTGTTTGCTAAGGACAAGGAATTTGGAGGAGCTGGAGCTTTGTCTGTGTGTACGAAGTTCAATTCTTTGTTAGCATGAACTTTCATCATTATTCAGCATACCAGTGCATGAATAGGAATCACTTTCTTTTGATGTTAGGAGGCACTATCTCTTGCTTGTTGATGAATGGCTTTGGTGAGTATCCCATAGGTTTCCAACTAAGAGGAGCTGTCACTCTACAGGTACAAAATGAAGCCAGGACACCCTTGAAGAAGTTCTTGTTGAACTTGGCTATTGCCAGTAAATTCAGTGAAGTGAAAAAGGGTATCATCAGACGTGACAGTCTGTGGGACAAGCTCATCTTTGGAAAGATCCAGGTATGTTGGGTAGACCTGATGGAGCCAGGTGTGTGTCTGGGCTGCCCTCTGCCCCAGCATGCTTTGCTTTTCCTTTGATGGTCAAGCGTCTCTTTAACTGGAGACCCTCTGGCACGTTCTGTGTTCCCTCAGCCTTTTGAGATCTCTCTCACACAACTTTGTCACTAAAGGTATTTGGCCGGAAATGCAGAAAGTGGATTTTTCTTAGGTTCTAGCTTTTTCATTCTCTTGGGTGGTCTGTTGAGAGTCCTAAGTAATTTGAAAGGTCCAACAATACAGTTTACCTGAGGAAATGTCAAAAAAAAAAAGAAAAATTGCAGGTCTGGTTCCCTCTGTGGATGGTGGTGACCATACCAGCCAGCATTTTAAGTTCTTTTCTACAATGATGGACCCTTTCTAAGTGCTTTGTGAATTAATGAGTTTAATCCTTATGGCAACACTGGATAAGCAGGCTGTTCTGCCCATTTTTGCAGTGCAGGAGACGAAAGCCAAGGGAATAGTTTTCAGCAGGTCTTTCATTTCTGTTAAACAGGAAAGCCTGGGTGGGAGGGTTCGGTTCCTGATCACCGGAGCTGCCCCCCGTTTCACCTGCCGTCTTGACATTCCTCCGGGCAGCAATGGGATGTCTGGTAAGCCAAGCACATTTTTTTTAAGTTTTTATTGGAGTGTAGGTGCTTTACAATGTTGTGTTAGTTTATGCTGTACAGCAAAGTGAATTAATTATATATATCCATACATCACCTCTTCTTTCCTTCCCATTCAGGTAACAGGCACCTTTTTTGGATGATAGCTAATTTCACTTTTGCACAAGTAAAACTCACTATTCGAATAAAAACAAAAACACAAATGAAAAGTGCCAAGGAGAAAGTCAGCCAGAAACTCAAAGTCAAGAGAAAATACCCTTCCAGTCACTGCTTAATGCTTCTGTACACAGAAACCTTGACACAAACAGCATCAGTGTCAACAAAACTTTGCCATTTGTGGCAGTGTGAATGGACTTGGAGGGCATTATGCCAAGGGAAATAAATCAGGCAAAGACAAATTCCATGTGACGTCACTTGTATGTGGAATCTAAAAAAATGCAACAGACTAATGAAAGTAATAAAAAGAATCAGGCTCCCAGGTACAGAGAACAAACTCCTAGTGGGGGTAGAGGGCAGTTTAGGGGTAGGAGGGTAAGAGGTACAACGGTTAGGTGCAAAATGAGTTACCAGGACATTATTATATGGGAAGTATATCTGATGTTTTATAATAACTATAAATAGAGTATAATCTTTAAAAAATGGCATCAGTGTTCTAATATACTTGTTAAGCAGTGCTCGCCCCATCCATATTGATCCTAGTCAAATAAACATCATTTTAGTGGTTTTGTAATAGTTTATTGAATGTACGTAAATAACTGGTCGCCTGTTGATGTGTGTTAAGTCGTTTCAGTTGTGTCCAACTCTTGCCTCTTATTTTTATTTTTTTTTACTTTACAATACTGTATTGGTTTTGCCATACATTGACATGACTCTTAAAGACCCTATGAACTGTAGCCAGCCAGCCTCCTCTGTCCATGGGATTCTTTAGGCAAGAATACTGGACTGGATTGTCATGCCCTCCTCCGGGGGATCTTCCCAACCTGGGACTGAACCTGTGTTTCTTACATTCCCTGCATTGGCAGGGGGATTCTTTACACTTGTGCTACCTAGGAAACCCAGTCTCGTATTGATAGACATCTTTTTTTTTTTTTTTTGCTGTTATAATCAATGAGGTGATAAGGATATTTGTGCATATTTATGCAGCTATCAATTTAAGATAAATCTTTGCAAGTGGGAATTATTGGGCCAAAGTATATGAGTTTTTTTACATGTTAATGTTAATACTCACATTTCATCAGAAGGGTCTTGTCTTTCTTATACATTCCATAAATAATGCACAAGTCCTGAGAGCCCCACCTTCTTGCTAGTGATAGATGTTTTCAGTCATTTAAATCTTAGCCAAATAGATACTTGAAAAATCTTATTGCAACTTTGTTTCTTTTATTAACACCAAACATCTTTTGGGGGGCTCTTTGTTCCCCTTGCCTTCATCGCACTGAACAGTCGCAGATTTATTTAATAGTATTTGTGAGGCTTTGTTTGTTTGGCTGCACTGTGAGGCATGCAGGATCTTAGTTCCCCAACCAGGACCTGAACCCAAGACCTCTGCATTGCAAGTGCAGAGTCTTAACCACTAGAGGACCAGGAAAGCCCCTAACATCCTTTCTATTGTTTACTGGCACTTGTATCGCTTTCATGAATTACTACACTACTTCCTTATAGAAAAAGAGCAATGGAGAGTTTGGTTCTCTTTCACCTTACTTTCTAAGAATTCATATAGTAATAAAATCAATCTTTGTTGTGTTAGAAGTATATTTCCTAGTCTCATCTTTTGCACTGTGTATTGCTAGATAAAAGTTTTAAGTGTTTATGCACTAAGTCACCTTTTTATGTAGTTTTATAAGAGCTTAGACCTTAGGCTTCTTGACCCAACCCTCAATATTGCATAAAACTGTTTTCATCCAGATTTTCTGGTAACCTTGTGGTTTTACCTTTTTCAATTAAGTCTCTGCTCCATCTGGAATTTAGTAAAAGGGCTTGAGTACCGATAGTCTCATATTTTTCCCCTAGATGGCTAACTAGTTCATTCTCTCGGCTAACATGCACAGCATGAATGAAACAAACAGCCTTGTCCTCATCAAGTACCACCTATGTGTATAACTGCCTTCACAATAGATTCTGAATTGATGCCAAGGCCAGAGTTCCTCTTTCTTCCTTTCCTTCCTTTCCTTCAGCTCCTAAAACCCATACATCAGAAGGCCCTATGTCATATCCCTCCCAGAAATGCCTTCCTCTCTTCCAGCAGCTCTGCCTGGGACAGACCCCATCCCCACTTCAGACTCTGCATGTGTTTCCCCCACACCCCCTGTCAGTCAAGGTTATCCTTTATACCAGCAGTTGGTCTGTGCTACAGACCAAATCTGGCCTGTTTCCTCTATTTATAAATAAAGTCTTGGTGGAACACAGCCATACTTATTTACGTATTGTCTACTACGTATTGGTGCTATATTGTCAGAGTTAAGTCATTGACATAGAGACCAAAGGGCTCATACAGTCAAAAATATTCACTCTCTGGTCCTATATACAGAAGTTTGCCAACCCCTGTTCTATACCATAGCTATTCCCCTTAAAAGATACTTCTCACTTTCTTTAGCTCCTTCAGTAGCATGCCCTTGCCTAGGTTCAAGTCCAGTTGCCATTGGATTGCATGCCACTTAATGAATAACTCTCTTTTCCCCATCAGCTTGAAATGCCACATTTCCCAAAGTATAGTATATTTCCATACTTTGGTCCATTTCTGGACCCTTTTGGTTTTTTAGTGCATCCACAGTTGCAAAGACCTAGCAGCTCAGGTTCTCATGAATTCAAGGTTTTAAGACACTAAGTGTCCTCGAGCTCTCTAAGTGTCCTCGAGCTCTCAGACACCTTGCTTTTCTCATGTCTGACCATAGGGCGCAGTCAGCTCCTGCTTTATCTTGAGTAACTCTCAAAGCCCTTCTTTGGTTCACACAGGTGTCTGAAGCTTATGGTCAAACAGAATGCACAGCTGGCTGTACAGTTACATCACCTAGGGATTGGAAATCAGGTAGGTTCTTTGTTTACTGGACAGCAGGTGCAATGGCTGGGTGAACAGTTCTAGATAAATTAGGATTTGGGTGTTTAGATAGCCTCGATACTCTGGATGAATGTGGCAGATACTAAATCTGAGGGTTGGTTCGGGCTTTTCTATCTTGACTGTCCGGCACTGGCGCCAGATGACTTTTCAGTTTTATTCGTCTAGAGTCAATCCATAAATATCTCCCAAACATGACAGGAGGTATCACCGTTTCCCAGTATCCTGGCTGATTCAGTGTGGTGTGTTCTAGGCCACGTTGGAGTCCCCATGGCTTGCAGTCATGTGAAGCTGGAAGATGTACCTGATATGAACTACTTTGCCGTGAACAATGAAGGAGAGGTGAGTAGGCTGTGCCCAGCAGTCGTTTTTACATAATCGTGGTGGGGATGTGGGTATCAGAAAAAGCACACAGTCGTGAGCAGGTTTGTGTTTGGTTCCTTAGAGAATTTTAGCAAGGACTTCAATGTCTTGGAGTCTAACTTTGTCCCCCACAATAGAAATTAAAACCTGGTGCTCTTCATTACTGCCACTGGTATTAGTCAATCAGTTCTGTCCGACTCTTTGCAACCCCATGGACTGCAGCTCACCAGTCTCTTCTGTCCGTGGCATTCTCCAGGCAAGAATACTAGAGTTGGTAGCCATTCCCTGCTCCAGGAGATCTTCAATCCCGACTCAGGGATTGAACTCATGTTTCCACATTGCAGGCAGATTCTCTACCATCTGAACCACTAGGGAAGCCCAGTGTTCCTCATGCTATAGTGGAAAGCATCAAATGAATCAAGGTGGTGGGGAAAAAACAAGATGAAGGCAGGAGTTGGTGTTTGTAGCAGCCTTCTCTGTTGCCACCATCTCATCCCAACTTCTGTACAGATCTGCATCAGGGGCCCCAATGTGTTCAAAGGATACCTGAAGGACCCCGAGAAGACACAGGAGGCCTTGGACAAGGATGGCTGGCTTCACACAGGAGACATTGGTCGCTGGCTCCCGGTGGGTGTTTCTTCAAAGCTTCTGGGTGTCCCTTAACAATGAATTCGACTTGCTCAAAATGAAAGTTGCTCAGTCATGTCCGACTCTTCAAAACCCCATGGACTGTAGCCTGCCAGGCTCCTCCATCCATGGAATTCTCCAGGCAAGAATCCTGGAGTGGGTTGCTATTCCTTTCTCCAGGGGATCATCCCAACCCAGGGATTTAACCCAGGTCTCCTGCATTGCAGCGGATTCTTTACCACCATCTGTGCTACCAGGGAAGCCCGAGAATCCTGGAGTGGGTACCTTTCTTTCCCTTCTCCAGGGGATCTTCCTGACCCAGGAGTCAAACTGGCGTCTCCTGCATTGCAGGCGGATTCTTTACCAGCTGAGAAACCAGGGAAGCCTGGATACCAGGAATGACTTGCTCAAATACAGGGGAAAATTTGGTGACTTTTCCAAAGAAGTCTAATAGTGTATTTTGTTGTTGTTGTTGTTGTTGTGATTTTTACTTTTCTTGTGGCAGAAACAACTCAAGATAACTCCATGGACCTGTAGTGTTTGCCTTTTATAGGGATACATATTTTTTCCCCACTTAATATGTAGACACACCAAAATGAGGGTGCAAGATTTCTAAGCCAGGTGTATGCAGAGACTCATACACCTTTCGGTGACCTTTTTGCCTCTCAGTGACCTTCACAGCCTCTCTTGGTGAAACCACACTGAGTCTTTCTTTTAAGCAGAGCTTGCTGAAAAAAAATCAGCAGTAAGTAGTCTCTGCAAACCCCATCTGTTTTCCTAAGAAGAGAGGAATTTCCTGCATAGTAATGATGGTGCCTTAGAAGCCCTGAAGGGAATTTTCAAGAGCTTTCCTCTCTGGGGGAGTGGGAACGTAACCAGATATAAAACCCCCTTCTTGCTCAATATTCTCAAGATTTAAGTGATATTCAAGGAATGTTTGACAACAAAATCTCTAAGAACACTGGTCCTAATGATGTCTTTTATAGATTTGGGTATTATGGTAACATGTCTGTGTCTGTATGGTAAGAGTTCTCAGGTCTAATAAGCCAGAAGTATAGGCAATAGATGTGTTTTCACACTAGAATTATCAAGGGCTGAGCTTTATTCATCACTTTCAGATAACGTCTGTTAGGCTGAGCTGGTGGTTAGTTTCTGGAGTTGGCCTTGTTGACGGTTCCAGGATTGGTTCACTCTATTGCCCTGTTTCGGCTGTGATCATGTGGACCGTATTTGCCACTTGTCCCAGTTCTACAATTCAAATCCCTAAAAACCTAAGCTCCTCAAATCAGTTAGCCCAGAGATAGAAGCTGCAAATGACCTCTGGTGGCTGGTCAGAGAGCTCTCCCTGGCTGTTTCTGTCCTAACCAGCGCAATGACTGACTTGTTTGATTAGCAGTGGCACAGTGGAGCTGTATAGACTGCTCCTGGATTTAAAAGGAATAGAGAAAAGGGAGACAAGGAGGGGATGATCTAACTCTAAAGTCTTAATAAAAGATAACACCTTCTCCGTTCCCAAGAGTGCTGGAATGAAGTAATTAGAAATTAAATTACTAGAAATTAAGAGCTGCAAAATTTCTTTATTGGATAAGGCAACCGTGTGCATAATCCCAGCAGGTCCAGGGGACTTTTTCTGAGGCTGCCCACTGACTCTTCACGGACACATGCAGCATAGACAGGTTTTGTGGGAGGCTGCATCCCTCCCCCTTTCCCCAAAGCCCAAAAGAGAAATGAAAGATTGTCCAAAAGTCAATGGAGAGGTCCAGTTTAAAAGGGAAGATTAAAAACACAAAAAGGAAGATTGCCTCTGATTTCACCTTGCTCTTCACTGACATCACTCAATAGGCTCAGAAACACTGACGCTGCTGTCTTTCTGTCTGCTACAGAACGGAACTCTGAAGGTCATCGACCGAAAAAGAACATTTTCAAGCTGGCCCAAGGAGAATACATTGCTCCAGAGAAGATAGAAACTATCTACATCAGGAGCAGTCTGGTGTCGCAGATTTTTGTACATGGGGAAAGCTTACGGGTAACATACATTTCTTAACAATAGCCAGTTTTATAAACACTGTGCTGAAACTTGGCTTCTCGGGAATGCAGGAGGATTGATATGCAGAGGTCAGAGTTGCTTTAAGCTTAATATTGAGCACCATTTCTTTTTGAACAATCACATTTGAATGGAACATTTTTGTAGAGATGTTAAGTGGGAAAATGAGATTAGAGTTCCATGAGGGTTTGAAATATATTTTAAGAAAATAGTAGGATCAGTTCAGTTCTGTTGCTCAGTCGTGTCCGACTCTTTGTGACTCCATGGACTGCAGCACACCAGGCTTCCCTGTCCTTTACCAACTCCCGGAGCTTGCTCAAACTCATGCCCATCGAGTCAGTGAGGCCATCTAACCACCTCATTCTCTGTCGTCCCCTTCTCCTCCTGCCTTCAGTCTTTCCCAGCATCAGGGTCTTTTCCAAGGAGTCAGATCTTCACATCAGGGAGCTTCAATTTCAGCATCAGTCCTTACAATGAATATTCAGGACTGATTTTCCTTAGGATGGACTCGTTTGATCTTGCTATCCAAGGGATGCTAGCCCTGAATGTCAGGCTTGGGAACCATCACGTATTAGGAAGATGTAACGCTGCCTGATAGAGATGGGAATACCAGACCACCTGACCTGCCTCTTGAGAAATCTGTATGTGGGTCAGGAAGCAACAGTTAGAACTGGACATGGAACAACAGACTGGTTCCAAATAGGAAAAGGAGTCCGTCAAGACTGCGTATTGTCACCCTGCTTATTTAACTTATATGCAGAGTACATCATGAGAAATGCTGGACTGGAAGAAACACAAGCTGGAATCAAGATTGCTGGGAGAAATATCAATAACCTCAGACATGCAGATGACACCACCCTTATGGCAGAAAGTGAAGAGGAACTAAAAAGCCTCTTGATGAGAGTGAAAGAGGAGAGTGAAAAAGTTGGCTTAAAGCTCAACATTCAGAAAACTAAGATCATGGCATCCGGTCCCATCACTTCATGGGAAATAGATGGGGAAACAGTGTCAGACTTTATTTTGGGGGCTCCAAAATCACTGCAGATGGTGACTGCAGCCATGAAATTAAAAGACACTTACACCTTGGAAGAAAAGTTATGACCAACCTAGATAGCATATTCAAAAGCAGGGACATTACTTTGCCAACTAAGGTCCGTCTAGTCAAGGCTATGGTTTTTCCAGTAGTCATGTATGGATGTGAGAGTTGGACTGTGAAGAAAGCTGAGCACCGAAGAACTGATGTTTTTGAACTGTGGTGTTGGGAAGACTCTTGAGAGTCCCTTGGACTGCAAGGAGATCCAACCAGTCCATTCTGAAGGAGATCAGCCCTGGGATTTCTTTGGAAGGAATGATGCTAAAGCTGAAACTCCAATACTTGGCCACCTCATGCAAAGAGTTGACTCATTGGAAAAGACTTTGATGCTGGGAGAGATTGGGGGCAGGAGGAGAAGGGGACAACAGAGGGTGAGATGGCTAGATGGCATCACAGACTCGATGGACGTGAATCTGAGTGAACTCTGGGAGTTGGTGACGGACAGGGGGGCCTGGCGTGCTGCAATTCATGGGGTCGCGAAGAGTCAGACACGAATGAGAAACTGAACTGAACCGAGCTGAACGCTGCCGTCTTTGCCCCACTAGGGGGCAGTGCTGCGCTAGTTCACATGCCTTTCTTTCCTTTCCAGTCATTCCTAGTGGGAGTGGTGGTTCCTGACCCGGATTCACTTCCCTCGTTTGCAGCCAAGATTGGGGTAAAGGGCTCTATTGAAGAACTGTGTCAAAACCAAGTAAGTCTCACTCAGGAAAGCCTATGCACACCCATGCGTCCATTGTGGGAGAGGGATTCCCTGTTCTCCCCACCCTTCAACTTGGGCACCCAGGGTTTCTCAGAACCTCCTCGCTGGAAGAACAGACTCTTGCTGTGTCTGTACTGGCTGCTTTTATTAGACTGGAAGATGGGATGTGGAGTTTAAAAACAACTACCAAAATCCCTATTCTTTTATAGTAAGATGTGCATTGTGAAAAAAATTAACTGGAAAATGAGGAATTAAGTAATGCCACCCAGAGAAAACCACTGTTACCATTTAGGGTTGCTTTTTCTTCTCATTATTGTCTTTGAGCAACATTTAGATATCACGTGTTTTTGCTCATACCCCACATCCTGCTTTTATCCTGATGAATTTAGTTGGTGTTTTGAATTGGTTCCTGCTCAGCCTTTTCTTCAGGCTCTTTTTCAACAGCCAGTCTCTAAGCTATGTTTTATATTCCTAGACTATAAAGAAAGCTGTATTAGAAAACTTGCAGAAAGTTGGGACAGAAGGTGGCCTTAAATCCTTTGAACAGGTATGTACTACTCATGTTATCCTGTCCTCTCAAGTCACACTAGAAAGTGTTAAAGTTTGCATTCATAATGGGGTTAAGAAGTTCGGTTTCCAAGGAACTGACTTCAGTGGTAGTTAACCCACTGACGACAAATGGCAGTGACCTTTGCGTTCATTTGTGTAGTCCCTCCATGCTGTTCGTTATTCATTCTCCTTCTCCACTCATGTCTTTCCCAAATTATTAGTGTGAGAACGGGCATATGTTACTGTTCTCCTAACCCTCCCACGTCATCATGCTACTTCTATAAGAGAAAAGATTCAAGTTTCCTCGCATAGCATTTATTTTTAGTTTTGACCAAGCTGGGTCTCTGTTGCTGTGTGTGGGCTTTCTCTAGTTGCGGTGAGTGGGGGCTACTCTCTAGTTGTGGTGTAGACTTTCCATTGTGGAGGTGGCTTCTCTTGAGCGGCACTGGCTTTGGGCACACGGGCTTCGGTACATGTGGCATGTGGGCTCAGCAGTCGCGGCAAACAGGCTTAGTTGCTGCACCGCATATGGAATCTTCCCAGACCAGGGATGGAACCCGCGTCCCCTGCATCGGCAGGCAGATTCTTAACCAGTGGACCACCAGGGAAGTCCCACATAGCATTTAGGAGGGCTCTGCGGAACAGTCTGGATCACTAATGTATATATGTGTGCATCTCTTCCAGGTCAAATGTATCCATCTACATCCAGAGCCATTTTCCATTGAAAATGGACTCTTGACACCAACCTTGAAAGCAAAGCGGGGAGACCTTGTCAAGCACTTTGGGACTCAAATCAAGAGTCTGTATGAGAACACCCAGGATTAGGTTAAGGTACTTACAGCTGCAAGGGGTCCATAAGTATCCTGCCTCGTAGGAATGTGGATTTAAAACTAATCTTACATTCATTTTCTTTTGTCTTTCCTCCTGTTGTTTTACCTACTAAATTATAAAATCATAATTTTAGGGCTTTTAAAAAATACTCAGTGAGAGATTTAGCACGTGGAAGTTTAGCCTCAAACTAAATAACTCTTGTCTTTCCCATCTTAAATGTTGCTTAAATGACATCTTGGGTATTAGGACTACTTTTATCAAGATAACTTCCTTCAAGGTCCATCTGTACAGTATCTTTGTTCCTGCCTTGTGAAATCCAGCCTTTATAAGTGATAACTAGTTCAGGGGCCAAAGTGACCCTTTGGGACTTTTTCCTTGTTTTATAGTTAACCTAACTCATTGGTGGTCTCAACATTTAGAGTTTCCAATGTTCAAATTAAGAGACCTTTAAGTTCTGAGGAACTTAAGAACATATTTTCTAACTATTCCATAAAACCCCTAAAATTAAGTAGAATTTTAAGCTATAACAATATTAATCATGTTTATGAGACAGGTTTCTTCTATGTCCTTCTGTGTTCACTGAAGTCTATGTCTAGAAGGGAAGAATTTGATCCCACTGAGCATTTCCTAAAGTCTCTAGTTTGGGAGAATGTAAAACTGGGCCTGTAACACTGTGCCCAAAAAGAATGTTCTGAGAGTGTTTTCCACAGTATACCTGGTGACCGAATCTATTCCCAACAGTTTGCTGCTGAGCTGGAAGCTGTGGGTAAAGGAGCTGAAACTCACGTCAAGTGCAGCTTTCCAGTGAGTGAAGCAAGCTCTGAGTAGCAACCTCCCGGACTGGGAATGAAGGCATGAAGCCTGCACAGCAGCCATATCTCCTGGGAAGGAATCGACTGATCTTCCCTCTTGACTCCACTTCCTGCTGTACCTTACCCGCCTTCAACACTGATATCGCCTGAAAATATATGATGTTAACAATAAACTATTGCAGAGAACTGAATTTGTGGTGTGTTTCCTCATGGATCGTGGAGAGAGTCAGCCTTAGACAAGGGTTCCTTGACAATCACGAAGCTCGTGGCTCTCAAACTTGGCTATGCACTAGAATTACCTGGGAGTTTAAAAAGATACCAACACCTGTGTGACACTTCATGGATTCTGGTTAACCTGGCCAGGGGTACAGCGTGTGGGACATTGGGATTTTTAAAAGGTCCCTAGGTGATTCTAGAACGCCACCATGTTTGATAGCTACTGAAGGAAATGACCTTGAGGATCAGGCCTGCTATCCCACAGCTGTGAATAAAAAAATACCATTCAAAGCCTGACTCCAGCTGAGCACAGTTCGTGCTCTTTCTTCTTTATCATCCGTGTAGTCTTGAAGAGTGTTCCTTTCTGTTCTTTCTAAACCCTGAGCCCAGAAGAGCTATCCTGGAATATTGAGACAGAAGTAAAGGCAAGAATGAGCTTCCCTGCATGTCCTAGCTCCTGCTGTCTCCTCCACTACCCCCTCACTCATTCCAGCTCCCACACTGCTTTCCTATCCTCAGACATGCCAGGCACATTCTAGCCTGTTGTTCTGCCTAAAATGCAGACACTTCCAGAGACACACGACTTGTTCTCTCATATACTTTAAATGTCACCTCCATCAGATTGTCCCACCTGCTTTCTTCATAATACACGATTCCAACTGACATATGTTTTACTATCCATCTACCTCCCTAATCCCCACTGGAGTGGGACAGAGTCCTCTTTCATTCATTGCTGAATCTCCAAGTGCCCTTCCATTAGTGTTCATAAGCCAGACCCCCAATCTCAAGTTCTTTGCCTTGGAAAGAATTACTCTCTGAAAAAGGTGACTACTCTAATTCTACTCTTGTGTTTAGAAGAGCCTGACTTTAAGCCTCCAAGTCCACCAGCCTAGAACCTACTACTCACATCAGCTTCAGGCTTGGAGAGATTCAAGTGAACATTAGCAGACATGACCAGGTTGAAAGTCTCCTAGACAGTGGCCAAGATGGTATAATACAGAAAGACCCTGAGTTCACCTCTCATGGGCACACCAAAATCACAACTATCTGCAGAACAACCATGGATGAAAAAAACTGGAACCTACCAAAAAAGATCTTCTACAACTAAAGACATAAAGAAGGAACCACAGTGAGAATGGGCTGTAAGGGCAGAATTGTAAGGGCAGATATAATCAAATCCCATACCCCTTGGCTGGGCGAACCTCAAACTGGAGAATAATTATACAGCAGAGGTTCTCCCACAGGAGAGACAGTCCTGAGCGCCATGTGAGGCTCCCCAGCCCAGGGATCTGGCATCAGAAAGACAAACCCCAGAAAATAGGGGGAAATACAGGCTTCACTTTTCAGGAGTACACACAACATTTCATGTGCACTGGGACCCAGGGCAAAAGCAGTAATTTGATAGGAGCCTGGGCTACATCTACCTGCTGGTCTTGGAGAGTCTCTTGGAGAGGCAAAAGGCAGCTGCAGCTTACCTTGGGGACAGAGACACTGGAGGCAGACATAATAGGGAACATTCAACCCCATGAACACTCCTGGTGGCTGCCATATTGGCTCATCTGCACCAAGACCCAACAACCTGACGGCTCCAGTGCTGGGATGCCTCAAGCCAAACAACTAACTGGGGAGACACAGCCATACCCATCAGGAGACAGGCTTCCTAAAGACTAAAGGGCCCACAGTCCTGTCCTGACATGCCCCTAGGCATAGCCTAGTCCACCATGGGGTCAAAGTCCATCTCCACCTACCAGTGAGGAGATAATAGCCAAAAACTTCCCTAATCTGAGAAAGGAAACAGCCAAGTCCAGAAAGTACATAGAGTCCCATACAGGATTAACTCAAAGAGGAACACACCAAGACACAATGCCATCAAAATGACAAAAATTCAAGGCAAAAAAACAATACTAAAAGCAGCAAGGGAAAAGCAACAAATAGTACACAAGGGAACTCCCATACACTACAAAGCTACAGTAATCAAAACAGTATGGAAATGCTACGCAGACAGAGATGAACAGAGCAGGACAGAAAGTCCAGAAATAAACTCATATGGTCAATCAATCTATGACAAAGGAGGCAAGAACATACAACGGAGAAAAAGAAAGTCTTTTCAGTAAGTGGTGATGGGAAAACTGAACAACTTACATGTAAAAGAATAAAAGTAGAACATTCTTAAATACCATATACAAAATTAAAGTCAAAATGGATGAAAGACCTAAATGTAGGACTGGATACTATAAAACTCCTTGAGGAAAACATAGAGCACTCATTGATATAAATCACAGCAATAGTGTTTTGAATCCATCTTCTAGAGTAATGGAAAGAAGAACAAAAATAAACAAGCAGCATCTAATTAAACTTAAAACCTTTTGCACAGCAAAGGAAACCATAAACAAAACAAAAGACAACCTAAAAACTGGGAGGAAATATTTGCAAAGGATACAACCTACAAGAGATTAACTTCCAAATATAGAAACAGCTTAAAATTAACCCAATCAGAAAAGGGGCAGAAGACCCGAACAGACATTTCTCCATACAGATGGCCAACAGGCACATGAAAAGATGCTCAATATTGCTAATTATCAGAGATATGGAAATCAAAACTACAATGAGGTATTTCCTCACACAGATCAGAATGGCCACCATCAAAAAGTCTACAAATAAATGCTGGAGGTGTGGGAAAAAGGAACTCTCCCTACATTGCTGGTGGAAATTGGTATAGCCACAAAAATCACTATGGAGGGTTCTTAAAAATCACGTTACCATATGATCCAGCAATCCCACTCCTGGATATGCACCCACAAAAGCTGAAAACTCTAATTTGAAAAGATACATGCATTCCCATGCTCACAGCACCAACATTTACAACAGCCAAGACACAGAGGCAACCTCAATGTCCATAACAGCTGAATGGGTACAGACGTGGAATTAATAGTGGAGTATTACCCAGCCATAAGAATGAAATAATGCCATCTGCAGCAACACGGGGGGACCTAGAGATTGTCACACGAAGTGAAGTAAGTCAGACAGAGAATGATAAACATTACCCGATATTACTCACATGTGGAATCTAAAAAACAATACAAATGAACTTATTTACAAAACAGAAATAGACTCACACACAGAGAAAACAAACTTATGGTGACCAAAGAGGAAAAGAGGCAGGGAGGGATAAAAGAGATACGGGAGATGCTATAGACATACACTAGGGCGTCCCTGCTGGTTCAGCAGTAAAGAATCCACCTATAATGCAAGAGCCATGGGTTGGATTCCTGGGTCACGGAGATCCCCTGGAGAAGGGCATGGCAACTCACTCCAATATTCTGGCCTGGAGAATCCCACAGACAGTGGAGCCTGGCGGGCTACAGTACATAGGGTCACAAAAGAATTGGACACAGCACGCATAGACACACACTACTGTATATAAAACAGATCAGTGAAAGCCTACTGTTTGTACACTACAGAGACCTATATTCAAGATCTTGTCATAACCTATAATGGAAAAGAATCTGAAAAAGAATATGTGTGTGTGTGTATATATACCTGGATCATTGCTATACACCTGTAACGCTATCAACTATACTTCAATTAAAAAAAAAGTCTACTAGAATACTATGATCTCAATATTTATTTGAGGCAAATATATATCTCTTAAGAGTTATGATTAAAGATGTCGATTTTCCAAGAGGCAGTAAAGCAGCAGTTTTTCCATAAGGAAATAACACTCCTTTTTAGTCCACAAAAAGAAAGATGCCTGGAGTAAAAACTATGATTTATACAGAACAGCCATTGATCTTTATTTGATTTGACAAAGTCATCATTATTAAAAGGTGGGTAATAAAATCTGAACTTACACAGAATCTGACAAATTAAGTTCTATAATAGTATTTAGAATATCAGAAATTCGGCCGAGGGGGACAGAGGATAAAAGCATCACATGCAGATGCTCCTGGTAGAGGGGAACTCTATCTGCATGTCAGGTCCACCGTGTGCAGCGCACACAAAATCCTAGAGAAAATGCAATTGAGTCGCTTGGGTGAAGTGTTTTTCCTTTCGGGGGGGGAGAGGTGGCAGAGAGGTGCAGGGATTCAAAGGCATGTGCAGAATGGCTTCTCCATTTCAAAGTGGTAATAAAAATATTTAGATCATGGCACTAGGGCACCTTTGAGGAAAAGAACACCTTAACCAGAGTAGGCTCATTGCATAATTCTTTAGTAATATGTACAGTTTTCAAGTAATGGAGCGGACGGAGAGGAATTTTACTTCAAAAGCGGCTATCTATTTTTCTTCTCACCCTCTGGGGCTTGATCTGTTTCGGCGTCACAGGGGCACTTTTCTACACAGTTTCTAGGGAACCATCCTCTTATTCTTGAAACACCTGAGGGAGAAAATGAAATTGATATGAAATAGATATACCAAAATGACATCTGCGAGACTTGTAAATCCTATTACTTCAAACTGATAAGCTTTTAATTACCACCCCCATTTTGATAAGCACAACTTGAAGCTAAAATTAACTAACTAATAAATAAAATTTCAAAATATATACATTCCCAACAAGATAGAAAATAGGTATTCCCAAGTTCCATCATCTGGGCAAGGACCTGTATGTTCAGGAGCGCTCCAGTGGGGTGGGGGGGGGGGAAATCTGGTGTGCGAGCACACGTGTGTGCCTGGGAGGGAATCTGACACACTGTGACACTTCATCTATTCTAGGGACCTATCTCCCTGGAGGTATGCTTTTCAGATTTTTTTTTTTAACACGTGCACTTCTATATCAAGCTTGCATAACCTATCACATGGGCTAATTTATGGTTAACCCAGTGTTTTCAAAAGAGCATCCTAGGTTAATTTTTAAAGAAATAATTCTTAAAAGTAAATTAAAAAAAATCAAAGACATGGAATGTTTCAATTCACTAGTTTTTATCATAATAGAATGATTCACTCAATGGGTGCATGTATAGCATAGCAGCTTAGTCACAGGCTCTGAGCCAGACTGTGTGGGCTAGAGTCTTGGCTCTTCCTGCATTTAGTGTGGCCTTGGGCACGCTGCTAAGCCTCCCACATTTCAGTTTCCTCGCCAACAAAATGTCAATGACAGCATGGACCTCAGAGGGTTGCTGGGGACTGAATACCACAAATGAAGCATTTCTACAGCTGTGTGCTGCATATTTAAGGATGGGATCCAATGTTCACTAACCACTGCAAAGACCCGATAAATACAAGTGCTATGGAGAAGTAATACACGGAGCTTCTTTTTGCTGCTTAATGAGTACCTTCCTATAGTTCCCTAATGCATGTGACTGCTTATAAAAGCTATTCTTGTAAAATTTGCAGTTATTGCTGACAGTCTTATCCTTTAAACACTCGCTTTCATGTTCATACCTTCTAAAACAGAATCATCAAGAATTTTGTCTCCATACAACCAGTATCTGAAATATTTAAAAGATTAAAATTAATTTTTCTTTTTAGGCTAGATGCCAATTTCATTATTCAACAAGAAATTCAGTATTTTCTGTTACTTACCGTAACCCTCTTGTAGCTAAGATGAATTCCCCTTTCTGTAGCCTTATCCGAGGCTCTTCAGTGCAGGGGCTCGTGAAGAATGTTTTGATTCCTCTATTCAAAGGACAGCAGGTACCACTATAATCTTCTATCACTTTATACCGGACCTGTCATCAGTGAGTACAACAATTTAACATTAACCCATGTATGAAGTTTTTAAGCTAAAGGTAGACCCAGAATATCAGGCAACAAGTCTTTCCCTTCTGGTTCGCTATTTACCCAGTTCTCTTATAGAAGGTAATTAACTGATGCCTCTAAGTCTCAGGCTTTTCTTGCCCTTCATTTCAAGCACATGGCTAAGAATAAAATTTTAGAAGCAGTGTTGCCCAATGGAACTTTCTGCAATGGTGGAGATGTTTTATACTTGTGTATACAATGTGGTATCCCCTAGCCACAAGTAGATACTGAACACTTTTAATGTGGCTGGTGCAACCAAGGAATTTAAATTTGAATTTTATTAAATTTAAATTAATTTAAATTTAAATAACCATATGTAGCTTGTGGCCACTGAATTAATTGTTCAGCATCACTTTAAGGACAACTTTCCCACTAGGGAACTATATTGAGGATAATTATCTTTTGACAATATAAATTGACTAAATTCCCTCCAAACCTCACAGTCCAAACTAGAACATCTGAATGAAAACAAAAGTAAAATGCATCAAAGTTCAACAAATGTATTAAGAAATATTATTTAATAAAAGCTAATAGTTGGTTTTTTATTTAGAGGCAATTTTAAAAGCTACATAGAAGTGCTGAGCCTGACAAAGAAAAGAAATTAGTATCACTGCAAAAGAATTACTTACACTTCTGACTCTTTTATCTGCTTTTTGTTTCAATTGTTCTATCTGTTTGGAAGATATAAAAAGAAAAATGAAATCTCACATCTCAACACTGAAAAACAGGCTTTGCTCGTTTACTGTATCAGAGTGACATGACAAACTCCCAATTTTCCAACTTTTCAAATTGCTACAATTTAAAGGCTATACTTTTTTTTTTAAAGCATGGAAAGTAGGCTCTGTGACTAAACACCGGCATGAAGCAAGCCTTTCTTCTCCGTGTTCCCTCTCGGATGCTTTATCTGTGCATCATCACAGAGCACTCCCCGAGGCCTAGCGATCAAGGAGATGAGCTCGCCGCCCTCTGGGGGCTTCCAGGCTAGTCCCTTAAGATGGAGCAGTCCAGAGACTCACCGAGTCTTCACAGACTGCAAAATGCATCAACAACGAGTTTTTACTAAAATTCATCATTTCAACTCCTCTTTTCCACTTATTCAGCTACAACTTACTAAATGACACGACACTAGATATAAGGGAAATAATCTCTGCTTAGAATCTTGCCAAGTTAAGTTAAAGATACAAGGATTAAAATTGAGACCTCATGTGCTCATATAACTAGTATATGAGTAGGTACCAAATCCAGATGAGTCTAGATGGGGCGGGGGACTGGAGCTCATCTGAGTGATTTCTGATAAAGAGGAGGTCACATGGCGTAGAAAAAACTGTGGGGGGAATTGTATTAGGCATTTACTGAGTGGACTAGGCTGATCAGAAACGCTGATTCCTCCAGGATGTAGGTGGTCTGATAAAACGTGGTCCAGTGAAGGGAAAGGCAAACCACTTCAGCATTCTTGCCTCAAGAACCCCATGAACACTATGAAAAGGATATAAATGAAAGGATACCTTTCGGCTGGGTTTTATAAATCCACGGTAAGGAATCAGGACTTTATCTCACAGGTATGGCAAGATAAGAGATTTAAATTGAAGGAGGTCGGACATGACTGAGCAAGAGACTGCTTCATGATACAAGGAGTGCTTGGGAATTCACTTAGATTCATTTTGACATGCTGAAACAATTCTTATGACTTATTTTACTACAAAATGCCATCGGAGTTAAGGAGAAGAGGAAGAAGGTGGGGTAAAAAGGAAGACTATTTGAACAAAACACTCACTGTTAAGCTGTACTGGTGACAGCCTTCTCTTATTGGCCAATCCAGCCCATCTCCTTCAGGGACCCCTGACCATGTGAATACTTGTTTGAAGTTCTTCCACCTACTTCCCATATCATAAGGAAAAACAAAGACTTCATCTAGTTGATAATACTGAATTCGATCTTTAGCCTGTGGGTAACAAAGAGGTAAGATGGCAGATATATCTGCCTTAAACGGCTTTTGGCAATAGACAGTTGAGAACAGTTATTCCTCAAATTTGTATCACTTCTAAAAATACTTCCTCCTTGTTATAACATTAGAATACACAGGAGTAATAAACACTTACCACAATATAGGAAGAACTTGACAAACACCAACCTTGTATAACATCATCCACAAAATGTGTGACAGGGCTTTTTTAGGAATAAGTCTAATAAAGACTGAATTTAAGCATTCAAAAATGCTTATTAAAAGTAACTTTATTTCATATACAAAAATCCTCAATGTTCCTACTTGTTCAGTAGAACAAAAGGATCCAGGTGTAAAGAACATATGTTAATAAAGACATTTAAGAGAAAACAAGGGTTTATTCAGGCTGGAAGGAACTTGTAGGAATGGCCAGGAAAGGTGTGACAGGTGAGTCATTTTATGAAAATTATTGTTTTTTTTTAAGTCAGCAGGTTAAGTGTAAGAAATATTTCAGTTTTACATACCATTACATATGTCTGCATACTTATATATGCATTTATATACACATTTTATGCATATATATATCCAAGTTTCATAAATTATATTCTAGGCATTTAAACTGTCATCTTTTACCTAAGGGAATAAACCGGTTTAGGATTTCTGAATTTCTACTGACACCTAGTGGTATAAAGATACATTGTTTATTCCTACAATGAGTATACAAACCCAGTTGATATTTATTGTGTAATAAAATATGGTAATTTTGATCCATTTTCTTTAACTTAAAGAATCATTCATTTGATTTTTATTGAGCAACATAGTGCCAGGTTAAAAACAACTTCTAGATTTAGCGTGGCACTTACAGATAGCCTTGGTCATCGGCAAAAAAAAAAAGTTAAACTAATGTCAATGTTATGCTAACTAGAGATTATCCCTTGAAATATTTTATTATCATCGGATAGTATTTTAGAGAAAAGCTTCTTGCAGTTACTTATAAAGTGATACTGATAATAATTCAATTACAAGAATTGTCCAGCTGTAACACAGCTGTAACATAAAAACATGTAAGTCCATCCCCACCCTGATGAGTAACTTCTTTTCCCTTCTTATATAAACAAAAACTTCAGCGTCTTAAAATGGATTAAGAGCCTCAGAGAACAGAGACCTAGAATATTAAAAAAGACAAAGTGCTAAGGATGAGAGCAGCTTACAAAAACAACAAAGGCATGGAGTCTGAGAGAAGCACACAGTGAAGAGGGAACTCTGTGTACAGTATGTGTTAAAAATTGACAGAGATGTGCAACAGGTGCCATGGGAAAGGGGAAGAAAAGTACTTCACTCGGTCTAGGGAGAGTCAAGGAAGGTTCCTTGGAGGAACTGACAGCTGACCCAAGTCTCGAGGGGCAAGAAATAAGGAGAAAAGAGCCAGAAGAACATTCCAGGCAGAGGGAGCAACATGTGGGAAAACACAGACGCATAAGATGTGTAAACTATTTGGTATTAGCTGGTATGGAGTAGGAATGGGGTGGGGAGGGGTGGAAATGAACTGGAGAAGCAGGAAAGGCTTTAGTATGCAGAAGCTAAGGAGTTTGGACTTAAACTTGTATATCCGTGGTTCTCAAAGCATGCTTTGTGCATCTTCAGTCCGCAAGACCTTTCCTTGGGGTTGAAGAAAGTCAGACAACTTTGAAAATAATACTAAGACATTCTTGCCTTCTTTCATGGTGTTGACATTGGCACCGGTGGGTGAAATTGCTGGCACCTTATGTTGGCGTCAAGACAGTGGCACCAAGCTGTCATATTCTTCATCGCTACACACTAAATTCCAACCAAACCAAACCAACAAAAGCCCAGGTTTACATAAAAATGTCTTGATGAATAAAGATTATTTTTATTAAATCTCAGCCCTCAAGTAGACGTCTTTTTAATATTCTGTGTGACAAAACAGGAAATACACATGAAGCATGACAAAATGCTTATCTCAAGGAAAACACCTGTCTGAGTTGTGAGCCAACTAAAGCTGTGCAGCCAGTTTTTTTCATGAAATGCTATTTCTTTGAAAGAATGAGTAATATAACAGACAAACCAAAGCTAGTCAGACTTCAGTATTTAGTGGATGTCTTCTTGAAAATGAACAAAGTCAGGCTATTACTTCATATAAACAACTATTTGTTGCTTGTGAAAAATGTAAGGCTTTCAAATGCAAATTAGAATTTGGAAAATTTACATCACCACTATGAGCTTGACAGCTTTCCAATATTTAAAGATTTTCCCCATAAAACTGGTAGTGATACAAATGGGTTTACATCTTGAATAATGAACTGTATCAACATTCTAAAAATCTGTGAATCTGTAAACCAGTATGTTCCAGAAGACCAATGCCTGATGCCCTATATGGGTAAAAGATCCATTCAAAGAGCAAGACAGATTGATGGATTTGAATACAAAAGAATGCAAAAAACTGATTGATGTAATTTTAGATCTCACATGCAACTAACCTCTCAACAACTAGCACTTGTCAAGTTATAATGTATTGTTATTACCAAAGAATGTCCACTGTTATCTAAAAGGCATGTTAAAATGCCCTTTTCTACCTACTTATCTGTTTGAGGCTGAATTTTCTTCATATACTTCAATCAAAGCAACATATCTCAACAGACTGAACGCAGAACTAGATGTGAGAATCCAACTGTCTTCTGTTGAGTCAGATATTAAAGAAATTTGTAAAAACATAAAACCAATGCCACTCTCCCTATTCTGTTTATTTTGGAAAATTTAATTATTTTTCCAGAAGTGTTATTTTATTAACATATAGTGGATTTATTATTGCTATTTTTAAATGAAATAATATTCAAAGGTTTTCTCGGTTAGAAAATATGGCAAATGATATAATATGTCATTAGATATATGACAATTGACATATGACATTAGATATATGTCATATGTCATATGACATGACATATATGTCATTAGATATATGTCAGTTGACATATGACATTATGTCAATAGATATAATACCCAATAGCATAATTAACAAAAGCTCTTTGGTGCACTTAACAATTTTTAAGAATGTCAAAGGTCCTGAGGGGCTTCCCTGATGGTTCAGTGGCAGAGAATCTGCCTATCAATGCAGAGGATGTGGGTTCCAACCCAGGGTCAGGAAGATCCCCTGGAGAAGGAAATGGCAACCCACCCCAGTATTCTTGCCTGAGAAATCCCATAGACACAGAAGCCTAGAGACTACAGTCCATGAGGTCGCAAAGAGCTGGGCACGA
Organism: Nanger dama; assembly: GCA_917880005.1. Lineage (NCBI taxonomy): Eukaryota > Metazoa > Chordata > Mammalia > Artiodactyla > Bovidae > Nanger > Nanger dama. The sequence continues at coordinate 16,964,870 of CAKJTW010000026.1, forward strand.
ATTAGTCCCTAAACAACAAACAAAGGTCCCAAGACCGAAGTTTGAGAGCTGCTGCTATAAATTAAAACTCACCACTGGCTGCTAGGGGCTAAATATGTCCTATAGGCGTGTTTTCTTTGGCCCATGATGATTTTCTGTTTATTTTGCTCTTAATTTGAATTGCTTCTGAATGCTTAAAAACAAAGAAGGTAACATAAAAATCCAGATCTCTGGTTTTTCTTGAAAAACAATTACATGATCTCACAATACTAGGTGAGGATTTCTCTGCGGCAACGATAAGCTTGCTCTGCTGGACAGCTCTGGAGCACAGGCTGGCTCCACTCCTCTAGCTTATCTGCCTGGGCTGCAGTGCAGTGGGTTTACAACCCCAATAAGCTACAGGGACGGAAAGGCTCTGAGAAGTTTTAAATAGGGAGCAGGGCATATTTTAACATCAGAATCACAATGGACAGTGTGAAGTATGTACTGGAGGTTGTGAGGTTTGTGACAAGCTAAATGTTCTAAGCTCTATCTGATGTGTAAAGCCTACATAGCACCTTGGTAGGACAGAAGCTCCCATCCCAATGGACTGCCTTCTCCTCCAGTCTGAGAGAGTACGGCCAAATAGCTTCATGTGTGACTTAGAACAATTCATTGTGAGGTGGTTCTGTGGAAATTTTATTGAAACAGGAATAAATCAAACGGTTCCTATAATCACCCTTCACGTGGCATGCAAATGACATAAGGAAGCCATTTGGTAGTCAAGCTTTCATTTGGGGGCATTTACTATAGTTAATCTGATCTATTAGTTAATCAGCACTTTATCAAAATTTTAAGAAAATAATTCTAAAATTTACCTTCTCTTCAATCCATGATTCAATAGAAGTTTTGTTTCTGAGAATTATTTTCATCTGGAAATAGTAAAATTTTAAATGTTACTGGTTCATTTAAGATTATCATCTTAAAAAAAAAAAAGATTATCATCTTTACACTACCCCTATGAGACAGTTTTTATTGCTCCATTCCACAGATGAAGGTATCAGGACAATAGAGATTAAATAAAAGAGCACGTGGTTCATCTGACTCTAAACCATTGGACTCTATCTTCACATGACTACATCAATCCACAATCAAATCTGAATCTATGGCTTAAATGAAAAATGATGCTTTAAGTACTACCTTCTGAATAAGTTTTCCAGAGTACTAATAAATTATGATACAATACATCCAATAAGCATTAACATATTTTGCCATTACAATTTTATCACTATTTTTAATAAATCTTAAATGCATGATTAGTCTATTTATTACAAGTAACAATGACTCATTACAGTCAACCTAGACATTCTGTTTGCCTTAAAAACTTGAGTATATTCAGTCTTGATTCTACTTTTTATTTTCCTAGAAATGACAATTCCATTCATGTAGGTTTTTACACACCTCATGACTTTAGTTTATTTCTAATATGATTCTTAATTACAGGCATTGGGAAAATTTTTTCAAAGAATCTGATTCTAGGCTAGTAAAAATATGAAATATAACCCAAACCAGGTTATTTTAAAACTAAAGAGTTCAGAAGGGCTGGGTGAGGCACCAGGGCCTGCTAGCGCAGTGTTTCTGATTCTACGAGTTCTGCAGTTCTCTGACGTCTGGCGTGCCTCCATGGAGACAGTGCGCCACGGTTTAAGAGCAACCCTGGACTAGGAGTCCTTATCATAGTCCAAGGGCCTAGCACAGTATCTGGCTCATGGTGGGCCTTCAGTGAATGAATATGCTAACAAAACAAATGCAGTGAGTCATAAGAACTATTTTTTGATCCTTTCAGGGTCACATCCTCCTTCTCTGGGCTCTCATAGCACTTTGTACATAAATCTGTGATATACACATGACCCTGATTTAATGGCAGGATCTTCTTCATTCTCATTACTGTAGACTCAGAAATTAGCAGAGTGATTCATCATAGAGCAGACATTAAGTAGCACCAATATCAGGGTTGTTATGGAGATTAAATGAGCTAACATATGTAAAAGGCCTAAAATAGCACTCCATAAACGTTAGCTATGTTAGTATGCTTTTAATTAATATATGCCCTTATAAAATAACATTAATAATTATGTTTACTGAATGCACAAATGGGTGATATCAGGTATGTCACTTAACCTTCTTGTGACTCAATTACTCATCTGCAAGGAAGGGAAAATAATACTCCTTTTCAACTTCTTTTGGGGTTGATGTGAACATCAAGAGAGACTGTGAGAAGAGCTTTCTCAAGGATAAAATGTTGTGTAACTCTAACTTAGGGTTTTTTAATTAAATCATTACCAAGAAATGCTGGCAAAGTCACTTCAAAATTATCTGACCAGCAGAAGATAAAATTCATCACCTAGGTGGAAAAAGTAACAATAATCTTCATTTCACACAGTATACTTAAATGATGCTTTTTTCTCCTTCTCATTACAAGCAGCCCCAAGTACTCAACAGTGTTAGCTTGAGGTAATGGAGGAGCTTACCTGGATAAAAAACAACATCCCAACAGCTATGGTTGTTCCTAAAGCTAATCCCAAGGCAAACAAGGTGGCAGCAAACGCAGCTAATCCAAAAGGAATAATCGGAAGAGGGTCTCTCCGGGCTGCACTCATATCAATCTTGACCGTGTTCCACCCAAAGGAGAGCTGCAAACAACAACACCACCCACAAGAAATACTTGGTTGCCATAAATGGTTAGACTCTACTGTACCACTTAAAACCACTTGATCAAGAAGATCAGCAAATGACAACGTGCTACTGTGGCCAAAGCAAACAACTGTTTTCTAATTAATTCCGTGGCTTGAACTCATAGTGACATGCATGATGTCCTCTTTGGTATCGTCAAATGTTTTTTGTTTGTCATCGTTTCCTCAGAAAGCATTAGGGAGACCGCACACACACTACTGGGGATGAATGACAGTGGACACAAATCTAAGTTGCAACCGTGTCTCCCAGCTTCTCCTCACTTTCCTGTATTTACAGTGCTCTTCCATAGTGACAAAGATAGCCTAAGATTCAGTGGTTTCTTCCCTCTTGCTCCACAACCAGAGGTTTAAGAACTAGTAACATGTAGGTCAAAACACATCCTGCTGATGTGTACTGCCTGGCCTGCAAAATGTTTTAAAATATTCAGCGTTAGGTACCAACATTTAGAAATCGAGTGGTTTAGAAATCAGATTGCACACAGAAAGAAAAGTCTAGGTTTTCAGATTTTTCTTGAAAAAACCAGAAAATCTGGCATTGCCAGGCTGGATTTCCAAACTTCAATAAATGGCTGAAGTAAAATATGGGTTGTCCTCTCTGTGAAGGGCATGTGTTTTCCAGGTTCCCATTAGGCCTGGGTCCCTCATTTACCCTCCAGGCATGCTTAAGGACCTGAATTTGTGACCACCAAACTTTATCTCATAACCACGTGCTCACAAATCAACTCAATCAGTTGTACGATATTTAAGAACGTGCACTTGCTGTGTGAGCCATGTTCCAGAGCACTGGATTTAGAAATGAACAAAAGAACTCCAAGTGGCCACAGGATCGAAGGCAAACAGAGGGCGCTTGTATTGTCTTTTTCTTCCTACTCTTCGGCTTTTTCCTCTAACTATTCTCTACCATAGCTTACTGAAGTCCAGTAAGTTATACATAGTAAAACTTCAACTACAGCATATACGGTGAGTTTCCAGATAGCATATACAAAATGATCTTTCCTTATCTTAAAAACTGTTTTAAAGCTTTTTAAAAAGGAATCCCTGTAAAGGTAAGACAAAGTTCTATTTCTCCACCTAAACTGCAGAACACCTATTTCCAAAAGGGACTTCTTGAAGAATCTTGATAACTACTATTTACTCTCTCATGATTTGAGAACAAACATTTTCACTTACCCGATTATAAAGCTGCGTATACATCGTCATGACAAAAATAAAGGCAGCGTGGATACAGCCCAGTGGTGCTAAAAGGAGGAACAGCGTGAAGGAAGCGTGATTCTGATAGCCGCAGCAATTGTTGATCCAAGGGCAGTGATGGTCCATCTTCATCACACATCTAACAGGAAAAATTTACAGAAAACATGAGGCTCAAAATCCTGTCTACTTGAAATAACGTTGGTCTTCAAAAGATCAAGCACACAGGAATCTAGCATTTCCATGCATGAGTCACAGAGGAATAATACTGTATAGAACAGAAAGAAAAATCTGTGAGTTTTTAAACAATTCTGAACAGTGACTTCTTTTAAATTTTAAACAGCCAAAGAAAGGGCAGGCTTTGTAATGGCTTCTGCAGAAAAAGACATCTGCTACAAGTAAGTTTGTTTAAAGAAGTCAGGAGGCCTACTGAAAGGTTCATTATAAAGAAATAAGCATAGTTCCTGATTTTCCTCTTGCTCTTAAATGCAGTGACTGGAGTGGAAAACAATACAGACTGAACAAAATTACTCCTAAATCTCCACTGGGGCTGTTGGGGCCTGGCAGACACTCGTACTTCCTTCCTTCATGTTCTTATCCTTTCCATGTGGAGTCTCTGAACTAAGCAAGCTAACTCTGGAATGTAAGACGTGGTTTAGTAAGTGAAGTCTTACTGTGTTTCCTTTCCTTGAGGTTGTTAGAAGAAAATTTTCTGGCCTCAAACTAAACTTTATTTGCCCCTCCAACGGTCCCCCTAAACCTCAGAATTAGCATCACAAATTTCTTATTTATCAGTGGATACAGATGTTCATTTACAAAGGTTCTATCAATAGCTTAATTCACATTTTTTATAGTGATTGTTTTCTTCCAATTAAGGCCTTTATATTAAATACTTTAGATAATAGGCTCCTGGATTCACTTATTAGATTTATTTAAGTGTAAATGTGACTCAACTAAATAATGGAAAAAGCAGGTCTCTTTTATAATTTAGACTCAGAACAATTCTAAGGCCAGTTAATATGACAGTCAACAATTAACACTGATTTATGAAAACAACTTAAAGTATAATGTTTTATCCTGTTCCTGTCATGGCAAGAAGAAAGAGTGAGATGTTCATTATCAGAATTGACAATTTAAAAGTAAGATTATGGACACAAATATTTTAACAACATTGTTTATAAAGTAGTCACCTTGCAGGGAATAAAACTAGGATTGATGTGCTAGAAAGAATAGCAAAAAGCCAGTAATCAAGTTGATCAGTCTTCAATAAATAGCAAAGACAGACAGTACCTGTTACACTTTCTGCAGTGATGTGACCGTGGTGCCTTGTATGCTTGGCAGACTTTACAATACTGGAGGTACACGCTATCCTGGAGAATTTTCCTTAGCAGTGAAATATAAACAAAATATAAATTTCTGGGTAATTAGAAAAGTGATATTGCTATTATCAGAAATTCATAATTTAAACAAATTTTATCTCAAAAAGAAGGGCTGAAAATGCAAGCTAAAATTCAAATTCCATCTTTTCCCCATCTCCCATAAATGAACATCAAACTACAGTATTTATTCATAAGGGTTGGCTTGTTATAAGCTGTCCATTGTTTCTGAATACTTTATAAACTAGTCAGGGAGGCCTGGAGTGCTACGATTCATGGGGTCGCAAAGAGTCAGACACGACTGAGCAACTGAACTGAACTGAGCTTTACAAAAAGTCAGACACGACTGAGCGACTGAACTGAACTGAACTGAGCTTCTAAAGTACTTTTTTCAGTTATGAGGCATGTTAACATGTTACATGGAAAAAAAAAATCCCAGTGCCAAACCACATTGTGGAATTATGAGGTACACGATACACAGTGTCTCCTAGAAACTTATGACCATGTACTCATTACTACCACTACATTTTTTTTTCATTGAAATCGCTTTGGGAAATACTCTCAAGCAGGTATGAAAAAAATTCTTTGAGCTCTAAATGGCCAGTGATTAGAATATGCTTAGTCTCTACCAAAGTAAAAGTGGGCTCTGTTTGATATTATTGGTTGGCAGGTAAGGAAAAAACTAGATATATGATTATCATGAGGGTTCACCATTTTAAGGAACCTTTTTCTTACCGGTTTCCAGCCCAGAGGGACGAAGCCAGGACCAACAAACATGGCATTGAAGTAATTATAAAGAATCATGACAGTCCAGTTTATCAACATGATGAAATTCACGCTTCCTCCAGTGGTATGTAAGGGCCAGTACCACAACACAGAGTCAATCATGGCCATGGTAGAGCATATTGCTATAACGCCAAGGGCTATAATGGGACCCCAGTGACAAAGTCGCTTTAATTCTTGGAGATTTTCAAACTTGACAACTGAGCAGAATGTACCCATTTTGGTGAGGAAGAATGTCTTTCAGTTTTTAAAGAATTACAGATTTCCTTTTTCTGTGCACACATTTCCTCGTGCCACAAGTCCGTGTGTGTTCCTTAATCGTCATGTCTTCACGTTGTGGGATGTTAATGCAGATTATGCCATTTTCACTGTTAGACACGTTTTAATCTAGAATCCAGTACCTTGGTTTGAAACTTAATCTAAAGAAAACAAAATGAGGAGGCTGAGTAAGACATTTTACTATCTACTGTTATTTGTTAATTTCAATAATCGCCTAAATAGAAGCAGCTCACAAGTACATTACCATGAAATTAGTATCTCACCAAATATCAAAGAGAACCATTTTCATCTTATCCAAACTTTACTCAATTCTGAATGGCAGGTAAACTGGATCCATGATTCTTAAGTGGTTGTTTTTTTCCCTTTGTTCCCAACTTGTCAGAGGATTATGTCTGTGCAACCGTTTAGAGAAAGGCTGCAGTTAACAAAAAAATTAGAGCTGGGATGGAGGGCCTTATGGTTGACCTAATCCGGTTTCCTTCTTCATAGAAAAGAAAATGGCTCAAAGAGGCTGAGCGATTAAAGCACTTGGGTGAGTGACAGCTGAACCCGACAGAAGCCAAATCATCAAACTTCCTTTACAGAGTTCTAAACTGCCTCCTACCCACTCTTGAATTAAATCCAGTTTGATCCAGACAAGGTCTACAGCATTTGCCTGCGGTTGCCCCTCAAAGGCTAACTTAAGGTCTATTTGTGTCAGAAGTAAAGAAATCGGAGGATGAAAGCTCAAGGAGGGGAGGGGAGGAGCGGGAAGAGGAGGGGAGGAGAGAGACGTGTGTGAACTCAGGACCGGAGGCGCAGAAGAAAATAAACAGGAATGAGAGGATTTCGCGGGGTGGGGGTGGGGGGCGGGCGGGCGGAGCGGGGAGCGGAGGGAAGGCGAGGGACCGGGAAGGTAGGACGGCGAGCGCGGGGAAGATCTGTAGAAGAATATTTAGGACTGGACTGGAGTGAGTCAAGAGAAGAACGTCTGAGAACCAGAGTAACAAAGATTTCCATGCAAGAGATGCCGCGCTGCCTCGTGCCTCAGTTTCCCTCCCGTGTTATGGAGCAGAGCACTGAGAAATCCTCACGCAGGGGACGAACATCTTGGTAAGGGTGGTTGGTCTCGACTTTCTGGAGATGCTGGCTTCATTCGAGTGGGGCGATGACCGCAAAATCATGTGCCCTGCTTTGACTCCCACCTCGGTCCGGTCCTCAGTGCTCTCTCCTCGGCCATCGCATTTCTGGGGCGGCTCGGGCTCACCCGGAGCAAGACTCTCTCCCTCTCGGATAACTTCGTACCCCAGCCCAACGCAAGTACAAAGTAAATTCTGTGCGCTAGAAGCTGGGATGCGCGACCAGCCACGACCCGCGCGTCTCTCTGCCAGCGCCCTCGCAGCTGCTCTCCCGCTCGAGCTCAGTGCGCAGTCTCCGTGACAGCCACTTCCGGGAGGTTCGCCGCATCAACCTTCCGTCGGGAAGCAAGTTCCTCTGGCTTCTAGTTTGGGGGGCCGGAACCGCTTTCCAAAACGCGGAGGGAGGAAAAAGTGCTTTTCAATGATTCCTGAGAACACGAGTTTTTTTAGGCTTTGGGAACACTGATTGAAGGGGTTTTCCTTAGAGAACTTCTTCATCTTGGAGCCTAAACGGAAACTGAAGCACGCACCCAGCCCAACTTCCGGAGGACCAAGATCGTGACGAACAACCAGGAAGCGGTCGGCCTGGGAGCTGTCCCCGGTTCTCTGCTCCACTCTCTAGGGAACTTTCCGGGTCCTTACACTCTGATTTTCTTGCCCCGCGTGACCTCAGCTCCGTTCTAGGCTCCGACCCGGGCAGGCCACTCCGGAACCCGCCATGTCGTCCGACTTTGAAGGCTATGAGCAGGACTTCGCGGTGCTCACGGCAGAGATCACCAACAAGATTGCAAGGGTCCCCCGACTCCCACCTGGTAAGGGCGCTGCTTAGGCCGGGCGGGGCTGTCCTGGAAAGTGAGGAGGCTCCGGTGTGGACGATGGAACTCTGCCTGAATGTCTCTTAGGCGCGAGCCTGGAAGATGAAGTAGTGTCGGGGCTTCCGGGAGGAATGGTTGAGTGGGTTGAGGGTAAGGGGAGGATCCAAGCTGGGTTGTGGGGTGCAGAGCCTTTGGAATCTGGGTTTTTTGAGTTCTTATCTGGACTCCACCACCTTTTACTCGTATAACCGTGGGAACGTTTCTCTGAGTCTTCGTTTTGGTTGGGTTTTCTGTTACTTTTGTTTATGAAATACAGAGATGTGAGAGTATTCAACGAGAATGTATTAACGTACCAAGGTCATGGGTCTACACCATACAGCAACGTTGTTTTGTTAGTAACGATGTTATTACTATAGGCAGAAAAACAGGGTTAAGAGCCGTGATGCCTGGATTCAAATCCCAGCCCTGCCACTTAGAAGTTGTATTTAGGCGAGTTTCTTAACCTCCCTCAACTTTTATCTCTTGGTAAAATGGAAAGAATTGTGCATCTCTCATGTGAAGATTAAATGACTTAACATACGTAAAGTCCTTCTTTTGATGTTAGCTGCTATAATCATTAATATTTTTCATACTACCAAGCTCATTAATTTTTTTCTCATCCTTCTTGAGAAACGATGTGTAAAAATTGGTACAGAATAATTTTTCTCACTTTTAAAATCCCACAGCTGTCATTCAGAAGAGTTTTTTGTTTGTTTGTTTTAGCACATCTTATTTTAAATGCTGGACTGTCAACTGTGTGAAGGTGGGAGCTATCTTTGATTTCCTTGGCATTTACTTAGAAGGAGCTCAGGAAAATGTTTAAGGAAATGAACAGATACATAAATATGATAATGTAATTTTCATCTGTAGGATGTTGTTTTAGGATTTGTTTTCTCTCAATACAGATTTAATTTGAGTATTTAGTTGCAAATAAGATTGCTATTCGGAAACTTAGCTGTGGTAGGGAAATTGAACCATATACCTTCACTCCGTGGTGTAAAGTTTATCTGTGAACTGGTGGTCAACTTCACTGTTCCACCTTCAGTCCTTGATACCAGCAATAATTTCTTCTAGACCTAAGTTGTGATTCCTCTGTTCCTTTCCCCACCTCTCCCCAAACTTATGTGTTTATAAATAATTTTCTTCCTTTATTTCTTTATTTTTCTCTTCCCCCTCCCACACCTATTTTCTATTAATAGGGACATTTGCTTGAAGCCAGGATCTCTGAACTTACACCCAATTCATCTCCTGAAGTCCCAGTTAGTTCTGGAAGAGGTGGAGGATGATGTCTTAAAGAGGTGTATGAGTCCAAGTGAGGGAACAAGAGGAGAGAACCAAGGTAGCATATACCACCGAGCTCTGCTGCCTGGGAGATTGTTGTGGCGAAAGTGGCCGATGGCCTCATCACTTCATGATACATCACCTCGCCTCCTCTTCAGTTCTGCTTTCCTCCACCGCCCAAGATCATCTTGATTTTTGTTGTCATTATCGTTGGAGCCTACTTCCTTTGACTTCAGTCCCAGAACCTCAGAATATCAGGATTGTGGTTTTCGTGAGATTTTTGCTCTTTATTAATTGTCAGAATTATAGCTGAGGAAACATTTTTTGTTTGGGCTAATAGCTTTGGTATTGAGAAGCTATGCTATAAAGTAACAAAGTCGTTCCAGGGTGCAAAATTGTAACAGCCAATTCCAAGAAAACAGATTTGTTACAATTGTTGTGTGGTGTTTTTTTTTTTCTTACTTTTATATTTTAATGTGACCATTCTTACCACATAGAAACCTTTGAATTAAGTAACTTAAAAGACCTTGAATTTCTACAGCTACAATGTAATGTAAGGTCCAAAGAAGCAGCTTCATGGGAATTGAAAGGAGACTATAGCCCGCATTGGAAAAATGCTTACTAATTTGAGTAATTAAATGCTAGAAATTCTTAAAAATACTGTGGTTTCCCTCTTAATAATTATTTGTACTTGCTCATTTTATAATTTGTTTCTAGTTGATAAATAGGGAAAGATAAAAATATATCTTTGTAGTTATGCATTTCAGATGTATATCTGTGGACAACAGAAATTGATTATGTGCAACCATGCAAAACTAGTATGATTAAAAGTAATTATAATCTCTTCCTGGCATCATTGGTGGTTGACCCAGAAATTACCCGAGTTAAGAAGGTTAAAAATTGGAGCAAAATTTTCAGCCAAAGCAGTTTAGTCCCTGAAATGTTAACTTACTGAAATGGAATTCGAATAAATTAGATTGATTGCAACTAACTTCATTCTCTGCTGTGCATGTACAGTGTGTTAAAGTGTTACTTCCAAGAGAATCGAAAAGATTAAATATTTTAAAACTTCAAAAGAAATTTGATTACTCTGGACCAAAAGATAGATCAGTCTCTTCTTAAGTAATATTCTTATGGCACTATATTTGAGCTTTGATTTTAATGATTTGTATTCTGGAGTAAAGTCAGGAAAATGGATGAGTGGAAACCATTACTAATACTAATTGTGACGTTCCTCTTTCTCTGATGATGAGTTGTAAGTGGGGAGATACTTCATAGAGGCGGGAATTCATGCCATCAAGCAGTCTTCCTGAAGGATCTTAAGCAAAATGTTCCTTTGCAGTTAGTTGCTTACCTCACCATGTACGGGGAGAAAAGTGGTCTGTTGTGAAGCCTATCATTTTGTAGCTGTAGTCAGAAATACCAAGAAAGGCATTATGGTAACTTGGTTACAGTTCACATGTGGCATCAGATCTGTTTAGAATCCCAGCTCTGCTGCTTATTAGATGTGCAACTTGGGCATGTTGCCTGGCCTAAGTCTGCCTCCTCCACCTGGAAAATTCAGTGTGTGTGTGTGTGTGTGTGTGTGTGTGTGTGTGTGTGTGTGGAGGCAGGGTGTGTTTGTAATAGTTTCACCCTTCAGTTCAGTCGCTCAGTCATGTCCGACTCTTTGCGACCCCATGAACTGCGGCACACCAGGCCTCCCTGTCCATCACCAACTCCCAGAGTTCACTCAGACTCACGTCCATTGAGTCAGTGATGCCATCCAGCCATCTCATCCTCAGTCGTCCCCTTCTCCTCCTGCCCCCAATCCCTCCCAGCATCAAAGTCTTTCAATGAGTCAACTCTTCGCATGAGGTGGCCAAAATACTGGAGTTTCAGCTTTAGCATCATTCCTTCCAAAGAACACCCAGGACTGATCTCCTTTAGAATGGACTGGTTAGATCTCCTTGCAGTCCAAGGGACTCTCAAGAGTCTTCTCCAACACCACATTTCAAAAGCATCAATTCTTTGGTGCTCAGCTTTCTTCACAGTCCAACTCTCACATCCATACATGACCAGTGGAAAAACCATAGCCTTGGCCAGATGGACCTTTGTTGGCAAAGTAATGTCTCTGCTTTTGAATATGCTATCTAGCTTGGTCATAACTTTCCTTCCAAGAATTAAGTGTCTTTTAATTTCATGGCTGCAGTCACCATCTGCAGTGATTTTGGAGCCCCCCAAAATAAAGTCTCCCAGTGTTTCCATCGTTTCCCCATCTATTTGCCATGAGGTGATGGGACCAGATGCCATGATCTTAGTTTTCTGAATGTTGAGCTTTAAGCCAACTTTTTCACTCTCTTCTTTCACTTTCATCAAGAGGCTTTTTATTTCTTTTCACTTCTGCCATAAAGGTTGTGTCATCTGAATATCTGAGGTTATTGGTATTTCTCTCAGCAATCTTGATTCCAGCTTGTGCTTCTTCCAGCCCAGTGTTTCTCATGATGTACTCTGCATATAAGTTAAATAGCAAGGTGACAATATACAGCCTTGACGGACTCCTTTTCCTGTTTGGAACCAGTCTGTTGTTCCATGTCCAGTTCTGACTGTTGCTTCCTGACCTGCATATAGGTTTCTCAAGAGGCAGGTCAGGTGCTCTGGTATTCCTATCTCTTTCAGAATTTTCCACAGTTTCTTGTGATCCACACAGTCAAAGGCTTTGACATAGTTTCACCCTTACAGTGTGGTAAAAGTCAGTTGAAATAAAGTGTGTGATTTTGTTGTTGTTCAGTTGCTGAGTTGCTGCTCTTTGCAGCCCATGAAGTGCAGCACACCAGGCTCTTCTGTTCTCCACTATCAACCAGAGTTTGCTTATTGAGTTGGTGATGCTGTCTTGCCATCTCATAGAACTATTAGTAGCTGCCCTCCGGTCTTTCCCGGTAACATGTTAAATCTTCCAACTGGGAGGGCTTGTTTTCCAGTGTCATATCTTTTGCCTTTTCATACTGTTCAGGGGATTCTTGAGGCAAGAATACAGGAATGGCTTGCCGTTTCCTCCTCCAGTGGACCATGTTTTGCCACAGCTCTTTGCTATGACCCGTCCATCTTGTGTGGCTCTGCATGGCATGGCTCATATCTTCATTGAGTTACACAAGCCCCATTACCACAACCCAGTTGTGATCCTTGAAGGGGAAAGCATACAATAGACTAGCATGATTTTTCCTCCCTTAAGAGAGTGCATGATAAATTAGCAGCTACTGATTCTGCAGTGGTGAAGACAACAGCTGTAGGGTCAGTCAGCACCTACCTTCTCAGACTGTCATATCAGTTGAACTCTTAAAGAAACATTGACCCTCAATTTTGTTTCCTTTCTGTGCTAGACTAGAGTGAATGTCTCTTGATGAGCACCTGCATTTGAAGGGAGATATGTGATGGGCACTTCGGGATACAAACTTGGAGTTGGACTCTGAACTCAGTATAACAGGGAGGAAGTCAGGGAGAGAAGTGGAAGTGGTAGAGTGAGATGGGTATCTTTTCTAGAAGGAAATGCTTCAGTCTAGCTAATTGATTATGCGCCATCCCTGGAGGCTTTTGGACATTCTCTAGACATGACCATGTGTGGAAGAAGCTGTGACATTCATCCGTGATTCTCTCTTGCCTTTGCAAAGTGATTGTAATAAGAGAATTCAGAAAAGTTCTGCTTTTATTTATGAATACTATGGTTTGCTTTACATACATGTGGCTGTGGAGCTGTAATGTTGATGTGTAACTGTTGAGCACTTGAAATGTAGCTGTTGCCCTGTAGTGAAATGACAAAGTTTTTAGTATTAATAAATTAAAAAATATTAAAATGAATTTCTCCTGAATTTTTTTTTTTTTTTACTTTTTGAAATGTGGCTACAAGAAAATTTAAATTTCTGTTATGTGACTTGCATGCGTTATATTTTTGTTCTATAAAATTAGAGTTGAAGACATGGTTCCAGACCTCATTTAGGAACTCTGGTGCAGGGTGAGTCGAAGTAGGCTGAATAGGACTTGAGTTAGGCACACTCACACATACCCACATTCTAGTCCCTTAAATAATTTAGTTAACCGGAGTAATAGCCTTGGGCTACCCAGGTGGCTCAGTGGGTAAAGAACCGCCTGCGTTGCAGGAGATACAGGAGACGCAGGTTCCATCCCTGGGTTGGGAAGATCTCCTGGAGGAGCAAATGGCAACCCACTCCAGTGTTCTTGCCAGGAGAATCTCATGGACAGAGGAGCCTGGTGGGCTGCAGTCCATGGGGTCACAAAGAGTTGAACATGGCTGAAGCAACTGAGCACACATGCACGGCAAGTAATAGCTTCATTGGTTTTTTAAAAAATGTTTCATTTTAGAACAGATTTAGATTTACAGAGAAATCACAAAAATAATACAGAGAATTCCTGCATAGTCCATGTCCAGTTTCCTCTGTTATTAACTTCTGATATTAATATGATACATTTCTTGCAGCCAGTGAACCTGTGTTGCTACTTATTATTAACTGAAGTCCATACTTTATTCAGATTTCCCTTCTCCTTTTTTTTTTTTTTAATCTAGTGTCTTTTTACTATTCTAGGGTCCAGTCCAGGGTACTACAGATCACTTGTAGTAGTCATGGCTCCTCAGGTTCCTCTTAGTTGTGAGAGTTTCACAGCCCTTTCTTTGTTTTTGAAGATGTTACAGTTTAGAGGCGTACTGACCAACTGTTCTATAGAATGTTCCTCAGTTGGGATTTGCCAGATGTTTTTCTCATCAGACTAGGGTTATAAGTTTTTGAGAGGAAGACCACAGAGGTAAACCACCGTTTTCATCACATCATGTCAAGAATTCACACTGTAAGGTAACTTAGCAGTCTTGATATTAGCTTTGACCACCTGACTGAGGTAGTATTTGTCAGGTTTCTCTCCTGTAAAGTTACTCTTTTCCCTCTTTCCCATATTCTTAGAAGGAAATCATATGCATAGCCCACACTTAAGGAGCAAGGGATCATGCTTCATCCCCTTGAAGGCTGAGGATTTATGTAAATTATTTGGAATTCTTCTATATGATTCTTCTAGAGAGATTTGTCTATTCTCCTCCACTTGTTAATCCAGTCATTTATATGCTCAGACTCATTTATACTTTGTGTTGTATTCCAATACCACTTTATTTTGCTGCTCAGATTACTGCAGCTTTGACCATTGGAATTCCTTCCAGCCGGCTTTTGTGTCATTTTGATAAGAACCCCATCAGTGGGGTTCTTTTTCTCTCCTTATTAGCGTTTTCTTACTTTCTGATATTATAAGATACTCCAGAATCATCCTGTATTTTTCATATACCAGTCCTTGAATCAGCAGCTCTTTCTGCAAGGAGTCCTTTCCTTTTATTGAAAAATGGTGTTAGAAACTAAGATCTGGACATTAGGTGCGCACATTGGTACTGAGGTTTTATTACTTCTGGACCCTTTTAGCTGACACAGCAAAGAAAAATGTGTGTATGCTAACTCGTGTATACATACATACTGATAAAGTCTTGTGTATGAGGCCATCTATATTTATAATAAGCTACACATGAGTTATATTAATGTCTCCAACTCCAGTCCTTTATTCACATGAATCATTCTAGAATGGGTTTGTCTTAATTCATAAAGAGAAACTTGCCATTCTAAGTAGGGAAGATTTGCCCCGGTCCTCACTGATACAATTTTTCTTTCTTTCTCTCATTTTGTGTGTGTGTGTGTGTGTGTGTGTGTGTGTGTGTGTGTGTGTGTGTGAAATTTGAACAGAATCTGTACTTTAGTTAATAATTCTATATTGCATGTCAGTTTCCTATTTGTTTTTTTTTTTTTACAACATAACATTTCTTTATATTCTCAGAATTGGATTAGAAGTTTCAAGCTTCATTCAAAAAATTTTTTAATCACTGAGATAATAAACTTTCTAGACTTTCAGTAGTAATACTAGATGCCAAAATAAATGGAACTATATCAAAGTTTTGGGTGAATTTAAATTAAAAACCTAGCATCCTATTCATACTTGGTCAAACAAGTGGAACCAAAATGTTATAAATATTTTAGCTAGACATTCATAAGGTTTCTAAAATATATATAGATTATGTGTACTATATATATATATATATGTATGTATACAAAAGCTTTTCTATTACGTTTGATAAAGGCTTGAGAAAGAACAACAAAAAATGAGATGGAGAAGTTGGAAAACATAAACTAAAGTAAATGGGAGCATTGAATATGAAATAGAGCAGCCATGTTTAAAGACAACTGGACTATGTGATGACCTTTTACAATTTTTATTATTCTCTGTGAGTAACAAATGTGTTGCTGAATTACAAGAATCGTGGATTCATTCAGTAAACACACAGTGCACGCCTACCATGTACAGCTGTCTGTGCTAAATACAGAATTAGGACAAAGATGTGTCGAGAGTGGTCCCTGCCTTCAAGGAGCTGGAAATGAGGCTGAAGGGAACCAATTACTAATGACTATCAGGGATGCTAGGGCAGAGAACGGAGGTCTAGGAATTCAGAGGAGATAAGATCATGTCCTGGGAGGTCATGGAGAATTCAGCAGACGGAAAAGGGGAAAGACTAAATGAGTTGCAGTAAGTGGATACAGTGGGCATCTGCTGCTTCTGAAGGCCCAGAACTCTCTGTTCTATCTTCTGAGAGCATGTTCTCCATTTTCCTTTGAGAAATTCTCTAAACCCAGTGGTGGTGGAACTAACAGGCTGCCATGCCCTGTCCAGTTCAAGAAGAAAATACCTTACTCAAGGGAGGATAGTCAGTAAATTTTTGCCAGAAATTGTAATTTGGACTCTGCTTCTGCAGAGACTGTCAGTAAATTCCTGCTCCCTTGGTTCCCTGAGCCATCATGGTACTGTCCTCCCTGAGCTTGGGAACACCTTTTCCATTGATTCTTTGTTCTTTTTATTCAGTTGCTATTTCGTGTCTGTTTGCAGCCCAAAGGACTGCAACATGCCGTGCTCTTCTATCCTCCACTGTCTCCTGGAGTTTGCTCAAATGCATGTCCATTGAGTCGGTGATGCTATCTAACCATCTCATCTTCTGCTGCTCCCTTCTCCTTTTGCCTTTAATCTTTCTCAATATCAGGGTCTTTTCTGATGAGTCGGCTGTTTGCCTCAGGTGGCCAAGTATTGGAGCTTCAGCTTTAGCATCAGTCTTTCCAATGATTTCCTTTAGGATTGACTGGTTTGATCTCCTTGCAGTCCAAGGGACCCTCAGGAGTCTTCTCCAGCACCACAGTTCAAAAGCATCAGCTCTTCGGCACTCTGCCTTCTTTGTGGTCCAACTCTCCCATCCATACAGGACTGCTGGAAAAACCAAAGCTTTAACTATATGGTCCTTTGTCGACAAAGTGATGTCTCTGCTTTTTAATATGCTAAGTTTGTTATAGCTTTTCTTCTGAAGAGCAAGTATCTTTTAATTACATGACTGCAGCCACCATCTGCAGTGATTTTGGAGCCCAAGAGAAGAAAATATGTCACTGCTTCCACTTTTCCCCCCCTCTATTTGCCATGATGTGATGGGACCCTGTGAGCCACCCTGAATTATTCTAATAAATTCTATTTTTGGCTTAGGTTAGCCAGAATCAGTTCTGTTGTATTCAGCCAAAGAACCTAAATAGTGCCTTGAACAAAGGCTTAGGTCAGGGAATAAAATTGTGCTTGGATAGTAATGGATAGCATGCAGAGTGCATACTAGAGAGCTAGTAGTTGGAAATACAGTTGGAAAAGTTGCTTGGGTCTGGAATGTGGAGGGCCTTGACTTCCAGGCTCAAACGATTCAACCAGAGCCACATTTCTGGAAGATTAAATGGGGAAAGAGGGATTAAATGGTGAAAGGGAAACCATCGTGGTTGGTAGCATAGCTTCTTTCGTAAATTCTTGTACTCACTGCACTATTTATTCATTTTACTACCATGATTTGATAACTGATTATACATCAGGCTCAGGGCTAGACTGTAGAACTAGGACATGGTTCCTATCTTCCCAGAGCCTCCAAGGTAGAAGATAAATCAGCCCTGTGAGTGTGAGAGAGAAATCATGAGGATTAGGTAAGAGATCTAGGAACTTTCTATAAGAGCAAGGAGTTAATTCTTCTCTTGGGTTAGAAAAGAACTTCAAAGAGCTGGTGATTTCTGGGGAGAAATAAATGGGCTGATAGACTTGGAATGAGGGTAAGGATAGTTTTTCCAAAAGTATCTACTAGAATATGTCTTTCCTAGAATGGAGAGTTGTGGTTGGGTTATAGCTTGACTGTGGTACAGTTTGAAGAAATAACATACAGGTATTTAGCACTTCACAAATTAGAAGTAATTCCTTTTGCATCAACTTATTTGAGCTAAAAAGAGTCCAAGTAGATCTATTTAGTTTCCAGTTTAGAGAGTATATACCAAGTCTCAGCTAAAAACTTTCTTACCCAAGATCCCATAACCATGAGTAGATAATGGTTTAGGGTTTAGAATCAGGAGTTCTGACTTCAAATCTTTCTTCCATTACATTCACCTCTTAAGGAGAGCACAATTTTTAAAGGATGGTAAGATCCCGCCAGTTTTAGGAATTATTATATGTCACTTTTGGTTTTTAGTTTGTGGGGTTTTGTTTTGTTATATATGACCTTTTTTTTAATATGTGATTTTTAAGTTGTACTCATGAGTACATTATTCCCAATTTATTAAATTAATGAGTTTGCAGATTCCTCATGCCACCTCCAAATCTGTTGTTGACATAGTCTCTTCTAAAGAGCAAAATAATTTTTGTTTTTCTTAACAATGTTACAGCATCTCTTTACTACTCTACAGGATTATATATTTCCAAAGTGCCTGGAATCAGTGTCTTACAGTGTTTCCTAACCCACCAAAGAAGGATATGGCCATTTGCCTGATATGCTCATTCTTTACTCTGGTTAATCAGAAAGGAAAAAAAGATATATAAAAATAGAAGTTTTTAAATATTAAGTTTATCTGTAACCTTAGCAATTCCTTGATGTTATTGTTTGTTTCAGATGAGAAGAAGCAGATGGTTGCAAATGTGGAGAAACAGCTCGAAGAAGCGAAAGAACTGGTATGTACAGACTTAGTAACATATTTAAAACACTACCAGAGCCATTTAATCTGATGCCTTCTTCTAAGCCTCATTTATTCATTGTAGAAATGTGAAGCATGCCTGCTTAAGCACTCATGATTAAGAATTCATTAGTGTCTACATTGGAGAGAATTGAATAGCTTTTTGGGATTTTATTCCTCTTAATAAAGGTGATTCATTAAATGCCCACTTCGAATTTTTATCACTTCATAATACCTTTCATAATAGCTATAAATAGCTAACCCTGGTTACAGGTGTATTAGGTACCAGACATGGGTTAAGCATGTTATTTGCTTTATATTATTTAATTTTCACAAAATCTCTATGAGACAGGAACTGTTTGTCAAAAACTGTTAAGGATTGAGCTTTTCCCTACTTGTTTACTCACAAGTGAGCTTGCCACAATCTTAAGGATGCTGATAGAAGACATTAGATTCTTACGTCAGAGACAAAAGGCTCTTGTTACTCACAGCAAAAGCTGCTGCCGAAATTTCAGCAGGCTTGTGTCAGTTCCCTGAGCCCCAGTTTCCAAGGGGCTGATGCATGTTTGCCTAGAAAACTGCCTACGCCAGTGGATTATCTTACAGGAGAGAAACGCAGGGCCTGGGAAGGATACTGCTTTATAGCAGCCTGTAAGCAAGCCTGGTCTTTGCCCCAAGGCACACATTGTTTCCAACCCCCAGATTGCTCCCTGCCTGGGAAAAGAGTGATCAGGGCCTTGCATTCTTGGTGTTGCAGCAAGAAATGTAGAAGAGTGAGAGAAACACAGAGGAACATCATTACTCCCATTTTGTAGATAGGAAAACTGAGGCTTAGAAAGATTAATTAACTTGTCTGTGGTCCCACAGCCAGTTAGTGCTAAGGATTTGGACTTAGGTATGCTAAACCCGGAGCTTTAACTTACCCACTACTTTTTGATACTAATAAATTCTCAAATCAAGGAACAAAAGTATTGACATCTATTGTGTCCTAATCTGGGGTTTCAAAGGCTGGTATTGCAAGTATGATTCGTCTTGTTCCTGCATTGTGGTCCTAAATGAGGGTGTTGCCTTTCTCCACACTGGAGGGCGCCACCTGGTGTTCCTTCAGTACTGATATAGTTACTGGTTTCCCAAAGTGTTTCTGTTAACTGGTGTTGCCTGTTCAAACAAGTTTGGAAACTGTAGCTTAAACAGAATTCTCCAATTATGGGTCTTTTTTGGTTATTATTGGTTTGGCCAAAAAATTCATTCACGTATTTTCATAAGATGTTATAGATGAATGAATGTTTTAGGCCACCTCAGTATTTTTCCAAGCTTCTCCGGTAGCTCAGCAGTAAAGAATCCACCTGTAATACAATGTAGTGCATGAGATGTGGGTTCAGTCCCTGGGTTGGGAAGATCCTCTGGAGAAGGAAATGGCAGCCAACTCCAGTATTCTTGCCTGGAGAATCTCATGGACACAGGAGCCTGGCAGGCTATAGTCCATGGGGTTGCAAAAGAGTTGGACGTGACTGAGCAACTAAACATGGACAACAGTGATATTTTTCTATAGAACTTTCTTAGACTCTTAAGTTGCCTTGAGGCACGAAGACTGTCTCCAAAGG
Source organism: Nanger dama (assembly GCA_917880005.1). NCBI lineage: Eukaryota > Metazoa > Chordata > Mammalia > Artiodactyla > Bovidae > Nanger > Nanger dama. The sequence continues at coordinate 16,985,147 of CAKJTW010000026.1, forward strand.
ACTCTAAAGGGTGGCACTCCAAGCTAATTTGCTGGAGTAGCAGGGCCATACACAGCAGGCCTGCTGCTCAAGACGGGTTGGGGGTTCTGAGGAGCAGGTGACTGCAGCTCCCCACCCCACCACAGACACTTCTTCTCGTGTCTGTGAGTGCTCAGGCAGCAGGTCGCAGAGCTGCTGCTCCATCTTGCCCATCTCCGGCTCTTTTCTAGCTGTCAGAACGCCTGTGCATTCCATGCCCTGTAACAGTGAAAGTGAAAGTCACTCAGTGGTGTCCGACTCTTTGCGGCCCCACAGACTATACATTCCCTGGAACTGTCCAAGCCAGGATACTGGAGTGGGTAGCCTTGACCTTCTCCAGGGGATCATCCCAACCCAGGGATCAAACCCAGGTCTCCTGCTTTGCAGGCGGATTCTTTACCAGCTGAGCCATTAGGGAAGCTGAAGAACACTGGATCTTCCTGACCCAGGAATCGAACTGAGTCTCTTGCATTGCAGGTGGATTCTTTACTAACTGCACTATCTGGGAAGCCCACACTCTGTAATTGCAGAGTTATTTCTAATCTCACTGTCTCTGCAGGAGCAGCTTTATTCTAACTCCTCAGCCTCTCATGTTTGCTTCTGTTTTGAAAGTTTTTTTTTTTTTCCAAATTCTTTTCTCTTTCCTTTCTTTTTACAATCAACTGTTTCCCTCCTGCTTCCTTGCCTTCATATACGAAGACTGAACTTTTATATGCCATAGCTGCCAACCAAGATGCTTCTTCCTTCTGTTTGGTATGCTTACCATTCATAGTGCATGCTTAGTTACTCAGTCGTGTCCAACTCCTTGTAATCCCTTGGACTGTAGCCCACCAGTCTCCCTGCCCATGGGATTCTCCAGGCAAGAATACTGGAGCGGGGTGTCATGTCCTTCTCCAGGGGATCTTCCCGATCTTCCCAGGGATCGAACCTGGGTCTCCTGCATTGCAAGCAGATTGTTTACCACTGAGCCACCAGGGAAGGACAACTGGTCAATTCTTTGGATCTTGGGTTAACTTCTTAGCTTGTTGTTAAGTTCTCAGTAGCAGGGTTTTTGTTTGTCTTTGCCATCAAAATCTATGTTTCGGTTCATTGGTTTGCCCTCTTTTGGAGACATTGATTTACAAGATGATGTTAGAAAGCTTTTTAATAACCAAAGTTTCACTATACCAAGAACTATAAAACATGGTTATACCCTTGTGAAGCTTATGATCATTTCCAGTTGTTACTAATATGAAGAGTTTTGTCTTAGATATGTGTTTCTGTTTGTTTAAAATGTCTATGCAGCTGACTTAATTCTGATGGCATCCTTATTAAGGACACACATCATTATATACTGTGTTTTTGATGAGGACCCTAGGAAAAGAACTTCATTATGATTTTATTTGTTAGGATTAGTTGTATTTCTGTTGAACAGTTTGTAGTAATCTCTTGGACACTGCATGTCTCATAATTACCATGTATTCCACTTGACACTGGCCATGTGAATGTTGTGATAATATAAAACTAGTAGTATTACTCTTGTTTCTGGTTTCAAGTGTTTGCCATGTGTTTCCTTTTTCTTTGTCTTCAGTTCAGTTCAGTCGCTCAGTTGTGTCTGACTCTTTGTGACCCCATGAATCGCAGCACGCCAGGCCTCCCTGTCCATCACCAACTCCCAGAGTTCACTCAAACTCACGTCCATCGAGTCAGTGATGCCATCCAGCCATCTCATCCTTTGTCGTCCCCTTTTCCGCCTGCCCCCTATCCCTCCCAGCATCAGAGTCTTTTCCAATGAGTCAACTCTCTGCATGAGGTGGCCAAAATACTGGAGTTTCAGCTTTAGCATCATTCCTTCCAAAGTACACCCAGGGCTGATCTCCTTTAGAATGGACTGGTTGGATCTCCTTGCAGTCCAAGGGACCCTCAAGAGTCTTCTCCAACACCACAGTTCAAAAGCATCAATTCTTTGGTGCTCAGCTTTCTTCACAGTCCAACTCTCACATCCATACATGACCGCTGGAAAAACCTACTTTGAATTAGAATGTCCTTATAAAATGCCTGAAACAAAATGTAGTTAACACTTAGATTTTCTCTTACATGTGCTTTTGCAGTTATTTGGATGATCCTGCTCGACCTTTCTAAAACTCAGTTCTTAATGATGATTTTGTAGAAGTGCTCTAAATAATTGTGTTGCTGAGTAACTGATTTATTGGTGCTTCATACTTATGCTGAGACAGGGCAATAATTTAAATGGTTAATGCTTAAATCAAGGCTAATGAAAACTCTTTTCCTTTATAAAAATTGAAGACTGTGAATTGAAACAGTTTTTTAATTTTGTTTATCCAAGTTCTACTATTTTTACTCAGACTCTTAACACCAGACAAGTGAGAGTTATATTAGTGTCAAGTGTATAGTGTTTATGGAAATAATTTATTAGGGCTATTTGCTTTAAGAGGCAAAATATCTGATAAAATTTTGGGGTGTGAGTTTATTAGACATGACCTGAGCCAATTTGTAGCTGTTGGTTTTTATTTTTTAATGCCAAGTATAAATAAGCTATCTTTGATACCTTACATCATGCTTGCTGTTTATTTCATCATCAGTAATCACCACTCCTATTATTCACATTAGTTGAGTAATTACCAAGTAAAAGATACTGTTCTAAGTACATTATAGGAATTACCCTGTTTAATCTTGATAGTGTCTTATAAAAGACATACTATTTTTAGAAATGAGACAAGTGAGACCCAGAGAAGTTAAGAAGCCTGTCTAAGCATGCATGACTAGTGAGCAGTGGAGCCTATGATGTGAATGCAGGTGTCTGACTTGAAAGCCTGTTTTCTTAATCATCATACTATTTCAATATCGCCTCTCATGAAATGCTCGTATGTTGTATCCAGGTTGTTACAAAGTGCCCTGCTGTGATTTCACTGAGCTTTGTGCAATTTGTTACTATATCCATTTAGCTCCTTATCCACCTGGTTATAAAGTATGAGGTTGGAGGTCACGGTCACATATTGGTTGTATCCTAATCAGAAAAGACTTTCCAGGATAATTTTCACCAAATAACTGAGACTGGGCTGATATTTCATAGAGTAACTGTAGAAATCATGGTTTGGTGTATCTTCTCATAGTCCTAGTGGTTTGAGGTCGGAAGACCAGACCAGTTTGGGTTGGATGATAGGATAGTCCACAGACAGTAAAATCATTTTCACGGAGGGTGTTTGGCTTAATGCACATGGTTTTAAAAATTCTTGACAGAGTAAACACTTGGGCACTCCGTGTGTCACTTGGTAAGCCCTCAGTAAGTGTTTATTGACCTTAACAAAAATGGAGCACAAAAGTGGTCCCAGTGTTCACTTGACCACAGGCAGTTTGCTCCCTGGGCCTGGATCCTCAAGTTGTAAAATGAGGACATGGAATTAAATCCTTTCAGCTCTCGACATCAAGTCATGTGAAGAGTAAGCAGATGGTTTAAACCATGGTTTTCTCTCACCCTTCCAGCTGGAACAGATGGATTTGGAAATCCGAGAGATACCTCCCCAAAGTCGAGGAATGTACAGCAACAGGATGAGAAGCTACAAGCAAGAAATGGGAAAACTCGAGACAGATTTCGTGAGTCAGATTCGATCCTTTATTATACTTCCCGATCTTTACAGTGATTGTCACATCTTTTTTTTTTTTTAATTGCTTCCCCCACACACCTTAGTCAGCATTAAGTGCGTCGTCTTTAGGAGCTTGTGCCAAAGACATGCGGCAGCTTCCATTGTTTTGCTTGTAGGGCTCGCTAATGATGGACTTGAAGGTATGTTGGATTCCTGACTCACAAAATAGAGTCAAGTCATGTGGTTTTTGAGTGTGGATGGTATTTATTGATATTTAGCATTTATCAGAATTTTGAAATCTAATTTGAGGCCTTTCAGAGTTAGCAGGTTTTAAGCTGCACTGTTCATGGATGAACTTCAGGGACTTGTGAATGTCCTGAAATTATATCAGTATATTTGGATGTGTGTTTCTATATGCATATTTTTCTGAGATAGGCTTCATAGCCTTTATTACCAGAGTTTTAAAAGGATATATTATACTTCTCCCCTCCAGGAGCTCAATTAATAATTTATATAAGGGGTCCTTTGTATTGAGTGTCTTATGAGACTATTTAGCTTTCTCTTCCTATATATCTGACTTTCAACTCCACCCACCATTAGCAAATTTAAGAATATAAATTTAAAGATATTGACATTAAAATTTTTAATAATTAGAAGGTAATAGGAGCAGAAAGATACAGATGAGCAATTCCACTTCTGGGTATATACTCCAGAAAATTGAAAGCAGGATCTTGAAGAGATAGGTGTTATTGTGGCAATACCCAAAGATGGAAGCAACCCAGATAGAAAGAAGGAAAGAAAAAAGAAAAAAATGAAGTCGCTCAGTCATGTCCGATGTCCGACTCTTTTGTGACCCCATGGACTGTAGCCTACCAGGCTCCTCTGTCCATGGGATTCTCCAGGCAAGAATACTGGAGTAGATTGCTATTTCCTTCTCCAGGGGATCTTCCTGACCCAGGGATCGAACCCTGGTCTCCCACACTGCAGGCAGGTGCTTTACCTCTGAGTATATACCCAGAAGTGGAATTGCTCATCTGTATCTTTCTGCTCCTATTACCCTCTGAGCCACCAGGGAAGCCCCGTAGTGTGCATTCACAGGTGAGTGGATGAACACAGCGTGGTGTGTGCATGCAGTGGACTATTAAGGCAGCCTTAAGCATGCAGGACATTCTGGCACGTGGCAGGGATGAGCACTGAGAACACTGTGCTGAGCGAAATAAGCCAGTCATAAAGGGCAAACAGATGGGCCACTTAGAGCCACGTGGAGCCACGTTTCCACTTAGATGAGCCACTTAAAGCAGGAAGTAGATTGCTGGTTGCCAAGCGCTGAGGGGAGGGGAACCGGGAGCTACTATTTTGTGGCTGTAGAATTTCAGTTTTGAGGCATGAAAAGCTGTAGAAATTGGTTGTTCAGCCATGTGAATATATTTCACCACCTTGAACTATACACTTAACATTGGCGAAGATGGTAAATTTTATAGTATAAGTATTTTACCACAATTAAAAATTAAAATTGAAAAAGTGTAGATGAAGAAAGATCTGAGCTTACCATACTGTGAGTGACAGGAGTCAGGTGTGGGCATGTGGACCAACTGTATTTCCGACCCTGGGGTCCAAATTTATAAAGAAAGTTGAGAATCTATAAGGATCCTTCTGCCTCTGTTTCCTCCTTAGCTGTTTTCACTTTTGGAAGCCACATCTCCTAGACCATAGTGTACCTACCCTCCCACTACAAGACCAGTGGTACTGAGTCTCATAAGAATTTTACCTGGAGTCTGGAAGTAGGGTGACTTGCAGTTTTGCATATTTGTTTTACATTATCATGGGTAGTTGCCTGAGAAGCTGAGTCAGTGACTCTGATGCAATTACTTTTTAAGTTGTGCACCTGTTAATTAAAAAGAAAAATCAGAATCCACAATAGGCCTAAATTCAGGAAAGATATGTAACTGCCTCGCTTCTGCACTTTGTACTACATAAAACTTTCCCTGCTTGTAAAAGATAGGTTCCCTTAGCAAGAATGTGAGAGATGATGGGAAAATGGGATTGATTTAAGAATCTGATAACTTAAAATTGTACTTAGTTCTAATTAATGTTTTAATATAAGTGATTTAAGTAAAATAAATATGTATAAGTATTATTTTAGTTGGTTTACCTCATCTTTATGAAGTACTTTTCTGAAGATTTTCTTCTCTTGGTTTGTAAAACAACTAAGCATATTAGTCTGCTAGCATTGCCATACAATGTACCCCAAACTGGGTGCCTTAAACAACAAAAATATATCTTCTTGAAGTTCTGGAGTCTAGAAGTCCAAAATCAAGGTGTCGTAAGGGTTTGTTTCTTACGAGGCCTCTCTCTGTAGCCTGTGGATGGCCGTCTTCCCCATGTGTCTTCACAGTCCGTGTGTGTTTTTGTTCTAATTTCTTCTCATACAGAAACCAGTTGTATTAGATTAAGGCTCACCCCAATGGCCTCATTTTATTTCATTTAACTCTTTAAAGACCCCCATCTCCACGTACAGTCACATTCTGAAGTGTTAAGGGTTAGAACCTCAGCACATGAAACGGGGACACATGATTCAACCCATAACACTAAATTTGGAGAAGAAAATGGCAGCCCACCTCAGTATTCTTGCCTGGAAAATCCCATGAATGGGGGAGCCTGGCGGGCTACAGCCCATGGGGTAACGAAGAGTCGGGCACGACTGAGCAACTTCACTGCACTGCAACACTAAATTTAGTTTTAATCTTTTCTTCTTAATTTTTTTTTCAGAAGTTGATTTGCTTTTATGGCTTCTAAGTCAGCTAACTCATTGTTAAGAATTTCTTTCCTAAAGACTGTAATCTTGAGTAGAGTCCTTCAGATATTTGGATATCACATAGGTAAACCTTTCTCAGGTGTATTTTCTGCTATGAAGAAAAATGGAATGAGCAACTAAGAACTAAACATTTATTCTCTGGGCGATCATTAAGATTCTTGTGTTTATTTGTACATTTGCCACACAGTTCCCTTCTACTGCGTCAGGAGACATCCTTCACCACTACCACCATCACCGCCTTGTATGTGATTCCATTTATAAAGTGCTTCACCATGCATTATTCATTTGTATAAAGAGCAGACAGAACAGCTGTGGATTACTATCCTCATTTATACACGATAGAACAAAGAGGTTCAACTTGACTATGGATTTCATTCCACATGCCTCTTTTTCTTCCCCTTTACTCTTGGCGGGGCTGGGTCTTTGTCGGTGCGCACTGGCTTCCTCTCGTGGCGGCGAGTGAGGGCCCCTCTAGCTGTGGCTCGTGGGTTTCTCACTGCAGTGGCCTCTCTTGTGGAATACAGCCTCTGGATGTGTAGGCTCAGTAGCTGCGGGTTGCAGGTTCTAGAGAACAAGCTCGGTAACTGGCAGACGGGCTTAGTTGCCGCACTGCATGCGGTGGAATCTCCTTAGACCAGGGATTGAACCCACAGCCCCTGCATTGGCCTGCAAGTTCCTAACCCACTGGGCCACCGGGGAAGTCCTCAAGAGATCTTTCTCGAGCTCTGTAGTGTCCTGGGTGCTGGGGGAAAAAGCCATGATTAAGAGATCAAGTTCTTGCTCTTACGGAATTTATATTGTAGTGGGGATGATGAGGAGCAAGTAAATGCATATATCTTAATTTCAGATAGTGTTAAATTCGATAAATGAGGTAAGTTGATAGTGACTAGCAGGGCTATGGTGGCTGTTTTTGCTTGGTTGTTCTCTGGTTGAGTCGGGGAGAGAGAGGTGCATGTGGTTATAGAGGGAGACAGGAGAATGATCAGTAAGGGCATTGTAGGCGCAGCAAAGACCTTGGCTTTTCCTCTGGCTCGACTGGAAGTGAGTCTCGGGCTTTGAGAAGTAAGAGGTCCTGTTGTCACATGAGGTATTTGAATAGAATGTAGAAAATATTTACATAGTTCCCCTTGACTCTTATTTTCTTCTTACATTTAATTCTTTTATTTTTTAATGGAATGAAAAATACCTTCTTAAAGATGTTGGATTACTTTGTTATACTGATATGTCTAGAAGTATTGAATCCCAAGAAAAAGTAGTAGAGATGGTCCTTCCTCCTTTATTTGCAATGTTTATTGCAAATGAAGACATTCTGTCGTGGCCCTTGTAATATCAAGAACTTGGGGAAACATCTATGCCAGTGGGGAAAGGCAGAGGACGACGCAAGACTTTTTTCTTCAACCCCATTGCCTGCTTATTTTCTTTTTCTGGCCCTTCTTCCTCCTCTGCCCATGCTTCAGCTGCCTGGATTCTTCAGGATTCTTTTCCACTTACCCCACTGTCTCACTCCCATGTTATCACTCCTGTGACTTCAATGCCCACAGCTATATTCTCTTGCATTTCTCACTGAGACCTCCCTCCAGCTCTAAATTCGTATTCCTCACTATTTACTGGGCACTTCTAATCCAGAGTCCTTTAAACCTTAAATTTGACAGTGCTAGTCATTTCAGCATGAGCTTTAATTTTTCCTCTGTTATTTTCTTGCACATCCAGTTGGTCACTGAGAGTTAACAATCCTCCCACTTAAATATTTCCTGCTTTCATTACCACCACTGGAAACCTTCATGTTTCTCAGTCTGGATGGTTGTAGTAGCCTTTTCTTCCTCTATTCGTCTCCCAACCTAAACCATCCTTCTCTCCACTCTGGAATGATCTTTCTAACACCTTGATCTGAATATGTCACACTGTTCCACAAAATTCTACAGAGTTCTCATTGCATGCTGAATCAAATTCAAGTCTACTTCTAGGCTTTCTGTTCTGTTCCATTGTTTCTTTGCATGTCTAGTAATTTTATTAGTATGTACTTGATATTGTGGATCTTTGTTAAAAAGCCTGCAATTTGTTGTTTTCCTGTGGAGTAGTGCCTCTCAATCTTTTGTTGTTGTTGTTCTCACCCCACTAAGGAACCTTTTAAGACTTTTTTCCTAATTGCTCCTCTCTCCCCCAGGAAATTTTAATACCATGAATATACTGTGTATCTGAATATCTGTTCATGTAACATGGTCCTTTGTAAGGCCGTGAATCTTTGTAATATTTAAAATTCTTCATCTTCCCAAGTGGGCTTCCTTAGTAGTTCAGTGGTAAAGAATCCGCTTGCCAATACTGGAGGCGTGGGTTTGATTTCAGGGTCAGGAAGATCCCCTGGAGAAGGAAGTGGCAACCCACTCCAGTATTCTTGCCTGAAAAATTCCATGGACAGAGGACCCTGGAGGGGCTGCCAGTCCATGGGGTCACAAAAGAGTCAGATGAGACTTACCAACTAAACAATATCTTGCCAATTCCCAGTTTTAGCCTCTGGGCATAATATCACCCCTGTTGACAGTTCGTGTTGTAGAGAATGTTGTCCTTTATCTGGGCAAGCAGATGATTCGCTGATACGCCCTTTCAAGGCTTCTCGTTAACTTTGTTAGGACGTGTCTAGAGTAGCCTGGCTGTGGAGGCATGCCTTTCTTGGATTCCATTTGAATGACTTGAGTGTCCAGTGCATGTTCCACCCTCTGTTGTTTGGAATTCTGTCTCCTGCTTTGCGTGACCTCCAGAATGTCCATTCTACCCATGCTTCCCTGATACATGTCCTCTGTAAGTCCTCTTGCCTCTACTTATGCAAGTTCATTTTCAGCCAAAGACATAACAGGACACCTTTATAGATCTCTGGAGCTCCTCTCTCTACCACTCTGCTAAATGTCACCCATCTCAGCAGTCCCCACCTCCAGCATGTACCTCCTAAGCTCAGAGACATGATGTGTTCCATTTGGGCGCCATCCGCCATGCTATGGGGTTTCTCAGGGTGGCTCAGAGGTAAAGAACCCGCCTGCCAACACAGGAGATGCAGGAGACGCAGTTCTATCCCTGAGTCAGGAACATCCCCTGGAGTAGGAGATGGCAACTCACTCCAGTATTCTTATCTGGGGAATCCCATGGACAGAGGAGTCTGGTGGGCTACAGTCCATGGGGTCACAAAGAGTCTAATACAGCTTAGTGACTGAACACACACACACACATATATTTGCTGCTGCTGCTAAGTTGCTTCAGTTGTGTCCGATTCTGTGTGACCCCATAGATGGCAGCCCACCAGGCTCCCCCGTCCCTGGGATTCTCGAGGCAAGAACACTGGAGTGGGTTGCCATTTCCTTCTCCAATGCATGAAAGTGAAAAGTGAAAGGGAAGCTGCTCAGCCGTGTCCAACTCTTAGTGACCCCATGGACTGCAGCCTACCAGGCTCCTCCATCCATGGGATTTTCCAGGCAAGAGTACTGGAATGGGGTGCCATCGCCTTCTCCGAATATATTTGAAAATGACTTAAAAAATTAGAATTTGTGTACTTAAGCCATTTGTAATTTCTCCCTTCATTATTGGTATGAGTTTGGCTAGGGCACGGTCATATCCAGGAAAATGAACCAGCTCAAAGGATGAAAAATAATACAGTTGAGGATTTTTTCCAAGTTTAAGATTATTGTTTGCTTCTTCAGAAAATAAAATCAAGTGAACAACAACAACAACAACATCCCTAAGCTTGTACAAACAACAATAAAAATACTAACATTGTGTAAAATATTTGACCAAGCCTCAATAAACAGAAAGAGCAAGGAGCAAGTAAGAGATGTACCAGGATGAGAATGTGGAGTGTCCAAAGATGATGAATGTCTTTTTCGCATCTGATGCTGTACTATGATGCTGGCGCCATCTTGTGGTGGCTCTGTATAGTTGCATCTTTCTTTTTCTTGTAACAAAGCTGAACTTTCTTTAAGACGTTACACAGAGACTACAGGATTTGGGGTGGAGGATTAGATTGTAAAAGAATGTTAGAAGTAGAGCCTTTCAGCCCCAGCATCAACTTCACTTCTATCCCAGGTCAGTGGCGCCTGAGTGCTGTCCTTTTCCTGTTTGGCAGGCTATGTGATGTGATTGTTAGCCCAGCTCCAGGCGCAGTGCTGCCTACATCAGAGAATGGCACTTCTATTGACAGTCTCAGCAGTGAGGCTGAATGGTCCTGGAAACCCAGCTACCTGCAGACTATCGGAGTTGGTCCCTTAGGTCAGGGTTCAAAGGATGTTGTGGAACAGCTTGAAGCTTTTACTGCTACTACCTGTACTCACTCTTTTAACAGGTGACTGGACAACTTGAGTATCTGAGTTTATGAGTGAAGCCAGTAGCCGTATTCTTTTTTTTTTTCTTTTTTAGTCTAAGATAGACTAAAGAAGTATAAATGACAGAGGTGAACTTTTAAAAAATTCTGACTTTAGTTGAAAGGTCAAAACTTGACGCTTCTGTTTCTGTTCTTATGACTTCCTGAGATATTTTGGTTTTTTTCTGTGGAAGCTGTAGAAAGCCATGAAAGAATGTTTTAGAAATTCAGATCATATCAGTGGTAATATGTTGTAATTTTGATATCAACAATCCTTCTTGCAGGAATATAAGTGCATTCTGGATAGACATAACAAAGCTAAACTGGACAGAATGATCTCAAGAAAATTTTCTCCACTATGTGTACTTAATAAATAGGATTTCCATTTTTAAATTACATTTTTATTAGATTCTCTATAAAAATAATATCTGTTTATATGGAGTATTCTGGAAATAATTGAGAATAGAAAGAAGCAAAAATAATCTTAGCCCTATTACCTTGAAAGATTCATATTTTACATTTTCATTTGTTTCCTTCTTATCTTCCCCTCTCCTTTGATAATTCATTGCTTTGTTTTACATAATGATGATCCTAATACTTAATTCATATTTTCTCATATTTTTTAAAAACACAAGATGCTGACAGTGATAATTTCTGTTTCTATAAATTCTTAATCGTTTTAATGGGTGCATAGTGTTTCAGAGTTTCCCTGGTGGCTCAGACAGTAAGAATCTGCCCAGAAATTGAACCTGGGTCTTAGAATCTGCCTGCAGTGCAGGAGACCCGGGTTCAGTTTCTGGGTCGGGAAGATCCCCTGGAGGAGGGCATGGCAGCCCACTCTAGGATTCTTGGATTCTTACCTGGGGAATGTCATAGACAGAGGAACCTGGTGGGCCACAGTCCACAGAGTCGCAGAGTCAGACATGACTGAGTGACTTAACACTCACACACGCATAATATTTCAATCAGTGATATTCATCTTTTGTTTAGTCCTTACATTTTTCATTCATTCCCTCCATAATTTATTGTGCTACAGTGAACAGAACAGGATTATTTCATCAGGGTCATTTATCAGAAGGCAGATTACTGTGTAAAAGGGTAACAAAAATATTATAGCTCTAATTAAAATATTCCTTGTTAATTCATTTTACTGTGACTTGTCAGATCATTTGTCTTGCTGTAATCATCTCTGTGTTTGAAGGTAAAGAACTAAAACTCATAGGCAGACCAGAGGTAAGTACTTTATATATATCACTCATTTAAGCCACAATTATATGAAAAACATACTGTTGTGATCTGTTATTACAGGAATTTTACAACTCTAGAATTAAATATAACTGAGATTTCTTATTCTAAGATACTTTTCCATGGAAGGTATATTCATGCTGGTAAGGCTAACTTAGCATGACTCTCCATATCTGGTCTAAACCTGATCTCATTTTATATTTTCAAAATTTCATGATCAAAAGCTGAAGAATATTTTAGTCCTCTGGATATGACTATGACCCTTTTAAGATAAAAAGTAATACTGTATTTATATGTTGTTATTATTTAATTGCTAAGTCATGTCCAACTCTTGCCACCCCCATGGACTTCATGCAGCCTGCCAGGTTCCTCCACCCATGGGATTTCCTAGTCAAGAATACTGGAGTGGGTTGCCATTTCCTTCTCCAGGGAATTTTCCCAGCCAAGGGATCGAACCCACGTCTTCTGCATTGCCGGCCGATTCTTTACTGCTGAGCCTCTGAGGAAGCCCGTGTTTGTGTATACATATGTGATTTTTCTTGTTTGATGTTATTTTCTGAAACACACTAATTCCTAACGCCTCCACAGGTAAAACTGTTAGAAAATCGTCATGCCATTGGCCTTCTTTGTAGGATTCTCATTCCAGGCTTTGACCTTGGAAATCTGTTCACAGCGTCTCCAATAATTTCAAAGCTGACACAGGAAATGGATTCAAAGGTCTGTTTTTAGCTGTGGTGACACCTTCTGGGGGCTGCTCTGTGCTTGCCCATCACTTTGGTCTCCTAATTCAGGATGCTGTCAGGGGTCGTGTTCTTGACCCTTCTCCCCATCGTGTAAACTTTAATGGAACAGTAGTAGGTTTTAAATATTCTATCATTGGTCATATGTACTGAATTTGAACTTGGCCTTAGTAGATTTTTCTTCTCTTTGGCAGCCCTGACACATTCTTCCAAAGTGCCTGTTTTTAGGATGGCTGCTTTGGGCTTCAGACCATTGTCTTTAGCTCCTGTAGAGCTTTATGACCTGCAAAAATCACTTCCATATCCACTGTAGTCACTGGCAAAGTTGGAGTGTGTCCTGGTATGAATATATCCTGTGTGTGCACTTACACATTCTTGTGTATGTATACATATATTTTAAATTGTCATCAGATTCCTGAGAAGCTATTACAGTTTCATTGGGAGATTTCTTTTACTATCTACTCATTTTTTTAAATCATTGAAATCAAACTTTTTAATGTTATTTTATGGTGGAGGAGCAAGTTTCTGTTATGACTTTTATGTCATTTCTAGTAGTTTGAGTTTTTAAGCCGATGAAGTGTGCGTTTTCTGGATATGGTGTTAAGCTGTTTTAAAACAGATAAAGAATTATAAAGTTTATTGGTCTTAATGCAGTTGTCTCTACTTATAATCCTTCTTAAAAGACTTAACAAGTTATTATCGGCTTTTCTGTTGTTCATTTGTTTTGCCTAACCACTTTGATCTTATCTAGGAAATAAAGAGGAATGATAAAAATAGGTAAGATTTTTGGAAGATGAACTATAAGCTGGTAATAAATCTGGCTTCATTGTTAGTCACTAGATGGCACTCTTTATTTGCAGAGTGCTTTTTTTTTTTTTTTTAAGAACTGGTAGTAACTGAAATTACTGCCTCATGAATAAAATATTCCTGATGGGCTTTGCATTTCTATATTGGCTGAAGACACTGTTGAATGTTTTATTAACCAGCCCAGTGCAACTGTCAGCCTATTAAAGAGATCCAATGGTCCCTGTTTAGAAAAATAAACTAAATAAATCCAATTCGTCAAATTGTGTTCCTGGCTGTTTATTTTCCATTCTTTTGATGTAGACAGTTTATTTTAAGTTAAAGCCACATTGGTTTAAAAATTAATGGGAAAATGTTATTTGGTGTTTGGAACACGAAGAAACTAATTGCCATCGTCAAAAAGCCAGCTCTGTTTTAATCTTAAATTGTTTGCTCGTACATAGTCAACTTTTACTGGTTGCTGGTAAACTGTCCCATGCTCAGAAATAGCCTGGTCTTCTTCAGATACGTGGTCAGAGACTGTTATCAAGATTTGTGGAAACCCTCTTGAATTTCCCTGGGAAAGTACTATGTAGCTTAGAAGATAAGGCTTTTGCTTGGTTTTTGCCTTTGGGTCCTGCTCCTTTTCACGTAGGGTATACTGTATTCTTTGGGGTTTCCCTGGTGGCTGAGAGGTACAGAATCTGCCTGCCAGTGCAGCAGACACGGATGCCTTCCTGGGTCAGGAAGATCCCGTGGAGACGGAAAGGGCAACCCATTCCAGTCTTGCCTGGGAAATCCCATGGGCAGAGGAGAGCTTGGCAGGCTACAGTCCATAGGGTTGCAAAGGAGTTGGACATGACTTATTGACTAAAACAACAACGACAACAACATGCTATTCCTTGGAAAGAGGAGTAGTTAACTGAGTTTTAAATAGAATATCTTTTATCAGAGCACTTGCCAGACAGTGTCCCAATAAGTGCCAAACTTTGAAGGGGGTGACAGTGATGCTGTGATGTTGCTAGGGCAACCAAAGGCCTCAAGGCTGTTGCTCCATACAGATGCCTACACACCTTCAGTGCCCTCTTAAAGCTTATGTTCTAAGGGATCTTGAAGCTCAAAATGTAACTATTGAATATGACTGACTGAGCTAGAGATTTCATACTTAGGCCCTAGGGTTAAAACATATTCAAATAAAGCATGTCATTTTTGTGCTTTGCTACGCTGAAGTAAGTGAGCAACTGGAAATGACACATCATGATTCGAACTTTGCTTTCTCATTTCTTTTTTTCATGAATCTTCCACTGCTTTTTATGCCATTCTTGTTGTCTTTTATCCAGTTCCACATTTGTGAGGTTCAGAACAAAGCTTAAAACAGAATAGGCACTTCTGACTTAACTCATAGCTTTTAGGAGCATGGAGCTGCTTATGATGAAGATGGAACCTGATCTGGTCTCTAGGGTGAAGGTTTTTCAACTATGTAATAGTGGTTGAATAGTTTTGCTATGTTACTTAGTTTAAGCTTTCCTGAACAAGAACTTAAAGGGGGCTAGAAGAGATTTCTTTGCCAGAGACTCTTTCTCTTGATTTCAGATCCTTGGAAATCTACCAGGTCATGGACCATGCACATAGATGGTCTCTTTTTGACTTGTTTTGTTTAATGTCCTGTCCTTTATTCCCCCAAATGGAAGATTGAAAAAAAAGACTAAAAACCAATAACAAATGTGGAGTCAAATTGGTCTGACTTTTGTTTTAAGAAGTTCATCAGATTGTGGATTAAAAGCCTTTGATAGAAATGCCTCTGAGATGCTGAAGTGTGGTCAGATTGGGAAACATCATCAAAAAAATGGGACTGTATCCTCAGTGCTCTTTATTAGTTCTTGAGGCATCTTGTGCCTTCGCAAATTCACAGAAACTTCCGTAGGTACAAACACAATCACCGAAGATTCAGAGGGAAGTGTACAAATGTTCTACATTTGGTTCTGTTAAATATTGTTTAATGCAAGATATCACTGTCTTAGACCTGAAAATCTACTTTGAAAATGGAGATTTCTGTTATTGGTTGTAAAGAATCTGACCTGTAATTGCATTCTTAAAATGGAAGAGACCGTCAGATTTTATGGTTTGGAAAGTCATACAGCCTGGCATTGGTCTTGGTGTGAAATGTTCAATTATAGAAATGAAATGAGTTTCTTAAAAATGTATTCTGTACTTAAAGAAAAAACGGGGTGCCCTTTGTTAATTTTGTCTGAGTATTTTCCATGATACCCCTTGATTTTCATAATGAAGTGTAGCATTTTTGCATATTAAATGACTGATATTTTTTGTTTCATTGTTTTATTTTGATTTTTTAATATAAACCTAGTCTACAAATACATTTCAACTGAAATAAGACTAGAGTTGTCTATAATATGACTAGAATTGTCATAAACATGGCCATATATAATAAAAATTTTTGGGAGAGGGCAATGGCACCCCATTCCAGTACTCTTGCCTGGAGGATCCCATGGACAGAGGAGCCTGGTGGGCTGCAGTCCATGGGGTCGTGAAGAGTCCAGACACGACTGAGCCACTTCACTTTCACTTCATAGTGAAGCAATCACCATTTTTAGAACCTTGCAGATTTCTTTTTAGCTTCAACGAAATTTAAGTTTTTCTTTTTCTACTCTTTTTTTTTTAAGGGCATGGTTCAGCACCATCCATTCTGTCTGATCCAGGGTTCTTATTTGATGGCTTTATTTACCCTTAAAAATATCATACATGTATTGTTGGACATTGGTTAGAAAGGTCCATCTCATACTTTTCTAACATTTTACGAAGCTGAATTTGGTCACAGACCACTTTGCCAAGAGAGAAAGTGTGAAATAGTGAGAAAAGCCCATGGAATGCAGACCCAAGGCTTGAGACTTGGCATATTCCTTCTGTGCTTCAGTTTCTGGACCTGCAAGTTTGGGTTGCATGTCAAGTCTGTTTACCTGATGGGGAAGGGTGGGTGTCAAATAAGATAATAAATGTGCAAATACTTTGAGAACTTCACTGATTTGCAGTCAGTGGCTTTGCTGTGCACAGTAGTAATCCTAGAATGAAAGAGTTTAGAGGTTGAAGTAACTCCAAGTCAAAATAGTCTCTCAGTATCCTAAACCTTCCTTCTCAGTGCTTCAAGACGGACTGCAGGAGTTTACACAAAGGATTGAAACATGAAATCTTCCTTCTTATTCTCAGATATGACCTTGCATGTTGAATTGCTTTTGTATTCTAGCACATTTTGTTCCATAAAAGATGTTTTAGAAATTAATCTATGCAAGCAAGATTTCTCCTTGACCTTGTGGTCAAGAAGAGTCAGAAGTGGAAGAGTTATGGTACTCTATATTATTTTATACCATTTTATTATATGTATCATATTGCTGGTTAGAGTTATATTTGTACTGAGTTTTTCATCTAGAGTTCAAACTACATGTTGAATTATTAACTTTAAATTTTCTTCCCATTTCTTAGTTCCTAACAATGGACATTTCCCAGAAACTGTTAGAAGTTACTGTTTTGGCATTGTTATGTCACTGGCCTCACATACTAATACAGAGAAGGAGAAGGGTGAAGGTTCTGTAATATTTGTTAAAGTGGAAGTGTTAGTCGCTCAGTCATATCCAACTCTGTGCAGCCTCATGGACTGTAGGCCACCAGGCCCCTCTGTCCATGGAATTTTTCAGGCAAGAAGACGAGTAGTTTGCCATTCCCTTCTCCAGGGGATCTTCACCACCCCGGGATTGAACCACCCAAGTCTCCTGCATTGCAGGCAGATTCTTAACCATCTGAGTCACCCGGGAAGCCCAAGTAGTTAAATACTTATTAATATCAACAAAGAATTGACTTTAGCATATCTGAAAACAACATAGCTTTATAATTAAAAAGCCACATAGCTTTATAATTTAAAAGTTTCAAATGTTGTCATACACTGAGAATTTGGTTTATAATATGTCCCTAATATACAGTAATCAGTTCAGTTCAGTTCAGTCACTCAGTCATGTCCGACTCTTTGCGACCCCATGAATCGCAGCACGCCAGGCCTCCCCGTTCATCACCATCTCTTGGAGTTCACTCAGACTCCCGTCCATCGAGTCCAAGATGCCATCCAGTCATCTCATCCTTGGTTGTCCCCTTCTCCTCCTGCCCCCAATCCCTCCCAGCATCAGAGTCTTTTCCAATGAGTCAACTCTTCGCATGAGGTGGCCAAAGTACTGAAGTTTCAGCTTTAGCATCATTCCTGCCAAAGAAATCCCAGGGCTGATCTCCTTCAGAATGGACTGGTTGGATCTCCTTGCAGTCCAAGGGACTCTCAAGAGTCTTCTCCAACACCACAGTTCAAAAGCATCAATCTTCAGCGCTCAGCCTTCTTCACAGTCCAACTCTCACATCCATACATGACCACAGGAAAAACCATAGCCTTGACTAGATGGACCTTAGTCGGCAAAGTAATGTCTCTGCTTTTGAATATACAGTAATACCCAGCTAGAAATAATATGATGGAAATTGAAATTATTTAAATCAAATTTTTACTACTAAAACATACTATTAAAATTAACTTTAAACTGAAGAACAAGCAAGGAATCTGAGGAAGAGAACTTTTCAAACTTCTTTCTGTTCACTTCATTAGTTTTAATGTTGAAAACTATGGTTTTCAGCAGTTTGCTGTTGCTTTGGTATAGATTACTAAAACAGCTTATATATATTTAGAACTTATCAAGCATTGTTCAAGAGAGTACAAAGAAGGAATACGACATACTTGTCAAGGGGCTCATAGTTGATAATTTTCTTACTCGAGTAAGTGAAATATCGGAGGTTCTGATGGGAGAGTATGTGAAAGAGCACGCTTCCAGGCAGGGGCTTCCAACCCAGGTGTCTGTGCAGGAATGAAGTGGGTTTGTGGGGGGGAAGGCACCCAGGAGGGATACCCACACTGAGACTTGAAGGGAGAAGAGGAATCTGGGAGAAGCAGGGTCTCCTCAGCTTGGAAGAATAACAAAGAAAGTGGGGAGGGGGGAGTGTAATGTGGTCGAAAGGAGGAAGGGGAGACCTTAAGGGTTTGACATCCTTCAGGTGTATCATGTGGGACTAGGGCCTTAGTTACCAAACCTTGCTCCACATTAAAAGCAACTGGGGGTCTTTAAGAATGCCTGCCACCTAGCACCCACTCCTGGACAATTGCAGCTTAATTGGTCTGGGTCCCCACTTGGGCATTAGGCCTTGATGAGCTTGAATGCTTCATAAAGCCTTGCAGGTTAAGTTGAGGAGCTTGGCCTTTATTCATTTGTGATTAGATGCGATTGAAAGATGACTTTTGCTGGGTAATGCACTTGCTTTATATTTAATGAAGCATTTAAAACAATGATGCTGTTTCTTTAATGAGAGTTGCAGTGCCATTTAACTTTTTTTCATTTTTTTCTCTCAAATCTTCAGTGCTATTTAAAAAAAAACTTGGCAACATTCAGTATCTTACAGTGACAGTTACTCTCATGTCTTTTGCATCAAAAGGCTTTAGTTCCTTTCCTCCTGGTTTAAGTTAGGTGCCCCAATAGCCACTATTTGGGGGAAACAAGTGCCATAGCATGGATAATTTTTCTCCCTCAGTGGTAAAACAAATCTTTTAACTTCTCACTTGAGCCTCGAACAAAACAGAACCCTCAGCCTTTAATTTCATACTACTAAATAGACTGTGCCTCTGACCTTTTACTTTGGGTCAGTGCCAGTAAAACATCTTCATGTGGATTTTTTGTTTGTAAGTGTGCACTTTGCTTTGGAAATGGGTATAGTCCCTTATAAGAATAGAAATGGTTATGCTCATGAAAGTTATATATTATATATATATATATATATATATATTTGTGTGTGTGTGTACTTTCTGGATTTAGTAGGAAAAAACTGTGTATATTTTTCCTTTCCTCTGTGACGTTTTACAAGACTGACTATAACTTAATTCTATACAAGAATTATCAAGAAATTGCTAGTAATCTCTAATGAGAGAAAACCAAGTATGGATGTGATGGATAAATAGGGTTCTGTTATGGCCAACATCTTCATTGATCTTAACAGAATTGCTGTTTGCCTCCCCTGTGTCTGCATTTTCTCTTGGCAGTAAGCCGAGTGAATTTGGAACAGAAAGAAAGAGAAAATCTACTTGGTTCCAAATGATGATAGCTGGGCTTTGGTGTAGGGAAAATCACTTACAACTTGATAGTAGAATTACGAGAGGATTTCTCTTGTTTAGGGAGAAAATTGGACTTCCTTTTGTGGCCAGGTTGGAGAGTTTCTAATTTACTATAACCCATAGCTTATGATATCAATTTAAATCTTATAATCATCATCTCAATGGTATTTAGAATTTTTAATTATGAAATAACTTTTATACTATTTCTAAATTGCAGTCAAAAGGGACTCGGAAAAAAAATACTATGCAGTGCCTTAATTGGTATTTTAAGATCTATTTTGTTAAAGTAAAATAGAGCTTAGGTTTTTCTCTTTTTTAAAACATTGTGAATTTAGAGTCTGGTTTATGGTTATATTATTTTACTATAGACTCTGCAGTCAGAGAGATTGTCTTCATGAAATTTCAAGATGTTTTTATTACAATATTCACAGATTTACATCTTGTTAGCTAACTATTTTCTCAGGTAGGTTCTAAAGCAATCCATGTGTCTAGAAACATAGATTTGGATAAGATTTTTGTCAGCGCATTTTATAGCTGAGAGGGCTTTCTATTTTCCTAGTCTGTTCAGAGACTGTCAAAGTAGCAAAATTACAATTTCTGATTCAAACAGAAGGTGGCCATAGATGGCACTGTGACTCTCACTGATGTTTAGAATATACCATATTGTGGCACTTTTGGAGAGAAATTTCCAAGACCAAATTCAGCTGCAACAGCCCCTTTGTACTGAGTTTACTTTTCAGTCTGAGGATGAACGATTTTAAACCCAGCAGAACTAGAAATGCTAACTCTATTTTTTAACATTAGTGAATAGATTACAGGCAGTTGTATTTCTTGAGCCCTCAATAATGTTTTCCAAAATGCTGTCTCTTACTACTGTCTCTGCAACATGGTTTAACATAGGTGCAGTGACTCGAGATGCCAGGTAAAGTACACCCAGGACTCGTTCTCATCTCCCAGAAAGGGCTGTTGACCCTTGCCACTAAAGCAAGGCATTTTGCCTTTTGAATTCTGTCATGGCTGGGGCTAAACAATTGTCACTGGCAAGTGACAAGAGGCATAGACAGCAGGGAGAAGGAAAAGAGAGAAAGCAGGAGTAGGGAGAAATAAAAGTATAAGGAGAGAGGGAAGGAGAGTGCTAGGCATGTACCAGAGGGTGAGGATGCTGGCGGCAACTGCCTCAGGGGCCAGTCTGTTGAGACTCCTGCAGCGAGCGATCTGCCTACCCCGCCATGTCCTGATGCTTTTAGTGTCTTGGAATCTAGGTAGTACTAAGAAATAATCTCAGAGGGCAAAGCAGTGTCATTAGGTTCACGTTTGCCTAAAGTCTTTTCCAGTCCTCCAATTAAAAAAAAATAAGTATTTTACAAATGTATGTTTTGTTTTGTTTTGCTAATTATTACTTCCTCGGGTAGATTCTAGGGAAATAAACTTTCCATAGGTCTGGAAATATAGACTTGCATGCAAATCATCACATGCAAATTCCACCCAGCAAGGAATGTTAACTATATTCGTGAACTCCATGTTATATACTTGGGGATCTGATGTATTTCTATCTTGATACTGATGTTTTAGTAAAGTCAGGATGCTTGCTTTTGGGGACAGAAAATATAAGATCTTGTGGGGTTTTTTTTTGTTTGGTTGGTTTTTTTTCACTGAATGCTAGTTTTAATGGTAGTTTTTCTCTTTTGTCTAGATCAGAGGTTCTTACCCTCAGAGCTATGGAAATTTTGGACTGGATGATTCTTTGTTGTAGGTGTGAAGACGGTGTCCCGTGCCTTGTAGGTTTAGCGACATGTCTGGCCTTTACCCACTAAATGCCAATAGCTCACCTCCACTCCACCCCACTCATGATGATCAAAAAAATGTCTCCAGATATTCCAGATGTCCCCTCTGAAGCAACATTATCCCTAATTGAGAAGCCTTCAGTCTAGAAAGATCGCTGATAGAGATTTTAAAAGGAAAGGGAAAGAAAGTTAACTGTTGAGAGCCTCTGATAGGCTGGGTGGGCTTCCTTGGTGGCTCAGACTGTAAAGAATCTGCCTGCAATGCAGCAGACCTGGTTTGATCCCCAGGTTGGGAAGATCCCCTGGAGAAGGGATTGGCTATAACCTCCAGTATATTCCATGGACAGAGGAGCCTGGCAGGCTACAGTCCGTGGAGTCGCAAAGAGTTGCTCAGGACGTTTCTGAGCGACTAAGACTTTCACTTTCAATAATAGACTAGAGTTTATAACTCAAGCATTTGAAATTACAAAAACCTAAGACATTTTCCTAAGGTCTTATAATCTGGATCTGGGAACTGAAATCAAATCTATTTCATTCTATGCTGCTAAATCATACAGCTTTATGCATTTCTCTTTTAAGAGTCACTACAGTCTCTCTTAGTTCCAGTGTGTCCAGTTTAAAGAAAACTTGTTTCAACAAGTAACCTGTTTATTTCAAATAGACTGTAAACCAAGAGAATCAGGTAATATAGGAGGAGTTCACTGGATTAAGCATCAAAGTTCTGGCTTTGGGTGTCAGCTCTAATACTGACTAGCTGGTGCCATTGGGCAAGTCATCATGCCCGACTTCTTCAAATCTAGAAGTCGGGGATCAACCTCCACATTCTCTAAGATCTGTGAGCTGTGTCATTTAACGATATTGAAAGTGGGAATGCTTGGTATTTTAAGACCAGCAAAGGTTTTCATGTTGCTTCAAATTGTTCTATATGCAGTTTAGGACAATCGGTTTACTTTGGAACTTTGGGCTCATTTTATCTATTAGTCTCATGTTGATGTGTCTCTCATTTCTATAATCCCTAGCTGGTTATTCACTGCATTTGGGAAGCCTTTTCTAATTATCTTTGTGTCATAACACATTTTCTTTACTTCCCACTTGCCCTGGCACTTATGTTATTCACCTGTATCAAAGTACACACTGTTTCCATGTCAGAGCTGAAATGATTTATTGATTTTCACTTATATTTTATTACTCCAGCCAAATTATAAAATCTTCAAGAGAAAAGACTAGGTCTTCCCACTTTTAAGTTTTCTGAAGTAGTTAATAAATTCTATGCATAGAGCATATTCAGTAAGTGCCTACTGAATTAAGTTTAAGAATTTTCAATTTTAAAGCAAAGTTTTTTCAGATAAAACATCTATGATACATGGTGAGTGTGCAAAACATTTAAGTATCCCAACCAGACATCTAGTGTGATTTGTTCTTTAAGCACAATATCTGTTTAGTGGAGCAAAATAATAATGTCATGTGTTGCAATATTTTTTTTCTCTGTTCTGATTCCTTTTAAATTTCTCAAACCTGGGAATTAAGATGCTTTCAGAATGAAGTTTCTGAAATGCTCCATTGAGTACATCTTTTCAGAAATAGCCATCTGTAGGAAAATATGACATATTCATTGGCAGAGAAGAGCTGATAAACACAATTTGATGTAGTATTTCGGCAAACATTTCAATAACTTTCTGACATTTTCCTGGAGTTCTTATTTGCCTTATCAATAGTTGTAGTGGCATATGATTGTCAACTTTGTATATTAAGACCAAACTAATAAATTAAACATGTTATGTTTATATCTGATGAAAGCTGACGTTTTGGAAGGGTGTTAGAATATCCTGACAGGTCCTGTTCATAAGCTTCTTTGGTATAAATATGCAGATGACATCTTTAGATATTGTTTGTACACATGCTGATAGAAAGCCTTGACAACGTAACAAATGCAAATGTCAACCTCACAATTTAACCTTTCTGTGTAGAGAAAGATGTTAGTTTTAAGTTACATGTATCTTTTAACTTTATTTCAAAGTTTTTATTATTTTTTAGCCTGTTATCACTACTGTTTCATGTACAGCTGAAAGCAGCCATTGCAAGAAGGTTTATACTTGCAAGCTTTTTCTCCATCATGTTCCTGCTTAAACAGTTGCAACTGCGTAGACGTATTTATTTTTCTAATTCTTCAGGTTATTTTCTGCGTTTGTTTCCTATCTCCAGAATCTTTTTGTAGCATCCTTCTATTTATGGTTACAAAATATTTGGGGTTAATCAGAAAGCCTAAGGAAAACATTATGAATCCTCCTGCCTGCCCCCTACACATACTTTATGTTAAAGCATTTCTTATAAAACTTTGCCTGTCATAAGATCTAACAGTTTAGAGTGTCATGTAGCTCTTTTTAAAAATTTTGGCTTATAGAGGCTCAAATGGGGACAGCAGTGGCTGGGCTGGAAAGAACATTGGGCATTATAATTAGGAGGCCTGGATTTAAATCCAGCCTTAGCCATCAACTTCCTTGGGGAATTTTTGCAGGTCACCTATCAATTGGAGGCGTTCCTTCCTCATCTATAAAATGAGAATAACAATACCCATTTTTCTTACCTGTGTGTGCAAGAATACATCATGAAAATGCTTTGGAAATTGTATCTTGGAAAACACATGGGAAAGGCATGTTATGAAATCCTTATTAAAGGACTTATATACACCATCCTTGATTTCTTGTTTACTCTCTCTTTGAAAGAATACTCTTCTGTCAATGTATGGCAAAACCAATACAGTATTATAAAGTAAAATAAAAAATAATTAAAATTAATTAAACAAAAAATACTCTTCTGCTTAAATGCTATCTAAAGCTAGTTGTGGGCACCTTTAGATCCAAGATTGTATAATCATTGAATGCAGAAGCCACTAGAAATACCATCACAGGTCCACATCCACCACATCCCCCAGCCCAATAAGTAATCGTTTGTTGTTCAATTTCTAAGTTGTGTCCAACTCCTTGTAACCCCATGGATTGCAGCATGCCAGGTTCCTCCGTCCTTCACGTTCTCCTAGAATTTGCTCAAATTCATGTCTATTGAGTTGGTGATGCTATTCTAACATCTCATGCTCTGCTACCCTCTTCACCTTTCATTTTAATCTTTCCCAGCATCAGAGCCTTTTCCAATGAGTTGGCTCTTTGTATCAAGTGGCCAAAATATTGGAGTTTCAGCTTCAGCATCAGTCCTTCCAGTGAATATTCAGAGTTGGTTTCCTTTAGGATTGACTAGTTTGATCTCCTTTCTGTGCTCTCAAGAGTCTTCTCCAGCACCACAATTCAGAAGCATCAGTTCTTTGGTGCTCAGCCTTCTTTCTGGTCCAACTCTTACATCAGTACATGACTACTGGAAAAACCATCACTTTGGCGATATGGACCTTTGTTGACAAAGTGATATCTCTGCTTTAATATGCTGTTTGGGTTTGTCATAGCTTTCCTTCCAAGGAGCAAGCATCTTTTAATTTCAAGGCTGAAGTCACCATCTGCAGTGATTTTGGAGCCCCAGAAAAGGTAATCTGTCACTGCTTCCACTTTTTCCCCTTTTATTGCCATGAAGTGATGAGACCGATGCTGTGATCTTAGTTTTTTGAATGTTGAGTTTTAAGCTGGTTTTTTCACTCTCCTTTTTCACCTTCATCAAGAGTCTCTTTAGTTCTTCTTCACTTTCTGCCATTAGAGTGGTATCATCTGCATATCTGAGGTTGTTGATATTTATCTCAGCCATCTGATTCCAGCTTGTGACTCACTCAGCCTGGCATTTTGCACAATGCATATAAGTTAAATAAGCAGGGTGACAATATACAGCTTTGGGGTACTCCTTTCCCAATTTTGAACCAGTCTGTTATTCCATGTTCAGTTGTAACCATTGGTTCTTGACCTGTAAGGTGGTCTGGTATTCCCATATCTTTAAGAATTTTCCACAGTTTGTTATGATCCACACAAAAACTTTAGTGGAGTCAATGAAGCAGAAGTAGATGTTTCTTTGGAATTCCCTTGCTTTCTCCATGATTCATTAAATTTTGCAGTTTGATCTCTGGTTCCTCTGCCTTTTGCAAACCCAGCTTATACATCTGGAATTTCTCAGTTCACATACTCTGAAGCCTAGCTTGAAGGATTTTGACCGTAACCTTACTACCATGTGAAATGAGCACACTTGTACAGTATTTTGACTGCACTCAATAGCTTGGGTCAACTTCAGCTAAATGATCCTTAATGTTCCCTAACATATCACATAAGATTAAAGGCTCAGATCTATCATTTCTTAAACTACACACAAACCTTTCAGTCATATCCTTGATTTTACCACACATTGGTAAATGGACACCATTCAGTGCACTGTTAAAACAGTAATATATCAGAGATAGTATCACTGTTTTTAGGAGATAAAGTAAACTCAGGATTTGGGAAATTGTGTAGGCATATATGTCTTTTTAAAAAAGGTTTATTTATTTTACTTTTGGCTGTGGTGGGTCTTTGTTGTGGTGCATGGGCTGCTCATTTCAGGTGCTCCTCGGGGAGGAGCATGGGCTGAATGCGTGCTGGCTTCAGTGGGTGCAGTGTGGAGGCTCACTTGTGGTGGTACGTGGGCTTAGTTGTTCTGCGGTGTGTGGGATCTCCCTGGACCAGGAATCAAAGCAGTGTTCTTTGCAGTGCAAGGCGGATTCTCAATCACTAGATCCCCAGGAAGTTCAAGCATATATATATATATATATATATATATATCTTATAAATGCTCTGCACCTGGGTTGAGAAATACTATGATAGAGTTAAGACAATTTTTAAGAGGGAGTGTTTCTACAATGTATTATTTCTTTGAGAAGTATAGTAATACAGTTTTCCAAGCTAGTGATTATTTTTTTTAATCTGCATTTGAAAGCTGTAGTAATTTATTTATTTTTTGGCCACATTGCAGCTTGTGGGATCTTAGTTCCCCAACCAGGGATCGAACCCATGGCTCTGGAGTTGGAAGTGCAGAATCCTAACCACTAAAGTGCCAGTGAATTCGCTAGAGATTCTTTAGAAAGGTAGAATTGGCTGCCTATGAGTATTATTGGTAAGAGTCCCGTTGTTAGAGTTAGTGAAAGCGCTGATAGAAAATCAGAGAAGATGAATGAAAAATTAAGGGTGTTGTCATTACATGCTTAAAAAGGGAAAGACGAATAAAACTAATTAGTAAGCTATGTGCTTACTCACTCAGTTGTGTCTGACTCTTTGCCACCCCATGGACTATAGCCTGCCAGGCTCCACTGTCCATGGGGATTCTCCAGGCAAGAATCCTGGAGTGGGTTGCCATGCCCTCCTCTAGGGGACCTTCCCAACCTAGGGATTGAACCCAGGTCTTCTGCATTGCAGGTGGATTCTTCACTGTCTGAGCCATCATGGAAGCCCAGGAAGCTATAGGTTGTGGTATTAATTCAACTTATATTATTTTTTATAATTGTGTTAGTGGTTTAATGTAATAGAATAATAATTTAACCTTGGAGAAGGTTGAGATTTTGTATGTAATCAATGCTGTGTTTGATAGTATTGCTAACAGATAAACCTAGTGCAAAGTTTATCTTTGCTTATGGATCAAATCCAGATTTCACATCCTAGTATTCATTGTGCTTCTAATTCTCCCTAGTCTCCAAGCCTTATCATTTTATAAGCTTAAACTGCCTTTGTTTGCTTCCCATAGTCAAATTAACCTGCTATTGTTATATGCAGTTGATTTCGCTTATGCTCACCTAATTGCCTTTATACATGCTATTCTGTTTGAAATTCTTTTCTCCTGCTAGTAACCTGTGCCTTTCAGTGTCTGATTGGAAAATCACTTCAGCTTGTCTTTCTGACTTGATGCCATCTCCTCTACTCCACATATATTTTGAAATGAATTTACCTAAAAAGAAGAAAAGACTTTTCTCTTTTGTCCAGGCTGTTTAACTTAAAAGTTGGTCTTCATCTCAAAATTTAACTGAAGCCTGTACAAATATTTTGGTAGTGACTAATAGGTGGAGTCCTTTTATTTCCTGCCTATATAGATTTCTTTGGAAGACAAGGTGGTAATTATACAAAGAAATGTTCAAAGAACTGTTGGGATGGTAATTTGGTTTATTGGGTCACATTTCATCATGTTATGATAAATAAACAAAGAATACTGTCAAAACACATATTTCCAGTGTAATTCTAACCTGTTTCTGATTGCTCTGTCCTCCATCTCTGTATTATTGTCCTTTTATCTGTCCTATTAGGTCCTAAACCTTATACTGCCTTATAGTATGCTTTTCTTATACATGCAATTAGTCTTGTTTCTCCAGCTACATTGTATACTATTTTAGAATAAGAAATGTGATCTCTTAGGCTGCGTGACAGCCTATAAGTTCTAAATAAATTTCTGTGAATTAATGGCCACCCACTCCAGTATTCTTGCCTGGAGAATCCCCATGGACAGAGGAACTTGGTGCGCTACAGTCCATGGGGTCGCAGAGAGTCAGGCACCACTGAGTGACTAAACAATAGATGAATAGGCATATCATGTCAGATATTCTAAGACAAAATAAGAATAGTTTTCCAGTTAGTTGATCTTTGTGGTAAGTAAAGAGTCAAGTTGGACTTAAACATACATTACAATTGTATTGCTTTCCTAAGTTTGGGTAAAATGCCTGTATTATTCTTATTTAAAATACAGGACTTGGCTATCCTATATCAACCAGAACCAGACCCAAAGACATTAGTTAATAGGAGTCTGAAAGTGTGGTGTTAGTCACTCTTGTGTTCTTGCTCCGTTGCTTCAGTCGTGTCCGACTCTTTGCGACCCCATGGACTGTAGGCCGCCAGGTGCTCTGTCCATGGGATTCTCCAGGCAAGAATACTGGAGTGGGTTACCATGCCCTTCTCCACGGGATCTTCCTGAGCATTGCAGACAGTCTTTACCATCTGAGCTACCAGGGAAGCCCAATAGGAGACTTAATCATGTCCTAAAAAAAGGTTTCTAGAAAAGATTAATTTTTGTCTTTAAAACAGTACTTCTTTTATGTTTAATATATCATACCCCAAGCAAATGTGCTTCCCTGGTAGCTCAGCTGGTAAAGAATCCACCTGCAATGCAGGAGACCCTGGTTTGATTCCTGGGTCGAGAAGATCCCCTGGAGCAGGGATAGACTACCCTCTCCAGTATTCTTGAGCTTCCTGGCGGCTCATACTGTAAAGAATCTACCTGCAGTGCGGGATACCAGGGTTCTATCCCTGGGTCGGAAAGATTTCCTGGAGGAGGACATGGCAGCCCACTCCAGGATTCTTGCGTGGAGAATCGCCATGGACAGGGGAGTCTGGTGGGCTGCAGTCCATGGGGCTGCGAAGAGTTGGGCACAACTAAGAGACTAAACACGGCACAGCACCCCAAGTAAACAATTAAAGTATGAAGCGAAGTAATCACAACACAAACTTTAGTTTTATAACCTAAGCAGCTGTAGTTTGTTTAAAAACCCTGTGGGTTTTTGTTTTTTCCATCTTTCTAAGTTGTTGGAAATTTTCTGAGTTCTTCCTTTGTTTCTGAAAATGTATAACGTTCTCACTACTGAGTGCAAAAGGACCTTTCTGTTCACAAGTTGGCACCCATGATTTTAAATTCACAGCATGCATTTTTCAACCTCAACTGCTATTGCCTTCATCCTGTCCATTCAGGCAGCTGGCAGGCACATTCAGAAGTCAGGTTATTGGCTCCTCTTTTTCCAATATTGAAGATATTAACTACAGATTAGTAGTACTTATTGCCTTCTCCGAATTTTCCTCTAAGGATTCTCAAAAGCTTGGAACAGAGGGAAAATTGGAAAATTCGGAAAAGACAATGTCACCCCCACTCCAGTACTCTTGCCTGGAGAATCCCATGGATGGAGGAGCCTGGTGGGCTACAGTCCATGGGGTCGCTAAGAGTCGGACACGACTGAGCGACTTCACTTTCACTTTCACTTTAATGCATTAGAGAAGGAAATGGCAACCCACTCCAGTGTTCTTGCCTGGAGAATCCCAGGGACGGGGAGCCTGGTGGGCTGCCGTCTGTGGGGTCACACAGAGTCTGACGCAACTTAGCAGCAGTAGTAGTTAAAACCAGGAGTGCTCAGTCAAATTCTCTGGTATTTAAAACAAAACAAAACTCACAAGTTAAGAACTACCCCTGGGAGACAGGTTCTATAGAGCTGAATTGGGTCCCAGGTGATTCCAACGTACATCTTTAAGACAAGAACCATTAGGGCTAATATTTCCCAGTCTTCACCACCAGGAAACCAAATAAAAAACATTTATTAAAAGTGTTGGTTTCCATATTTTAAAAATTACCATAGGTAGGGGAATAGAATTTTTAAATATGTGACTGAAGTCAAGGTTTGTTAAATCATTGTGAGGGAACTGAGTTCATATAATTTTAGCTTAAACAAAGGAACAGCCAAACAAAATTCCTGATGTTTTAATCAGGCTGTACTGGCTAAATATATTTTTCTGAAATATTGAAGGCAGCTCCTGAGCCCTTCAATACCTGTCTGGATATCTGGTAGAGAAGGAGAGAAACATGAGTGAGAGATCATGGAGAGTGTGCTGATGCCTAGACACACACAGCCGCACAGCTCAGGAGCGAAGCTAGAGAGTGCCTCTCGGGATACAAAGGAAGCTGGGATTTTGACTTTCCAGTGGCACCCTCTCTAAATGGAAAAGGAAGAGGAAGAAGGGGCTAATGCCTATTGAGTGCTCATTATGTACCAAAAACTGTATTAAGGACAGTTTGTTTTATATCTCTTCAGAAGCCCTACGAAGTTAGATGTTAAGACTGATTCAGGGATGAAGGGAGACACCCTCAGTTATATAAGATGGCTTGCCCAAGGCCATCGAGCTGGTCAGTGACTGAGCAAGAATGAAAAGCCAAGATTCTTTGATTCTGTACCCGATGTTCTTTTCAGTATACCACTCTGTCTTCTAAATGCACTTCCTGCCGTGGTCCCGTTTTTCAGAAGTCGTGTAGAACCCTGGCTCATCTCTCTGGTCTTCGTTTATTGTTGGTTCATTATTTGTGAAGTGTTAGGGAACCTTATAAACAATACGCTACGAATGCTTGCATAGCTCTTCAGAGCCTCAGATCTGAGTATACTGTAAAAGGAAAGAGCCGTTGGGATCCTAAGGCTCAGTGTGTGTGCTTAGTTGCTCAGTCATATCTGACTCTCTGTGACCCTGTATAGTCCGCCAGGCTCCTGTGTCCATAGGGATTCACCAGGCAAGAATACTAGAGTGGGTTGCCATGCCCTCCTCTAGAGGATCTTTCCAACCCAAGGATTGAACCCAGCTCTCCTGCATTGCAGGCAGATTCTTTACCAACTGACCCGTGAAGGAAGCCCAGATATACTGGAGTGGGTAGCCTATCTCTTCTCCAGTGGATCTTCCCGGCCCAGAAATTGAACTGGGGTCTCCTGCATTGCAGGTGGATTCTTTACCAACTGAGCTATCAAGGGAAGCCCAAGTTCCCCAAGGTTATTCTTTAATTTTATTCTTGCATATAGAACTTTTGCCTCTCTCTCAGCTCTGTTTCCTCCTTTGTACAATGAAGTGATTAGACTAGACCAGAAGTTCTTCAAATAGACCAAAAGGTCAGTAAGTGGAAATCACTTGAGAGCTGGTTGCTGGGCCCACCTGAGAGTTTCTGATTCAGAACACCCAGCAAGAGGCCTGGGGATTTGCATTTCTCTGAGTCCCACGTTGCTGCTGAAGCACCATCCTGGGACCACACTTTGAGAGTCACTGGGGAGATGATCCATAAAGGCTCTTCCAGCTCTCAACTTTGTGACTCAGCTCATCAATTTCCTGGACTTCTTGGAAGATAGCTGTATCTTCCACTTTGAAGATGGATGCTTTGAATCTCTGCTTTATTTAATTGTGTGTGATACCCTTTCTAGTAATACTGCAGGTCCTTTTCCCTTGGAAATTATTTCTTTCTGCCTCCCCTATTCTTTGTGTACTGCCAAATAGAATGTTTGTTTAACTAATGTTAGTGCAGAGAATTTCCAGAGCTACCCTTTGGGGAAATTTAAATGAAATTTTAAAGTATCATTAAGAATGCAAACAATAAATTCTTTGATTAGCTGTAGGCATCTTTACATTGGGATGACTAAAAAGGTTCTAGTTAATTAGAAGTAATTTGTTAGAAACCTGAATCCTCTTTTTTCTTTCTCAGATTAAAACTCAGTTCCCAGCTGGATGCTTATAAGTGCAGGAAATGTAATTGTCAGATGATTAATTGCAAAAGATAGATAATTAGAGTTCATATGATGTGTCAAATATGGATAACCTAGAGATTGACTACACATTGAAAGAGAACAGCTAAAATCTATTGTGTGTTGTGTCTATCTATGAGTGATTAACCTTTACCACCAGAGCTTGAAGAAAGGATTAGGTAAAAAGAGTAGTGGCCTAAACCTATCCTTTTATTTTTTATTTTTTCCCCATTTTGGGTAAATTCTTTATAATGAAAATTACTAGAAAAGAATTCCCATTCTTTGAAATCAGGCTTAGATGATTGAGCTGTTGCTGAATTACCTTTTCTAATGTCAGGTAAAGGATTTGGGATTTGTAGCTGTGTTTTAGTACCACATGTATTTTTCAACTCCATTGAACCTATCTTAAATATTTCTTTCCCTAGTTGTAATGAATAGTTTTTATTTTCTAAAAGTAGTGACCTTGTCTTATCTCCTTTGAAGTTAGTATCTCTTGTTCCTGGAAATTCAGTGTTTCACTGTAATCCAGTGGATTCTAAGTTTTGCATTTAAAAATATGTACTTATGATATTTCTTTAAAAAACATCCATCAAAAAAATTAGCGAGTTGGAAAAAAAGGTCTTACAGCCTGTCAGTAATTAAATTAGCCATCTCTATTTTGACTCACCTGTTGGTTTATTTGAAATTACAATGAAATTAATAAAGACTAGATTTTTCTTCTGTATTTGTAACTGGGACTCTCTCCATCTTCTAAACTTTCTATTTCTACTGAAGAGTTTTTCAGCTCTCAGAAATACTGCTTTACAGATTCAGCTAATGACCCAAATCCAGCTTGTTTGTTGTGTAGAAGTTGTATTAAAATAACTCACTGTATGAGTATTGTCATTAATGATATGCTCATTTTGATAATGGGGCTGCAGATTCTTAGTCTATAGTCCTTGGGGAGATGCTACAATTTTTTTTTTTAACTAAGTATTGTTCTGGCTCCTTTCCTTGATTGGCCCAGAAATAGCAATCAGCTGGGGAGCAGGATGACATGCCTCTTAGCGATCCCTTTGATCTTTGAGATGAGTATCAACATTGTATGCTTCCTAATGGAAGTGTAATTTAATGAAATCTATTGGGTAAACATACTTCAGATGTTCAAAGGAGGTGACAAAATTTTTGCTGGCAGCCAGGACCTGGCGGCTTTCCAGCTTGCCTCTAGCTGCTATGCATATAGCATTGAGAAAGGCACTTAAAATAGGAACATAAAGTATTACTTTCATTGTGTTTCAACCCCCCTGCCTGCCCTCACTACTGATTTCTTTCCCTCAGGATTATTTTTGTGGTATTTCTGGGAGGACCCTTTGACATATAACCTTTCCTAGTATCAAGTAGAATGTGAGATTTGATCCTTTTATATGTTTTTGTTTGTTTGTTTTATTTTATGACACCAAGAGTAGTATATTAGGTGTATAGCACCAGAGTCAGGAGAAGTTGTAGGCATGAGACTTTAACATAGAACATCCTAGAGGGGAAAAAGCACATATTTCAGTACTGGTTGATTAAATTAAACATCTATTTTGGGAGGAGATGAGAGAGTACTTTTAACAGTCCTTGAGGAAGTGATGGAAATAGACCCAGACTTCAGGAGTCAGGGGACCTGACTAATCTCAGCTCAGTCACTTTCTAGCTGTGTCGTTCAGGGCCAGTCACTTTCTCTGGGCCTCAGTTTTCTTAGCTGTAAAATGAATAGATTGAGTTAGGTAATTCCAAAGATCATTTTCAACTCTGAGGTTTTATAATTCTTTTTAAAACTGAATATCAGTACCATCCAATAAAAATATTATGGCAGCCACATGTATAATTTTAAATTTCCTAGTAACCACATTTTTTCTTAAGAAAGCAGAATGAAAGAGGCAAAATTAATTTTAGTAATGTATTCTATTTAACCCAGTAGATCCAAACAAAATATTATCATTTCAGTATGTAATAAGTTTTAGAAATTATTAATGGGCTATTTTACTTTCTTTTTTTCTTTCTAAGTCTTCAAAAGCCAGTACGTATTTTATGTTAGTGTATTTCAGCTCTGTCAATATTTCAAGTGCTCAGTAATTACATGTGGCTGGCTGCTACCGAATTAGACAGCAGCTCTAGGTGCTACAGTCTAACTATTCTAAACCACATTCCCAGGAGACAGTTGTGCATGAAAGTAAAGCTTCTGAGGCCTCTACCTCATCCACTAAACCAGTGTTTCTCAACTTTGGCTGTACCATCCAGGGAACTTGAGAAAGCTGGATCATCTGGATCCATCAGCTTTAGAAAGCTGCTGCCTAGATCATCTTGCCCTAGGTGCAGCCAAGGCATAGGGATTTTTTTTTTAAGGCTTCCCAAATGATTCCAATGTTCAGTCCAGGTTGAGAACTTCTGCACTAGCCATAATGCCCTTAAATTCAGCTGTGTTGTATTTCATAGACTCTCCACCATCAAGGAAGCCTCTGTAGCCTCCAGCTTCACTTTCTTTACCCCACTTTCTTGATAATAAGGAGAATATAGGATCTTTAGATAAGATCCAAAATGTTGACACTCAGTATTCCATGTCAGGCTGAATGAAACCCAAGCTGGAATCAAGATTGCTGGGAGAAAAATCAATTATCTCAAACATACAAATGACACACCCTTATGGCAGAAAAAGAAGAGAAACTAAAGAGCCTCTTAATGAAGGTAAAAGGGAGAGTGAAAAAGCTTGCTTAAGACTCATCATACAAAACACTAAGATCATGGCATCTCGTCCCATCAGTTCAGTTCAGTCGCTCAGTCAGGTCTGACTCTTGGCAACCCCATGAACTGCAGCACGCCAGGCCTCCCTGTCCATCACCAACTCCCAGAGTTTACTCAAACTCATGTCCATTGAGTTGGTGATGCCATCTAAACATCTCATCCTCTGTCATCCCCTTCTCCTCCCGCTTTCTATCTTTCCCAGCATCAAGGTATTTTCAAATGAGTCAGTTCTTCGCATCAGTTCAGTTCAGTTCAGTCACTCAGTCATGTCCGACTCTTTGCCACCCCATGAATCGCAGCACGCCAGGCCTCCCTGTTCATCACCAGCTCCTGGAGTTCACTCAGACTCACGTCCATCGAGTCCGAGATGCCATCCAGCCATCTCATCCTCGGTCGTCCCCTTCTCCTCCTGCCCCCAGTCCCTCCCAGCATCAGAGTCTTTTCTAATGAGTCAACTCTTCGCATGAGGTGGCCAAAGTACTGGAGTTTCAGCTTTAGCATCATTCCTTCCAAAGAAATCTCAGGGGTGATCTTCAGAATGGACTGGTTGGATCTCCTTGCAGTCCAAGGGACTCTCAAGAGTCTTCTCCAACACCACAGTTCAAAAGCATCAATTCTTCAGCGCTCAGCCTTCTTCACAGTCCAACTCTCACATCCATACATGACCACAGGAAAAACCATAGCCTTGACTAGATGGACCTTTGTTGGCAAAGTAATGTCTCTGCTGTTGAATATGCTATCTAGATTGGTCATAACTTTTCTTCCAAGGAGTAAGCATCTTCTAATTTCATGGCTGCAGTCACCATCTGCAGTGATTTTGGAGCCCAAAAAAATAAAGTCTGACACTGTTTCCACTCTTTCCCCATCTATTTCCATGAAGTGATGGGACCGGATGCCATGATCTTCGTTTTGTGGCCAAATTATTGGAGTTTTAGCTTCAACATCAGTCGTTCCAATGAACATCCAGGACTGATCTCCTTTAGGACGAACTGGTTGGATTTCCTTGCAGTCCAAGGGACTTTGAGTCTTCTCCAATACCACAGTTCAAAAGCATCATTTCTTCAGCACTTAACTTTCTTTATAGTCCAACTCGCACATCCATACATGACCACTGGACAAACCATAGCCTTGACTAGATGGACCTTTGTTGACAAAGTACTGTCTCTGCTTTTAATATGCTGTCTAGGTTGGTCGTAACTTTCCTTCCAAGGAGTAAGCATCCCATCACTTCATGGGAAATAGATGGGGAAACAATGGAAGCAGTGACAGACTTTATTTCCTTGGGCTCCAAAATCACTGCAGATGGTGACTGCAGCCATGAAATTAAAAGACACTTGCTCCTTGGAAGAAAAGCTGTGCAAACTTAGACAGCATACTGGAAAGCAGAGATATTACTTTGCCAACAAAGGTCAGTCTAGTCAAAGCTATGGTTTTTCCAGTAGTTATATATGGATGTGAGTTGGACCATAAAGAAAACAGCGCCAAAAATCGATGCTTTTGAACTGTTGTGTTGCAGAAGACTCTTGAGAGTCCCTTGGACTGCAAAGATATCAAACTAGTCAGTCATAAAGGAAATCAACCCTGAATATTCATTGGAAGGACTGATACTGAGGCTGAAGCTCCAATACTTTGGCCACCTGATGCGAAGAGCTGATTCATTGGAAAAGACGCTGATGCTGGGAAAGATTGAAGGCAGGAGGAGAAGGGGACAACAGAGGACAAGATGTTTGAATGGCATCACTAACTCAACAGAAATAGTTTGAGCAAGCTCTGGAAGATGGTGAAGGACAGGGAAGCCTGACGTGCTGCAGTTCATGGGGTCATAAAGAGTCAGACATGACTGGGCAACTGAACAGCAACAATATATACCATAAATTAAGGGACTTATAGATTTATTTCTGACATTAAAATACATTAAAGAGTATGGACATTGAAGGATTTTCAGAACAATAACAAGAACGAAAAATCATGTCAGTTTTAAGAGTAGCGTTTGTCTATATAAAGACTAAATCTTTGATGAAGCCATCTAGTGGGTATGTAATGACATCTCATTGTACCTCTAATATGCATTTCCCTAATGACTATTGGCGCTGAGCATCTCTTTACATGCTTATTAGACACATATATCTTTGGTGAATTGTCTGTTCTTTAACCCATTTTTTAATTAGGTTGTCTTCTTATGGTTGAGATTTCATGTATTCTGGATGCAAGTCCTTTATCAGATACGTGGTTTGCAAATATTTTCTCCAAGTGTGTGACTTGTCTTTTCACTTTCTTAATGATGTTATTTGAAGTACAAAAGTTTTACATTTTGAGAGTTTAATCTATTTTTTTTTTTTAATGGAGTCTGCTTTCTGTAATGTATCTCACAAATTTCTTCCCAACAACCCAATGATACAAAACTTTTCTTCTAGAAATTTTAGAGTTTGGTTGTTTCTAGGTCTATGATTATTTTAAATTAATTTTTTTCATATGGCATGAAGTAAAGTATCTATTTACTTATTTATTTTTATATATGGATATCCAATTGTTCCAGCACTATTGAAAAGACCTATCTTTTCCCCCATTGAATTCCCTTGGCACTTTTGTGAGAATCAGATAACCATAATGTAACAGTTTATTTTTAGATTCTCAAGTCTGTTTCAGTGATTTATATGTCTATGTTTATGCTGGTAGCACAGTGTTCTGATTACTGTAGTTTTCCAGTAAGTTTGGGGGCTTCCCTGATAGCTCAGTTTGTAAAGAATCCACCTGCAATGCAGGAGACCCAGGTTTGATTCCTGGGTCGGGAAGATCTGCTGGAGAAGGGACAGGCTACCCACTCCAGTATTCTTGGGCTTCCTTTGTGGCTCAGCTGGTAAAGAATCTGCCTGCAATACAGAAGACCTGGGTTTGATCCGTGTTGGGAAGATCCCCTGAAGAGGGGAAAAGCTACCCCATCCAGTATTCTGGCCTGGAGAATTCCATGGACTGTATAGTCCATGGGGGTCACAAAGAGTCAGACAGGACTGAGCGACTTTCACTTTCACTGTAAGTTTTAAAATCATAGCGTAAATTGTCCAACTTTGTTCTTTTTTAAAAAAAAAAATTCTAGGTTCTTGGCATTTCCATTTAACTTTAAGAAATAGCTTGTCAAAAAAAAAAAAAAGAAATAGCTTGTCAGTTTCTATGAAAAAAATATGCTGAGATTTTTGATGGGGATTCATTGAATAGAATCAGTGTGGATCTATATGGGGGAAATTGCCATTTTAATAATATTAAGTCTTCAAATCCATTTATTTGTTTGTCCTTTAATTTCTCTCACCAGCGTTTTATAGTTTTTAGTGTGTGGTTCTTGTACTTCTTTTATGAAGTTTATTTCTAAATATTTTATTATTTATAATGCTGTTGTGAATGAATATTTTTCTTAATTTTATTTTTGGTCTGTTTATTAGTACATAGAAATACATTAGATTTTTGTATATTGATCTTATATCACGCAACCATACTAAACTTGCCTACTAATTCAAGTAGTTTTCTTTGTAGTTCTTTTGAATTTAATACATAAAAGATATCAACTGTGAATAAAGACAGTTTTGCTTCTTTGCAGTATGTATACCTTTAATGTTAATTGTTTATTTTCTTTTTGTGCTGTCTAAAACCTTCACTTCTGTGTTGACTGGAAGTAGTGAGATTGGGTTTCCTTGCCTTGTTCACTTTTTTGAGGGGAAGCATTCATAGTTTTTACCATTAGATTGACGTTCAATCAGTTCAGTTCAGTCACTCAGTCGTGTCCGACTCTGCGACCCCATGGACTGCAGCAGGTCAGGCCTCCCTGTCCATCACCAACTCCCAGAGTTTGCTCCAACTTCCAATGAATATTCAGGACTGATTTCCTTTAGGATGGACTGTTTTGATCTCCTTGCAGTCCAAGGGACTCTCAAGAGTCTTCTCCAACACCACAGTTCAAAAGCATCGATTCTTCGGTACTCAGCTTTCTTTATAGTCCAGCTCTCACATCCATACATGACTACTGGAAAAACCATAGCTTTGACTAGACAGACCTTTGTTGGCAAAGTAATGTCTCTGCTTTTAATATGTTGTCTAGTTCTAACTGTTGCTTCCTGACCTGCATACAGATTGATGTTAGCTGAGATGTTTTATAAATGTCCTTTATCAGGTAGAGGATTTTTCCTTTTGATCCTAGTTTGTTTTCAGTCTATATGATGGGTAATGGATTTTGTCAAATGCTATTTCTGTGTTGCACACCACCCTTATGGCAGAGAGCAAAGAGAAACTAAAGAGCCTCTTGGTTAAAGTGAAAGAGGAGAGTGAAAAAGCTGACTTGAAACTCAGCATTTAAAAAACTAAGATCATGGCATCTCATTCTATCACTTCATGGCAAATAAATGGGGAAGCAATGGAAACAGTGACAGCCTTTATTTTCTTGGGCTCCAAAATCATTGCAGATGGTGACTGCAGCCATGAAATTAAGAGATGTTTGTTCCTTGGAAGCAAAGCTATGACGAGCATAGACAGCTTATTAAAAAGCAGAGACATTGCTTTGTCGACAAAGGTCCATCTAGTCAAAGCTTTGGTTTTTCCAGTAGTCATGTATGGATGCAAGAGTTGGACTCTAAAGAAAGCTGAGCGCCAAAGAATTGATGCTTTTAAACTGTGGTGTTGGAGAAGACTCTTGAGAGTCCCTTGGACTGCAAGGAGATCCAACCAGTCCATCCTAAAGGAAATCAGTTCTGAATATTCATTGGAAGGACTGATGCTGAAACTTAATACTTTGGCCACCTGATGCGAAGAACTGAGTCATTTGAAAAGACCCTGATGCTGGGAAAGACGGAAGGCAGGAGGAGAAGGGGATGACAGAGGATGAGATGGTTGGATGGCATCACCGACATGATAGACATAAGTTTGAGCAAGCTCTGGGAGTTTGTGATGGACAGCGAAGCCTGACATGTTGCAGTTCATGGGGTCACAAAGATTTGGACACGACTGAGCGATTGAACTGAACTGATTTCTGTGTGTATTGAGATGATCATATAATTTTTGTCCTTTATTGTATTGATGTGATTAGTTATTTTAATTGATTTTAGACATTAAACCAGTCTTATATTCCTATTATAAATCTCACTTTATTATATTATATAATCTATTGTATGTGTTGCTGGATTTGGTTTACTAAAATATTGTGTTAAGGATTCTTACATTTATATTTATGAACAATACTAGTCTATTGTTTTCTTATCAAATCTTTGTCTAGTTTACATCATAGGAGTACTGGTCTCATAGAATAAGATGGAAACTGTTTCTTCCTATATTTTGTAAATGTCTTAGTGTAGGTTGTTTATTTCTCCTTTAAATGGTTTTTAAAGTTAATTTTTATTGGAATATAATTGCTTTACAATGTTGTGTTAGTTTCTTGCTGTACAGCAAAGTGAATCAGTTATACATGTACATATAGCCACTCTTTTTGACATTTACTTTCCATACAGGTCACTACAGAACACTGAGTTGAGCTCCCTGTGCTATATAGTTGATTCTTGTTAATTACCAATTTTATAAATAATAGTGTATATATTGTCAGTCCCAATCTCCCAATTCATCTCACCCTTCTTCCCCACCTTGGTAACCTTAAGTTTTCTTTCTACATCTGTGAATCTGTTTCTCCTTTGCAAATAAGTTCATCTCTACCATTTTTCTAGATTCTACATATAAGCACTATTACATTTGTTTTTCTCTTTCTGACTTACTTAGCTCTGTATGACGGTCTGCAGGTCCATTCACATCTCTTCAAATGGCACTGTTCCATTCTTTTTATGGGTAAGTAATGGGATGGCTGGATGGCATCACTGACTCGGTGGACGTGAGTCTGAGTGAACTCCAGGAGTTGGTGATGGACAGGGAGGCCTGGCGTGCTGCAGTTCATGGGGTCGTCAAGAGTTGGACATGACTGAGCCACTGAACTGAACTGAACTAAATATTCCAGTTGTATGGATGTACC
This sequence comes from Nanger dama, assembly GCA_917880005.1. Taxonomy (NCBI): domain Eukaryota; kingdom Metazoa; phylum Chordata; class Mammalia; order Artiodactyla; family Bovidae; genus Nanger; species Nanger dama. The sequence goes on from CAKJTW010000026.1 coordinate 17,025,670, forward strand.
ACATCTTCTTTATCCATTTCTGCTGATGGACGTTTAGGTTGCTTCTATGCTTCCAGGCTTCCCTGGTGGCTCAGTGGTAAAGAATCTGTCTGACAATGTAGATTTGGCTTTGATTCCTGGGTCAGGAAGATCCCCTGGAGAAGCAAATGGCAATCCACTCCAGTGTTGTTACCTGGGAAATCCCATGGACAGAGGATCCTGGTGGGATGTAGTCTGTGAAGTCACAAATGAGTCAAGAGGACTTAGCGACTAAATAACAACAAATGCCCTGGCTGTTGTAAAGAGTGCTGCAGTGAACGTTCATCAGGGTGCATCATCCTTTCAAATTATGGTTTTCTCTGGATATGTCTGGGAGTGGGATTTCTGGACCATATGGTAGCTCTAGTTTTAGGTTTATTTTGCTTTTTTGTTTTTAGATGTCCCTTAAGTGTTTGATAGAATTCATCAGGCAGTGAGGGACTGGGCTGCCTTTCCTTATGAAAAGATTGTTTTACTAATTTAATTTCTTTACTTGTCACCAGTCTATTCTAGTTCCATTTCTTTTTGATTCAGCTTTTATAAGTAATGTCTAGCAATTTTCCTGTTTCTTTGAAATCCTCTAATTTGTTAGTATAAATTCTTCATAATATTTCCTTATAATCCTTTCAGTTTCTGTAGGGATTGTGACAGTGTCTCATCTTTCATTTTGGAATTTTATGTCTTCTTTTTTCTTAATCAAACTAAAAGTTTGTCAAATTATTTTAGATTTCTTTTAAAAAACAAATTTTGCCTTTTTTAATTTTCTTAATTATTTTTCTGTTTTCTATTTCATTGATTTCTGTTCTGACCTTAGTTATTTCATTTCTTTTACTTTAGGTATCATTTGCTTCTTTCTTTCCAGTTTCTTTAAGTGGCAGGTTAGATAATTGATTTTAGGCCCCTCTTCCTTTCTAAGGAAAATATTTAAAGCTCTAAATTTCCTTCTAGCAGCTTTTAAAAAAAAATGTAAACTCTTGACATTTTCTATATTATATTCCAGATTAATATTGGTAAACTACAATAAAATTTGAAAATAGACCCGAAAAGCTAATAATGAGAGCCTTTTCATCCCTAATACCGAGTCAAACGCTCTTAAGAGCCTAATAATTTTTCAAGATATATGAAATGAACAAACTGGTAGAGGGGTTTCTTTCTCGGTGCAGGGAAGAGGCCGGTCTGTTCTGCCCCAGTGCTTTTGCCTTAAAAACACGAGCCAAACAATAGCAACCCCCTGCTAACAGTCCATTTCACTGAAGGGAACAATTCAGCAAAGTTTTTTTTTTCTTTAACCCCAAAAAGTTTCTGTTAATTTTGAAAGTTTTCAGGCATACAGAAAAGTTGGAAGAAGAGTGCAGTCATCACCTGTACACAGGTGTGTGCACTGTCAATTCAGTCGCATCTGACTCTTTGCGACGCTATGGACTGTAGCCCTCCAGGCTCCTCCGTCCATGGGATTCTCCAGGCAAGAATACTGGAGTGAGTCACCATGCCCTCCTCCAGGGGATCTTCCTGATCCAGGTATTGAACCTTCATGTTAAGTCTCCTGCATTAGCAGACAGGTTCTTTCCCACCAGTGCCCCCTGGGAAGCCCAGTTAAATTTAGGAATAACTGTTAATACTTTCCTTCGTTTGCTTCTCTGTCTCTTTCAAACATACTTTAACTTGTGTGTATTTCTGAAGGAATCAAGCATGAACTCCCAAGTTTGTAGCTCGAATAACGTAAGTTTTTCAGTGGAAAAACTGAGTTGGGGAAGGTTTGTGAGGAACATACTTCATATTTCTTTGTTTTGTGGGAGAATGGTGGTTGTAGGATCAATAATTTAGTCTCAGATGTTTAAAATTTGGGATAGCTATCCCAGTGAGGAACATCCCAGTGGGGAAATTAAATAGCCAGTTGGATATATCAAGTTTGAGTTCTGAGGTGAAAGTGAGTTAGCTCTGTTTTAAAATTAGCGTACAGATATATTTAAACCTTTAGAAATTAATGAAAAGACATAGAAGAGAGTCTCAGAAGAGGGTTCTTGACCAAGTTGACATGAATTCTAGCAAGTAGAGAATGGTCTTGGAGAAGGAAATGGCAACCCACTCCGGTATTCTTGCCTGGAGAATCCCAGGGACGGGGAGCCTGGTGGGCTGCCGTCTGTGGGGTCGCACAGGGTGGGCTGCCGTCTGTGGGGTCGCACAGAGTCGGCCACGGCTGAAGCAGCTTAGCAGCAGAGAATGGTTTGAATTGAATTGGAAAAAGAGAGCTGCTAGTGAGGTAGAAGCAAAGCCAGATCATTTCTACAGAAGAGGCTATTTCAAGGAAGAGGGTCTTTGAGCAAAGCTGGTTGAATACTGTTAAGAAGTTATATAAGTGAAGGCATAGAAAAGTGTCCACTGGACTGTCTGGGTGGCACTGTTGACAGCTGGACGAGAGCCTATATAGGTTGAGAGGCAGGAACTGGGACTCAGCAAGTTATCTGTAAATCTCGGCTTGGTTACCTGCAACCATTGTTATTTAATTATTTCTATATGAAGGTCGGGAAGTTCGCCTAGAGAAGGGCACAGCAACCCACTGCAGTATTCTTGCCTGGAGAATCCTGTGGACAGGGGAGCCTGGCAGGCTACAGTCCATAGCGTCCCAAAGAGTCAGACATGACTGAATCGACTTAGCACATAGCCCACATCATTAAAGGAAAATTATTACTCCATTAAACACGTTCAGTGTTAAATTCATTTCACTTAAGCAGATATTTATTAACTGCCATTGTTAAGTCATTTAAATAATAATGCAGATTGTGTTCTGGTAAATTGAACAGTACAATTTTTTGGTCACTGAGGTCCTGGCTGTTCTGCTGACAGAGAACTATTTCAGCTAAGAACTTTAGTTTATTCTGAATATTTGGGTAGAGCACTTAAATGTGATCCTGACCACTTACAAATTTTTTTCAGTATTTACATTTCTTTCATTTCCAACCAATACAGCTGCCAGTTGGACCAATGTTTAAAATAAGTTGCCTTAGAATAATAATAATAAACTTGTTGGTTATTCTTTCTTCAGCAAGAGAAGGAGAGGGGTAGTAAAAGAAAGGAAACATTTGAGTAATGCAATTGGATTGGTTATATAAAATGATTTATTTTAGAAGCTTTGCCTGGTTTTAAGTTCTTACTCTGATTTTAATTAGCTATTTGAACGTGGGCAAGTTACTTATTTATATATATATAGATGTAAGTTTAATATATATACATAAATTGAAAATATATATGTATACACAGAGCTCTTAGAATAATACCTGATACATAGTAACCTCAAAAAATATATTAACCATTATTTTTTTTTAACACAAATTAGGTTGATTTTTAACTAACTTCTCAGTTCCGAAGTAAAGCATTATTTAATTCAGGCCAAAATCCCCAAAAGAGAATTTCTTTGACGTAAGACCGTTCTCAGTTGTATGACCACAAGTCTAATGAGTGACATGATCTAATTATTGACCACAAGAGTGTAGCAAAATTATATTTGCCAGCTCTAGAAAGTAGATCTACATGAATATGTAAGTATCTTAAAGTTTATCTCTAATATGGAATGCCATATAAACTAGTGCCAGTTTTATATGTGAAAAAAGGTGAAAGATAACTGATTACCCTCTCCTAAAATTTATGGTTCTTAAAGCAAATCATACCATCATTTTCAATCTCTTACTGTTTATATTAAGGAATGTGAAATAACGTACTAGATCATACCTCGGTAATTTCCATTATGAGAGAGAATGGTCCCTCTTCTTTGGTATGTCCTTCATCCTCTGGATTAAACACTATATATGAATGCTTTCTGTCCAAGCATTCAGAGTAAACTCGGGTTCTTAGCTGTACCCAGTGATTTTCACTAGCACAGTCAGGTTTAAACTGACCAGAGAATTGCTCTTCCAGTTTCATTAGACCATAATTTGCCTTTCCCTCAGGAGGCTGGGTTAAGTTTTTCTTAAAGAACCTTCTAATTCTGAAGTGCTATTATTGTATAATTTATAAAATATTAATGATGTTGAGATTTTTACCCTGCAAAACCCTTAAAGGTGGTTTATTTTGCTTCAAAATTGTTACTTTCCCTCTTACTTGATCTACCTATATAGTTTCCAAGCACACGATAAACTAACCTGCCCACTAACAGCTGCATAAACTACAAATAGATGCAATACTTCTGTAACAGAAGCAAAATGACAGTAATTTACAAATATATTTTAACTAGACAGAAAAGAATAAATAAAGCTTGTGGGATACATTCATCCCAGTTGCCTAATTCTTGAGTTATTCATATGGTACTCAAGTTAAATAAAGTTTGAGTAGACCTTGGTTTGCAGTTGGAGTTTTAACCACCATTTTTTTCTCTCATGTGACTTCCAAAAGTACCATACTATATATTCAGATGAACAATTTTTTTTTAGAAATGGTGTTTCTTCAAGTCTTAGGTGTTTTATTCAGGCAACCTATCACTTTAATAAATGTCTTTCCTAAGTGTCTCTATGTGAATTATTCTATTTTCACCATAGGGACTAAAATGTTATCTAGTAGAGTTTTGTCCAAAGAGAATGGGGTGAAGATGGTGGTACAATCAATCATTCATCTGCTAGATGTCAGCAAAGGTTTCAAGAAAATGAAGAAATTACCAGGCTTTGGAAAACCTGGCTTTATCTTGTCTCTATACTATACAAATATTCTAACATTTAGATAAAGGGCGATATTGCATTTTTAAAAAACGTATAAGGAAGAATTCAGGTATTTAACTGTTTTATGTTGCTCCCATCAGTGCTAGATAGCATACCTAACTTTATAAAGTCACACGTGCTTTTGTTTCCTGTGTTTCTCTTGTCTTTTTTTTTTTAATATCTATTTTCTTTTTACAAAATATTTATTTGGCGGCATCGGGTCTTAGTTGCCCATGTAGGATCTTCCATCTTCATTGCAGCATGCAGGATGTTTTTTGGTTTTTCTTTTAGCTGTAAGTATTTGGGATCTAGTTCCCTGACCAGAAATCGAACCCATGCACCCTACATTGGGATCTTACGAGTCTTAGCCACTGGACCACCAGGGAAGTCCCTTACTTGTCTTTTTGTAGTACTTGATTCATTCCCATCTTCTTGAAACTAGCTTTCTTGACACCATACCACCTTGTCTCTTCTTGGCTCTTTCAGTAGATTTCAGTAGATCTGTCTCCTTCAGTAAACTCTCTTTTTCTGTCCTTGCCTTAATTTCTGTGTTTTTAGGTCATTGTTGTTTTGATTTGTCATCCCAGTATTCTCTCTGGTTACTTTTATGAATTAACCAGAGAGAAGGAAAAGCTATGACAAACCTAGACAGCATATTAAGAAAAGGTATGACAAACTTAAACAGCATATTTAAAAGCAGAGACATCATTTTACCGACAAAGGTCTGTCTAATCAAAGCTATGTTTTTTCTGGTAGTCATGTATGGATGTGAACTGGACCATAAAGAAAGCTAAGCACCAAAGAATTGATGCTTTTGAACTGTGGTGTTGGAGAAGACTCTTGAGAGTCTCCTGGACTGCAAGGAGATCAAACCAGTCAATCCTAAAGGAAATCAGTCCTGAATATTCATTGGAAGGACTGATGGTAAAGCTGAAGCTCCAGTACTTTGGCCACCTGATGCAGGGAACTGACTCATTGGAAAAGACCCTGATGCTGGGAAAGATTGAGGGCAGGAGGAGAAGGGGACAACAGAGGATGAGATGATTGGATGGCCATCACCAACTTGATGAACATGAGTTTGAGCAATCTCTGGGAGTTGGTGATGGACAGGGAAGCCTGATGGGCTGCAGTCCATGGGGTCACAAAGAGTTGGACATGACTGAGTGACTGAACTGAACTGAATTTTATGAATGCTCACAGCTTCCACTAATGCCTATATCCTGATGACTTCAAAATCATATCTCTAGCCCAAACTTTCACATTGCACACTGTACCTTTTTTTCAGTTGTCCATTGCACATATCCCAGTCTTATGGATATTCAAATACAGTGTTCTAACCTGAATTCATTGAACTTACTATCTTTTATTCAAAGTTGATTTCTTTTCCTGCGTTCATTACACTGGCTGATTCATATGTTGGTTATGCTAGTCAATATACCATCTACTCAGTTACCCATATGGGAAACCTGGGAGACATTTCAGACTTGTTTCTTTGCCTTAACCTCACATCTAATTGTCCCTGAGTCCCAGGGATTCTACCTCCAGAATATCTCTCTCCTCCATTCTCACATGCTCTATTAACTGAGGACCACCTGATTTCTCGCTTGATTTCTAATAATAAGCCTGATTTCTGCCTTCTGACCAGTCCTCCTTCCATCTGTTTTCCACTTTAAGTCTAGAGGAAAATTCCTACTAAAAAAAAAAAAGTAAATCTCATTAGGTTAAACTAATTTTTGAGACTTTCCAGTACCTATGGGAAGTCAAATGTTTGTCAGCCAATCAGATCCAGCTAAAAGATTCTTTTCCTATTCCGAGTTTTTGATGTATTGAAATTGGTTGCCAACATATAAACTAATAATATATAGAGTGATAATAATGTAATAATATCTACTTTAGGTATCATTGTTTATTGTAGATTTTGTTGTTTGGTCTGAGTACGAGATGGTCAGTAAAACTTTATGACTTTATTAATAGAATTTCTTCCAAAAACTAGACTTACTTTGTGTCATCATGACATATTCAGTTTTATACCTAATTCAAATGTTTCTGGTCTTTCATGGTAAACCATTTAAATGATTTTAAATCTTTATATTCTCTTTTAAGACAAATTCTAGGTTAAGGCATTTACCAAAAACAAAACAAAACCACAACAAAGAAAAATGAAAAAGTAATAAATGAGATACCACTTCCCAAGTTCTTTTCTCTTCTGATCAGTGTTTTGACATAGTTTGAGTACTATATTAATAGTATATTTTTTCAGGAACTGTGTGATTTCATTACTAATCAGAAAAAAGCTTTTCTTTTGGCTAGCTATCCTTTATTTCCCCTGAAATTGAAAATTTTGACATCAAAGTTTACTTTTAAATTGAATAGTAAGATTGTTTTTGTTGGTTGGGAATTATGAGCATCTAATTTTCTGAAATGATGCCTTAAGCAAAAAGGGAAGTATTTCTTAAAAGGGATAATGCAGAAGTTTAAAGTAGTGTTGAGAAATTTGTATGGAGAACCTTTAAGGTAGATATTACTTCAGTTTCTGTAATCTATATCCTCCAATTTCTACCAAATTTTCAGTGTCATTTTACAAATAAGAATAATGTGATTAGCCATCTGTGAAGTGGCAAAATATGTATCGGTACATGTTTCCTAAAATTCTTACTTTAAAAAAAATCTATGTTTTTTTTACTTATCTTAGATAAATCAGAGATTAGTATTTGCAGTTATATCTGTTACCATCTACTCAACAATTCCTACTAAAAAAAGAAAGCTTAGTAAATCAGATGGAATTGAATGGTTAACCTTTGTGATAAATGTGGAACAATAGAAGGATGCCTACTTAGGATGTCTACATGTGATGAGTTTCTTATGAACATGACTGTCATCAGGTCACGCATTTTTAATCATTTTTCTAAAAGTAGGACTTTATTTGTATACATTTCTTGATTTTCTTCCCAACTCCTGCTTGTGAACAGCATGGTCTTGTCTTTATTAGCATTGGCTTCAGTCCCTGGAATCAAATGTCCACAGCCGATCAGAAGAAAGGCTGGTTTCTTCCTATCCATATCTGTGGAGGCTTCTTCTGTGTTGTATGCTAAGTCGCTTCAGTTGTGACCAACTCTTAGCGACCCTGTGGACTGTAGCCCTCCAAACTCCTCTGTCCATGGGATTCTCTGGGGAAGAATACTGGAGTGGGTTGCCATGCCCTCCTCCAGGTACCAAACCCTTGTCTCTTACATCTCCTGCATTGGTAGGCTGGTTCTTTACGAATAGTGCCACCTTGGACACCCTGGAGGCTTCCTCCATTCCCCCAATAATGAGAACAGCCACAGGTCTCTTTTCTGTTATAAAAGGCTTATGGTTTTCTGGACTGTATTTTACTTAGATGTCTGTTTCATCAGCTTTCTGACAGGTTTTTTAAAATTGTATGTTTTTAAAATTGTATTGTTTTTTAAAATTTTTGTAGCTTCTCCAGCTTGTTTTGTTTGTTAAGGGGAAAGCAACAGTCTCTTGTGATTTTCTGCATTCTCTTGGAAGCAGAATTCTTTATGTAGCAGCACCTTCTCTGCTTCTCTGAACAAACTGTGTGCAGTAGTCTTTCTGCCAGCAGCCAGCTCACACCTTCTCACAGCCCCTGTCTCAAATGAGGCCTGTAGATCTTGTGTTTCACAGTGAGTCCCTCGCCTTTATCACATGTATTTTAGTGGTGCCTTTGAGCTCGGCTGTGGGTGCATCCTCATGTCATCCTTCAGGCATTTTGTCATCAAGGGGCTCTGCATCATCTCACCTGCTTGGGACGCCTCACCTCGTATTTTGGGATCTGTGAATAATATCTGTTTTCTAGTTTTGGTGAGAATGGAGAATGGAGAATGCAGAATATATTTGTTCCTGTTATTCACCCACCTACCCACATCCAGACTGGGAGGAGACGGAGAAGTTACGACTTAGAGGGAACCCGTTCCCCTGTGCAGCTCTGTCCTTATGGCAAGGCCCATTTAATCATGCCGACTATTTGTTGTTTCTTTTATGCAGCTATAGAGAAAGAGACTCAGAAAGGTTAGATATCCTCTCTTCAGTCACACAAAAAGTAAATAGTAAGACTAGGATTTGGATCGTAGTTTAACTCATACTGTCAAGTGCTGATAATGAGGCACATTACCTCTGGAGCTTCTTTGTTGTAGTCCTGTCTGAATTCTTTTCAGAGTTTGGGATGACATCTATAAATATTTTCTCTGAGATCACATATATAAGTATTTGCTCTTCTAGAGACAGAGGAAATGGGTGAATGAGAGCCTAAAACCTCAGAGAACACTGAGGGTCAAAGCACAGAAAATCAAGTTCAAATATAAGTATAAAGAGTCAAAGGAAAGAAGACCGCAAAATGAAAGTCAAAATCGAGTCCCAAGGGCAAAGAAGAACTGGAATGGAATGGCAATCTGGTCTTTATAGTCAGAAGTCTGGGTGATAACAGGGAACAGAACTGAAGTGGCTATGGTGGGCATACGTGTGTGGGACCATCATAGAATAAAGAGCTGAGGTAGACAAACCCAGAGTCTTATATGCCAAAAGAATAGAGTTGCTGGCATTCTCAATAATTACTATATTTTCTCAATAGTAATTATTATTATGATCAGAGCAATTATTGTTCTTTAATTCCCAGTATGTGTTTAGCACTCTACTAGTTATTTTGTAAACTTTACCTTGGCTGCTTCACAGGGGCTCAAAAACTTGCTAGTTAATCATAACTAGAAAAGGACAAACCTGGGATTCAAACTTAGGCTCATCTGATGCCCAAATTGGAGGGCTTTCCAATTTATCATATCATTTCTTCAAAGGACAAGAAAACAAATTTAAAAGGGTAATAGTAATTAGTCCTAAAACTCAAATAAAAATTAGTGTTTGTACAGAGTGAAATAAGTCAGAAAGAGAAAAGCAAATATCATATATTAACACATGTATATGGAATCTAGAAAGATGGTACTGATGAAGCTGTTTGCAGGGCAGCAGTAGAAACACAGATATAGAGAACAGACTTGTGGGCACAGTTGGGGAAAGAGAGGGTGGGATGAACTGAGAGAGCAGCATGGAATCACATATACTCCCATAGACAGTAAAATAGCTAGCCAGTGGGAATTTGGTGCATGATGCAGGAAACTCAAACTGGTGCTCTGTGACGGCCTAGTGAGGTGGGATGGGGTGGGAGGTAGAGGGAAGTTCAAGAGGGAGGGGACATATGTATACCTATGGCTGACTCATGTTGATGTATGGCAGAAACCAACACAATATTGTAAAGCAATTATCCTCCAATTAAAAATAAATTTGAAAAATAGTGTGTGGGTTGTATAATTTAATGTTAAATGTATTCAGAGCAGAAGTAAGAAAGAACAGTAAAAAGAGGGGCCTCCTTGGCTTTACAGATCATAAGATTGGGTACATTTTGGTTCATGGTAGAATCTGGGAGAATCTACTAATGACCATCTCTGAGTATTGTTGAGGTTACTGTTGTTCAATTGCTCATTCATGTCCAACTCTTTGCAACCCCATGGATTGCAGCACACCAGGCTTCCTTGTCCTTCACTATTTCCCAGAGTTTGTTCAGACTCATGTCCATTGAGTTGGTGAGGCCATTCAACCATTTCATCCTCTGTTGTCCACTTCTCCTGCCCTCAGTTTTTCCCAGCATCACAGTCTTTTCCAATGAGTTGACTCTGCATTATTTGGCCAAAGTATTGGAGCTTTAGTCTTTCCAGTGAATGCTCAGGGTTGATTTCCTTTAAAATAGGCTGATTTGATCTCCTTGTTGTCCAGGAGACTCTCAAAGTTCTCTAGCACCATGCCTAAAGATAATTCAGGAAAAAAATTCTCTGGTGAGCCCCTCAGATGATGAAAGGTTTGAAAAACTAGACAGATGGAAAGAGGTCCTGGGATTATTTTCTCTGGACAGAAAGTTGTGAAGTTGTTGTGTCTTCCAGTCTGTGAACAACTGTTACGCCAGATGTGGTCTGCCCCTGTCTGGGGGCTCTACACTGTGTGTAAGAGTAGTGCCATAGATTTAAGTTTAATTTATGGAGCTACTTTCTGACAGTAATCCTTGACTGTTGGTAAATCTCCTTTGTGAAGGTTAAGAAACCTCCTTCCCCAGGTCTTTATCAGATATATTCGGTGTACAGTGACATCAGGGAACATGGCACTAGAGGATCTCTCAAGGTCCCTTTTAGCCCTAAGGTCCTATCATTATCACATATTTATAGAGTGCCAGAATTGGCTGTGTTCTTTCCAGAGGTGGAATTACATCCTGTCCCTGTCCATGGCTATCACAGTCAAAATTAGACAGATCAGCAATATCTTGGTTGCCAAATCAAGTCAAAGTTTAGTAGGCATGTGTGAGAGTGTGTTCTCTTCAGGAACATTGGAGCATGACTTAGGAGCACGTTAAAAGATCTTTAGTTAGTGCAAAACACCCCAATGAAATTTATATCAGATTCCTCTAGACAGTTTTGTAAAATAATAAGAATAAATCATTGATTACTGTCTGTTAAACAATCTAATTTAGAAATATTGTCCTCCAAAATTTATTCAGAATAAAATTAAGGGAAAAAGAGAATTGTTTTAAATGATAGATAATATTCCATTATTTTGAGCTGATAACTTTGAGTTTCTCTGACTAGGGATGGTTTAAAGTCCATTTTCATAGCTGAACTATAAAAGAAGATTATGTTGCTAATTTAAAACTAGCAAAAGTAATCTTGTGTCATTGTAGAAAAAAGCTTAAAGAGAACACCATTGTATATAATAAAAATTAACAGTTTAAATTGTTTAAATTTGAGTAATGATCTCATACTTTTGTTAAACATGAACTATTATCCCTCTGATCAAGGATTTATTCTGGACATTTAGATAATCTCAGACATTAGCTAGTTGTAGAAAACTAGCTCTGTCTCCTTAGCCCACTAATCTTTTCATATTTTTTAATCACTTTAAGCTTTTTATTTGAAACTAATTTCAAACTTTCGGGAAAGTTTAAAGAATAACACAAAGAATGTACATCCATCCCTTACTTAGATTTGCCTATTAATATTTTGTGTCAATCACTTTATCATTTTTGTATGCTTTCTCTATTGATCTTATCCACTCTACATATGTCTAGTTTTTTTCTGAACTGTTTGAAAGTAAGTTGACTACATCTGTTCATGTTTTTAAATTAATGTAATATTATAACTTTCTTCAAAGTAAAAATAATTATTCTCAAATAGTTCTGTCATTTACCAAAATGTGGAGGCAACTTGGAACATTATATTTTACCTTGCTTTTAACCAGTTTTCTATTTTAGCTACCATTCTTGAAGTCCTTTTCATGTCTTGTATCTGGATTCTGCTATTTTTTCAGACTGTCTTTTTATAAAATCTAAAGTCTTGCCATAAGTACCTGTTGATACAACATAAAAAGTTACAGCTTTGTCGTGTAACATATTAAAAAGTTTTGTAAAGTGTGAAGTTCTTGTTACATAATTTCAGTTGAAGAAAACTCATTTGCAAATATAAATATTTGCACTTGAGTAGTTGAGCTAATTAGATTTCTACTTGGTAAAATGACGTGGGTTCAATTGAAGTGTTTGACCTGTAATTTGTTCATTCTGTCTGTCAGCTCAGTGTGGATTCACAGAATTGCATTTGCATGTTCACTTACTTGCTTCCCAACAGTGTCTGACCCCACAAGTCTAAGCCTGAATTTCACTGAGAGAGTAACTCCAACAGAAGTTCCAGAATGAAGGTGCAGCTTATAGAAAAGGAAATGAGATTCAACTCAAAAATATTAAGGGAGGGGATTAAATTATTTCTGTACTGATGGGCAAACTGATGCCATTTTTAAGTTGTGAAAATTTTATTACTTTACTTTTACTGATGTAGTTTATCATCTTTGATGTCTGAGATTAACCAATTTAGAATAGATCAACTCTGAATATTTTCCCCAATAGTCTGAGATCTGGAAGAGATTGAGTGTAACAGTGATGAGGTCAGTTCTCTAGTTTTCAATTACTCTTTATGAATGTTGAAGACACAGGGCCAGAATCAATTTAGGCTCAGGGAGAATGATGGTTTTACTACTCAGTTTGACTGTTTTGTGGGCAGAGGCATCGCCTACATTCCCCAGAGGATTACAGAGCAGAGAATAAACTTAAAAAGTGCAACACCATGTCAACTTTTTCAGATAGCCGATGAATTCTGACTTGGAATTTTGTTAGAAAACCCTGTTCTCCTCTGATAACTTGTAATTCCTGTCTGTTAGTATTTTTTTCGTGTATGTTTGTTAGTATTAAGTATACTTCGTGCTTGCCTCATGTTAAACCACCTTCAGAAACTGGATAGAATTAGTTCTAAGAATATCTTTCTTTCTGTAGCACCCACACACAGGATATGTGATCTATAGTAATCTTATTCATTTGAAATACGGTGATTTGTTTGTGTCAGTAGAGGATAGGTTTGTTGTTTTAAAGGTTTGTTGTTTGAAATTGCCGGATTTTGTTTTTGTTGGCATGTTCCCCAATACAAGTTGCATGGCTGACAAAAAATCTATTTGTATGACAGTTCAATCTAGATAAGTGTCCTCTGTTGTCTAATGGTACAATTTGGGGGTCTCAGAGATAAAAGCATACTGAATGCCAGGCTTGTAGCAGAGCTTCTTCATGCAAAAAGCAGAAATAATCCATATTCCTCAGGTCCACAAATCAGACAAACAAAGGAGAAATATGCGTGCACATCATCTCATTTGAAAGGGTGGTCTTTTAGCTTCTACATAATGAGAAATGGGAATACCTAACTTGGGAGAACAATACAACAGCCAATATGAGATGTGCCTACATTTGAAATTAAAGAGAAATGTGATCTTGACGTATAAAGTTGGAGAGAGTTCTAATGCTTAGCGTTTTCCCATAGTTATTGGCTTTTGTTGAATGAATTAGCTTTCTGTTTTAACATGCATATTCTGAAATAAGTTATATTTTTAGACAGTGATTCTATTATAGCTTTGATACTCTGCTATAGATAGGGTTGGGTTGAAAAGGTCTCTTTTACTCCCCAAGATGAGGCACTGAGAATTTGTACCTGTTGGCTTATCTCTGCCCAAACCCTGACAGTCTTTCCATACAAGTATCTGTCAAATATAATTCATATATAAAGAGAATGGTGAAATACGTGGTAACAGCAGTTTTGGAGAAAGAATTGTGACCAGGGCATCAGGTAATAGACATCTTGGAAATGTGGATATTCTGAAAAATAAGAGTTTAATTCAAAGAGCCTGGTGATTGGATTTGGAGAGTAATGGAGAGAGTAGGAAATTTTTTAGGATTTTTATCTGGATGAGCACTGAAGAATTGATGCTTTTGAACTGTGGTGTTGGAGAAGACTCTTGAGAGTCCCTTGGACTGCAAGGAGATCCAACCAGTCCATTCTGAAGGAGATCAACCCTGGGATTTCTTTGGAAGGAATGATGCTAAAGCTGAAACTCCAGTACTTTGGCCACCTCATGCAAAGAGTTGACTCATTGAAAAGACTCTGATGCTAGGAGGCATTGGGGGCAGAAGGAGAAGGGGACGACCAAGGATGAGATGGCTGGATGGCATCATGGACTCAATGGACATGAGTCTGAGTGAACTCCGGGAGTTGGTGATGGACAGGGAGGCCTGGCATGCTGTGATTCATGAGGTCGCAAAGAGTTGAACACGACTGAGCAACTGAACTGAACTGAACTTACAATGTACATGGTAACACCATACACCAAATTAGGGAAAACTGTAGGAAGAGAAGTATATAGGAGAAAGAATATGTCCCACTTTGTCTGTGTTAAGTCTGAGATGGCTTTTGATTATTTGTGGCACCAAGTAGAAATTAAATTTATGCAGAAAACGTGTCTTTGCCAACCTCTAGTTTGTGATTAGAACAATGGATGTAGATGAGATCAAACAGATGAGTGAGAATAGGGCTAAGGCTGGAAACCCAGAGCAGACTGAGAGTAGTTACGATGAAGGAGGATGAGAAGGAGAGACCAGGGCAGGAGGAATTTCAAGGGCACGTGGCGGTGTAACTGCTAATGGGAAAGTGGACAGCCGGGTCAGATGCTATCCAGAGGTCTAATAAAAAAGAACTGAAAACTGGCCATTGGAGCCAAAGTTGGCAACAAAGGACTTATGGCACTCACTTATTTGTGCAACACAGTAAGTGAAGTGTAGTATTGGCTCATAAGCCAAAGTATAAAATAAATATCCATGAATACTGGTATCAACTAATGATTAGATAGACAGATCTCATGCAGGAGAATGCCAGATAACTTATGTAGATACTTCTTCCTCAAGGAGGTGGAGCATAGCTCCCCACTCCTCGAATGTAGACTGTGCAGAGTGCATACCGCACAAGAAGGGGTGGAAGAGCAGCTTTACAGTGGAGAAACGTAACACTCCCTTACCAGGTGAGCCAGATGAACATCAGCGGTGATGTCACGTCGATAATCTGTACCCTTGATATGATGTTGAGGAAAAGAGCATTTTGCCTCTGTGGTCTTCCACCCCGAAACTTAAAACCCCAGTCTGGTCATGAGAAAAAGCTCAGAGTAATCCCATTTGAGGGACATTCTATGAAAGACCAATACTCTTCAAAAATGTCAAGGCCATCAAAAACTAGGACAGCCCAAGAAATTGTCATAGCCAAGAGGAGCCTAAGGAGACATGACACCTAAACGTAATACAGGATATTAGATGGTGTCCTGGAACAGAAAAAGAACATTAGCTACTAAGGAAGCTGATAAAAGTATAGACCTCAGTTTGTAATAGTGAATAATAATGAACAGATGATCCATTCATTGTGACAAAGGTGCCACACTAATGAAAGATGTTATGTTAATAGTGAAGGGAACTAGGTTTAGGTTGTATGGGAACTCTCGGCACTATCTTTGCCACTTCTCTAAAAGTCTATAACTGTGCTAAACGAGTTATTTTAAAATGGTTTTGTCAACTAGAAAGTGATTGGTGTTCACAGGAACTCCCGCAGCGTGATAGGAAAACATCAGTTTGTTAGAAGTAAGTGGCTGCACCTTGAATAACTATAGGTAGAGTTTGTAGAGAATACTCTTTCAGAAAGCTTAGCTAGGGCAGGCAGGATGAAGAGCAGTTAGGCAGTAGCTGGGGAGAGTAGCACAGGGTGAAATGACAGTTTAAAATATTTAAAGTTGGCTGTATATTACTGTATGTGAAATAGATGACCAGTGCAAATTCAGTGCTTGAAGCAGGGCACCCAAAGCTGGTGCTCTGGGACAACTCAGAGGGATGTGGGAGAGGGAGGTAAGAGGGGGTTCAGGATGGTGGGACACATGTCTGATTCCTGTCGGTGTATGGCAAAACCCACCACAATATTGTAAAGTAATTAGCCTCCAATTAAATAAATAGCATTTTTTTAAAAGGCAGAATAACAAACTCTTACCTTAAAAAATATTTAAAGTTGGAATACACTTAAAAATGTCTGCATTCTTAAAATTATAAGAATAGGGAAGAACCAGTAAAGAGTGACACATTGAAGATAGAGGAGAAAGAATATTACTTGATAAAGTAAAGCCCCTCAGTATGCAGAATTACTATTTGACTGAAAATGGAGAATCTTTTAGATTCATAACATGTGTAAATCAGATATGAATATTTATTACTTAATCCTATTTTATATGTTTGGGTCACCTTGGTATAGAAGTAATCTTCAAAATATTTCCATGGAGAATTTGGCCCAGAAGAGTTTTATTGCCTATGTATCACAGTTATATTGGCTATATTTATAAAGCATTAAAAGATACATCATACATCTTTGAATCATGAGCACTGTAAAGTCACTATAACATGGCGGATTCTTTGGTAGATTCTTCACATCAGGTGGCCAAAGGATTGGAGTTTCAGCTTCAGTCCTTCCAATGAATATTTAGGACTGATCTCCTTTAAGACTGATTGGTTTTATCTCCTTGCAGTCCAAGGGACTCTCAAGAGTCTTCTCCAGCACCACAATTTGAAAGCATCAGTTCTTCAGTGCTCAGGCTTCTTTATGGTCCAACTCTCACATCCATACATGACTACTGGAAAACCCATAGTTTTGACTAGGTGGACCTTTGTCGGCATAGTGATGTCTCTACTTTTGAATACACTGTCTAGGTTTGTCATAGCTTTTCTTCCAAAGAGCAAGCATCTTTTGATATCATGGCTCAGTCACCATCTGCAGTGATTTTGGAACCCAGGAAGAGAAAATCTGCCTGTTTCCACTGTTTCCCCATCTATTTGCCATGAAGTGATGGGACCAGATGCCATGATCTTAGTTTTTTGGATGCTGAGCTTTTAAGCCAGCTTTTTCACTCTCCTCTTTCACCATCATCAAGAAGCTCATTAGTTCCTCTTCACTTTCTGCCATTAGGGTGGTGTCTTCAGAGGATTCTTAACACATCGTAATAATGGGTGTGGCTCTTCTCCTGCCATGTGGGTAGCTTATTGCTGTTTTATGGTGTAGCCTTTGAAGATTAATCCTGAAACATATCTAAGTTACACTCATAGGTATGGTTGTGACTCACTGTCTGAGATCAAACACTTTGTTCTATCAAATAAAACAGTCTGCATTAAGCATGTGTCACACTTGGACTTTTGAATTTACTGATGTCAATATTCCAGATGTTGACAACAAAGTATAGGTAAAGATTTGCTTGTCTGTCTGTTTTGGAGGAGCATGACGAGAAACAAAATCTACAAATCAGCTTTGTAGTTGATGATACATTCATAGAACTGGGTGAATGGAACAGCCGACCTTGCGCTGGGGAATGGGTGATAAGACACCCACAGCCTATCTTGGTGGTCTGATAAAGTGAAAGGAGGGTGGGCAGTGGGAAATGAATTCTGTCATTGTTCTGTCTGTTTTCTCACAGGTTTGTGGCCTTGAGTAATCACTCATCTGGCTTCAGTCAGTCAGTCAGTTCAGTCACTCTGTGATGTCTGACTCTTTGCGACCCCATGGATTGCAGCACACCAAGCCTCCCTGTCCATCACCAACTCCCAGAGTTTACTCAAACTCATGTCTGTTGGTCAGTGATGCCATCCAACCATCTCGTCCTCTGTCGTCTGCTTCTCCTCCTGCCTTCAATCTTTCCCAGCATCAGGGTCTTTTCAAGTGACTCAGTTCTTCGCATCAGGTGGCCCAAGTATTGGAGTTTCAGCTTCAGCATCACTCCTTCCAATGAATATTCAGGACTGATTTCCTTCAGGATGGACTGGTTGGATTTCCTTGCAGTCCAAGGGACTCTCAAGAGTCTTCTCCAACACCACAGTTCAAAAGCATCAATTTTTTGGTGCTCAGCCTTCTTTATAGTCCAACACTCACATCCATACATGACCACGGTATAAACCATAGCCTTGACTAGATGGACCTTTGTTAACAAAGTAATGTCTCTGCTTTTTAATATGCTGTCTAGATTGGTTATAACTTTTCTTCCAAGGCACAAGTATCTTTTAATTTCATGGCTGCAGCCACCATCTGCAGTGATTTTGGAGCCCCAAAAAATAAAATCTGTCATTGTTTCCACTGTTTCTCCATCTATTTGCCATGAAGTGATGGGATGAGATGCCACGATCTTAGTTATCTGAATGTTGAGTTTTAAGCCAACTTTTTCACTCTCCTCTTTCACTCTCATCAAGAGGCTCTTTAGTTTTTCGCTTTCTGCCATATGAGTGGTGTCATCTGCATATCTGAGCTTATTGAGATTTCCTTTGGTAATCTTGTTTCCAGCTTGTGCTTCATCCAGCTCAGCATTTCTCATGATGTACTCTGCATATAAGTTAAATAAGCAGGGTGACAGTATACAGCCTTGATGTACTGCTTCCCCTATTTGGAACCAGTCTGTTGTTTCATGTTCAGTTCTAACTGCTGCTTCCTGACCTGCATACAGATTTCTCAAGAGACAGGTCAGGTGCTCTGGTATTCCCATCTCTTTAAGGACTTTTCACAGTTTGTTGTGATCTTCACAGTCAAAGGCTTTGGCATAGTCAGTAAAGCAGAAGTAGACATTTTTCTGGAACTCTCTTTTTTTTTGACGATCCAACGAATGTTGGCAGTCTGATCTCTGGTTCCTTTTCTAAAACCAGCTTGAACATCTGGAAGTTCATGGTTCATGTTTTGTTGAAGCCTGGCTTGGAGAATTTTGAGCATTACTTTACTAGCATGTGAGATGAGTGCAATTGTGCAGTAGTTTGAGCATTTTTTGGCATTGCCTTTCTTTGCGATTGGAATAAAAACCCTTTTCCTGTCCTGTGGCCACTGCTGAGTTTTCCAGATTTGCCGGCATATTGGGTGCAGCATTTTTCACAGCATCATCTTTGAGGATTTAAAATAGCTCAACTGGAATCCCATCACCTCCACTAGCTTTGTTTGTAGTGATGGTTTCTAAGGCCCACTTGACTTCACATTCCAGAGTGTCTGGTCTAGGTTGGTGATCACACCATCGTGATTATCTGGGCCGTGAAGATCTCTTTTTGTGCGGCTCATCTGGCTTAGAACCTCTCATCTTTACATCTGCAGGCTGGTCTAGTTGCTGCCCCATGTCACTGGTCAACTATCACACTCTGTCATTTATGAGATAACCTCAGTGTCAGTTACACAGGACCTTCAAGATCATTTGTTCCTGCATGTCTGATCACTTGAAATAATGGTTATGGATGGATCTGCAATGAATGGATCACTTTTGTTTACTAATGCTAGGCAGATTGTGTGTGTGCGCGCACGCTCAGTTGCTCAGTCCTGTCTGACTCTGCGATCCCGTGAACTGTAGCCCACCAGGTTCCTCGTGCATGGTATTTTCCAGGCATAAATACTCAAGTGGGTTGCCATTTCCTCTTCCAGAGGAGCTTCTTGACACAAGGATCAGACCTGCATCTCCTACCTTGGCAGGCAGATTCTTTATCACTGTGCCACCTGGTAGATTACATAGGAAGCCTAGATTCAAATTAATTATAAACATCTTCATATTTTATCTCAGTAGTTCTTTTAAAACTGCAAACAAAAGCACCTGTTACATAGCATTCATTTATCAGAATATCATTTTCCAGTGGGGATATATTGGATATTTATTTATTTCAAGTATAGTCTGTGTAGTTATTTTATATTCAGAAAGACTTTAAGGAACTAGACTTCCTCTACTGCATACTTACACTATTCCAGATGTTAACAACAACATCTGGGCATTCTATCATGAGCGGATTTTCTGAATGAAGTAACTTAATTATTGATTGACAGACTAACATGATATAAGACACAGACACACTGTGTTCAATAGCAGTGTCAAAGTTGTAAACTATAAGCATATGCAAGCAAGTGGGGCCATGATTCTAACTAACTCAAGTTGCATTTTGAAACACTAGTGTTAAACTTAAATTTCAGACATAAGTTTAGAAATGCTGGAGGAGGAAATGAAGAAGTGCAGTCACATGATTACTGGGCTCTCTGCTTTGCAGATCATTAAATGATGTAGCAGCAATATGGTCAGAGTTCCTAGTGTAAATAAAAGTCTCTTCTAGAACTGTGAAACATAAATAGAGTCGTGCCATCTGGATTGCATATGGGTTTGTGTGAGTCTATCAGTGTATATATATAGATATAGCTTCATCATATGCAAATAAATACTCATGATAACAGCTAAATTTTAAAAATAATTAAGAGAAAATATGATTTATCTTATTTACAGTCAGAACACAAATATCAATTTCAAATATGTAAAATGCTTTGAAAGTACAAGCAAAACTAGTAAATGAGGATGATTATAATAGGAAGACATTTTTTTATCTTGGAAATTTTTTTTTTTCTCTTATTACATACTCAAGAACGATGAGTTATTTCAGTGTTCACATGGTAACCTGCTTTTCCAACTGCTGGAAGCAGAGTGTGTTAGTCTTTTTTCTCTGGTGGCTTGCATATGGTCCATTGGCCATGAGTTTATGATAGAAAGTGTGCTTTCCCTTTATTAACACTACAGTATTGGTGACATGTGGCATGTGCACTTTCCAGCAAATGAGCTTGACCTTTAACTCTCAACAGTCCCTTGAGCAAGAGCAAGCCATGTTTAGTGGAATGATTACTTAGAAGAGACGGATTGGAAGTTAGTTTCTCTGATAACATTAAAGAAATGCAATAAAGTTTTTATTACTGGAAGTTGTCCAAAAATTGTGGCACCATAAAATAGATAGTTGGGCAAAATAATGTAGTAGTAGAATTATAATTACCGGATTAAATAATACGACTTTTTTAAAGCAAATTTTGGTATATATTGGCAAATGACTTTTAAGGAAAATGCACTAATTTAGACCTTCAGTCATGTATGTGTATTGGTTTTATTGCATCCTTTCCAATATTATGAACAAATATTTAGTTAAATATCCTTTGTAATGTTATCACATTCAAGGTATTATGGTAGTTTTCCATTTGTTTATAATATTTAAATCCTCACAAAAGCCCTGGGAAGTAAATATTGTTAACAGCTTTTTAGAGATTGAGGAAACTGATGCTCAGAAAACTTGATTTGGCCAAGATCACATACTGAAATATCATTTCTGTTCTTTTCATTCACTGCCCCGTGCTTTGTTGTCTTAACAATTTTCCAAGGATGAAACATTTGCCTAACAGTTGACTTTACCTTTATCTATATCACTTAGTATGGTATTTTTAAGAGCATTATTATTATAATTTATTTTCATTATTTTTTATTTTTGGCCACACTGTGTAGTTTGTGGGATCTTAGTTCCCTTATCAAGGGTTGAACCTGCACACTTGTTAGTGAAAGCACAGAGTGCTAACCACTGGACAAGAGAATCCCCAGTATCATGTTTTAATCTTTTTTTTTTCTAAAAATTAGTACCGCATGGGGAATGGTGTAATAAATAGAATTTCACAAATTTCTTCTATTGTTTCCTCCAAAATTTAAGTCTCCTGCCCTGGATTGATGAGCCTTTTAAGTCCTGAGTGGAGTGAGGATGAAAAGCTGAAATTGCCAGTGGAGAAATAGAAGGGAGGTTAAAAATGCAATGCCTTGTGCCAAAGATAGATGCATTTTAGAAAATGCCATCTGGGCATTATGGAAGTATGATGTTATTTAATTAGAACCAGATAAAATTAGGTAAGAAATGAGTGCCAGCAATTATATGACCAGCTAATAAATATAATTTCATGGTATTCTATATCTATCCCAAAGTGTTAATTGTAACAGGAGCAGTTAAATTCTTTGGCTATGAAAGCATAACAGTTTTTAATAGGTGTATCACCTGGTAACCTGGGGCATTATTAAACATAGGGAAACTGAAAGACATGGTAGAAGCAATGGAAAAGTCTGGCCAGACTGGGTAATTTGTTTTAGACCTATGGAGAAGTCTATTAACCATTTCTTCTATAGACCAATTTGATTAGGAAGTAGGACAAGCTGTTCTTTCATTACTTACCAAAACCATAGTATGCTTTGTATCAATTATTTAGTTGTCTGCAGCACATAGATTAGAATAAAGGGCTTTCTTAGTGTTTGTGAATGTTGTGGATTGCTGATTAGTAATTAAAGTACTGAATGAAGAAAATCAGGCCAAAATTGAATGGAACTGAGAAAGTCTTAATTCCCTAATACAGATGTTAGAAACAGATTGTCTTGAGCGGCCCATTCAACACAGTAACATTTTACATAACCATGGAGTGTTTACCTCCTATGTTAAACTCACATCCAATGCCTTAGAGATTGTTTCCTCTCCCATGTCTTGTGATGTAGCTGTTTGGGTATTAATTTAGTGAAATATCCTGTCTGCCAGGTGTGGGAACTAGCTGATTTTATTGTAATACCAGATCATTATTTAATTCATATGCAACAGAGTGCAGCACATGGAAAGCATTATAAATCTATTTACAATGTGGCTGGTCTGATGATAACATTGTATTAAATTCCCAGGTGAGGCAATTTAAGCAATTGCTTTGCCATGTGCACGCCATGAAAATTAAATTCTCATATACGCTCTAGTAATAAACCAACTTCATTGTTATGCTTATGCGAGTGGTGAGTGCTAGAAATCCTCATTCTGGTTACGTATACCCTGTTTCTAGTGTAGATTCATCCAGGAGGCGGTACCACAGATCACAGTTCTTAATTAGTTTAAGCTAAGTTAATTCATTTTGTTTCTAGTTTAGCAGTGCCTGTCCAGGAACACATTCAGTTCAGTTGGGAAATGTTAAGGTCAAGTAGATAGATTGTTTCAAGCCAAATTTCCAGAGAGAACTGAGCAAGTGTATCTGTTTGAACTTGGCTTTAAGAAAATCATCCAATCAGTATGCAAACGTTGTGTTCATCAAGTAAAAAAAAAAACTGCTTGACATCTGAAATTTGTGCTTTCTTAACCAAAGACTCACTTTTCTCATCAGTTTAAAATGACCCATTGACATTTTATGCATCTAATGTCTTAGGGATAGCAATCAGCTGTTGATCTGTCGTATTTTTAGGGTTCATGTATGGTCTGTAGATATCTCTGTCCACCCAAATATATGTTAGAAGGAATAAACTTTACACAAACACACAACTAAAAGTGAGATATGCCCTTGTATTTAACACTGTGTAGGGGTGGTGTGTGTGTGTGTGTGTGTGTGTGTGTGTGTGTGTGTGTGTGTGGCACATATTGTCAATCGAAGCTTTTCCACCCTTACGGTACAGACCTGAAATTGCAATAGATTACAAACTGCAGAGAGCTTCTGTCTTCTCCAGAAGCCACATATAAAGCACCAGTAGACAGTAGTAACTGACAACTAAGACTAAAAATGTTGACAATTTCTTGATTTGCCTGGTTAGCTTATGTATAGAAGTCATTAACTATTTATAAAATGCATTATGAATTGGGTTCCTTCAAACTGTAGCTGAATGTGTGACATTTCCAGCTCAAATTCTCATGCTTGCATTTGGCTAAAGTACAGATTTTATACAGTTGATAATAAAGTAAAAAATATTGTAGTTGATCAAGATACAGTAGGTGTTTCAGTTTCATTAACTTTGAATCTTCCAATTTAAAGTATGGCATAGTACTTAGTAATGTAAAATACTAACAAAAAATTCCACAAAAGGTAAAACAATTTATTGATATTTTGGAGGAAAATTTCATAAAATAAGGAGTTTCTCATTCAGACGAATTGGCCTTTTGGGTGTTCAGTTATTTTAGTGATGATCCTGCAGGCTAAATTACAGTTTATTAAATTCAGCTTATTTAAAATTTCAAACCACAAAAAATTAGAAAAGACCAATGGCAGGAATTTAAAAATAATTCTTAATAAAGCAAAGTGTGAATTTAAAAACGTTTTGTTCAAAGTGATACTTAAGTGTAAAGAATTCAGTTTTCAGCATCAGCTGTGCCATTTTCATGAGGAACTATTTCTGATATTTGAAATAAGTTGTCTTTTCATTCTGTAACAGAAGTCAGTCCTATCAGAGAACATTTTATAAACTCAGCATATCATGTGCTTAATTACATCCAGAGAGTCATCCCAATGACCAGTTTTTACTATCCCAGTGCAAAAGAGTGACATATACAGGGCCCACCCTTCAACTATGGATAAATCTTGAGTGCTTCTCTGTTGCTGAGCCTGTACACTCTTAACTGCTGGTTTTTAAAAGCAATGGATTCTAACCAAAACAAGATTAGTTATTTAGGCAACCATGTTTGTAATCTTCTTTTGAAGTACAGAAAATCAAAATAAGAATATAGTGTAATTGAACAAATCTATGCTAATTTGTTGGTATTTTGGTAAAAAGGGAAAAACAAAAACAATCTCCATATGATATTTTTGCATAGAGTGGAATGTTTTAGTCCCCCATAGTGATGAAATAAATAATTAAAAAGGCAGCTCTGATACCACAGCCTGTTAAAAGGTTCTCATTTCCTTTATAAAAGTACAAAATACTTTTACTAGATAGTTTGAAACTATTGTAGCAAGGAGCCCCAAATGGGCAGAAAAGAAAGGTTTGGCTAGAATGAAATATTGTGCTAAGGCCACATAGTGTACTGTCCTTATAATTTAGCATTTTTCAATATTTTACAGAGTTAGTAGAAATAGCTAATTAATAGTAGCTTCAGTAAATACAATTAGAGAAGCCAACCTAATATCTGCTGTTTGTGGCAGTGAGAAGCCTGCCATATTCAAAAGGAATGAGTTGGGTCACTCCTGAATTGTTCAGACAGCTGATATAGATGTCATTACTGACCTCAGGCTAATGACCTACCTTTCCTGTTTTGTCCTTTCTGCAACATTGTTGGTTTCATTTATCTACTTACAGACTTAATACATTTGCCCAAGGTATGAGACACACATTTGTAGCAAGGAAGTGGGGCTTGGGGCAGAGACCTAGAATAGGAGGAGATCCCACCATCTCCTTTGTAACATTTTGCAACTTTTATATATTTTTATTTCCTCTGTGTGTGTGTGTATTCAGAGGGTAATAAAATGAGGAAATTTTGTGCAGTAGAATGACTACTGAGCTATAGTTAGGACCACAGGGTTCTAGTCTCAATTTAACCAAAGCTACCTTTAGAATTCCACAAGACTGATTTTTGTTTTCCTTAAAAAATAAAGGGATGTCTAGGTTAATTTTTTTAATTTATACCCCATTCAGTCCTTTTTAACAGGATTCTGCCAGAGAGTTAAGCTTTAATGCTCTGAGACTTCTATGTAATGAACTAAACTCTCTCTCATGTCCCATCTTTGGGAGAATTGAGAATAGTCGCAAATAATTTTCTGTGTTTTGGGGTTCAGATAGGGACCCCCAGTGAAAAGGCAAACTTTAAAATGATTTAAAATCTATTAGTTTTCCTTGTTGAAAGTTCTTTTAAGTTCCAATATAGTAGGATTTTATGTTTAAAATACTATGATCTCTATGTGGCAAAGCTCTGCTACTCATTCACTGGTTTAAAAATCTAATTAAAAATCTTGTTGACTTCTGCTCACAGATTATGGATAGTCCTTTTTAACTACAATAATTTTTCATATCACAGTTGAACAGGTAAGAAATTTTAAGTCCTAAACTGTAGACACCAAATAGGAAAAGATTACTATTTCCCAGCTGCCATTTTTTAATTGACTGATTTTGCTTAGTTAGTTCAGATGTGGAAAAGGCAGTAAAGTAAGCTGTACATCCATATTTGGGTCTGAAATAGTGATGCTGAAGTAGGATCTGAGGATGGCACTCTAGCTTCACAACTAATTTTCAGAGCTTTTTAGCTTTTCCAAATGTGTGCACGTTTAGATAATTCATGAATTGCTTGCAGACATGTCCCTCTGACTTTACTGGTAAAGGTAGACTTCTTGTAAAACAAAATTTCAGTGTGTGAAAAATCGATTCATAGCTTACTTGTCTTTATTTATAACTGGAATTGTGAAAAGTTGACTCATAGCCTACTTGCCTTTGTTTACTGGGATTGGGAAATTTAAGTTGTTTTACCAGATACACGTACACACACACTCCCACTACGTTTCCTTAGGCCATTTTTATATAGGACTAGGAGACATTTAAATTATAGTTTGGAAACAGGATGGGCTTTTAAAGTCTATCTCTTTCTGATTAGTAACATCACAATAATGAAGGAAATGGGGATATGCTTTTTCCAGGCATCCCAGTATATAGCTGGAGATATAATATTATCCTAGAATTAGAGATTTTAAAAGACCTATATTGTAGAGTCCATTTCCTGCCACAGTGTTAAAGACCCTATATACTCTTGTTTTAACTGCATGTGGTGAGTGTAGCAGATATACAGCAAAATAGCTGTATTTCTTTCAGCTTCGTGGGCTGATCTGAATGACTGCATGGAATAACATATCAGTTCTGATCTGTTTGTCAATATTAATAGAGCACTCACACAATGCAGAGTTTTCATCCATTACTGGCATTTGAAAAAACTTACAATTTACATTAAACTCCTTAAGTTCAAGAACTTTGCACAACTTTGGTTTGCAGATTTGAGCAAATAGGTTTCCATTAGGGGCTCTCGAGGTTTGAGATGATCAGTCTTGATACCAGTAATGCTTGGAAGCCTTTACTTTCTAACGTTCATCTTGCTCTCTCCCTTTCTGTTTTGTTTTATAGAAAAGGTCACGGATCGCCTACAGTGACGAAGTACGGAATGAGCTCCTAGGGGATGATGGGAATTCCTCAGAGAACCAGGTAGAATGCTAATCAGGAAGGCCCGGTGGGTGGCTGGAGGGTGAAGGAGGTCACTGGCACACTGGGCTCTCAAGCTGCTCTATAACAGTATTAGCAACAACTCATGTGGAAGCGATACTGTTTAATGCAAAGCTGGAGTCTTAATCAACTTCAAAATGTTTCTTGGAGATCTTACATTTAACCCTTTACCTTGTGATCACTGTCTGCTATCTTTTAAAAAAATCTTTTCTTCTCTTTTCTTTATTATTTAGTACTTAAGGAATAACTTGAAACACACTGTTTGTGGCCAAAGCCAAGGTCCTCACCTCCAACACATGTAAAAGGAATAAAAAAAGTACATAATGCAGCTTTGATAATAATGCAGTATAATTAAATCAACACTCGCAGCAAAACAAATGAAAGTAAGCTTTCGAAATTCAACTGGGCAGCTCAGGCTCCTATTGTGTACCTTCTTAAAAATACATTCACCAAAATGCAAATTGGAAGCACCAGTGTGGAACTTGGATACTCACATAGAGGTTCTGCCCTTGTCAGGTAATGATAATGATGATGATGATGATAGTTCTAGGAGTAGCAATGGGAAAAGTCTTTTTGCAGTTTAAGATCCGCATAGGCAAAAAAAATAAGACCCGGTTTCTTCTTCAAGAGGCCTTGCGACTTGGCTGTCAGCTCTCATTGCATCACACGGTAGTGTCATGAGTCTAATTAGTGTCCCACTTCTTTCTTTGAATTAATACTGCCGATTTCATTAATTCATGTAGATAATATATATGACTTTAAAAAATGTTTCAAGAACCTCAGAGTAGAGATGATTTAAAAAAAAAATGTCTCAAACAGCCCCAGTGACTGATTCTCTTTGACACTTTTAAAGAAAATAAATGATAGGGAACTTCAGAAGCAAGACCTGAACGTGTTTATTAACGTTACTTTGGCAAGTCTAGTAGAAGCCTCTACTCTAAATAAAAATGAACATAAATCATTCATTGGGTAAACCAACATTTTAATAAGCTGCTAAAACATAATATATTGATATGCATTATAAAAATTGCATAATAGTGTTTATCCCTGCAAATAGAGTGTAAATCTATATATGCTGAAACTATAATACTATCCACTAAATGCGAATATTGTAAACAGTGTTGTTGCTCATGTGATGAAAAGGCTCCCATCAGCCCACCCCCTAGAAAAGAGGACGAATCACTGAGTAGTCCTCTGTTTGTTTTTGGAAAGATCTCAGCTCTTCCACTAGTTGGATGTTATCAGTTTCAGTTCAGACATGTAAACATGTTAAGATTTGACCTGGGATTTCAGCTTCCCTGATTGAAATGTGAGAATAGCTAAGGAAAAAAAAAAAGGAGCACATCAATCACAAAAGCATGATGTGATAAAGGAGTTTTACTCATAATAGATTAAATAATGTGAGGATGAGAGCAAAGAATTTTTTTTCCTATTTTAAGTGAGATTTAGATTGTTCATACCTCTTGAGTGAATTAATCATAGTTTTATTTTCTATCTTTACTGCAAAAAAAGCACTGTCTTAAAAAAAAAAAGTGAATGTGTTTAAAAAAAAAAAGTGAATCTCCATGTCAGTTCTTTAAAGAGTTCTTTAAACAGTTCTTTACCTCATTTGAAACTACTGCCTAATACAGAGGAAATAGAAGAGAAGAGGGTGTTTTTGTCTAACTCAAACTCCTTTATTGTAATGGATGCTGTAGTACTGTGACAGGGATCTTTTTTTTTTAAAGCATGTTCTCTTCTCTTAATGGACATTTTATGTGCCTAGAACATTTGCCTCACGAACATATAAGGAGGACTTTTTTTTAACGCCTAAAGAAAAATATTCCACAAAAATAGATTGAGTTCATATTTTCTGAATTTTTCAAATTATATTCCTGTCACTATAAAGTGATAACTCAGAGATTTCCCCTGGACTTGTATAAATCAAGCTTACAAATTCTGAAAGTGCTTGGAGAGCCTGAAGTTTAGTTGTAAGGAGCTGTCACTTCAATAAATAGAATGTGATGAATTATAGTCATGAGACTGTGGAACTGTTAGATTATTACTTATGTGAACTTTTCAGTCTAAAATTTGAATCAGATCTGAAAGTTCAAAGAGACGACATGTAACTTTTAGGATATTTTGTTACCAAAGCAGCACAATTTCCATATCATAATGAAGTCTTTATGTTTTGTTTTGAGGCTCTTTGTCATAATATAGGAATTAAAATCCCTAAAACTATATAACACATCCTTAACTTGGAATGGTCACTTGAGAATAACTATTCTGCCACAGTATTCATTCAGACCTATGAAATCAAAACAGAAACTTTTTCTTTAAAGGAAGAAAAGATTTGGCTTTTCATTTTAATTTTTGTAGCTCAGTCAGTGGCTGAGAAGATAGCTTTTTCTGGCTAGGATCACCTTGCCAGTAAATTAGAGCAGCTCACCTAGTAAATTAGAGAAGAAAATATTTTCTGCACACAGATATGTTTATTTTCATCCTAATTATTGAGAAATTGATTTTTCAGAACTTCTTGGCCATGTCATAGTTACGGTAAATTTTTAACAATACAGGGAAAACTGAGAGGTAAAAAATGAGGTGGCAATATTTGTTTAACTAAAATTGGGAAATGTCAATTTTTTTAAAGTATAGATCAGAAAAAGAATAAATAATTAATAGCAAAGGTTGTAAATAGACAAATGAACTAAGTGCTGTCTATTTAGTTATTTTTAATGCAATATCCACATCTTCCCTATAGGGACTTCTTTGTAGATTTAGACATATATGAATACCTTAGTTCTTATTTCTCAGTCTGCCAGTTTATAATGCATTTTTAGGCATCTCAAACTTGGCTGTTGATACACATAATTATGATCTCCCAATTAACTATACAGTATTTTAATTTACTCTTATATATGTAAACATTTTGCCATGATTAGAATTATTTCAAAAATTAATAATTTTCAAATGTTCATTTTAATGTTCTCCATGCAGTACACATTTTTATTAATTTTAAATTAATTGCTTTGTATAAATTCATTTCTATTACATCCATTTCATTCAATCAAGTATAGCTCATCCTTGATTTACAGAGAAGAAGCAAAATTACCTATTTGGCACATTCAGATACTGTTGGGTCTTTCCATGAACTGTTAGTCGTCTTGGGCATTATCATTCTGTTCTTTTAACAAATAAAAATTTCCATTGCATATGACAGCATCTTAATATTTTCAAAGAGCTTGTTCTTGAAATGTAGTGATGCTATATTTAGAGTGGAAACTTTAATAATTGTTAACTCGATTTAGTTTCATGAAAACGATTCTTAGGAAAGGAAAAAAAAATTCATACAGAATTAAATCCCCTTCACAGTAGAGTCTGATAATGGGACAAATGTTCCAAGCTCTACTTTTGAAACCTAATAGTGTCTCAGTTTCCATATGCAAAATTATATTGATCAGTGAATAAACCTGAGTAAATGAAATTTGAGTAAGTTCCAGATAGAAGGCTCAAAATATAAAGAGTAGGTATGTCTAAACGTGAGGAAATTTTTCTGGTAAAGCAATATTCAGCAGATATGATTTGCTTAATTTTTTTATTGCGATGTTCTCTTAAGTTCCGATTTGGGCTTGCTGTGCATAAAGTGTGTCAAACTTCAGCTACAGACCAGGGGGTGAAGTCGGTCAATTTAATTCCCCAAGATCTAAAGAAGGTCGGTATCATTTCATATAGCCCTGGCAGAGCAGATCATTACCAGGCACAAATCTGTTCGTTACGTGCTGAGGGTTTATAGCAAAATAAATAGACTGTCATCATAAGTTCAGAAAATTGTGTGTTCGACCCACGATAATGTGTAAAGGGCGTTTAATAGAGTTCAGCATTTATTCGTTATCTGTATGCGGACAGAGACGGCAGTCGCGTTATCAGCTTTAAAAAAAAAATTCGGTAGTTCTGGTGGTCACGTGATGCCCCTCACACACAGAGCGCGCGCGCGAACCCTCACATGCTCTGCGGTGCAGTTTTGATTTTAGTCACAGCAGAAGGCTTAACCACAAGAGATTCCACTGGTTCAAACCAGCGTAAACCAGATTTTTTCAGCCCACAAAGGAACAGATTACCTCTTGTATCAAATTCTGCATGGGGTGGGGGGGGGGGGGGTGGGGGGGTGGCAGAAATCTTTGTTTCAAAAAGATGCTGATTATCATAACTCGACATGGTGGCATGGAACACTTTCATGTCGCCTATGACGGAGCTAGAAACTCGATAAAATGCGAATCGAAAAAATACGAAATCAGTACTTTCAGCCTAGTCTAAGCATCGTTAATTTTCAAAAACGGGCCATCTTTTGTTTACTTGAGTGAAAACTCTCAGACTAACTAAAAAAAAAAAAAAAAAAGGGAAAAAGATAAAGATTAAAACCCCTCCCATTACCTAGCTTAGCTACAAATCCGGTGTAAAGCTTGGATGCAGCCATGCAGCACAAACAAGATAGAACGTTTTTTGTTTGGAACCTATTGAAAAAACAAATGGGTAGCATTTTTAAACACTCATTGATTATGGCAGGGTGGCATGCCCAAATGGTCTCCATTGCTGAAGAGTAGTTTTAAACTTTGGCCCTTTAAGTATCATAGTCAACTGAAGAATGGTGCCCCCAGAAAGAAAAAAAAAAAAAGATGTGCGATCAATCCCAGATCAGTTTTTTCTGAGAATTAATGTTTGCCCTTTTTCTCCCATGATGTTCCGATAGCAAAGAGAAAGATTCCGATATATGCTAGGCCAGGTATTTTAGTTTAGAATTTTACTTCTTCTAGGGAAGCATTGTAACTTTTCCCGTGAAATGATGAGATGATTGACTTATACACTCAGTGGTTGCTGAGATAATGATTGTGTTAATCTTGTGTTAATCACAAGTAATAATTTCATATGTATTTTTGAAAGCTAGAAAAAGTTTCTTTTTCACTAAATGCACTGTGAGACCTTATGTAATAGATTCTGTATCCTTTTTCTAAGATTCATAACTGGTTTGAAATCTAATTCTTTTGTACTTGAGATACTTTTCAAATAACAAATGAAATAACAGGGTAAGCTGGAATGCATATGGTTTTCCTTGAATTGGAGACAAAAAATAGCTTTAAGCTTTGAGAAATCTGGGCTATAGTAAACATGATACTTTTAGAAAGACTTATAGTGAGCAGTTCATGGCACGTTTCTCCCAAAGCAATAGTTTAATTTATTGGCCTGCTTATGTCAAGTGTTATAACAGATGTTACAGATATTTGGATGCTTAAAAATTATCAGTTGTAGACCTGAATTGCTGAGGATGCAAGTTTCAGACCTAGAATATGGTTTATAGTCTCATACAACATTGGTTTCGTTTCTATTCATTGTAGAAACTGGAAAACACCTCAACTCTCCAATATTTGTGGGTTAGAATACAATACTATCACATACACACAGGGAACCAGACATATGGTTATATCCATTTTCTAGTTTCCAAAGAGTAAAATAACTTGCTTTATCAGTAATATTTAAGACAATTAAATATTCTACAGAGAAGAATCAAAATGTTATCACAAGAGAGTTTACTAACAGGTAAAGAGTGACTTGAGGTTTGACTTTGAAAACAAATTGCAGTACAGATAAAGTTAGAGAGTTCATTGCTTTGAAATGACCTGGTTTACAAGATGAAGAAAACTGATAAGTGAAGAAACTTCAAAATTAAAATTAAAACACCTTATGATTACAGTAGCCTCTCGAGCAAAACAAAACCTTGGAAATCAACTCTGATATACACAGTATTGCTAAGGACTGTGAAATATTTTCTGATTTTATGTCCTAAATATTATCTCTCCTGGCATGCTTTATTCCCGTTTAAAATAATCTTACTTCCAAAGGTGATCCTGTTGAATGGGTACAAGTATGACATTAACATACCGGGTTGTTGTTTTAAAATACTTACTGGGACAAAAGCATGAGCTATTAATCATTTTCATTTGGAGGTAAAAATCTGAAAGCAGTTGTCAAGATTCAGAACAGAGAAACATCCTGGAAACTTGTATATACAAAGCCTCTTCAGTGGTACGTTCTTAGAAGAGAGGAACAGTAAACTTGTTTTCTTTCTTTATAATATAGACTTCTATGAAGTCGTTTCCCTTTATTTCATGATGGTGTCTTAGATGTACTTTAAAAGAGAATTTCACACTATTCTCTTTGTTTAATGTGACAGTGTGAGAAAGTGATCTTTATTCGTTCAAAAAACTCTGCATGTAGTCTATGTTTAGGTTCTTTTAATGTGTTTG
The DNA here is from genome assembly GCA_917880005.1 of Nanger dama. Taxonomy (NCBI): domain Eukaryota; kingdom Metazoa; phylum Chordata; class Mammalia; order Artiodactyla; family Bovidae; genus Nanger; species Nanger dama. Next base: position 17,058,890 of record CAKJTW010000026.1, read on the forward strand.
TCTGTGATTTTTAAATGCTAAACATGTAAACAGATAAATTGTCAATGTTAATTCTGTATCCTGTCACACAACTGATCTTTCTTTCCTGCCATTTCTTTCCTTTTATCTTTTTTTTTTTTTTTTTGCATTCATGTTGCAGTTGATAAAATTACGTGAAGAGGTGAGTACTTCCTAGCTTGCTTCTTTTTTTTTTTTTTAAATTCTGCTTTTCCCTATAAAATTGAGTATCTAAATCTGAAGGAAAACCGTTGGGTTCATTTTTCCTGGAAAAATCTGCACATATTAACAACATTGATTATATTGCTAGAAATGTTCTCTGCTATCTTTAAAAAAAAAAAAAGCACACCCTAATCATGCTTATCACAGTGATCATTGTTGTTTTCTAGCTTTGGAAGAAAATTCATATTTTAAAGACCAAAAAAGGGAGGAAAAAGAAAGGAATAGCTTGAAGCTATACCCAAGTGTAGTTTTCATGTAGACTGACTTCAGTTTTGTTTTGTTTGCATTGGTTTCTCAAAGAAGTCAGCAGGATTTTTTTTTTTTCTGACATTCTGAATTTACTGAAAACTGTTTTTAAACTAACTCCTTTCCTTCAACCAAAATTCTTAGTTCAACATTAGATACCATGAGCCTATTATCCTTTTGGGGAAACACACGTATGTTATAAATACTCTACTAGTCTATGTACACAGATACCTAAGAATAGCCAAGCCTCTCCTCATTGTTAAACACTTTCTTTTTGTACGAAATAGCACCCAAGTGAGTTCTTATTTTTCTGAGTTTGCTAGCCTGCTTCATAATACAGCTCCAGACTTTTTTTGTGTGTATGGTCCAGCAAATGTTTATAACAACGTTGATAATTTTATCCCTGTATGCATGAGGGATGCCAAATGATTCTAAATATTTTTTTAAATTAGACCATACTTATCAAATATGCACTGCTACTCTTTTCAGAAATAGTCATAGTTTTTACTTAGTGAGATTGAATTTAGTTACTTTTACTTTAGGACATAAAATAATGACCTGTATTACAATGTAAAAATTGTCTAATTGCTTATAATAAGCAGAGTACTATGAATTATTTTCAACTTTAGGTTGGCTGTGTTGTTTGAGATTTTTCCTGGAAGTTTTTTTTTTTTTTTAATTGGTATGTCATCATTCTCTAGGTGATATGAATGCTAATTCAGAGATTTGTAGAGAGTGGTTTTCAACAAGTCTTCTGATTTAAGATGCATTTATGATGTCTTCTCAGTAAAAGTAATAATGATATATAAAATGAAGGGTGAAAATACACAAAACCCTCACCCTCCAACCTTTTTGTGTTTTTAAATCTTCCTTGCATGGAAGCAGATGTACATATTAAATGACTATTATAAATCATAGTTTTGATGTATATTATTCTTGAGGTGAGTGATATGTCAACATTATTCTTCTGCAAGACAGTCTTCTTGTATGTATTTGCATATGCTCAGGCTTAGGTAAAGAATTTGAATTTTCGAATATTAATGCAACCAACTATAGACTATGAAGAAATGACATGAAGCTCTTGGCCTTGAATTTAGCAATGAATATAATTAATAAACCCTTGTGCCTTAGTACCATCAGCATCGTTGACAGAAGATTTAGTTTTAAGCTGAATTGTGTGGACTTAGAAATCTTAATTCTGTAAGCTGAAAACATCACATCTGCATTTCTTTTAAAATACGTTTCATCATCATTTTATGGCTTTTAATTCCTTTGCTGTGCCTATAGCTACAGTTTTATCAGTTATGCTTCTGGAATGCACGTTACCAACAATATAACCCGAAATGGAATTGTACATGGAAGAATTAGATCACTCAACTAACAGAATAATGTACTCTGAAATATTCTCTTAACAGTCTTTGATATGTGTGCAGCATTGGTATTTGTCGAATAGGTTTCAGTGATGACACTGTTGGTATATGGTCTGCTCCAGAGTCATTGTTTCCCAGGCAGGATGCTCAGAGTAATTAAATATCTGATTTCCTCCTTGTATCTATCCTAAGAAGACAAACACTCTTCTGCTTCAAAACAGAATGTTTCATACTGTTTGGAAACAAAGTATGCCCCATCCAGTCCTCAAGATGCTCTTTTGGGGGCTCTCTTTCTGGGATCCGTTCTGGAAAGAGAGCATGCTTGGAATCGGGCTGATAATGCACAGGGAGCTGAACCGGTGTTGGCTGTGCCGAGCTCTCTGTTTGAATCCTGCGTCTCCAGCTCTCCACGTTGCACAGCTCCTCACACAAGTTGAGCTGTGTCTGAAGCTCCAGCACAGCTTCACTTACCTGCTTTGAAAAGGGCTGAGAAGAGGGTGAGAGAATGAGTTTGGGATGGAGTGTGGGGGCAAGTTGAAAGCATCAGCTGCTACTGTACTGTGTTTCCTTTCATTTTCAGAGACCAGGGCAATGTACAACTAAAGGGAACAATGTAAATAGCACAGCTGTTACAAGAACTTGATTTTAGCTTGACTTAAGTGAAGAGGTTCCAAAATACAAAGTGAGGTCCTGCTGGAAAGCTGCTGGTAAACTGATAGTCCTCTTGTGTGCAGATTTGCTCTGATAAAATTCAACTGTCCTGCAGAAGAGTTACTGACATTATTTAGGAATAGACTTTTTTTTTTAAATAAAAAGTTCTCGTAGCAGTTTTGCTTTCCATTACAAAGCCATATACTGGATAAGCTAATTTGGCTCCCATTCATGGACTCTCAGAAATCATTCTATGTTTAAATACTTTGTTTACTACGTTTTTATTATTCTGCAATTAAACTCTCCATTTTCAGTATTGAACTTTGATTACTCTAAATCTGCAGTAGCTAAATATTTTCTTTTAGTTTAGGGATTTCACGCAATATGAAAATGAACCAAAATCTTTGATATGAATTCTTGATTAAAATTCACATTTATTCTTGATGCCACAATGCTGATATCTTTTTAGAGAATCACTGATTTAAAAACAAATCCTTTGTTAAGTTGGAAAACAATATTCAAAGAAGGGAAGAGCAATTCCCCTTCCCAAAACCTTCATGTAGTGAAAATTAGGAATAAGAAAGCTTTTCTTATTCCTAATTTTTGACAAGCTGAGTAAAGTGTTAAATTTATTTAAAAATAGTCATTAATGCCAAACACATAAAGCTCCCCTTGTTTTTCCTTTTCTCAATTACAGACTTTACTGATTTTACATTTTTATGATATATGCTTTCCTTCCTCCCTTTTATTTATTTAGTGCTTTCTTTTTTTGGCAGAGGGAGGGGCAGTTTTTCTCTTAATTTCTCCACTGTGTAGTAGACGACTCTATTAATTACTATAGACTGTTGTTGCAGCTTTCCTGACCTTCACATCAGGTCCTATCTCTCTGTTCTAAATGCATTGTTTTAATGATTCTTCCCCCACTCTTCCCAGCGCTCCCCCAAAAAATTTTTTTCAAGGAAAGCTTTGATGTGGCTTTAGCTGCCTCCAACGTCTGGCCGCATCTCAGATGTGTCACCTATGCCGGGAGGGAATAAGGAAATCACGTTTTGAATGGTAATGATAACATACTAATCACTTCCTTTCTTTGAAGATGGAAGCGAGATATTCTGTCAGCATCCCTGGCTGCTAGAGCTTGGAGGCACTGGTCTAGGTGTATTAGCTTAAGTGTGCATGTCAATACAGCTTGCATCTCCAAGATCCATGGGGGCTCATTAGAGCAAGGTGGATCGTTTCGCTCGACAGCCACTCAGATAATATGTGTGGCACCTCCTTTTTTTTTTATTATTAGAAAGCATTTCTTCGATTTTAAATGACATCTGTCAACAACACAAACTTGGAGTTAATGGTTGCATTTTTTTCTTTCTTTTTGACCAGATATCAAAACTGATTTGAGGGGGTAAAGTACTAATTCATACAAATACATGCATGCATGTACACATACCCAAATATATAGTTACACATATTTTGGCATTTTTAAGTATCCAGACATACATGCATCAGTACACACATATGGACACACACACACACACACACACACACTTCCAAGGTTATGCACATATTGCTATCTATTCACAGCCATGATTAGCTTATAAATGTATTTGTCAGTCTGAATATGATCTAGTGTATGATTGTTATGCTAAAAAGATCAGCTTCAATGTAGAAAAGAAAGTTTAGAAGCTGAGGATTTGGGGAAAATCTAATTTCCCCATCAGACAGATTATAAAATAATGTATATTATTATTATCATATTAGTTCTTAGTCTAAAACACTATGTCAGAAATTCACTTTCAGTATAGTGCCATATATCTGGGAATAAATCCACAATTTTGTACATCTGTGTGCATAGGGGAACATGTGTCTCTTGTTTCTTAGTGGTTGCCCTGAGTGGTCTTAGAACTAGAATTGCTGTTTAGTATTCTGTCTTAGTAGCATATGTTGTTCTATATGGCATCTTGCTGCACATCAAAAATTAAGGGACATTCTTTAATAATAAAATTTTCGTTTAAAAATTCTTTAGGAATCAAGGGAACTAGTGAGTTTTTTTTTTCATGATTGCATTTTATAAAAAATAAATACAAAATAGGGATCATCTATCCATGCAAATAGCTCATAAAGCTACTTCTGCTGCAACAGGAAAGATCCAGTTGGTTCTGGTCTTCATATATTTCTCAGTGTTTTGGAGTAAGATTCACTGTGGCCACGTACAACATGAGTCTGCCTTCTAAAACAAAACAAAACAAAAACTGGATGGTCCATACAGAATTGATTGACTGAAAATGGGTTCATTGTAGTGGTTTGTATAAAGGAAGATTTGCTAAAAATTATCTATAATGGAGTGTGATCCGCCCTCCCCCAAAATGTTAGGGCATACAACGGCATTATTTTTTTTAAGGCAAAAAAAAGGAACATTGTAGACGGTCGTCTGATTTTTTTCCCTTTTTCTTTTTCAGAGGGCACATCTGCTCGATAACACAGAGAGGCTGGAAAGGTCATCTCGGAGACTAGAGGCTGGATACCAAATAGCAGTGGAAACCGGTAAGAATTCTGAGAGTGAGCAAATTGTCTTGCTTATGCACAGCAGTCTTCACAACACATGACATTTCAGGGAAACTTCAAAGGAGTAGCAGAGACAGCAGCCCGAGATGTGGTTTACATATTGGGGAGACAATTGGGAGCTTATTTGCGCTTATCTTTTTCAAGTTAAAAGGCATGACATCTACTGAAAACAGTTCCTGAGGTTTAAAAGTATACATCTGAAAAGAGATGGAATACTTTGTCTAAATTCTACATTTGTCTTAATATGCGGTTACATGTTGTCAGTTTACCCACCCGCAATGATTGCTAGCACACAGTGCTGGCTCCAGTTGTTTGCTCCTTTGCGATTATTCACATATGTAAAAATTAGCATTTTAATCAGTCTAAATGATGTGAACTAGGGGCAAAGAAGTACCAACACCAAGTTTACTGTACTTGTTTGTCCTGGTGGAAATGATTAGGAAGTCATTAGGAAATGATTCCTAATGGTCCTGTTTTGTTTACATTGTTGTTTCAAGTCATGAGCAGAACCTGTGATCAGATCTGGAGAAAAAAAAGTCATAATAATGCACTATAAGTGTTAATACTGTCCAAACTTTTGGTTTGAATTAACACTAGTTATTAATTTCAGAAAACACAGTCCTAATTTGGCTTCTAGGATGACTTTACTTATAATAAACATGCTTTTACATTAATGTTTCATGTAATGAATGTTTATTTTTACCTACTAAGTAAATATCCATTAACCTCTTTATACTTAGCAGTCTCTTATTATTCAGCTATTTTGCAAAGAATAGATTATATAGGACCTATTTTATGTATTTTGGGGTAGCTCTTGCCCAGAATATGAACAACAAAAATAGGTGGTTGACAACATTTCCATTAATTTTTTTAAATTTAGTGTTACCAAAAAAATATTCATTTTGTAAGAGCAAGTATAGTGAAAATAATTCCAAATGATTTTTTTTTATGAATGGCCAGTGTTCTCCCGTGCCCCTAATCCATGGCTATGTTATATTGGCTTACTTACATGATGAATGCTAAGAAATCAGATAGAATGAACACAAATGGCATTGGCATTGTAGTAATGGTGAGAAAACTGAACAAAACCGTCAACCCTCCCAGATTTTTGAATAGTATGGGCAACCCTTCTTTCTGAGGTTACTATTAGATTGGCTCTCTGCCCTGATTGGAATAAAAGCCAGCTTTTGTTTATTCTTCTAGTCCTTGGCTTACCTTAAGAAGTGACTTGACTGTCTTTGCAGAGAATGCTAATATTGAGAAGTGCCCTGAACATGCGGTCAAAGGGCCAGCCTTGGGTTCAAGCTCTTGTTTGTGTGACCTTAAGCAAGTCATGGGCTTCCCAGGTGGCTCAGTGGCAAAGAATCTGCCTGCCAGTACAGGAGAGCCAGGAGATGTGATTACAATTCCTGGGTTGGGACGATCTCCTAGAGGAGGAAATGGCGACCCCAACCAGTATTCTTGCTTGAAAAATCCCATGGACAGAGGAGCCTGGCACACTACAGTCCATGGGGTTGCAAAGGCTCATACACAACTGAGCACCTAAGCACAAGCAAATCACATAACCTCTCTGAGTCTGTTTCTTCTTCAATAAAAGGGAAATTATATTGCCTGTCTCAGAATATTCCTAAGAAATGATGGCATAAGTTAAAGTATGTTATATACCATAAAACACTATATAAATATAACTATTGTTAGTAATGTGTGGTCATTTGATGATATATAGGCATTTACCTTTCATAGAAAAAAGTTATTTGATCAAAATTTGTATTAAAGGGGTTTCTAAAAAGGAGAATGTGTCACTATACCTGTTGAACATTAAAGGACCTTTTTGTCTAAGCATCCTATTGGTGAGCCTCTTTCCAGACGGGACTGGGTTGGGTTGGGGATGTTCTTGCTATGACACTGATCACAGGGCTTGATTTGGCTGATTGGACTGCCTTTGCTCTCCCACAACACCTTTCATGTAGCTCCCTCCCAAAACTGAAGAATGTAATCAAAGAAGTCATAGATACTGGAGAGTCATGCATTGATTAAGGTTATAAGACTGAGATTTGATAGTTAACTCCTTTTGGTGAGTGCTGTAACATTAAACTATCAATATAGCCAGCATGGAAAATGCCACTTTTAGATTGTCCTACAAACCAACTTCAGTGCCCTTGGATTTTTCAGTAGAATACAGTGGTAAATTAACTGTGTCTGTGTGTGTGTGTGTGTGTAAAAGTTGCTTAGTTGTATCTGACTCTTTGTGACTCCCATGGACTGTAGCCCACCAGGCTCCTCTGTCCATGGAATTCTCCAGGTAAGAACACTGGATTGGGTAGCCAATTCCCTTCTCCAGGACTGCCTGACCCAGATTCTTTGTTGTCTGAGGGTCCCCTGCATTACAGGCAGATTCTTTATTGTCTGAGCCACCAGGGAAGTCCCAAATTAACTATAAACTTTTATAAAAGTAGACATTTACATGTTATATAATATATGTATATATACATATATAAACGTGGGAACTTCTTACAGACTGTAAAACCAAGTCTAGGAGGAGGGATAAGCGTGGGCTTTGTGGAGTTAAACACAAATGTGGGACACACCTAGAGAGAAGTCATCATGATAATTCATTTCCTTGGATGAATGTGAAAGTGGATGAAGAAATGAGAAAGGAGGCACAGAACAAACATTTTTCCTGCGCTTCTTACTGTCTTGTGGGAAGTGGTGGAAGTAATTATGGTGCTTCCCATGTTGCTTCTCCATTTGTTGCTTCACTGCCAACCCTCAGCTTGCTCATGTCCAATCAGTCAACAGCTCTGTGTTTTGATTGTTTTGTAAATTTACTATGCTGATCATTTTGTTACAGTATCCATTGAAGAACAGTATCTTTCTAAAGGGAAAGCTTTTAGCACTTACTGGTTTCTTCTTCTAAAAGACTGTGAAATGCAACAAGGCATAGTTATGGAAGAGCTGTGATGACTTTTGAAACAGTACGAAAGAGCTTAGTGATCTGCAAGTATTGGTCTGAGAATTGGTCCTAGACCACAGCAAGAGTTTTCATCAGTCCACAGTAAAAATGAGGGGGAAAAAGTAAAAATTAGAAACAAATGTTATTAAAGAACTACACATTTTCTCAGATCATGTTTTTCCTATTTCGGGTGATAAAATAAAGGATAGTTTTATGATGTGATAGAAATAGTAGGTAGAAATCATATATATCTATATATATATGTATATATAGATATATATATATATTTTTTTTTTCTTTCTCTATCTGGAAAATGAACAAAATTGGCAACTCCGTTGGGCTCTTGAAATGTTTTTTAGAATCGGGGTCTCAGCATTGCAGGAGGATTCTTTAGCAACTGAGCTATCAGGGAAGCCCTGCTTAGTCATAACATCTAGGAATTATTGTCTAATGTATTGTATTGGAGAAAGTGACAACAACCCCATTCTCTGGCCCCGTTGTTAATCAGCTCTGTGACTTTTAAGAATTCTTAGCTTCTATGTACATGTTCTTTTAATTGCCAAATGGAAACCTGATATCAGATTCGATATATCCTTTATGTATATCTTATATTCCATAAGGTTATTATAAAGTTAAAATGAGGTCATATATGTTCAAGTGCTTAGAAAGCAAATAGGGCTCTGGAAAAGTCATCATTTTTATGTTATCATCAGCATAAGTGGTTATCTCTGAAAATCATTGGAAGAAGATTTCAGCAAAAATCTATAAACTTTTCTTGAAGACCTTTATTGGCAAATATCATTTTAAACATTTTTTTAATTATATATGTGTGTGTGGAATAGAATAGAAAGCATATTATTTTGACCTCTAGCAACTTCCTAATAAATAATAAAATCCATCTCCTAAAATTCTTGAGTCATTTGTGACATTTTTAAAAGTTATTTTGTCAAATTGGCAGTTACTATTGCTTTAATAATAGCTACTGAACAGAGGACTCATGTCCTGAATGTACTTGGTCTGAGCAAAAGTACATTATATATAAGGGCCATTTACACCTTGATATTTATTGAGTTTAGTACCAAACCAGTTTCTTTCATGGCTTTCTTTCTGTTTGAGAAAATTGGTGAGGTTACACGTTATTTGAACAGCTCCATTTAGAAATGAAGAGAGAGAGGAGAGAATGTATGACCCTGAACTAAAGAGCGGGTGCTTGGACATCTCAAGCTCAGACTGACATCAACAGGGACAATTATCAGATTCATTAGAAAACTTCCTCGGGAGTGACTGTCAGAGACCAAACACTCTGGTGGTTATATGAGCCATTGGCATGATCCAGTTTAACACTTCTTATAAGTTCTTGTCCCAGAATCTGAATAAAAGGTAGCTCTTCCTTTTTTCGTCTACTATTAATAGTTAAGTATGACTCTTAGTTATGAAAATACCTATTTTATTTGAGGTTAGGGCATTAGTGTTTAAAACTATGGGTCACCTGCCATTAATGGTGAAATTATGATTATTTTTTCTTTAAATACCCTAGAATTACAATGGACACGAAACTAATGGAAGCTGTACAGTTAAGAAATAGGCTGAAAGAGAATTTATACAAGGGCAGAAATGGAAGGTTCACTCTCTTCTTTCAGTATGTAAACACATAGTTTAACACATTTTCCCAGCCTGTATCCTAAATGGCAGTGCATCTCTGGAACCAGGTATACTCTTCATATCTTTGAAGACTGGTCTGCACCATTTACCAGCCTTGCTCCTGCCATCCAGTACCCAAGCCTAAAGGTCTGCACCCCTTCTCTCAGTCAAAACTTCAAGCCACCAGCTCTGATGTTGCATTTGGCCAGTGATCTCTCTACACCAGGATGCTGTTCTTCCAGCCTTCCCGCTGTGAAGGTGGTCCATCCTTCCCCAAGGGTTCTGCAGGTTCCCCACCCTGGACTAGTAACTGGGCCTATGCAGAAATAATACAGCTGTTCATCGAACACTCAATATGAGCCACATGCTGTTCTCAGTACTCTGTATTTATTAGCTCTTTAATCATTACCGCAACTCTATGCAGTAAACAGAGTTTCCTCACTTTACAGATGAGGAAACAAGATCCAGAGAGATTAAGTTATTTGTCCACACTTACTAATCACATTAGGAAATAGTACAACCAGACTATCTGATTCCATGTCTTCATCAGTAAACCACACTGAAAAATAAATGGGTCCCACAGACCTAAATTTTCAACGTGACCTATTGTGGTCAGAATATGTCATGTTCTCACATCTTTTAAGTTCCTTTTTACATAATTCATTCAAAAACTTAACTATTGAGTACTGTGTGGTATGCACTTGGATACAGTAGTAAATAAGACTGCCAATGTTCCTGTTCTCAGGTTGCTAAACAGGAAGGGGCAGGGAGCAGGATGAAAGAGACATTTTGAAAAATTAATAACTAAATGGACAAGATCATTTCTGATGGTGGCAAAGTGAAAAGCAGAGTATGAGAGACTAGCTAGTGCAGTCTGTCTTAGGTTAGCTAGTCATGAAAGGCCTCCCAGAGAAGTGCCTTGTTAGCCGAATCTTGCACTGCACAAAGATGCCACCAGCAAGCAGATCTGGAGCCAGTGATTCCAGGAAGACAGTGTCAGCACAGTGGCTCTGAAACGAGAAGGTGTTTGAGATATTCAGGCAGCAGAAAAAAGAGTAGTATGGCTGGAGCAAAGTGAGCACTTAGTGTGGTACACAGTTAAGCTAGAGCCGCATAGGGTGCAGATTCTTTGGGGCCCCAAGGCCGGGAAAGGTGTCTGAGTTTGCCTCATAGAGTGTGATGCCATTGGCGAGCTCTCAGCGGGCAAATGGCCTGACCTGAATTAGAGAGGACAAGGGTTGTAAGGGTGCAGATGCAGGGGAATGGACACAAGGAGGCATTTCAGAAGCGTGTTATAATAATCCAAGATTTGGCCCTTTTACTAGTTTAAATGAATGGAGAGATGGTGAAGATGCGGGAGAAATTATAAGCCTTATTAAAGGGCATTCAGGAGCAAGGAGCCTGGAAATTGTCATTCATTTCCAGATTATTCCTTAAGGATATCCCCCAAACAAATGGGAACTTACTAGCCTGTGTACCTGGTAGGGCTTTACACAATGCCAGTCCATCAGACTGGTGGTAATGGACACTTGTGATTATAAGTCTGAGCTTAAAACCAAGTTTATGATAATTTATCTGAGGAATAAAAATGATGGGTACCTATTTTCTAGAGTTTGTAAGAGGCCTCACAAAAGTGTGCTTTTATTTTCCTAGAAATCTTCAGGTAGGTTTTGAGTATAAACATACATCGTCACTTTGCTTCATTTTGTGTCAGTCTAACAAGGAAATGGGTTCATTTCAAAAGGCGGCCTTGGGACTGGCAGCATCAGTATCCTCTGGGTGTTAGCTGACAATGTAGCATCTTGAGTGCCCTCAGATCTACTGGATCAAATCTGCATTTAAACACAGTCAGCAGTGATACCTGTACACATTAAAGTTGAGTTAAAAGTCCAGTTTTCAGTGTTAGTTTTTAGTCTGTGTCTGTTTAAACTGGGTAAGTCATCTCACTGAATCTCATTTCCTTGTGTATATGTGTATTACTACACTCATGTTCAAAAATTCAGGCAAATAGCTTGTATTGTTAATACCTACACTCATGAAATACAGGTAATAAATATGATTGTATCTGTTAATATTGTTGATATTAGATGTGAAGGTTGATTGTCTTATAGAGGAGCTGTAATAATTATCTTACTTTAGTTAGAAAAATGTGAGTAGGCAATACTTGGCAATTAGAATAGCTAGTAACCTATCCAGTAACATAAAAGGGACTACATTCTACCACTTTGTTTTTCTCAAAATACATTTCCCCTATATTGAACACCACTTAACATTCTTTTTAAAAATGGCATATTTATCACAACTTCTTGTGTATCTTGTTTTATTAGAGAAGTGCAAAGGTGAATTTTCTGAGGAAGGATAATACCAATTTTATGTGTTTATAAGTTAGGTTCATAAAAGAAATGTCTACCCAAGTCTTGTATGTTGTAGGATTAATACAGAAAATTCCTCCATTTCTATCTGAGAATTTACTTAGCAGTCCCATTTCCTTCCTATAAAGATTTTCTCTCTCTCTCATTTGTGTGTGTGTGTCTGATTGTGTGTGCATGCATGATTGTGTGTGCACACATGTGATTGTGTGTGCGTGTGTGTGTATGTGTATAAAAGGAGTCCTGTTATCTAGTTAAGAAATATATTCATCACCTCACACGTTTATCTTTGTTTTTTCCCCCTTTGGTGAAAACATTTAAGTTCTACTCTCTTAGCAAATTTCCATTATACAATACAGTGTGATCAACTCTGGTCATTGTGTTTTACAGTAGATCCTCAGACCTTATTCATCTGGAAGTTTGTACGTTTTTACCCTGATGTATACTTTTTGATTAAAAAATATGGATTTATTTAAATTTTAATATTTTAATACTGTGTTATAGTTACCTGATTTTAAGCTGCAGATACTCTTCATTTTAGGAATGTAACTCCACAGGCCTATTTTACATATGTTCAGGTTATTTTTGCCTTAAATGATTACCTCATCAAAATCTTCATTCATTTGACCAAATAGAGTTAGTCAGAGAAACATACAGAATACCTTTTCTTCTGAAAAACAAATCTTAAAATAATAGCATTTTTATGAGAGTTAGATAATTTATGTACACGACCATTTATTTTTCTACTTTGTATCTTTTTTCAAGAGTTTATACAGGAAAAGCAATCAATAGTGGTATCAGCTTACATTAAAAAAAAAATTAAACGTGTTTCATGTTTGGTACTTACTTAAGGAATCTGAACAAATAAATGCATTTAAGATATGAAGTGCCTTCCTTTATATCTTTAATTGTCTCAAAATCTTGGCTGAACTATTGACAGAAGTTACCAGAGCCTTTCATGAAGCTATATGAGGATTATAGAGCATGGTACTCTAACTTTTGGCTCTTGATAAAATATTATTTTAATCAACTCACTAAAGCAGTGATATTACTTTGCCAACAAAGGTTCATCTAGTCAAGGCTGTGGTTTTTCCAGTGGTCATGTATGGATGTGAGAGTTGGACTGTGAAGAAAGCCGAGCATCAGAGAATTGATGCTTTTGAACTGTGGTGTTGGAGAAGACTCTTGAGAGTCCCTTGGACTGCAAAGAGATCCAACCAATCCATCCTAAAGGAGATCAGTCCTGAGTGTTCATTGGAAGGACTGATGCTGAGGCTGAAATTCCAATACTTTGGCCACCTCACACGAAGAGTTGACTCATTGGAAAAGACCCTCATGCTGGGAGGATTGGGGGAAGGAGGAGAAGGGGACGACAGAGGATGAGATGGCTGGATGGCATCACCGACTCGATGCACATGAGTTTGGGTGAACTCCAGGAGTTGGTGATGGACAGGGAGGCCTGGCGTGCTGCGATTCATGGGGTCACAAAGAGTTGGACATGACTGAGCAACTGAGCTGAACTGATGGAACCACTTAGAAATTTTCATCAGGTTGGGAGTACATATTGAGACCAGGTTTTTAACCAAACCAAAAATCAGTCGTTTTCTTTATTTTTTCAAGAGTTTCTTCTGTATTTACTGACATTTTCTAATTCTTCTACCTCTAATTCTTCTACCTCCTCCTCATTATTATCATTTTTCTCATCTTCTCTTTTCTCCTGTTTCCCCCTCATCTTCTTCTTCAAGAAGTATTTTGAGTGTTTACTGTGTTGCTCCTGCTGCTAAGTTGCTTCAGTCGTGTCTGACTCTGTGCGACCCCATAGATGGCAGCTATGGGGATCCCCGTCCCTGGGATACTCCAGGCAAGAACACTGAAGTGGGTTGCCATTTCCTTCTCCAACGCATGAAAGTAAAAAGTGAAAGTGAAGTCGCTCAGTCATGTCCGACTCCTAGCAACCCCATGGACTACAGCCTACCAGGCTCCTCCATCCATGGGATTTTCCAGGCAAGAGTACTGGAGTGGGTTGCCGTTGCCTCCGGTTTGCTATGCTAGGTACAGTGTAATAATTTGATTCAGGAATATCCTTGAATGTATTATTTTCAGAAAAGATTAATGGTTAAAATAATGCATGATAATAAAATATAATGCCTAAAACTACTTTCAAAATTAGAAGCCAGCTTGGAACTGAGCTAATATCTCAAGAAACATAAAAAAGTTGGTTCCTTCCCACACTCCATTTGCCGATAAGTCATTTATAAGATTACTCAGGACATAGACACAAAATGTGTTAACTGTCTATTTCTTGCTCTTAGAACTGCTGTGAATCAGTACAAAAATAAATTTCTGATTCTGTACTGTTAGTGAGAGTGGTGCAATATTATATGAAAGAAGGCAAATATTGTATCTCATGTTATTCAACAAGCTTTCATTGAATTCTACTGAGTGTCAAGCACTTCAGAGATGCCAAACTAGAAAGACAAGATAGTCCCGTCTTAGTTCATCTGAGTAGAGAATGTTCTGTCTTTAAACACCAATTCAGATTTCTAATGTTAAGCAATTTTGTTCAACACAGATTGGAATTCAGAAAGGCACTATCATGTCCAAACCAGTGCAGAAATAACAAGTTAACATTTGGTGGTGTTCTCTAACATAGGAAGAGAAAGTAGGATTATTACCAAGCATGGGATTATACAGTTGGCTTGATATTAACCATCTCTTTTATCCAGCCATATATATTTTAGAGAAAAGATTTTTCTTTAGAAATATTAAACTTCTGACAGAAAAAGTTATCTTTAGAAAATGTTTTTCTAGTCATCATTTTGAGTGATAGACTAAGTGGTTATACTTTCAGAACCTTAAAGCTATCTCTACTAGAATAGGTATTTTTTATAAATGCTGAGAAGAATTACTTGACCACATCCAATGGTTATTTTTAAAGTCTACTCAGTGGTAAAAGAATCATTTTAATGTGTAGTTATCACTTACTTTATAATTACAACCCTATTAAAGTCTTACCTCTCAGAAAGCTGTAGTTCTGCTCTGAAAAGAACAGAGGAGGTTGTCATTTGGGGTGAAGCTCTTAAAGTGTATTTTCAAGTTGTGCTTAAATTTACTTTGTGAGATTCCCTAAGATACTGGTGTGCTCCATAGTGGTAAGAAAAGGATGTCATTTAAACCCTATTTGGAGAACCTTCTCCTTAGGTGGTCCGAGGGCATTCATAGTGTTCATTTTTAATCCATTAAAAAGTATTATACTCATTTTTAAAGGTTTCTTACCCCATAAAGCCTATCACTTTTCCAGTTGGTTTGTAAGATACACGTGAAGCCATTCTTATTCTGTTGCATCTCTGTGAGTTGAGAAAAGGACGACGACCAAAGCAGGTCGCTAAAACGCCAATTTACTTTCAAATATTACAGTGAAGGACGGTTAAGCTTATGACCTTGTTGCACTGTGCTTATATAACTTTCCTTGGGATTTTTTTTTTTAATCAGGTTTATTTTCCCTTTGAGTCTGACTTCTAGTGCCCAGAAGTTTTCTTTTCAGCGGTGTTTATATATTTAACAGAATTTTCTGAGGTGGGTGCTACAGAAATTTCACAGCATGGGTTCACATTGGACTAAGACTTTGTATACGACTTATATCAAGTGGAAAACTTGATGGGCATAAGCTTTAAAAATGGCTTTTTTGTGTGCTCTATATTTGAAGCTTTCGTCTGTATTTCCTGTTGGGCTACAGTGTTTTCCAGCGTTGCCATAAGAGAACAAAGTCAACATTAAAAAATAATTTTTTTATTGAAGAATATGTTTTTCCAAGTAAAGTTGTTATCAAAGAGGCTGTCATGGTGGGTCATCATTCATGTGTGGCACTGTGTTGCCCTTTTGCATCTTGAGATATAAATTCTAAGTCATAGTTAAATAAATATCTATTTATTTAGAGATAGAAATAAACCACCCTAAAGCCAGACAAGGAAAAAAAAAACTTTTTGAAGACTATTCCTTTTGGAGGAAAAATAAGCTTGTTGTTGGCTAATCCTAACATTGTCCTCTGTGTGGTAATCACATCACAATCAATTATCTAATGTCCTGTACTGCATTAAAAGGTTATTTTTGTCTACATAAAATACACCTTTTAAGTCGAGGTCATTGTCTTGATTTCCATTTTCAGTGCTATTTGTGACACATGGCACTTGAAGCAATCACAGTGGAACCCTCACATTTATTCCAAAAACAAATACTAAGCCCTAAGAAATTGGTTAGAGTTCGTTAGACCTGGACTGGGCTAAGGTGATCTCTTAAATAGCAAGGAAAATGTTAAATTAATAGTATTAGTAAGATATGCATTTGGGAGTCAGATAGGGAAGGTAATCAACCCACCTTAAAGGAAAAATAGATTTTATATAATTCAAGAAGGAATTTAGACCTGACCCAATCCTTGGCATTTAGAATATAAAGTTCCTTTATAAGCTGGTATATGTTGGCAAAATATCTGTCTGAAAAATACATAGTTATAAATCCCCATACTAAATATAATTAGTGTTTTCAAAGCAGGGTGGAGGAAGGAAATAAGTCTATTTCATAGTGTCAGGGAAAGTCTCAGAATAGATGAGCCATATAGAATAAATACAAGGTGAGCTACGGAAGTGGGTAAGCCATGAGCAAAGTGGGTAAGTCACTGGGATGAGTACGTGGCTTATGAGAATTTCTAGAGTGTGTCATACGACATATCTAACATTCATCTTATTTGTTAAGTATACTTGAAAGTGATAACATTTATTTTAAAAACATTTCCCTAAAGTTTTTTCATTATTTCAGAATAACCTCTCTAATTCATCTGTCCATTTTCATAGTTAAATGTGTAATTATTTTACACAACGCATTGTAGAGGTTTTTAATGCTTTCACCCTTGCATTATGTGCTAAAAATAATAATACTAATATCAGGAATAATGTTGTGTGATCTGCTTTGAAATTTTTAAGCAACTTTTTGTATGTCTTTTTACATCCATTACATCATTGTATCGATCAATGCATTAACTTATCCAAAATGGGATTGCTTGTTTAAATTAAGTAGACTGATCCCCTGAACACCACCGTAAATGCCATCAATTTTCATGAACCAGAATGGCTATTAAATTTTATTTGATTTAGCATTTTCCTCTTCCTCATTAGTGCATCTGTGAATTAGGTATAATGTTCAGTGCTCTGTGTAAACCTGTGGGTGATTAGAATGTGTTATTTAAACAAACAAACAAAACTCTGTCATAACTGGGCTATACAAATTTAAAGGATTTACCAATTTTTCTCACTGGTGAACTGTGTAGGTCTTCTACAGTATCATCCAAATTTTTCATATAGCTGAGTTAAAGAGATTGACTGGAGTGACTTTGTTAATATAAAAGAAAACTTTTCTTTTTCAAACACTATGACTGTAAAAGGTAAGCATGAAGATGGACCAGATATCTTATTGCCTCACTGGTATTGCCAGCTGTGAATTTTCTTGCTATAATGAATCCCCTCATTTTTATTGCTGTGTGCAGGGTACATTGCTTCATTTTTCTTCCTACTTGGATTTTGTGTAGAATGCACACCCCATATAGTTCTTTAAATTCACACTGTTGTGCAAACAAGTCAGTCTTTCTATTCTCTCCTTTGTTAACTGTCAGTGTTGTGGAGCAACAGTTCTTTCATGCCCTCCGTGAGTTGCTGAACTCTACTCAAATTAAACACCGTAAGATTATCAGCAGGTTACAAAGGTGGAGTGGCTCTTTCTCATTGGCATTTTTGTGTAACATTGTCTTGATCTGGAAGATACTAACAAATTTGAAATAGTGAAATAATCATCTCTCGCTCACCCCTTGTAAATTGGAACTTTGTGTCTACCATGTAAAGAGTAGGAAGAAGAGATGTATAACTTTTGCTGTCCTTTGAGGATTCAAAAAAAAAGTTACCTGTGTAAAATGCATAGGGATTATATTTTTAATCCAAGCACCAAGTTGGATCACCTGTCTTCCACCTGCAGTGAGGCAAAATGAAATGTTCATGGAGCTTTGTAACTAGAGAGACCCAGGTTTAAGCCTTGGTTCTACCACTTAATAACTGGGAAACCTTGGGCAAGTTCCTTTGCCTTTCCATGTGTTCATTTTCTAATATATAAAAGTGTTTGCAGGTCTTCTCTGTGGAGGTTGTTTTATGACTTACATAAAGTAAACTGTATAAAAGATTCAACACATGTTGTCTATTGTAGGCGCTCAATACAGGTTAGTTTCCACTATTATGCTACTTTACATAGTAACTGTAGCTGCTATGACACATAAGCCTCAGATTCCCCAGTGGCTTTATGTACGTGCATGCTAACTTGCTTCATGTCCAGTTCCTTGAGACCCTAAGTACTGTAGCCCACTAAGCTCCTCTGTCCGTGGGATTCTCCCGCAAGTATACCGGAGTGGGTTGTCATTTCCTTCTCCAGGGGATCTCCCTGGCCCAGGGATCGAACCTGCGTCTCCTGTGGCTCCCACACTGCAGGTGGATTCTTTGATGCTGAGCCAGAGGGGGAACTTGAGTGGTGGAGATTATCTCCACTCTGGGAATAGTCTGGGGCAGTTGTTCCTCATGAGCAGGCGACCTTCCATGTGGCGAGTCAGAATTCCAGTTCTCTTCCACTTGGCAGCTCTGTCCTGCACCCAGCCTTAGAGGCCTTTACATTTTGCCAGTGGCCAAGGCAAAGAGAGAACAGAGAAGCCATGTCTACTTTAAAACACCATGGGAGGCAGGTGACCTACGTTGATGCTGCGTATATTCCACTGGCAAGAGCTAGTAGAATGATGTCACCAAATACAAGAGGGCTAAGAAATAGACTTCCAACCAGACAACCACTTTGTCATCACAACATATAATAAAGAAGTGTGCTAAGTCACTTCAGTCATGTCCAACCCTGTGACCCTGTGGACTGTAGCCTCGCCAGGCTCCTCTGTCCATGGGATTCTCCAAGCAAGAATATTGGAGTGGGTTGCCATTTCCTTCTGTTGGGGATCTTTCTGACCCAGTGATCAGAACCACATCTCATATCTCCATTGGCAGGCGGGTTCTTTACCACTAGCACCACCTGGGAATCCAACCAGACAACTACTTTGTCATCACAGTTTATAGTAAAGAAGAGAAAGAATAAATATGCATGGGTAATTTATCCTCCTCTGCCATACAGTTTATTCTTTGCCCACCTCACTGCCCCATAATCAGTTAAAACCCTGAGTTGTAACAGTATAATGGGATGAGATGGAAGAATAGCTGGCTTTTGGGTCAGGTCAGTGATTATAATCTAGTATTGGTGTCAGATGAAACTTTCTTATTTATATAGACACAGTAAAGAGTCAATATTGTTTGCTTTCTTTTCTACCAAGCATTCATCTTCGTTCACTTCTCAAATTTATATTCCTTAGATCTGTAACGAAAGATAATTCTGCTGTGTATGTTTTCATCTAAGTGTTGACAATAGATACAAGTCAGCAAATTTATTTATCCCATTTCTAAAGTATGTGCTTAAAGAACATTGCAAGCTGTCGCAACCCAGAGAAACCTAGAGGCAGGATAACTTATATATAATGTGATATTCTGGATGGGGTCCCGAAATATTAGATAAAATGTCTAAGGGTGTTAGACAAAAACTAGGGAAATACGAACCAAGTATGGACTTTAGTAAATAGTAATTGTCAATATTGGTTCATTAACTATGACAAATGTACCACAGTAATATAAGATGTTAATTATGGGGGAAACTGGGTATTAAGTATGTGAGAGCTCTATCGTAAATTTTCTGTAATCGAAAACTGTTCTAAAAGCAGGATTTTTTTAAACAAGTACACTGAAGTCACAGTGGTCTTCATATTTATTGACTACCCACAGTGTAATATGTCATTGTTGCAGACCGGGCCTCAGCCTAACTTTTATTTTTTTATTTTTATTTTTTTTTAAATTTATTTATTTATTTATTTTAAATTACAGTACTGTATTTGTTTTGCCATACATTGACACAGATCAGCCATAGGTGAACACAATCTCCCAATGCCGAAGCCCCCTCCCACCTCCCACCCCACATCCTCTACTTGAATCATCCTGTGCATCAGCCCCATGCATCCTGCATCCTACATTGAACATAGATTGGCGCTTCGTTTCTTACACGAAAATATACGTTTCATTGCCATTCTCCCAAACCATCCCACCCTTTCCGTCTCCCTCAGAGTCCAAAAGTCCACTCTATACCTCTGTGTCTCTTGGTTGTCAGCCTAACTTTTATATTATTACTGTCAATAATTTGGCTTTTCCAGTAACTGTTAATAATAGGACCTGTGTCTAATTAAAGCATCTTGCCCAGGTTTTGGCACTAGTAAATGCTTTAGAAATGTTTCTTTTCTCTTCCTGCTGTGATGTTTCTAGTAAGTCTGAAGAGGAAAGTATGAACTTCTTTTAGGCTACTGAAAAGATCAGTCTAATAAATTACTCAATTTCATGACTCTAACAAATATTAGGTATGTGTGAGGATATGGTCTCAATGTCCATGTGATTTACCCTCCTGTGCCATCTTTAAGATGTGTAAGAATGCAGAAACCATTTTACTTACTAGAACAATAGTCAATATATTTTTTTGTTGTGTAGTCTAAGAAAACACAATAGACTGCACCATGATAATGAAAATGGTTCCTATTTTTTCCTCTTCAGAAGTTTCTAAAATGTTTAGTCACTATGTCATGTCCAACTCTTTGCAACCCCATGGTCTGTAGGCCTCGGGGAATGTTACTGTTTAATTATACAATTAAACATATATTTATAAATATAAAACATATGTTTTATATATAAACATGTATGTTATAAACATATATAAGTATAAAACATAAAACATACATGTAAAACAATATATTTAAAAGTGACTAAAATCTTGAAAAATTATGTCACATCATAGTCTCTCAAATATTATACATTTACAGAGAGAAAAAGATTCCTTGTATCAATAGCATGAAGAGGCAAAACACTTGTAAAAACAGTTTTTGCTTATTTTTATTTCTCCTTATTTAACTGCCCAAATTGTGTAATACTAGGATTTATATCTAAAGGTCACGGTCTCTGAAAATTCTATAGTAACAGACTTTTAAATCTCTACATATGTATTTTTAACTTCCTTGGTCTATTTCTTAGGATTATTCTGGTGTCATAACGATGATTTTTGATTTATCCAAACACAATTGTACCCATTTCAGCAATATTTATATGTGAAAGGAAGTGGAAGTTCGAATCCAGATTTGTTGACCCTTGAGATCGTATATTGACCTTAGTAGGTATTAACTTTTCAGATCAATAAGAGCTGTTATTGACCTCAAAGAAAAGTCAATATCTGCTTGTTAATTTTCAGCTTGAAAATGTTAATACATTTTGTTCTTCATTATTACCCTACTTATATCAAGTTTTTTATTTTATTTTTTTAAAAGGTCTTTTCTGCCAAGAGAGCATCATGTCAAAATATTTCTGTTTTAGTGTTTAATGAGATAATCACTGGGTATGGTCATCATTTTAGGGTTTTTTTGTTTTGTTTTGTTTTTAGTTTTTTAATGGTTAATTTTAATTTTTGTAAAATTACAACTGTCTGAGAGTCATGCTGTTCAGAATAGTGATTGTGTTTTATTTAATATAGTTTTTAACACTTGAGAAACAAGCTTAAATAGTCTATAGCTCATGGCAAGAATATTCTGACATGTATATATGAGGAATGAAAAAAGTTAAATTGGAAATAAGTGCTATGAAAAGCAATTAATTAATAATGTTTTTACCTTTCCATATATAAATGTAAAAGATCAGTGGAAGCAAATGTTCAGTATGTACATTTTATGTGGATAAACATTAAAAGCTTTCAGGTAAGGACTTGTGTGGGTTTGAATTTTAAAGGCTTGAACTTCTAAAGTTTTATTAAGTGTTTAGGTTATAAGTATTGTTATAGAAGTGGCTTTTCACATCATCATTGTTTTGTATATTAACATGGAAATGTCAAGTTTTGCATAACTTGAAATGTCTCAGAATTGCCTACTGCTGAAATTCAAATGTCAGAACAATACGTCTGCACATATATGACTCTGATATTTCAGCTCTAAAAACCTCATAAATGATTCAGCATCACTTTGGCCTTGTTATGATATAACTTTAAAAACAGGTAGAACGATTTAAATATGGTTTAGAAAGTGCTAGTCTCATTCAGTCCAGGCCTAAAGCACTAAGTTCTCAATCCATTAATGGTCATTAGTCCTTTTTAAAAACTACGTAACCATTTTGGTTAAGAATTTGAATTTTAATAAAGATTCTTTTGGTATTTTTCACAGTTGCAAAAATGCTAAAATATTTTTTAGCTTATATTTTAAGCTAAAGATTGGCTTGTATCTTACCCCAATTTGTGATATTAGTTAATTGTCATGGAGTCCTCAATATGAAAAAGTAAATGAAAACCTCTCTTTTTTTCAGGAGATGAATGGTTTCCAGGTCATAAATGATAAATAAAGACTAAATGATCTGTAGAAATTGACCCTGTACTATTAATTTACTCTTCCAAAGTTTATATGACATCTGTATATTTAAAATTGTAAACTTTAGAGCTGGACAGAGCCTTTGATGACAAACCTGATTCTGTCATTCTAGGCAGAAAACTGTATTTTGATGTCCAGTTCCTATGTATTGCTACTTGGTTTAATATTTTTATTTAAGCATCTCAAATATTGTTGACTACTACTGGTATACTAATAATTTGGGATAAAATTCCTTTACTACCCCTGTATTTTTACATTATTTCCTTTCTAATGGAAAGAAAGTCTTTACCTAGGGGAACTTTATCACTTGAAGAGGCTTATTTTCATACATGTTCCTAATAGATCTACTTCCTTTCCTAGGATATTAATTTATGACAATTAAAATAGGCCAATATTTTAATATGATAAAGTTGATATGTTTGGTATCTTACCATTCTAGAAATAAAAACACCATTAGAGTCATAACATGGAGTGTGTACCTTGGCGTGTTTCATTTTTTCTCTGCTAGGAGATTAGTGGAAAATAAGCTCTGTAAATTAAATTTTATTGCAAAATTATCTTCCGATGTTCAGCAGTGAAGATAATATAGAGTGATAAGGCTGGAGTGGATTTTGTATAAGGCAATTACAGCATGAAGGCTACAAATCTGAATGAAAATTTGCTCAAGTTTTCCTATAATCTGTAGAAAACTTCATTTTGAAATATTTAAAATTGTCTCGTTTTATGCAGGTAATATTATACTTAAGGTATATTGCAGTTTGAAAGCAGCTTTACTGATTGGTTTTAGTGACCATTATCAGTGAGAGGTACAAAAAAAAATACATATTTTCTCATACTTGGAAAATTATCACTTCAGAAAGTCTCTCTGCTACTGGAGTTTCTTCTCTAAAGCTTGCTTTATCCAGTGAAGCCATTTCTCTTTTAAATAACTATTTCCCAAAATTAAGATTAAAATGTCCACGTGTGTATTTCACTCTCACCTTGGCATATGTAAGGAGGGACTTCTATTCCAGATCTTCATTGTATGATTGTATAATTATATAGCTTGTAGCTTTATTTACACCTCAGTTCCTGAGTTTGGCCTTTACATAGTAATTACAAAGAGATAAGAACAAAGACATTGTTCTTGAATTATGTAGAAAATTGGTTTGAAAGGGCCTTCTACAAGTAAACTTGAAGAAGAAAATGTGAGTGTCTGCATATGCACAAACATATATGTACCCCCACCCGCCCTGCAAACTCCAGTTCATATGTGTCTTCTGGCCTTGTGTTCTCCTGCTCCACAAATCCATCAGGGCTCATTTGGTGGGTGTCTGATATGAACAAATTAGCGTCACAAGGTATCAGAGTGATGGAGACAGATTACAGTTGTGTCAGCACTGAGACTCCATCCCAAGGAATTGAACATCCAATAGCATTATACATCAGAAATTATTAAAGGGATATGTTCATTACATGATATATAGAGAATCCTGTCATCCTTAAGAAAGAAAGCAATCCCTTTAATAAATAGTAGCCTAAAAAGGAAAAAAAAAACAAAACACAATTTTCCAGAAGAAGTTACTTTTTACTTCATCCAGGGAGCTTGGAAAAGGTAATTTTATTGATTGGGCACACAAAAATACTTATCAAATACTTATCATAGACTTACCATTTAACCATTACTTAAGGCATTTCATCCAGCCAAACTGACTCCAATGCCATCATGAATGAAAACTGTGGAGGTTTCTCAAGATGAAAACAGCCCATTAAGAAGTGATCTGAACCAGTGTTGAGAAGCAGAGCCTGAGACCTGGTCTGTGAAACTTTGGCTAGGAAAAGTTCCCTCAGTGCTGGGCATATACCAGCTCTGCAGGCCCCAACTTTATTAGTGTGGAGATAAGCTGATTAGGTCTTGTCAATCAAAGGTGCCCATATCTCAATTGAGAGGCACACACTCTGTCAGTTTTTCTCTAAGCATTGAAGCAGGCAACAAAGAGAGAGATGTGTGGTATGCATCCCTACGGTTGAAGCCGTGCAGGGTGCAAGGGTCCTGTGATGATGTGATGACTGTATTAAAGAGTACATCAATTTGTTTTAAAGTGTTTTGATTTTTATGGTGGCATTAAGGAGAGAACATTGTGGTTGCAGCTTTACTAGAAAGCAAAGAGTTCTAGAAGAAGAAAAAAAAAGTGTCTCTTTGAAGCCTACCAGGGCTTTGAATCTTGCTGTGCCAATGGGCGCTTAAGTGCTCCTGTAACTGCCAACCTCAGATCCACCATCAGCTTAGGAACTACCTTCCTCTCCAAATTATTCATTTAGAGGAATAGGAGGGAATGTTTAAATTGACCTAAGTGATATTAATGTTTATCAACCCCAAGTTTTTATTTTTTTCTAGAGGATTATAGATTTTGGGGAACACACGACCTGTAATGATGATAGTGACCCTTGCTTTGGCTGTAAAGAAAGAAATGCTATTAAATGTTCCCCAAGCACAGATTGGGAGCATTGCTCCATTGAATTGTTTTAAACACAGTAATGAATGCCTTGCTTTCATACCTGGAAGATAAATCTGACTAATAAATATAAGCCTGTCAAAATGGAATTTGGTAGAGCTTCGGCTTGAAACCTCATCTAGTCAGTATTAAGAAAAAGATAGAGTGATGGTGTATGGGAAAACCTGGCCTTTTGTTCTTCACATCTAAAGTTTGTTCACTGCAGGTCCCTTTCGCACTTCAAATGCAACAACAGAAATAAGCCCTTCCTGTTCTTCCCTCACCCACATCACACACACACACACACACACACACACACACTCACCCAGTGCTGCTCTCCTGCACAGCCACGTTGCCACCGTGGATTATCTCTTCATCAGCTATTCTTTCCATCACTCCATCCATTTCCCACTGACCAATCAGGCAGCCCTCTTATGAAAGACCAGTGCTTGTTTCAATAAAATGTGAATTCCATACACACAGACCCACAGCCATTCTAGATGTTGCTTGTCACAGAACAGAAAGGCATCTGTGCTCCCCCACACTTGAATATCTTTACTTGGATATCTTTACTAGGCATCCTGTGAGAAAAACAAAGATTTTAGGAGATGAAGGCAAGGCTAGTAATAGTATCTGAAATGGAGAAGGTAATTCATTCTATACAGCTCTGATTAGACAGAGCACACTCAGTGATAAGTGTGAGTACCACACACGTGAGTGTGAATAAGCTTGTGGGTACTTAGAAAGATGTGTTCAGCTTTTAAGACATGTGAGATAGGAAAAACTGGTTTGTCACAGGTTCTCTACTGACCCAGGTAAGGGTAATTGTGGTGATGATTCTGTTCCAAAGACTGTGATCGAGAAGTATCTTCTCATTTGGTTAGACCAAGGTCAGTGATGCTTAGAAATAGGTGTACTTTAACATATACAGATTTTCATATACTCATATGTATATATTCATACATATACTCAGAATATTTTACAGGAAGACATTGTATTAACTAGATTTAATAGCAATAAGGTCTCTGGAATACTCACTGTGGTTTTTTTTTCCCCTAAGAAAAAGTTTACATGCAACTTTCCAGAAATATCTTTTAAAAAAATACATATCGATGCATTCACCTATTGGCTATGTTTATCTTTCTCTTGTGGGAAGAACTTGGTTAAGCATTTTCTTATTGCTCAGCTTTGTAGCTTAATGTTACTTTTTCAGAGAAGACTCTGCTGACCTCTCCATTGAAAGATTTACCCTCCTTTTGTTTGAGCCCCTCCCTCATTGCCCTGACCCTAATTTATAAGGATTATCCATAACTCATTTTTCACTTGTCTTCTCCAGAAGAATATAAGCTTCCTGAGGGGCATTTTGTTACGTGATTGAAAGAAATGAGCATCTCTATTCTTTTATTACAAAGGAAAGTGCTTATTTCTGGAAGTTTCCACTAACCTTTAGCATTATAAGAACTATAGCCTTTTCCCAGACCACTCTTAAGGAAATATATTGCGGCTATGTGACATTTAAGGATTTGCCTTTGTCTCTCACTGGACTGAAATTCTTAATACATTCAAGTAGTTCTGCCAAAAATACCATTGTGTTTGTGGGTTTTTTTCTTTAACAATATTACATTTTCTCAGCAAAGTGATAGTTAAGAAAACTCTACTCTACTTAAGCTAGTCTACCTCGCAGCAGTATACTCATTAATAAGCATTTGGTGGTAGCATTTTAAGCCAATAATGAGTATGGATTCACTTTTAACTTATTTACATACTTTAGTGTTGAGCTTTGTTTTTCTCCACTATTTACCAAGACTGATTTCATAAGTTTACTTTGGTAATTGTTTTTAGGCTGTGAAATTGATGGTGGAAATTAGGTTGCAGTATAATAATGTTGCCTTATCATGAATTCGGGTATACTGTTTCTCTCACCGAAATCCATGGGAAGAAATGGTTGAATTTAAGGGCATTTGCTTTAGTAGCTTTGACTTGTGTAAACCTCAGTTTTCCACTTAATTATATGCTGAGTAAAGCATATAACCATTTCTCTTTGCTGCTTTTAAGGCTATAACAAATATTTAAATTAGCCAGCATTAAACTGTCAGCCTCTTCAGTTCAGAGCAATGATTTCAGAAAATTAATTTTTTTTTAATTTAGAAGTTTAAGTCAAAACAGAATAAGATATTTTGGCATGATTCTTTGATCACTGATAACTGAAAAATGTTATTTGAATAACATTGGTAATTCCACACTGAAATAGGTCATGCTTAGAATCAGCATTTGAAAAAGCCTCCTCCAAAAAACAGTCCTCAAAGTGAGAATTTAGGGATCCCTTAGAAATATATAGAAGAGTACAGGCTAGAGACTGCTGGCTCTTATTCCCCTGTCAGAAATATTGTCCACCAATAAAGAAATAATTTTTGAGTTGCTTCAGTGTTCCACCTCCTCACAAATGAAAGAAAAGCTATTATCAAACTCTTTATGAAATACCAGAATTTACCAATGCCACTGGACACCCTTAGCCCCAGAAACACTACTTTTTACCTCATCAATGTAGAAGGAGTATTTTGAGTCACTTGATGAACTTTTCCTCAGGAAAAAATTTTTTTTTAATAAGCAATGTCAGATGCTTATTTTTCTACTTCTCAAATGACCTTTCAAGTAATTGTCATACAGAATATTCCTGAGTTACAGCTAGTTTATCACGAGTAAACAGACATAACTTCTGACACTAGAGGTTTAAAGAATCATCATTAAACTACCAGAATTCAAAAGCAATGATGTTTTATTATTTAAAAATAAACCTTTTTTTAAATTCTTTCTTTAGGCATTAATACTTGTTCAAGAATTAGAGAACCATGATCTTCTGTTTCTTCATGTTTTCCTTTCAGTTCTGTTTTGCAAGTGTGTATTTCCAAGGACAAATATGAAATATATTTAGGATAATTCAGTAAATACTACCTCAGTGTGATTTTCTTTTAGCATGTTACATTTTGATAAGTAACAAATACTAGATAATTTCCAGAAATGGAAGGATTTAGAAGGCAGTTTTATCTTAGAGTGTGTGTATGTATGAGTGTGTGTGTGTGTGTATATAACTATATAAAATAGATTTTCTTTTATAGCAACATCTAAGTATCTCTTGATTCAGATAGTTTTATCATAGCAATCACATGTTGTAGGGAGCTCTTTTGTACCATTAATAACAACTAAAACAAATCATCTTTTTAAGGGAGAAAAAAAAGAGAGAAGAGGGAAAAGGTGGAATTTGAAAGGGAGGGGTGGAAATCTGTTCCTATTCCTTCCCTGAGGCTGAACTGTTTATCAGTCTATCCTCATTCGATAAAAGTGAATTTTATAATAAAATTTTCCCTAATCGGGCACTGTCAGTGGAGGTGTCTTATCGCTGAGAGGAAAATGACACCGATCCTATCGGGAAAACAGAAACGATGTCACCATGTTCCCAATCACGGCTCTTCAGCCCCCATATCTACCTTCTCCACAAACACCAAGCAGGGCTTTTTTCATAAGAACATCAAAACCCAGCAAAGTCATTAAAATTGCACCCGCGTGAGAGTTGCAGGGACCAGCCGCACTAGCGCAAAATGGGATGTGGGAAAACAGACTCTCTAAATGTGCTAATTCCATTGTCACGTGTTTACGGCTTAATTTTAATCAGTTAAAAAAGCCACACATTGCAATAAATTGGCATTATCTTCTGTGACACCAGAGGACACAGTTGGTTCAAGGATTTAGAGGGTCACTGGCAACAGTATATAGTATTACAGACAAAGTATTTTTACGCTTGAACTACGGTAGCTAAGGTACAATCCCCAGTTAAGGCTGCAAACAAAGACTATAACCGACATTGCACTAGGTTCAGCTCACAGACCACCTTCGTCCTTGGGTGGACTTTGTATGCAAAACAAAGAATTTCGAGAATTTTTAACAGAGTAATTTATTCATCATATAAAGAAATTTTAAAATAGCCTTTCAGTGCTGTAGCTTCATTGCATTCTTGGCAGCCGACCAAATGGTCTTTCCTTAGGTCCTCTCAGTAGACTTGTTTCCCAGTCCTGATGTTTCACTGACTGTGTTTACATTGACCATTCGACTTGGGAGCCTAAACAAAGATACATTAACACGCTTGAGGAAATGCAAACAGAAAATAGTGTCATTGACCATTGTTGAAGGCCAACAATGAAAGACTGTCTCTAATGGTCTTAATTTATTAACGTCAAATTAGCACCCATGTATTTTTACACAGTTACGTTCAGAAATTAGTGAAGTAGAAACTACTGGCAAACTTAATTTTAATTTGTTCCAGGGCGTTGTTCTTTGGATAGACATATCTCTATTTCAAAGCAGAATAATCCCTTGGACATGGACTAACTATTCTGCATAAGAATATCTGGGAGTAATTTTTAGACAAAAAGATTTAGTTTTCCATGACAGAGTATAAGATATCACTTCGGTTCTCTGATATTTCAGCTTTGTAAATTGCCAATACATTTATTAATACAACATTAAAACATTAGGCATCATCAAGTTTATTTTAAAGAGTGATTAAAATGTCTACAGAAATGTTGGGAATTGTCAAACCTCTATGGTTTGTGAAATAATTGTGGGTGAAAAAAATCTCAATTTCACCTTGAAACTAGTTTTTTTTTTTAATTGACATATCTGACCTTGAGGGAGGAAAAAAAAATAAATGCAGGCACAAATTTTATGGAATGAAAGAGCTTTGGAATTAAATCATTTGGCAGTGACTGCAAAAAATAAACATTTGTGTGGCTTTTGTTTTAATTTT
The DNA here is from genome assembly GCA_917880005.1 of Nanger dama. NCBI lineage: Eukaryota > Metazoa > Chordata > Mammalia > Artiodactyla > Bovidae > Nanger > Nanger dama. Next base: position 17,088,731 of record CAKJTW010000026.1, read on the forward strand.
GTTTAGCACTTTATTGATTTCTTTATACCAGAAGCAATAGAAATAAAAGATGAAGTAATAGTGAACCAAACAAATAATTTTTCAGTGCATTGTGCTTATCTTCACTGCAAGTTTAGTTTTCTATAGTCAATGTCAAATTGATCAGACCTCTGCTGTGTGATTGAAGTTCATTTTTTTAAAAAACAAAAACAAACCTCACATTGTGCGTTAAAATGGTTAAGTTGTAGTGTCACTGAAACAGTTTTTCTGATTGTACTCACTTTGCCACAGAGGCTGGCTGAGTTACTCTACTTCTTCCATGTTTAAACAGCTTGAGTAAATTTACAGGGTCACTTTTTTTTTTTCTTTTTAATAATAGAGAAAAGGAATGAGTGCAAATTTTGAGCACAGTTCTTTTCTCTGCTAGGATTAGCAGCCTTCTCTGCATGAAGGGAGGGAAAAGTTGGGAGTATATGTAAAGAATTTTCCTGTAGGATAGCTCTTGGTTTTTTAAAGGAGACACTCACAAAAAGTAACAAGGAGATGATTTGGGTACAATGGAATGCTGGGTTTTGTCACATCTAAAAAAATAGTTTCATTGATTTCGCTCAGACTTTATGAGTAACTGTGTGTCTTTTGTCAAAATTTTTTTCTTTCCTTGTCTTTTTATTTATTTTTTCTTTTGAGAAGAGTTACTTTGCATTTTTGAATATGTGTGTGTGTGTGTGTATGTGTGTGTGTGTATATATATATATATATGATATGTATTTTCCTTATTGTACATTAATGTTAAAAAGGTTGAGGGAGATGATTGTTACGTGCTGCCTTAAAGGGAACAGCACCTTCTCTATAGTTGCTGGAAATCCATAGGATGTGTTGATTGAAGATTTATGGATGGCAATGTATTTATCAGGTTCATTCATGATGTAGCAGAACAGAGTTTATTCAGCCATCCCATCATCTATACCATAAAATAATAGGCCTCTGTTTAATTAGCCTAATACAATTGTTAAATTGAAATAATGTTTCTGATTTAAAACATGTAATGCATGTACTTAGGGTCTTTTTAGGGAAAGATTATTTTTGAAGAGATTCCAAATCACAGTGTCATATGCTATGCTAACAGGAAGAAACTATTGAAATATTAACTCACCCACAAAACATATTTCTTTAGATTTTTGGCAGTGGAGCAAATAGAAAAATTTCAAACTTATTTTAAAAAATGTAATGCTTCATGTTGAATGAAAAAGATTTTTTATGTATATGTTTTATTTATTTTCAGCTTATTTTAGTTTCACAAATAACAGTGAACATCATGATGTAATAGAAACAGAATTCTTTTATGTGTACCTCTCATTTTTAAAACCATATTATATTTTTAACTCTACTTATAACTACAAAATTGAGTACTTTCCCACATCAGTTAACGTTGTATTATACTTTTCTACACATAGGCTGCGCCATTGAGCCACTAGTCAAAGAAATATTTCTTGAACTGCCTGTAGTGCGTGGACATGGAACTTAGAGCAAATGGTAATAAAAAAGACCAGCTATTAGCTTTTTAAATGTTTGTTACTATAATTAATATAGGAAAAAGGCATATTTGATATAACTAACATTTTTGGATATAAGATATTTTCTAATAATTTTAGATTTAATGCTTTTTAAAAATAGTTATTCTTTCAAGTTTTAATTACTCAGTATTTTCTACAGATATTAGTAAGTGTATAAGAAAAACAAATCTAGAAGAAATACAATTTTTAATTTAGATGCATGATATCATTTTAGTATTTTTAATTGACTGAGGACCATCTCAGATTTATTATAATTTAAAAGGTAAACACTTTTAAATAACTTTGAAGTGTCAGATAATAATCAACATAAATATGTTCCTGGAAATTGAAATCTAACTATTTAACTTTCATATCTACATAAGAAATTTGTGAAGTCCAAATGAATAGTGTTTCTCTTCTAATGGAAGAGAAATTATTCAGTAAATCTAAGTAAGAAGAGTTAACAAACTTATGCATTATGAATAAATACTGCCTTTTCCTTTTAATTTTCACTAATATTGAGACTAACTGACATATGAAAAACTGTAGTAATATCTCTATTGATTTTTGTTCTTTGATTCTAGAATATATTAAAATAATAGATTTCAAATAGTATTTGAAACTATATTACATTTCAACCTAAATGCTTCTTAACTTGCATATGTTAGAAAATAAAATTTTAAGTATAACCTAATATTTTTGTTACAAATATGAGAAAACTAACTCTTATATATAGTTTACGTATGTATAACTAAATCTGATGTCATCTTTTGATCTTTAAATTTTGTGGATCTGCAGATTCTGAAAGCAGAGTGCTCAGGGATGATTTCTTTCATAAATTCATTCATTTTGTGTAAATCTTTGTTTTCTTAATGACCTTGAGAAAAGTAAGCTATTGTTCTCTGTTAATGCAGAAGTCTGGGACTGAAAATTTAAGCAATTAATATTATAATTAATTAATGGCAAAAGTTCTGGAAATGTCATTGTGGTTGGCAAATGCAACTCCTACTTGCATCCCGAGTTCCCAAGGCTTTGCATGGTCCTACTCATAAACACTTCCCTAGATACCCCGTTACTTCATATGTGAATCTTCAGGGGAAAGTTTCTAGAAAGTATGTTCAGCAGCCAGTTACTTTTTCAGGAAGTCTTTATTTATTTATAAATTGTTTATATACAATTTTTGTTTATACTGAGGCTGACTCACTGCCAATTTGGCCACAGTATCTCGGTTTATCATTAAAAAAAAACCTTACTTGGATCAAATAAAAATCTTTTCTATGTAGTACAACATATGTTTGTAAAATGCCATATTTATAGCTGATAATATAATTTATTTTATTTTGTGGTTTTCTTAGGAATGTAACTTTTTACCAGTTCATGAATTCATAAATGAATGTCAGCTCTATTTTTCATTACCAAGAATAATATGTGAACATGTATTATTGCTTCCATTTTTATCATCTTAATTTTACTAAGAAAAATAATTCTGATATTAGCCACATTAGAATTAACAGCATGATTTGAAATTTACAGCCTCAGATTAACATGTATTTCATTTCTTAGTTTATTTTGTGTAGTTAAATGTTGTTTTCTGATGGTGAATAGAGTAAAATACCCTGATGCTGGGAGAGATTTGAAGGCAGGAGGAGAAGGGAGTGATAGAGGATGAGATGATTGGATGGCATCACCAACTCAATGAACATGAGTTTGAGCAAACTCTGGGAGACAGTGAAGGACAGGGAAGCCTGGCGTGCTGAAGTCTATGGGGTTACAAAGAGTCAGATACAACTTAGTGACGGAACAAAAACCACAACAATGGATATGAAAGCAAAGGCAGTATAATTGTGGAAAGATGATTCTTCTTGTAACTCAGACTGTATTCTGGGAATCCGCCAAGTTGGATAATTGATATTGTTCATCTGTTACTTGTCAAATACCTCTATAGTGATGATTTGAGATACCCAGTAAGTGCTGTATTGGTGATTTGTCCAAATCCAAGACTAACACAGTTATTCCAAAGTGTATAGTGTTGTATTATAGAAGATGTCTCTCTGTTAATGACCAGATTACCTGGGTCTTTCTGGAAAAGAGGACTGTCTTATTAATAAATGAAGATGAGTACTAAGGATTAGCTCTTAGATAGGCACACATCTGTGCCCCCAGAACTAGACTGACCTTTATTTAGGTATTACTGCATCTTAAAATGGCTAGATTGGCTTTCGCTATGTGGCGGTTATGTTTGTTCCCATCTCACTTAAAATAAGGCTGTGTTGTATACCCGAAATTCATCATGGAGCCCAAGGTGGTATTTCATAGCTGTTTTAGAGCAGCTGAAACTGAAGTATCAAGGGAAATATGCTATACACATTAAGATGCTGTGGCAGAAGGGGAGGAGGTATGTGGTCTCAAATATAAGAACCATATTACAAGTCTCAGATGGAATTACACAGACCAGGATGTGATAGAGATTTTCATATTAGCAGCTCTGCACTCCAGGTATGGAGCCAAGAGAGTTGTTTACTAAACAATGGGGGATAATTCTCCTTTGAGAGGTTGGAGATTTCTAAATAAGATCCCTTGTATGTGCTTGGTGGCTGAAGTTGTGTCTGACTCTTTGCCACCCCATGGGTTGTAGCCTACCACGCTCCTTCGTCCATGGGATTTTCTAGGCAAGAGTACTGGAGTGGGTTGCCATTTCCTTCAGGGGATCTTCCCAACCTGGTCTGCCGCATTGTAGGCAGACGCTTTACCGTCTGAGCCACCAGGGAAGTCCATCCTATATAGCATTACCCAACAACTAAATATTACCAAGTACGTAAATGGCAACCCACTCCAGTACTCTTGCCTGGAGAATCCCATGGATGGAGGACCCTGGTGGGCTATAGTCCATGGGGTCGCAAAGAGTGGGACATGACTGAGCAACATCACTTCACTTCAAATGTCATATTTTTACTTACTTATATTGTTTATTCAGTTTGGGGATTATCAAGGCTTCATACTTTCCCTCCTGCTTCCTATAACTCTCCTTTGACCACCTCTTCTCTGTGCTTCTCTTCCATGGAGCAGGCGTACTCAAGAGTGGAAACTCACATAGGTTCATTAGATGCCTTCTAGAAATGAGAAGGGAAGCAACCATTTGTTGAATGCCTTCTCTGACCCGAGCGCACACTTCTTTCAGTCTTCACAATAATCTTAGAAGGTTTTGTTACAAACAAGAAAACTGAGGTCCAGAGAAGTTAAGCTCCCAGCCTAAATGAAGGACCATCTGAAGTCTTATCCTTTACGTTTTCTTTCATCTTCCTATGCTAAAGATAGTGTTTCATTCTCCTAGCTGACTTCTAGTATAGAAAACAGAATTGAAAGGTAGGCTGGAACATCTCTTGGGTTCATGATTTGAAGGCAGAGGTTAGCATTTTGCCCTCTCCACAGAGCTAACCCCCATAGCAGTGTTATCTATAATGCTGCTGGCTGATATCTGTACCTTGGTGAGTATGAGCACTGACTAGCAAAGAGGGTATCCAGGGAAAACTTCGGGAAGGTGGTAATGTGGTGTTGCTATGAGCGCACTTCTGAATGTGGGTAAAAACCAAATCAGTATCACTTGGGTGCTTACTAACAGCACAGCTTCCTGTGCCCGAAGTTAATTGACCAGATCAGAATCTCTGGAGGGTGTGGCCCAGGCATCTTTGCTTCTGAGAAGTAACTTCTGGTGTTTCTGAAGCATCCTAACTTCTGAGGCTTATTGCTTTCTTGTATGTAGCATATATGAACCTGAGAGAGCCTATGCTTTGAAACTCCACGAGCTTCTCTGCAAAGTCTGCTTTTCTCTGGAGAATTGTCTTTTCTCTGCAAAGTGTCCATTTAGTACCGCCAATTGCCTGCATTTTGGTGCTCAAACACTCAAAGACATAATTAAGGGAATTTCTTCTTTAAAAGCTTACGCCCAGTATCTCGTACCATTATATGGCTTGTTTATTTGTTGCTCCTTCTTCAAATATGAAGTGAAATGTTGCCCTGAACAGCATCATAGTAAAATATAAAAATTATCTTCTGTGAAAAATGAAGTCAGGGCATACATCTGGGAATCCAGCAGACTCTCAACTGCCTGTGTACAAAAATGTTTTTTAAGTTTGAAAACAGATAGCTGCCTGAAGGTCGCATATTTAAGGTCAGTTTCCCTGTTTCCTTCATTTTTGCCCTGTGGCAAAGCAAGGAAAGACTTCCAATGGAAGAAAAAGAAAAGAAAACCCAATATTGGCACTCCAGTAGTAAGGGGATAATAAAGAGTGAGCCTGGAATTTCTAATCATTTGGATATTGGAATATTCTAATTTTCAGTTGGATAAATTAGCATGCAGTATATTTCAGGTTGAAAGTTCCATGAACGTTGACCATATTTTGAGAGATAAACCAAAAAGTGTCGTACCATTAATGAAAGAAAATGTTTAAAGTGTTTAAAAATCAAAGTGAAACATTGTTTGCATAACAACCAGGGTGTCTCTGTGCAGGATATTTCTCTGAAGAGGCTAAAATGCCAGCTGAATTTTTATCTATTTTCTCACCAACTTCTGGTGTCAGTAATGGAAGTCAGCACATTTTGTCTCTTTGAAGTTATTGTCTGCCTTTGAATTTTTCTCGTTCCTCCTTCCTGGTTTCTGCTGAATGAACCAAGGTATAAGAATTAATAAATAACAGGCCAATAATAACAGTTCTGGTAAACATTTATTGAGCAGTTATTATGTGCCAGGTGCCATGTTAAAGAGTTTACATAGATTATTTCCTTCAATTCTGAAACAGCCCTATGAATAGTATTATCCTTCCTTTACAGATGAGAAAATCAGCAACCAGCGCAACTAATATCAATATTTATCAAGCATTTTCTGTGTGCTAGGTACTGCCCTGCACTATTCGGCTGTTATCTTAATCTTCAAAACATTCTGTCGGTGGTACATGGGCATTTATTTTTATTTCACACATGAGACTGAAGTTGAAAGATGAAGTGGCTTATTCAAAATGACATTAACTGGCAGATATTAGAGTTTGCATGGCCTCTTGATTACTCATTCTACTTGATATTTGTCTAAGCTACGTGTAAACTATCTTCCCATCTTATTTATTCTTTCCATGTTTATACTCCAAAGAAAAAACTAATGATGTCTCATGTATCCAGTGACCCATCTCAAGGAAATGTACTCTTTTCTAGAGGACAACACTAGCCGTGGAAAGATATCTTAGGATGCCTTAAAGAAAAAAAAAAAAACCCACAACAAAAATGCATTATTTGGTAATGGTTGAGAACGTGTTTGAATCAGGCTTCGGTTTAAGTCCTGCTTTACTAGCTGTGTAACTTTGGAAAACTGATCTCTGTGGCTCAGTTTCATCATCAGTAAGATGGAAATAACCGTAGCATTTTGTGTACCTAGTTAGTGCTCAGTGAAAGGTATTAGGAGTGAGTGTTGTTGATGTTATTCCTCCATTTAAATCATTTAAAAGTTCATTTTTGCAATTCTTTAGTTTGCTTATTTTATTTCTCAACCCTCACAGAAGGGTTAAATTAAAGTAAGAAGGCTAGACACCATAAAATAAGAGAATTACTGTTAAAGAAAGAGTCATAAAACTGTCTTTAAACAATCAAATAATGGTTGCTTGTAATAATAAATTTAAGTCAATTTAAAAAATTGAAATATTCTCTATTCTTTGCTCAAGGAGACAATGAAGTTTATTTTAGAAGTTTCTCATTAATTAATCTAATAAATGTTTGTTGCTTGAAGTTAAATCAGTTTTAATTATCTAGAAAGTTTTCTTTCCTCAAATACCCTGTTTCACTACAATGCTAGATAAATTAGTTGTTACCCAAAGTCTGTGGTGCTTTAAGTTTATTAGGGTTGACAGTCCCAAAATGCTACAGGGTTCACACATGCAAACCACGTAACATAGTGAGTTGAGCTTGTCCCCACCTAAAACCATTTGGTGTTTAAAAACATCGTGCTGGCCAAAGAGATGTGCCTGGAGCCGGCATTCAGCTCAAAGTTCATGACCCCCTGGAATAGATTGCATGTTCACCTTGGAATCTGCTCCACTACCTGAAAAGTCTGAGTACCTTAGGAGTCAAGACTAAGCCTAAGACCTCTTTATGTCCCACTGCCTTTCCTGCCCAGTACCTGCATTTGGTGGTTATACAACTCTTGCTAATGACACAGGGAGTGTTTACTAGGGGTGGGGCTGGGGCTGGAGGGGGTTACATATGCCTGAATTCCACCAAACAACGTCCATGGAATTGTTTCATTGGTACACATAAAAGACAACGATGTTCATATGTTTGGTGAAAATTTTTCAAGAAACAAAAGGTAACACTAGAGCCCAAAGGAGATTGTGTTTCCTGTGCTGTTTATTCTTAACTGGGAGACAGCACAATATAAGTGGAAAGACCATGGAATCAAAAAGAGATCCAGATATTAATTCCAACTTCACCATGTGCTGTCCTTTAGGACAGATTTAGGATGATTATTCATTCTCTGCTTCCTTCTGCTTCTAAAGATCTTGGTATTTTCTAGCAAGCTCGGTAAGAAGTGCATAGTGTATGTTAGTTGAGGTATATCCAAGACCTAGTTGTGAAACGACCTTCAGAACATACCTGTCATATTGCCTAAACAAGTGAAGCAATAATTCTTATTCCAGTAAACACTACAACTCGACTCCTTTACTTTTTTCCCCCTTATTTTAAATGAAGTAGAACCAATGCCAGCATCTACCTTACTTTTGGTTTTGTACTTTAACAATGTTCCCCCAAAGCTTCAGGATATGATAAATTATTGAAGTGTTCAATTTGTGTGTGTGTGTCTGTGTGTGTGTGTGTGTAACGTTTCATTTTCATCAATCTCTTCAGGTTCCTAGGGAATACTAGAGTTGTTTTTTTTAATACTAAAGTTTTAATTCCACTTTATATGAGTTACTTAAATTACACTACTCATTGTATTCTCTGAATCATCGGTTCCCAGGTATCTGAGTTTAAAAAAATCAAATCAAATAAATCAAGTGATGAGTACTGTTTTAGGCACTGGAAAGAGCATGAATCTAATAGGCAAGACAGAAAATAAAATTGGTGAGCACAGTGTAGAAAGATGCATTGGGTGAAGGAAGGTTTCAGTGTCCTGATCTAATTTTGGAGATTCCCAGGTGAGCAAAGGAAAATACCAGATGAATTCGACTTGGCTGGCAGCAGACTGTCTTGCTAAATTATTTGTGTGGCGTTCCCCAGTCTTAAACCCCAGTATTTGCATTTTCTCCGTGAAAGATTTAGCTCAACCATTTCATTTTAAGAGATAAAATAATCATGTACCTGATGCGTTAGGTGGCTATTCCATGTTTACCCAGCCAGTTAGGGGCAGAGAAGAGATCTAGATTCCATATCACTGTTGTACTTTGCTTCACTAACATGCAATTTCCATGACCACAGGGACCTTGTATGGTTTGCGCACCACTGTATATCTCTTTGGTGCTAATAGTAGGCACTAAATAAATATCTGTAGAATGAATGATTGATTTCTCTCTTGAGATTTCACTGCCTAAAAATCTTTTTGCTTTCCCTCACCTAATGATGTCTTTCCCTTGGCACAGAAAACTGATGAAAGTTGGGTCGTGTTCCTGTGGCTCGTTTTCACTTTCTGGTTTACTGATAGATCTAACTTATGGATCTTTTCATTATAATCTTTGTAGATGTTTTTATAAATGTACAAATCAAGACATTCTTCATGTGCATTTAAATATCACTGATGCTTGCCTTCTCTTTACAAGAGTACATTTTGATAACAGACAGAGGTACAGCGGTTTTCTGCTTCCTGCAATAAACGATTGTTTGTGTCCATCATGTTTTCAAGACTGTTTGGTTCATCTTTGTCCATGATGTGTGTGCCCTCCAGGGAAATATGCTGGCTTCATTTTATAGTTCAGTTGAATTAATGCCATCTTCATTTAAATTAGAAAATTTTAAAGTAATTACAGAACTAAATTACCTCTCCCTTTATGAAATTAATGTTTAAGATATAACTTGAAGGATAGCACTCTGTTAGTCTCATGATCATTGATGAAGATACAGTCATAAAATCATTTCATTGCTTTGTTTACTTTCTAGGCAGCCCTGGAACTATTTCAGGCCATTCTGCTTGATAAACTTCACAGTTTTACCACTTAGATTGTTCTGTTCAATTAATACTGTTGCATAATTTTCAATGATGTCTTCTTGAAGTGAATTTTTACACTTACCTGTTTATTGTACAGCAAAGGTTAAACCTCTCAGAGTATTCATCATGATTTTCCTCTGTTCATTCTATATATTTATCTTTTGCCTATCCCCATCCTGTTTGCTCTGAAAAGACCATAACTTCCCATTTCTACTATTAACAGCTCTTTCCTACCTGTATTATATATGCATATTATTTTAGCATGCATTTAATTTCCCAACCATTTCTGAGTAGCTAGTAGGTACTATGCACTGACCTGACATTCAGGGGACACTCATATTTAATAGGCTCAGAACTGTGCCATTTTCAAAATATAAACTTTGGGATGTAAAGAAAAATCAATTTCAAAGTGGAACTTTGGAATAAATATCAAACTCTCAAGAGTATTTTGAGGTGGGGTGTTGATTATTGTTACCTGTAATAGTAAAAATTTAATAATGTGTTACTTTCATAATCAGAAGACTTAACAATAAGATGTTTCCTGGTAACTACGTAAAGAAATCCCTTGTCCTATCAGGTCAGTTCAGTTCAGTTGCTCAGTCATGTCCGACTCTTTGCAACCCCATCGACTGCAGCATGCCAGGCCTCCCTGTCCATCATCAACTTCTGGAGTTTACTCAGACTCATATTCATTGAGTCGGTGATGCCATCCAACCATCTCATCCTCTGTCATCACCTTGTCCTCCTGCCTTCAATCTTTCCCAGCATCAGGGTCTTTTCAAATGAGTCATTTCTTCACATCAGGTGGCCAAAGGATTGGAGTTTCAGCTTCAACATCAGTCTTTCCAATGAATATTTAGGACTGGTTTCCTTCAGGATGGACAGGTTGGATCTCTTTGCACACTCTCAGGAGTCTTCTCCAATACCACAGTTCAAAAGCATCAATTCTTCAGCGCTCAGCTTTCTTCACAGTCCAACTCTCACATCCATACATGACTACTGGAAAAACCATAGCTTTGACTAGACAGACCTTTGTGACAAAGTTATGTCTCTCCCTTTTAATACGCTGTCTAGGTTGGTCATGACTTTCCTTCCAAGGAGTATGCGTCTTAATTTCATGGCTGCAATCACCATCTGCAGTCATTTTGGAGCCCCCAAAATAGAGTCAGCTACTGTTTCCACTGTTTTTCCATCTATTTGCCATGAAGTGATGGGACCAGATGCCATGATCTCCATTTTCTGAATGTTGAGCTTTAAGCCAGCTTTTTCACTCTCCTCTTTCACTTTCATCAAGAGGCTCTTTAGTTCTTCTTCGCTTTCTGCCATAAGAGTGGTGTCATCTGCATATCTGAGGTTATTGATATTTCTCCTGGCAGTCTTGATTCCAGCTTGTGCATCATCCAGCGCAGCGTTTCTCATGATGTACTCTGCATAGAAGTTTTAAATAAGCAGGGTGACAATATACAGCCTTGACGTACTCATTTCCCGATTTGGAACCAGTCCGTTGTTCCATGTCCAATTCTAACTGTTGCTTCCTGACCTGCATACAGATTCCTCAGGAGGCAGGTCAGGTGGTCTGGTATTCCCATCTCTTTAAGGATTTTCCAGAGTTTGTTGTGATCCACACAGTCAAAGGCTTTGACATAGTCAATAAAGCAGAAGTAGATTTTTTTCTGGAACTGTCTTGCCTTTTCGATGATCCAACAGATGTTGGCAATTTGATCTCTGGTTCCTCTGCCTTTTCTAAAACCAGCTTGAACATCTGGAAGGTCATGATTCACATAGTGCTAAAGCCTAGCTTGGAGAATGTTGAGCATTACTTTGCTAGCATAGAGATGAATGCAGTTGTGTGGTAGTTTGAGCATTCTTTGGCATTGCCTTTCTTTGGTATTGGGATGAAAACTGACCTTTTCCTGTGGCCTGTGGCCACTGCTGAGTTTTCCACATTTGCTGGTGTGTTGAGTGCAGCACTTTCACAGCATCATCTTTTAGGATTTGAAATAGCTCAACTGGAATTCCATCACCTCTGCTGGCTGTGTTCGTAGTGATGCTTCCTAAGGCCCACTTGACTTCACATTCCAGGATGTCTGGCTGTAGGTGAGTGATCATACCATCATGATTATCTGGGTTGTGAAGATCTTTCTTGTATAGTTCTTCTGTGTATTCTTGTCCTATATCTTAGTGCGTAATATGTATAGGGAATGAACTGTACATATCTGGGAGGTATTTTTCAAATATTTTAGATCATGACATAGTAAGAAATACCTTTCACATCACCACACATATTGCATACATATACATATAACATAGTTGAAATGAATATATCATAAAAAGATACTTATCTTTTTAAGTATGAGTAATGTACACTTTTAACTCTGTATAGACAGAGAAGCCTGGTGAGCTATAGTCCATGGGGTTGCAAGAGTTGGACACAACATAACAACTAAGCCACCACCAATGCACACTAATATTTTCTTTTTTTTTTTTTTTTAAGAAATTTCAGTCTTGATTTCTAAATTGATTTTATAGTCCATCTACAAAGTCACAGTCCACAGTTCGTGTTGGGAGTACACAGATAAATCTTCTTTAGTCCCAATTTACAGCTTGTATATTCTAATAAGAAACATAATGCATGTAGACAAAGAACTCTTATGGAAGTATACAACATGTAAGTGCTATAAGATAATATTTCCTGAATATCCAACATTTATGAACTGCAGCCACAACATTCATCTCATCTATGTACCGCCATACAGTTTTATTTAACATTTTTCTATCAATCGACTTTAAGAAGATGGAAATTTTTTTATTACATAGCCTTGTCTTATGTGAAATCATGAGTTAGAGGCTCCAGTTTCTTCTAATACCTAAATACGTAAGTAATTGTATAAATACTAAAGTAAAAAAAGATTTTATGTACCACTGGCAGACCCCACACTCTTTGGTAAATAGTTAAAAACGAAGGCTGTTTCAGGGGTTTGGGAAATTAAGCCTGGGTTTACAGAGAGGGTAGCACTTGGGGGTGGGCCTTGAAGATGGGAGAGGTCACAAAGGAGAACATCTGCTGTGGATAGAGCACTGTGAACAAATGCACAGTGAATAAAAAGTTGTTTGGGGAATAACAAAGTAGAAAGTTTAGCTACAGGCATTGAACACAGGTGGGGATTTGCAGGAGGTAAGGAAGGAAAGGCAGTGAGAACTTATGGGACCATGACTGCCAAAGAGGTGGGTCTTATTGTCATGGGCAATTAAAAGCTATTAAAGGTATTTGAACAATGGGGTGATACAATGAAACCTATACTTAGGGAACATTATCCCAGCAATAGTGTGGGAAAGAAACTGAAAAGAAAGGACTGATTTGAATTATAATTTAATTTTAAAAATTGTGTTTTTAAGTCAGACATAGATCTTGTCTTTCATTACCCTTCCAGCCAGTCAAGAATTGCAGGAGGGTACAAGACAAGGAAGAAAATACCACCAGAACCCACTCACTGTTTGACTTTCAGCAAATCATTTACTCATTCTCTATTTCTATTCTTTTTTCAAATGGTATGAATAATGCCTATCCTTTCTCATAGACCTGCTGAGGAAAGCAAATGAAGAAAGTGTGAAAACCTTATGCAAATAAATGTAAATTAGCTTTCTTATTGTATTTGAACTTTTTGAGCCAAACAGGTGACCTGATAATAATTATGATTTAGGATAATTATCATTTAGGAGATGAGTCTGACCAGTGGCACATCAAATAACTCAGAAGAGAAAGAATGGTGAGGAAGAGCATTTAGGACACTGTGGCAGCAGGCCATAAAAGTCTTAATGAAGCTTAAACTAGAGTTGTAGAATTAGGAATGAAGAAAAGCGGGCAGATGCAAGAGACATCACTGAGAAGACTCAACCAAGGCTCAGCCATTGGCCTGTAAGGACAGGCAGTGGGGAGCATGGAGTGAAGAGAGGGGAGAGGAGAGAAATTCTCAGTGGTTCCAGGTTTCCTTCTGAGTAAAAGGTGTGCCACTAATAGTAAAGGAACATTGAAAGAAGGAATAGGTTTGGTGGGGGGGGTAGGGGAAGACCCAAGTTTCAGGTATTGACAAGATGCTCAAGTTACACTGTTGAGCAGGCAGTTGGAATTTGAAAATTAAAGCTTAAGAATGAGGTTATAGCTGGATATATAGAATATAGACACAAATTGTCCTTGAAATGATGATAATTTCAGCCTGTGTATTTCAAACCTTTAGCCTTTTAAGTGCTACTTAAAAGCTTTTTGCCATACTTATGACCAATACTTGTAATCTTACTTGATATTACAAAATCTATTTAAAATTAACTCACTTTTTAAAAGTATAGCCCATTCTAATTTATAATAATAGCTATGAAATCTCTGAGTTTGATGTGATAGTATAGGTTTTTAAAATACCAATTAAAATAAACACACAATTAACTATATTTCATGATTATAAGATGCACATCTTTTCACAGTTTAACATTTCTGAAAGTAGGATGTTTTACCATTGATGGCATCATACAATCTCTGTTGGCCAGCCAGTGGTGGGGATATACTTCTCAATGTCAGCATATAAATCAACTTGGTTGTTACTCTTAGTGCCGTGAGTGGAAAACTGCAGTCCCTCACTATTTCAGTCAGCAAACCACTTAAAGATCTTTAGAGAAACAAATATGGGCTTTAACTATTGTTTGAAAACCTTATCTGGTACAAATAAGAAAGCACTAACATGGAGACTGGCAGAATGAGTATCAAGTACTATGGAAGAGAGTTCCAGTTGAGGTCGTTGAAGACACATGAGAAATGTCTCAGCACTCATGCTCCTGATGGCTCCTAGGATATCCATGACTCTGAGCTGTAAAGTGGTCGGAGGAGTTAAACATGATTGTGAGAAAACTTTAGGAAAATCTTCACCTGTTTGTTTTGCTTATATTGCCTCAGTGTGTGCACAAGAGTAATGTATTAAAAAAAAAAAAATCTCTCCATGTGAGAAATCTAAAAGATCCTTTTGGATGAGTATAAGATTAAAATGTTAAGTGATAAGAAAGCATTGTAATTTAATTGGCGGCCATTTTCAAAGTCATATATTTTAAATGGTGCATCTTACAATGGATGCCGTCCAAGATTAGATTAAACAAAGTATCCAAATAAAAAAAGTGGCAGCTCATGTTCCACTTAAAGTCATCTCATAAATACTGCTTTATAGAAGCACATTTAAGCCAGGGGGATACACAAGATCACCAAGATAATATTTATACAGAAGAAAAGAGCCTCAGAATACTGAGGAAAGTCTGCATTCCATGGGAGAAAGAGGAGTCTGGGTGTGGAACTAGAGAGGGTTAGTGGATGACTCTAGGCAGTGCAGCGTCATGGAAGCCTGAGGAGAGTTTTTTGTTGTTGTTGTTGTTCAAAAAGAGAAGTAGCTTAGAATAATTCAGTACAGAAGAAGATCTGGAGAATATTCCGAAAGATAGAAAATGGTGGCTTTGAGGAGTAAGAGAACATGTATAGTGGAAAGTTGATCCTAGACTTCTCTTTTTAAGAAAGAGTAAGTAGAGAAAAAGGTGATGATTGTAAAAGATCAGAATTAAAATTTTCCCCCTTACACTCTAGAGCCCAGAGCATGTTTTGGGAAGAGGTAGGAACTTGAAGAGTCATAGTGATGCCAACATGAAGCAAAGTAACTGCCCCTCTCGGGACCTAGAAGATGTGCAAGGAGATGGAATCAATAGCACATACTGAAGACATAACCTTAGAAAACAGAAATGCTTCCTCAGAAGCAGGAATGAAGGAAGAGGGCGGTAGAGTGGATTTTGAATAACATCGATTTTGAAAGGAGAGAACTTCAGAAGGAGTGCCATGATTCCAAACAAGAACCCCGTTAACTCCCTGAAGGTGAAGGACAGGTCAAGGGCTTAGAAGGAGGTGGAAAAGGCTCAAAACAGTTGTTGTAGGAAATGTCAAGAGGACTCAGCACGAGCTGAGTCAGAAGTGGTTGAATTGCCGTGAGCACCCAGCTGAGGTCTGGAGGCATGCATTTGTAGCGGGTTCACCAATGTGGTTTCACAGGTCTCCCCAGGATTGCTTGGCAGAGCAGCAGTAGGAGCCAAGAAAGCAAACAGTGGAAAGTCAGTGCCTGTTGAGAACTGGCAGAGTAGGAATGACAGGAGAACAAAGAGTAGTGATTGCAGGGTAGTAGCGGGGACAAAGTTGAAATGGCTAACCGTGGGAGGTAGGCCAGACGGGGAGGCAACGGGAGGCCAAGTCAGGGTGATGGACAGAAGGAAAGGGGGGCCTTGGGTGATTGAAACTCCCAGTGTACACAGAGAACCAGGAGGCAAGAGGAGGAAGGTGCGAATCCAGCTGGCTGAATGGAGATTTTGAGAACTTCAAGAGACTTTAAAAATACAGGATTTGGGGATAATTATGCACCAGAATTATAGATGTATATGTCTTCTTAAAGGGTAGTATATAGCCTAGTGCTTAATAGCAGTAGATTTGTTTAAATCCAAGCCCAACTAGCATTTACGCACTCGTTGTGTGACTGATTTTTTTCTTCCCCACGTCCACTCTGCTTTGTTCCTTGGATGACAGAATCTGTGTGGACCACACCAGTGAGCTTCCTTGCCCTTTGGGTTCCAATTAGGTTCACCCAGTGGGAAGCACTGGCAGGACACAGAACACAGGGAGGAGAGTAAGGTTGGCATAGGATTCTCCCAGCTCTCTTCCTGTGGGATTATACTGAACTGGTTGCCTCTGTCTGCAAGGCTGGTTCTTTCACAGTCCCTGCCCTCCCATCTTCAAGCCTAGCGGTGGCAACTTGCTCACCGTTGGCTTGCTCCAGGCTAATGTGCCCAGCCTTGTGGGTTTCCACACCTTTTAAGTAGTATCTTTCTTAAAGATTGCTTAAATTACCCAATTTGATGATGTGGTCTATTTTTCTATTGGGACTCTGATAAAATCACCTTGGGCAAGTTACTTAGGTGTTCGGCCTCACTTTTCTAATCTGCAAGGTTGACATAATAATAGTACCTATGTTGTAGGTTTAATAGTAGGATTAGAGATGATACTGCAAAATCCTTACACAATGCAGAGTGTATAATAAGCCTTAATAAATGATGATGATGATGATGCAGGATAGACTCTGGAATTTCCATTTATCCAGATATAAATTTATGGAGATCTGTAGATCAGGGACAGAATGTTTATATTAGCAAGTCACATTTTCTGATGTGTCCCTATCAGTGGCAGAATTGAAGAGACAAATTGGATGGAGAAGGAGAAACTAGCCATCTAATAGTGGCTTAGTCCCTCCTAGTCCCTCCTCCCAAAGGCATTTTAAATTCGATGGTTGTTGTTGTTTAGCTCAGTTGCATTCAACTCTTTTGTGATCCTATGGACTGTAACCAACCAGATGCCTCTGTTCATGGGATTTCCCAGGCAAGAATTCTCCAAGGGATCTTCCCAAGTCAGGGATTGAACTCACGTTCTCCTGCATTGGCAGGCAGATTCTTTACCACTGAGCCACCAGGGAAGCCCCTTCAGTTGATGATATCACATCTTAGTTGGTAGGAAGAAGAAATAGGCAAAATACTCACCATTACAACTGGAATATCTTTAACACACAATGTAAGTAAAAAATAGTGTGCTTGCTGCAAGTGCAACTTCAAGGCAATTTCCCTGTGTCCTCATTGACACACCTCTCGCCCCCTGTTAAGTGTGGAAATTATGGAGACATCACTGGTTCTCTTGATGGTAGAGCCTTCTTTGGTTTTCTTGATTATATGGCTGATTGAAACCTTTGAATACATGGCTGTGCCTTTTAGGTAGCACAGAAGTAGTGGTTTTAAAACTCTGGGTTTCAGAACAACTTTGGTGGAGGAGCAGCTCTGAAACTCTTACCTTCTTTCACTTGTTAGGACTTAACCAGGCAGTGCTTAGAATTGCTTAAGTGTTCTGAATCATTAATTCATGATAGCAGTGCTAGCTCATAGTTGATTAGAGCCTCATAATTTGAAAACGTTTTGAGTCACTTTTCAAAAGTGGAGACACTGTCGTTTCGGAAATATAAACCCACTGAGGCAAACCACCAGGAGGCCACCATTGTGCTCCAGACATTGATGGACATCAGTGAATATATCTTATCTGTAAGAACTTCCGGGAAAATAAAGTCTTCAAACCTCCAGCAGTGACTCACTCAGGTTTACCACTGACCATGATACTCAGGAACGGAGGCATTTTTGCTGAATGTACTCAGACATATACACCTGTATTCACTGGAGCACGTCTGTAAACTTCACAGATCACTTAAGTAGTCACATGTCATGTCCTATATACATGTAGGCATCTTATAGAGATGAAGCTGGAAAGGGGGCACAGTAAAAGAGTAAGCCATGATCAAGAGCAGGCTTCCCAGGGCTCAGCTGGCGCTTTCATGATTCTCTTGTGCTCTTTTGACCCTGGGTGCTGCTGAGAACAGAGAGGATACATGTGGCCGTGCTCACATGGGCACCATGTGGAGTTTTAAACCAGGGGGTAACAACTTCAGTTTGCTTACGTCTTGTTCTTCATTCTCCCGGGCCCCTAAATTTTGCTTTTTGAAAACTCACATCCGGAGGCTGCTTCTGCATGGGATGTATTTATGTGTCTGTCTGCTTTATCAGGAATGTGGTTGCATTCAGGTCTGTTGTCCCGAGCGCCTTTGTTGGTAGCTGCATTCCATGCAGTTCGGTCTTTCAGCCTCACGTATTTACTGACTATTCAAATGCCTTGTGGTATTCACACACAGATTATGTAAACTAAAAAAAAAAAAAAAAAAACATTATTAAGGCGGTGGCTGCTGTGAATGGATTATTACAATTTGCCTATCATGGTAATGGCACCTGTTAGAGGTGTGATACAAAAGGCAGTGACAGGCAGTGTAATTTAGTAATTGTGGCCATTGTACTGTATGGCTGATCAGTTCACCAGGCAAGTACAAAGGAAGCAGTGTTATAGCAGAGCAGGGGTGGGTACGCTTAATAGAGAGAGCTGGTTGTGTGCTGAAAGAGACTTTTGGTGGAGGGCTAACTCCCAGGGGGCAACTCGAATGAGTTGAAAAGAATGAACAAAAGTACAAAAATGGTACAGGTTTTCCCTATTTCAGCTCTTAAAGTGACAGACGAGTCATGTTGGTGCACGTTGCCAGCACTTTCTCCTACTGCTGAAGTGGCTTTTTTTCCCCCAAATACTCCAAGTTGCCTTGTTCATATGGCAGTCACATATAATATACCCTTTTCTTCTCTTATGTGTAAAACATTCTGTGTCAAAGTTCAGATCAAACTGGCATAGGGGGCAAACGCACTGATGTTTGAGAAAACTGTTTACAGTCTGCAAAAGAGTGTATAACTGCAGATTCAGAAAAGATAAAAACTTGTATATCCTCTTCCTATTAATTTTCCTGTTCTCCTTAGTGTTATTCTAATATCATGGGTGATTTTGGTACTAATCTGTAAATTCTAGTATGCTGCCAGTCAGTGTGAATTCGGGCTGAACTTAGGCATCTGAATGGTTTATAGAAATTAAGAGGAAGAATTTATAAAGCATATTTTCCCCCTTACCTCAAGAACTCATGAAGTCAAGCCATTTCTTGAGGCTCTACTGAGAAATGCTTGAGAATGGAATGAGGGGAACCACAATAAAAGGGACCAAATATACCAAAGACGATTTTTGTATACCTGTGATGTCAGGGGGTATACCCGTGATGTCAGGCAGAGTATAGAATGTGCCTTGGAAACAGCCATTTTCCCCATGTGTCTCTTGTTTACTGTCCCCGTTCAAATCGTGACTATCAACAAACTGAGCTTTTTTTCCAGACTTGATATTGAATACTCTTTATGGGTCAGGCAATATACTAAACTCTTTATAAGCATTTCTTCATTTCATCTTTGCACTGCTCTATGAAGTAGGGGTAACATTACTGTCCCCACTCAACAGATAAGGAAATAAAGCCTTGGCAGGTTCCATAACCTCCTTCTGTGCAGTGAGTTGGGATGATGTATTCACATTGGCTCCATGTTTATATGTGTTTTTATATTTCTTTAGAGGGAGAGTGATGTATGTGGAAAAATAGTACACTTAGGTCTGAGTATCTGTGTTATATTTGTAATGATGTTTGACAGGGTTTTGAAAATATAATTTTGAAAAATTGGTCATAAGATCCCAGAATCTTATCAAGGAATAAAGTTTCAGCATTTTGTCTCACAAATCATTTTAATAGCACAAGCTCTATGAACTAGGTCCTTTATTTAAAGTGAAGCAACTTGTAGAATATATAATGCTACTGGGAACCAGCCCAGTTTTAATAAAGGGCCACACAGAAGAAAATGCAGGCTGCAGAATGTCCAGTCACATCTCTTAACTTGTGTAAATACTGTTGCAGACAGTGCTAGACATGTGTGAATGGGTGAGGTATGCCACTGTTCCGAATGCCTCATGCAGGGCTTTGGCCATCAGCCCGATGAAGCGGGCTTGCCACTGAAGAGGGTGCCAACTGAATAGATGCAGTTGTATGATATTTAAAACATGATTTTGTACTTCTGCTGCGTAGAACAGCTGTTACAGCTTGTTACTTTTCTTTGTACCAGTTTTGACATCTGAACATTTTTAGCTGGAAAAGAATGTCATTTTCATGAAAGAACTTCCTGTACAATAAAGTTAGCATTTACAGTCATCCTAACATGCGATGATTTGATAGGCTTGAATATTCTAATAGACAGAAGTTTCCTCTTTCCGCTTCCTAGAAATCATTCCCAAGTTTGCAGAGCCAGGGGGAATGATAGAGGAGGCTTATTTCTGGCATCACGTCATACAAAGAAGCAACAAAGTTATGGATTTGGGGGAGGAGAGGGACTGTGTCACTCTGCTTCTGTTTCTGCCCTTCTCTGCTTCTGCATCATAATTCAGTAACTATGAAAAGCATTAGCATATTGACATAGTGCATGTAAATAGTATTCCACAACGGTAATCTCAAGCAGAGAAAGCCTTGAAGGTTTTGGACAGACAGAAGTGGAATCAGAGATCAATATCCTCTGGTTTAAAGATTGTACTTAGGTCTGATAAAACCACCTGGGTTTCCTCAGCTACTGAGGTCAAGGATGTGGCCGCAAACCCGTGTGCTCATCAGACTATTGGAGTCAAGTCCTCTGTTTGTATACAGGGTATAAATGGGGATGTGGATAAACACTGCCCTCTCCAACCACATAATTACGTCGATTGCTGAAAAAACCGAAAAATGTACCAAAATATCACAGGGAAGCTATTTCTAACACGACTTTGCTCTTTATGGCTAAGTGGCCGCCACTGTTTTGTTTTTGGTTTTTTTTTTTCCTTCTAAATTATGTGTTCTTGTTTCAAGCATTTAGATGATGCAAAACAGATTTTTGTGGCAGCCTTCTTTTCACAGCCAAAAAGCATTCAAGGAAGTGCTATACTCCTCCAAAGTTGCTATTTATTCTGGACCTTTTGTGTTATCGGCGTAAACTCATTTCATTTTAAAAGGAAAAATCACCTACTTCGGCTTTTTTTTTTTTAGAATTGTTAGTAATGCCAATAAAACATCCAACAATGATGGGAAGTGGAAGTCTTCAAATGATTAGTTAGAAAGGAATACAAATAAATGAACATAATAGGTGCCAAAAGTAATAACTTTTCTCTTTATGGTTTTCCAGCAATGCTCAGAATAAGCAGATTCCTTCCAACAGAGACTTAACTAATTCTTCATCCATAAAATGAAAGATAGCTTTGTGATTGCTTGTGACCTGTAATCTCAAAAACAAGTAATGGTTTTATTATCAGTCTTTTAACATCCACTTCCTTATCTCTGTCCCCTTCTCCATTTTTTTTTTTCTTTTCTCTGTCTCTGCTTCTTTTCTTTGGATCCCTCCTCCTCACTTCTCCTCTCACCAACCTCCTGAGAAACAACTGTGGTTAGCAGAGTCGGAAGTCAAAACAGTCACTCTCATAGCCATGGTAAAAAGACCAAAGTAAACAAATTCACAATTTCTTATTTCCAACATCTCCATTTTGCACATCCTACTATTATGGCACTTAGTTTTAGGGTAACCACTGGTGATTTAGTTCTCTAAAAATGGCCAGTGGTTTTTAGCAGCAAACATGTTTTATTCTTCATGGACCTTGAAATTTAAACTCAGAAATTCCACATCCATAAACTTAGCTTGTTCTGGCATCATCCATTTATATATGTAGGTTCCTATTTCCATTTGTTTGTCTGACTTTCTTAGGCATTAGAGTTGGGATCTGAATAGGGTATCATATGTTTCAGTGGGCCCCAATGCCCACTGATAATATCCGTTTTAATAGGTATTAAAATCAGTTGTTGTAAGAATGCTTCAATTACATACAATTTGTCGAAAATTATTACTTTTCTGTTTCTAGTGTTTCTAAAAGCATATTCAAAGTTCCTTAGTAGATCCCCTGGAGAAGGAAATGTCAGTCCACTGCAGTACTCTTGCCTGGAAAATCCCATGGACAGAGGAGCCTGGTAGGCTACAGTCCACGGGGTCACAAAGAGTCAGACACGACTGATCGACTTCACTTTCACTTTAGCTCTATAAATGTTCTGAGTGAATACTCTTTTCCCCAAAATTCATGTACCTATCATCACAATAGTCTTGTGAAAACCTCAATTCAGTTCAGTTGCTCAGTCATGTCCGACTCTTTGCAACCCCATGAACTGCAGCACGCCAGGCCTCCTTATCCATCACTAACTCCCGGAGTTCACCCAAAACCATGTCCATCGAATCAGTGAAGCCATCCAACCATCTCATCCTCTGTCGTCCCCTTCTTCTCCTGCCCTCAGTCTTTCCCACCATCAGGGTCTCTTCGCATCAGGTGGCCATAGTACTGGAGCTTCAGCTTCAGCATCAGTCTTTCCAATGAACACCCAGGACTGATCCCCTTTAGGATGGACTGGTTGGATCTCGTTGCAGTCCAAGGGACTCTCAAGTATCTTCTCCAATACCACATTTCAAAAGCATCATTCTTCAGCACTCAGCTTTCTTTATAGTCCAACTCTCACATCCATACATGACCACTGGAAAAACCATAGCCTTGACTAAATGAACTTTTGTTGACATAGTAATGTCTCTGCTTTTTAATATGCTGTCTAGGTTGTTCATAGCTTTCCTTCCAAGGAGTAAGCATCTTTTAATTTCATGGCTGCAGTCACCATCTGCAGTAATTTTGGAGTCCAGAAAAATAAAGTCAGCCACTGTTTCCCCATCTATTTGCCATGAAGTGATGGGACCAGTTGTCATGATCTTAGTTTTCTGAATGTTGAGCTTTAAGCCAACTTTTTCACTCTCCTCTTTCACTTTCTCAGGGGAGTATAATATATATTCTCAAGAATCTGTAATGTAGGAGAAAGAAGTTAAACAATATGGGACTAGAAACTGAAATGGAGACTGGCACAGAGAATGAATAAGAGTGTGATAAGGAAAAGGAATTGGAAAGAGTATCAAGGGGAAAGGACCTAGTTCTGTTTGTTACAAATTAATGAAGAAGAAGAAAGAAAGCTAATAAACTTTGATGAAGGAGAACAGTCAAGTGGTATGTTAAATGGAATTCTCTGAAATCCGATATCAAAAGACACTTCTGCAGAAAATGTTGAAAATTTAATACTATTAAGTTACGCTTCTTAAGGAACTCAATGTAACGAGCACTATCTAGGCCTAGTCCCATAATTTGGATGGATTAATTAGTAAATACACAAATACAGCTATTCTCAGAATTAGATTCCAACTGGCAGAACTGAAATTTTAAAAGTGTATTACAAAAAAGTAGTAGGAGTTTTTGAAAGTTATATTTCCCTCAATGTCAGGGAGGAAAGTGACTTTTAGATTTGCCTTATTCCCCTCCCTCCAAATTCCTAAACTGTTTTAAGTGCCTCTGATGCTTTCTTACATTCTTAATGCACTGTTTTAAGAAGGGTGGCTGTGTGTATGTGTGTTTTTCCCCTTAAACTGCCCTTTGTTGGTTTTAGTAAAATAAGGTTTAAAAGTCACGTCTTTCCCACTGAAATTAAATTAAAAACTACTGCAGCTCTGATGTCATGAAAGAAAAATGAGGTGGATTTAGACAGGAAAATTGTGTCAAGAAAATGTTATGGGGCTTTTAAAGGAGCTTGTACAATGTCTTCTAACTTGAACTAAGCTGTGATTGTGTGTTTAGTGTGTGTCTACACTGAACTTATTTTTATGTAAAGAAAAAGTAGACAAGCAACAGAAACACACACACACACACACATATGGAAATATGGCCTGCAGCAAAAAGCAATAAATATAGTTTGTTTCCTCAGCTCCTCTAAAAACGTTGTAATTTTGAGTATATCATTATGAAGTTTTTTTTCCTTGTGAAAAAAATGACTAATTTCTCGAGCAAATCTGTATTAAAAGTAGCACATGTACTAAGCTGCAGAGTATTACTTCAGGTTAGCGTATAAGGAAGTACTACTTGCTGAATGTTTGAAGTCATTCAGTGAAAGACTGAAATTGTTATGTTGTAACGTTTGATAATTGTTTATTAAATTCTGAGCTACTTTTATGTTTTCCTTTGGAAAAAAAATGAAAATACCCTTTTATAAACTGAAAGAAGAAAGAAGGATGAAGTGACGTTTCACTTAACTTCATCCATCTTAAAGGCAGGCTCTTTCCCGAGTCTTGGAGCTGCAGGTAGGAAGTAGTGGGGAGTACTCATGCACGAATGGTAAGTTTTATGAGCTCCGCCAGACCATATGCCTCACACAGGCTGTCATTTGTGCGGGGCTTTAATGCATTGTAATACGTATTCAGCACGTCCTCTTAACTGACGGCATTAACTTCCATGCACGTCATCACTGTGTAATGAGTTTCTTTAATCACATTGCTCCTTTATTTGGGGCTTTGTCCAGCTTTCTTACCTCCCCTAACACCTTCAGTCATGCTCCAAACCCAGTTCCTGGCAGAGAGGGAGGTATTTATTTCAGTCAGAAGCATCCAGGTAGCTTTTTATAATCACTTTGCCTGTAGATTTCAAGTCTTTCCTTCCTCATCTTTTCTTCAAAGTTTTATATTGCAAAGGCAAATGTCAAAAATTTCTGTTTCTCAGAAAACTGTTTCATATGCTTAATTGTGTCTGAGAACTGATTTGCCGTCATAAAATTATAAACTCTTTCTTCTCAAGAAATGTGGGGTAGGGGGAGAAGGAGAAATGAATTGCAGAGAATAGCATCCAACTTATCTGAAAATAATAGTGGAGACTGGCTAACGTTTGTCAAGCACTCACAAGATGTAGACACCATTCTTAGTGCTTTACATGTTGTCAAGTCCTCATAACAACCCTCTAAAGTAGGTTTCATTTTTGTCCCCGTTAAATGGCACCCCCACTCCAGTACTCTTGCCTGGAAAATCCCATGGATAGAGGAGCCTAGTAGGCTGCAGTCCATGGGGTCGCGAAGAGTCGGACACGACTGGGCGACTTCACTTTCAGTTTTCACTCTCATGCACTGGAGAAGGAAATGGCAACCCACTCCAGTGTTCTTGCGTGGAGAATCCCAGGGACGGGGGAGCCTGGTGGGCTGCCATCTCTGGGGTCACAGAGAGTTGGACACAACTGAAGTGACTTAGCTGCAGGAGCAGCATAGTCAGAGACTATAGGTAACTTGGGCTTCCCACGTGGCTCAGTGAGCAAAGAATCCACCTGCTGTACAGAAGGCACAAGTTCAACTGGTGGATTGGGAAGATCCCTGGAGGAGAAAATGGCAACCCACTCCAGTATTCTTGCCTGGGAAATCAGGTGGAAAGAAGAGCCTGGTGGGCTACAGTCCACGTGGGCTCGAGGAGTCAGACGTGACTGAGCACGCACGCACACATGTGGGTAACCTACTGAAAGTTCGCTACTGGGTAACAGTAGAGTGGAGATTTCAACCAGTATTCTGACACCAGAATTCTTGATCCTGAAAGAATCTGAATTCTTGACCAGGAAATTATTACCACACACACAAGTATTAAGTCAGAAGAGGAAAAAAATTATGTTGTGAAAGCCTGCATTTATTTCATGAGAATTGCAATGTTCATTTCCTTAAAGATGCTGATTTATAGTTTTCTTCCTTTTTATAGATTTAATGTGTATAGGGATTTAAGGGCCAAACCTTAATGTTAGGGTGCTATTTAAGTGTAGATTTCTAGTTTTCAAGACACAATATTTTTGTACTCAGAATAGGAGCTCACTTACTGAACTTTTCCACCCAGTTGTTTTTCTCCTAATCTCTATTAGGGGTATCTGAGTCCTACCCTTGTTTCTTGATAGTTAGCAAGAGATGAAAGTTGTTGGCCACTCAGAAGGTTATACATGAGAGATTTGATATCAATATTTTGTTACTCAGGGATGATAATGAAAATATATGTTTAGTGAATCAGAGAAAGTTATAAAGAGGAAAGTAGAGTATTGGATGCATACATTCACACACACACATGTAAAGTGGGAATCTATTTCTCTCTATATGTGTTTATGTGAAATACACATTTTTATATGTGTATATAAAATGTATTTCATCAGATTATTTTTTACTTATTTCATTAGACCAGAGATTGGGAGTAAGAACAGAAGTTATGCCCAGGATAGTTAGTATACAGAAAGGTAGCCACAATTCTAGAAGGAGTTATCTTCAGGGACTTCGCTGGTGGTCCAGTGACTCAGACTTTACATTCTCAATGCAGGGGGCTCTCATTCAGCCCCTAGTCAGGGAACCGGATCCCATATGCCACAACTAACAGTTTGCATGCTCCAACTAGAGATCCCACATGCCACAACTAAGACCTGACGCAGCCAGATATAAATAAATTTTTTTTTTTTTTTTTTTAAAGAATGAGCTTCACCTAAGGTATCTCTGTCCTGGGCTATAATGGTAGAAGCTGAGCATGTAAAGCATGGGCATTCCACTTCCTATTTGCTCTCAGAATTAAGTTATAAGAGATATTGTCTAAAGCAATATATTTCTTAGTATATGAAATGTACCCTCTCAGAGCTTTAACCAACTCTTGCTGGCAAGGTAAAATCCAGAAGTCTCAGTCTGGTCTTTAACACTCTGTAGCTCATTCTGCCATGGAGAAGGCAATGGCAACCCACTCCAGTACTCTTGCCTGGAAAATCCCATGGACGGAGGAGCCTGGCAGGCTGCCGTCCATGGGGTTGCTAAGAGTCGGACACGACTGAGCGACTTCACTTTCACTTTTCACTTTCATGTATTGGAGAAGGAAATGGACACCCACTCCAGTGTTCTTTCCTGGAGAAGCCCAGGGATGGGGAAGCCTGGTGGGCTGCAGTCTATGGGGTCGTACAGAGTCTGAAACGACTGAAGCGACTTAGCAGCAGCTCATTCTGCCATATCTTTCATCATCTATGCTCCAACTGTACCTGATTATCTGAGATTATCCTGCAGACTACTTGGCATGGTGGGCAGAATGGACTCCTAAAGATGTCCATGACCAAATCCCTAGAACCTGAGACTAGTTCACAATACATGGTAAAAGAGATTTTGCAGATGTAATTAAGGTTATATAGCTTAAGATATAAGAGCACCAAAGAATTGATGCTTTGGAACTGTGGTGTTGGAAAAGACTCCTGAGGGTTGCCTGGACTGCAAGGAGATCAAACCAGTCAATCCTAAAGGAAATCAATCCTGAATGTTCATTGGAAGGACTGATGCTGAAGCTGAAGCTCTAATACTTTGGCCACCTGTTGTGAAGAATTGACTCATTTTAAAAAAACTCTGATACTGGGGAAGATTGAAGACAGGAGGAGAAGGGGACAGCAGAGGATGAGTTGGTTGGATGGTATCACCAACTCAATGGACATGAATTTGAGCAAGCTTTGGGAGTTGTTGATGGACAGGGAAGCCTGGCATGCTGCAGTCCATGGGGTCACAAAGAATCAGACATGACTGAGCAACTGAACTGAACTGAACTGACTGAGCTTAAGATAGGGAGAGTTTCCTAAACTTGGTGAGCCTAGTCTAACCACATGAGCTCTTTTAAGCAAAGAATGTATTCTGGCTGGAGACAGAAGAGATTGAGCCAGAGGAGAAGTTGGAGAGAGAACACAGTAGGTACCCAATTCCATAAATTCTGAATGTCATCCTCAGAAAACCTGTAAATAATTATACATGATGCCCATAATCATGTACTCAATCTGCATATTATAGAAAAATGTAGGGGGAAAAAACAGATACTGTTCTTACCTTCATGGAATTTAGAGTCCGGTGGAGGAAAGGAAGATATTAATGATAGAATCCTTCTAAGAAAGCTAAAATTAAGCTCGTGTTAAGTGCCATGAAGTAAAAGGATATAGTGCTGTGATACAGTGACTTTATAATCAAGTGTTTATCAAATGAAAGACTATTCAGCTTGAAGGACAAAGTTCATCGTAGTCATTTCACGTAGATTAGAATAGAGACAGGCATCTTATACCATGAGAGAGGATGATCTTCTTTCTCATCTTCTTTTATCTGTCTGCCTGTTTTATTTACTGATTTATTTATTTTGGGCTGTGCTGGGTCTTTGTTGCTTTGCACGGGCTTTCTCTGGTTACAGCGAGCCGGGGCTACTCTGTGGCTGTGGTGCGTGGGCTTGTCATTGCGGTGGCTTCTCTTGGTGCGGAGTACAGGCTCTAGGGCCTGAGGGCTTCCGTAGTTGAAGCCTGTGGGTGCAGCAGCTGCAGCTGTGGGCTCCAGAGCACGAGCTCCATAGCTGTGGTGCACGGGCTCCATAGCTGTGGTGCACGGGCCTAGTTGCTCCATGGCAACTGGGATCTTCCCAGACCAGAGATCAAGCCTGTGTCTCCCTCACTGGCAGGTGAATTCTTTACCACTGAGCCGCCAGGGAAGCCCCTTCCTCATGTTCTTAAAGGATGCTTTTATGAAGTGAAATTAAGCTGCCCTCTGAAGAGCTTAGGTCAGACCAGGAGTTTTCAACCCTGGCTCAGCATTACAATCAGCTGAGGAGCCTTTAAAAACTGATGAAAAAAAAAAATTACTAATGCCTGCCCCATCCCCCACCAGGCCAATTGAATCAGAATCTCTAAGCTGGGGGATAAGTGACAATATTTTTAAAGCTCCGCAGATACTTCAGAAGCCAGTGAGGACTGCGAATCACTGTTTTAGTATTTTTGCTGCATTTTCAGATGTCCTGGTCAAAGAGAGACAGGTTGTACAGTGGAGGCAATGACATTCCCTTCCTTGGAGAGGGTTCTGCAATCAGGGTAGGGGGAGCCTCCTCCAGGTGGATTGGTGTCAATATATATGTATATATATATTATGTATGTATATATCACACACTTACCTATATGTTTGTGTATGTATATGTGTATATATATGTGTGTATACACACATACATATATACTGATATCAACCCACATAGAAAATTTGAGGAAAATGGAAAAGCACACAGAGGAAAATAAAAATAACTCATAATCCCACCAACCACTCAAAATGGATTTTTGGCAAATATTCAAGAATCACAGGCTGGTGAATGGCTGTATGTGTGAACATGTTTATGTAAGATCTGTGATCAGCCTTTTATAAACCTGGTCACATCACACCATGCATTGTTATCATCCTCTGTAAGCAATTAAGTTTGTAGCCCATGAAATAAATAAATAAATAAATTATAACCCTTAAAAAATTAATACAGTATGAAAAATTTTCCATACCATCAAATACTCTGCTGAGAAAAATAATTAATGGAAGTCTACTACTTCATACTTATCACTCATTTATTTACCCAGATTCTTACTGGATACTATGTCTTGAAATTTTTTTAACTATTCTAAATTTTTTTTAACTATTCTAAAAATTGCAATAGATATACTTGTTCATAATTCTTTCCGTAAGTTTCTGGCTGTTTCTTAGTGATAAATTCCTAAGAGTGGAATTGCTATGCCAAAGAACATGAATATTTTCAAGATTTTTTTATATGCAATACCAAATTGTTCACCAATAAACTGTACATCAGTTCAGTTCAGTCTGTACATAATAGGTTAATAATTTGCCTTTCCCCAAACCGTCCATTATGTTGAGCAAAAAGATGCACTTGTGGTCTTCATTGCATTTATTTATCACTATTATATGATGAACATTTTCTCTTATGTTTATTAATCTTTATAATTATTTTGCTTAGTTTTGCTTTTGAAAGTTAATTTTTTCTCATGATGATGTTTGTGTTTTTCATCTTGATTTATAGAAGAGCTCTTCTAGTAACTGTTTTGTGTGTGTCTTATTTGTGGCACACTTTTTCAAGCTTGTGAGTAGGTTTTTTTCCTACTGTTCTTGAAGTACTGAATTTTTAAATTTGATGTGGTAATATTTATCATTTTTTATTTTTTCGTTTTGAATTTATGTTCAGAAAAGCCTTCCCTGCTGTAAGACCAAAAACAAACTCATACTTTCCTTCTATTAATGATTCCTTATGGTTCGTTTATCTTACTTATTGGGTTGCTATCCGGTTCTCATTATTTGAAGCTAACTTGAATTGGAAGTTCAAGAATGAGTCATTTGGAAGATCTGGACTCTACCACTTACTGTTTGTTATCTGTGAGATTTGATTGAACCTCTGTGGGTCTATTTCTTTGTAAATATTAGAAGTAAACCCAGTGCATGAGGACTAAATGAATTGACATATAAAATTTTAAGCACAGGGCCTGGCACATGGCACATAGCAAATGCTAAAAACACACCCAAGACAAACACAAAACAAAAAACCCCGCCAGTTTCCTCTAGTTGCTTTCTGCAGGGTAACATCATCATACTAGCATTTGAAGATTCGAGACTCAGTCAGTTTTCCCCCAGTGCATTGAGACCTCTTAATCTGGGGCTCTCTCCAGTTTAACCCCTTTCTCGCAGGTTTCTCAAATCATCTAAAGTGTTATGGTCCTATTGTCATTATGCAGCTAGTGTAGGTACTGTTTATTGAAAGACCTCTTCTCTTCTTCATCATTGTTTTCCTTTTGTTTAGTCTTCAAATGTATCTTTCTATCCTCTTTAGCCTTTGACTGACATTTCTGTGAAGCATTTTGTGATGTGCATTTAGAACACTATGTAAAAATAAACCGCATTGTGTTATTTAAATATTTAGAGGCCTTTGTAGCCTTGCAGGCTATTTTTAAAATGACCTTTAAAGCCATCTGCAAAGAAGACAAAAGTAATGGGGGAAAGTATAACCTTTCAACATTTCGTTCATTAGCAGTGTTCTCTACCTTGGATGTAGTGCCTTGCTTTGATAGCTCATAAGGTTGGATACATCAAAGACCCAAATAATGGAGAACAACGGAGAACAATTTCTAAAAGCTTATTTTGTATTATTGTTGCCGCCACTAGGTGTCAGATGGAAAAGATCCCTTTCTTTTAATAACTTGGACTTATGATTGACTTTCTATGTACCATAGACCCTCTGGATAATGCTGGTATGTGAAGAAAGACCCACTACATAGTCCAACATGATTTGGGTTCATCCAGTTTGTTCAGACTTTGCTTTTGTGAAATATTATTTTTGAGAGAAGAGAATCAATCTACATTACATCTGATTTAGTCATAACAAGACAGATTGTAAGATTCCACCCAATCCTTCATTCACTGCTCCATTTACCATTTCTTCAGAGCACATGAAGTTACTCTTTGACACTTCTAGATCTAGACCTAAGGAAAGAGCCTCTCTTCCAGAGAAAAGTTTCTTGAGAAACCAGAGTGAGCAAGATAAGACCGCTTCGGAAAGCCAAGGTTTGAATGCCTGGAAAGGCCTAAAACAAGAAGCAGCTAGTAGGGTGGACTTTAAGGGTAAGAGAAGCTGGAGCAAAATGAGAAACAGACCCCCAAGAAAGGGTCTGATTGGGCTGAGCCCGTATTTGGCTAAAGAAAGCAGCAACCAGAGTGTAAGTCTCAGTGGCATGGGGTGGACTGGCAGATTAGACTGACTTGCTTTATCTTAAAATGGAATCAGGTCTTAGAGAAGATACTGCCCTTGGATCTTATAGTTCTGCTAGGGTATATATATAAAATATTAGTTAAATATTAGGGAAAACAGGCTATGATGAATGCCAGTGAATGGACAGCCAGTAAATATTGGAGGAGAAGGCCTTTGTGGGGGTCTATCAGTATCAGAGACTTAGATGTATGCTCAGAAAGAGTAACATCCCAGCACAGGGCCTGGTACCTAGAGGGCAGCTCATTAAGTATTTTAAAAATAAATTATGCTGTGTGTTATGCATTCGTTATCTCATTATGATAGGGAAGTAGATATTATTATTACCTTATTTTATAGAATAAAAAATTAAGGTTTAGAGAAATTAAGAATCATGTCTGAGATCACACAGCTGGTGTATGGTGAAGCAGATTTTAAATCCAGGGTTATCTGATTCAGAGCACTAGTTTTTAACTGCAACAATTGCAGAACATTTCTGAGAAAGAAAATGTTTTGAAAACAATGTGTGATAGAGAGATGAATGGCCCTCTCTCTCTTAAGATGACCTTCAAATATGTTATTGTGATGGCAGAAGGAACTTGGCAGGCATGATGGTTAGTCATTCTGATATAGGAAGATAATTTTTTATTATCTAGGTTGTCCCAGTGGAATCATTAGGGTCCATTTCAAAGGAGCCAGAGTGTCAGAGTTGGAGAAGGAAATGTGATGATGGAAGCAGAGGTCAAACAAAGATTTGAAGATACTGTGCTGCTCACTTTGAGGGTGGAGGAAGGGACCACAAGCCAAGGAATGCTGGTACCTATGAGCTGGAAAGCTGGAAACACATTTTCCCCTAGATGCTCTAGAAGGAGCACAGCTCTGTCAATACCCCAATTTCAGTACAGTAAGATCCATTTCAGACTTCTGACCTCCAAATTCTGAGAAAAATATTGTATCCTTTTAAACCATTGAAAAGTGAAAAAGACAGTGTTAGTCAGTCAGTCATGTCTGAATCTGCGACCTCATGGACTGTAGCCTGCCAGGCTTCTCTGTCCAGTTGTATTCTCCAGGCAAGAATGATGGAGTGGGTAGCCATTCCCATCTCCAGGGGATCCTCCTGACCCAGGGATCAAACTCAAGTCTCCTGCATTGCAGAGAGATTGTTTACCATCTGAGCCACCAGGGAAGCCATTTAAGCTAACTTGTTATAGCAGCAATAGGAAGATAATACTAAGTGCTTCCAAAGGAGGATTGTTTAGCAATGAAATAACACAGTGAATCAACAGAGGAATTGAAAACAAAACCAGAGGGGAGGCTGTTGCAACAATTCAACCCTCAGGTGACTTGAGACCCTGTCCTTTCTTCCTCTTTTATCTCCTCTTAAAACAGATTGTATCTTTTGGGTTGACCAGTCACAGTTGGGACTGGTGATTTTTCCATTCATTTTTTTCTTATTATATTAGCAGCCTCACTTGAAAACAAATGAGGGGAATTTTTCTTTGGGGAATTGTGGAGTTGGGGGATTAATTAATTTTATTATTAAGAGGGGGAAATGATGATTTTCTTTATCTCTTTACTGTTGTTCTCAGCCAGAGTGATGCTTTGCAACCTTAGATCACGTCATCCTCTGATCAGAACATCCAGTAGCTTGTAGCACATTTGACATAAAATCCACTCTTTGTTGTATATGGTCCACACAGCCTCCCATTATTTGGCAGCTTATCCCTCCAACCATAATTCCTACCACCCTTCTTTATCCATTCCTCTGAAATGTCTAGCATTTTCTTGCCACAGTCTTTGTTCTTGTTATTTCTTTTACCAAGAAGCCCTGCTCCCAGATTTTACCCATGGCTCACACTTGCTTTGTTCATGTGTGTCGTCCCCAGAAAGCTCTTTTCTAATCACCCTGTCCGAAACACTGTCTCTCTCATTCTCACCTTACCTTGCACTTAACACTACCTGACTTTGTAGTCTGTGTTTATTCATTTATTATGTTGTTGTTGTTTGTTTTACATTCAGAAGGTAAAGTTCATGAGACCAGGTCTGTTTTGTTCTCTGCTGTGTCCCGAGGTCCTAGATCAGGTTCAAAGGTGAATGCTCAAACAATCAAGAATGAATGAATGAATCTTTACTACTATGTAAAATGAATACTGGGTATGCATTACCTTATGACCCTTACATGCAGTCATTCATGGAGAGCATGGGGTGTGTATGCACAGATACTTCAGCTGCTGTGTGCAGTTCCTTGGGCTAAGTCTTCTGAATAGGTAAGCATGAATCAAGTGCAGTTCTTTGCTTGTCCTCAAGGCATTTACAGTGTAGGAAAGGTGGTGAATTTCAATAAATATTTGGCTGTCAAGTCTAACTTGTAGGACTCTGAGTACTTTCATCATGTCGCAAGGATAGTTCTGGGGAGTGTCAAAGAAGGAAGCATTAATCTCCAGTTGCTGGGATCAGGGAAGCCTTCCCGGGGAAGAGGTGAGGTTTGGCCTCACTTTGGGGCAGTGGGTAGTATTTGGATAAGTGGAACTTAAGGAAAAAGGCATTTTGGGTGAAGGAAACTGCTTAAACAAAGATACGGAGTCAGGAAAGTCCACGCCGCTTTGCTAAAGGAAAATATTGACCAATAAGAAGTCAGTCAATAATGCCCCAATGACAGTAAATATTGATGTTCAGTAAAACCACTTGGCATGTCTGCCATGCCTAAACAATCTTGCTTATACTCAGAAGATTCTGTACTAAAATTCTTAGTCAAAAATTACTTACTGTAGTTTTCTTTTTTAAAAAATTGAAGTATAGTTGATTTACAATGTTATGTTAATTTCTGCTGTACAGCAAAGTGTTTCTAATTTTTTTATGTTTCAATATTTGTTTCTACAGGGGAACTTTGATAAATGTGTCTGGTCTAATTTATTTGGTACCAATCAGGTGCTCCATGCTTTGTCGGCACTCTTTATTTCTTATTTCTCTGATATTTGGACATTCTTAGCTCTCATTCTATGCCTCATCCTAGGAGGTAGGTCTGTCTTGTTTGTGTTCATAAGCTTGACTGACCAGCATGACCCTTGACCTTTCAGCTGATGAGCAGTAGGAATTCACCAGTTATTCTGTCATGAAACAAGGATTCTCTGTATCAAATATCATCAGTAAGGCGAGAAAAGAGAAGTGGCATGTGCTGTTAGGTATCATTATCAGTTAATGAGAATGGGCCACATTTTAGAGTTCTTAGGAGTAATTTTTCTCAAGGGCTTTGGGAAATTGAATAAGTAAATACATTTGAAATTGGATTTAGATTTTGACAGAGCATGAGTGAACATTACTAGAGCCCTTTGGTGGTCTGGATCTATTCACATAGAGACATAGAAATAAAGACAATGCATTTCCATAAATCCTTAAGTAAACCACATTCTTCTGACTGCTAGAGTTAAAGGCCATGAAGAAATTTGAAGAGCGCATTGTCTCCTGTGACAATCACTCTAACTAGACAACTTCATGGACTGTGTTTTTTTAATATGAGCATTTATAAAGGTAGCATGAGCAATGACATGTGAAAAGTGAAAATTAAATGATTAACTCTAACATATTCTTTTCCTAATTAAAAGTCATTATACTGGGGACTGGGTCTTATTCACCCTTCAACCTCACCCCTTGCCCATTCTAGGACAGTTCATTGAATGGATGAAAACTTTTTTGCTCAAATCTTTGCTTTAGGCAGGTCCACAAATGGCAAGAGGCATATCATGAATACTGCTGAAAATGAGCAACTGATGATATGCAAAAGTTTGGCAAAATTCAACTATAGAACACAAGACTTAAAGAATAACAGTTCAAGAGCGGTTCAAAAAAAAAATTAAGGAAGATGGAGACTTACCAAAACTTTCTCCCAGATAGATCCTTAATCCAGAAGTGTTTATCTTTAATTTTGAAACCTTTAAATCCTCAAATAGTCTTGCTATCTTTGGATAACAAATTTTGAAATGCCTGAAATAAATGTGAAACTAATTGATTTTATCTTTAATATAGAAATATTGAGGCTAATGGATTTGTAAGACATTCTGATGGACTTAAAATTAAAAGTCTTTATTATCAGGTAGCCTTTAGGAAGTAGCTATACTGTCTGTTTATAAGGGATACATGTGCTGGAAATTGTGGTCAGGATGTCAAACAGTAAAACTGCAGAGTTCAAGCTAGTTCACATCAATGTTTATGTGAATTTTGTAAACATTTATTTGGGTGATTTATCCGGATAGACTAAGCTTTAGAGGAGCACCTTTATGGAACTATATCAACAGTCAATATTTTAAAAATCATTGGTCCCATAGATCTGCTTGACAGTATTGCCCATATAGTCTGCTAAACACATGTGCTACTTAAATTTTTAAAAACCTATTACATGACTGAAACATTCTTTATGTCAACCAAATAGTTATTACGAGACAGGAGTGTATATTGTTGATAGTATTTTATTTTTAATTGGTTAAATAAAATGTGGAGACTCATGGAGTGGATTCTCTTCGGGCTTCTGGTGATTAATTATGATATATTTTTCCTAAGTTGCATTCCCTCGCTGGTGTTGCTACTCAGTCACACCAGGGGGAAAAGTGACTTGTTTAAGCTGATTTGGACCTTGTGGCATTTAATTGCCAGCAAAAGTGTAATAGGCTAAACGCAAATGAATGTAGACACTGATTAACTGGGACCTTGTTGACAACATAATGAGATTAAGAGCCCTTTTCCTAATGTCACATAGGCTTTGAAGGAACAGTTTTCTCTCTGAGGTCTTGGGACCCTAAAGGTATGGAGCTGCTCTTGCAGATGTCTACCAGAGATGTGGAGGGTCTTCTGTAATTTTTCAGTAACATGCATTGTCTTTTTTTTTTTCCTGAGTATAAATAATCCTTATTTTATTTTGTTTTGATTTTTATTCAGTTTGGTTTTTTAACAGCAACAGTACTTTTCTTAACTATCAAGATTTGTCTCTTTCAGACTTTTTCCCCCTAGGAACTCAGTGCTATTTTACTTGAACTGACTTTTTCACACTTTAGATCTCAAAATATATCCTAGGAACTTCCAAAATCCCTTCTTCTTACATGAAATGCTTACAAATTTCTCAGACAGTCAAAAGGGACATTACATCTTCAGACCAGCTCAGTAAATACCAAAGAAGCATGGCTTCCTATCACACACTACCTCCACCTCCTCCCCTACCTCCACCCACACCCCCACATGCCCAGCTGTGGCTTCCAGTTATGTGTAAGGGAGAAAAACAGATACTGTTGGCATTTGGCAATACCCGATACCAATGGCAAAACTTTGAGCTGATCCTCCTGCAGAAACAATGTAGTCAAGTCCTTCTGGCTCACAGTTTGCTGGTAGCATTTCCTGTGGCCCAGTGTGCTGCACATTTTGGATTGTGGCCTGTCAGTGCCAGATAAAGATGCTTTAGAAATAAACTCTTTGCGGGGCTCAGGGAGTTAACCAAGGGTTCAAGGATAAGAGTAAACCAGTAAGAGTAGAGGTCAGACCCTTTCATCTCTTTATGCTTAGTGAGTGCTCTAGGACCAGACTGCCTGGGTTTGAATCCCAGCATTGCCTCTTCCAACTAACTGTGTTGTTTGGCTAAGTTATCCAGTCTCTTTATGCCTCATTTTCATCACCTGTAAAATGAGGCTCTTAACTTAATAGGTTATTTATTAATAGAAGATACATCTAAAGGGTTGTACATGTAAAGGATTAAAACATACTGGTAAAGAGGACAACACCTGACCCAATTTCAGTCAACTGTGATTAAGTCTTTGTTTTTCTATCCCATTCTGTCTCTCCCTCTCCTCACTTTATCTTCCTCTCCTTCTATTTTTGCTTTCTCTTGCTTCTAGAAAGACTCTTAAGGTGTCCTGCTGCTGCTGCTGCTAAGTCGCTTCAGTCGTGTCTGACTCTGTGCGACCCTATAGATGGCAGCCCACCAGCCTCCCCCATCCTTGGGATTCTCCAGGCAAGAACATGGAGTGGGTTGCCATTTCCTTCTCCAGTGCATGAAAATGAAAAGTGAAAAGTGAAACTGAAGCCACTCAGTCATGTCCGACTCTTAGCAACCCCATGGACTGCAGCCCACCAGGCTTCTCCGTCCATGGGATTTTCCAGGCAAAAGTACTGGAATGGGTTGCCATAGCCTTTTCCACTAAGGTGTACTGCTGCTGCTGCTAAGTCGCTTCAGTCGTGTCCGACTCTGTGCAACCCTATAGACGGCAGCCCACCAGGCTCCCCTGTCCCTGGGATTCTCCAGGCAAGAACATGGAGTGGGTTGCCATTTCCTTCTCCAGTGCATGAAAATGAAAAGTGAAAAGTGAAAGTAAAGTCACTCAGTCGTGTCCGACTCTTAGCAACCCCATAGACTGCAACCCACCGGGCTCCTCCATCCATGGGATTTTCCAGGCAAGAGTACTGGAGTGGGATGCCATAGCCTTTTCCACTAAGGTGTACTAGGATGAAAGGAAAACAGGACAGAGAAAATAATAACAACTAGCTTAAAGTTAGTCAGAAATGCATACTGTAGGTCCTATTCACTAATTGGAAATGGTTATAAGTTTACCTCTGAACTTCCTATTGACCAAAGAGGAAAGTCTGGTCAGTTGTAAAAGTCAAAGTAACCAAAAAGATGGAAAACATACTGATAGGTTTGGAAACACACAGGTCTCCTTCGCCCCTAGTTTTTCATGCCATTCTTCTCATGGACACTCAGAGCAGGGATGCTGTGGAATGTGGTGGCCAGTGTCTTCAACATCATCTTCCATATTTGTTTCTCAAGTTCAAACAATTATGGGACTTGGGCAGGATTCCTTGAATTATTTCATCACAAGCCCTTTCTTTACAGAGCATCTTGCTAAACTAGCATTCCACCAGATGCAGTATTTCTATAAGCAGGAACTGCTTGTGATTATTAACATGGTAAATTGAAAAATTCGATTAGAGAGAAAATTCAGCATTCTGGTTAAAAGGGCTGCATGGTGTGTATATATGTTTGCCTGATCACAGTCCATGAACATGCTGTTGAGAGTTCTTGGAAACTTTCAAATCATTTGAAACTTCTATACACTACTGATTATTTTTACATCTACATTTCAGTCTAGTTCTATATGTCACCTCTTTCTTAGGGAGTTATTTGGGCATATTCCTGTATACCTTGCTATTTCTAGAAAACAAAGGAGTGAACTTGAAAATAAATACTGTATGAAAGTTAAAGACTGAATAAAGAGCTTATAAAACATCAAATTTCTGATTCTTCCTGTTTAATTTATGATCTGATGACCTTGCCTAATTAATAGTACATTTTTTAGTATATATTGGTGATCACCAAGTACAGTTTTACCCTTTTAGGTAAATGAAGTATTCCTCTCAATTAAAATAAGGTAGTATATAATGTGTCAAAATGGACACTGTTCTCAAGTAAAGTGAGTTCACCATATAGGAGTTGAGGTTATCTATTAAATATATAACTGTGTACATCAATTTGTCTAGATATTATACCTCTCTTGTGATGACCCTCTTCTGAAAATTTTGTGCAGAGGATAATGGTCCAAAAGTCAACAAAAATTCCTTTTGGTGTCCGTTATAACTTTTCTCCCCTAGAGCTGGGTTATTTTTGATTTCTGTTGTATTTCTGACCCCTGCAAATTTGCCCAACTGCCTTTCCAAGCTGGCTTTCCACCATACTCAGGTGCCACCCTCCAAGG
Organism: Nanger dama; assembly: GCA_917880005.1. Classification (NCBI taxonomy): domain Eukaryota; kingdom Metazoa; phylum Chordata; class Mammalia; order Artiodactyla; family Bovidae; genus Nanger; species Nanger dama. The sequence continues at coordinate 17,128,159 of CAKJTW010000026.1, forward strand.
TCGTTGTTCCACCCCTCCCAGTCTGCCCAGGAGGGTGACAAACCCAGACCCCGCTCGTGGGGGGTGACAGAGACGGAACAATCTGTACAGTGTCTCCTTCCCCTCCTTCGCCCCCTGACATATTTATCCAGGGAGGCTGGGCCATAGTGTACACTAGGAACTGTATGAAAAAGGAAAGAAATATGCAGGAGGGTAAACAAGTAAGCTGAGAGGTAGAAGAAGAAGGAAGATTCGGTTCCTCCACTTTTCCAGGCAGAAGAAAAGGACAAGATCATAGCTTTACTTACTCTTTTTCCCATTACCGCCTGCTTCTGAGCCAGTAGCCACACATGCTGCTTTTAGCTGAGAGGATTTGCCTGCCTCCAGAGACAGTCTGTGGGCTTCCCCTAGTGGCTCGGTGATAAAGAATCCACCTGCCAGTGCAGCAGATGTAAGAGACACGGTTTCAGTCCCTGCGTTGGGAAGATCCTCTGGAGGAGAACATGGCAAGGTACTCCAGTATTCTTGCCAGGAAAATCCCATGGACAGAGGAGCCTGGTCTACAGTCCATGGGGTCACAAAGAATCAGACATGACTGAGCATCTGAGCACAGAGACAGTCTGTAGATAGTAGATGCTGGCCCTTCCATCTTTCTGCATTAGGAATCTTTAACTCAAATATCTGGGGCCCTTGAGAAGGGGGTAAAGACAGATAAGGTAAAAACAATAGGTTTTCTCATTGCAACTGAGAATGATACCTACTTAGTTTTGTCCAGCCTGTGTTTGCAGTCCCACCCAATTCTTTCTTCTACAATAATGTTTATTTAGAAGGGCCTGACAGGTAAAGGAGAGGAGTGAAGTAAGTCAGGCGTAGGACAAAGGAACACATGGTGGAGTCTGGCATATAGCCTGACTCTAAGGGGTAGCTGGGATGGAGAGTGAATCTGAAGTTAATAGATGCTACAACTTTTGAGCAAAGCTAGATATTCAGATGTCCTCATGGAAGTTCCTAATTTTTAAAACATTGTGTGGGTCAAACAAAACCTGTCCATGGGCCATATACAATCTTCAGCTCTTTGTGTGCTGCTCTGATCTAAATCTTACCTACCGGCTTGAGTTTCTCCTCCTTCACCAAGTCTTTCTGCTTGCACCACCCCATAGGGGCTGTAGTGATCAGAAAGCTTGGCCAAGGCCGGAAGATACTCTTCTAAGCTCACTCAGATAACTATTGGTTTATAAACTAATCTTGGAATTGACATATCATCCCTTCTGCAGTAGTCTGCCAATCTCATAGAGCAACCGGGATACAGTGTGGGAGGGACTACGTGGGGTGTGTATGCCAGGGAAGGGAAGTCTCTGGGTCCCCTCTTGGAGACTGGCTCCCCCAGCACTCTACTGTAAACTCTTTCTGTAACACAAATACTCACCCCATACCATCCTCTGAACATTTTCAGTTTAACCCCTGTTAGAATTTCTTACAGAAGGCATCCTGCCAATAGAATTAGCCAAGTCTTTCATATCATTTATTATTCAGTTACATATTTATTTAACCATTTACGTTTTTATAAGAAAGTACACCCTGTCCTCCAGATGTGATCAGTAAAGCATCATGTGTATAAATAAAACACTTAAAGGGTTCTTGAGGAAGCAATGTAAATGATTTGCCAAGGAAAAGTGATACACACAGCTATGGGCTACTTGGATCGTAGTTTTAAAGTTTGTTGGTATTTGTTCTTTTCTATACATAGGTCATTGAAATAACCACTTAAACCACATATAGACATGCTGGCAAATATATTGAATCAATGGTTAATTAATTATTTCATGAAGGGGAAATGGGCCTTTTATATAATGACCTTACAATAAGTGTCATTTTTATATGTGCCTGTCATTTTCTTATTATTCTGAGGTCAGAGTCTACCACAGAGATTTTAATATTTGAAAACTATTCTATTCACTGGAATCTCAGCATTTAAAATAATGATTTTCTTAAGATGCCTCATTCTGATGCACTGTATCTGACCTTTCTTGGTCAGAAAAACAAAATCTGCAACACTTCTTCCTTATTATACTCTTTCCATATTCCTCAAAATTGAGGTTAAGTAATTAGGATGTATTTTTACTTCTTTAGCATTTTAATTAGCATTTGCCTGTGAGTGTAGCTATCATGAGACTTAGCAGATTTTTCAGTCACTATACCTTCAGTCAAATACTTGGACTTTTGAAATCATTTTAACTAGGTTAACTAGTAAAAATGAGATTAGAAGTAAAAATCTATAGAAAGAATTCTCATTAAGAAAAATAATATTGGTGGAATATATGAAGGAATGATGCTAAAGCTGAAACTCCCATACTTTGGCCACCTCATGCGAAGAGTTGACTCATTGGAAAAGACTCTGATGCTGGGAGGGATTGAGGGCAGGAGGAGAAGGGGACGACTGAGGATGAGATGGCTGGATGACATCACTGACTCGATGGACTGAGTCTGGAGTGAACTCCGGGAGTTGGTGATGGACAGGGAGGCCTGGCGTGCTGCAATTCATGGGGTCGCAAAGAGTCAGACATGACTGAGCGACTGAACTGAACTCTGCTTCAAATCATCTTCAGTGTTCTAGGGAGTCAGAAAAAGTGCATACATTTTTTCAAGTTTTTTCAAAATCATCCTCTTAGGACTGCTCTGTGGCTAAGCCTGTAGAAAGCATAGGCAGCCCCAGTAGAGTCCTTAAGCACTTCGAAGAGGCCAGGGATTAATGATTACTGTTGATGCTCTGGGTAAAAGCCCCAAATCAACCATCTTTTCAGCCTCACAGTCTCATTCTCCTTTTGGAAGCATCTTCCAGATCAAGACACCAAGCAAAACATGACACAAAGTCAAAGAATCTTTGACATCTTTGACTTGGAAAGGATCTTTGAAGTTGTCCAATCAATTTTTATCTTCTACCCAAATTTCTTAGATAATTGACTCTCATATTACAACCTATGCACAAAGTAATTTTGATGAAAAGGAATCATTAAATTTGTGTTTACATTTCCTTTGCTTTGCTAGCTTCTTTCCTAGCACTTACACAAAATGCCTATTTTAAAAGTTTTCTCTCTACAGTTTAGGATGTATGAGAACCGTCTGGACTATCCAATCAGGAAAATGAATTGGAAGAGACTGTGAGGTGTTGTCAGGCTGGCTGTGTTACTTTCTTGATGTGACTGACTCTCACCTCCTCCTGGATTTGCTTATGCTAACTGTAAAGAAATCTAGAACTGCTTCTAACCCCAGCCATTTGTAATAAAAGTTGTCCCAGCATTGTGACATTGACAGCTATTCACTTTCAACAACAAACAATACTGGAATAATGTTACTTGTTTTGGCTAAAGTCCAGTAGTTCAAGGAATGACTTATAGAAGAAATTTCTTAACAGACACAAGTAGAACAGAAAAAAAAATGTGTATCACTTAAGCTTTATTGTCCACTCTCTCTTGCCATTGGTCTTCATTGTTTTATTATCACACTATAGAGGAAATGGCAACCCACTCTAGTATTCTTGCCTGGAAAATTCCATGGACAGAGGACCCTGGTAGGTTACAGTCCTTGGGGTCACAAAGTGTCAGACACAACTGAGTGACTAACTTTTTCCTTTATAGAGCAAATAAACTGTTATTTGAGTTTGCTCTTATAGAGCAAGCAAACTTGTAAAAGGGTTAGCAATTCTGATTGACTGACCACGCTTCCAGTGTGTAAATTCCTGGAAATTATATTTTTCATAATTATTATAATTATAACAGCAGATTTTCTTGGTCATTTGTATATGTTCTACCTGCATATGACCTTTTTTGGTCCATGCTATAAAAAAGTGAGTATGAGATTCTATGGAAAACCTTTTGAGTTACTTAAAGGTGATCAAGGTCACGTCATTAGAAAATATTTAAATTTTAATGTCAGTACCCTAAACTGGTATCTTTAGAATATAAAAATCAAATCTAGAAAACAAAGAAAAAAGAGATGCTTATTTTAAAATCTGACAAAATGATCATCTTTGGTTAAATCTATTTGCAGAAAAAGGTAAATATCATTAAAGAGTTTTTCTTGAGAAGGAGTGCAAACCTCTGGATTCGCAAATTCCATTTTTTTAAAAGCCATTTTATCAAGTTTGAAAACTGAGATCAGAATTTTATGTAATTCTAAATGTGTCCCCTGGAGCAGGAAATGGCAACCCACTCCAGTGTTCTTGCCTGGAAAATTCCGTGGACAGAGGAGCCTGGAGGGCTACAGGCTATGGGGTCGCAAAGAGTTTGTGACAGCTGAGCGACTGAGCACTAAATGTGTCTATTTTCATATCCTGTTACTAGGACCTGATCTGGGTAGGTAGAAATTTGTTTCTAGAGAAGCCTAGAGAGGTACACTTGGTTTTATTGAGGATTAATAGAAAATGAAACAATAGGTTTTCAGTCTAAGTTAAACTGCGGTTGTCATTAAATAAATTTGATCTTATAACCCGAAATGATTTTTCCCTCCTTTTCACTAGTTATACTGAGATGACAAGTGCCTTTTAAAGAGATATTTTGTAGATAATAACCTATAAAATGTGGATACATATGTGTAATTTTGTTACCTAGAATATATAAATAAAATAGTCAATTAAGCATTTTCTTGTACTGACAATAGGATAAACAAAACAGATAATAGAGACCTATGCTTGCATGTCTGGGCTCTTAGTCAGTTCATATTTTTGTCATTTATTTTTCATCTAACTCAAATATTTCACAGATGTGGCTATGACATAGGAAACATCTTGTTTTCTTTTTTCTGTTTTACATATAATGGTAGTATTTAAAACTGGTGATAATTTTTCTTAATATTTATTCAATAGAACATATAAACATGACTATCTTTCTGTTAAAGGACACAGTCATTTTGGAAGATTTCCCACATGGGGCAGTGAAGAAGGTATTTTAATAGTGGGATATAGAGTAGTCTTGTGATGGTTGAAAAAGAAGGTGATCTTTTTGTTTTGTTTTTATAAATATTAAAAGTTTCTTTTTGCATTTGTTTTTTTCTACACTTTGGTTCCTAGACTTTTTATTGGGAGAATACACAAAGAATGTGTCCTATTTCCTCCTTACTTCTTATGTTGGTATGCCTGTCTTTACAAAATTCGTTTTACAAAGATATCTAAAAACACACAAGTACTTCTTATGCTATATTTCTCGTGCCTCCTACCTTTTCAGTGTCCATAGGTAGCATTTATTCTCTCTTGTTCTTTTTTTCTCTACTCCTTCTGCCGTTTTCTCTTCTTGTCTCCCTTGTTTTGCAGACTCTTCACTGTCTAACTTGAAATTGATTAGAATGCATTAATTTTTAAATAAGTGTCACATATCCTTAACTGAGCACTAAAAGGTTGAGAAGGCTTCATGGTGTAGAATCTGATCCAAAACTAAGTGAGAAGAATTTTAAAAACAAGGGCTGCCCTTCATTAGCCCTCGTGCCATCTCCTGACAGGCTCAGCGCACCAGGATGCCACACCAGGCCAGGGCGAGCCCCATTGCTGTGCACCATTTACCCTCTGTCAGCAGCTTCAGTCGGAGCTGGGGCGATACTGTGCACGCAAGTCTGTCATGCGTCAGCCTCAATTAAGCTCATATTGCTTGCTTGGGAAACACCACAGCCTCCTGTTAACCATCTTTTTGTTGTTGTTTCATTTTCCTCTTCCATTTTTTTCCCCTTCCACTCTCTCTAGAAGCCCACATTGCTCCATTTTTTTTTCTTCCTTTTATTTTCCCTCTTCAACTCTCTTTAGAATTTAGAAGCCCATGCTTTATTTGGTGAAAGTGTGTTCATAGTCTTCCCATTTCTTAAAAAGAGAAATCATTTTTAGAGCAGTAACTCCTCTCTGTAGGTCCCAGTAAGTTGATTTTACTCATGGAAATGTGCTCAGTTCATACCTGATTACATGTAACTTTTTAAACAAGAAAATACTGTTTAAAGGAGGGAATTATACTGACACTTTGTACCTGTGCCAAGCTTGGTCTCAAGTCCTGTGCAGCAGTTTTTTCTTTAGACTTTTTAAGAGTGCAGGAGTACTAGGCATGCAGCTTTATCAAATATTAAAGTCCTCTTCTTTCTCAAACTTATTGTTTACTTGTGTCTTTGTCATCTAAGGGGGTGGTGGTTTTCTTTTTTGAGAGTAGAATGAAACCTTACTACACTTGAAGGGGAAAAAAAATGTTGACAGCAGCAGTTTATATTTGGTTCACTATTTTGTGGTTTACCGTGGGTTTATGGGAAAAACAAAGGACCACCCAGGGCTTCATCATGCTGGGTAGTTGGCTGCCCAAGCTAGTCTCTTATGAGAAATTATCTTCAAGAAGACATTTTTAGAAAATAAAAGAAGGCTTTGCAGGGAATTTTCTTTTCCTTCTCTGAATAACTACAGAGAACTCAAAAGAGCTTTAGTGTGCTTTAGTGGACAGATAGACATTGAGGTACTTGGCATCTTGAGGATTCGTGGAGGTTTTATGAGCTCGTTCAGATTGTAAAGTCGGGTTAACCCAAGAAGTTGTTGCCAGCTGTTGGTCATGAGGCCCAGTGTGAAAGAAATCACAACCATGTAAAATCCCCTGTGGTCTGTGACATCAGAAGAAGTTCACAGTGAGTGGAGAGCAAGGTCAGTTTCTCAGATGGGAATGGAGACCAAAAAAAGTATGTGAATGTGTTGTTGTCCTTTCACAGGCACATGACCAGTATGGGCAAGTGGCTTGTAAATGGAATCATATTGATGGGTCAATCCAAGAAAACGGATGGAGTATCCAGATAATGGAATTCAGATTTCCAAAATATGTGGCACATGGATCTGTATTAAAATTGTTAACTGAAAAACTTATAAAAATCCATCTAAAATTATCTAAATTTCATATTGGCAATAGGTTAAGAATTTCCAATAAGACTATGTGGCAGTCCCATGATATTGGCTTTCTGGAAGATTTATATAAGCATTAAATGCAAAGTTATTGAACACCTTGAATGAAAAATTGTAAGACTCAACTGTCACAGTAGTTTAGCAAGGAAAAGTTTGTTGTTTTTCTGAGATACTCTAGATTGAGAGATTTCCATTTGTAGAACAGATGGCAGCAGAAAGGCTTTGTAAATTAATATTTAGGAATTCTTTTGCACCCCAGATCCTGATGGATATTGTCAAGGGAGTCTTCACTTAAACTTTTTGGTCCTCCTTCTTTGGATGGGTCACACATTTGTGACTTTTAAGGTTGCTTCTTTATTTAGCAAATATCCTTGAGCCCCTCTTATGTGACAGGTATTTGGTAAGCAGGTGAATCGGTGGTGAACAAAACAGACATCATGGACTTCACAGCCTACTGGTGGAAATAGTTGTTATATCCATTTTAAATCATATTAAATGGGTTGACAGAAACCAGAGGGCTGTTAAAGCATGTAACTGGAGCTCTTGATCCTAGTCTGAGGGTCAGAGAAAATTTTCCTAAATAAGTGACATTTGAAATGTAACCTGAAAGATGAGTAAGAAAAGGCAGAGGGAGTAGAGAAGGGTGGAAGACAGAAGAAAGAAACAAATTTCCACTAGGCAGAAGAAACAAATAAATTCAAAGGTCCCTCAGCAGAAAGGAATAAAGCATACCAAGGAGCTGAGAGGCAGCCTGGCCAGAGCACAGAGAAAGAGGAAGAACGTGGTCAAATGAGCCCAGAGGCAGAGAGGAGAGATGGATCACATTTAGCTTCTTCAGGGTCATCTCTGATGTTGACCCTTTACCTTAAAAAAGACATTTTCCATCTGTAAAATGAGAGGATTAAACATCAAAGTTCTTAACTTAGGAGATGATTGGAAATGCATATTTTTAATAGATCCAGTCACATGTCTTCAGCTACCTGATATTGGGGATGTAAAATGTTTTGTCGTTCAGTCACTCAGTCATGTCTGACTTTGTGACCCCATGGGCTGCAACATGCCAGGCTTCTCTGCCCTTCCCTATCTCCTGGAGTTTGTTCAAACTCATGTCCATTATGTTGACGATGCCATCCAACCATATCATCCTCTGTTGTCCTCTTCTCCTCCTGCCTTCAATCTTTCCCAGCATCAGGGACTTTCCCAGTGAGTCAGCTGTTCACGTTAAGTGGCCAGAGTATTTGGGAAAGGCTTACAGAATAAACATTCTGCCCAAAATACCCATAGTGTCTCCAGTAAGAAACACTGCTAAATAATCACTTGGATGCCTTTCCATTGTAATAGTCTATTATTCTGTAAATAAAGGTAAAATGCATGCCTCTAGGAAACAGTGAAACTAATGGTAGTGATTTTATTGAATGCTCAAACTTTAGAACTTCTGTGCTTAACAGCATAAAAATTAAAGCTACCTTAGTTGAGACAGAGGCAGTTTCTCTACCTATGATAAAACTGGACATTAGATAAGTTGAAACATATTATTTGAAGAATTTTAAAGAAAATAAGGGCAGTCTCCAAGGAGGGAAAGAGAGAAACAGTTAGTTGAAACCAGAATAGAGAGCAGTGAGCTGTAAGTAAATAAGAAAGCCTAAGATGTCTGGGGACCAGATGCAACCAGCAGCACCACAATTGGGAACCTGAAATGGAGTGCTCATACACACTTGCAAATGCATGTGTATGCACACACGTGAACACACACAGTCGAAGAGCTGACACTGAAATTCTTCTGTTTAAGCAGGACACTTGAAAGGGTTAAAATAGTCCTGAGTAAGTCATATCTGCTGGCTTCTAACTAAACATTTTTTTTCCTGGAAAAAAGGCATCCCTAAATTAGGTTCTCTGGATTCCTACAGATTAAATTTAACAAAATATGAGCTTATAATTTAAAAAATTACCAAACACACAAAGAAAAAAGACATTACCACAAATAAAAGTCAGAGCGAACAACACATTTTGACGTCCCAACGTTTTCAGATATTGACATTCTCAACAGAGAATACAAAATAAGAGTGTGTGTGTGTGTGTGTGTGTATTTATTTACAGAAAGTAAAAATAGAATATTTGAATGAACAAGGAATATGAAACTATTAAAATGACTCTAAAGAACCATGTAGAACTTTTGGAATTAAAATCCAGACGAATGAGTTTAAAAGCAGATTAAATAAAGCTAAAGAGACAACAAGTGAATTGGAAAATGTATCCAAAGAAATTATGAAGAATTTAGCATAAAGAAAATGAGACAAAGAGCATGAGAGAGATGTTGAGACATGTAGGATCTAATGAGATCTAGAAAGCATCAAATCAGAGTTCCAGAAGGAGAAATCAGAGGGCAATCTTTGAAAAGATAATAGCTGAGAATTTTCAAAGCTGCCTAAAGGTGTAAATTCAGAAATACACAACATATGCCAATTATATAGGACAAATTTCACATTTAGGCATATTCTAGTGAAGCTACAGAACACCAGAACCAATAAGAAGTAAAAGACATCAGAGATAAAAAGCACATCACATATAAACAAATGATAAACAAGATTGAAAGTAGAATCAGTACTGTGAAAATGACTATACTACCAAATGCAATCTACAGATTCAATCCAATCCATATCAAATTACCAATGGCATTTTTCACAGAACTAGAACAAAAAATTTCACAATTCGAATGGAAACACAAAAGACCCTGAGTAGCCAAATCAGTCTTGAGAAAGAAGAATGGAGCTGGAGGAATCAACCTTTCTGACTTCAGCTTATACTACAAAGCTACAGTCATCAAGACAGTATGATACTGGCACAAAACCAGAAATATAGACCAATGGAACAAGATAGAAAGCCCAGAAATAAACCCATGCACCTATGGATACCTTATTTTTGACAAAGGAGGTAAGAATATACCATGGGACAAAGACAGCCTCTTCAGTAAATGGTGCTGGGAAAACTGGACAGTTACATGTAAAAGAATGAAATTAGAACACTTCCTAACACTTCCTAAAGATAAACTCAAAATGGATTAAAGATCTAAATGTAAGACCAGAAACTGTAAAACTCTTAGAGGAAATCATAGGCAGAACACTTGATGACATAAATCAAAGCAAGGTCCTCTATGACCCACCTCCTAGAGTAATGGAAATAAAAACAAAAGTAAACAGTATTCTTGCCTTGAGAACCCCATGAACAGTATGAAAAGGCAAAAAGATAGGACACTGAAAGATGAACTCCCTAGGTGGGTAAGTGCCCAGTGTGCTACTGGAGATCAATGGAGAAATAACTCCAGAAAGAATGAAGGTATGGAGCCAAAGCAAAAACAACACCCAGTTGTGAATGGGACTGGTGATAGAAGCACGGTTCGATGCTGTAAAGAGCAATATTGCATAGGAACCTGGAATGTCAGGTCCATGAATCAAGGCAAATTGGAAGTGGTCAAATGGGAGATGGCAAGAGTGAATGTCGACATTCTAGGAATCAGTGAACTAAAATGGACTGGAATGGGTGAATTTAACTCATATGACCATTATATCTACTACTGTGGGCAGGAATCCCTTAGAAGAAATGGAGTAGCCATCATAGTCAACAAAAGAGTCTGAAATGCAGTACTTGGATACAATCTCATAAACGACAGAATGATCTCTGTTTGTTTCCAAGGCAGACCATTCAATATCATGGTAATCCAAGTCTATGTCCCAACCAGTAACACTGAAGAAGCTAAAGTTGAACAGTTCTATGAAGACCTACAAGACCTTCTAGAACTCACACCCCCAAAAGATCTCCTTTTCATTATAGGGGACTGGAATGCAAAAGTAGGAAGTCAAGAAGCACCTGGAGTAACAGGCACATTTGGCCTTGGAGTACAGAATTAAGCAGGGCAAAGGCTAATAGAGTTCTGCCAAGAGAACACACTGGTCATAGCAAACATCTTCTTCCAACAACCCAAGAGAAGACTCTACACATGGACATCACCAGATGGTTGACACTGAAATCAGATTGATTATATTCTTTGCAGCCAAAGATGGAGAAGCTCCATACAGTCAGCAAAAGCAAGACCAGGAGCCGACTGTGGCTTGGATCATGAACTCCTTATTGCCAAATTCAGACTGAAATTGAAGAAAGTGGAGAAAACCGCTAGACCATTCAGGTATGACTTAAATTAAATCCCTTATGACTATACACTGGAAGTGAGAAATAGATTTAAGGGACTAGATCTGATAGAGTGCCTGATGAACTATGGATGGAGGTTCTTGACATTGTACAGGAGACAGGAATCAAGACCATCCCCAAGAAAAAGAAATGCAAAAAGCAAAATGGCTGTCTGAGGAGGCCATACAAAAGAAGGGAGGTGAAAAGCAAAGGGAAAAAGGAAAGATACAACATCTGAATGCAGAGTTCCAAAGAATAGCAAGGAGAGATAGAAGGGCTTTCCTCAGCAATCAGTGCAAGAAAGTAGAGAACAATAGAATGGAAAAGACTAAGAATCTCTTCAAAATTAGAGATACCAAGGGAACATTTCATGCAAAGATGGGCTCAGTAAAGGACAGAAATGGTAGGGACCTAACAGAAGCAGAAGATATTAAGAAGAGGAGACAAGAATACACAAAAGATTGTACAAAAAACATCTTCATGACCAAGATAATCACAGTGGTGTGATCAATCACCTAGAGCCAGACATCCTAGAATGTGAAGTCGAGTGGGCCTTAGGAAGCATCACTATGAACAAAGCTAGTGGAGGAGATGGAATTCTAGTTGAGCTATTTTAAATCCTGAAAGATAATGCTGTGAAAGTGCTGCACTCAATATGCCAGCAAATTTGGAAAACTCAGCAGTGGCCACAGGACTGGAAAAGGTCAGTTTTCATTCCAATCCCAAAGAAAGACAGTGCCAAAGAATGCTCAAACTACCGCACAGTTGCACTCATTTCACACACTAATAAAGTGTGTGAATGCTTAAAATTCTCCAAGCCAGGCTTCAGCAATACATGAACTGTGAAATTCCAGATGTTCAAGCTGGTTTTCGAAGAGGCAGAGGAACCAGAGATCAAATTGCCAACATCTGCTGGATCATCAAAAAGCAAGAGAGTTCCAGAAAAACATCTATTTCTGCTTTATTGACTACACCAAAGCCTTTGACTGTGTGGATCACAATAAATGTGGAAAATTCTGAAAAAGATGGGAATACCAGACCACCTGACCTGCCTCTTGAGAAACCTGTATGCAGATCAGGAAGGAACAGTTAGAACTGGACATGGAACAAGAGACTGGTTCCAAATAGGAAAAGGAGTACGTCAAGGCTGTATATTGTCACTCTGCTTATTTAATGTATATGCAAAGTACATCATGAGAAATGCTGGGCTGGAAGAAGCACAAGCTGGAATCAAGATTGCTGGGAGAAATATCAATAACCTCAAATATGCAGGTGACACCACCCTTATGGCAGAAAGTGAAGAAGAACTAAAGAGCCTCTTGATGAAAGTGAAAGAGGAGAGTGAAAAAGTTGGCTTAAAGCCCAACATTCAGAAAATTAAGATCATGGCATCCTGTCCCATCACTTCATGGCAAATAGATGGGGAAACAGTGGCTGACTTTATTTTTCTGGACTCCAAAATCACTGCAGGTGGTGACTGCAGCCATGAAATTAAAAGATGCTTACTCCTTGGAAGGAAAGTTATGACCAACCTAGATAGCATATTAAAAAGTAGAGACATTACTTTGTTAACAAAGGTTCGTTTAGTCAAGGCTGTGGTTTTTCCAATGGTCATGTATGGATGTGAGAATTGGACTATGAAGAGGGTTGAGCGCCGAAGAATTGATGCTTTTGAACTGTGATGTTGGAGAAGACACTTGAGAGTCCCTTGGACTGCAAGGAGATCCATCCAGTCCGTCCTAAAGGAGATCAGTCCTGGGTGTTCATTGGAAGGACTGATGCTGAAGCTGAAACTCAAGTACTTTGGCCACCTGATGTGAAGAGCTGACTCATTTGAAAAGACCCTGATGCTAGGAAAGATTGAGGGCAGGAGGAGAAGGGGACGACAGAGGATGAAGATGGTTGGATGGCATCACTGACTCGATGGGATATAGGTTTAAATGGACTCTGGCAGTTGGTGATGGACAGAGAAATGTGGCGTGCTGTGTTTATGAGGTCACAAAGAGTTGGATATGACTGAGTGACTAAACTGAACTGAAACAGTGCAACCTGATTAAACTTAAAAGCTTTTGCACAGCCAAGGAAACTATAAGCAAGGTGAAAATATAACTCTCAGAATAGAAGAAAATAATAGTAAATGAAACAACTGACAAAGGATTAATTTCCAAAATATAAAAGCAGCTCATACAACTCAATGCCAGAAAGACAAAATCCCAATCAAAAAGTGGGAAAAAGACCTAAACATACATTTCTCCAAAGAAGACATACAGATGGCTAACAAACACATGAAAAGATGCTCAACATTGCTCTTTATTCAGTTCAGTTCAGTACAGTCGCTCAGTCATGTCCGACTCTTTGTGACCCCATGAATCACGGCACGCCAGGCCTCCCTGTCCATCACCAACCCCCGGAGTTCGCTCAAACTCACGTCCATCAAGTCATTGATGCCATCCAGCCATTTCATCCTCAGTCCTCCCCTTCTCCTCCTGCCCCCAGTCCCTCCCAACATCAGAGTCTTTTCCAATGAGTCAGTTCTTCACATGAGGTGCCCAAAGTATTGGAGTTTCAGCTTTAGCATCATTCCTTCTAAAGAACACCCAGGACTGATTTCCTTTAGAATAGACTGGTTTGATCTCCTTATTAGAGAAATGCAAATCAAAACTACAATGAGATATCATCTCACACCAGTCAGAACTGCCATCTTCAAAAAGTCTACAAATGATAAATGCTGGAGAAGATGTGGAGAAAAGGGAACGCTCTTGCACTGTTAGTGGGAATGTAAATTGATAAAGCCACTATGGAAGATGGTATGGAGATTCCTTAAAGAGCTAGGAATAAAACCAGCATATGACCCAGCAATCCCACTCCTAGGCATATACCCTGAGGAAACCAAAATTGAAAAGTACACATGTATCCCATTGTTCATTGCAGCACTATTTATAATAGCTAGGACATGGAAGCAACCTAGATGTCCACTGACAAATGAATGGATAAACAAGTGTGGTACATATACAATGGAATATTACTCAGCCATAAAAGGAATGCATTTGAGTCAGTTCTGATGAGGTGGATGGACCTAGAACCTCTTATACAGAGTGAAGTGAGTCAGAAAGAGAAAGAGAAATATCATATTCTAACACACATATAAGGAATCTACAAAAATGATACTGAAGCATTTATTTACAGGGCAGCAGTGGAGAAAGAGACATAGAGAATAGACTTATGGACATGGGGAGAGTGGAGGAAGGGGTAAGATATATGGGACGAGTAACATGGAAACTTACATTATCATATGTGAAATAGATAACCAACGTGAATTTGCTGTATGGCTCAGGAAATTCAGACAGGGGCTCCGTATCAACCTAGAGGGTTGGGATGGGGAGGGAGTTTCAAAAGGGAGGAGATATATGTATAACTATGGCTGATTCATGTTCAGATTTGATAGAAAACAACAAAATTCTGTAAAGCTGTTATCTTTCAATAAACTAAAAGAAAATTATTTCAGAAAACAGGAAAATGACTCCAAAAGAAAGATGTAAGGTTTAAGATGGAAAAACAAGGAATCATTAAATCTAAATGTGAATCTAAACAAGTCTTGTAAGATTTACACTTACAATTTAAATTTAAAAAATAGTAACAGTGTTTAATCGGCTGCGGAAGGGCATTTCGAGAAAAAGAGTAAAATCTTGCTATTTTACCGTTTGGAAAGTTAGGACGGGTGTGATCAGATTTAAAGTTATCTGAGAGCTTGTAATATCAAGAAAGGAATGAAAAAATACTCATTACCTTTAGAATTTGTTACATACAAATGATAAAATTTCAAATATATCCATTGAAAGACTAAAGAGAGAATTGTCTGGATTCCAAAAGTGTACTAAAACCACTTATATTTCTATATAACAGCAAAAAAAGAGAGAGAGAGAATAAAACAAATAAGTCAAGATACCATTTACAGTTACACGTGTCTGAGGATAAATATAAAAAAACATATAAGACTTAACTGTTCTATATACTAGCTGTGATCCTGAGCAAGGTAACTTCTCTGAAGTTCAGTTTATTATCTATAATATGGCAGTAACAGTAGTACTTACTTAGTAGAATGATGAAAATTGAATGATAAAAGTAGCATTTAACAGTGTGTCTAGCTTGCAGCACAACTCCCAATAAGTATTAGGCAGTCCCTTGTGGCTTAGCTGGTAAAGAATCCACCTGCAATGCAGGAGACCTGGGTTTGATCCCTGGGTTAAGAAGATCCCCTGGAGAAGGGAACAGCTACCTACTCTAGTATTCTGGCCTGGAGAATTCCATGGACTGTATAGTCCATAAGGTCACAAAGAGTCAAACACGACTGAGTGACTTTGACTTTCACTTTCATTATCACCATCATTATTATTAGGCACAGGCTAAAAGTCATGGTGAAGCAATGGTCCCAACACTCAGAGAGTCTAATAAGAATGCTACTGTAATAGACAAATAATCACTATATGATATATAAATTGTAAGTGTCAAAAGGTGATATCAACAAACTCTCAAGAAAGAGCAAGAAGTTTTGGCCTATGGACAGGGGGATGAGTCCTCGGAGTCTTTCTGACGATGATGGTTTTGAGCTGCACCTAAAAATATGAGTAATTAGAATGTTCACCATGGGTATGGCATGGGGGCCAAAGGCACATTATATATACATTCTTGAGTCTGCCTTGACTGAATATTATTGGGGCCTCCAAGAGGAATAGCACAGAGATGGCAAAGCATGTTGGGTAATGGGGATTGATGAGGTTTACTGGGAAGACAGGTTAGTGGAAGTATGCTGAAATTACAGAAGTGAGTTTTGTTAGCACAGCCCATTGTGACGCTGACCCCAGTATTAATTAGCTGCCAGATACCAAGTAATTGTCTGGGAGAATTTCTAAGGAAAGGTAAATACATCCTCTGGACTAATGTCTAGCAAATTAAGAAACAGGGTTTGTTTTTGTTTTTAAAGCAGTAATATATACAGTGCAGTGAGTTTGGAAAATTGTCATGTTGCTAATTTCAGGTGTTTTGGTGTTTTTTTTTTAATCTACCTGATTGAATGGATACGTGTATGCACAGT
This sequence comes from Nanger dama, assembly GCA_917880005.1. NCBI lineage: Eukaryota > Metazoa > Chordata > Mammalia > Artiodactyla > Bovidae > Nanger > Nanger dama. Next base: position 17,144,319 of record CAKJTW010000026.1, read on the forward strand.
ATGAGCCAATTCATTGCATCTGGAGTAAAATTGTTCTTTTGGGAGAAACAGTGGAGGGGGCTTACCGAGAGGAAATACGTGGAAATATGGCAGCTATGCTAAGGACAGTTGTTCCTCTAACCCACGTGCCTGTACAAGCCCAGAGAGCTCAACACTTCAGCTTGGAGAGTGGGGGCGCCTCCAAGTGTGTCAGAAAACGTGGGCCCCTGTGCTCACGGAACTCATAGGCTCATTTTAGGAACTGTCCTGACGCTCCAGTAGCTCTTTTTGAATCATTTTCTGCTTTCACCTGAGAGGCTCCCAAGCTCAGACCTAGCCTGGTGCTGCTTTAATGTTCTTTCTACAGAATATGCAGACCATGTTGGTGTCTTATTTCTAAGCCATACTTAATTTTTACAGAGGTTTCCTCTTTAATGTTTTGTTCAGATGCACATAATCCTCATTCTGCTCGTGACTAGACACAGCTGGGGGAAGGATGTCCGCTAGATGAGATTTTAATTCACTTCCTTCCTCGTGAATAAGACTTGGGATAAAATGTGCAAGGATCATTCTTACCTTTTTCCTGACAGTAGAAATGGTTTGTTTGCCAACTAATGAGTGGTGGGATCAGGTGGGAAGGGTGGGAGTCAGAAGTGAAAGAAGAGACGCCACCCGGGAAAGGACATCGTCGGAAGGACATTCTGCAGCGGGAATAGGGATGTCCAGGTGTTTGGGAAGGTCTCAACACCCTGGGTTGTAGTGTTCATTTTAAAACCAGTCAGCAACAACCTGGAAGTGTTCCCAGGGTTCTTAAGACTCCCCACTAAAGTATTTCTGGCAAGAGTATGGAAATCTTTGTGACAAGTCCAAGCACACTGTGTTTTTAGGCCTGTTACGTAGCTGCATGTAATATTAACAGCGTGTGTTGTTCCGTTCACTTAATTATTATTGGAATTGAATAGAATTTGTATTTCATTATTGGAATATTATCTTAGTCTTTGAGCCCTTACTATGACTTTTCAGAAGTGAAGCCACTTGACCCAGTAAGCATTTTATTTTTCACTTATGTGCAATACATTGTACCAGGCCCTGTGTGCTCAGTTGTGTCCAGCTTCTGTGGTCCCATGGACTATAGCCGCCAGGTTCCTCTACCTACTGAATTTTCCAGGCAAGTAGGGTTCCATTTCCCTACTCCAGAGGATCTTTCCAGCCCAGGGATTGATGCTGTATCTCTTGAGTCCCTTGCATTGCCAAGTAGATTCTTTGTCACTAGCACCACCTGGGAAGCCCCTCTCCAACAAGCATTTTCTTCTTCATTTATGTGCAGTACATTGTACCAGGTGCCGAGAAGAGGAGAGACCCAGCCCTGCTCTGGGGGAGTTTATAGTCTAGTGAAGACCCCGTTTAAAGAGTAGCTCGGGGCAAAGCTTGCTTACCGGGCTAACAGCTACAGCAGAGATACAAACTGCTGATGGCTGGCCTCTGGGGAGGACGAAATGGATCCAGCTGGGGGAAACTTCTGGGTCGGGGGGTCAGTTTTAAACTAGGCTTTCAAGGAAGAAGAGGATTCTTATAGGTTGAGAAGAGTGAGGGAATGCTTTGTAAATGGAATTTTGAGCCATGCCCATGAGCTAGGAGGATTCAGAAATACTTAGGAAGAGATCATGTCCTGGACATGAAGTCCCTTGGAAGTGAGATGAGCAACACACACGGGCCGTGCAGTGTAATGGGCCAGGGACGACGGCAGAAGCCTTTGATTGTAGGCCAGAACTTGATTCCATGTAGGGCATTGTGGTTGTGCCCCATTCTTTGGACAGAGAATTCAGAGACCCCGTTGGCTGCTGTTTTCTGGCCAAAGCTGAAATTTGTTGGAAAATGACCTATTCTTTTCCATCCTCTTGTTTTGGCAGTTTCCAATAACTGCCATCTCTTCCAAAACTCACTTATAATGTCTAAATAGATACTACATTTAATACACACTTATATGTAAGGATTTGCGGCACTATTTTCCAAGTGTGTTTGCCTGTGGAGAGGGGGTATTCCACTAGCCGAGGCCAAGTGTCTGTGCACTGCCGTGTTCTACACCCCTGTCTAGAAGAGTCAGATTATACCTTAGCATCTGCATGGTTCTGAGAAGTAAAAATGCCTTTTAACTTTGCATAGCAAAGATCCTCTTCATCTTATTGACATCTCTCTAAACAAGACTGGAGAAATACTGAGTTAAGGTACCTGTCATAAACAGTTTTTATGTTTCTCATAGACCCCGCAACATCCTTAAGAAGTAGCCATTGTTGTCTCCATTTTTTTCCAGGGAGAACTGAAGGTTAAGTATTTTTTCCATTTTTCACAGACCAAGAAAAGAGCCAGAATATGTATCCACATTCTTCTAATCTGGGAACTGTCCCTTCTCGTGCAGCCTCTAGACTCATGTATCCTAACCTAATGGCTTGAGCTCCATCTTTAAGGGCTTTTTGTTAAAGATGTGTTTCTTTCTGCTGGGCTGTTTCAGTGATGGCTTATAGCCGTAAATCCTTAATCATCTACTGTGTATAATCTGTCATGACTCACACTCTTTTGGATGGAACTGACCACTCCAGGGTTCCTGGTAACATTATACTTTTTTGCTCACATGTCTCCATTACTGACTCTGCGCTCCTAAATTTTTGGTGCACTTAGTGGGTCCAGCATTGAGCACAGTTCTTGGCCTGTGGTACAGCATAGTGCTTGTTAACTGGATGAGGGCCTGAAGAACGTTTCTCAGGTATGGGAGTCAAGAGAGGAACCTTGATGCTCGTTCTGACTGGTTCTAATCATGAGTCAGATGAGATCAGAAATCCGCAGCATCAGCTCACTAAGAAACACACGAGGTGTTATTTTCTGTATGTAAGTAGTCATCTAGTAGAGAAGTATACAGTTGTCCTATGAACATGTGAGCACAAAAGGGGACCGACACTGTGTAGTCACATAGTCTGTCTACCTGAAAGCCCAACCGGAACCTGGACCCTGTGCTGCCCAAAGGGACCTTGGAATATAGTTGTTTCTGCAGGTTTCAGCAGTCGTGAGCGTGAAGCACCCCCAGTGACGCAAGGTCTGACCTTGGCTTCAGGCCTCCTCTGCCTTTTCCTTACTCCCACAGTGTTTAGCTTTGGCTTGGGCAGGTTTTAATGCAGACCAAGAGTGCTATTTTTAATGTATGAAATCTTGTATTTATAGAACAAAAAGACCCTTTAAAAAAAAGGAAGAGTTGTAATGAAGTCAGGTGTAGGAGCCAAGGCTATAAACAGTCACATACATATTTCTTTATAATGGATTAAGGGGAAATCAGGAAATAAATGCACACTGGCAGTGTTTTAGAAGAAAATAAGATTTGAATGATAAAATTATAAATTCATATAATTTAGATTTCTACCCAAAGCCAATTGTTCGTGTAATCTTTGTCCTTTGTAGCATTTGCTGTAGCAGATCTATTGGAAACATCCTAAAACTTTTTGGTCAAAATAGCTCTAGTTCCTAATGCTAATTGGAAAATATGAATTTAAAAATCTGAAATACAAGAGGCAGTAGATTAGTAGAAAGTTTAAACTATAAATAAGAATAGTCTCTAAGTAAGTTTTCAAAATTCCAATTATGGGTATTCAAGTGCATTTACACAAGCTGGGTTTGTTATTTCTGGAGTTAATAAGCAATTTCACAATGTACTATATATCACTTTTAAAGACATGATAAATTGTCCCTAATGGTATTGTGTGTATAAACTAGAGCTATTTCTGCCTTGTATATAATTCTTAGGATTGGGTGGTACACCTGAAAAGGCTTGGATTTTAATGGGGCCTTTTTAGCACTTTTGCACCTCGTATGTTCAGGATTATGTTTGATTGATGACTTTAAATGTGCTGGCATGAGAGATATGTAGATCTTAATGCTCTTAAACCATTTGTTTTCCAATCTCTGTAAAAGGCTCCTCTGTTTTGGGGTAACACTTTATCCTTCTTAAGTAAACAGAAATAGGTTTCTGGGATTTTGCTTTTTAGCATTGTAAATCCAGCAGGAAAGAGACAGGCTAGAGGCTTTTAAGAGAGGTCTAAAAACACCATGTTCCCATTTTATTAGAGGAGTCCGAAAAAGTCAAAGAGTGGGGGGGGGGGGGGGTGTGTGTGTGTGTGTGTGTGTGTGTAGATACATTTTTCTTTCTCCTAAACAATTTTAAAATAACTCCCTTCCTCCCTTTCTTTTTTCTTACCCCCTCCCTCTCTCTCCCTGTCTCTCTCTCTCTTTTTCTCTCTAACTCTCTTTCTATACCAGAACTTCCTGAATCATTTCTTTCCTTTGGACTGCTTGATGCCCCATGCATTATCCTTAGACCCCCTAGCTAAGAACTCTTTGGATCCCATCATCTGAAACAGCTACAGGGTTGGCTACCGTGTGGCCAAGGGGATGTTCTTCCCAGTAGGTCTTAGGATAAGAGACCAGAGCTATCCATTGAATCCGGCTTCCCAAAAGGCACTGGAAATTAGTCCCCAAGCCTGAAGGGTGTCTTATAATCCATTCCTGCAGGATTCTTCTGACTGGGACATCTTCAGCGCTTCAGGAGGGCCTCAAAAAAAAAAAAAAAAAGCTCGTGAAGTTTCCTGTTTCTGATTAACAGTCTAGGCACTGTTCAGGGAAAAGGGGAAAATTGCTTCTGCTGAAAGAACAGATTGTTTTAAGATTTTAAGAACCGATTATAAACAAGTTGCTCAGGGAGGAGAGAACTGAGCTGGTCAGAGGCAGTCTCTGCTGCCAGGCAGCGGCCCCCGTTGCAACAGCAGATCTCTGCACCGGCCTTCAGCCCTGGCTCCCAGCTGTCCGTCATCTTTCAAGAAAAGAGACCAGCATGGTACTGACAAACACATTTTCACTTCCATCTAAGATATGAACTTCGGGGCTCGAGAGTTGAAAGACTAGTGCATTTACCCATACTTATAATATGTTGCTAATTAGCAGTCAGTGTCCTTGTGATCTTTTCCTTTGTCGTCCTCTTGAGGCATCCCATTTCTTTCATTTCCTTCCTCTCCATCATCAGCAACACTAAATGGAATATGGATTATTTTGGCAGCAGGGCAGTTTGAGCCCCCTGATTAGTCTAGAATGAAATGTGAAGGGGAAAAAAATGTATGAAATGAGCCATTGTGTCTCCTTGTTGTCAACATGTTATTTTGAAATCTTCATGGGTGGTGATGTATTTGCTGGTGATTCGTTTCACCGAGAGACATTTAGGATGCCTATGAAGGGTTTTTTTTTTTTTCCTTCAGTATACTTACTCTTTTGTATATTTTTAGAAATAAAACAGTTCTTATTAGGGTCAATCTTTGTAAATGAAGCATGAATATGATAGCAGAAAAGGTAAAAATTCCAGACATAATCTTAGGGTAGTAAAGTGACTCAGAGTCTTCTAGCCTTTTTGCTTTTGCTTTTTGACTGCTCATGGCAGCATGTGGGATCTTAGTTCCCATACCAGGGATCGAACCTCGCCCTCTGCAACAGAAGCACAGAGTCTTAACCACTGGACCTCCAGGGAAGCTCCCACTCCTAGCCTTTTGTCACGAGTTTGCTGCTGTTGCTTTAAGTCTTTGAGTAAGCAAATAATCCCAAAGTTATTTTTCACTTAAATTCTTGAAATTGTTTATTGTAATGGGTATTTTATACTAAAATAAGAACTAAATGCATATGTTTGACTTGGGTGTATGAATAACCTTGGTATAAATACCCATATCTGTGTGTGTGCAAGTATGAGTATAAAAGATGGTTGAAAGCATGTCAACAGCAGCTGCCTTTACACAGGGAAGTGCCATTGGTGGAAGTATCATGTGTGATATAAAGGAAATGTCTGTATGTGTTTGTATGAGAAAAATAGATTGATAGAGCCAGAAAAGATCTCCTAGGCACCTGGTTCAACCCTAGCAACTTACTAATATAAATGAGAAAATTGAGTCCTGGTGAAGGGACAGACACATGTGATAGTCACAAGGAGCTTGGACTAAGGTTTTCTAGCTGGTGGTCCACTACTCTTAATGTGCATTGGAGATAGATTGTGGCCTTTGTTTTTAGTGCCATGCATTGCCACTGGTAAAGAATCCACCTGCAATGTGGGACACCTGGGTTCCATCCCTGGGTTGAGAAGGTACCCTGGAGGGGGACATGGCAACTCACTCCAGTATTCTTGCCTGGAGAATAACCATGGACAGAGGAGCCTGGCCGTCTACGGTCCATGCAGTTGCAGGGAGTCAGACACGATTAAATGACTAAGAACAACACCCCCATATAAAAAGATGAAGGTATAATGTTTTTGGCCTACCCAATAATGATATTATTAACTGTAATAATATTTAAAAATGTACACAAGTAGAACCACAAAATCTTCATCATGACTTTTCCTTTCCAAGGTATTTTGTCTGTTCAGATAGTTACAGAGTGTGTATGCATAGTGCTAAGTGGCTTCAGTTGTTTTGATTCTTTGCAACGTTATGGACTGTAGCCCTCCAGGGTCCTCTGTCCATGAGATTCTGGAGTGGGTTGCCATTTCCTTCAGGGGATCTTCCTGATTCAGGAATTGAACCCCCTTCTCTTATGTCTCCTGCATTTGCAAGTGGGTTCTTTACCACTAGTGCCACCTGGGAAGTGATAGTGTGTAAGCAATTACAAATTTGTTGCAAATGCAGCTAGCTGAAATACTTATCCACTAATAACCAATTGATTAAAATTATCTAATGTTAATTACTCGGGCTTCCCTGGTGGCTCAGCAGTAAAGAATCTACCTGAAATGCAAAAGACACAGGAGATTAGGGCTCCATCCCTAAAGGGGTCTGGAAGATCCCCTGAAGGAGGGCATGACAACCCACTCCAGTACTCTTGCCTGGAAAATCCCAGGGACAGAGGAGCCTGGTAGTCTACAGTCCCTGGGTTGCAAAGAGTTGGACGTGACTGAAGTGGCTGACAACAGTGTTAATTACTCAGTATTGCCTGGCAGATAATTGGTCCTCATTAAATATATGTTGATTCACTCTTTCCTGTTCAGTTCTATCTTGAGCCAGTTTCTCAAACAGTAAGCTTTGAGTCAGTCATCTAGGGTGATATTTTTTAAAAAGAAATTCCTGCTACCTAGTCCCTATTCAGAATCTCTGGGGTTAGGCCTTGATATTTTTATTTTTAACAAACTGAGCAGATAATTCTATGCACACAAGAGTCTGAGAACCATTGCCTAAAGGTAAGATATTGAAATCATAATTGGTTATAATATCTTCAGTTGATCAGTCTAATTGAGAAACTAGAGATATAGGAATGTAATCACCAGACATTTTTAAAGCAGTTACGTAAGTTCTATAAGCCCTAATCCTTATAAAACAGTTGTTTTGGGTATTTTTAAATTATAGCACAATTTCACAGTCATTACAAGTTACTCAAGCAAGATCGAAGTGTATAATGTAAAAAGTTAAAAGGCCCCCTTTTCTCCTTACCATCCATCTTTCCCACTCCAACGCCCCAAGAATAACCATTATGAACAGTTAGTACAGATGCTTTGAGTTTTCTCCACTGTATTTGTTTTATCTATATGTAAGTTTTTATTTATGTATATATATATATATATATACACACATATACATATACATGTAATACATATCTGTCTATATACATACTTATTTATATCCTGGAGAAGGGATAGGCTGCCTACTGCAGTACTCACGGGCTCATCTGGTGGCTCAGACAGTAAAGAATACACCTGCAATGTGGGAGACCTCGGTTCAATCCCTGGGTTAGGAAGATCCCTCGGAGGAGGGCATAGCAACTTGCTACATTATTCTTGCCTCGAGAATCCTCATGGACAGGGGAGCCTGACAGGCTACAGTCTGCAGGGTCGCAGAGTCGAACACGACTGAGCAACTAAGCACAGTACACATTTATATTTGTTTATTCGTGCATTAAACAGATATTCGAACATCTGTTGTGTTCTAGGAACTAGGACTGAAAACGCAACAGTGACCAAACAGATGAAGTCCCCTTTCCCGTGAAATCCATATTCGAATGGAACCCAGATTCTAACAGGGAGACAGTCAACAAATCAATAAAAATGGATGTAAAATGTAATATAAAATATATATGCCATGAAGAAAAATAAAGTCATCTAAAGGGATAGAGAATTCCAGGTGGTTCTACTTTAGGTATGACGGTCAGGACAAGCCTCTCTGAGATGACTTTTAAGCAGAGAAGAGACTGGAATGAAGTGAAAGAATGAGCTCTGTTCATATCTTAGAGAAGAGGAGGTGAAGTTCTTCCTAGATTACATGTGCAAACTCACACTTTTTTCTTTTAACAAAAGTATATTATTCACAGTGTCCTGTACCTTGCTTTTTCCATTCAATAATGATTTATGTGCACACTTCCAGTGTTTATATCATGAATTTAGATTATTCTTTTTAGTGACTGTTTATTATTCCATAATACATATCTGCCATATTTCAACCATGCAAGTATTGTTGGACATTTTCTCTTTACATTTTACCTTTGCAAACCATACTGCATGAAATTCTGTGGCTCATCATCTTAATATTTAGGTATTAAAGGATTAATATTATAGTTCTATTGCAGAGTGAGATTATTTTAAGTATTCGGATCATATCAGACAAATACAAAATGACTCTTCTAGGATAAAGGAGCCAGACCTTGGGGTACAAAAGTGCATAATATTCCTTTCACATGTAGAGGTAAGAGTCACTTAATCATTTTTAGTTTTAAATTGGACCATCAAAGAATCCTAAATCATGTCTTTATCATAAAAGACCATATTTTTTACTCCTTGCCATTTTTTAAAAGTTATTCAGCCAACTGCCCAGGCAGCTGGCTCTCATTCCTAGGACTGCGGTCCGTTTGGGTTGGTTTCTCTTTACAGTGTCTGTTTCCTTAGTACCTGTTCCTACATTTATTCTTCCAGTGCTGCAGCCTTTATGTTAGTCATTGATTGTATTTGGTTGAAACTGTATTTTGTCTTTTAAATGTAAGATTTTCATGTTAAAATGTTCTTCTTAATTATAAAATAAAATTATAGCACCCAGAAATAACTGTTTAATATTTTGAGGTATATCCTTTCAGGTTTTTTCTTTTTTTTCCCCACTGCACATATATTTTTAGATCCAAATTTTCATTTTGGATTACTGAATTCCAAAACTCTCTTTAGGACACATGACTGTCTCATAGCTCACACTGAGAAGAAACCTATTAACTCTGTCCTGTCACCTTTCTATTGCTGGTTACCCACTTTATCACCAATAACCCGGAAGATTGTTTTCTACATTTTCAGTTGAATAGACTTATGCCCTGCAGATTGATTACGAAGTAAATGGCTTCTGGTCTGATAGGTGATGTCACCACAACACTCAGAACCCCTGAATACTTGCCCAGTGACTGTTGTCACAGCTTCATGTCAGTCCTACCTGTGGGGAGCATTGGAACCCAAGATTCACATTATTTTTCAAGGACGGGGTGCCAGAAAGTTCTCATATGCCCCTCCTTCTTACTACCAGGCCCTGAAGGAGCTTGCTTTATATTTTTATTAAAAAAAAAAAAAGATTTCTTCCCACACTACTTCTTTAATCTCCTTCATTCTTCCCATCCCTATTTCACCACCATTAAGCTTGGGGAGGAGATCTGGCTTTTGACTGGCTTATATGTGTTTTCTCCCCTACCTTGGAATTAAGAAGAAACAGAATCTCTGAAAAGTAAGAGCTAACTCATCTTCTCACCGGTTAGGCTTCTTTTCAGAAGCATCTTGTCTTTGGGCTCCTCTACAGCCCCTGATGGACCAGTGTAACAGGGGAATGAATGTTTCTTTAATGCAGACGTTGTTTGAATATGAGGCTGTCTTGCTCAGTCACTTAAGTCGTGTCTGACTCTGCGAGCCCATGGACTGCAGCATGCCAAGCTTCCCTGCCCTTCTCCATCTCCTGGAGTTTGCTCGAGTTCATGTCCATTGAGTCAGTGATGCTATCTAACCATCTCATCCTCTGCCATCTTCTTCTTTTGCTTTCAATCTTTCCCTGCTAGAGGCTTTCTAGCAGCAGTTTAGTGATTAAAATGTCTTCGTTTGCTCCTTAGTTTTCAAGCATGACGTAAGTAGCATTAAATTAAGCTTGTTGAGTTCCACATGACTAGAATTAGTACCTTTGCTGTGTTTTGTTTGTTTACTTATCAAACTGGTTAATTCACTAAACAATTTGGTGGTTTAGATGCAGATAAATCTATTCAGTGTGCTCCATCCTCATATGAACCAAATATCCCAAATTTACTATATGTAATTCATGTGTTCTTCTGTGTAGTACATTGTATAGCTATGTGACCACTGGATTTTTCTAATGAAGATAATTTTTTCTATGTTTTTTCTAAAATACTGTCTTATACTATTAAAACTGAGTGTAGGGGTGAAAGGACCACAATACATTAAAGAAGCATGCTAATTGTGCCTAAAGGTGTTTGTTTTTTCTTGAAATGCCCATTTAGTTCCCAATTGATCAAAAGATGAAGGTTCCAGAGAGTCTTTCTTCTGACAGCCTTGATTATGTAGGGGTTCCCTTCTACAGATTCTTGTTGTTTTATAAACACATGCATATGCATAATATATTCTGCCCAATACTCCCACTTTCTGATCTGCACAGTACAACAGAGCCTCCCATGGAGTCAGAGAACAAAGAAAATCTTCACTCTGAAATTTTTTCCTGAAGCCAAATATGTCCTCAGCTTCAGAAAGAAAATTCCTAGCATGAATTGAGGCACCTCTGTGGCCCTCTGAGGGAAACTTTAGGCACCATTGGTGTGCTCCCTAGGAAAATAGTATGCTTGGGGATGCTGCAAGTTGGGTTGATTTCCTATTATGGATTCAGGTTTTGTTTCAGACATTTTGCCTACGTCATTGCAATTAATTCTCCCAGTGACCCTGTATTGTAGGTATTACTGCTCCGTATCACACGAGGAAATTGAAGCTCAGAGAATCTGAGTAACTTGCTATCACTGTATAGCTATCAAGTGATGGAGTCAGGATTTGAACCTCTGCTCATCTGACTCCAGTGCCCTGATATTTCTATTCTGCAGAACACAGACTAGCTTTAGTAGCTGGTGGATAGAAAACCACTCTACCCTATTCAAAGTAGCTGAATTATCTTTTTCATCCTATAATCAATCCCCATGAAATTCTATTCACTGTAGGTTTATGGCATCCACTTCCTCACATAATAACCAGAAAACAAAAGGTAATCAAAATATTTGTAACTGCAGTGTGAGGAAGCATATGGAAAAGATCATACTGCTGTGCTACTTTCTAGTAAATTAGAGAACTCAAATTCATAAGAGCATCGTATAGAGAAAAGTATATTGTTTTTTCACCTTGTTGTTCGTTTTTAATGAGATAAAATTCACACAACGTAATTAACTGCTTTAAAGTGTAGAAAGCTGAAGCATTTAGTACATTCCCAATGTTAGGCAGCCACCACCTCTGTCTCGTTCCAAAACGTTCTCATCACCCAAAAGGAAACCCCATATTATTAAGCAGTCATTTCCCTTCCCATGTTCCACCTGGCCTCCAGCAACCAACAGTCTTCTTCCACTCTCCATGGATTCATTTGTTCTGGTGATTTCATATAAATGGAATATAGTATGTCAACCTTTCATGGTTGGCTTCTTTCACTTAGTATGTTTATGAGTTTCCTCTACACTGGAGCATGTATCTCACTTAATTTTGTTTTATAGCTGAGAATATTGATGTTTGAGTGAGGGTTCTGGGTCTTGCTCGCACAACTCTTAAAACCCGCGCCCCCCCCTCCCCCCTTGCTACTTAAATGGAACTACAACCCTGGAACATGAGTTCTGCCAAGCTCTGGAAACTTTACACGAGCCTCTTCCTTTCTCTAGCCTTATTGTGCTCATGTCTTAAGATGGAATTGACATACCCTATGGAACATGAGTTCTGCACAAGCTCTGGAACAAAAGGCCTTCCTGCTCAAAAGAAATCTAAGGAAGAGTGCATGCTGGTTCTCCTTTGTGGAGGGTATGATGCACATGTCCTCAAGATTCTGGAACATGCTTTATACTCTTTAGCCCAGCGGTTACCAACCTATGACCAGAGAACCTTTTATCTTGCTTACTGTGTGTTTATTTATGTGTGTGTGTGTGTGTGTGTGTGTGTGCACACATCTTGTGGAAGCCAATCTAGTTTCTAAGACACTGTAACCTATGAACCACTCATTGATGCCACCTTGCAATGCGCCACTTGGCCAGTCAAGTCCATGTTGATCTTGCCTCTAGGTTACTGGCCTAGAGGTATTCTTCCTGTCTGGGAGGTTTGAGCCTCTGTTGAGGCATTTGGTTGTTTCAGTATAAGAATCAATGATAAGAAACCTTCTGCCATGCTTGCACATTTGTTCACAACACTGACATCCTGATCTGCACAAACTCTCCAGGTCTTGCTGGTCACTTATGTAGGTGCAAACACTGTCTATATTTCTCTAAACCTAATTTTCTGTATAAACACAAAATACTTTTTGCATGGTTTTAACATCCACTAACTTTTCCCTGTATATAAGTTATATAAAATCTGGCTATATTTTAAAAGAGCCATTCACCATTGAGGGACAGGTAGAGTTATAGGACAGAAACAAATTAACCTAGAAGTCCTGGTGACTTAAAACAACAAAGGTTTGTTTTTCGTTTATGCTAAGTGTCCATCAAGCATTGGCAGGGAGCACTGTTCACAGTTAATCAGAAGTCCAGTCTGACTCCACCACTGGGGTTGTCACCAGCCACCTAGGCCGGGGGTGAACAGGGTTTGCACACCAGCTCCTCAATGATGTGGCCCAAAAGGGAGGCACATTCCTTCTGATTATAACACAGTGGCCAGAACTAGCACACAGTCTCCCCTAAACACAAGAAGGCCAGGGAACAAGGACTAGATGGATACTTTGGCAGTACGGTGTCCATGGTAATGCCACTTGTAGCTTTGAGTCAGCATTAGAATGCTCATGTATTGGTTTGCCTATCTAGCTGTCACATTTTTGTTAATTTTACACGCAGGTACAAGCATATGCCTACTTACCTACATCTACATCTGCTAGTTTAGCAATGCCTGCACATTTACATGGAGAAACATATCTTATTATAAGTTACTTTCCTGTACATTTTCTTTATGTTACAGTTAGGGTGTTATATTCTCTTTTTTGTTGTTGTTTTGGTATGTGTGTCCATAGATATTAGCTCTGAATTTCATTTCAAGATGGGAAAGAGGCATTGGAAAATATATTTGTTATGAAAAGGAGGTCTGGGACTCTCCTAGTGGTCCAGTAGTTAAAACTTGCTGCTTTCAGTGCAGGGGGTGCAGGTTCAATCCCTGGATGGGGAACTAAGATCTCACATGCTGCACGGTGCAGACAAAAAAATGGGAAAAAAAGAGAAAGAGGTCTGATGGAGATAAGAGCTACTTTTCTAGGTGTTCAAGATCATCCAGAGCATAGAGTAGGTCATGAAGAATTATAGGGCCTTACGTCACAGTAGTAAGAAGCGTGTAATGCTCGTGGGGTGACGCTCAGTCACTCAGTAATGTCCTACTCTTTGCAATCCCACAGAGTGCAGCCTGCCAGGCTCCTCTATCCATGGGATTTTCCAGGCAAGAATACTAGAGTGGGTTGCCATTTCCTCCTCCAAGGGCTCTTCCCAACCCAGGGAATCAAGCCTATGTCTCCTGCATCACAGGCAGGTTCTTTACCATTGATCTACGGGGGAAGCCTTAAGAAACGTGTGAGCTAACATTTCCTGTGCTCTCTCTGTGCTGGAGACTTTGCCAAGCGCTATGAGTAAATTCCTGCTTGAGTCCCACCAGAAGCCTATGAGGATCCCTCTGAGTTGCTCCTTTAACAGATGAGATCTACTTTCCTCATTTAGGCATATGAGGAAGGTTGTGGGTCCCTTGCTTTCTATTCACCCCATGTCAGTGTGGGTGATGTGTCAGAAGTGGGACCCCACATAGCTACTAAGAAAGGATAATTGCTCTTTAAACACTGTAAAGAGATAGCAGGCAAAGCTCAAGGGTTGGGACAGCACAACAGGACACCTGAATGGCCCAGAGGAAAGTCAGAGAAAAGGCTATTGCCCCAGAAAGCAATATCCCCCAGTTCAGAGAGGACTGGGATCCTGTAAATGTGTCAATGAGAGAGTCCCCCTGGTTCTTTAGCCAAACTTTAGTCCACACCTCTCCTATCTTATCCCTATTTCTGTGGCTCCCATTTTTTCTATGATTGCATGGGCATAATAGCTTACCACTAGCAGTTCAATCAGCTAATTTGTTTGAATAGCATTATCAAGATGGTTCTAGGCCAAAATAAAAATTAAAATGTCAAGACCTACCTGGGAGTGATACCATCAGTTAACAAGAGAAAAAGAACCATAATTAACTTACAATTAGAAAGTATAGGCTCTTGCAGGCTTCCTTTTATCAGTATTATATCCAGATACCTTTTTTTCCCCCAGTGATGGGGTTTTCTTCCCTTTCACCCGTAAGTATATATGTAGGAAGGGCTACATTAAAATTTTAGCTGCACCTTTACTTTCCCTACTCAGCCTTTATTTTCTGCTCAGTCTTTATTCTATAAGAAGTATTCTTTGGTGGCTTACACATTCGGAATTGATTTTCTGGAGTAGTGTAACCGTTTCCTTGCCCATGGCAAGACCACATTGGTTCAAGGCTGAGAAAGCAGGCTGGTCCTACAGAGACCCTCTGGGTGACTCATCTCTTTTGAGATCCCGATCGTCCATTTTTTTGGTCGGTGTTTCTAGCAGCAGTGTGTGTTGCCCTGAAGGCACCTCTCATGTGGTGTTGACTGCACTACGCTGCGCTGTTTAATTCCTGCTCTGGACTGTGCCTCGAGTTTTAAGTCACTTGACAGTACAGATGGTTTCTTTCTTTCCCCAAAGTTTATCAGTAGCGTACCATTCCCTCCCAATAACTACACACACAAACAGACATCCACACACACACACACACACACACACACACACACACACACACACACAACTACAAACAAATTTCATGCTTTCTGTCTTTTAAAAACTAGATGTGATCTGCCTGACGTAGCTGGAGAATCTCTTGCTTTTTCAGATTTATGTTCCTGTGACCAGGTAGCTTGTCAAGCTATTGTCTTAATCACTCAACTTCTCCATTAGACAGCTATTTAAAGACCTTTCGTGTAATTATCTTTTTTGAGCCTCCATCTTCCACATTCTTTTCTTTATTGTAAACTTTCTTATGACTTTTTATACGCTATATGTTCCAAAAGGTATTTAAGCCTTCTTCCACTGTTTTGTCTGCTTTTCATTAAGTTCGCCATCAGCTTGCCCTCCGTGCCCATTGCCTCCCTCCCAGTCTGGCTGCTTGTTTCTCTGAAAGGGGTGAACCCTGTATTGAGTGGTGCAGATCTTCTCTGTGCCTTCCTTGCCCTTTGAAATAGGAAAGCAGAGAAGCTCTTAAGGACACTCACCAGGGTTCTTCCTGCCTTGTCATTACCTTCTAACTGCAAGGTTTAGAAAGCTGGGGCTGGAGGTGTCTTCATTCGTCATATGAGCTAGACACTGTGATAACCATTTGGGGGAATAAAAGATGACACAGATCCTACTTTCAAGCAGCTCTCACTCTGGTAGAGAGGGTAATTTTAGCAAGATAGAGTGCTTAGAAGTTTGAGAGGAAAGAGATCTCTTTTGATAGGGGCAAATGCAGAAGGATTCAGGGCAGATAAAGCATGTTAGCTAAACTATGGACAATGAGTGGGGCTGTAAACACTAAAGATGATTGGGCATATTGCAGGCAGTGAACCCACATGGGTGGAAGCTCACAGGTGCCCAGGTTCTATCTGACTAAAGCAGGGCTGGTTTTGACCCCCTGGGGACATTTGGCTATCACATCAGGGGAAGAAGGGCTGCTCCCGGCATCTCATCAGTAGAGACCAGCCCTGTGGCTTACCATCCCACAGTGCACAGAACAGACCCTCCCATCCAACAGAGAGTTACCTACTTCAAACGTCAGTAGATGGCAAGGCTGAAAAGCCCTGGAATAGAGCCTAGAGGTTTTTTTTGTTTGTTTGTTTGTTTTTTTGCCAGAAGGAACCAGGAAAGAGTATTTAGGCTGCAATTTTGAAGAATTCTGCATGCTAGCTGAAGGTTTGGCTTTTACTTGGTAAGCACTGAAAGGGTTCTAACTCGACTGGTGGTTTAAGAAGATCAGACTATCAAGATGC
This sequence comes from Nanger dama, assembly GCA_917880005.1. Classification (NCBI taxonomy): domain Eukaryota; kingdom Metazoa; phylum Chordata; class Mammalia; order Artiodactyla; family Bovidae; genus Nanger; species Nanger dama. The sequence continues at coordinate 17,160,596 of CAKJTW010000026.1, forward strand.
ATTGATGCCTGGAGACAGGGAGACCAGTTTGGGAGGAGGCACTGGTCTATGTGAGAGGTTATAATGATAACAAGGAAGAGAAGAAACAAATATGAGAGATATTTCAAAGGAATATTTGAAAAGGCCAGATTGAGGAGCCAAGTAAAGGAAGATTCCAAATGATTGTTATGTGCCAGTTCTGGGAGGCCCCCTTGATTTGCCTACCCTTCACTGATGGAAAGAGCCGCAGAGCAAGAAGATAGGATTTTTATACCTAGTGAGTTTAAGGAGCTGGTGAGACAATCGAGATGAATCTGCAGCGTAATGGGAAATAGGGAATAAAAATTGAAATAGTTTTAGGGACAAATTAAACATAGAAATTGGATGATTAAAAAAAAATCCTATGGCAATGAATGAGGATCTCAAAGGAGAGTATTTGAAGAATTTAAGGAGGACATATGAGATAAGAATCTGCCTGCAATACAGGAGACCCCAGTTCGATTCCTGGGTCGGGAAGATCTGCTGGAAAAGGGATAGGCTACCCACTCCAGTATTCTTGGGCTTGCCTTGTGTCTCAGCTGGTAAAGAATCTGCCCACAATGCAGGAGACCTGGGTTCGATCCCTGGGCTGGGAAGATCCCCCGGAGAAGGGAAAGGCCACCTGGCCTGGAGAATTCCATGGACTGTATAGTCCATGAGGTCGCAAAGAGTTGGAGATGACTGAGCGATTTTCACTTTCACTTTTATGAGATAAGAACTTGAACAGCCAACACTTAAGAGCTAAAATAATAAGAAAGCAGCCCCTAGAAGGGAGAAAGACCTGAAGGCGGGAGAAGCTCACAGTAGGCAGATGGCACAGACTCACTCGTGGATGGTTAACTGTCGAAGTCACGGGTGAGTCTTTCGCTGTTTGCTTACTTTTAAATATGATAAATCTTTATGTGGTTTTGTAGACCAAGAATCTTGAGCTAACCAATTTGTGTATTTGATTTTTTTTTTTCAGTATCAGGATTTTGTATGGGGTACACAGTTGTACTTCAATTCGGTTCAGTCAGTTCAGTCGCTCAGTCGTGTCCGACTCTTTGCAACCCCATGAATCGCAGCACGCCAGGCCTCCCTGTCCATCACCAACTCCCAGAGTTCACTCAGACTCGCATCCATCGAGTCAGTGATGCCATCCAGCCATCTCATCCTCTGTCATCCCCTTCTCCTCCTGCCCCCAATCCCTCCCAGCATCAGAGTCTTTTCCAACATGAGGTGGAGCTTCAGCTTTAGCATCATTCCTTCCAAAGAACACTCAGGGCTGATCTCCTTCAGAATGGACTGGTTGGATCTCCTTGCAGTCCAAGGCACTCTCAAGAGTCTTCTCCAACACCACAATTGTACTTAATATTCTTATTTGTATATATTGTAATCACTCATTAATTTTTTTCTGCCATTGGACAGTGTGTTGGAGTCAGGGGAGAGCCCCATCTCTTCCAATAGATTATAAACTCCATCAAGGGCAGAGATTATGTCTTTTCCTTTGGCAAATAACCACAGGACACAGTAGGTATAAATTAAATGCTAGAGACCAATTTTTCTCTCTTAAAGAGAAAATAAACAACCATCACAAAATTAAACAGATCATCAACAACAACAACAACAACAACAAAAGAGGTCATTCTGATTTACTTTCATGGATATGGTATTTGTGGTAAGTTGTAAACTTTAAAAAAAAAAAAATTCCAAATTTCTTGTTTATCAGAAGACTGGTCTATTCTTCCAGAACCTAGAAGCCACTGTCTGCTTACTACATCTCAGAATAGCTTTAACCAGACAAATACGTTTAATTTAACTTAAATAACAACCAGAAAACCTTTCGAATGGTTTCCAGTAGAAATATTAAGAATTGTTTATACCTCACTTTTATTTGGTTTTGTTTTCTTTTCGAAAAGCAAAACAATTTGGGGGCTCAAGAGTTTATAGGTGCCATCTATTTTGGAGTGCTATTTACTTTTATGATGTTTATTCTTCACCCACTGAAGGGTGTGAATATTATGGGTTTCACTGAATGGCTACCTAATGCTATTTTTACATTATACTTTATATATAGTGTCCATTTTTTCAGTGCTTCTTTTAAGGTTCCCTTGTTGCATGTCAGCAGGAAATCATAATTAGGAGTGCTATGTGAAAGTCTCTTTTTCTTTAGCATTTAACTCTTAAGGAAAGAAGAAATTAAAAAGTAATGTAAAATTCTAAATAATTGTAATTACATTTTTATTACTTTGCTCTACATTACATAAAGGTAGATAATATAATTAACCTAAAAGATCTAAGTGAATAAACTTAAATCTGAATCCAAGGATTATGGAGTAAAATGGTAACACTAAAAATTGCCTTGCATACAGTTGCTTTTTGGCACTGTAAAAATGGTTTACTGAACACACTTGCTTTTGAATTCATCAGATATGCAAGCATGTGGGCAGGGGGGTACCCCTTATAGTTTCTATATATTTGAATCAAAGATGGGATTTGTTTGAATTACCCTTTAGCCTCCATTGTTAAAATCAGAATTAAGTTCTTTGTTTAGTGAAGCATTAATAGCAATCTTTGAGATTGCTAAGTAGAGCTGGTTGCTAGAGAGAGTCTCTCAGTGTATTATGCTGTTTACCTAAGGGTTATATTCAAGAAGCTCTCTGAACAGCTGGGCTGATTATTGAAAATGCCTCATAGTAACTTCCAGCCTAGACTGATCGATATCGGTGCAAAGCTTTACATGGGAGGGAGCTATTTAAACATTGAGAGCCCCGGGGATAAAAGAGAATGAAAAAATAATGCTGGACAAATATGCTGAAATGTTCAAAGGAAGAAAGGAGTATCTTGTCTTGCTATAGAGGGAAAATTCCTAAACAAACTAAAAAATTTTAAAGTTTTTCTTATAATGACATCCTAAATTTTAGTTATTTTTCCTTATAACATCATCCTAAATATTTATTTTATCATATAACAGTTCCCCCAAATATTCAGTAAGAGATGGAATGTCTTATCAAGTATACCAAAGACAATGTTAATTCCTTTATTTCAAAATGTAACCTGTTTTCATAAATTCCATAAGTCACTGTCAGTGATACTATAGGGAAATGCTTAACTTTATTGTTTAGTAGACTCAGATATCCATATTTTAAACCTTTCTCTTCCTCAGGACCATTGAAAAATCTTATTACTATTGTACTCCAACACGCAAATGTAGGTAGAAAATTCCTATATCTTTAATATTTTCTGCTGTAGAGATCTAGAACAGATATAGAAACATTTCTATTTGTCTAAGTCCTAGCAAAACTAGCTTATTTGTATAGCTCCAATTCTGTTTTTAATAGTTTAATATGTTAAATAAAAGCTATATTAGATATAGGGGATCTAATCTCCTAAAACATTTGGCAGAATTATGACAGGAAAGGGAAAATATCAGTGTTTAAAAGCCTGTCTCTTTCTACAAAATGGGATAACAGAGAAATACTCCCCAAAAGAGGGAGGAGGAACCACCCAGTTTATCAAAGTATGAACCTGTGTCGAGAAATCCTACATCTTGTTACAGCCATGATTTCTTACTTCTACCCTGCACATAACTAACAGACAGGAAGTTCAGAAACACAAAGGCAATCAATATGAAAACTGTGAAAGTCTCTTAATTAATCAACTCACACGAACTCTCCAAGTAAGAGGATTTTACAAGCATTTCAATTAAGGCTTTCCCTTTTATTACTAAATTTCATTGACAATTAAAAATGCATAATCAAAGTTGACATGATTATAAAAAGCAAAATATTGTTTAAGTACTGAGCTTTTGGACTTATAGGAGACTTTGATTTTCTGATGCTTATTCTCTTGATGAATCACATAGACAATTGCTAATTGGATAGTTATTCTGTAACAGTGATTGTTTTTAAAATTTCAAAATGAATAGGTCTTTGAACATGTTTGTATTTCCCTCAATTATGCATGCTAAGTCGCTTCAGACGTGTCTGACTCTTTGTGACCCTATGGACTGTAGCCTGCTAGGTTCCTCTGTTGGGATTCTCCAGGCAAGAATACTGGAGTGGGTTGCCATGCCCTCCTTCCAGGGACCTTCCCAACCCAGGGATCGAACCTGCATCTCCTGTGGCTCCTGCATTGCAGGCACATTCTTTACTACTGAGCCACCAGGGAAGCCCCTCAATAAGTGAACATCATCATTTTGGCATATTCATAGCTAAAAGCTATATGACCAACTAATTAATGAAGTTTAACAGTAATACACATGCAGAAAATACTGCGTTATTCAGAGAAATGTTTAAGAGCTAACATTCTGTGATAGTTTAGACTTGACATCCCTAGAATAGCCCAAAAATACTCCAGAGGCCTGATGGCAATGCTGTTTACCTCTGAATTGACATTGGAATATAAGAAACTTTTTGACATTGAAAATGGATGTACAAAATGTGAGAATTTTTGTGAAAAACAAAGGTGAGTTTAGTTTAATATTTTGTTTTTGCTATTAAAAGAAAGGTTTATTTGAACTCCTCTTTGAGTCTCAGCTCTCAGGCCAAAGCCTGAGAAGTTTCCAGAAACTGCGCGTATTCCCAGTAATGGTTTATGCTACTTTTCTGCTTTGAAGATTAAAACATAGACCAGGAGACAAAGTATCGTCTCATGATTCTGTGCCTCACTTAGGACAGTAGAAAAGTAATTTAAGTCCTTGGTTCAACTTTTCTCCACCAGGAAATCAAATATAACCATTGCCTTCCACCTTCAGCTGACAGCTCTGAAGAGTAACAGTCGAAGGGCCATTTGCAGTTAAAATTGAAAGATGATATTACTTTTTACATGAATTAAGTTTATGGAACATGAGACTATCTTTTAAATAGGTTTTATTTTTAAAATCTCATTAAAATGTTATTATATTTAAAAATCTATTTCTTTTGTTTTTATATTGTAAAAATATTATGGAGATGCTAAAGATGTCATTTTAGAATATCTTTAAATAGCAATTTCTACCAGTGCCATGAAAATATTATCTACCTATGAAGCATGAAATCCTACTGTTTCAGGAATGAAACATGGGAGTTTAAAAAAATAAGCAGAAACTTTCCTGTTTATCAGGAATCATAGCAGTCAGCCTTTGAGTCTGACTGAAATCTTATTTTGCCTGTAGCTTGCTCCTGTTGCCACACCACCCCTCCCCCACCACTACCGCCTCTGATGGGCAGCCAGTGGACGAGCTCCTTTGGGGATCAGGCCTTGCAAAGCCTGGAGGTGGGTAAGGAGGATCTCAGCACTCTGAGAATACGCACACACACACACACACGCAAAGAGACACACACACACAGAGGCTTCCATAGATAAATGTTTTAAGTGGACCAGATTGTTCCACTTCGTGAATGATTTGTTCGCCTCTATTAGTGTGCTGTGTTAAGGGCTCCAGTGTTGAGTCCCCATAGAAAAATATAGCTAAAGCATTTTAATATTGGCCCATCATTTGACAACAATTGAATTAGGCAGTCCTTGTTTTATTTAAAGAGAATCAGTATTCTTTTGTATCTAAGAAAGTAGCAGCCCTGAGGGTAGTCTGAATACAAAATACAGGGCTCAGTCCGCAAACAGATCTTGGTGTCATTTATTATCTGGGCTCCAGGAGGATATTGATGAATGCTGTGGTTTAGCATCCAAATTCCTCAATGCAAAGACCCAAGTCTCAGTTTCTAGCCAACAGTGGATAGTCAGGCACATTCTCATTGGCTGTTTTTGTATAACTTCAAAAGGATAGTAAATATTGCTTTGTTGTCTTGTGACTGTTATAGAAAAAGCAATAGCTTGTTTTCAACGTAATCATTCTAAAAGGATGGGGGGTGGTGGGAAGCAAAAATCACAGATTTTGTCCTGTCTGAAAGCAGTAGCTGAGCAGGCTTGTCGAGCTGTCAGTTGGGCACTTCAGGCTCTCTCTCTAATCATGCTATTCGAAAGTCTTTGCTGCTCTCTTTCTAGTCCTCTTGCTGTCTCTCATGACCCCCATGTCCCACGTTACCGCCCTACTACCCCTTCCCTCCAACACACCAAGCTGGCTGTCAGTAAGAGAAAAACCAGAATGGCCACAGTCCTTATCTTGCTCAGTTCTGAAAGGTTGAGGACTCCCGCCAGGACTTATGAGCTCAGAAACTGGCAGATTTGGACGAACTTGCAGAGGTCATAGCAAGTGATATCCGTGACCATGTGGACTGAAGACGGGGAGATGCCCTTAGCAAGAAGTGGAGATGGCAGTCCCTGTGCTGTGGACACTGTCCCAGGCAGACTTCCTGATCCTTGCAATTGGCAAGGGTTCCAACCTTGGTGTCAAAACCCCACCTGCAGAGGGTCTCCCTTAAATGATCTGCTCTGTCTGTTACCTCTAGTATCCCTGTCCCCTCCAGAGGTTCCTTCCTCATTTCCTAGTGTCCCTTTTCAGTGGAAACCCTCGATTCCCCAGACTTCCTGCTATATGTTGTGGCTATCTAAAGTGCTCACTTTTACAAACCACATTTTGACACATCCTTATGTCAATTCATTGTGTAAACCACACAGAGTTTTTGGTCTATAAGCTAACTCCTGTTCTGGCATCCCTCTGAACACAAATTGACAACATAAAGACAAGTACTATGTTAGCCTTTGTGAATGACAGAGACAGGGTGCCAAGAAGCAGAAATTGATAGTATGGTGTTAAGACGCAATAATTCTCAAGTGAGCAAAATCACTCTTTGAGTACCAAGTTAATGTGTATTGCATTTAAAAGATAATAAATGCAGTATTCATAAACTTATATGTGCCTTTTGATTCTTGTGTCAGCAGGGTTTCTGTAGACCTCTATTTATATCAAATCAACTTCAAATATCCCAGAATGTAGATCACATCTGGCCTCACTTTTGAAGTGTCCCTCTAGGACCATTTCTAAAATAGTAGATTGTTCCAGTTCTTTTTCCTAATGAGAAAAAAAAATCCATGTGTTCTGTGATTATTAATAATAATGGCTTTAAATAAATTATTGACGGGTGGCAGTGGAAAGTATTTTCTAGTAGCTGAGGAGCTTTTGGGAAAAGAATTCTGATTCCCACTGCAAAATGTCTAAGCTGTGTTCCTCTTGCCTCTCTACTTCATCAGTTCCATCAATTATCTGCCTCCCAAGCAGAATTGTTGTTCAGTCACTAAGTCATGTCCGACTCTTTGCAACTCCATGAACTGTAGGCTGCCAGGCTCCTCTTCCCCCAGAGTTTGCTCAAATTCATGTCCAAGTAGTTGCTGAAGGTCAACAAGGGAGAGAGGAGCAAATGTGAAGGATTCATGGTTCAAGATTATAGTAACATGTAATAAAAACTTAAAAGGAGTTGATGCTTCTTGTATTTTTTGACATATGAATCTTGGAGCTTTTTATTAAAAAATCTTGGAGCTTTTGGTATTCAACATAATTCCAAATATTGGCTCATGTACACACACTCATAAGCATACTATCTCTGTCATTGTATAACTATATACATATGTAGACATAGAGATAGACGTGCCAGATGACTGCCATTCATGCGGCACTGTATGGAGGAGAAGTGAACAGTAGGTAGGATTTATTCCCTGCCATAGGGGAGTTGCCTGCAGTCTTGTAGGAGAGATGGACATGAATATAGTCAGTTATTCTTAGTGGACATACACTGTGAGCACCATGTCAGGCACTCTCCCAGACTCTGGGCATAGAGAGAAGACCAAAACCTCCAGCCTTGGGATACATGCCATCATTGTGATTCAGATAATGAATTGATCCAAGTCCAGAGGAGGGGGAAGACATTGCCAGCAAAGTTGATCATGAAAGGCTTCTAGGCAGTAGTGACGTGGGAACTGCATTTAAATGCATTTTCCCTATATGTAATTCTCCAAGCATGTTTTCTGTTTAGTTATATTGCGTTTTGAGACATATAAGTCAGTGATCATTTATAATTTTTTAATGTCTTACAATTTTTGTAAGTAAATCTTTAAAAGTTCGGCTTTACTCAAAATAATCCAAGATCATTTACTGTGATTTAAAGTATTCATAAAGCAAGGTGATTATTACTCCTGAGACCATCGTACAAAGCCCTGAAGTGTGTTAGACATAGGCCAGAAACCGCTCTCCTTTGTTATATCTTATGAGCCTGTTAAGTTAAAAAGGGAAAAAAAAAAACACGCCTATCCTTTTTTGCTATTCCTATTCCATCTTAGACACTTGGAAAATAGAATTTTATATGCTACAATCTAAAGGGAGGATCATAGAGGAATTCCGTCTCTCTATTGCATATGCTACCAAAGACTTAGAAAGCAAGAGAAAACAGACCAAAATGCTTTGCTTATTAGTGTACACGCATCCATTTTCCCGAAGTTGTGTAACTAACTGAATTAGGAAAGTGCTATAAACATCACATCGCTGTTGACATTGAACATTGCATAGCTGGAAAGAAAGGCATGTATATATATATTTTTTCCATTTGCTATTTCAATAATCTAAATCGCAGTGGCAAATGAAAATACAATTGAATCTCAAGTGAATGACCAGAAACACCGTATATTTTATAAAATATAGCAGCATAATGAATAGGAGGTAAAAAAAAAAAAAAAAGAAAAAGTCCTGGCTTTCAAGTCCTGATGGTTGTGATGTGATTGAATCATCGTGCATTCTGTTTGATGTCTCGGCTTTGCTATTCAGATACACTGCAAAGCATGTGCATCACCCTCTGCAGAGTGCACCTGGCAACCCAGCGTGGATGTAGTTGGTTTTTCCTGCACCTGCAAGAAACATAGATATTCAGAGTAGAATTTAAGTTGGGGGTATTTTAATGCTCCTAATTGTAATAGATTACCCATCCAGGGAAAACAATCAGTCAGGTACAAAAGAAACTGCTTAGGATTTGAAGGAATTTGACAATTTCGTTGTAGTTCCTAGCCTGGCAGGTGGTAATAATGCCTATGCCAGCACTGTCAAAATATGAAAATTAAAGTGACGATGGGTTTTAATGAAATCCATTTGACAAATATAATTAAGGTGTTTTAATATGAAGTCCTGTAATAAAGACTACCGGTGGACTCCCTGAGGTCCTGACTAATTGTGTAGATTGCTTTTAAGCTTTGAATAGTTTTATTGGATAATGAACTGTTAAGAAGTGTTAGATCTTTCTTAAGCAGAATTTGGTTTGAAAAAGAAGAGGAGAGACAGGCCTGAGGTGTGGCATTTTAAACATAATTAGAACAGAGATTTAAGTTAACATCTTTGATCTTGCTGTCAGTTTTTGATTAGAGCTGTAAATGCTTTAATCAAGTGTAGTGTAGTCATTACATTTCTAACTGTTTTTTAAACTGTGAAATTACTGAGACATTGACATCAATTTTAACACATTCTGAAAATTTGCTATAGAATTGGGTTTCTCCATCAAATGTTTGCAATTAGAATATCTGATTATACTGACTTACCAACCTTACACACAATGGCAAAATTATACTGGGGTGGAGACGACTTTCCTTTCTGTTGTAGTTAAGCATAGCAACAAAGCAATATGATTACTTGATACTTATTTTGCTTTCTAGGAACGTGTTTGCAAGTACTCATCATGTGAAAGTAGTCCATTAAAATGTGTGGAAGAGGAAGTAACCTCAAACTGTTCATCAAGTAAATTTTATAATATTAAATGTTCTTAACTTCTACTCTCAAAGAACCTTTATTTGCCTAATAGTTCATTATGATAGTCTAATGCCACATTTGGGTTTTTATTCCCATGCCTGGCACATATAGTAAGCACTTAGTAACTATTTGTTGGAAGAATGAATGATCAGTTTTCAATAGCTGAGTATGTAACCTATTTGAATTATTTTCCCCAAATTAAATAAGGTCTAAAAGTCAACTCTAAGGGAAAAGTGAAATCCTCTCCTCCCTTTGGCCACTGTTTTGACCCAGTTACTCATTATAGAGTATAAATGGGTATATATTTGGTATTTCTGACTAGTCTGAGACAGTATCACTGAAATGATGAGTTAGACCAGTGCTGTGTGGGATTCTCCTTGGTGGAAATCTGCCTCTCTAGCATTTCACCCATGATTGCAGGAGTGATAAGGCTATTTTAAGGAGCCATGCCCTAGGGCCATTCATTGACTCTAGTAAGAAGGAGTCCACACTGATTTCATGGTCTTGAACTTTCTGCTTGTGTATTAGTGTTACATCGCATATGAAATGAAGAGTTATGAAGTCTGGATCCTCACCTATGCTGTTTGTGATACACCCTTTAGAAAAATTGCTTTTTTCTAGATGATCTAATCCAACCCGAGTGGAATAAACAACTTCCACATCTCTGCTGACTCTAGAATTCCACTGATCAGGGTCTTGTTGTTGTTCAGTTGTCACTGACTCTTTGCAGCCCCTCGGACTACAGCTCGCCAGGCCTCCCTGTCCTTCACCATCTCTGGGAGTTTGCTCAAACTCATGTCCATTGAATCGGTGATGCTATCCCACCATCTCATCCTCTGTTGCCCTCTTCTCCTCCTGCCTTTAGTCTTTCCCAGCATCAGGGTCTTTCCTGTCAGTGTCTAACTCTCTAAATAAGTCTCTTTATCACTTTGACCTTTTAGCCTTTCTTGTTTTTCATGTTCTTCCCTTTTATTTTTCTTTACATTGTTCCCCCCCTGCCCCCGGGATATTCCCACCATTCATTTACACAACCATCCATCCATCCAGGAAGTATTACTATTAAAGATCTATTATGTGCCAGATGTTATGTAAGGAAAGAACAACAAGATGCAATAGATGGCCTCTTGGTTACCTGAGGCCAGATATGGGGAGTGGTTAGACAGGAGAGAATTCTATCTTCTTGTCATCCAGTCTGATTTATGCTACTGGATGGTAATACCTTTATAATATCGCCTACTATAAATACATTAAGGAGTAGCTGGACCAGGTACCTTTCAACATTTTTACCTGCAAATACTGCTAGAAATAAAACCTTTTTTGTAGATTATCTGCTGATTCATCATCCCACTGTTTTAAATACTTTAATCTTTACAGTTAGTTTTAGGTTAGCATTATGCCCATTCCAAAGCCACAGTGAATAAAATTAGCATCGTGTTTCCATAGATCTTCAGATTTATCTTCCAAGATTTGAAAAGAGATGTGAGTTGCACGGTAGAGTGTCTGTTACACTTAGGTTGTCAGTGGGCACTCAGTTTTTAAAGCATGTCAAAAGGTATCCACGTCACTGTGTGGCAGATGATCAGGTTGGGGACCAGAGGCCTGGGGTGGAAGTCATGGCATGTGAACTCTTGGAGACCTGCCAAGATGATGAACAGATTGGTGGAGAGTATCATGTTTGTATGCTCGTTGATCCAACTCATTTGGCACGTTTCTCTATTTAGAACCTGTACAGTGTGTTATGCTTTGTTGAAGTGGTGGTGATTTTCACATCATTCTGCCCCATTTCAGCATGAGCTGCTGTGTGTTGGGAACATGCTTTATTCTTTGTGTTCTTACAGTGCCTGCCATATAATTGGCTCTGCATAATGTTTATTGAATTGAATTCTGATTTTACCTCTGATGTAAAATTTGTCTTCATGGGCAGATTGTTCTGGAAAAGTTGATTTTCATCAGGATTTTCAAGGGAAAAAAAGGGGGGGTAGAAAAATCCATGAACAAGTAAAAATGACTACAAAACTTTTCCTTTACTTCTGTGGGCCTATTGTAAACTACTTAACTGTCCATCCCACCCCCAACTGAAATAAAGATTCTCCAAAGGGACAATGGCAATTTTCACTTTTGGAATATTTGTTCAGTGCTTTGAGATCATGATGAAAGACCTGTAGCATGGGGAGGAATTGTTTAGGTGTGATCCCTTCTGAATCCATAGATATAATCAGAGTCAGTCTGCTTATAAAATCATCAACACACTATTTCCCACTGCACTAGGTGTTCTTTTGAAGTTTCTCGTACCAAGCTCTGACCTTATTTCTCAAGATGTATCCACATTTTCTAAATGGGAGTTTTTTGGGAAATACAAGACAGCCTCAACGTGCAAAATGTTTTTGAATGTTACTTTCCATTTAACACTTAAGGACATCAATAAAATAAAATATGATATGTGTACTATGTAGTGTTAACTGGCATCTCATTAAAGTCAAGAAAAAAGTAGATTTCCCCCATACGTTCTGTACAGATTTGTTTATCATTAGTGCAGAATGTTTAGGATCTTACATAAACTTTTTGTCACAGAATTCCTATATTACACATTGTCTCTGCTTTGTTTTTAAAGGGAACAGTGATATAATCTATGTAGAAATTACTTATCAATTATACACTGGATTGATGTCCTAGCTTCTTATGAGAAAAGTAGAAAGATTTTCCTCCACCATTGGAATCAAGGTTTAAGAGTAAAAATGTGGGAAATGAAAATCAGCTCAAACCATGTTTTCTTCTCATTCTGATTTACTATCTCTCTCTCACTCTGACTAAGAAAGAGAGCTAATGGTTTGTGCCAGCTTCTACCTCCATGAAACTAGAGAATTTTTAAAATTGTCAGAAAGTGAAGATGAAGTTGCTCAGTCATGTCCGACTCTTTGCGACCCCATGGTCTGTAGCCTATCAGGCTCCTCCACCCATGGGATTTTCCAGGCAAGAGTGCTGGAGTGGATTGCCATTTCCTTCTCCAGGGGATCTTCCCGGAAACAAACCTGGGTCTCCGCGTTGCAGGCAGACGCTTGAGATGGCAGACCATCTGAGCCACCAGGGAAGCCCCAAATTGTCAGAAGATGCTGTTTATTCTAGTCAGTGGCAAGCCCAGGACACGGCATGCTTCTCTGTTGCTGATGACCTCATCTTCAGGTTTCTGAGAACAGTTCTGGTCCCAGGCTCAGTGCATCAGACTCTACAATGAATACCACCCACTATAAATACATTAAATCATCTTTAAGGTACAACATTGCAGTTCATGAAAATACTGCAAACCAAAAAGAGATACATTTTCCAAGGTACTAAAGAATCAAGAATAATTTTTAATTCGTTCTGCCTTATTCTGTTTCATGTTTTAGAAGATCTGTTGTTGTTCTTCCGGTAGGAACCTTAAACATTCTCTCTACTCAGCAATCTTTTTTGTTTTCTTCAGTATTTTGAACCTCCAACTTAGTAATACAGTTTTTAAATATGACATTTTGTTTTCAAACAGGAGTTAAGGAGTAGATTAAAAATTCCTAGTGAACCATTCCTCAGTCTGGGTGAGATGTGTAGTGGGTTTGAGTTTGTCAGTGGGTATAATGTATACCTATTAAATAATTTGTTTAATCATCTCTTAAAACTCTGAGCCTTCTGGTATTACTTGCTGTGCATAACACATCTTTTATTTGTATTTAGATGTTTGGGTACGTGTTTTTGTTAAGGTTTCAGTCACTTTTCCTGCACCTAAAGAGGAGAATGGGATTTGCCAGTGATAAATGGGGGAAGTTGACTAGCTAACTAATAAAGATTTGTCTTAATCAAGTATGATTTGTCAGAACAGGAGCGCACTGGGGTCAGGGCGCACGCAATGAATTATACAGCATTCACAGGAGGAAAGGACCCGGCAAGAGACCTCATAAATATGCTGCCATTACCCACTGCTAATTCGTATTCAAAGAGTGCTCTGCACAGCTAGTTTCTAGGTTGCAGAGCTGTTCACCAGCTTCCCGAGCTTTCTGTTTGTGTGAAAAAGAAGTTTCATTATGTGTTGGCATCATCTGGGTTCTCAAGGTATACCAGTCCCCAAAACTGAGCTGATATCTATAATTTGAAGCATGGCTCATTACATTACATCATCTAACATGTGTGATATTTATTAAGTACCTACTGTGGGCTCTGCAACATGCTGGACATGCAGGGGAGGATGCAGAAGCACAAAACATTCTCTTTTAGAAGACGTTTTGCGTGCTTTCTTATGATCCTTTTCACGTCTTGTCTCTGTTGATTCAATACAGCTGGAAACATTTGTTCATATGACTGATTGCTGTGATAGGGTAAATAAGTCTTTTCCTGGTCTTTACTTTGTCATCTTTTCTGTGATTTGAAAAGGTGGTTATTTTTGTGCTTCACATGGAACATAATTTTCAGAACTGCTCTGTAGCTGGAGCAACATTCAAAGCCAGCTGATTGGTGGTGTTCAGCTGTAGTTGGGAAACTACAGCTTCCTTGGCTCTGAGTAGTCAACATCAGGGACCAACCCTGTCCTCAGAGTTTCTTATGCATAAGTGGTCTATTGCATGTTTTTTAGATCAGATTATAATGATGACGAAATAGCTTGTAGTATCTCATTGTCTAAATTGGGTAGAAAAGATCTTGGCATCGTCCTTTTTATTGGAATAACCGCTCTCATAGTTGATGATCCCAGTCCCTCTTTGATGAAACTGATGTCCCTTTTAAAATAATAATTTAGTAACAGTAATTTTTCAAATTGTTTGAGAGTACGCTTTTGTTATATCAAGGGAGGAGAAATGAATAAACTTTGGACTTCCCACGTCCGACGATAGTCCCTCCAAGGAAGGAGGGATTGAAATAAAAAGTTGGGAAAGCCCGCTGTATCCATTTCTACTCTATCGAATGAAAATTGTTAGCAGTTGAGCTATTACTTTGAATATTTCTGGAAGCTTCCTTAGAACACTGGCCTCAGCCAGGAATGGAAAAAGAGCACAGTCCTCTGATTACTGACCCTTTAGAAATTCCATGTTTCCTAATAGGATGTTTACAGTGGACTGTAGTAGAATATCGAGAATTCTATAGTGACGGGAATTTCTTTGCTTCAGGTGAGAAAGAACCCCACCAGATCTGTGAATTATAGATGATATGAAGGAACTTTCCCTGCAGTCCAGTGGTTAAGACTCTGTGCTTCCAATGCAAGGGGGCACGGGTTTGATCCCTGGTCAGGAAACCAGGATCCTGCATGCTGTGAGGCATGGCCAAGAAAATGTTAAAATAAGTTTTTTTAAAAAGATGATATGAAGGGAATTGGTAGTGTGGTCAAGCCAAGGTTTACTTAGAATGACACCTGAACTTCAGAATAGACAAGTCCTCAGTGAAATCAAAACCTGCCACTCCTATAAGAAACACCGTAAAGATACAAGGCAATTTAGACGGATGGTGAAAACAAACCGGAGAGAGTTCAGTTCTCAGAAATGAGTGGTCCTTACGCGGACAGTCAGCACTGTCTCAGCAAGTGTACAGTCACTGCATGTCTCACAAAAAACAAAATGCCTGAAATCCTGGAGAGGAACTGGGAACTCTAGAATTGACGGTAGAAGAAAGAGCTGGACAGACAGGCCAGATGGCTGGGAAATAGACCCCAGAATGTGAGGCTCTTGGACTCTAGAAAACTCACCTTGCTTTTCTTTCACGTGGAAGAAGTCATTTTTTAATTTTTTAAAGTTTGCCTTATACCTTCATCCTTGTATTTGATTTATGACATTGGAAAATTCATAAAAGTAGCTGCCTTTTTGTTATGTGTTTATCCAAAGTGTTGCTCCAAATTGCTTGCCCAGAATGCCTGTGATTTTGGCCATTTATGGACTGGTGAAAGCACAGTATATGCCAGTGGCCATAACTATTGGCTTGGGGATCAATCAGATGTGGGTTTTGAATACTAGCCAACCTTAGGCAAATTACCTAACCTCTCTGAGCCTCACATTATCTTTAGGAAGGGTTAGCAATAGTCTGCTTCATTTGAAGATTAAGTGCAGTATCTGTCGAGTGCTTAGCGCAGTAGCTGGCATATAATGAAGCAGTCAATAAATAATGGCCCAAAATAAAAAGAAACCTTTCCTGGAGGGAAACTTTCATTTCAGTATTTTATACACAGCCTGTAAGCAATAAACTTTTGTTGGATATATGTTAAATGAATGAAGTCATTTTTTTTTTTAATGGCTAAGAGTTTAAGCCTACATACATGCCTTTTCCCTCAAAAGAAGTCCCATCTCAACTTGTTAATACTGTACACAGAAGTTTGGTAAAAGACTCAATTTTAGTGGTTCCCTATTGGAGCCTATTGAGATGTAATTAAAAATTCTTCTTAGAATTATGCTAATAAGTTTAGTATACAGCCTTGCCGATGAAGTCTAGTAAATTCTCTGTTGTATTGGAAACAATAGTAGCTTTGTTTTATTCTGTATTTTAGAAACTCCCGATGTCATAGTGCTTGCTAAGAAAGGCAAACACTAGTAAACTATATTTATAAGAGTTTTACTAAAAGAAGTCTCTAAGTGCACATTTGATTATCTACTATCCTTCTAAGATCAGACTGATATTTCAGTTTGCAAAACTGAATAATTCTTTACTGTCCTTCACCTGACATTGACCAGCACTTGATATCTGATGAGCTAGATTATCAAAATCCATATTATTTAGCCTTTTCTTTAATGTCAGAAGAGCAGCATAAATATTAGAAAATCTTTAGCTCCTTCGTACCTTTTATTTATTTATTTATTTTTTAGGAAAACAATAATTTGGGCTCAGTTTGGATCTTTTGTCATCTATCCATCTCAAGTTAAAAAAAATACTAAGGTCACGTCACTTTAAAACTCTGCTAGAATATACAATGAAACTATCCATCCTTTTTTGTTATGCTTTTCTCCACCTGTTCACTAACTCCCTTGTTTGAGTTTCATTAATTTGTACCTCTCAAAATGTCAGTGTCTAAAATGCAGAGCCCTCTGCTTTATTCGGGAATAACCTGTCTCCATCTTTTTGTCTGCTTCATGATACAGTATAAATTCTCCCCCTTAGCTTTCAGAGTTCTCTACAGGTTACCCTGGTGTACAATTTCTGTGTGTTTGTGTATGTTTCAGTTAGACTTTATCTACGGAAACAAGCTACAGACTGGCTGTATTGGCTCCAGGGCCCTAGTTTGCCCATTCCTACTCTAGAATAGTGGTTCTCAAAGCGTAGTCCTCAGGAACCAGCAACATCAGCATCATTCAGGATTGTTGGAAATGCAACTTCTTGGGCCCCAGCCCAGACCTGCTCAATTAGAAACTCTGGTTGTGGGGCCCAGGAATCTGTATTTAACAATCTGAATTATTTTTGTTTATTGATTTATCCAAAATCACTATGGATGATGACAGCAGCCATGAAATTAAAGATGCTTGCTCTTTGGAAGAAAAGCTGTGGGCACCCTAGATAGCATATTAAAAAGCAGAGAATAACTTTGCTGACAAAGATCCATATAGTCAAATCTATGGTTTTTCCAGTAGTCGTGTTTGGATATATGGGTGTGAAAGTTGGACAATAAACAAAGCTGAGTGCCAAAGAATTGATATTTTCGAACTGTGGTGCTGAAGAAGACTCTTGAGAGTCCCTTGGACAACAAGGAGATCAGACCAGTCAATCCTAAAGGAAATCAACCCTGAATATTCATTGGAAGGACTGATGCTGAAGTTGAAACTCAAACGCTTTAGCCACGTGATGTGGAGAGCCGACTTATTGAAAAAGATATTGATGCTAGAAAAGGTTGAGGGCAGGAGGAGAAGGGGGCGACAGAGGATGAAATGGTTGGATGGCATCACTGACTCAATGGACATAAGTTTGAGCAAACTCTGGGAGATAGTGAAGGACAGGGAGCCGAGCCTACTGCAGTCCACGGTGTTGCAAAGAGTCAGACACAACTGAACGACTGAACAACAAATTGATTGATCTGGGCTTCCCAGATGGCTCAATGGTAAAGAATCCACCTGCCAAGCAGGGGACATGGGTTTGATCCCTGGGTCGGGAAGATCCACTGGAGAAGGAAATGGCAACGCATTCCAGTAGTCTCCCCTGGAAAATCACAATGGGCAGAGAAGTCTGGGAGGCTACAGTCCCTGGGGTTGCAAAAGAGTCAGACACAACTTCGTGACTAAACAGTAATTGATCTATGTCCCATCTACTTCCACAAAAGGAAGTACTTTACAATAAAAGGTCAGGTTAAGTGTATCAAAAGTAAAAAAAACCTAACCCAGGACAGAAGCCAGAAACCAGGAAGTAAAAGGAAGATTTGGGTGGGGGTGGAGGTGGGGGGTTGATGTGTAAAGAAATCCTAAAGCAATGCTGTAATAACTAAGGATTAAACTCACCCAGAGCTTCCTAGGATTCAGGCCAAAAAAGAAAACACATTGAATTACATAGCTTGCATTGTTCAATAGTACAAAATGAATTATTTCCTGAACTGTCATAATTTTTTTTAGTCAGGAGGGGAGGAAGTGTGTGGTGGTCTTTAAATAAGACAAAGGAATGTGATCAGTCCTGTTCTTAAAATTAGCTTGACTGAAACAGTGTAGAAATATTCTTTATATTATAATTTCTTAAAGAAATCTGATGAGTACCAGAGTCCCACTGTTAAAGGCGTAAAGTTCTGTATTGGAGCCAGACATATGGTACTAAAGAGTGCTGAAGAATGAAAGTCAGGTCTTAACAAAGAGACCAACTAGAAAATTATTTATGACTTCTAAAAAGTTTCTAGTGTAACTTCTAGAAAATTTTAAGAACATACATGTCTAAACCTCGCTCCCAGAAATTCTAGTTTAGTCAGCCTAGAATGAGGTTAAAAGTGCCATGAATGTGTCTAGCCCAGAATCGAAGAAGCATACCACCTGGATGAGAGTCTCCTTCACATTTCAGTCATTTCCCTTGGACTTTAGAAGGAAAGAGTTGGCAGAAAATCCAGGGATGATAGCACTGGCTGAAAGCTGAAAAGTGCGTGTTTTGTGTTGTCAGCTGAAAAAAGACCCCATTGCTGTGGGTCCCGGATAGCAGATAGGTCTTCTCGCTTGTGCCAAGCCTGATCAATTGCAGCAATTGCCTGGAGCATTGCAAGGAGAGGGTTACTTGCAAGGCATGTTCAGGGCAATGTGATAGATTGATGACATCTGCCAGGTGTTTGGGATTAAGAGTGGCAGCCAGTATCGCATATATTTGTTGACTTTGCTCTCAGACTAGATATATGAATAGCAAGAGTGACATTTTGTTGAAAAATTAAAGACACTGACTTACTCTATCACACTGAATTTTTATTTCTAAACTATTTCTTTTTAAAAAAATTATTGAGATATGGTTGATGTACAAAATTATATGAGTTTTAGTTGTAAAACATCATGAGTCATAGTTTTTAAAGGTTATGTTCCATTTATAATTATTACAAAATATTCACTATATTCTCTGTGTTGTACAGTATATCTTTGTAACATCTATTTTGTACCTCTTAATTCCCTACTCTATCTTGTCCCTCGCCCTTCCCTCTCCCCACTGGTAATCACTAGTTTATATCTGTGAGTCTGTCTTTTCTGTTATATTCACTAACTTGTTTTCATCATGTCTTTAATATCTAAGCCACCTTTAAGGATCCTCTTTTCACTTTCTCAATCTTCCCCTCTAAATTTTCAACATGCTTTGCTACCTGACATTTCTTGAATGATGCTCATTCTTTAAGTCAAAGTTTTGTGTTTCTTAATGCTCAAATTGAGCAGCATTAATATTCAGTGTTCCCTGCTCATACACATGTCCTGTGTTTCTTCAGACTCAGTGACTCAGTAACTTTCCGTTTTGCATTTATTCAGTATATCCATGCTTCCTTCTCCTACTTAAACCTACCTGTCTGCTTTCAGTGTGCTCAGAAGGGTCAAGATATGAAAAAATACTGCATAAAACATAAAATTTTAATTTATAAATCAGTGAAAACATTGGTCAAGCTCTTGAGTAAGAGTATAAATTAGATTGTTGTTGTTAAGATGTATAAGAAGATAACCCCTTCCAGAGGAATTCTAAATGTTTTATGTGATACAAAAATATTCCTTCCTTACACCATAAAGAAAAATTAAATCAAAATGGGCCAAAGGCCTATATATGAAATTCCCTGGTGGTCCAGTGGTTAGAAGTCCACACTTCCCCAACAGGGACCACAGATTCCATCCCTAGTTAGGAAACTAAGATCCTGCAAGCTATGGGGTACAGCCAAAAAAAAAAAAAAAAAAAAAAAGACCTATGTGTAAGAACTAAAACTATAAAACTCTTAGAAGAAAGCATAAGGATAAATCTTCATGGTCTGGATTTGAAATATGACACTTAAAAGCACAACAAAAGAAACAATAGATATATTGGACTTATTAACATTAAAAACTTTTGTACATCAAAATACACTATCAAGAGACTGAGAAGACAACCCACAAAACGAAAGAATATGTTTATACAGTACATACCTGATAAGGGTCTAGCATCCAGAATATATAAAGAACTCTCACAACTCAACAACAAAAAGACAAACCAACTTTAAAAACGATAAGAAACTTAAATAGATATTTCTCTGAAAAGGTATACAAATGACCAACAGGTGACATGAAAGATATACAACATCATTAGATGTTAGGGAAATGCAAATCAAAACCACAGTAAGATATTACTTCACACCTACTAGGATGGCTATAAATTTTTTTAATGGAAAATAACAAGGTGGCTAAGGAGAAATGAGAACCTTCCTGCATTGTTGGTGGGAGAGTAAAGTGGATAACCACTGTGAAAAATGAATTTTGCAGTTCCTCAAAAGGTTAAACACAGAATTACCGTATGATCCAGTAATGCCACTCCTAGGCACATAACCAAAAGAACTGATATTTAAATAAATATTTAAATAAGTATTTGTACATGGTTGTTCATAGAAGTACTAATCACAATAGCCAAAGGGTAGAAATCAAAATATCCATCAGTGCATGAATGGATAAACAAAATGTAGTGTATCCATATAATGGAACATTAAATTTAAAAATATTTTTAATACTCCATGAAGGAACTCTACTCCACAAATCTCCAGTACTTTGACCACCTGATGTGAAGAGCCGACTCATTGGAAAAGACCCTGATGCTGGGAAAGATCGAGGGCAGGAGGAGAAGGGGATGACAGAGGATGAGATGGTTGGATAGCATCATTGACTCAGTGGACATGAGTTTGAGCAAACTGGGAGATAGTGAAGGACAGGGAGGCCTGGCATGCTGCAGTCTTTGGGGTCACAAAGAGTCAGACACGACTGAGAGACTGAACGACAACAACAAAGGAACTACACCTGCCCCAACATGAATGAATTCTGACAACATTAAGTTGAGTGAAAGAAGCCAGTGCATATTTTCAACTTGGTGTGATTGCAGTAATTTTAGTACTTAAACCTGAAGATTACAAGCAACGCGAGTCTTATTTGTCATGTATTTATATCTGGACATGCACTATTGCCACATGGCCGCATCAGAAGGAGAGAAGTGATTCTATCCTTCAGGCCTTCTTTCCTTCCAGCTTCAGTTCAAACCAAGAAGAGAGTTAAGACTAAGAAAAAAGATAATATCAAGAAAAGGGATGTCAAGGAAAATAATCCTACTGTTCTAGTATTACCTTGTATTTATGACAGTTGCATTTTTATGATTTTATCTGTCCCTGTTTCCATTCCAAAACACTTCAGTTTTTAAAGTGTTATCCTATTAATCTCTGTGCATGGGTCTCAAGCCAAGAAAATAGGTTTTACAACATACATGCATTTGTGTGCATGTGAGAGAGACAAAGAGAGTGGAGGTAGGATGGAATGTCAGCTCCTCATGACTTGCTTTTCACAGCATTAACTATCAATTCAAATATATTAAATTTACCACCTCACCTGATTCATTTGTTAAGCATAACAACTTTCCTTGCCACTGTGGCAAGTGGGGAAAGGGGTCAGTAAGATGGGCATTTTACCATTCTACAAGAGAATTGGCCTCTTTTTTTTTGAGAACAAAAATAGACTGAAGTCAAAGGTTTGACAAAAAGAACACTTCCAGGACGTTTTTTACTCTTTGCATAATTTGTGAACAACAGAAAGCCATTCCAGTCAAGACCATGAGATGACAGCATATTCCTCTGTAACAGCTGGGATTGCTATATGGGAACAATGTCCAGGAAATGTGGAGACTGTCTCTTGTCCTACTCTTGCCCAAATAATTACAAAGGCCTTTTTTGGGCACTGACATTTTAAATGTATATTAAAGTATTAAAGTGCTTTATCACCCACATTGTAATGCATTTTGGAAGACACTTTCATTTAATTAAAATTTTTTGACTGCAAAGATCACTGACATAGGAGTTCGGAAAGTTGGTTCATGGTTGCAGCTCTATCAGTCATTAGCAGTGTGACCTGGATGATCTCCACCCTCGAACTCCTTACCCTTGTTTGCTCATCTGTGCAATTAATTACGCTCAAGCCTCAATTTCTTCTAAAACTCTGGACTCCTGTTATGATAAATTTACAAAAGACAACTGTGTTTTCAAGCTCAGTGGTTCCTATAGACACACATTTTCTGAGCACCTGCATATGTAATCCATTGCCTCTTAAAATGCTTTGTACACTGAGAGGTATAAGAAACGACCTCCTCTTGAAAGAAGTTTGGGCTTCCTGGTGGTTTACACAGTAAAGAATCCGCCTGCAATGTGGGAGACCCAGGTTCAATACCTGGGTTGGGAAGATACCCTGGAGAAGGGCATGGCAACCCACTCCAGTATTCTTGCCTGGAGAATTCCATGGATAGAGGAGTCTGGTAGGCCACAGTCCATGGAATCACAAAGAGCCGGACACAGCTGAGCAACTAATGCTAAAAGAAGTTTACAATCTCACAGGAAGGAAGAACATACAAGTAAGGAATCACCGGCAGATCCTATAGCAGCAAAGCAGGAATAAATGAGGGGATAAAGCATAAATGAGGAGAAAGGGTCAGGAAGGTAGGTGGCAGCCTCTGTATGACCTGTCTGTTATGATGAGCTTGTGCTTATCATGTGGAAATGGGGACTCGGTATTGATCTATATTCCAAATTTCAAAAGAAGCTCGAGGTCCAGTTTTTATATGAAATACACTTGTTTAAAAAAATGTTGTTGTTTTTGTTGCAGACCAGTTCAGAAATGCTTAAAACAGTGTTTCACAAAAGCAAAACATGTTTGCCAGCCACATAGATCCCACGGCTCTCCCAGATGCGACTTCTGAATAAGCAGAGAATTATCAATAGAATGTTATACATTCAGTGATAGAAATGTGTATAGCTCACAGAAGAATACAGAGAGTGATTAACTCTACCCATAATGATTTCAGGAAGGCTTTCTAATTACTTTCTAGTCACTTGTCAATAGTTTACAGCCCTTTTTGTGTTTTTTTTTAAGAATGATCCATTCATTCACCCCAGAGATCTGGACACTGCTGACCCTGGCTCCCTTGTCTGTTAAGTAAATACATGTTTGGTAAATTCCACAACTGAGCCTTTGGAATGTGTTTTGACAGTTTTGCCCATTCAGATTTTCTGCTGCTTCATCTCCTGGCTTTAACATTCTTTATTGAATTGTGAAAATGGGATGTCCTTCCTGCTGCTCTGGTCTTATTTCATAGAATAGAACAGATTCATTCTCCTTTCTGAATGGAGCTGTAATTAACATGGTTCCTTTTGTTTAACAACCTCAATTTACATAGTACCTGCTCATTCCAGAGCATCATTATTGGAGGCACAGCTTCATTGACTGATGTCTGAGGGCTCTGGGAATAGCATTTGCTAATTATCTGCAGCAAACCAGGTAACTAAGGGGAGGTTCTGCTATGACTTTGATGAAAGTAGTGCTGATGATTTTTAAATTGCTTAATGATAGATTTGATCATCCTAAAACAAAATAGAATACATACTTATCTGCCAAGTAGATAATGTTAAGTCATCATTGCTGAAATAAAGAAAAAAGAAAACAAGGAAAGAAAACTGGGGCCCTTTACATTCTTTTGCTGTGTTCGCTACTAAGAATGCATACGTTTACTTTCAGGTTATATAAATATTTAAGTATTTCTGTAGTAATATCATCATCAAAGTGCTTGTAAATATTTTATACTACAGTAAATGCAGGTGTCCTCAGAGGCCCAGTAGGCTACTGCATGAACCGGTGCAGTGGTAGACGTGGGCATTCTGAATAGATGATACCACTTAAGATCATTTCAATTTGAATTATTTGTTATTTTTCAACATTGTCGTGGGGGAGGAGGGTAGAATACTTTTGTGGGTCTGAGATGTCCCTTATGCTCTAGTTTGCTGAAATGCTCCACAGAGAAAAAGAGACATTAAGATTTTATAGTCATTGAGTCCTAATATTTTAAAGCTAGAAGGGGCACTACAGATTATCTATTCCAAGACTGTCATTTGACATTTAAGGAAACTGAGGCCTAGAGAAGGGAAGTGTTTTACCTAAATGAAACTGTAAATAAATATGTCTGTATTTCTTTTGAGTGGCTCTTAAAGACAGGGGAATTTAGAGATCCTTCCAAGATGTTATTTCTGTATTCTGTAATACAGTGACATTAGCCACTTGTGGTTAGTGAGCCTTTGAAATGTGACTGGTTCTACCAACAAACTGAATTTTAAATTTTATGTAATTTTAATTAATTTAAAAAGCCCTATGTGGCCAGCAAGTACCATATTGGACAGAGAAGCTCTAGAATTACAGTTTTCATCCATGACTTATCACAGTCTACCTTGAATAAATATTCTACTACTTCTCATAAAATTTAAAAGACTGTCAACCATCTACTTCTATTTACTTCCTCTCTATCTTTTGTGCTATGGTTTTCTTATATTTTACTTCTATATACGTTGTTATTATTTTGCTTTACATGTGTCTAAATTTTGTGAATGCAAATTTCCATCTAATATCATCTCCCTTCAGCCTGAAGAATTTCCTTTACATTTCTTGTAACTAAATTTTGCTCAATAACACTCTCATTTTTCAATATGTAAAATTATCATTATTTTACTTTTATGTTTAAGATATTTTTCACTAGATATGGAGTACCAGGATGACTTTGTATCCCCCTAGCACTTTGGGATATTGTTCCACTGTCCTCTTGTTTTGTTTCTGATAAAAATTCAATCCTCCTTCTTAATGCTTTCCATCAGGTTTGGTCTTGACTTTCAGAGGGCAAGCACCACAAGAATATGTGGGAATATGAGGTTTCGCTTTCCTAACCAGCCCCTTCTCCACTGCCTCTTTCATGGCAAGATTTGGAGATTGGGCGAGATTGTTCTGTAAGCCTACATTTTTCATAGGACGTTTAACTGATTTCCCTTTATTCCTGAAAAGCCTCCCAGAGGGAGGCCTGAACTCAGACCAGGTACTCACTGTAGGTGTGAACGTTGCTACAACCCTTTGCTCACAAATGAGATGCTTCTTTCTCTCTAGAATTCATCACAACTTCTTCATATATACCAGATATCACCCAGAAAGAATGATAATTATTTTGTCTGGATTTTTCTTATTTCTCTGAGAGTGAATATTGTTATCTTTCTACATCTGAAGCAGTTCTTAATATGCCTTGAATTGTGAAATAATGAAAGATGGTAAAAGAGCTGCTTTTTCCACATCTGCACCTATCCAGGGATCAAGAATTCAAGAAACTCTTCATGTCTGAGTAACATCGATACTGAGGATAACCCATTCAGGGCACGATGCCAGAGTCAGTGTCCAGGCAGATATGCTGAATGCCAAAGGATGGTTCATCTAGACACTCTTTGAGCAGCTCCCTCCCAAGAAAGCTGTATGTCGGCTATTTTGCTCTCCCAAAGCAATACGTTTTTGCTTTTATTAGTTTCATTTTGGAGCCGTGTCCAAAATTCAGTGCTCCAAGTTGTTAGGAAAATATTGCTTTGTGTTTTGCAAATGTCAGGCTGGCATTCTGCAATACACATAAGAAAGCACATGCTTCAAAAATAGCTCTTTTAGGGACTTCTTTGGTGGTCCAGTGGTTAAGACTTCGCCTTCCAGTGCAGAGGGTGCCGGTTCGATCCCTGGTCACAGAGCTAATATCTCACATGCCTCATGGCCAAAAAACCAAACATAAAACAGAAGCAATGTTGTAACAAACTCAATAAAGGCTTTAAAATGGTCCACGTTTTAAAAAAAAAGTGTTTTGTTTTTTTTAATATATAGCTCTTTTAAGTCTTTCTATTCATTCCACACTCCACAGAAGTCCCCATATACAAAGAACAGCTGGATAGTTGTGAATGCCTTTTACCTGTTGATAAAATTACTAATGAAGTTTTTGAGTGCCAGAAAGTCATCTTACCTTCTGAGTTCTTCCAAGAAGTCTTAACTGGCTGTCTTCAAATTTTAAATACTTTGTTGGAAAGTAAAAGGGAAAGTGAAAATTGCTCAGTCATGTCCGACTCTTTGCAACCCCATGGACTATATGGTCCATGGAATTCTCCAGGCCAGATTACTGGAATGGGCAGCCTTTCCCTTCTCCAGGGGATCTTCCCAACCCAGGGCTCAAACCTAGGTCTCCTGCATTGCAGGCTGATTCTTTACCAGCCGAGCCACGAGGAAAGCCCAAGAATACTGGAGTGGGTAGTCTATTCCTTCTCCAGGGGATCTTCCTGACCCAGGAGTCGAACTGGGGTCTCCTGCATTACAGGCGGATTCTTTACCAACTGAGCTATGAGAGAAGCTTTGTTAGAAACCCTATCCTTAATAAAGTTTGTAAAAAGAAAGTTATAAATAAGTATACCAAGGAATGATTATTTTCTGCTTTATATACTTTATAGCATAATGGCTAACATCTTTTAAAAATATTTTATATTTATCAAATAGAACATTTTTGGTGAATTATATTGAATAATGTAATTATATATATTCCATGTTTATATTATAATGTGATGTGAACTTCCATCAGTCCTGCCTTCTGATTGAAAATATTTCATCTCCAAAATACAAATTCAGTACATTTTAAAAATTAAGTTCATTCACATGTCACGATTGTTCAGGTGACATTATTATTTTATGAATAAAGGGACGTGAATCAGTGGTACAAGCTCCTCAAAATAAATCTTGCCTTTTGTGATGCCGGTCCAGTCCTTCAGGAAATATTTTGTCAGATTTATAGTTCTCTGGTTCTTCTCCATTCCTTTATGGGGCAACAGAGTGTTGAATACCTATGATATTATCCCCCATCCCCTGTAAAATGTATTGAAACAGAGAGGAAATGTTAGCCAAAACCTATTTTGTAGTTTGTGAGCCAGTATAAAAGGCCGTAGATAAAGGATATGGTGATTCATTCTGGGTAATTTTGAAAACAAAAGCTCACTTTATAAGTTTTAATGCTATACTCCCACAATGATTCCCAACCCCCTTGTGAAAAGGACAGAAGTGTAGGAAGAAACTTTTCTCTCCAGGAATTCATTCATCATGCTCATACTGACATGCAGAATTCCAGCATATATTGATAGCATCAGTTTTTATTTTCTTCTGTGCTTCCCATTGTTTCTTAATCTCCAGAACATCCTCACAGTCAATAAGTACAGTACTTATAAAATTTATGGTTTCTCAAATTATTTCAGTAATGGCAGTACGGCAGTTCCCATTCTAAAGGTACTGTACTGCAAAGTTTAAAGAACCGAAAGCTCTAGACTCAGTATGTCACATCTGCATTGATTTATAGTCTTTCTTATATTTCTTATTGATATTTTATGTGAGTGCTTTTTTTTAAAGTTATTCAAGAAAAGTAAATCTAACAATGTTATTTTTTTTTAGTGAAGTAATCCCTCAATGTCTATTTTGTGCAAGCTGAGTCTATTTTTAAAATAATTCCCTCTTAATTTATTGTTTTGTTTTGATTGAGGTAGGAGAACAGATAAGTTTGTATAACTTACTTTGCTCGAACTTTATTTTTCATTGTATAAGTATCAGCATTTCTAATATATTTGGCCTAGAGTTTTCTTTAGTGGATCATTCAAATGGAAGGTTGTTGCTGTTCAGACGCCAAGTCGTGTCTGACTCTTTGCCACCCCACGAACTGCAGCACACCAGAGTCCCCTGTCCTTCACTATCTCCTGGAGTTTGCTCAGATTCATGTCCACTGAGTCAGTGATGCCATCTAACCATCTTATTCTCTGTCACCTCCTTCTCCTCTTGCCTTCAGTCTTTCCCAACATCAGGGCCTTTTCCATTGTATTGCCAGAGTACTAGAGATTCAGCTTCAGCATCAGTCCTCCCAAATGAATATCCATGGTTGATTTCCTTTAGGATTGACTGGTTTAACAAGTAAGAAATTAAAGAATTCTGTTTCTAACAAATGCATGGTATTTGCCTGTTAAGACCAGAACATAGGCACTTTTGCCAATATCTCATCTTTTGTCAGATGGGGTTAGTACTTTGGATACTGACATATTTCCCAGGAGGCAAAGAGATTGAGGGAATGACTTGAACATCTCAGAAGACCAGCGTTCTTCACCTCTTGTTCCATTGATTTCTTCAGTAGCAGACTGCAGATCCATTCAGAAGAGTTTTTCCTGCAGTGAACCTGATAGAAACATGGATCTGTCACCTGCATTCCAGTGCTGCCTTCTCTAGTACCACACAGGATATGCTTTGAGAGCGGGAATAAACCCCCAAACCTTTCATATACTCCATTTTTCATTTTATCCTCACATTGCTTTATTATTTCCATGAATTTTTGCTGGAAACATTATCCTGGTGGTGAGACACAACAGTAATAAATTATTTCATATTTGTTTGAGATTATTACCTTAAATCCCCCCACCTTTTTTTTTTGCAACACCACACAGAATGTAGGATCTTCATTCCCCCACCAGGGACCAAACTTGTGCTCTTTGCAATGGCAGTGCAGATTCTTTACCACTGGATTTCCAGGGAAGTCCCAATACCATCCTCTTGAATGAGAGAATATTATATAAATAGTATTTTGCTGAACTAATTATAGTATTGATGGTATTCATAGATATTAGAGATTTTTAAGTTAAAAGTATATTGAAATTGTTATGTTGATTAAAGAAATTGAATATAATAGTAATACCAAATAGTATGACAAAATTGAATATTATAATCATTTTGCAAAAAAGAAAAATGCAACTCTAGTTGTTTCCTACTTCTCCATTTTTGGTGTCATCTTCCACTTTTATGATGTCTCCACTGGGACCATATATCCAATTTTACCTTAAGGATACATTGTGTGGAGTCAGTAATAAAAAGCTATTATCAATCTGAGAGGAGATATACTAGAAATGTAGTAACCTGTGAAGAATTTTCAGTTTTGTATAGGTGTCAAAAATATAATTGAGGTTATTGTATTTAAGCAATTCTTATTATTTGAGCTTTCTATCATGAAAGGAATATGCTGTCCTTTTTTGATGTGCTGTGAAATATGAACTCTAATTTAACATTTGTCCTTTAACTGCTAAATCATCACTGTTAGCACAGGAGTTCATGAGTTGAAGGGCTTGATCTTGGTTACTGGTCACATCCCAGCATCTATACCCAGCACGGAGTGTATTGATTCTCATGTACTATACAATTACATACATGTGTGTGGTACACTATAAATTTCAAAAGATTTTTGGTTATCTCATTTGACTCTTAACAACAATTTTCTGGAAAAAAAAATAGGACAGATTTTTTTTTTTCCCAGTGAATAAAATTGCAGTTCAAATGGATTATGGAAGACCTTGTTTTTAGGAGGATGTCAGAGTCGTTAACAGTCCATTGTTTTTTGTTGGTTTTTACAGAAACTGCTCACTGAGCTTTATTTTGTGTGTGTGTTTAATTTTTATTGGAGTTGCTTAACAATGTTGTGTTAGTTTCTATTGTACAGCAAAGTGAATCAGAGATATATATATATATATATATATATTTATCCCCCCTCTTTTTTGGATTTCCTTCCCAGTTGGGTCACCACAGAGCACTGAGTAGGCTTCCCTGAACTGTACAGTAGGTTCCTTGTCATTGGTTTTTATATATAAAACTAATCCTGAGCATTCAATAAATTCTGCACCTGTTATCCTTTTGGTACCTGAAGGTTTTTTTTTTTTTCATTTACAGCCAAAGTCATCTTTCCTAACTCAGATTTCCTTGTCCACAGAACAAATTGGCCAGGAGATGTTGGAAAACCTCAGTCATGACAGAGAAAAGATACAGAGAGCACGTGAAAGGGTAAGTAGAAATGGGATAATCTTTTCACAAATTCAGTAAAAGAAAAAAACATAAGCCAAAAATATATGTAAAAGGTCTTGGGCAGATGCATAGACTGTAGCAATTGCATTCAGTCCCCCTGAAGAAGGGACTGGCAGCCCACTCCAGTATTCTTGCCTGGAGAATCCCATGGACAGAGGAGCTTAGCAGGCTTCGGTCCTTGGAGTTGCAAAGAGTCAGACACCACTGAGCCACTTTCGCTTTCGAGCATGTGTAAAAAGTGGCTATGGTGAAGGAGGGTGTAGAGCCTGGGGTAGGGAGTGGGGAAGTGTGTGATGCAGAAAGATTAAGCTGACTGCATGCCTCCATACCGGAGTTCCCCCAAGTAGATATTTTATTTAGTGCTGTAGCTAAGAAGAGGCTTCCCTGATGGCTCAGCTAGTAAAGAATCCTCCTGCAATGCAGAAGACACAGAAGACTCAGGTTTAATTCCTAGAGATCCCCTGGAGGAAGAAAATGGCAACCCATTCCAGTATTCTTGCCTGAAAAATCCCATGGGCAGAGGAGCCTGACTAGGGCTACTGTCCAAAGAGTCACAAAGAGTTGGACATGACTGAGCGACTAAGCACATGTGCATAGCTAAGAGGATCGTGAATGGAGATTTTAGAGTATGTCAGCAGGTCTTTCAGAGTGAAAGCAAACATATGAATCTCATCTTCCCTCAGCTCATTTTGTTTCAGTTTTTATCTCTACAACTGTGTGCATTCTTAAGGTGGTGATATTGATTTATGACCAGATATCTATTAAACTTTGTCAGCCTGTGAGACATTTGCTTTTATATCCAGTTCAAGTATCCAGTTTAAATCTCCTGGGATTATCTATTACATGTACTTTTCTAAATTCAAGAATTTTTTGAGATTGTGTAGGCATCAAAAATGTATTTTAAAGTATTTAACCTTTTTTTAATGAATTGGATTTTCCATCATGAAGGAAAACCATTGCTTGCTAGTGCACTTTAAAAATAATCTAATTCCCTTAAGTTTCATTTGATTCTGTGTTAATGCTGCTTTTCTCCTCCTAGCTTCGGGAAACAGATGCTAACTTGGGGAAAAGCTCCAGGGTCCTGACAGGGATGTTGCGAAGGTAAGAGTCAGGTAGGGTCTTCCTTTATCTCTCCTCCTTTTCTTACAGTATATTTTTCATCTTGTTGCAACCAGGCATTTTCCAGACATGCAAGCTTCTGCTCTTAGTACCTATGTCAAGACCCTTTTGAAATGACAGAGCACTGGTATTAACTCTTGTTTGGACAGGGACACACACACTCTGAGTAACTTGCATTAGAAGGTTTGAGCTTGAGGAGTTACCTCAAGCTATGGAAAAATTAGGGTTGGACATGAAGTATTTTTTCATAGCCTGAGGAAGACCCCATGGCAGCAACAGACTGATTTTATTTTCTATTTTGATAGCCTTCTTGCTGTCGATGGCAATGATAGCCTTTGGTTTCAGGAGCATACTTAGTATTAGCTTTGCCCTCTGTTGCTTTATTTAGGTTTCTTTTTAAAACAAATCTGTTTGGAGAAACATTGCTATTTTATGTATACTTAAAAATGACTTGGGGCTTCCCTGGTGGCTCAGAGGTTAAAGCGTCTGCCTTCAATGCGGGAGACCTGGGTTCGATCCCTGGGTTGGGAAGATTCCCCTGGCAAAGGAAATGGCAACGCACTCCAGTGTTCTTGCTTGGAGAATCCCACGGACAAAGGAGCCTGGTAGGCTACAGTCCATGGGGTCCCAAATGGAGAATCCCATGGACAAAGGAGCCTGATAGGCTACAGTCCACAGGGTCGCAAAGAGTCGGACACGACTGAGCGACTTCACCTCACCTCTAAATATGACTTCTGAAGCCTGAAGAATATCAGAATAATCTGAATTTACTCATGTGCAAGCAAACAAATGTTTATATTTTATATGTGTAACTAGCCTTTGACTGATAGAAAATACTTGGGAGAGGCATGTGAAAATGAATGAATGAATATGGTTAACAGTCTAGATTCTATATTTTTGGAAGGGAGTGAGAAATGTTTTCATTGTTCTGAAAATTGGAGTCACTTTTGATTTAGGTGTATTCAGCATGAAAGTATTACATTCAAAATCTACCAAATAAGAGTATCTTCTAGCATAATCTTCAGTTTGGAACTGTGGATTAAAATGTAAATGAGGAATGTTGAGAATCACCTTGGAATAGCTGACTTGGAAATTTAAAGAAGAGAATCTTATTTATCACTGCTGCTTTAGTGGCAGCTATTTGAATGTAAGTAAAGTTTTCTGTAATCACATGTCCATAGATAATATGTTGTGTCCAAGCATACTGCTAAAAGTATGTTTGCTGAGTGAGAGATTAATTGCATAAGAATCAACCAAAGATATGTCCGCTTAGTCTTCTATTGGCCAGTGTGGTCAATGTAATTTCTCTATCAGGCTGATCAGGAGCAAGGTTAAGTTCCTGGGGCACTTCTAACCCACACTGACACAACTCTACACACCCCTCCTTTTCCTCCATCCACAGTCTCAATTCACCATAAACCACCAAATTCTCTGATTAAAGTTGATACGTAAACGACCTAGAAAAATGCAAAATCCACAGAGAAGTGGCGATTGAAAGGAATGCTTCAATGCCTATAAACAATAAAAAGGGAAAAAGGGAAAAATTCTCTATTGCTTCCACTGGGAGGGCCCCTGCGATGTGAGCTGTAACGAATATTCTGCATATGTCTCCATTTTGTCAAATCTCATTAAAGAGTCTTCCCACTTTATGTCAATTGAGCTGTCCAGAAATCATTCATCATTTTTAGCGTAAAAAAAAAAATCATGTGGTTATTTAAATAATATCATATTAATGTTAAAGTTCAGCTGTCATTTAATGGTATGGCTTAATCAGATGTAGCATTTAGGAAAAATAGTTTATCCGGGCTCTACATAGCTTTCAGGTTGGCAGATTCAAATCAGGATTTATGGGTTTCTAAACCAATGTATTTCTATCCACGTTTCTGCTTGATGTACCTCACCCTTTTGTACAGGACACTGCAGACAGTTATTTCAACAAATAAAGCATCTCCTCATATTGTGTTTGAATAAATTTGCAAGTCATTTAGAGAGGGTGAAGCACAAACAACTTTCTGTAACCTTTGACTGGGCTTTCTTTAGAAAGATCATACTAACAGGGTTACTTCATAAGCCCACAGAAGAAAATTACTCTGCTGAAATCTACTTGGGGTTCTCTTTGTACACGAAGTCAGTCAATCACTGACTCATCTCCTTTTGGACTCTGTCTAGAGTGTGAACAGAAATAAAAATCCCCAGATGGACATCACCTTGCTGTGTCTGAGCCAAGGACTCTCTAAAGCCCACCTACACATTGGTGACCGTGTTTTTCACTAAGCACAAGCGGGATGTTATTATCAGCCACGGCATCCAGATACTTTAATCAATGCTGTACCCTAACTGGAGCTTCCCAGTTGGCTTAATAGTAAAGAACCTGCCTGCCAGTGCAGGAGACTTAGGAGACATGGGTTCGGACCGTGGGTCAGGAAGATCCCCTGGAGGAGGAAATGGCAACCAGCTCCAGTATTCTTGCCTGGAAAATTCCATAGACAGAGGAGCTTGATGGGCGACACTCCATGGGGTTGCAAAGAATCGGACGTGACTGAGCTACTGAGCACGTACACACAGTGAGTCCTCAGGAACTAAATGCAGATACTAGTTTTGGTTTGGTTTCTAATTACTATCCCATTTGATATACAATTTATATATTTTGGATTTGGGAAAGGGCAAAAATATTTACCAACTTCTGCACTTCATTGTTTTCTATTATTTCCCTGGAAAAGCATTCTCTAGAGAAGTGGAACTATGTTTCTAATAGGAAATCCTCTGTGGACTTCTCTGATTTTGCTCTTCTGTTGTATCCCTCCTATTCAAATGTCATTCATTCCCAGCCCTGGTGAGGTCTTATTTCAGAAACAGAAGTCACAGTCTCTTACCAAAACTATGCAGCTACATTGTGTGTCAACAGTTGCTTCTAATTTAAGAAAAGTTATGATATTGAACAATGTGCTCATCTTATGTATAAATGTATACCAGAAATGAATGTCATTGTCCAGGGCAGGTGTTCACCTGCATATAGCATTCTACAGTATACCAGACCGCCAACTCAGTGGTCAAAAGTCTGAGCAGACTCTGGGAGATCCTGGAGGGACAGGGAAGCCTGGCGTGCTGCAGTCCATGGGGTTGTGAAGAGTCAGACAGACTGAGCAACCGAACAACAAAAATACCAAACAAGGAGTTTTTTATCTAAAAGAAAGATTGTTGTTTTTCTTTTTTTTTTTAAGTTTGTTTTTTGTCAGATGAACAGAAATGGCATATCATGGCTCCTCATTTGAGTCACTTTGCTAATATTGATTAGTCTATTGTGAGGACAGGTAAAACCAGTGTTTAATCAATGCCAAAGTTCATATATAAACCCACCTCATTTTCTGTAAGAGTGACCAAAGATAGATAGGGAAATAAAAATGAGTAAGTGGCAGCGACTACCATTTAATCTTTTATTAACTTCAAATGAGGTTTAAAAAAAAATACATCTCCTTCCTTTCTCGTACCCTCCCTTCCTTCCCTCTTCCTTTCTTTTTTTCTCTTTATTTACTTCTTCACTAAATATTTCCTGCCTGAATACAAGGACTTGGGGCTTCTGAAAGGAAACCAGTTCAGTCCTTGCCTTCAGAGTCCTTTAGTGAAGTAGAGAATATATGCATATAAAGAGATGTAAGAATTCATAAAATTGACTGATTCTCAAGGAAGCTATGGAAGATTCTGTAACTTAATTAATTCTTACTGGTTATTAAAGAGAGTGCAAGGAAAACAAATAACCAATAGAAAATATGTTTTAAAAAGCTATTCCACCAGTAAGTTTGAAAAAATAAACAGAAGATGACTCATGGAATCATAACATAGATTTTGAAAGAAACTAAAGTATGTAGAAAACATTGAGACATATCTAGTGGAAACCTAAATAAATATTCTTCGTATAACTATGCTGTATCACCAAAAGAAAGAAAGCGAAGGGGAAAAAATGGTCCACTCAAAATTGTATTAGTAAAACTTTATATCAGAATGCAGATATAACTGATTTCCTGGAAAGTAATTTTTCTTCTGTCTTGACATAAGATGAAGAGCTACCTGGGGACAAACTGTTCATTTCCTGACTCCGTAGACAGAGCTTTAAATAACGTGGTGTTCAGATAATAATGAAAATGGCCATGAAACAAATGACCATTCATGCGGTGACAGGGGTCAAAAAAAAAGTGAACTTTTCATTGACTTCCGCTAAATTAGACTATCATAATTGGCTGTCTTAAAGTGTTTCAAAGAACACTGAGAGGCTTAAGTGTTGTTCTCCATATATTTGCATGTGTGTGCATGTTTGTGTATATATTTTTTCCTATATATTTGACTGGAAGGTCTTATTAGATCAAATAGTACCAGCAGTCAGTGAAAATGAAAATAGACATTTTCAAGATTTTCAGCCAGAAAAAAAAGCACATCACGATTCTATTTCTTTTTGCCTCTGAATAGTGAATAATTTATCAGTAATTGTATGTTTATTTCTAAGAGTATCTACAAGATTCATTAGAAGTGTTTAAGAGTTGTAATTTGAGATCATTGTTGACATGAGTTAGGAAGATGTGTTTTAAGTTTATGTTAGCGCATTGACTGCATATACATAGGGTTGCAAAGAGTCGAACATGACTGAGCCACTAAGCACATATGCTGGCAAAAGGCTTATAAAAGGAAATGACGTATCTAGTATTTTGTAAAGTACCTTTTTATATATGATATCTTAACATCAAATAATTTTCTCTCTTGCACACTCCCAATCTTTGCCACTAGTATTTACACACACATATATACAACATCAGAATGTTTCCTTGAAAAAGTGAATTCTATTAATCCTTACATCATGTATGTAGTAACTTTCTTCAGTATGTAGGTATTGAGGGGTATCTTGTAACTACTCTATTTAAACAAAGCAGATGGGATTAAATGCAGTTGAGATAGCTATCATTATACATTTTTAATTGATTTATTATACTAGTTAAAGGTATACTACATAGTGATTCAGTATTTTATACATTACAAAATGATTACCACAAATATAGTTACCATGTGTCACCAAACAAAATTATTATATTATTCACTGTATTCCCCATGCTGTATATTACACTTATATGACTTAATTGATTTTATGACTGGAATAACTTAATCCCCTTACTATTTCATATATGTATTTTTGTTAGAACTACTTCTGAGCCCATCTGGGGAATAGTTGTCACCTATCATTGTTATCACATTTTATATTTAAACATGGTTTTGTTGCTTTGGTAGAATGACAGGTAAAAACATCTGGAAAACTTAAATGTATTGTCAGAATGATTCCTAAGGGTAAATATATCAGAAACACCAATGTGGTTTCTACAAGCAATAGAAATATAGTTTTTTATTAAATAAATTTATTCTTAAAGAAATATGCTAAGAATAAATGTTTTTAATCTTCTTTAAAAATTCATACCCACACCCCATTCTGCCCAGGAAACATTTTGTTATATTTTAATTATTCTTATGATAATGTCTGAAAATTCAACAGTTAGTTTTTAAGTCTTGTTGTCCTTGAGAATTTACTCTCAATTTTTATACACTGAAAAACGCCTTACATTTATAATTTTCACTTTTTCTGGTTTTTGCTTTTCTCTCTTTATGTCATTTCATTTCTTTCTTGGCCTATTTTTACTAGTGATGAACATGGGCCCTGACCTGAAATTAGTATAGCAAAATCTTAACCGCTAAGCTATTCTTCAGCTTTTAATCAAGTGTTTATTCTTTCAGAACAAAATGATTCAGATTGCTGCAGATTCTTTAGACTTAACAGATATAAGTTCTTGCTTAGAATAATGCTACAAAGAAAAAAAAAAATTTTTTAATCGTAGTCACTTTTTGTGTAAGTAAATTTATTACCGTACACTTGCCTCAGTGCTCTCATCCTCTGACCCCTTCAAGGCTGACGTGGGTGATGCTTTTACCAAACTAAAGAACAGCTTTGGATTTCTTTATATATATATATAAAGAGAAATATATATATATATGTTAAAGAGAAATATATATATATTTCTTTAACAACATTCTTGTAGCTTTAAACATAGAATTTTGGTCCTGTGTTAGACATTTGAATACAGCATCTATCAATGATAACTGTACCAGCAGCTTTAGGCATATGTCTGACCCTAACCATACTTTACACAAATCAGATTTCATCCTTAAAAACCCTGTGAAGGAAGCATCATATCTCCATTTTACAGATGAGAATAACAATGCTTAGTGAAGAGGACTGTCCATAGTCACATACAGAATAAGACTGTGAACTTAGCTCTCTCTTTTGAATGCACTGCACAAAAAGGTTCTTAGAGCCAGTTTTCACTAATTAGTCGTGAAAGTGAAAAGTGAAAGTGAAGTCACTCAGTCGTGTCCGACTCTTTGCAACCCCATGGGCTGTGGCCTACTAGGCTCCTCCGTCCATGGAATTTTCCAGGCAAGAATACTGGAGTGGGTTGCCATTTGCTTCTCTAGGAGATCTTCCTGACCCAGGAATTGAACCCGGGTCTCCCACATTGTAGGCAGATGCTTTACCATCTGAGCAATCAGGGAAGTGAAATAAAGACTTAAAACAAACTGGTTTTCATTATGCAGATGGTTACTCTTATCTGCTCTCTGTGTCATGATTCCATTTCTCCTTTAAAATAATTGTGGTAGTAAACAATTTCCTTAAAATAGTTGATTGTTACAACAAATGGAAAAGGAAATCCTTGGCAATCATATGTCAGTTTTCCCACCTTCCCCTCTCACCCCACACTTTACTGGTCTGGAATACTTAGAATTTTAAGAGCCCGTATCCTACACCACACTGCATCTTTTAATAACAAAAACCACTACTACTTATGTGCTCACTGATAGCTTCTAGTCTCTTGCTACACATTATCTTGTTTATGACAACTCTGTAAGGCATTACTCCCATTTAACTTTTGTTCAGTGTTGTCCAGTTCTATAGAAGTGCTCTGCCTCCAGACCTTGTTTTTCCTACTGTGCGGGACTGTTAACCCTTCTATGAAAATTAGTAGCCTCACAGAGAGTCAGACAACCATTCTGGGTGGTTCTTGACAGCAATCAACAAACCCTTCCTAGATCCCACTCTCTCATACAGACTGAAGGTACTGAGTCTGGGCTGTGTAGACACAGAATCTGCTGTGTACCAGTGAAGTCCTTAGTGAGCTTGTTTTTATAGAGTCCTTTAGAAAAGCTTTATTTTTAAGCCTAGACTATGTGACATTCATCAGAACCAACAAAAGTGTGTGAGGGTGAGCCTAGCATCTTCCTTCAGTTCAATTCAGTTCAGTCACTCAGTTGTGTCCGACTCTTTGCAACCCCATGAATTGCAGCACGCCAGGCCTCTGTCTATCACCAACTCCCAGAGTTCACCCAGGAGTTGACCACATCCATCGAGTCAGTGGTGCCATCCAGCCATCTCATCTTCTGTTGTCCCCTTCTCCTCCTGCCCCCAATCCCTCCCAGCATCAGAGTCTTTTCCAGTGAGTCAACTCTTCGCATGAGGTGGCCAAAGTACTAGAGCTTTAGTTTTAGCATCATTCCTTCCAAAGAACACCCAGGACTGACTTCCTTTAGAATGGACTGGTTGGATCTCCTTGCAGTCCATGGGACTCTCAAGAGTATTCTCCAACACCACAGTTCAGAAGCATCAATTCTTCGGCACTCGGCTTTCTTCACAGTCCAACTCTCACATCTGTACATGACCACTGGAAAACCATAGCCTTGACTAGATGGACCTTTGTTGGCAAAGTAATGTCTCTGCTTTGTAATATGCTATCTAGGTTGGTCATAACTTTTCTTCCAAGGAGTAAGTGCCTTTTAATTTCATGGCTGCAGTCACCATCTGCAGTGATTTTGGAGCCCCCAAAAAATAAAGTCTGACACTGTTTCCACTGTTCCCCCATCTATTTCCTATGAAGTGATGGGACCAGATGCCATGATCTTAGTTGTGTGAATGTTGAGCTTTAAGCCAACTTTTTCACTCTCCTCTTTCCATTTCATTAAGAGGCTTTTAGTTCTTCTCCACTTTCTGCCATAAGGGTGGTGTCATCTGCATATCTGAGGTTATTGATACTTCTCCTGGCAATCTTGATTCCAGCTTGTGCTTCTTCCAGCCCAGCGTTTCTCATTATGTACTCTGCATATAAGTTAGCGTCTTCCTTACCTTTGGTATTAGTAAATTTTGTTTTTATGTATGATTTTGTATCATCTGGAGCCTTCTCCTCATTGGAGATAACAATTACAGTTTTGTTTGATTATTCACAATGACCTTTCTATGTATTTATCAAGAGGCATATGGTTTAGTGAATAAGAGGTAGGCTCTGGGGTAACAGTGTCTCTGCCACTTTCTAGCTGTTAACTTTGGGCAAGAATGTCACTCTCTGTACCTCAGGTTCCCTGTATGTAAAATGGTGATGACAGTAGTACACACAACAGTGGTTGGTGCATAATAAAGTTTAAAGAAATGTTGAAATGCTGACTATGATCATCTCTGTTGCTTAAAAAAAAAGCCTGGGAGCAAAGACTAAAGTCAAAATGTCAATTAATAATTTCTTGAGGTTGATGCATTTTAAATGAATGTTTTTAAATTTTCATTTTTGTTTTCACTCCCAGATTTCCCTAGTAATTTTTAGAAAATTTAAAATGAGTAATAAAAATAAAGTCTCATACTTGCCTTATGTCCCTGTTCTGGTACCACCACCCTCTTCCTCTGCTCAGCAACACTACTTGAACTGCCCACAGTAATCAAGTACTGCCCAGCGCAGAGCGAGCCTTCCGGTTCCCGCATGTTGCTTAGTTGCTCAGTCGAGTGGGTTGCCATTTCCTTCTCCAAGGGATCTTCCTGACACAGGGATGGAACCCATGTCTCCTGTGTCTCTTGCATTGCAGGCAGATTCTTTAGCCACTGAGCCCTTGAGGAAGCCCCCGCTCAAGCTCAGTCCTTCTCTCTCACTGGACAGTTTAGGGAAGGGAGCCTCCAGGTTGGTCTCTGACTCTTCATCCCCTTGTATGCTCTTCTAGATATTATCGGCCATTTCATCTTCCAAAGTGCAAACCTAGTATTGTTCTCTTTCCTGCTTGGAAACCTCCCAAGGTTCCCCATGGCCTGCTGACACATGTCCTCCTCAGTCTTGCCCCCAGGGTCTTCCAGTGAATGTGTTCTAGGCTTATTTGCTGCTACTCCCTCTGTCCCTACTAAAATGACCTATTTCTCATCTTCATAGCCCACCTTAGATTTTCATTAATTTCATTTCATACTTCTACCTGGCATATTCTCCCTTTGTCACCTGTATTAGTCAGGGATCTGAATGCAACTGAGAGAAGTCCAGATCTAACTGCCTATAAACAAAAGAGGAACATAATTGGGGGGCTCCAATATTTTGGGGGCTCCAAAATCACTGCAGATGGTGACTGCAGCCATGAAATTAAAAGATGGTTACTCCTTGAAAGAAAAGCTATGACCAACCTAGACAGCATATTAAAAGCAGAGGTATTACTTTGCCAACCAAGATCCATCTAGTCAAAGCTATGGTTTTTCCAGTAGCCGTGTATGGATGTGAGAGTTGGACCACAAAGAAAGCTTTTATTTTGATTCTTTTGAACTGTAGTGTTGGAGAAGACTCTTGAGAGTCTCTTGGACTGCAAGGAGATCAAACCACTCAACCCTAAAGGAAATCAGTCCTGAATATTCATTGGAAGGACTGATACTGAAGCTGAAACTCCAATACTTTGGCCACCTGATGCGAAGAACTGACTCACTGGAAAAGACCCTGATGCTGGGAAAGATTGAAGGCAGGAGGAGAAGGGGATGACAGAGGATGAGATGGTTGGATGGCATCACTGATTCAATGAACATGAATTTGAGTAGGCTCCGGGAGTTGGTGATGACAGAGAAACGTGGCGTGCTACAGTTTATGAGGTCGCAAAGAATTCTGGTCACTCAGAATTGAGTGACTGAACTGAACTGAACTGAGTTGTCACATATAACTAAATAGTTCAAAGGCAGAAGTGACTACAAACACAGTGAAATATAAGGGTTCAAGCAATCAAAGGGTCATTACAATCAGGTGTTGCTGTTTCCATCTCTCCTCTCAGCTCCCTGGTGTGTGATTCCATCCTTCATCAGGAGGCCTCCTTGTGAAGACAAGGCTTTTGCCACCCCTTTCAGTGACACCTGTTGAATCTAGCTATTTTTGTTCCCCCTAAAAATCATAGCATGGAGTCTTACTGGTTCTGGGTGGCTCTGCTTGTGTAAAATCTCTTTAACCTATGATCTGATATTTTAGACCTGGAACCTCATGCAGGGGATGGGCACACAAACTGAGAGCATTTCCCTCAGAAAAATCCAGAGCTTTTACTAAAAAGGATAATAGATACTAGGTGGCCAGAACACAACAGATGTCATCTTCAGAATGTTTCAGCTGAACTTTTGTCTATACTCTGGATCTCAGGTGAAATACCATTATCTTCATCAAGCCTTGATCAGTTTCCTAGCCAGAAATGATCTCTGTTCTGACTCTTCAGGGTAGTTTTTCCTCTCTCATGAGGTCACAAAATCAGACACGACTTCACGACTGAAAAACAACAAGGCGCTAACATCATCTACTTTGCTTTGTGTATATTGTAGTTATTAAGGACCACGTCTTCATTTTCTTGTAGATCTTTTTTATTCCCTCCCTCATCCCCCAAGAGACTTTATATGTTTCCCCACAATATTGTGCAGCCAGCTGAAATGAATAGCAGAGTGTATCCAAATAGAAAAAGAAAACAAAGCTAGGAATCACTTTTGTACCCCCAAAGCATGGACTTTCAACAAATGCCTGTATAGATACCAGATAGGTAGAAAATGTCCTACCTGAAAGCAAAGCAGGAGACACAATCAGCGGGTCCACAGTGTTGGATAACACGAGAATAGCCTTTAGTTGAGGTCAACCATAGCTTTCCAGGCTGCTGAGATAGGTCCGAATAGACCAGTTTCTGGTGGGAGGCGTTGGGGTGGCAGGGTAAGACAACAGTTCTTGTGTCAGATCCCTACCCGGAGGAGAATGAGGAGTTTCTATGTGACCAGTTGTCTTCAGGGGTCTCAGTCTAGACTGTAAGCTGCTGGTGGTCAGGACCCCCATTGCGTTTACATGAGGCCATGCTTCCCCGGCCTGGGCCTGGGCCTGGTCAATGAATAGTCTTTGGAAGAATGGTCAAGAATAGTTTCAAAGTTGACATCTAGGTTCTTGGATGTCATTTAGTTGAAACCCCGCAGGTTTTTAACCATTGCACTTTTGCCACCATGTAAACGTGTTCTTTCAAAGATAAGATAAGTAACTTCACAATAAGAGAATATTTTTGTCCATTATTTAATCACAGTGGAAAAGCATTATTATATTGATATTTTCCTTGGATGTGAGTCACAATTTGACCTAATTCACGAATTACCTTTCTTTTATGATTTTTTTCTTTTTATCCCCAGGAAGCATGCCATTCTTTAATGCAACGTAGAATATGAAGAGTGCATGTCACCTTCACCATCAACCATTTCTTTGAATGCAGCCTTGAGCTGTTAACTGGAAGCAAGGAGCCCTGGGCCTTCCTTGTAAATAAGTAATGGAGCCCTCAGCTCGCCACCCCCCCCCCACCTTGTAAATAGCTATTTATTAACATATACCATCACCAAACAACATTTTTCCAATTCCAGGCCCCCACAACATTACACCACTGTCTGCTCCATTGTAAGCTGAGGGAGGCCTTTGGCCATCTGTTTCATTAGACGCCAGTGGCAGTGAACAATATCTGAACTTTCCCCGAAGCGAGTGCCCGGGCTTCCCACTTCACACATCTCCCCCTTCCTCTTCTGCCACCGCCGCCACTGCCACCGCCACCACCATATTTTTTTGTTTGAACGCTCACATTGTAAATTAGTGTATTCACACATCACTTTTAAAAGGCTCGCTGTGTTATAAGATGGGACAAAGCGAGCTCAGTAACAGCCCATGCACAGTGCAGGTGGTCGAGCTAGCTGCTCCCCAGATCAAAAGTCAAACAACTATGAATCTTCTTTTGAAAGTCCAGTTAGGAGACAAGGCGAGGCTTATCTGCACAAACAAGAACGAGTTATAGATATACATCGCAAAATGCAAGAGGACAAAAAGGGGTTTCAGAATCTTGAAGGAGAAGAAAATCTTCTAATGCTGACAATTCTGAGGGCATCTCTAAAATACATAGCTCTTTTTTTTCCTTTCTTTTTCTTTTTTTTTTTTTGTAAAATTAGTCTTTTATTGTGTGGTGATTGGTAATTATTATTTATGCTTTGGTACTGTTCCTAAAGTAGCTAAGTTTTTTTTTCAAGCCACCTTGGGGGCAGGAAATAGCTCCTTTTCATGGTTGTATTTTATTTTTCAGCAGGCTTTAAGGACAGACTCCTATTTATACCACACAAGCAGTTTTGTCTGTTGTAAACAAAGTAAGTGGCTGGGAATTGTGCTTTCCCAGAAATGTTTTCCAGGGAAGCCATAATAAGAAACAACTGTGTACATCTTGAGATTTTTTGTCATCTAGGTATTAAGAAAGAATTCTTTGCATTCATGGAAAAAAAAAGAAAAAGAAAACACTGTTTATAAAGAAAGATATTCAATATCCAAAAGTTAATTAAAATATTTCTTAAACTACAAAAGTTGGTCACCTTGCTTGTATTAATCGAGGTAGGTTTCTTTTTCTTCTCTTAAATTATTTCCAACATTTTTTGACAAGATAGTAGCTGAAATGAGAGGAGGCATTTTCTTTTTTAACTTCAGTAGCCTACTTAGAAAGCTAGTGGCTTCTTTGTAAAATTATGTGAAGGACTTTGAAATTAAGTATGACTATCAATCAATGGGGAAAATGCAAAAATGGTAAATTTTATGAAAAAATTTAAAAGAGGGTTAAACAGGCTTGGAATTATGAAAGAATAGCATAGTTTCTTATAGTTTACATAGCCACTCTATTGTCCATCTTCTGATATCTTAATGATTTTATGATTTAAAAAAAAAACCCTCTCAGCTTTCTAATTCTCAAATCGGTGAACAGTGTCTGAGTCAGGAGAGTCCCCAAGTACTTTCAGAAAAACCATGCTCTTTGTCTCAGGGCGTACAAAAGTGGTCCCTATCCTAGGGACGGTTTCACAGAGTCTCAACCACTGGAACTTTCTGAAAATTTTTG
Source organism: Nanger dama (assembly GCA_917880005.1). Lineage (NCBI taxonomy): Eukaryota > Metazoa > Chordata > Mammalia > Artiodactyla > Bovidae > Nanger > Nanger dama. The sequence continues at coordinate 17,204,945 of CAKJTW010000026.1, forward strand.
TGTATGTGTGTATGCATCATGCTGAGAATTTTCCATAAAATTTTCTGAAGAGTCCCCAACCAACTCCAAACAAGCTGAGAAATGAGACATAGTTACAGAACCGTGTACAAATGTCTTAGCTAAATACTACTTACAGGCTTTGATATTCTGGCTTATTTGAAATGTATTGGTCTACAAGAAACACTTATTTTGAATTTCCCACAAAGTTTAACAAGAAACTTTTCAGGGGTGCTTCCTTTGGGAAATCAGACCATTTATCAAAATTAAATCCTGAAGACAATCTTAACAATTAAAATCTCTATAAGGCCTTAGGCACATTATCATTTAATGTAAATTTCAGAGGAAGTCTGTGATTTGGCATCATCATTATTATCTTTATGTCATAAATAATTGAGCCCTACAAAAGTGAGTCTTGCCCAAAGTCACTCCATCAAGATGGTGCAGAGTTGGACCAATACCCTGGTATTAGCCTCAGAAACCATGTTCTTAGCAGCAACAGCCTCAGCAGCATGTTCTTCAACAGCAAATGTTTACACCATGTTTACTGTGTCAAAGGGAATCTGGTAGTCATCAGAGATTCAACAAACTCAGAACTCTACGCCTAGGTGCCTTAATATTTTTAAGAAATAACAGTGCATAGTCACTTGTGCTTCATGGTCAGTGAGAGATAAAGGCTGTAGGCTGCAACAAGAAGAAGAAATCCTGGGGTCCACCGTCAGTTAAGATTTTATAGGGGAGATGGCACATACCCAGCCTAAAAGTTGCTCCCTAATTCTTAACCCACCCATGGGGTACACTGCTTCCCTTTTTATGGCAACCTCAAAGCAATAACTTCGAGCAGCAGAAATTGAATCAAGGGTAGGAAGGATGGTGTTAGAGAGATCTTATCTGTCCACAGTTGTGTTGAGGGTGTATAGAAGTTAACAACTTGTAACTGCATCTGCTCATAAAGGAAGCAGGAACCAAATCCTTCTTGAGAATTTGTTTTAATTGCAGTGGAGTTTAAGATTTTCTTCAAGTAAATAAGAAAGGCTTGAAGTCACCTCAATAGAAAAATAATTTCATAATTGCAAACAATTATGAAAAATCTTTTCATATTTTATTTACCCCAGTTTTAGAAAGACACTAAGAACTTTCATACCCGTGACTAAAATAATGTGTTTATAAAATTCTATGGTCTTTGGAATTATACTACATATTTACTATAGCTTCTATACTTGCAATTCATGAATAGATATGAAGAATGTTGATAGAGTCATGGATTGTTTTATTGTGGTCCATTAATTAGTTGATAAGTATATCACTTTAAAACATTGAATTTTTTCTCATATATTCCCGTGAAATCTTTCTCATCAAATGGGTTTATAGAAATCTAGTTAGTAGCAAACTTGCCCAGCCAATGAAGAAAAGCATTCATTTTCTGTTCTGTATATGTGATCTGAAGCCATAGCCTTTAGGTCTTTTAATCTATCTGTTCAAGGCCAAGCTATTTATATGGGTAATTTTTAAAGCTTCTGTATAAAGAAAACAAGAACATTTTATTTATTCACTGGGGTTTTTATGTGCCTTGAAATTGCATAGATAAAGTATTCTCTGGCTCATGGATGTGGAGGAGATAAAAGGTATCTTATTTTATAAGGCTTTATATAAGCTTTTCAAATGTACAGTTTTCTCATGGCTGGAATTTTTTAAATGAAACATTATTTCACCATTATAATTGGAGTTTAACGTGGGCATCTTTTTCTTTCCCTGAATTGCATGTTGAATTATGTGTTTAAGATTGGTTTTATTGCGTTTTTACCTTCTGGATTTTCAGTAGCTCTCATGCTGGAGAAATGAATTTACCAATCCTCATTTTTAGTAATGGGCAACTGTTTAATATGCCTCCGAGTGGAAAACCCAGAAACCAGATTTAAGAGGCAAAGTGAGAAGCATAACTTGCTTTTGCAGCACATGGGTCAGGAGGGTGAAAAATTACTCGCCTCTGCCCTCCTTAAGGATTTTTTCTGAGACTGATAAACTGAAAAGGAAAAGGAGGTATTTTTGAACTCCAGAGTAACTGGATTCAGACCAGATTCTGGGTGAACATTAGCTGCTGTTAGCTCTGCCATGTCAGGGCCAAGCAACAGCTTTCCCTGGCTGGAGCGTTCCCAAGCTATCACGGCCATCAGACAGGTGGGGAATAAATATTGTAGAATGGTAGGACATTTGAAGAGCAAGCTCCTGATCCCCAGGACTCAATTTGGACAAGCTTCAGTTGGAGCAAACAGGTGTTCCTGGGAGGAACTGTCCTCAGGTGGCTGAGGGGGTGCCATTCTTTCACACACATGAAAAGTTCCCTTTCCCTCTGCCCGCAGGAAAATTAGAATTAACTACAGCTTTTTCTTTTGAAATGGAAAAAGAGAAATAAAAATATGGCACCAGGTTTTGGCTCTGACTGGATTTCCATGGAGCATGTAATCTATGATGAATGATGAGAATTCTAGAAGCAAAGCATCCTTGCAGTTTTCAACATTGGAGATGCTGTAAAAACTGAATGAATTCACCAATTATTTCATGGGCTCTTGGGATTTTCTCAACACTAAGCTAAGTGCTAGGCATAGAATGTAAGACAAAAACAAAAGGCCCTCTCCTCCAGGGACTTAGCCTAAATTGTAGTAGTAGTAATTGGTTTGAACATGAAAGTGAAGCTGATAGTCTCAGGGACACTGTGGACTGAAGGTAGTAGGTGCTAGCATCAGAAGGATTTCTTTTTCTGTAGCGCCATCGCACTGAGGATATGACTAACGTTTTGTCTGAGGGGTCATTCTAAGTCAATTTTTACTATAAAACATAAAATAGATATATTTAAAAATTTGTTTTAATCCTTCTTCCTTAAAACAAGGTACTCTGTTGATATACGTATTTCCCTTTATTCTTTCAGTCATGATCCTTGTATGATGTTAGAATGCTCCTCTGACTTAATATTGTATCATAAATATGTTGCTAAAATACATCTTCATAATTATACTTTTCTTAATTGAAAACTTTTTCTAATGAAAGATTTTTAAAAACCTTTTATTTTGTTAAAAAAATAATAATAAGTATCAAGAAACAGGAAAAAATAATCCATAGTCACAGTCCATATGGACTAGTAATCCATAGTCACACTAATGCAATTTTCAGAATTGCATTTTCCCTCTGACACTTTGGGATGTCATTTTCTTTCCCTTGTTCTATAGGATCTTTTTTTCCATTGTCTTCATGTTGTTGCACATTTTTATTTGGTTTGGTTAGTTTTTAAATCCTCTTCTTGGGTCTGCAAATGGATGGCAATGTTATGTGATCAGCTCTGTCGAGAGAGAGCCCTCTGTCTCCAGGCTGTCTTCATGGGAATGAAATGGGACTTCTTCCTTCCCCTACTCCTTGACTCTGGCATGCAAAGTGTCCAACCCTTGGCTGTACACCTGTTATCTCCTTCCCATCTTCACCCTCTACCACTGCATGCAAACACACTTTGCTTATGAAGACCGTGCTTCCCAGGGTTCACCATACCTTGCTTGTCACTACCCAGTATTGACTTATTTATTGTTTACCTAGGACCTGTAGGTTTCTTATTGGCTATAGAAAAGAAAGAAGGTGAGGAGTGTGGAAAAGGAGGAATGCCTACAGTAGTTCACATGTCTCCTAAGTGGCAGCATCCACTATAAGAAAGACAGATGCTTGGTTTCTAGTTGTAACATAACTCACATTTTTTTATCTAGCAGCAGACTTAGTGGGAGGTGGGAGGTGGGAGACTACTGCTTACATTTTTCAGCCCAATTCATTTTTTGCAGCAGGAGAAAATCCTTGCAGGTTCTGGCAACTTGTGGTGACAGTTTAGGTGTCATAAATTATCATCTTTTTTTTTTCATTCCAGTTTAATGGGCACTTTGATAGGTGCAGCATCCAGAGCCATCAAGCAGGTGCCATTTTAAACCAGAAACCATGTATGATCTTTAAAATCACCCTAAATAAGAGGGCCATGCAAACCATTTCTATAGCTCAACCCTTGGGCCTGTATGCTTGGGTGGTCTTGTTTTAACTGTTACTATTTAATTATTGATGACTTACTGACATAAGGCATGGAAGCCTTAGGGGGAATGAAATCCCATGAGCCATTTTCCTTAGATGAATCTTCTTTGAGGTTTAAGTGTCCCTCTAAGTAATATAGTGAGGCTGGATTCAGGGGGTCATTCCAAATACTGCCTGGCAAAGCCAGCTGTGGCATCTGTATTCATCGATGGAGTCTGCTGATACATCTGGAAAAAGAGGCATGTCTGCCCCGTGCTTCATCATGACAGCCTCATACAAGCCCACCTACTGTAGGCCAGGCATCCTTACAGCATTCTGTACTTCCCATTTCTCTTCTCTCCCTCTCCAGGGAATAACTCTAATCTCCAGCAATAAAAATGTCTTACCTTTAGGAATTGATTTCCCTCTTAATGCTCCTATCCTGGAAGCTTTTATTAAGAAAATGGTAATTCACTCCATGGGCTTCCCTGTTGGCTCAGTGATAAAGGATCCACCTGCTGATGCAGGAGATAGCAGTTCTATCCCTGGGTCAGGAAGATCCCCTGGAGAAGGAAATGGCAACCCATTCCAGTATTCTTGCCTGGGAAATCCCATGGACAGAGAAGCCTAATGGGCTACAATCCATGGGGTTACAAAGAGTCAGACACGACTTAGCAACTAAGCAACAATTTACTCCACACTTTGAAAGTTCCTTTGCAAGGAACTTTGCTGAGTTTATAGGGATGGAGAATGGCTCTTGCCCTCAGAAAACTCACATCCTAACCCAAGAGGGCTGAGGAGTGTAGAGGAAACACGACTTCCAGACGGATGCTGAGCAGAAACCCCATGTGCAATTCTGAGTGGAGATCATTGCCAACTTGGAGGAATTAGGATGAGTTTCATGGACAGCAGGGCATTTATAAGGTCCCTTGATGGAAGGGTGAGATTTACCCAGGCAAAGTTAAGAGATTCTAGACTAAGAAAACAAACGGAGAAGTAGCATCTTGCAATGCAGACATGGCAGATAATGCAGATCAGCTTTGTTGTCAATTCTGTGATTTTTGCCTTTCATTCTCTGGGGCTCCTGTTTTAACAATTAGTAGATTACCTTTCAGCATACTTGTGCAGAAGTGTCCTCTCCCTCCCAGCCCACCCTGCCCCCACCACACCCTGGGAGATAAAAGCTTGACTGATAAGAGGCCTGAAAATCCAGACTCCATTTGTTGTCCTCATTATTATTCTCTTATTGAGCACCTACTATGTCCTCTGGGCAGCATGAGCCTTAAAAGAGCAAATTCTTTCACTGTTTTTATGTACCGCATTGCTGTTTAGTTTTTGCAAGTTCTCATTTCCTCTTGAACATCACGAGTTTCGTGGGGTTTCTCGAAGCATTCTGAAAGGTGTTACAAATGTTGGTGATTGTGTGTGTAGGCAGGATAGATTTCCACCAAAAGGTGGGATTTTCTTTGGGACACTGTGCCGTTGAAAGTACCATCCAGAGCCAGTGCTCAGAACAATTCCTTTAGAGCTTGTCCTCTTAATCGTTAGGCTTTGCGGTCTCCTCAGTGTTGTGTGAGCTTCCTATAACCTGTTTGTTGTCTCAGCTCCGCTGCCTGTGACATAATCTGAGAATAGGCTGGTCTGGGGGTGGAGGGGAGCTGGGACTTGGAGGATTTTAGGAGGCCACAGATCAGAGAGGCTGGGTGGCCTGAATTCAAACTTCACAACATTGATTGAAACTGGCCTGGGCCTGCTACCATCTCTGCGCTCCCTTACCCCCTCTTTTTCTTTTTCCTGGCAACCATTTTGCTTTAATAGGACTTGAAATTTTTAACCTAGTTTTGCTTTGGGGAAAAAATGTATTAACCATGTGGCTTGTCAAGGCATCACTTTCTAAAAATTTCTTGATTGAAAGTTCCCTCTCAGCACTGGAGTTCTTTCTAGGTGCACACCTGCCTTGTTAATCAAGTTCTCTGGCTTTTAGTATTTCCACTTACAAATGGAAACGCTTAGCAGACAGCCTGGGAAGGAGTGGCTGTCCTCTTCAGCATGACTAAAGCGCTGATGAAATACTCGCAGGTACCTGGCTGCGGCTGCAGCTGCTAAGTCGCTTCAGTCGTGTCCAACTCTTAGCGACCCCATGGACTGCAGCCCACCAGGCTCCTCCGTCCATGGGATTTTCCAGGCAGGAGTACTGGAGTGGGGTGCCATTCATTGCCTTCTCCAGCAGGTACCTGGCAGGGTACTGCAAAATCCCATGGCCTTTCAAATCTATAAGGAGAAGGAAGTAGGAGCAGTCAACACAAATGGTAACTGGTCGGTGGGTGACAGGTAAGCACAGTGTCCTGGCTGGGAGCCCAGTCTGTGTGATTTACGATTTGTATTCATTACACAAATAGTGTTGCCAGAGCAAAAGAGAACAGTTTTTAAAAGAAAGTGCTCATAACACACCTACAGTGATCTTTTCCTCATTATTTTTTGTCTTTATTTAAACATTGTTGTTTTCCCTTATGTGACTTTAGTACAGTTTTAAGTTCTGCCTTTTCCTTTAACTTAACATGATAGCTTTCACTACTCTATGCAGTGAATTCAGTTTTGTAGTTGATCCTTTCTAATCAAGTTGTTACGGCATTGATAGAGGTTCAGGAAAGCCGAGCAGCACGTGGTTGGCATGGGTTAGTTTTCCAGAAAATTGAACAGCTGACTCTAATGTGGCTCAGGCTTCCACCGCCTAGTGGTTAAGAGCCCTGAAGTTTGATAATTGGGTGCTGAGATCTATGTGTACTGTTCTATGCTGTCCACACAGATCACTTGCATATATTAATTTTAAGGTGTTCCATGATAATATTGGTGATGAAGTGTGTCTCTAAACAAAGCAGTCAGGTCACCATGTGGAGGAGATAAATATGGTGGATTCTAGAAATAGCCCCATTTCCTGCCCAAGTATTCCCTAACAGGCTGAAAGACAATAATTGAAGTTGGGTTCAGAATTCATGCATTGTCTTTGTCAGCTGTTGGTACTTGATAATTTAATCAGCATCAATCCTGGCACCTGCTCAGTGGGGTGTTAACCAGGTGAAGCTTGTCTGCCTTGCACAGAGCACTTGAGGGATGGCCTGGAATATAGGAGGCCGAGAGGAGGGCTGAGAGCAAAGGTGGTTTTGGAGGCGCCTTATTAGCAAAGAATGAGATGTGAGCCGGGTGCCTTGACAGGAGGTGCTGAACAGCCAGGGGGCAGCATGGGAGCATTTTGCACCTGATGGAGGAGAAATGGAAGAAGGAGGATGAACGCGAGCTTCCCCGTCTTTCCCGAGCCCAGGATGATGGATGACTTGTCATCTTTTGTGTTTCCGCTGGGGCAGCTAAATCGGAATCTCTCTACTGAGACCAGGGGGTGAAAACTGGAACTCTGTGGGCCGTTAGCAGCTTGCAGAGTTGGTGTTTTTTTTTTTTTTTTTCCCCAGTCTGCACGGTTTTGGTTTGTTTTTAAAATTGAAATATTATCTACATATAATAAAATTCACACATTTTAAGTGTAGATTTGATTAATTTTGGTCATGGGATGCAATTAGGTAACCACCACAATACATCTGGACAGAGACCAGTTCTCTCTCTAAAAGTCTCGCTCAGGCCCTTTGCACTCAGTTCACTTCCTCCATCCCTGTCCCAAGCAGACCCTGATCTGCTCTCTGCTGTTAGTTTTGCCTTTTCTAGAATTTCACATAAACGGAATTATGTAGCACATGGTCATTTGTGGAAGACTCCTTTCAGTCAGTATAGAGATCTTGAAATTCATCCACATTGTTGTGTGCATTAGTATTTCATTCCTTTTAATGGCTGAGTAATATTCCATAGTAGAAATACGCTGCAGTTTGTTTCTCACTCACCAGTTTATGAACCTGTAGGTTGCTTCCAGTTCAGAGCTATTATAAACAATGGTGCCGTGAACATTTGTGCACACATCGTTTTTTAGGTTTTCATTTTTGTTGAGTAAATATCTAGGAGTGGGACTGCCAGCTCATAAGTTAAGTGTATATTTTAATTTTGACCTGCCAGACTGGTTCCTAAGTGCCTGAACCTTTTTGCATTCCTATCGCAATGTACGGGAGTTCCAGTTGCTCTGCAGAGTAACTCTTAAAACTTTCAATATAGCTGCCTGCAATTAAAACTCAAAACCTTTTAGAGGAGCATATGGTCTCCAGCACACTTTGGTTCCTGTTTGACCATCTCGATCATTTACATCATCCACCTCTCTCTGGTGATTCATGACCCCTGCTTTAGAAACTCTGAGCAGCACCCTGTCCCATCGTATGCGGCAGGTATCATGGCTGAGAACATATCTATAGAGGAGGTGAATCTGGATTCTCAGTCTTGCCATTTGTAAACTATCTCTCTGAACAAGTTACTTAACTTCTCTCTGCATGAGTTTCTTCATCTATAAAATGCAGATACCTCTTTTAATGGTTTGTGGTAAAAATGAAATAATACAGAGCATGTCAAGCACAGGGCCAAGCCCGGAGAAAATGTTCAGTAGATGGTTAATTTTTTTATAAATTGTTATTTTTTTTAATTACACTGTGCCTTCATTGCTGTGTGAGGACTTTCTCTAATTACAGTGAGCAGGGGCTGCTCTTCTTGAGATATGTGGGCTTTTCATTGCAGTGGCTTTTCTTGCTGTGGACCACAGGCTCTAAGTTCACAGCTCAGTAGCTGTGGCTTAAAGGCTCCAGAGTTCCAGCACAGCAGTTGCTCTGAAGCATGTGGACCTTCCCGGACCAGGGGTCGAACCTATGTCCCCTGCATTGGCAGGTGAATTCTTAACCACTAGGCCATAAGGGAAGTCCCTAGATGATACTTATTAGTACCACGGTCTAGTCCAGTGATTGTCGACTGTACGTGTATGTATCAGAGGCACCTGTGCAAAATTTTAAAAAGCATGGACACCTGGGTCCCTCCTGTAGCTCTCTTCAAGAATCATGATCTCCTGGGCTGAACTTGAGCCTGTGCATTGTTTAAAAGTTCTGTACATAATCAAGTTGAGTAAACCTGGTCTTCAATCCTTGGTTGCCTGAGAAGGCAGTAACAAGAAGCACAGCATTCTGAACTCTGTTCTACCACCAACTAGCGGTGTGATCTTGGGCAAATCACTTAACCTCTGTGCAGGAGATTTAGCTAAGATCTGCCCAGCACATTTGGCCTTAAAGAATTATCAGTTTCTTCCTGGTAGATCACAGCTGCAGTTGGAGATAGATAGTTTGATGGTGGTGGAGGTCTATACCTGCCTCTGGAGTAATATATCAGAGTCAAATCTCAGACAGAACTCTACCACACCTAGAAACATGTTTTGGTAAGTAAGCACAGAAAAGGCCCACCACCTATCCTGTGAGCCCACCAAGCTTCTGTCCTCTGTTCTGATAGGAAGGTGCATTGACAGCCAGCAACTTGCTGGAAAAGTTCCCTCAAGTTTGATGTGAGAATATTCTAGGAATAAAAGTTGTCTAACCTTCTAGTCAAAGTCAGGTGATAGGCTCCTCCTTTAAGAGGATTTGGTTTTTCTTTTTTTTTTTTTTTAAATAAAGTTTTATTGTGTTGTGTGTGTGTGTGTGTGAGCCGCTCAGTTGTGCCGACTCTTTGCAACCCCATGGACTGCAATCCACCAGGTTCCTCTGTCCATGAGATTTTCCAGGCAAGGATACTGGAGTGGGTTGCCATTTCCTTCTCCATGGTTTTTCTTTTAGTCGCTCAGTCGTGTCCAACTCTTTGCAACCCCATGGACTGTAGCCCCCAGGCTTCTCTGTCTGTGGGATTTCCCAGGCAAGAATACTGGAGTGGGTTGCCATTTCCTCCTCCAGGGGATCTTCCCGACCCAGAGATCAAACCCAGGTCTCCTGCACTGTCAGGTGGATTCTTTACCACGGAGCCACCTGGGAAGCCCTTAAGTGGATAGACCAGGACTAAGTCAGAATCCTGAGTGGAGGACTCCAATCCAGGAGAAATAGGCAACTGGGGTCACTGGAAGCAGATGGCCTTCCCATGCATGCTGTGCATGCTGATGATAGTGTTTCTAACCAGTCCACGTAACTTCAATACCACTTCTAATGTCCTCATTAATAATTATTAGTTATGCTAATTGAGAGTATAAGATGAAGATAGCTGCTACACTTTAAGAGCTGCTTCTGGGATATGGTATTTCATTAGTCTCATAGCTGAGCTAACAGTGTATTCCTATTAGGCCACTTCAATCATAAATCTGGTGAGTGTGGATTAAAACAAATGCACACACGTACATCACACTATATATATATATGGAAGTATTTTAAAGTTGGGCTTTCCCTGGTGGCTTAATGGTAAAGAATCTGCCAGCTAATGCAGGAAATGCTGTTTCAATTCCTGGGTTAGAAAGATACCCTGGAGGAGGAAATGGCAGCCCACTCCAGTATTCTTGCCTGGGAGAATCCTATGGACAGAGGAATCTGGCGGGCTACAGACCGTGGAGCCGCACAGAGTTGCACGTGACTTAGTGACTAAACACCAACACATTTTAAAGTTAATTACAGATAACATGAATTCTCATGTCCCATGCAAGCAGAAGATTCAACAATTCTGCAAATGATTGGTCCTAATAGCTACACTGCTTTCCAGCACAACTTGTCATTTTTAAGCCTCCTCTTTCTGGAAAGCCCTCTGAATCCCCCAGGCCCCGTTAGTGCCCTTCCCTGACCTGTGTCCTCCTAGAACATAAATCACCTCACGGTAGCTTATTTCAGCCCAGGGAACATACATTAAGGATTCCAAACTTTATAAAGTGTCATCCTTTTGACTTAGCTACATTCAACAGCATTATTTCCCAAACTTCAGTGATCAGAGTAGTACATCACAGTTGTTTTTGTCTTTCTGTCTAATATCTCCACTGCTATTTTTCTTCAAATTGGCACACTTCTTTTTCAACTTAAATGTATTCTTTAGCATTATCCCACAGAGTATTATCCATGGATTAATGGTTCAAGTGTGTTAGTTATGCATTTTTTCACATGTTAACAGTAAATGCATAATTAAATATTTTAAATAAAATGTTGAGTGTTCAAAAATATTTAAAATTAAAAGTGATCCTCTCTGTGTTGACTAACATCAGCTCCCGCCCCTGTGGTGGCCTGCACACTGCACCGTGGGACCCCTCACTGTGCTGTATTTGTGAGGTTCCTTCCCATCTCCCCACTTAGACCATAAGCACTCAGACGTGGTCTCAAAACATAACGAAGCACCGAAATAGGTAGAAGTGAAGTGATGCCTGTTTCTCTACCTCCTAAAACTTCTTAAAATGATTGTTTTCATGTCATTCTAAAGGTGAAGCAGGGTGGAGTTGGGTTATAAAATGATTTTAAATTTACCTGACATGAGGCTCATGGAAAATAAAAAGAACTTGAAGAGTTTCCAAGTAGAAAAAAGCAAAAAGAAGCTATCAAATTATTATCTCAGTTTCCCAGAGGAAGTACAAAAAGTGAATTCAAAATCCCTGTTGCTCTTTTCCTGAGTCACACCCTTGGAGATGTAGGAGGTCCTTTGGGCCAAGACTCTGTACACATGGCAGCATTCTCTTGGGATCATGTGTGGTTTTCAGTCTCTGCCCCACTGAGGAATTGGGAACCCCTGATTCCAAACTTAAAAATGCTTTATCCATTTTAATGTAGGCTATCCCCTGCCTCCCCAGCCCCAGCCTACTAGTTCTATGTCGTCGTTGCCCGCTTTATTCTGCCGCATCCAAAAGCATTTATGCCCCTTGAGGGCAAAGGCTGAATCTTTCTGCTTTAGACTTCCTGTGCCTTACTAGTTCCTTAGTCAGAATGGACACTGAAGAAGTATTTGAGTGAATGAATGAGTGGTGAACAAATGAGTGAATGAACAAACAAATGATCAAAGAACAGGTGAGCTGCAACGCTGTGGTTTATGATGAACTTTGCCCATGTAACTCTTTACATTTTAATAAAGATCTGGAAGTGTTAGTTGCTCAGTCATGTCTGACTCATTATGACCCCATAGACTATAGCCCACTAGGCTCTTCTGTCCATGGGATTTTCCAGGCAGGGATACTGGAGTGGGTTGCCATTTCTCTTCTCCAAAAGACCTGGAAGGAACCACATTTAAAAGAAAACTTTCTAATGTCTGGAAGCATGCTTGTAGATATGAGGGTTAATCTCATTATTTTGAGTTAAGTTTTTACTTCTCACCTTCTTTATACAAAGTTTGATGATTCAACCTTAAGAAGTAATCAGTTTTAATCTCAGCAAACAAATGTTCCAAAATAAATCAGTTGACTATAAGTTATAAATTAATCTTCCACTGATTTCAGTTACATAGGAAATGTAACACATGAAATGTTTTTGAGGTTTGTCTCTCCATTGGTTTCCAGAAATGAAAAGTTGGGACTTAGAGAAATATTTATCTTAGCATAGTACCTACCTTGAACTTTCCTATTTGGTATTTGCTGATATAATTTCAGATTGAAGCATTAGCATTTAATTATGTATTTTGAAAGTTCAAGATTTCTGGTTTGGGGGTTGATCAATTCCTTAAACATTGGTTAGATCTAGATTGAGTATAAGAAAAGGGACATAAGTGTTTGTATTAACAACATCTAATTTTCTTAAGCCCTTTAAAAATATACTTTTTAAATGTTTAAGATGAAAAAGATAAGTGATCTTGTTGGTTTATTTGCACTGGTTTTGCTTATTTCCCACAATTGGTGAGGTTGTTTGTTTATAAAAAGAAAGTGCTGCAGCCTCGATCGCCCAGTCTCAATTTGGGACATTGCAAAGCTCTCTATACATTAAACACACGTTTGCAAGTATGGCGCCAGTTTGTTATGGACAGTTCCTCCCTACACTGTTTAGAATTTTTGGCAGGCTTATCCAAGAAAAGCACAGAGCTCAAAGCAGAGGGAAAGACTGTTGAGGGTGCGTTGTGTGCCCACCAGGCACCCGTAGCTCTGGAGTGAACGCCCATGATTGTGAAGCTGGGGAAACTTACTCCTTCAGTAGCCCTTTTATTCCACACATGACACGTCCCACTGAGGTTAATGACGGTCACTCAGAAAGCAGAAGAGGCTAAAATTCTGTTTCTAATCATATTTGCTGCCTTCTGAAAAGTTTGATTAAAGTACAAAGTGTTATGCAAGGTTCGTTAAGGACCATGTTACTCCACCTAACTTTGTACAAAGTGCTCTGTTTGTTCAGAAAGAGCCTCTTCTTTCTACTTGCCTCCAATGAGTTCTGTTTATTGAGTATTTCATGTCTAGAGAAAAGTGTAAGTTCAGGTAAATGACTGTGTGCATTCACGTGGGCACATTGAGAGAAATTCAGAAGTGTGATCTCAAGATCAATATCTCCATCAGAGCTGTTTATTGTCTTCTATTTTCTGTAAATGGGGTATGTTCTTTGCTTATCTGGCTGAAGACTAGGGGCCTCCAATTAACTCTAATTAAGTAGACTGAACAATCCCAGCTGGTTCTGAGTACTGCTCTCCATAGTCTTTTTCTCGAGCCCATGAGATTTAGGGATGTTTTATAAGTTTTGTAGTATAGACATTTTTCCTGAGCCTGATTCATTAGCCATTTGAAGACTAACTTCAGTGAAATAGCTTCAGATATCAGTGTATACTCAGTACTGACAGAAAATAGATAGTTTGCACTACTGAAAATAAGACACCATAATAATAAAGAAGTGTGAGATTGCTGAAATGCATTTGCTCATCAGTATATTTGTTTTGGTCAGAAATAAAACTATTGGGACTTCTCCGACAGGCCACTGGCTAGAGTCTGAGCTTCCACTGCAGGCAGTACGGGTTCAATCCCTGGTCAGGGAACTAAGATTTCGGATGCCACACGGCACAGCCAAAAGATACAAAATAGCATGCAAATAAAACTATTAACCATAAACTAAGACAGCCTCTGCACAACCTTCCTCCATTATTTCTTTGGTCAGATACTGTTTCCTTAGTTTTCTTAATCTGGGCCGAGTCTCCAAGAAGGAAAAATAATCATCATTGCTTTGTCTGTATGCAATCTGGAATTGGTTTAAGCAGAGGTCACAGCAGCCAGAGACAGTGCTTTTTTCTGCTGAGGAATTGTGTTTTCTTGAGTTTGTACTGAACCGCATGAACAAGTCATTAAATGACACAAGTGAAGGGGAAGAGAAGAGTATTCAAAAATTCTTTGACCTCTGCTACAAGGGTGGCTGACAGAAGGCACTAGCTTTGATTGTTTGTTTCTCTCTTGCCAGTTTTTGTTTCAGTAAAACATTCCGTGATCTTGAGGCAAAAGGTGACTGGGAAGGCAGTATTTTGATTCTAATGGCTATGTCTATTTTTCTTTATTGAGAATGATCAAAAATATTTTCACAGGCATAATCAAATAGCATTTACACACAAATCATTCCACAGTTTACCAGAAAGAGTCATTTTAATTAATACTGCTTAGGAAATGGAATTTAAACCCAAACCTGCAGATCTTTTGCTTGTCTTTTGTTCTTAAAAAAAAAAAGAAGAAGAAGACTATATGATGATATATCCACTTCCAAAAGATATATGAATGAGTTTAAACTGGTTTGCTGGTTTAGTTTGTTTATCACTTTGTTTCCTAACAAGAAAATAAAACAGCTACCTGAATTTTTTTTTATCTGTATTAGTATATGTGTATCTGTTTTGAACTTTTTCTTTGCCCTGCCAGCATTGATAGCAAACTGATTTTTGTCTACTTTCATTCTTTTTAAAATTACATTCAGGGTTGTGTATTCCCATTTTAACATAAGATGATTCATTTGCTTTAGAAAGGAAACTTCCAGCAGCATTGTAGATACATAAGCTGATATATTTGGCAAATAATGTCAGAGAAACTTGAAAGCTGGTCTCTATCACATTGTACTGTCAGTATCTGAGTCACGGTTCTCTAGAGCAGTGTTCTAGATATTTAAAAATTGAAAATTAAAAAAAAAGAAGAAGCAGCAGCCTAGTAAAGACACAGTTGTAGAAACCAATGTATGGAACCCAGGGCAAAGGTGGGGAGGAATTGGGAGACTGGAATTGACACATATACACTACTGATACTATGTATAAAGTAGATAACTAATGAGAACCTACTGTAGAGCACAGGAACCCTACCCCGTGCTCTATGGTGACCTGCACGGGAAGGAAATCCAAAGAAGGCTAATACATGTATGCGCAGAGCTGACTCACTTTGCTGTAGAGTAGAAACTAAAGCAACATTGTAAAGTCACTGTACTCCAATAAAAATTAAACATTAAAACAGAATCCTAGCTATAGCACGGTGCCCTAGATGGAGTAGTCACCCCAAGTCAGTGACCATGTGGTTTATCAAGCCTCGGGATTAGCCTCAGGTGCTGGTGACTCTTCCAACACTGAACACTGTCTCAGCACTCCAGGCATGCCTTCTCCAAGTCCACTTGTTGCCTTCCTACTCAAGGAGCATCACGCCAGTTTTTGCTTACTGTAGCAGAACACCACTAAGTTCATTGAAAACTACAGATGTAAATTCTTCCTAATGAAACCAAGACGGAAAAAAATAAGGCTAACTTCAGTTTGTTTTTTTCCTCCTAAGTTTAATCATTCATTGTGTTCAGTTAGAACAACACAGAACTATTGCTTAGCAACACTGGATTAGGCAGAAAATAATTTAAGCTCCCAAATGAGAAACATTTGTAATCGAATATGCTCTAACACTTGCTTTACCACATGGCTTAACACCCTTTTGCTCACACATGGTTAAACACATGTTTGAACTGGTGTTTTAACACCCGTCTCACACATCTTTACGCCCTTTGTTCACATATGCTTAAACACATGCTCTGACACTCTGTGCTCTCACTGTTGAACACAGGCAGAGTATTGTCTTGGATCGCATTTTCTAAAGTTTCATTGGTTCGGAGTGTTCAGCCAAAGACGCGTGTCCAGTAAAGTCACAGCTCTTTCTGTCTACCACACCCCCAAGTGATAGCCTTTTTGAGTATTTCAGCCTGTGTGTGACCTATCGCAAAAGTATTGTTTTTCACCCTGGCCTGTCTACTTGTATTTTTCCCAAACTACTAAACTCTAAAGTCTTATTCAGAGCCAAATGTAGAATTGAGCTGTTTTTTTGTTTTGTTTTGTTTTTCTCTCTCTCTCTTACATCTTAGTTGGCAACTTCAGCAAAGCTGAAAATATATGTACAGAAGTATGGTATTTGTGTTACAGAAATCTGAATATAATTGGGAAAAGTGTGGCTCACCTTGCTCACATGAGTCTGATTTCTGGGATCCTCTCTCTTCTTTTTGTTTCTGTGACGTCTGCCATCCTCTTAGGCAAGGTGACTGCCTCCTCTTCACTTTGACCTGCTACACGATGCCATTGGTGGATTCACAAAGATTGGCTCTTCTCCAGGAGCATAGGATTCTATGTGTGACAGTGGCTTAGAGTGTGGGTTTCTGAGCCAGACTGCTGGAGTTCAAATCAGCTTGTTTCCACATCTGAAAAATGGGAATAACAATACCTACTTTACTGAGTTGTTGTAAGGATTAGATGAAACAGTATTTATACATCACTGTGTCCAGCATGTAGGAAGTGCCCCCAAATTACTATTTAATTACTCTTAATTCAAGTAAAATAAGTGACAGTAACCTAAGTCTAAACAGTGCTCTGAGCTTCTCCTGGTGGCTCAGTGATAAAGAATCCACCTGCCAGTGCAGGAGAAGCAGGTTCATTTCCAGGGTCGGGAAGATCCCCTTGAGAAGAAGGAAATGAGAAGCCACCTCAGTATTCTTGCCTGGAAATTCCACGGACAGAGGAGCTTGGCGGACTGTAGTCAATGGGGTTGCAAAAGTCCGACACAGCTTAGCAACTAAACAGTAACAGCAACAAGCCCTGCCTACAGGTTATAAACTCTGTTTTATCTGTATCTTTCCACATCCCTATTGAGATGGATGTAAGCATATCCCCCTTCCACAGAGAGGCAAACTGAGACCAAATACCTTAACTCTGCCAGAAATTGCTAGTCCCTTGGCATCTAAAAGCAGTGTTTTCCCTACAGTGTTACAAAACCAAATCTGGTTAGATGTACACAGAATTACCAGAAATATCTCTTCCCCATCCCAGAGCTTACAGAGGAGGAAAGATACTGACAAATGAAAAGTAACTTCCATTTATTGAGAAATAGTTGAGTCAGCATGTACTAGGCACTTTTAGTAAATCGTCTCTCTTCATCTTTAGAGCAACCAATATGACAGCTGAGGAAACTAAGGTCTAAGAAGTATAATGAACATACCCAGAGTCAAGAACTAGTAAGTAACAGAACTAGAATTTCAACACAAGCCTAACTCCAAGTAAAACCAATACTTTTTAGTCATTACTCGTATTGGCTTTCAACCAACAATAAATGAGTTCACAGACAAATAACAGCTACAGTATGAGTCAGTTTTGAATGAAGTATGTTCTTCCCCTAATAATTCCTAATTATGCTGCTGTGTGATTGTTTCTGTTTTTTTTTTTAACATTGTAGAATGGATAAACATCGCAAGAAATAAAAGTTACGGCTGTTGTATGAAAGCATCTGTAAATTAAATCCACATTTAGTCTGTACCCCCCCCCCACTTTGACGAAATGCAGGCCTATAAAATGGGCTGCCTGTCTAATCTTCATGGAAATGTTCCTTTATAGGTACATGCTAACTCGCTTTCAGTTCAGTCACTCAGTCGTGTCCAACTCATTGCAACCCCATGAATCGCAGCACACCAGGCCTCCCTGTCTGTCCATCACCAACTCCCAGAGTTCACTCAAACTCATGTCTATCGAGTCGGTGATGCCGTACAGCCATCTCATCCTCTGTCATCCCCTTCTCCTCCTGCCCCCAATCCCTCCCAGCATCAGAGTCTTTTCCAATGAGTCAACTCTTCGCATGAGGTGGCCAAAGTACTAGAATTTCAGCTTTAGCATCATTCCTTCCAATGAACACCCAGGACTGATCTCCTTTAGAATGGATTGGTTGGATCTCTCTGCAGTCCAAGGGACTCTCAAGAGTATTCTTCAACACCACAGTTCAAAAGCATCAATTCTTCAGCGCTCAGCTTTCTTCACAGTCCAACTCTCACATTCATGCATGACCACTGGAAAACCATAGCCTTGACTAGATGGACCTTTGTTGGCAAAGTAATGTCTCTGCTTTTGAATATGCTATCTAGGTTGGGCATAACTTTCCTTCCAAGGAGTAAGCATCCTTTAATTTCATGGCTGCAGTCACCATCTGCAGTGATTTTGGAGCCCCCCCAAAAATAAAGTCTGACACTGTTTCCACTGTTTCCCCATCTATTTCCCATGAAGTGATGGGACCAGATGCCATGATCTTAGTTGTCTGAATGTTGAGCTTTAAGCCAGCTTTTCACTCTCCTCTTTCAGTTTCATCAAGAGGCTTTTTAGTTCCTCTTCACTTTCTGCCATAAGGGTGGTGTCATCTGCATATCTGAGGTTATTGATATTTCTCCCAGCAGTCTTGATTCCAGCTTGTGCTTCTTCTAGCCTAGCGTTTCTCATGATGTACTCTGCATAGACGTTAAATAAGCAGGGTGCCAATATACAGCCTTGATGTACTCCTTTTCCTATTTGGAACCAGTCTGTTGTTCCATGTCCAGTTGTAACTACTGCTTCCTGACCTGCATACAGATTTCTCAAGAGCTTTAGTTGTGTCCAACTCTTTGTGACCCTATGGACTGTAGCCTGCCAGGCTCCTCTGTCCAAGGGATTCTCCAGGCAAGAACACTGGAACAGGTTACATTTTCTTTCTCCAGGGGATTTTCCTGACCTAGGGATCGAACTCACCTCTCTTTATGTCTTCTGCATTGGCAGGTGGGTTCTTCACCACTGGTGCAACCTGGGAAGCCCTTACAGGTAAATTGTGCTAACAGTTATCTGAACATAAGAATCATTTAAATTCTATGGATTTCAGGTCTGGGCTTCCTGGTGGCTCAGAGGTTAAAGCGTCTGCCTGCAATTCAGGAGACCTCGGTTCAATCCCTGGATCGGGAAGATCCCCTGGAGAAGGAAATGGCAACCCACTCCAGTATTCTTGCCTAGAGAACTCCCATGGATGGAGCCTGGTGGGCTACAGTCCATGGGGTCACAAAGAGTCAGACACGACTGAGCAACTTCACTTTCACTTTCAGGTCTAAAGGAATTTCAGTGGATGGTAAATTATTTGAAAATAAACTCTATTTCATTGACTGGATTCTTGTTGTTGTTGTTCAGTTGCTAAGTCATGTCCGCCTCTTTCCAACCCCATGGACTGCAGCATGCCAGGCTTCCCTGTCCTTCACTACTTCCCAGGGTTTGCTCAAATTCATGTCCATTGAGTCAGTGATGCGGTCTAACCATCTTATCCTCTGACGGCCCCCTTCTCCTTTTGCCTTCAGTCTTTCCAAGCATCAGGGTCTTTTTCCAGTGAGTCAGTTCTTCACATCAGGGGGCCAAAGTACTGGAGCTTCAGCTTTAGCGTCAGTCCTTCCAATGACTGGATTCTAGAAGGTCAGTATTTAGGCATAAGGAATGTCAGTGTTGGCATAAAGAATGCCAACCTTGAGTTTGGTGAATTGGAAGGGCAGTTTTCTTAGTCACATGTTAGTAAACTCAAGGTATCACTTTAAAGATGACTTATAGGTGACTGCAATCCTTGAGCTAACTTTCCATGTTAAACTAGTTTGGACACAGATGCAGAGACTAACAATCAGATCATTTAAGCGCAGAATAAGACCAGCCATGAATAGTAACACTTGGATGCCTGACTCATAGATGTGAGCAAGAGTTAGTAATTACTTTGAATGGTTGGAAGATCCCAGAGGAAAATTTGGGAAACTCTTCATTCCCTTTGCCCTGTACACAGAATTCTTAGTACAAATACCTGGCAACATTAGAATACAGGTGCAGATTTGGAATATGTAAAGCCTCACTTTGGTTTCTTTGTTTTTCAACT
Organism: Nanger dama; assembly: GCA_917880005.1. NCBI lineage: Eukaryota > Metazoa > Chordata > Mammalia > Artiodactyla > Bovidae > Nanger > Nanger dama. The sequence continues at coordinate 17,224,977 of CAKJTW010000026.1, forward strand.
GAATCTCATTCTATTGAGGTTCAAGATCAAATACTTGCATTTGTGTAACATTTGCCAAATTTCTAAACCTCTAAGCACAAAATCCTCAACCCTCCTTTCTTTGCTTGCCTGGAAATCTAGGTAGCACTGAGCCAAGAGTAGGAGTTATGAAGTGAGATTACACTTGATTAGGAACAAAAAACGTCGTATGTCCAGAAATGCAGATGTGCACAGCAGTCCTAGGGGAATGTTGGTATTTGATCTCCTAGTCTTGAAGGTTCATGTTCCCAAGGTTAAGAGATGCAGAGAGCCAACTTTTATTTGTAACTAATGCTGAAATTACTCCGGAGATTCTAGAAGTATTACATTACAAATCACTCAGCTTTGGAAATCCTACAACTCGTAAGTTACAAATATCACTGTGTGAGAGAAAGGGGCAATAAGTGAAGGACAGCATTCATAAGCTTAATTTATACCATAGCAGCATGATCATGAATATGCTGTATGAGAGTTTTCTTCTCAGTGAGAAAAAGAAAAGAGAGCCTAGGAAGTCCATGAGTCAAGACCCCAGCTAAAGCACCAGGAAGTAAAGACCTCCTTGTCTAGGGGAATCTGAGTGGGGGAGGGGAAGCCACAGTCAGCTTGGGCAGCAATAGCCTCCTTTTTCTGATATCTAACTTTGTGACCTGGATCAGGTTGCTTATTCATTGAGTAAGGCTTCCATTTGGGTAAAAGGTAAAATGTAGGTATTTACAAAATAATATCTTTTAACAAGCTTGGCACCAATGACCATCTGTGAAAGAGATAACATATAACAGTTCACCTCAAGAGGGGAACTTCAGTGGAACCAAATTCAGTATTAAAATCAAGAGTAGTTAGAGACATTCATATATCACACCGTCGCCTGGGTGTTTTCTTTTAACCTTAATAAACTGTTTTCCTGTAATAGGCACTTGGCATTGTCTGCTGTTAACTAATTGGACTTCCTTATTTTAAACCAGATGGTGATCTAGTTCTTTTTATTTTCAATGACTTTAAGCCCAGTGACAAAGAAAAGATAGATAAATCTGTATCTTGGTTACAGGAGTAAATTATTATAGGCAAAATTATACCTGTTGCATTTTCACTATTAGAATCTGCTACTGGATGGGGGTGTGTGTGTGTGTGTGTGTGTCTGTGTGTGTGTGTGTGTTTCACTGTGAGGTTAATCTGCCCTTGCCATGAAACGTTTTCTTTAATAATTAAATCCACTTAAATCATCACACTTTGAGAAACATTTTTAGAGTGATTCTAAGGCATGACCTTAAAAAGAGAGCTAGAATTTGGAATACAGTGCATAATTTACATAATTATATGGCTTCCCAGGTGGCCCTAGTGGTAAAGAATCCACTTGCCAGTGCAGGAGACACAAGAGACATAGGTTCGGTCCCTGAGTCAGGGAGATCCCCTGGATGAGAGAATGGCAACCCACTCCAGCATTCTCACCTGGAGAATACCATGGACAGAGGATCCTGGCAGGCTACGGTCTATGGGGGCACAAAGTGTCAGACACGACTGAGCAGCTGAGCATGTACATATGCGTATATAATTGATATACAGCATGTAAATGTATGATGTATTTTAAGTGAACAGTACATATATAATATTTCAGAAATAAAACACCCCACACATATCACCTACCTTACACTAATAAATGCAAATTCAGGTGGTACCGTTTGAACCGCTAGTACTTCACTCATTCTCACTAGTGATGTTTTCCAGATCTTGGATTTTGATAGATGCACTGTGGAATGTAGAAATAATCTTCATTTAGGTAACTGAAAAGTAGCTTGCCAAAACTGATACAATGAATGTTGTTCAAGATGTTCTGTCAAAACCCTTTCCAATTAGTGTTGAGGTCTTGAAGGGCCAGACTTGGCTTTTATTAATGTGTTCAGTTTATTAATGTATTTTTGATATATGCATCGCGTGACTATCTAAAACATCTCATGATATTGCACAATTATGCTGCTTTTAATTTGTTGTACCCAAGTTTATTCTCCAGCCTTATTTAAAATTCAAAATTACTTCATAGTTTCATAACTAATAACTCATTAGGAAGCTGTGCCAGGTACTTAAGGTTACCTCTAAGGCAATGCATATTTAACAATAAACTAGAGAAGTTCTTGACTACTTGACTGTCATTGACCAGTTTAAATATTTAAAGTTATCATCTGACCCTTTGTCTAACCACTTTTAGAAAGTGAAACAGTTTGTGTATAAAACATAGGAAAGGGAAGTCCTTTCACACAGTCTTTTCTAAAATGAAAACCAGCTATCTGTAATCAAAAACTTAGATAACACTTACATGTGTGTGTGTGTATATATACACATATATGTATATGATACCATGCTGACCATGTATTATTATTAGAGATTAAAGGACCCATTTTTTTTCTTTTTCTTTTTTCTTGTTGTTTTTGAAAAGACATAGAAATTTAAGCATGTCGTTCTACTGCGATCAGATTCAGATTCGTTGTCAGTCACCTTAGTAATTTTACATTCCTATCTGTCTCTCTTGTTATCTCTTAAAAAGACAGCATTTGACTTGTTTCTGATCCCCTCCAAATGATGAGAAATTGAGCATAGTTAAAAATTATAACGGTTCAACTCCTTGCTTATTGAGGTGTGTCCTACCTACATTATTTAGACCTTGTCTCGAAATCTAATAAGTAGCTAAATGATAATTAAAAATAATCCAGCATAATGCTCTGCTTTATAGTGGTGTGATTTAACTAATGTTTATTCAGTATCTGTGTGATAAAAATAGTTCTAGGTTCAGTAGGGATGCAAACCTGGGTGATGTGTAAGATACTTCATATAAGTCAGTGAGATAATTAAGGTCTCTTTTCTCGTGCTGTCTTGTTTAACATTCTTAGATTCAGGAGGACAGCACTTCTATCTAATTTAAATGAAAAGAGATTTGTTAGAATGTGTATAGAGTCCTTGGGGAAAATGGTAAAATTCTTTTGAATGCTACAGGCCAGCAGAAGAGACCAATCAATCAGACTCTCCAGGGACTGCTCACTGCTGCAGTCTTATACCGAGTAGCACCCAGGATACAGGAACCCCATTCCGTAGTCCCTTCCAGAACTTTCCCAGAAGAGCCAAATGCAAGCCCCTTCCCTATGCACACACACTCTTAGAGAAGTGCCTGTTCCCTCCCATGCAAGTTTCTCATTGTTCCATTCCATTGCCAAGTCTTGCACAGGCATCTGCCTTGCAGAACCTAGGCAATGTCTGAAAACGGGTTACAAGAGAATCTCAAAATGTAGTTCTTAGGTTTCTAGCCTTCACAGTCAAGGAAAGCTGTTAGAAGGGATCGGAAAGTGTGTGGAATGAGCCAGTGCTCAGTACCCCTCAGGCATGTTCTGAAATAGTGATTCTCCAGCTGTGTTCCAAGGAATCCTAAAATTTTGCTTATGTGCCTGAAGGTTGCCAAGGAGGAAGAGAAGACCAGACAGGCAAGACTCCTATCTGGAGCAGCTCCACAGTAATCTGGTCATCTGTTGGGGATGCCTATAGTCCTTTGAAAAAATTTCCTCTGAAAAAATAAGGTTTTCCCCCTGCCCAAGTTTTGAAACTATTGCTGTCCCCAAGTACAGGCAAACCTCAGAGATAATGTAGGTTTGATTCTAGACCACCACAATAAAGAGACTCACGTGGATTTTTGGTTTCCCAGTGCATATAAAAATTACGTTTACACTATTCTGTAGTCTCTTCAGTGCGCATTAGCATCAAGTCTTTAAAAACATGTACATACTTAGTTTAAAAATGCTTTATTGCTTAAACTTGCTAACCATCATCTGAGCCTTCAGCAAGTCATAATGGTAACCACAAAGATCACTAATCACAGTTCTTCTTAACAAATGTAAAAACAATGAATAAGCTTGAAATATCACAGGAATTGACAAAATGGGACATAGACATGAATGAAGTGAGTAAATGCTGTTGGAAAATGGTACCAATGGACTTTTTTGCCACAAATCTTCAAATTGTAAAAAGACAGTATCTGTGAAGCCCCTAAATGAGGTCTACCTGTATGCCTCAGTCTTCTGACTGTCGCTTTTCTTGTTAGGCAGGGCATCACAAATATAGTCTAGCATTTCTCTCCATCACAGTTCTATTTAGCAGACCATCCTGACTTTCTTAAACAGTGAAAGTGAAACTGAAAGCTGCTCAGTTGTGTCCGACTCTTTGTGACCCCATAGTCTGGACATTCCATGGAATTCTCCAGGCCAGAATACTGGAGTGGGTAGCCTTTCCCTTCTCCAGGGGATCTTCCCAACCCGGGAATCAAACCCAGGTCTCCCGCATTGCAGGCAGATTCTTTACCAGCTGAGCCACCAGGGAAGCCCTTCTTAGACAATATTTGAAAATAATTACAAATTATACTCTTTTCTCCTGTGTCTCATTAGGAGAAGGGCTGCTCACAGGCCCATTCATATTAGGGTTTTTAATGTAAATTCACCACCGCCTGAGAACGTCTCAGAACATCTCAGCAGTGGAGGGCTATTCAGTCTGCATAGCCGTAGGGATGAAGAGACTGGACACTTTTAATTACTCCTCGGCTACTTTGTCTCATTGACTTCAAAAACAAAATTAGCAGTAACAGGACACAGTGGTTCCATGGGTTAAATTAATCAACGTGTGCTAATTAAAGAACTGTTGAGCCTCTGCCATTCCTGCCTGTTTTAGTCAGTAGAGAGCTCTTAGTCTGACCGACTTTGGTCTCTGTACTTTCAATATTTTGTCATTAGAATTGAAGGGAGACAATCTCTGGCTTAAATGGAAGGGAGACAGAGCTATTCTCATATATTGTCCTTCATGAAGAGAGACAGAACTATTCGCGTATATTGGCCTTCATGAAGGGATTTTTTAAATCATCTTTTTCTTTTTTTAACAATACATTCTTGTTGGTTATCTCTTTTAAATATAGCAGTATGTGCATGTCAGACTCAAACTTGGAAGTGTTTCTCTCTCCTCTTTCCCTCCAGGACATCCCCCCTCACCGCCCCCGCCACCCCATACTACTGATACCTTCGGCTTTTTTCACTCTAAACTATAATTGTTTGCTTTACAACTGATAAGCTCTAAAGAAACCTGGACTTTGGATACCAAGCCACTGCTTCTCCATCTCTCATGGGTTTTCAGAATAGCCTCACTTCACCTCTGCTTTCATGCAGCATCCATACCCAAACCCTCTCTGCTGCCCCAGAAGCATAAGCCTCCTGCTGCTGCTGCTGCTGCTAAGTCGCCTCAGTCGTGGCTGACTCTGCGACCCCATAGACGGCAGCCCACCAGGCTCCCCCATCCCTGGGATTCTCCAGGCAAGAACACTGGAGTGGGTTGCCATTTCCTTCTCCAATAGACCAGCTGCCTAGCATTTCTTTAAAGCGTCAGAAATTTTTATCCTGTACACAAGGGGCTGTTTGCTCTGTTGTTCCCACTTGCTTAAAATAGACTTCAGAAGATTTTGGTTATCTTTCCTATATTTTCTTATATTTAAAAAATGGTGAGTTTATTGAAGTATTTGTAATACAAAAAACAGAGAAGAAACTACATATTTTTAAAATATTAATTTTAAAATATTAACTTCATATTTATTGTTGCATATCCTGACACTTCCAAAAGGTATAAAGGACATAAAAATAAAACTCATTGTCTGCTGTACCATTGCTAACATTTGAGAATGGATTCTCCTTGCCTTTTTTGTGCATATTTTTGGTGGTATTGTTTAGTCACTCACTTGTGTCCAACTCTTGGTTTGCAACCCAGTGGACAGTAGCCCACCAGGCTCCTCTGTCCATGGGATTTTCCCAGGCAGGAATACTGGAGTGGGTTGCCATTTCCTTCTCCAGGGAATCTTCCCAATCCAGGGATCAAACCCGCATATCTTACATTAGCAGGCAGGTTCTTTACACTGAGCCACCTGGGAAGCCCATACATATTTTACCTACAAACAGTTGAATATATTATTGGCATTTTAAGTTTTTGAAACCCATCTGTGGTTTACTGTTACTCCAAATAAAAAATGTTAAGTTGTCATCCTCATTTGGAAGATGCTGCATTTTAACATCAAGAATATAAAATCTGCCAGAATTATTTGTCTCAGATTTAGCTTATAAAAGTGTGTTTGGTTCACATTTCTGCCTTTTCATTTTTCCTACTGTCAGCTGTAAAACATCAGATTAGAATTAGCTGCTGTAGTACTGGCTGCACTTTATTAAGTGTATGATGGAATTTTTCTACTCTGTTCCCAGCAAAGTTTATTTAGGTAAAAGTTTGATAACATTCTTTGCCCCAAATAAAGTTGTTTTTTTTTTTTTTTCTTGCCCATGAAGACAATTCTTTCTTCAAGAGGTTAAACATGAAGAGCCATTCTCTCTCATATAAACAGATCTATCCTTACACTGTGTTAAGCTGGGTTTATAAAATACATAATCTCACATACAAATTAAAATAGTTCTGTAGTGTCTGTGTAGGGTATGTGTCTTACTTTGGGTTTGCCGACACAAAAGAATCTAGAAATATTTGTATTTTTTGAAAGACTGGGCCTCTGCCATACTCTGATATGCAAAATCCATAGTTTATGCTTGGATGTATTTAAATAAGTTGAGTAACAGGTCTAGGTAAACAAGTTACACTGATTACGAGAGTGAATGTAAACTTGAGAATATTTGTGTTAATGCCTCATTTTTTTTCAAGTAAGACCCTGTGCATTCCTTACAGAGAGGACTATTTTCCTGAAAGTGATAAAAATGCAAACACTCATCTCTAATGTTTTATGTCATGTCAGCTACCTCTTTGATAGGATTCTTTGTTTTGGTTATTTTCCTTACCAGTGATAAGATAAGATCTAAAGGACATATTCTGCATACTGATCGAAGCATTCCGCAGTACTTTTGCCAGAAAAGTCCCTGAATATTCCAAGTAAGAATTAAAGAAAATTTTGCATGACATGGCATATTTAAAATATTTCCACTATTCAGTGGCCTAGTTTTTGATGGTCGAATGCACCAATAAATGCTGTTCATCATATTTATACAAAAATTATGTTGTGTGTATATATATGTATATATATATGTTCATTTTGTAGCCTTTCCCACTTGGCAGTTTAATGTTTCTTACACAGTTTCTCTCATGGAAATGCAAAGAGCAATTCTGAGTTTGTGGGTAGAAATCCAGAGCTAGCAAGTTTGTGCTGTCCCCACGGGTGTCCCTGGTGGCTCAGATGGTAAAAAAAAAAATCTGCCGGCAATGCAGGAAACCCGAGTTCAATCCCTGGGTCAGGAAGATCCCCTGGAGGAGGGAATGAATACCTACTCCAGTATTCTTGCCTGGAGAATCCCATGGACAGAGGAACCTGGCAGGCTATATAGTCCATGGGGTCTCAAAAAATCGGACACGACTGAACGATAACACAACTTGCACTTTCGTGGTTTCTAAACCATGGCTTGTTGGCCCTCAATTTCTCTACTAAGTTTTATTTGAAATTAACCTTGGAGGAGGGGAGCAGGCAGGTAGATGTGAGGATCCTCCATCATTCCTGATCAGACCATATGCATCTCATATGTGACCCTTGAAAACACTGGACACAGATACCTACACGTAGAAAGTGCTCGGTAACTATATGCCCATGAGAATTTTTAACTCCTGACTTCAAGCTACCAATTCTCCCGCAGTTAACCTCCTTAAGTTTTATTCATTTAGTGATATTGTGAATTAAGTTTGGAAATCGCTGGTGGCTTATATAAAAGCATGGAATGACTTATCTTAGGTCGTTAAGCAATATGTGAAGAGAGAGGTCAGTTCCAAGTTGAGGTTTACTCTCAGCTCATGCCACTGCCTATTGGTTATTTTTCCCAGATCATTGCTTCCCTGGTGGCTCAGACGGTAAAGTGTCTGCCTGCAATGCGAGAGACCTAGGTTCGATTCCTGGGCCGGGGAGATCCTCTGGAGAAGGAAATGGCAACCCACTCCAGTGTTCTTGCCTGGAGAATCCCAAGGACAGGGGAGCCTGGTGGGCTGCCGTCTATGGGGTTGCACAGAGTCAACCATGACTGAAAGCGACTTAGCAGCAATGTAACTTACCTTGAAGAGTCTTGAGCGCTGCACCTGAGCTCTGTTTCCAGAACTTTCCTCAGCTTTGTTACTCTGTCCTCCTTGTTCTTCTGTGTGTATGAAAACAGGGACCTTGGTTTGGGAGTAATATTACACTGTAAATCAAATTCTGCCTCAAAAGAACTCTTCCACAATTTTCTGCATTCCTGAACAGGTTACAAAATGTCACAATTCAGTAAGGCCAATTATTAGATTTTCATTTAATGGGCAGTTTTAATGTTCTCAGAGACTCTGAATAGTAATAGCATTTTAAACTACTGCATTCCATTTAAAGACTCACAACGAGTTCTTCTCTCTTTGAGTGTACCTTGTTATATTTTTGGGTATCATTTAAATTCAGGCTCCCAATCTGTAGGAAAAATCAATGAGTTAATGAATAACCTCATTTTTAAAACTTTTCAAATATTTTATCCTAATTATAAGGCATATCTAGTGACATTAATTTGATGAAATCCCAAATCATCAGATTGTGCAAAATAGCCCTTACCAAGGAGTAATTTAGAACATTTTCAGTTTAACAAATGTACTCGTTTTAGGTCCAGATCATGGCTTTGCTTACTGTGAGAAAAACTTCCTACTGTTAAGGTTTGAGGTCCATGTCAGTATAGGTCAAACTTTGTGCTTTTTTTAATCTCATAGTTATGTTTGTTTACCATGTTTTATTTAACTTATTAAATTAAAAGCTTTCCTGTTATAAATAATGATCACCCCTGATTTCTAGAGCAAATTCTTCTTGGTAAATCACTCCCACATGCACTGTCCACCAGTTTGGTGAGCTTCAAGGTTACTCTCGGGCCCTACAGTGAGTAAATGGCCAAGCCAAGTCCAAGACAGGTGACCTTCCACAGACAACTGGTGTGGTTTGTATAAACCACCTCATATCCTGTGGGGAATAAGCCAGCAAAGTGATGACCGTTTAAGTCAGTTATTCTCTGCCATGTTGTTCATGGCTCATAGGCTGTCCTCTGAGACAGCAACAGAAAATGCATTCTCCGTAGAGATCACGCCTCCAGTTCGTGAGAAACCCACACAGTAGGCGTCATCTCAGTCCTTCCTACTATCCAGACGCCTATGTGGTTCTCTGTTTTAATCCTTGTCCCTCTTCATCCTCATCAGTTCTGGGTCCATTCTCCAGCTAAAGATATTTCTGATTTTACTCTCATGGGAGTAGAAATCACTCATAAGCCTCGGTTGATCAATCCTCCCAGCTGCCCAATAAGATAAGTCTAGAGTAGGTAACACAAGCCCCTCACTACTCCTTCAGCATTTGAATGAGTCACCGAATTAGTAACCAAACCTCAATCTCCTGGTTCTCAGGCTGCTTCTCTGTTCTTGACCTACCACCAGCCAGAAAGTGGTGGGCATTGTGTTATGTTCAGCTGGGCAGTCAGTAACTTAAATGCATTCTTGCATATCTCCTTTGATGGGACCAATACAGAAGCAACGTGTGTCTTTGGTAAAAGCTCACAGACTATGCAGTTACAAAAATCAAAGTCTTCCTGGAAATGTTCATCCTCTTAATAATTCATCTGCTAGACCCACAGCAGGACTCAATATCTGTGGACTAAATTATATAAATCCAACAAAAGGTATAATCCAAAGGGGAAGAAAGGAAAAGAATAGATGGGAGAGAGGAGAAACTGAGAGGCTCTTCCCCTCCTAAAGAAGCTGTGCTTCAGGCAACACTTGGCCAGTAAAGAAAATCTGGCATCAGGACAGACTTGCCCCACCCCAGCTTTCCACTCATTACACTTCCAGCCCTCTACCACCCCAAACATGAACCAGTTTGCTTCTGCTGCTGATGGAGGCTAGTATCGGGTCAGGGCATTGTGACTGCATAGCATCTCATTGTGCTGCTTGCAGATTTAATGGATTCAGACCATCAGCATGTGCTCTCCTGTTGTGGTTTTTAAATTTGGAGTGACAGATGTTGAGCACCTGTAAACTTCAGTGGAGCAAAAGGTGCATCTAAGATGAAGAGGCCTCTACAACCAGGCCTAGATTGCGAGGTTCACCTTCTAGTCAACTCAGGAGTTCCACTGAACACCTCTCTCCTGTTCCTGATACAGGACCCATGTCCTACCTCCAGGACCCTCTTCCCATGTTTCCCTGTCTACCTGACTTCACCTGGAATGGCCCCCACTGCCTATCTCATTCTCAACCTCTGGGTTTGGAGGCTGGGCTCCTGGTCCGCATGGATGACGACCCCTTCCTCTGAAGCCCCTTTCTCTCTCTGACCACTGTACAGCACTGGCCAGCCCAATACAGCATTAGTACTCACTCACTACTTAAGCCTCTTAGGAATCCAGAAACCAGGACTTTCCTCCTCAGCCTCAGAACTGGCGAACCTTGCCATTATTCATCATTGTTATCATGATTGCTGTCATCTTAATTGCCATTTTTTTGAAGAGCACCAAAATGCTAAGTGCTGTATAATCATGATCTCATTTCATTTCACCCCCAGAGCAAACGTGTAAGGGAGGCATTATTATTTTCTTTTACAGATGAGGAAACTGAGGCTTAGCAAAGTTCAGTCACTTGCTCAAAGTCATACAACTATCAAGTCTCAGCCAGGATTGCAGCCAGTCACGTCCATCAGCCTTAAGAGCTCAGCTCTCCTTGTCCGAAACCTGATACCAGCTGGGTTCTCATCCTGCAGTCAGCCTCCAAGGAACCTAAGTAACTACATGTGGTCAAAGTGAAACGTCTGTTTACAGATCAGACTATGCTTCTGTTAGTATGTTTCATTTAGGGTATCAGTGATGTTTTCAGTGATAAGCTAAGAGTTTTAAGAAAATATCTAAACCTATTTACCAGCTCCTTTTACCTTAAATGAGGGGGGAAATGCTACAGTAGCCCTGAACAACTCATGTTCATGTGCCAAAGTTGGCATATGAAGTGATTTCCCAAGAGGTTGCTACCATAAGACCAGAGGCAAAAATGGCAGAAAAGTCTTTGGCACTCTCCATGTCCCTTGGTGCCCAGCTCTTTCCCTCCATTCCTCCCACCCAGCACTTTGGGTCACTTCTGATGGTCTGATTCTCCCCATTGTGACCCCATCTGGTTCAGTCTGTCCCATAAATGTAATCCCCAGTGAAAACGGCCCATGAGAGACAGTCTCCTAGAAGAGCACTCTGAGGAAGGGAAATCACACAAGACTTCATCTTGGGACGTGACCAAGTTTTATAGGAGTAGAAATGGAAACTGTTAATACTGTGATTTGATTTTTTTTTTTTTTTCGGTCACACCGGGTGGCCTGTGGACTCCCAGATCCCCAACCAGGGAGCAAACCTATACCCCCTGCATTGGGAACATGGAGTTTTAAACACTAGACCACTAGTAACAGTTAATATTATTACTATTAATAATAGTAATAGTTGTCATTGTTACTCTGGACTTTTACCTCTGCTTTGGACAGCCCACTGTTTTTCATGCTGTGTTGGATCTCTGACCAAATTCTTCGTCATTCTGTCTTTCCCCTGCTTCAATTGTCTTCATAGTACATATCACTCCCCGGAATTGCATTATATACTTCTTGGTTTATTAACATCTCTTTACAGTATCTATAGAAAGTAAGCTCCATGAGAGTAAGAACTCTGCTTTGCTGCTGCTGTAACCCTAGCATCTGCAAGAAGGTTTGGCACATAGTAGCTGCTGAATAAATATTTATCAAATGAAAGGATCAGCCACTTTTTATGCGTCTTCTGAGCAGGGCAGCTTTTACTTTTTAGCCCAGTTTTTGTTCAAAAGAACAAATTTCAGTAGCCATGAAACTTGTGATTTTACTGTAATTATTGCTTGAGAGGAGGTGATTTTTTTTTTTCTTTAAAAGGCCAATTTCAACTTGACATACAGAAAGCAGTTAAGTAAAATACTAGCTTAGGTGGTGCTCAGGTGCAGTAAAGTCAGGAGAATGGTTATCTGAGTGTCAGGCAAACACTATGAGATCAGAAAACACTGATCTAACAAAATTCACCATTATATTAGTGGCTATCCTTCACATGAGTAAAAATTGTATTGATCCACATAATTCATTTGAGCCAGCTTCTTCAGCCTCATGTCATGTGCACTGTGTACACAGTTCTCTTAGAATTATCTTTGATGTTGGGAATTATAAGTAATGTGCATAAAATTAAATCCAAAACACATCCCCATTTGAGTCTAAATGTTTACTCTTTTAAAATGTGCCCATGACTTTAAAGTTTTAAAGATGTACCTGTGATTTTAAAAGGATTAAACCCCAGGCATGTATTTTTTTTTAATAATTTTTTTAACCTTTTGGGTTCCATGATACCTGGTAATGGCACCCCACTCCAGTACTCTTGCCTGGAAGATTCCATGGACAGAGGAGCCTGGAAGGCTGCAGTCCATGGGTCGCTGAGGGTCGGACACGACTGAGCGACTTCACTTCACTTTGATACCTGGTAATTTAGCATGTAATGATGGGGTAGGATCCAGAATATTCAGAATAAATTGTACCATATTGTTGCTGCTACAGCTGCTAAGTTGCTTCAGTCGTGTCCAACTCTATGCGACCCCATAGATGGAAGCCCACCAGGCTCCCCTGTCCCTGGGATTCTCCAGGCAAGAACACTGGAGTGGGTTGCCGTTTCCTTCTCCAGTGCATGAGAGTGAAAAGTGAAAGGGAAGTCACTCAGTCGTGACCGACTCTTAGCAACCCCACGGTCTGCAGCCCACCAGACTCCCCTCCATCCATGGGATTTTCCAGGCAAGAGTACTGGAGTGGGGTGCCATTGCCTTCTCCAACCATACTGTTAGTTCTCCCTAATCTTACAAAAATGAGCAACTGCAAATTACTGACTTTTTAATTTCCCTTGAAAGTGTAAAGTGAAAGTCGCCTAGTCCTGTCCGACTCTTTGCAACCCCATGGACTATACAGTTCATGGAATTCTCCAGGTGCCAGAGTACTAGAGTGGGTAGTCTTTCCCTTCTCCAGGGGATCTTTCCAACCCAGGGATCAAACCCAGGTCTCCTACATTGCAGGTGGATTCTTTACCAGCTGAGCCACAGTATCTCTTGAATCTCCCAACAAAAAGAAGGAAGATATATACTAATGGCTAATTTAAATGCTAAAAGGGCAGGGAGGGCTTGGCAGATAGTTCCCAAGTAAACCAAATTAGCCTACCTATCATTATGATTCTTTCTTAAAACACAGCATTTTATGGAAAATGTTTTCCATATGTTTTCATGGTGCGAGGTTTCAGGGAGCTTATGTGTGAAAATCTTTGCAAATGAAATTATAAAATTAGGACTAATGATGGGGTCAATGATTGGACAGGGGGACATAAATGGTGGGGCTGAAACCCTCTTGTTAATAAAAATGTTGGTTTCCATATTTTAAGAAAAAAAAATCTGATGCTTTCCATCTAGACCCTAGACCTGTAGTCAGTGAGTCTGTGAACTTCTGTTTCCCTGCCAGATACTTGTTCCTGGCTGGAAGACACTTTGTGATATTTGTTTGATGACACACACCTGCTGGGTAGATGAAAAGCTCCTGCTCCTGAGGATGACCTACTTCAAGGGCACAGTAAGCTTCTGAGAATTTTGGCAGGTTGTCCTTAAATCAAATTTGAGCGCATCTTAATATCACCTGTTGAACATATCTAAGACGAGTGCTTTTGCAGGCTTGTTGGAGGCAGAGTCGCTAACCCCAGGGAAGAGATTTCAGAGTCAGTAATGGCTTTGTGAGTGTCCTGAGACAGGGAAGACACACTGCTTGACCCAACCCACCTCTGGCATGTGAAGTCCTCCTCTCGGCAGTCAGGATGGGAATTGGCCCAGGCACCTGTCTCCATGGAGTGGACCATCCGGAAGAAGGGATCTTAGAGGAATCCATGTAAGTGTGGTCCAAGGTACAGAGATGGGCCAGATGGGAGAAGGAGGGAGAGTGAGGGTCCAAGGTGAGGGAAAGGACCGTGAGAGAAATTCGGATGAAGTGTTTCCCTGGGAGTTCAGCGCACAGAGAGAGATTTCCAGTTAAGATTAGGGAAGAGTATGGGATGTTTCAAAACCATGGTGACATTGTCACCAAATACATCCTTTGAAGCCAACTTTCTTTACACATTCATCTCCGCAACCATTAATTGAGCACCAGCTACTGTGACAAGGCAGGCCTTAGGCAGTACAAGATACAAATCTAAGTTACTAATATCTATCTCTTAGCGTGGCGAGAAAACATACCTACACAAGAGTATAATTATAAATGTAAATAGGACAGTAGAGGTACGCAAGGAGTTCTTTGCTCTCTCGGGCTTCCTGGAGTTGGCGATGCCTGGCCTGAATTCTGCAGAGTGAGTGCGAGTTAACCAAAGAAGAGAAAACAGAGATTTGGAGGAATTAAAACGATATGTTGTGCTCAGAAACAACAAGCTTTCTGTTTTACTGAATAGTGAAAAAGGCACAGCAGAATCAGTGGGTACCTTGGAGGGCCTAGAACTTCCTTACCATCTGACCAGCCCCTTGCCACCACTGCCTGAGTAAGTGGACAGCCCTTGCCACACAAATGCAGCTTCAGAGCAAGTCCCCCCCTGCCCCCTTGCTGCCCTGAGCGCCTCTGTATGGAAAATCCAGAGATTCCATGAAAGGGGGTCATGGCCCTACTTCTGAGAAACTTAAGCTCCGAGTCATGAGTGAGTTGGGCTATTACTTGATTTAGAGTGAGAAGGAATCTTTCTCCATTACTTTTATCTGCATTGTCAAGAGGTAATGATTTGAAATCCTTGGCTCCAAATGCCCGATGCCCTCGGTATTATCTGTGATACGAGTCTCGTTTCAGATCTCTTGCCCTCCTCTTCTGGTTGTATTGCTGTGTAATGAACCAAAATGGAACGGCTTAGAATAACAGTCATCATCTCTCAAGATTTCTGTGGGTCAGGATTTGAGGAGCAGCCTGGCTGGTTGTTCTGGCTCAGCATCTCCTATGAGGTTGTCTTCAGATGGAGCCTGTAGCTGAAATAGTTGGAAAGAGAGGATGGAGGAGTAGCTAGAGACTGGCTAAGACTTTCTCCTGTTATCTCTTTATCAATCTGGAGGTTTTTCCACACAGACTGCCTTCATGAACTAGTCTGGGCTTCTTTACTGCATGGCAGCCTCAGGCTTGCCACCTCAGATCCCCAAAGATGAGTTTAAGAACAAGGCTGCATGACCTTTATTGCCCTGGTCTAGGAAGGTGGTTCAGTGGTAAGGAATCTCCCTGCCAGTTCAGGAGACACACGAGACATGGATTTGATCCCTGGTTTGGGAAATGCCCTGGAGGAAGATATGGCAACCCACTCCAGTATCTTTGCCTGGAAAATTCCATGGACAGAGGAGCCTGGCGGGCTACAGTCCAGGGGGTCTCAAAGAGTTGGACACAACTGGATGACTGAGCACTCTCTCTCTCGAAGTCACACAGTGTCACCCCTGCTGCGTTTCATTCCTCAAGACAGTCACAAGGACCCACCACGTTTCCATGGGAAGGGACGTAGACCCCCACCTCTTGATGCAGGAGTGGCGTGGTTGGGGAAACTCAGTGAGATGGAAATATTTTGTAGCCAATGTTAGAAAATACAGTGTGCCACACACCCTTCAAAACATTTCCTTCTGCTCATGCAATCCTTTAAATTACTTTAAATATTATCAATAATTTACTTGTCATGCTGTTGCCCCAAAGCTTTCTTGTTCCCTTTCCACACCAAGATCAAAGGCTTCAATGCACACACACGAACCAAAATACTTCCATTGTCTACATGGGAATCAGTCACTCTAGTGTACGGCATTCCTCTCAAAATGATAACACTTCATAAGCAAATGTCCTGTTGCCCCATCTCCAAAGACGCTATACTTCAATTGGGCACTTTTTTTTTTTAATTGAAGTATAGTTTATTTACAATGTTGTGTTGGTTCCTTGGGTACAGTGAAGCAATTCAATTACACTTATATATTTTTTATATTCTTTTCCATTATGGTTTATTGTAGCATATGGAACATAGTTCCTTGTGGTATGTAGTAGGACCTTGTTGTTTATCCACTATATATATAATTGTTTGCATCTGCTAATCCCAGACTCCCAATCCATCCCTCCCCCACCTCCCCCACCCACCTCGGCACCCACAAGTTTGCTCTCTGTGTCTGCGTGTCTGTTTCATAAACAGTTCATCTGGGTCATGGTCTAGATCCCACATATAAGTGATATCAAATGGCATTTGTCCTTCTCTTTCTGACTTGACTTAAGTATGATAATCTCTAGGACCATCCATGTTGCTGCAAATGGCATCATTTCATTCTTTCTAATCAGGGACAGTTAAATCCAAATATTGTTTGTATCTTTCTCTGAGAGGCTCCTTTTATGTTACTACAGCAAACTAGAGCCTCGGGAGTGAATGATGACCACTCTCTCCTTATTTGCCATTCACTGGGTGGACTGACGGCGCTCATGACAGGGTGGGTCAGTAGCATTTGTGAAGTGACATTAGCCTGTTCTTGGTGGGAAATCTTCTGATGTAAAGTTAAGCTATTGATGTAAATTGTACATTTTTAAATAAGTATTGCAAGTATGCTGTTTTAATGAGGACTTTTAGTTTTTACACATACATAGCGAACAGAAGTTGAGTTCTTCAAATGTTTTCTGTTAAAAATATATGATATATGAGCACTGGGTTAGAAGGGATTTTTCGCCGTTGGATAACCTAGAAAAGAATATAGCTCTATTTTAAAATCGCTTCTCATTCAAGAGTTATCCAAGCAAATAGTGTTGACCAAGGTGTTGAATACACCAGTAATAATAATAATACTAGCCTTTCATAAAGCTAAGTAATCAGGGATAATGCTAAAAATAAGAAGACAGTCATTTATTTACTCTGTTTGGCATTGTTAGTACTAATAATGCATTTCAACACAGTGGAATTGCTAGATAATGCTTTTGTGACTTTTATGCAGGTTATTGTTATTTAAATGAACAGTCACTGCACTGTAATGAAGAAATGCAAGCTTTCCCAACTCAGTTATCAACCAGGACTCTAGGAAAATGAGAATTTGTGTCTGCCTTCATTCACAGAGCAAACTGGAGGTCACTGTTTTCAATATGAACCTTTTTTAGTGTTTCAACAGTGAATAATTAGGAGCTGCTGCTTCTGAAATTGCCTGTATTCACTGTAGAGAAGGGAAGACTTTTATCTTCCACGATGAAATACATTTTCTCATTCAGATTTCATCATTGTTTTTTAAATGGCATTTCACACCGCTGAGTCAATCCTGGGCGGCATAAAGTAAAAGAAACACATTTAGTGTGCCGCTATAGCCTTGTTTATTCAATTTACTTCCTTAAATTTCAGCTCTGCCTCGTAAAATGATCCAAATGCAAAAATGGGCTTAAAGCAGTTGAACATATAAAGCAATTATCCACGTGGAATACTATTATACAAACACATGTGTTCTTTGCACTTTAATTTAAATTGAATTGATCTTTGATCCTTATAATTTAAAGATCATGGGCTTCTACTGAGTTTCTAACAGCTTTAAGATACAGTTTGCATAGTCTACAATTCACGTTTGCAGTGTCCAATCCCCATTTAAAGTGTACGATCGAATGGTTCTTAGTATAGTCACCAAGTTGTGCAGCCGTCACTGCAGTCAATTTTAGAACATTTTCATCACCCCGAAACGAAATCTGGTACCCATTAGCAGTCACTCCCCAATTCCCACTAGCCCCTTACAACCACTAATCAACTTTCTGTCTCTATGAATTTGCCTATTCTGGACATTTCATATAAATGAAATCATGTAATATGGGATCTTTTGTTCCTGGCTTCTTTCACTTCGCATAAGGTTTTCAAGTCTCATCTGTTGTAGCCTGTATTCGTCCTTCATATCTTTTTGTTGCCTACTAATATTCTCCTGTATGGATATTACAGACTGTATCCGTTTATTAACTGGTGAACACTTAGGTTGTTTCTACTTCTTTTGGCTATTATAACTAACACTGCTGTAAACAGTCACATAAGTTTTTGTTTGGACATATGTTTTCATTTCTGCTGGCTGCATACTTAGGAGTAGAACTGCTGGGTCATATGGTAACTCTGTGTTTAACTTTTGAAAAAGTGCCAAACTGTTTTCTAAAGTAACTGGACTGTTTTATATTTCCACCAGCAATGTATCGGGGTTCCAACTTCTTCACATCCTCGCCAACACTTGTTATTGTCTGTATTTTTGATTATAATTATCCCAGTGGATGTGAGGTACTGTCTGTTTGTGGGTTTGATTTGCATTTCCTGGTGTGGCTAAGATGTTGAGCATTTTTTTAATGTGTTTTTTGGCCATTTGTATTTCTTCTTTGGAGAAATACCTGTTTCAATTGAGTATTTTAAAATTCTGTTACCTCACCTTACGAATGTGGCTAGCAGAAGTAAGTTGGAAACAAATATATCTTTCTAAAGGGAGTAATTTTCAAAACAGATTTAAAATTGAAGACATTGTTTTTACAATTGTAGTATCTTTGGATTATACAAGAATTGAACTGCTTTCAGGAATCAGTTTACTTCTGAAACTGTTTTCAATTTGATTAGCAATATGTCAGATCTTCATGGTCCCAGAGTCATACCTAGAAAATGGCTTAAAGATCTGTTTGTCCAATTAACTCATTTTACAAATTAGGTAACTGAGAGCCTAAAAATGAAATATGTGTGTCATACAGAATTAATGACAGACTTAGAGCTCTACTCAGGTGGAATCCAGAGAACTGAATATCTCTACTTAATGTAGAGAAAATAATGCATTTTTCAAATGGGTTCTCAGTGATTAATAAAAAATAATAATGATGATGAAGTGCTCTGCAGTTAGAATCCACAGTATTTATTGTTGGGTACTTAACACATACTATTTTATTTTAACCTAATAGTAGCACATGTAAGATTGATATTATTTTTCTGTCCCATTGTGTGTAAGGGAGCAGGTTAGCTGACTTGTTGAATGGTGCCTACATAGTAAGTGGCAAACTCTAACCCAGACCTTCTGATTCCAAGTTCATAGTTTTGTTTCCTCCAGTCTTTACAAAAGACAGCGTTGGCACACTGTCACCCATGCCATCTTGCAAGCCTTTTGCTGACACAAGTGATTTTGAATCACTGACGCAAGTAACCGATAGGTGGCATCATGGAGCATAATTTACCGTCATTGATGGAGTTACTTAGCAGCACTAATATACCTAACTTTGGAAATAAAATCTAAGTTTCAGGTCACAGAAGATTTATTTGAATATAAAAATGTTATGTATATATAATATATATATAGTACATTAAAAGATCTACTAATATAATAACATATTTCTAGAGTTCTTTTCAATTTCAAAGAACTCCCAGGTGGTAAAGAATCCACCTGCCAATGCAGGAGATACAGGTTCAGTCTCTGGGTTGGGAAGATCCCTTGAAGAAGGAAATGGTAACCTGCTCCAGCATTCTTGCCTGGGAAATCCCATGGACCGAGAAACCTGGCAGGCTACAGTCCATGGGGTTGCAAAGAGTCAGACATAACTGAGCAACTGAGCACACACACACAATTCAGTTACAAAGCATTTGACTTACACTTTTGATTTGATGTTTGCAACTATGCAGTAAGTTTTTCGTTGTCCTTGTTTTTATGGATTTGTCATATTTATGATGACACTAAGGACTGAGTGACTTCCCTTTCACTTTTCACTCTCATGCATTGGAGAAGGAAATGGCAACCCACTCCATTGTTCTTGCCTTGAGAATCCCAGGGACGGGGGAGCCTGGTGGGCTGCCGTCTATAGGGTCACACAGAGTCAAACACGACTGAAGCGACTTAGCAGCAGCAGCAGCAAGGCCTGAAGGGCTTGCATTAGTTGCTGTGGCCATAACGTCTCCGTGAGAGCCACATATCAGATGCAAGTCTCTTGGCTCCTGTGTAGGCCTGTGTTCCCTCCAGTGTACCACGCTGCGCCTTAATGATGTGCTGAAGGACACTCATTTGAAAGAAGAGGAGACTTTATGCCATTATTCCAGACAACAACAGAGCTCTGAACAAGTAGAAGTTATAGGGAGGCAATTTTGAGGCCATATAAAGAAGACTTGATCTGCCCAACAATGAAATGTGTTGTCTAGTGAAGCAGTGAGGTCTCTTGTCATTGAACTGTTCAAACTAGAGCTGGATGACCATCTGGGAGGATGCTCTAAGAGGGATTTCTTCAGTGTGTGTGTGTGTGTGTGTGTGTGTGTGTGTGTGTGGTATTGTTGTCAAGAGAAATGAGGAGGCACTCACGGTCCCTTCCAACTATGAGATTGTGGATCTTTGCTGTTACTTAAGAGAATAAGCTGGTTTAAGGAGTCCTTTGTATCCTTACTGAAGAAAGAGACTGACTGAAAATCTCCTGTCTGTACAGAGTTTTCTGTGTAACAGAGAGTAACCAAATTTATCAGCTTGAATTACTAGTTTCCAAACAGAACAGCACTTCCCATCTGTTTATAGACACTCTGCACAACAAAGGTCCTATATTCAAAGAAGTTTAAATATGAGCCTTTAGTATGATATTGTCCTTTGTGACTATCGAAGAGGAAGAAAATGTGCAGCAGTGTCGACTGCATTTTTATTTTGGCAAAACTGTTCAGAAGCGCATTTGTCGGTCTCACCCAGGGATTCCTAGCCCTGGTTACACATGAGAATCACCTGGGGAGTTTTTTAAACACACCGATGACCAGGCTCCACCCCAGAGCACATGAATCTAAATCTCTAAAGATGCGTTCCTAGCGTCAGTGTTTTTTAACAGCTGTCCAGATGATTCTTCTGTGAAACCAGGGTTAAGATGAACTACTCCAGTGTAAGCATAAACTCAGCAAACTCTGGACATTTGCTTTGTCATTTTGGCCACTCTTTGGAACTCAGATTATCCATTCAGAACCAAAGCTCTTAAGTTTTAGCTAATACGGCTAAATTAGTCAAAACTGTCGTGGCTAATGTGGCTAGAGGCAGCACCTCACAGTGTTTCACACCACTGCTCTAGAGCCAGAAAGCCTGACTTTCCACGTCCTAGTTCTGTGACTTTGGGCAGGTTATTTTCATGTCTCTGTACCTCAGTTTCTTAATTTGTAAATGGAGATTACAGTGCTACTCATATGATAAAAACTAAGATAAAGACCTGAAAGAAAATAAAAGCGTGACATCTTATGACATTGCGCTCATCATCATCATCATCGTTTGCTGCTGTCACTAGCAGTAGGTGCAGCAGTAATGCTCCTGGCACAGGAGCGCCTATTGGGAAAACAGTCTGTTCCGTACAAGGCTGCAAACAGGACTGACCTTACTTGAAAACTAAAGACTCTTTTCAGCTACTCTAGCAAGAGTGTCCTCCCTCAGATTCAGAACTTTCCAATGAAGTGGAATGTTTTGCGTCAAGTTTTTTGCAAGAAGTTGAAGCTTGAGCCAGGCAACCTCCCACAGCTCTCTCTAACTCTTTATTCTGCATGAAGAATAGGCCAGAGCTCTGCCAGCCAGGAGCCTGGGCTGAAGGGTGATATTGGGTCCCTGCTGGATAACTGGGAGGGCCACAAAGCACTGTCTATGGCAGGCTGACCTCCCGAATCCTCTGGGTAATCTCCAGTTTCCAACTGCCACCCTGCTGAACAGTGGGACGTGCGGTCCAAAAAGCATGGTTGCTATTCAATAGGAAGCAGCGGCCCCAAACTCCAGCATCCGTGGCTAATCGTGCAAAAAAGTAAATACAATTAGGGTGTGTGGGACAGCCTCAGAGAAAAATTAAAGTGCACAGTTAGGCCTAGTTTCTGTTTAATTTTCAGTTGAAGAAATAACTGAGCAGCTCTAGTCATTGAGGGTACAGTAGCAAGAGTCCCTGACTCTCTCGGTTGAGGACAAGTGTAGGCATTTCAGGGATATTACAGGTTCTCGAGCACAGTTTCCATGAGACAGCCTCCAGCTGCAATTGTGGAGACTGGTGGAATATTCCTAGGAGGAGCTCAAAGGATTGTACAGCTGAATAACATCTTTGTCTCGAGAACTTATGTGAGAAACTGTTTTTTTTTTTTTTCCTCCCTTTTCTCCTATAAGCATTTTGTGGCTTACCATTGCAGACACTGCATATCTTTGTAGCCCACAAAGTCCCCATGTTAATAGTTGTTTGCTAGTTGTGGTCACTTAATTGAAAAAAGCTGGCATGGAGATATTACAGGTCCCAATAGGTCATTTTTGTATCAAGTATGGTGTTATTACCTTTAACTAAACCCCTCCAAATCCAAATTTATTACAGTTCTTTAAATGCATTAATAACATACAAGAGGATAGACAGAGAGCTGGAGAAAAGATGTGTGTGGCCTCAAATATGCCAGTCATCCACAGTTCTGAGGGTTGCTTGCCATGGCATATTGCCAGTGGTGCATTATAGAACCCCAGATGGCATGGTTCCGTGGGTACTCATTTTGGATTTGCTCTGGGAATGAGGTTAAAGAGAATGCTAGGCAATGGCTGGAGTTCTCTTCCTTGCCTCTCCCAGAGTAGATCCTGAAAGCCTCCATCCCCTCCCACCAATCAGACAGCTGCCCCAATCTCTCTTGGGGATTGTGGACTCAGAGCAATTGCTGCCACCCATGAGTTCCCAGGCATCTAGTTACCCAGTTTTGCAGAGGCCAGGAAGACTGAACTCCCTTGTGTGACCTGTGCTTGGCTTCCTCAGACCCTAGGGCTTGGGCAAGTGTGGTGGGCATGAATTCAAAGACTCGATAGATAAGGGTTGTGTTTTTCATCAGCTTGCCTGTCATAACTTGCTTTATTTTCTGGGAAAGTCTCTCTCTTTAAAAAAAAAAAAACTTTTCTTGCAGAAATTTATATAACACATACAGAAAAAAAACATACTGTAGTGGACTCCCATCTCCCAACAACCATCTTTCACAATTACCAACATTTAGCCATTCTTGTTTTTTTCTTCCCTTTTTCTTTTGTTTTTCCAGAGTATTTTAAAGCAAATTCGAGATAATCTGATTTTAACTATACATATTTTATTAATAGTATGTAGCTCTAGTACCGGAGAAGGCAATGGGCACCCCACTCCAGTACTCTTGCCTGGAAAATCCCATGGATGGAGGAGCCTGGTAGGCTGCAGTCCATGGTGTCATGAAGAGTCGGACGTGACTGAGTGACTTCCCTTTCACTTTTCACTTTCATGCATTGGAGAAGGAAACGGCAACCCACTCCATTGTTCTTGCCTGGAGAATCCCAGGGACGGGGGAGCCTGGTGGGCTGCCGTCTGTGGGGTCACACAGAGTCGGACACGACTGAAGTGACTTAGCAGCAGCACCAGCAGCTCTAGTACACACAGAACACCTTTTCAAAAACTACGCTTATCACAGCTGACAACTTTAATGATTGCATGCCCTGGCCAGTTTAAGTTTTCCCTAATTATTTTACAAACGTCTACAAAGAACGGGGCAGTTTGAATCAGGATCCAAACAAGATGCATCTGCTGCATTTGACCGACCTAGCCTTAAACCTCTTTCAATCTATTACAGATATTGCTCCTGTTGTTATAGTATTTACTTGTTGAAGAAACCAGACCATTGTCCTGTAAAAATGTCCACATTATATATTTGACCTATTGCATCCTCATTGTACTGTTTGATGTGTTCCTCTCTCCTCTAAATTCCTGTAAATGAGTGGTTAACTCTGAAGACTTGATGAAATTCAGGTTCAACTGTATCACATCAGGAGGCATAACAACTTTTATTGATGTCAAGATTGATAGTTCAGATATGGCCAGCCTGATTCATCCATTATGAAGTTGTGTATCTACCTGTTAACAGTTTCAGTTACTTAATAATCACTATCTACATCCATTAGAGGTTACAAATGGAGATTCCCAATTCTGCCATTCTTTCTGCACTTATTAGCTATTTTGTTCTATATATTAATAGACCTTACCATTATCAACTATTGGCTCACTCTGAAATACAGTTCATACAAGAGAAGCAGGCATAATAGCCTCTTTCCATTGGTTTATCAGTTTTCAGAATATTGAATTGTCTCCAGCAACCTCCAAAAGTGGCCTTTTGGAGGCTTGTTTGTTGTTGATACTATTTAAACACTTAAGGCTTTCTGTTTCATATGCACAGTCCACTGTAGTCATACTCTTTTGATATTCAGAGAGCCCATCTTTCATCAATGGGAACCCCTTCTAGATGCCTCCGCTCACCTTTGAATGTAATTCCTCTAGTATTTTCTGGCAGGATAAGGTACCCTAGGCTCCTGGCCTGAATCTGGAATCAGCTGTTTCTACAAGGAATCCTGCTGCCTTTCTATGCGTGTAAAGGCCTCAATCCGGGCACTAGAGGTAGATTCATTCTTCAGATGGTTATATTTATGTTGGAATGGCAATCCCATCTTCCTGGATATCTCATTATTCCAGCACCTTGTGGTCATCTGGTTCCACCTGGATGCTCCCTGCCTCCCACACACTTACAGCAGCCACTGTTCACCTCTCCTCTTCCCAGACCCAACCTTCTCTCTCAGTCTGTCCATCCTTCCCTTCTAAGTCAGGTGCTTCACTCATCTTTGAGCTTCTACGATGCCAGCATGAAGAACACCTTTCTACTGCTGAAGAATAGTGGTATCCTTTTCACGGACTAATTTTTATTTAATTTGTGAAGAAAGTTAACCTCCTGCTGCTATCCAAGACTTTGATAGACAAATCTAGTCTCTTTCTTAACCCAGAAGAGCAGTGCTTTGAAACACCCTGGAAATGGTCAGCCCAGTCATCAGGTCAGGGAGGCTTCATGAAAACAAACACCCTCAGGTGTGTGTGTTTCCCTGGGAATCACAGGTGGGTGCATGTTGAAATTTTTAACTAGAGTTGCTGGGTAATGAAAAAAGTGTTGAGAAGTTAGTTTATTGGAAGCATTTTTCTGCATACCATCGTGTATGTCCACATACCCATTTGAACATAAGATGAAAACTAGGGTCCTTCTCGCTAGAAAAATGCACACACACATAAACTTTTACAGACAATGGTCTTCAAGGACTTCAGACTATCTTGGGGTTGAATTTATTTTCACGGACTAGGTCCTGCTTTGACTGGCTTGTTGGAGGCTGCAGGATATGGAGGTGGGGCACGAGTCTGGACAGAAAAGCACAAAGCAGGAATCAGGGTGCAGGCTTCCAGTGGCTTCACTGGACATTTTTCATTCTTTGGCCTAGAGCTACTCCTGGTGCCAGTCCATGAAATGTATGCTGTTAGCCCATGATGTTGTAAGCATAAAAATCGAGAGTAAGCATTTAAAAATACAGTGGTTTCCCCTTGCCACAACATCCGAACACACAGTCGGTCGACTGGCCTCATTGAACAGGGCGTAAACCGTTTTGGGTGCTGTTGAGTACACTTTAGATAAGTTGCATACAGCTTGTCATGTTAATAGGACTCCAGTGTTCTTGCCTGGAGAATTCCCATGGGCAGGGGAGCCTGGTGGGCCATATAGTCCATGGGGTCACAAAGAGTCGGAGACAACTAAATGACTAAGTACCTATTAGTCCTCAAAAGTTTGGAAATGAATCATCCAAGCAAAAATTGTCCTTCATCTAAGCTAGTGAGAAGCATCAGCAGTAAAACCCAAAATGGCTTTGCTCAGCCTGCTCTTGTGTTGTTTGAACCTGTCTTCCTCCAGCGTCTGCCTCCATCAAGCTTACCTAGAACAAGGCACACAGTAGGCCCTCATTAAATGTTGCTGAAAGAACACAGAGCAGAGCCAAACTGTTCTTCCAAGAGAGAAGCTGCGTTCTTTCCCTAATGATACCCTGCATAAAAGAATTCTCATGATCCCTAAGGAGTCAAAGTTGTATACATGAAGAAAACATGATAGGAAATAAATTATAAGCAGCCATTCTTCATGAATACCTCCTAGAACATGGGCTGAGGAGAGGAGCTTTACATAGCTGATCCTCACTGTGGAAGTCATGAGCTTTTGGATGGTTTGTATTTCAGTGTATAGATTGTATGAATCAACAAGTCAGTGTAGCAGGTGTTGTCCATTCTCAAGGCAGAAAAACCAGTGTGCAGTAGAGTGGGCTCAAGCTTAATAAAACCAACAGCAAAAAGAAAATTAATCTTCATAAGATTTTATAAGTGAAAGGAAAAATGACACAGTAATATCTTTTTTACCCTCCTGTCATATCTTTCTACCTTCCCTGAGGATCCGGGGTTATTAAAAGTCCACTTTTTGAAGGAATCCAAAATCTTGGTTTTAAAAAGTGGCCTTCTGAAAGCTCACCTTTAGCTCTCAAGTCTCCTGGAAGCCCGAGGACTGACCGACCTCAATAGGACCCTGCCTTACTTCCACCTTACTCCCCATCCTCTGGTCCCAATAAAGCCCACCCCACACTCCCAGGATGCCTTGCAGCTGCCCTGACGCTGTGCAGTGCATCTGCAACACGGAACGGGCTGCTGAGGGCACAGTGTGGCTCCAGGTCACCAGTTGTCTCACTTACCAGAGAAAGGGATTTAACTCAGGACAACGTCTCAGATTCTTGGAGCCAGCCCATACTTAAGCCTTTCTTCCTCCCTCTCCTCCTCCCTCCCTTCATTCCTTCTTTATTTCTTCCTCTCTCTTTCTTTCGTCTATTTTATATAGAGTAGAATCAGAAATATTATCTACCAATAGCAAAAGAAGAAGAAATATTGAGAATGCCTCACACAGCTGATGAAATCAGCAGTAGACGGTGTAGGGGGCTCCATGTGGCAGAATGACACCCGCTTTGTGTTTATCCACAACTGTTAAGTACACTAGAAATTTCTGAGAATAATTTTGCTTTTTAACATACTTTCAGAATAACACAGGCTGTTTGCTCCATCTCATGAAAAGAAAGACTGAAATAAAATAAATCGCTTTCTTTACCATGCACGGGGCACTAAGGGGATAAAGGAGCCTTCCATAGTATGTGGGCCCAGAAAATACACAGTTGCTAAAGTCTGATATGACCTTTGTCTCCACAAATAAAAAGACTGATAACCCCAGGTGTCACCACCACATTTTTTAAACACATATTTCACAAAGGGCTCAGCTTAGTGACTATTTTCAAGTACAAATTAATTTCCTGAAATGGAAAAAAAGAAATAGAATCACACCATGTACGTGCAAAGAGAGGGAGAGTTGGGGTGAGTGGGGCCTTGGTTACCCCTAGTGTTCTCCATCAATATCTATCAATAACCATTCCCTGCACCAATGTCCTGACTCTTCCATGGGAGTTTTATGGTTACTGATAGTAGTGTGACTATGGTAACCAATTGTAGAGCACTTCTATGTACCAGGCATGGGCCAAGCCCTTTATATTAGTGGATTTTTAAAAACCTTCCACAATAGCCCTAAGAGATAAGTGTTTTTATTATCCCACCTTATGAGTAAGGAAACAACTTACTCAGATCATGTCTCTCCCTAAGTGGCCAAGCTAGTCTGGGAACTGGCTCTAACCTATCAGCTTTACTGGCCTTTAAAGGTTTGTTTGTTTGTTTGTTTTTGCTTTTGTCTTGAACGTTTAAAAGGAGAGGCCCTTTGGCTCCTTGGCTAGAAGGGTTCGAAACCACTTTTTAATCCTCAAACTCACATAAGCCATAGAGAGAAAAGAAACTGGCCCCAGGACTATCACTGAAAGGTAATAATTAATGAAAAAGGTGTCATTTAAAGAGGTCAGTGACTTGAAGTGTATGTTTCTCTTGGATTAACTTTTCTAACAGTCTTTAAATAATGTGTTGATATCAGCACAGACCAAAAAGAATGCAAACAGACCTGAACAGTTTAAATCTCTGGGAAGAAAAATATGAAAATAAAGCTGTTCTTGTAGCCTTAAACAACTGCTTACACTTCTTTTTCTGCGATAATAATTGTGATAATTACCACTTATTGTGGGGCTTTTTTTTTTTATGCCAAGCAATGTGCTTATCTTTAATCCTCAAAGACTGGAAATGTCTTAGTTTTACAACTGAGGAGGTTCTATCGCTATATAGAATCTTAGGAAGACTTTCCCTGCATGAAATTGAGCATATTCAAAATACACAACAGGGAAATTCCCTGGCAGTCCAGTGGTTAGGACTCCAAGTTTCCACCACTGGGAGTCCACCGCTTGGAGTCCAGGGTTTGATCCCTGGTTGGGGAACTAAGATCCAGCAAGCTACGGGGTACAGCCCAAAATGAAACAAAATACGCAACAGGCATTTCAGGAAAAACAGCACAAATTGATGCACACTTCCAAGAGATCTATACAAAAATACCTTCTAACAAGGCACATACAACAGAGGAACAGAACCCCTATGGTGTGGTAGGTTGTCATTGTTGGGGATGCCATCAATTAAGCAGCTGAGACAGTTCACACCCAATTTGAAAATTGGCTAATCGTGGGCTGGACACCCTTGGTGTAACCTGTAAAATATTCTGTCAAACACTTGGAGAGGGGACTTATAGATTCTCAGTGCTGCAAAACCAAGGGTCATTCCTGGCTATGATTCTGGAGAGTTCTTCCAACCTTCTTTGTGGGTAGCAAACCTGGTATTCCCCATAAACTTCCAAGGCCAAAGGTTGGGCACACTGGCCTCTAACCCAGGAACCCCCATCTGGACGTCTCTCCCCAGCAGCATTGCCTGGGATGAATTATGTAACTTCTCTGGCCCTGGGTCTCATCACCATAGTTCTCAGCAACAGGGCATGAAAATAATGCTAGCCATTTGTATAAAGGGCTCCTTAGAAGTAAAGTGTTAGCACTCAGTCATCTCCAACTCTTTGTGATCCCGTGAATTGTAGCTCAACCAGGGTCCTCTGTCCATAGAATTCTCCAGGCAAGAACGCTGGAGTGGGTTATCATTTCCTTTTCCGAAGAAGATCCCATGAGCTAGCTCAGTTATTTTGAAGGTGGAAATGGACTTGGTGCAGGAGAGTACAGCTGCAGGTAAACCATAGCGTTTTTTTTCCGTTCTGTGATTCCATTCTCGTTTCCCTGCAAAGACTTTACTAGAACTTAAGTTTTTATTTCTACTTCTGAGAAGGCTTCTCTTGGAGTTTATTGATAATTCCTCCCTCACACCTTTGTAAAACAGAGATTGGGCCCTGCCAATTGATAGCCACCTTGCGGCTTGAACCATCTGTCCAAAGCGAAACTATAAGAGGTACCTTTAAATTCATTTAGTCAGGGCTGGTGCAGAGTCGGCATGCCTGGTGTCACTTCCTGCCAGTCCACCAACACGGTGGAGCCCCTGTGAGAGGTGACCTGTTGACATTGGCAGTTCATTTCTTATCAGTCTCTCAGGCTAAGCATTTCTCCTTCCCATTGATCACACCCTGTACCTTTAGGATTTTCTTAAACATCTCCCTCTCTTTCCTCCATATCTCTCTTCCCTCTTTTTCCTGCTTTCCTTTTCTCTCCTCTTTTCTCTCTTTCCCTTCCCACTTTTCACCTCAGCATTTTCTCAACCACTATGTCAATAAATCCAGCAAGTGCCCATGAAAAGACCAATTCCAGCTGCAAAATGGCAGCTCCACCTCAGCTTGCAAAACACCAGGGAAAACGAACTTATGTCATCAAAGACTTCAGAAGAGATACTAGGAAGATGGGCTTTCACATGAGATGTATTTTACCATGAAAATTCTGCTATAAAAATCTTTTAAAATTTTTTTCCCTGATATAACCTGAATAATGTATACCAAATGCCAAGAAATTATATGTAATTAGTCTGGGTAATGTATAATTTCCATTTGATTACATATATTAAAGTGATTAAGCAACTTCAGTTTTTCACTAGTAAATATCTGCCTTCTTTGTTCCACTCTGGGTCTGTAATAACTGTTTGCATCAAGTGTAGGACTTGTTCAGAACCCATGGGAGCAAACATTTGAATGTTAACCCAGCTTGGTTGACTGATATCTATGAATCTGGGAGACAACATGAAGTTAGCTCTTAGGAGGAAAAAACTGAAGAGAGATTTACATCCTATCTGAAACCATTATGTAATTTTTGTATGGCTTCCAGTAAGAAAATTGAGTAAAACGGCACGGATGGAAAGCTATATTCAGAGAAGTTATTCAACAATTATGTGACATCATCAATACTTTCAATTTTGCTTGCTAAGTCACTTCAGTCGTGTTCGACTCTGTGTGACCCCATAGATGGCAGCCCACTAGGCTCCCCCGTCCCTGGGATTCTCCAGGCAAGAACACTGGAATGGGTTGCCATTTAATTTTGCTTAGAATAAAATAAAAATTTTAACGTTTCAGTTTTTAATTAATGACTGCTATTTACTTCTTGTACAGCCCTTCTATATGTTTATTACCACATATTTATAGCAGTTTTTCTTTTTCCAATTAGGGGATAGATTTCATCCTTTATCTTTGCAGGTAGCTGATCCAAGACATTTTTATGTAAATGGATTAATTAATTGGTAGCCTTCATTTGAAACTTAAAAGAATGTAATCCTTTTGAGAGGCATTAACTGTTTTTTTCATAAACAATTCTTAAGCACCTTGTCACACAATTAGAAATTGGTTGACAGCGGTAGTCATAATATAATGCATTACCCTTACCACATCACCTTTTTTCAAGGTGATTAAAAGAACCCATTCATTAAAAGGCTGTGAAGCAACTTTGCTTATAAAAATCATGTTTGGGGGAAATTTAGGGAATGTATTGACGAAACTTTTGAACAAATGACATCACAAGTGAAATTTCCTATACAGCCTTTGTGAGCAGGAATCTAGCTACAAAAATGTACTGAACTTCGGAGAAGGCAGCTACACCTGGCTTTCTTTGAGAGCCCTTAAGCCCCGCTGCCTTCCAGCCCTATGATTTATGCAAATCAGAAAGCTCTGGCGGTCTCCACTTCCTGGCGGGGCCAGCATAATCCACTTCCTTTGGGTTCATGTGACCATGCAAATTTGAGCCCTCCTGAATAGTCCCAGAGGGGCTGTGCCTCTCATTATTCCTGCCCCATTCTCCGAGCAGTGCAAGCATTCAGACGATGAATGGACAAGGGTTTAATTACTCACCACATCTGTCAGATCAGATTCAACTTGAGAATGAAGAGAATCCCAGACAAGCCCGGTCATTTCTTTGCAGTGTTCTTCATGGCCGAGGTCATCCAGCTTGTCTTCTAGGGGAATATTTTCCACTCCTGGTTTCATGACCCTTCTGGAAAACAAGGACTGCAGCTTTTGGAGATCCATTACTGGGCCTTTCACATTGTGTGTGGCCTTTTCAAATGTTAATTAATCTTCCCGGTGATGCACTGAGCCCCAGGGAGCCCTTTATTCCCCCAGGACTACTGATGACCAATATGAATGCCAGAAAGTTTTCCTTACTGTTTCCTGACCTACAAGCTCCTCTCTCTGTGTGCTCTGCTTCCTCCCCCTCCCCTCAAATATGTCTCCCACATGACAGATTGACTCCTCTCATTACCAGGTCAGCCAGAGTTTGACATAGTAAAGGCAGATGGTCCGAGTAGAGAATATACCTAAGGAATAAGGTTCTTGCAGATTAAACACCCTCAGAGTCAGCAGCCCAGGCCTTCCAAGGAAAATGTGCATGATCACAGGTGGGAAGGAGGGTGTCCACTGGGAACCAAAGCAACAATTGCCCTCAATGAATGGGCACTAGCCTTTCCTCCTCCTCTGGGCTCCTACTCTTTGGATTTAAGAGGAGGCTCTGAGCATGTACAACTTTGAAATATAAGGTTCCATGGATTGCCATGATGTTTGGCTAATTTTGTTTTAATTTTTCCTTCTATCTTTTTTTTTTCAATTGAAGTAGAATTCACAGAAGATAAAATTAACCATTTGCAAGAGCGTCATTCAGCACATTGGACACTGTGCAGCCCTTACCTCTTCTAGTCTTGAACATTTTCATCAAAACCAAATCCCTGTACCCATTAAGTAGTCACTCCCCCTTCCCCTAGCCTCTGTCTCTGTGGATTTTCCTACTCTGGACATCTCACAGAAATAGGAACATGCACTATGTGACCTTTACGGCTGACCTCTTTCATCTCTCATAATGTTTTTGAGGTTTGCCGTAATGTTCTACTGTGGCACTTTCTGAGTGTGCGTGTTTATCCTTCTCACCCCATCAGAATTATGGTTTACGTGTTCTCCGTCTTGGATCAGAGGGTGAGCATCTAAGGAAGTCTGCGAGTCAGCTTGGACCCACGCTCTTCTCTCACTCCTGTAGTCTTTAGGAGCTGGTTCGGTTCTGTCGATCGCAGCTCCGAAACGCCTCAGATCACTTGTCGTCTATGCCCTTACTGCTCCTGCCCCTCTTCACAGACCATTCAGTCCCCAGCTGGTCTTTCTCAGCACAGATCCTCCTGATCCTGTCACTGCCCAGTGTCCTCCCCACCTTCAGAACAGGGTTCAAGCTCCTTCCCGTGCTGTCTGTCCCAGGCTGTCTGCAATCTGTTCTCCCCTCCGTCTACTCTCATCCCCACCCCTTCTGGATTCACCACATCTACCCCGCCACATTAGACTGCCTCGGGTCTCTGACCGGGGTGCACACTCCCTTGTCCGTGCCTTTCTGTGTCCCAGTCCCCTCCCTAAAATGTCTTCCTTCCCCACCCCCACCCCCCTGCAGAAATCCTTCCCTCCGTGCTTTATTGCATTTTACCTTCTCACCTTCCCAGATCTTCGAGTCAGAATGAATTCCTCCTTTCTAATCCCACGGCTTTTTACTTATCATGATACTTGTCACAGCCAGTCTTTAATAAAGGTTCCTTCTTTTTAAAGCTCTGTCCTTTTCCACTAAACTCTGATCTTTGTGAGGGCAGAAATCGCCTCTTATTTGGTAGTAACTCTAGCACCCACTGGGCTTCCCTTGTGGTTCAGCCCGTAAAGAATCTGCCTGCAATGGACTGGGAAGATCCCCTGGAGAAGGGAATGCCAACCCACTCTAGTATTCTTACCTGAAAAATTCCATGGACAGAGGAACCGGGCAGGCTGCAGTCCAGGGGGTCGCAGAGTCAGAAATGACTGAGCAGCTAACACTAACACCAGCTACTGTGTAGGTCCTCAGTCAATATTTCATTGAATGATTTGAATTTTCTTCTCCATAGAAAAAGTATGGGCCTGTAAGAGCCCCCAGTCATGGAGAAAACCAGTCTGATACAAAGTAACAAGGACTAACATTTAAAATTATTTTCATCTTCTGTTGAATTCAGAGTTACAATAGTTTACCAGTTTCAGTTAGCAGAAAATGCAACTTTGCTTTTTATTTTCCCTCCTCAGATTATGTTCTTCATTACAAATTTCATGAGTTTTATACATAGTTGCCAAAAATCTTTTGACAAATTGCACAGGATGCATTTTGGGATTGTGTGATAGAATTGATTGAATTTAGGCCTTGATATCTCTCGAAACAAAAATACAGATGTAGGGCTACTCAAAAATGTATCCATTTATTTTTATCGCAGCCCTCCAAATTCATTGTCTTTAAGAATAATCAATTGGATTCTTTTAAAATTAAATGCCAAGTAAATGATGCAAATAAAACAATTTTGTTTGCTGAGAAGTAATTGAAAATCTGCAACTAATTACAAATTGGCAAGCTCTGAACCCCAAATAGCTGAAACCCTTGCTGATACATTGTTTACAGCTGGGTTCAAAACTGGCTTCCCTACACCAGCCATCCACAAGTTATTAATCAATACGTTGCCAAGTTCTATACCTCACCTTCAAAAAATGGTCATAAACATTTAATTTTCAATATGGGCTTCATAAATAAAGCTTTTAAAAACTAGCGGAGGAGGTATAATTGGTTAGAACACACAAAGCCTGTTCTTGAGTTAATGTGAGTTGGCTTTGGGTTTACATACCCTTGTTCTTCCTTGACTGTTCAGGTATCCTGCAACTCAGTTGAAATTAATATTCTGCCAGTCTGGTCATTGAGTCCCCTATAGCACTCCACTGATACATTACAAGACCTCTTTAATTGACATTGTGGAGAAAAGCAATGTATTTATGGGCCACAGAGAAACAGGGATCAACTAATTTGAATTGCTATTTCTGCAAGTAGGTAAAGCTGAATTTACAAGTGACTCTATTCTGAGTGGTGGTTTAAATACACCCACACACACACCGCTACACACACACACACATTCTGGTGCTTCCATACCTCAAACTCCCTCTCCTACTGTTCTTTCTCTCATCTGACCTACATTCACTCTTGTGCAATCTCTGCCCTTGCTGTTCCGTTCTGGAATGTTTTTCCTCTAAAGAGTCACTTGGATGGCCCCTCCTTTTTCTTTTCAGGTTAATGTCAGTCCTCAAAAGGCTTTCCCTATCCACCTTACCTAGTATCTTGTACTTTATTCTCTTTCTTCATGTATTTACTTGATGATTGTGAGTTGTCTCTATTAGATTGTAAGCTATGCAAAAACAGACACCATGTTTATCTAGTTCACTACCCTAACCTTGGTCCCTGGAATAGTGCCTCGCACGTGATAAGTTCTCTATAAGTATTGGATGGATGGATGGATGGATGGATGCGTGGAGAGTTTAGGTGAATGGATACATGGGTGGGTGGGTAGATGGATAGATGGCTAGATTAGAGGCAGAATGAAAGAATAGTTATGTTGGTTGGAACAAGCAGCAGAGTTACAACAGAAATTGAATGCTAGGAAGATCATGACTCTAAAAGCTTCATCAAAACCTCTTCTAATTCCAAGCTTAGAAACTTCTTTCCAAATTGGGGTGCATTCAGAGGTTAGAGATGGTAGGAAATACTACATAACAGATTCTCTTCAACTTTCACAGGGGCTGTTCTATAGAAAAATCATTAGACTTATCTCTGTGGCCCCAAAAGCTTGACCCAGGACGTGTAGGTGGAGACTACTAGGAGTATATTGTGGATTAAAATGAGAGAGCTTTCTCACTGAGAGAGCTGCCCTGAATGGCAAATGAGTAGTAAGATGATGTTGGTGAGGATTGATACATACAGTGCCTGACTACTTAGTAGGGATGCTTATCACAGAGACATTGGATGTGCTGTGGTTCTGGACAGCTCATCTGGGCTCTTATTACTCTGAAGCTCTATGGTTTTATAATGATCAAAGGAGAAGCCTGGTCAATAGTTGACAATTAATTTTTAAAAGGAGAAATTCCAGTGAGATTTGGATTTTTCATTTTGTCCCATAAGGAGATAACTTTAAAAATGATTTATAAATGAACCGAAAGAAAATGTTCCTAGCAAAATAATAAGGCTGAATTCTGAAAGTCTATTCAGCATCTTCCGTTCCCTGGGATGCCCAGGACAGGGCATGCAGTATTTTCGGTACATTGAGAGCGAGGAGCCTGCATTCTCAGGGGGCGGCAGGGGCAGCCTGTAAAGTCTTAATCCAGGTCTGTGATCTTGAGGCAAAGCCTCCATGTGTGAAGCGCAGGGGTGCCTCCAAAATAGAACAAGAGCACTCCATCATGTGAAGATGACTGTCAAGGTCACTGAGACCTACAGTGATCTGGCAATTAAAGCTTTCTGTGACCGTCTTACCTTTCAGGACATACTTCCGGAGATCCAAAAAAAAAAACTTTTTTTTTTTTTTTTCATAAATTGATGCCTTTCTGTTGCTGAGTCATTCTTCTTGCAGTTCCTTTGCTTTTCCTATTTATTGTTGGTTCGATACCTAAGCCATAGCATTGTTGCCTTCTAGGGGGTATAAGGAGAAGGCAATGGCACCCCACTCCAGTACTCTTGCCTGGAGAATCCCATGGATGGA
Source organism: Nanger dama (assembly GCA_917880005.1). NCBI lineage: Eukaryota > Metazoa > Chordata > Mammalia > Artiodactyla > Bovidae > Nanger > Nanger dama. The sequence goes on from CAKJTW010000026.1 coordinate 17,260,858, forward strand.
GGAGCCTGGTGGGCTGCAGTCCATGGGGTCGCGAAGAGTTGGACACAACTGAGCGACTTCACTTTCACTTTTCACTTTCATGCATTGGAGAAGGAAATGGCAACCCACTCCAGTGTTCCTGCCTGGAGAATCCTAGGGATGGGGGAGCCTGGTGGGCTGCCGTCTATGGGGTCCCACAGAGTCGGGCAGGTCTGTGCCACAGTGGGCAGATCTAGGCATAGCCATGAGGCCCCCTCCTGCAAATTCACAGATGTCCAGAGATCAAGAGGAATGTTCTCTCAGGTTAATGAAGTTTGGGTTCGTTACCACCATCCAGTTGCTTGCCTTGCCAATTCCTGGGGTGCGGGATACTGAGAATGGAGTAAGGGAGAGGAGTTTAGAGATCTCACTTGGTTGCTAGCCAGGCTGATCCACTGTCCTACACTGGAGGCTCAGTCAGGCCACGTGTAAAACAGTGGCCACTGGCAGAGCATCCGCCATGTTCTCAAGGTGGGGTTCACTCACCTTCTCTGGGGAGCTCTCCCAAGCCCTCAGGCAGAATAATCCTTCTTCCCTCTGGGCCTCCTCACTGTCCTCCGTCTCCCTTCATCAGTTCATGAGCTCTCCTCTAAGGCCATGAGATCTTTGAGGGCAGGCATTATGATTCCTTTTCTCTTTATATCTCCAGAGTGCAGTGCCCTTCCTGGCACATAATAGATCCTCAATGAATGCCTGATATATTGGGGGGAGGGGATGACTAGCTACCTGAAACATTAAAGGTATTCATAATTTGTGGGTGGAGAGTAATAAAGACACGTGAAGTTCACTGTGAAACTCAGCTTGCCTCCCCAATGCAACCTGATTAAACAGCGACAGTTTCTTCCTCTCTTGAGTCACCTGAACCTTACTGACTACTTTCTTACAAGGTTGTTGAGTTTACCCTGGCCTTGGGGCTGTCCTCTAATAAGAAGCCTTCAGCAGAGCCTAGGAATCAAGTTATGGTGTCACAGGCACAAAGCCAGTGGGGCAACCCTGGGGGGTGGGGGGTGGGGAACCCTCCTGGATAACAAATGCTTTGTCATCTGGTCACTGAGTCTTATGGACTTGACCTAGTGGACGTGAGCTAGTGACCTAGCTGAGTGATCCCCCAGTGAGGCCTCCAGATACGCCAAGACCTGGACGTGCTCTGAACAGACTCTGGACTCCCAGGGATGCACACAGCCCTCCAGGGTCAGGGGTCACCGTACTGCCAGGCCAGCAGGACAGGTGGAATGTTGCACAGCTGCTCCTCTGCTTGCATTTCCCAACACCTCCCTATCCCACGATGATCGGTCGTTGGCATGCTGTTTCCGCCACCTTGTCATGTCAATGGCTTGTCTGGGGTCTCAGTGGCTCTGAGCGTGGAGAGCCTGTCCCCAGCCCTTTTTTCTCAGGACAACTTCGACTTCGCTTCCTCTGGCCTTATCAGACTCCTTGTTTCCAAAACTGTTACTCAGCTACTTGGGAAGTTGAACTCAATTTCTACCTCCTGACATCCTCCCAGCTGAGAGTAATAAGAAGAGCAGTTGATGGCGGTGAGCTGTCCATCTTTTCCGTTCTGTCCCATCTACCATGCCTTACAGGGATAAGCCCGGGAAATGTCAGCGGCATTTCACACTGCTTAGTGGTCATCTGGCCATCTCTGCTTGAGCCTCGCTTAAAGAAACATATGGCCCCAGATTCTTCCACGCTACAAATATGGAACTTTCCCATGTTAAGAGAGCTAAAGATGAAATATGGTTTTCTGTACTTCTTTTCATTGATCGTCAAAATAACAAGTGATGTCTTGTCTTTCAACAGAGACGCTCTTTTTACTCAGTTATTCAATGAAGAATGTGCCGTTGTCTTTGCTGTAGATTTTTATTTTATTTGTAAATTGTGCGTGCTGCGTGCTACGGAATACTGAGAAGCCATACACCCTGGCTTGTTAGCTGACACACAGTATGTGTGATTACAAATTGTTTGAATAACAGTGGACTATTGAACTGCCATCCAGATGTGTGTGGAGTTAACTGTGGGAATGTCCACAAAGGAGGATTATCTTTCTGGTTGCTGGGTCCAAGCCCCTAGAAAGTGGAAACATAAGCGTGGAAGCTACTCACATAGAACATTAGCTACAGATGGCTCTTTAGAGGCAAAATTAATCATTTTTTAAAAATTACACATTGCAGTTAAGACCGAATTTGTTCTCCAAAAGTAAATCAGGCAAAGAAAGTGCCAAACAACAACAAAAGAAGTTGTGGCTTAGAACGGCCTTTGTGCGTGGTTTAGTCACTTTCTGTTTCTCCATATCTACAAAATTCAGAACGTTGTAGTCTCAGAATAAACCATGACTGTCCCAAGTCTCTGAGCTGACGTCTTTGCTCTGCCTGTTTCTGCACTTCCTTCCGTCTCATCTGCTTCAGAGGACACCACATCCCACAGTAGCTGGAATTCGTAGTACTGGCCAGGGGAAAACAAGACAGAAATCCCACGTGAACATTTCCTTTAAAATATCTGAACCACAGTGAGATACCGTTTCATACACGTAGGATGGCTAAAATAGGAAAGACAGTAACAAGTGTCGATGAAGATGTAGAGACATCAAAACCTTCACCCACTGCTTATGAGAAAGTAAAACAGCATAGCCACTTTGTCAAACAGTTGGATAGTTCCTTAAAATGTTCAACATGGAGCATTTCCACTCCTAGGTATATGTATCCAAGAGGAATGGCAATGCATGTTCACATAAAAACTTGTACGGGAATGTTCAGAGCAGCATTGTTCAGAATAACCAAACAGCAGAAACAACCCAATGTCTGTCAACTGATGAATGGATAAATAAAATGCAGTATATTCAATTCACTTCAGTCGCTCAGTCGTGTCTGACTCTTTGCGACCCCATGAACCGCAGCACACCAGGGCTCCCTGTCCATCATCAACTCCCAGAGTCTACCCAAACCCACGTCCATTGAATCGGTGATGCCATGCAACCATCTTATCCTCTGCCGTCCCCTTCTCCTCCTGCCCTCAATCCCTCCCAGGATCAGGGTCTTTTCAAATGAGTCAGCTCTTCTCATGAGGTGGCCAAAGTATTGGAGTTTCCGCTTCAACATCAGTCCTTCCAATGAACACCCAGGACTGATCTCCTTTAGGATGGACTGGTTGGATCTCCTTGCAGTCCAAGGGACCCTCAAGAGTCTTTGGCCATAAAAAGGAATGAAAAACTAGTACTAATACAACCCGGATGAACCTTGAAAACATGCTCAGTGAAAGAAGCCAGACATAAAAGACTGTACTATATGAATCCATTTGTATGAAATGTCCAAAACAGGCAGATTATCTATAGAGACAGAAAGTAGATTAGTGGCTTCCTAGAGCTGGAGAGGTTGAAGATAAATGAAGGGTGACTACTAATGGGTATGGGGTTCCTTTTTGGAGTGATGGAAATTTTCTAAAATTGATTGTGATGATGATTCTACAATGTGATAAATATACTAAAACACCATTGAATTTTATGCTTTAAGTGGGTAAATTGCACAGTATATGAATTATACCTCAATTATGCTATTTAAAAATGAAGGCAAAGTAAAAATAGTTTCAACTTAAAATTTTTTAAGGTATTTCAAAGGGATTTTTTTTTTTTTAGTGAATCATGCCTCAAATTAGGATGTCTTCAAAAACCACATATCTGGACTTTTTGGCAGTATGAAAAGAAGAGGAAATGGTTTTAAATTTAGTAGCTTATGTCCTTTTTCCCCCTTGGAATGAAAGATCTGTTACTTTTTCAGCAGTGTCAATGCTTTCTATCTCCACTTGGAATCTACAGCAGTAAGCTGGCTCCCAGCCATCAAATACCTAGATCTAGCTTTGTGCGATAAAACTCCCTTTAGCAATGCATATTGAAATATATCATTCTGAATCTATTTTAAATTCTGTAGCAAGCAAGTCAAAAATTTTTTTAAATCATGAAACATCCTCCAAGTCAGGAGACAAAGAAACGAATAGGAAGTCCTCTCTAGATTCTGTTCGCATTCCACTTTCTATAGTTTAAAGAAAAATGTGGAATTTCCTGCAGAGTGATTAATAGGCCAGTGTGGTGACATACAGGAACTCTGAGCTTGACCTTGCAGGTAAAGGCTAACTGGTATGTTAAGTTGATTACACAATTTCCTCTAAATAAGTTGACAAGTGGTTTGCAGTTGCCTTGACTTTTGCCCTTATAAATGCACACTTATAAATGACTTGCTTTTTCAGCTAAAGCAATCCTTATTTTAGATGTGACATGTGTTAAGTAAACACCATGATAGGGAACCCCAGCTTCCTAGCCTTTATAGCCAGGTCAGATTAGCAGAGTTGCTAGGGGACATGAGTTGGGGCAGCCTGAAACTTGGCTTTGAGATATGGTTGATTCATAGAGCATGAGAAACCCAGAACTAGTTTCCTCCTTCTAATACGCTGAAATAGACTGGTGGATTTGATAAGATGATTCCGCATATGGCTTGAAATATTCCAGGAGTAGAGGCTGCTAGATGGTTTGCAGTAAATGACAGTAGGTTTATCTCTAGTGTTTTGTACAGGTCTCCTTTTCAGGATCTCAAGTCTGTAAGAAAATACAGCCTGTGGTGTTTTGTCAAAAAATGTCATAGAGGAAAGGTTCCTGGTCAGCATTTCTGTTCTATGGTCATTTTCACAGGAAGAAAATATGGTCTTTGTACAGTCAAGAGGATATAATTTATTGAGATATTTTTATTTACAGATACACTACTTCTTTCTACTTAAAGGGATAGTTACAAACAGCTACTCTAAGAGAACAGGAAATGTTGCTTCAGATGAGAAATCAAAATGCTGCTTAGGAAAATGATTGGTTATTTGTAGATTTATAAGTCAAGCACCTTTATTGAACTTAATATATCCTGATTTGATAAGTGAAAAGAGCTTTGCTAACATTGTTGATTTAGCTGGAATCGGTGGGTGTGTGTGTGTGTGTGTGTGTGTGTGTGTGTGTGTGTGTGTGTGTCTTCCTGAATGAGTTAAACATTTGGAAAATGAATTGATTTTTATTTGAATATACAAAGATAATACCACTTGAGCTTTCCAGGTCTAGAATATGACAAACCTTGAGCTCATCTGGAAAACAGAACGTTATTAGGACTCAGAGGTTAAATTTACCATATCACCATTAAACCCATGAATGTTCCTCTAAAACAAAGTGCAGAGCTGTTACAAATCATCTTCCCTCACATTAACTCTTACATAAGATGAAACTCTCCAGCCTGAAATGTTTACTACTTGCCACAGATGACTAACTTAGAAATCTTTTTGTTTCATTATTTCATCCAGTCATCCATAAGTATTTGTAAAAGATTGCCATCCACCTTCCGGCTGGTTGTGTGCTTGTGCAAAGGACTGGGGCCAATCTGACCTGCCACGTGGCTTCTCCTTGAAAGCTGTCAATACTCAGTAACCATGAGCTATTAATAACCACATCCTCAGTGCATATTTCTAAGCCGTGTCACTAACGCCTAAGCTGGCCAGTGCCCTGTTGATGTACCCACGAGGCAAGACGAGGTTTTCCACACTCAGCCCTCTCTGCTTGTGGAAAGTTAGGATCTCCTGAGGTTTGGCTTTCAACTCTGCATGGCAAACACAAGAGTCATGAATTTCGCACCACAGTGGACGAGTCAAAGAAGTTTCTGCTGCGTCTCAGTTTTATCTCTCAAGAAGTATCCTTTCCGGACTTCCCGAGGCTTCCCCAGTGGCTCAGAGGTTAAAGCGTCTGCCCCCGATGCGGGAGACCCGGGTTCGATCCCTGGGTCAGGAAGATTCCCTGGAGAAGGAAATGGTAACCCACTCCAGTATTCTTGCCTAGAGAATCCCATGGACAAAGAAGCCTGTTAGGCTACAGTCCACGGAGCCGCAAAGAGTTGGACACGACTGAGCGACTTCACTTTCACTTTCACTTGGCAATCCAGTGGTGGGACTTTGACTCCCAACGCAGGAGGTACGGGTTTGATCCCTGATCAGGGAGCTACGATCCCACAAAACTTTTCTTAAGTTTGGTCAAAAAGCCAAAACTTAGAGGGAAAAAAAAAAGCAGAAGCAATATTATAACAAATTCAATAATGATTTTTAAAAAGTCCACATAAAAAAATCTTAGAAAAGAGAGTATCCTTTAAAAATAAAGGATGAATACTTCTGTTAAATACATTTTAAAATATTTCAAATTTTATCTCAAATATTTCATAAAAAAATAAGACATAATAAATGCTCACCCTTCATAATAAATGAGCATCCTTGTTCCCATCCTTGTTCCCAGCACAAGCTTAAGAATTAAATTTAACAAATGCAGATGAAGCCCCTGTTCCACCTCAGAAGTTTATAAGACCAAGTATGCAGTGCCTTGAAGAAGCCCAGCTGAAATATTGGGAGCTGTCCTGTGATAGCAAGAGAGAGAACATGCTTCTGAAGGGGGAAAAAAATGCACTTTTCTCTTGTTGGTTTGAATTTTTATATTCCAAATACTTAAACCATAAGAAATTGCCAATATTCCATTATTTTCAAACCTCAAAGGTGACAGTTTTATATGGTTAGCCTTAGAGCAGAGAGACAAATATCCATTGCACATTACAAGAAGAAACCAAAATCCAGGTCACATCTTCTCTTGCCTAGATCATTAGCGTGGATCCAGAAATGGCTTCCTTGCTTTTATTCTCATATGTACATGCTCAGTCACTTCAGCTGTGTCTGATTCTTTGTGACCCCATGGACTATAGCCCGCCAGGCTTCTCTGTCCATGGGATTCTCCAGGCAAGAATAGTGGAGTGGGTTGCCATGCCCTCCTCCAGGGAATATTCCCGACCCAGGATCAAACCCATGTCTCCTGTGTCTCCTGCATTACAGGTGGATTCTCTCCCACTGAGCCACTAAGGAAGGCCACCCCTTCCAATTCAACTTCCATGCTCTTGCCACAAGCATATGTATATCACGTTAAGAATCAAGATAGGAAAACTGTCTTGGTTCTATAGACAGTGGAATTCTTACTACTAGCCAGCTACCTTGCAGAGGCTGCACTTGACATTACTCATCTCATTTTATCCTCACAGGAAACTTTGAGACCTCCAGAGACTGACCCAAGTTTTGTGAGATCCAAGTTTTGGGATACCCTGATGAGAGGAAATTAAATTCAAAATGAGTTATGAAAGTTAATGTCTGTTTAGGTTAAGAAAAAGTGCAACAAAATTTGAGAGGCAAGTAAATACTTCAGATACCACAAAGTCCAGAAAAATCACATAGTTTTATTAATTAACCACTTGACATCCATTTATAATACTTTATTCTCCTACATTTTTGACTGTATATTCTTTCATCTAACAAGTCTTTCATAATATCATTTTCTATGGAGAAAATGCTCGGTCTCTCCTCTAAAATGGTTGAGCAAGCTTTTAAAAAATCCTGGGGAGTACTTTTATAATTTCTTTTCGCTTCATAGTTCAATATTAGTAATATGTTAAGTTTTTAAAGAAAGGGAAAATGAAAACATTGTTGCTCAGTCGTCTCCAACTCTCTGCAATCCCATGGACTGTAGCTTACCAGGCTCCTCCGCTGTGGCATTTTCCAGGCAAGAGTACTAGAGTGGGTTGCCATTTCCTTCTCCAGGGGAATCTTCCCGACCTGGAAATCAAACCCAGGTCTCCCATGTTGCAGGCAAACGCTTTACCCTCTGAGCCACCAGGGAAGCCCAAAGAAAGTGAAAGTGAAAGCATTAGTTGATCAGTCGTGTCCAACTCTTTGCAATCACATGGACTGTAGCTTACCAGGCTCCTGTGGCCATGGAATTCTCCAGACAAGAATATTGCAGTGGATTCCCTTCTCCAGGAGATCTTCCCTACCCAGGGATCGAACCCAGGTCTCCTGCACTGCAGGCAGATTCTTTACCAGCTGACCTACGAGGAAACCCCGAGATCATCATCAAATGGAAACACTTGTCATTTTTCCCCCTGATGTGAAGCAGTGAGATTTGGAATATTTCCAACAGAATTTGCTCGTGGCTCCACACAATTCTGTCTCAACCTCCCATAGACCTCCGGTGCTGGGTGCTCTAAGGCATGTTCATATCACAGGATGACCTCTAGCCATGCCCCTTTATGTCCCAATACTAGATGAGCTGGCTATTTCCAGCCCCAAAGTGCTAGCAACAACTTACCCAAAAATGGCAATGACTGTTTAACCTGTAAGCATATCCCACTATATCCAAAGTAAATTACCCCTAACTCAACTTTTCCCCGTGGCCAATGGTAGGTCAAACCAGTCAATCCTAAAGGAAATCAACCCTGAATATGCATGGGAAGGAGTGATGCTGAAGCTGAAGCCTCAATACTTTGGCCAACTGTCGCGAAGAACCAAATCATTGTAAAAGACTCTGATGCTGGGAAAGATTGAAGGCAAAAGGAGAAGGCAGCAGCAGAGGATGAGATGGTGTGATAGTATCACTGACTCAGTGGACATGAATTTGAGCAAACTCCAGAAGATCATGGAGGACCAGGAAGCCTGGCGTGCTGCGTGAAGTCTATGGGATCACGAAGAGCTGGACATGACTGAGCGACCGAACAATAACGAAATGCTACCCAACACAAGGGAAAGTCAGAGAAGAAAGAGACAGTCGTCCTGATGGATTGCAGTTAATATGCCCTATGCTTACAAGTTGTATAAGATACTTGAGCAGGTGACATATTGCTAGGGCCTCTCCCTGGGCCTTGGAAGGAGCCCAAACAAGTGAGGAACTGACCCTGAAGGCTGGAAGGGAGCTGAGAAGTTGCATTCACTTCTGGAAGGTTGCTCAAGGTCACTGGGGTAGCAAGTGACAGAACTAGGATTTGAACCCAGTCTGTGGAGTCCAAGCTCTTATCTACTAAATTACGTTAACTCACATTTTTTCACATAATCTTTCCCTTCCTTTCATACCCCATCTTAGCACTCAGCATTTCACCATTGGTCAACATCTACTACACCAAAACATGGGCATTCGAATCTCGAAACTGGCTTGCTATATTCCTGCACACCCCTGGGCCAACCTCCTTTAAAACTCTGGAATTCAACCGCTATTTGAAACAAATTTTATCACAACATAGGATTTCCAATAGCTCCATATTAAAATTCACTGCCTTCCTCCACCCATGTTCTAAAATTCATGTTGCTGCTCATCCAACTTAGGGAGATTTCTTAGGCTGCCCCAAGGGTTGATAAATACAGTCCGGTCCTCTGACGTTTATTCTGGTGTCCCTAAGAGCCATGTGTCAGAAGTGGTGAGACAGTCTTCATTAGAAGGGGGACAGCCAGCAGGGGCCCTGCTCTCAATGGCCTGGCACCTGCAGAAGAAAGGGTTTTCCTGATAAACCTTCCAATGTCTGGACCCGCGGTTTGTGCACATGGGCGGAACTCTCTCTCCCAGAACAAGTGTGTTTGCCAAATCGGGGACTGAAGTATCTTGCAAGTCCACTTGTTTCAGAAGAAAGACAGGATAAGGGAAGTGGCAGAAGCAGTGATAGGGAAGGAGTTTTTCGCACTAACAAGTGTGAACTGATAAGCTCGACCTGTAAGGCAAATGTTGAGGGGTCCTGAGTACACTTCTCAGGCCAAAATTAGCTGAGCAAATTTGATTTGGCTTTTCCATTTTATAGTGGGGAAAAATTTCTGCAGAAAAAAAGAAAACTCAGAGTGTATTGCTGTCATGAATGACAGATCTGACTGCTTATCTGCTAAATTTTTTTCCTACTAAAGAAGTCAATGAAGTCACTTTCTAATATGTCTGAATTGTAGGGTGACATGACAGAAAAGTACAGTAATAACAACATGTGAGTGCTTAGTACGTTCCCAGTCCCTGGACTGAGTGTGTTTACATTGCTTATTTCATTTGATCCTCACAAGAACCCTCTGAGGCTGTTTCAAATTACAGATGAAGAAAATGAGGCTTAGAGAGATTTAATAATTTACCCAACTCAGCCACACAGCCAGCAGGCAGTGGAGGCCAGATCTAAACCAAAGCAGCCAGTCTCGGAACCGTGCACACTTAATCTACTCTCATACATGGAGGGTCCATTTATATCCTGTTCCTGTCCCCCTGCTCTGGGATCACACTCCCTCTCTGAACAGTTCCCATAATGTGAGGAACTGTCTGAATGTTACTCGAAACATGTATAAAGCAAACAAGGATTATTTTTATTATCTGCCACAAGTACCCCTATTAGCTTTTTTTTTCCCCTCTTACAGTGACTAGAAGAAAATGTAAGATTAGTAAGAGGGCAGAATAAGTATTTACTGAGCTCTGAAAGGCCTGATGGTGCTTCCCCAGGTGGTGCTAGTGGTAAAGAACCCCCTGTCAATCCAGGAGACATAGGAGACGCAGGTTCGATCCCTGAGTCAGGAAGATCCTCTGGAGGAGGGCATGGCAACCCACTCCACTGTCCTTGCCTGGAGAATCTCCATGGACAGAGGAGCCTGACAGGCTACAGTCCATAGGGTCGCACAGAGTCAGACACAGACTGAAAAGACTTAGTGTGCACATGTGAAAGGGTTGATACTATGCTTAGTTTTTCTCCACCCTTGCTTGGAAGCCCAGCCTGTGTAAAAGGAAGCCCCCAGCAAGGCTTAAGGCGAGTGTGGCTGCTTCCTTGTGGCAAATTCAGGCTCCTGTGAAGCGTATAAGGTCACGGTGTTGCTGCTGAACTGGGTTCCCTGTGTCTTACCCATTTGTACCTAAAAACTCCACCAGGAAGTTTTTGAAAAGTTCTCCGGAGGGGCAGTCATATTCACCTGGTCCAAGTGTAGAGTAGTGTCGATTCAATGCCGGACCAAGGGTCCCTGGGGAAGCACCAGCCCAGGCTTTGTGGTCACACTGGAGAGGAAATGATGAGTCAACACCAAGATGATGAGAGGGAACCTCAGGAGAACGTGTGCTCCAAGTCACTCATCTCACAGGAGAAACCGAGGCCCAGGGAAAGGAAGTGACCCCTGCTGGTCACAGTGGAACCAGCACCAGTCTTCCTGTTTAAGACACTCCTTCCACCACAGGCTGCTGACGAGCTTGCTCCCAAGTACACAGCGACGTCCTGAATACTCTGTGGCAGTTTTGCCATCCAGCGATGCCTTTTGAGGTTCTTCCATTTCAGAATTATTATGCTGAGGAGACCGACTTCTAAGAGAGGGTATACCCTTTCTTCTCAGATGGTTAGATTCTCCATCTATAGCAATAAAAGAGCTATTTAAATAAACTCTGTTTTATTCCTACAGTTGGTGACTCATCTACAGTAACATGTGTTATCATATTACCCGAGCCAGTCACGTTTTCTCCAGACTCATATTCCTCAGCAGAGATTAAGGGAGAGTGCCTGACAAGTTCATTATTGCTTGTTCCAAAAGCAGAAAGTGCCCTGACCGTACACACATACAAGTATTTCACACAGACGACACTTCCTTTTCTCTTTGAGGAGCCTTATTTAACCAAATATACTTGAAGAGTTGGGGAAAGTCCAACTGTTGTTCACATTGATATAGCTTTGCCAGTTGACTATTTTGGAAGGAAACAGTTTTACCTTGTACACTTTATTCCTCTCCAAACCTTGAGTTCATTCAAATTATGGAAACATCCCCTGCATAGCCCAGTTAGCAAAGCCAGTCTTCACTGTCCAACAAACCAACCCAAGTTGCTGGTTTGCTGATAGAACAAGTCTGACTCCATTGTTTCCATTTAAATGGATGTGTCAGTACACATCCCTGGGACAAGCCTGTCACTCTGAACTCTTCTAAAGTAGGTGGGAAGTTTAGGAGAGAAGTGGATGTACAGAGCGGAGATCTTCAAGCCTCTCCGAGAATTTGTCAGAAGGGGACCATGAGACGCTGCCACCATCAGTACACTCTACTGACACTCTGTCCGCACAAGATTCAGGGAAGCTGGATGCTTGAAAACTAAGTTAGGAGGTGGAAGAGGTGAAGTCACTACACTTTCAGTGAACAAAAACTGTCAAAATCTCACCATTCCACTGTACAATATGTCTGAATTCAGACCATCCTAATACCCGCTGAGCACTGGTCATCACCCTTAACAGGAATATATATATGTAAAGCAGGGAGAAACTCAAAGCTCCAGCTTGGACCTATGGTCCTAGATTAAAGGAGCAGCTACTCACAGCAGTCACTCACATTGTCTCTTGTCTCTTTACTTGGCACTGTAGAGGTTTCTACATCCTACATAAAGCCACTTGGTGAGATACGGGAGAGAAGAATTGAGGAAACACAGTGGTGAAAGAACGCGAGAATGATGGTTGGATCACAGGCATAGTCTTAGAAGATAAGACACCTGGAAGTTGGGACCTGGAATTTGCTGCTTTCGCATTTGCACACATCCATGCTCAGTCTCTCTGGTCGTGTATGAGTCTTCGCAGCCCCATGGACTGCAGCCCGCTAGGCTCCTCTGTCCATGGGGTTCTCCAGGCAAGAGTACTGGAGTCGATTGCCATTTCCTCCTCCAGGGGATCTTCCCAACCCAGGGACCGAACTCACATCACTTATGTCTCCTGCACTGGCAGTCTGTTTCTTTACCACTAGCACCAGCTGGGAAGCGCGAATTTACCTATACTGCAGTTTAAAGATTTTAAAGATACTAACAAAGCGCCTTGTATCAGGATGTTCATTGCAATGTTGAAATAGCAGAAGTTTAGAAGCAGCATAAATTTAGATTCATCAGTGGGGGAAGGTCGGTCAGTACACAGAATACAATAATTAAATTGCATAAATGAATCATACACACATGTGCTCACATATGCATCCGTGAACTATTATTTTGAGTCAAAAGATGATTTTCAAAGTGCTGCTTAGAGAATCTTAGGTTAAGAAAATAGCACACTGGTTTATAGATACATAAATATGTAGTAAAAGAATGAAAACATGGATGGAAGCATGAGCCACTAGGGGAAGGTACATCAACTTTGTAACATGTTATCTTTTCAAAAGAGCAACTCAGCCTTCCATGCTGTTTAAATTGATTATGGTATTTCCAGAGGAAACAAAGAGACTGATTTTTAAATATGTATCCTGTGCCACAGTCCAGTTGGAAAAGGGGCTTGAGAATTTCAACTTAGGCTTTTGTGGGAGAACAGAGGAAGTGAGGTGACCTTTCACCTCAGCCACTCCAGCAGCCCCAAATACAGGTTTAAGAGAATTTCCATCTTGGAAGGGGCTGAGTCTGGTTGGACTCCTTATCCCAAAGTCATTCCTAATTTTTGTTTTTAATGAAATTTGACAAATAATGTATGTGCAAGAAGGCTCCTGTAGAATGGCCTTAATTTGAGTTTAGGAATGCATAATTTTATCAAGATCTCTGTAATTAGATATTGTGCAATAGAATATAAAGCAAATACTGCTCGCTCCATGGCAACAACGGCCTTTAGTACCTCACTATCTTTGAGATAGCGAAGGTTTCCATACACACGCATCACATGGGATTTTTAAATAGACATCCAAGAAGAAAATGAAAGTTTCCCAATTGGTTTTCCCCTGATTTTAAGGGGCGAGTATATGAACGTGTGTTCCGTTCTCTTCTTTTTCTGTTGTCTCCTAGATGTGAGTCGCTCTCCCCACTCCTTGATCCGTCTGAACTGTAAACATGGGTGCTGCAGGTTCCGTAGCCCTCTACAGTGATGTCAGTGCTTCAGCTAGTGTTCAGGGTAAAGTGCTTATCTTTGGAAGAGAGAGAAAAGAATTAAGATTGTGTGGTCACGTTCTTTGTGGACTGAAGAAGGGTTTCATGGGATGGTGGTCTGTGTTTTAGCAGAAAGAGTGCTGACAGGCCAGGGCTTGGACTACAGAGCAAACTTCTAGAAGGCAGGGAGTAACTTCTGTGACTCCAGCGTCTAGCATTGCAGGCACACAGTAGGTGCTCAATAATTAACTCCCTCCTGGTTAACTAATCATCCAGAGGGAAGACAGCAGTGTTGAATAATTACTAAGGAAAGCCCCCACAAGGTGCCCTTTTGCTTGTGAGCTGGAGGTCGAATACCTGAGTGAGCAGGTGGGTCATATAAATATGTCAGGCGGGCCTGGCTGATATTACACAGTAGGCAGTGAAAGGCCTGGGGTGAACCAAGGTGTGCATGGCTGATCTTAAAGCATTCAGGTTTTTTCAGACATCAACTAAGCCAAACAAAACAGTCGAATTTGCATTTCTGCCTAGGCTTTGAGGAAAGCTAATTCTATTAATAGCATAGGGATGTTTCCACTGAGAGATAGCCAAGTCACAAACAGGTTAAGAACAGTTTCCACCAAGTGCCAGGATTAAGCAGGTGACTATGCAAGGGTATTGCTCTCTCCTCAGTGGAAGACTCTGTATAAGATCTGCTCTGTGCAGGGCCAGTTCTGAAAGCACCAGGCTCTCTTTTTCTTGCTTTGGAATCTGGTTGAAATCCACTTGTAATGTTCACCAAGGTCAACTTAGAAAAAGGGAATACCCAGCAACACATCCTGTACCTTAAGAGGAAGGGGCTATGGAAGGCAAGAGAAACAGCCCATGCATGCATGTCTGCTGGCACACACACCTGTGTGTTAGTCGTTCAGTTGTGTCCGACTCTCTGTGACACCATGGGCCGTAGCTTGCCAGCCTCCTCTGTCCATGGAATTCTCCAGGCAAGAATACTGGAGTGGGTTTTCATTCTCTTCTCTAGGGGATCCTCCCAACCCAGGGATCAAACCCAGGTCTCCCTCTTTGCAGGCAATTCTTTACCATCTGAGTCACCAGGGAAACTAACACACATGTAACCTTCAAATCATCGTTTTAAACACCAGCTGGTCAACATCCGCCTTCTGCCCAGCCTGCTGCCTCCCTGGGGTGATCTCCTGGAGTCTGATTAATCGTACCTCCCAATAAAAGCTGGTAGGTTGTACATAAACATTTCCAGTACAGAGCCTCTTGGCCACAAGGTTTTTCCTTTAGGAAATACTAGCCAAGTCTCTCATGTTGGAACACATGACTTTAAGCATCTGTAGATGTTCTGCCCAAGATACACCTAGACTAAATTCATTTCATTAGCTGCATTTAATAGTGTGATTGGAATTATAAGGGTAAAGCTCTTTTCAATTTTAATGGCATTAAGCAGTTTTATACATAGCAGTGAGGTGTGCACCTTGAGAGTATACTGAGCACATCTTAAGAGAGAGATTGCTGTATAGTGAGGGGGTAGAGACACACATGTTAATTATCCCTGTGAATCTTATAAGTGTTTTGGAGAATCATGGAAATCAAACCATTCTTTGGCTGCAGAGAGCAGTCTCTTCCCAATGACTGAAGGGGGCAGTTGGAGGTGTTTGCTTGTCTTCAGATGATCCTGAGAGATAGCTAGGAACAGATGTACAACAAACGATTCAGACCCATTAGGCATCATGGCGTAGCATTTGAAGCATCATTTCAAGTTGTTCGTTTCTTCTAAAATGTATGGTCTCAGTAAAGGCAGTTTAGTCTCTTTTGTAAATAGGATCAGTGAAAGAGCTAAAATTGTCCATCTGTCCATTAAACAAAGAACTGGAATGTGAGACCCATCCCCCAAAGTGGCTTCCTAGAGACTATGCATTTTATTTTATTTTTTATCCATTTATTTGGCTGTGTCGGGTCTTAGTTGCAGCACGTGGAATCTTCGCTTTTCGCTGCAGTATGCAGACTCTTGGTTGCAGTGTATGGGATCTAGTTCCCTGACCAGGGATCGAAGCCTGGCCCCCTGCTTTAGGAGTGCAGAGTCTTAGCCACTGTACCGCCAGGGGAATCCTGAGACTGTGTATTTTAGAATGATGCAAAAAGCAAAGCCACGGAAAGGACGAATTTAATACCGTGTACCTGAAGGCGATGGCACCCCACTCCAGGACTCTTGCCTGGAAAATCCCATGGACAGAGGAGCCTGGTGGGCTGCGGTCCATGGGGTCGCGAAGAGTCGGACATGACTGAGCGACTTCCCTTTCACTTTTTACTTTCATGCATTGGAGAAGGAAATGGCAACCCACTCCAGTGTTCTTGCCTGGAGAATCCCAGGGACGGGGGGAGCCTCATGGGCTGCTGTCTATGGGGGTCATACAGAGTCGGACACGACTGAAGTGACTTAGCAGCAGCAGAGGTAGGGAGTTGATCTCTACCCTCATTGGTTAGACAGTCACTGTGAAGTATTTCAGTATTTGCAGGTGGCAGCTCTTGCTTCCTTTGCTCAGTGATTTTTCATAATAGTCGAGTAGGCAGAGGTCAGACGGCACTCTCTAATGGCTACAATATGCCTGGTCTTATCCAATCAGGTGCCAGGTACTCTCCTTAACTACAACTAAAGAATTTCTTTAACTCAGAATTCAGAGAAAAGGCAAGTCTCTCTTCAGTAGCAAAGAACCAAAGTTATATGTAGGCATGACTATGCATAGGTCACGTAAAGAACTGGAAACAGGTATAGAGAAACCATAATATGCAGTGATGAGGAGCTTGCAGGTGTTGATTACCAATTCCTCCCCTCACTGAGCCGTGGTGAAACCCATGGTCAGAAGCTCCCAGGGCTGAGCCCAGTTTGGCTCCAACCAGAGCCTCCTCTCTCATTGTGACACTGATTCCCTTTTGTCCTCTGATCCCTGCATCCCTTCCTGGTTTGTGCTCTTTGAATCGCACTGTCAATTACTCTAAGACAGAGTTAATATCCTAATTACAAAAGAGTCTCCACCTCACCAGCCTCCGTTCCTGAAAGAATCACACCCAGATGTCACCCACTGCATTTCTGTTGCTCTAGCACTTTCTGACCTTTGTGCTCATTTGAGAAATCTCTGAAAATGCTGAAGGTATCACTCTCCCTCAGTGGAAATACTCTTTAGGAAAATTCCCAGTAACACTGTATTTCCTTCCCTGCTATGGCAACCAGGGTTTATAAGGCCTGCTTGCTTTAGGGGAAGAACAGCTTTCAGACTAAATGTCTCTTTCACATAGTAAATCATGGATGGTTTTCTGCATCCAACTATCCAACTCCAGTATCAGTCTATTGGAGAGAAAGAACTGTGGTGCCTGGTTGATGTCTCCTATTTACCTCCTTAAATTTCATGTCATGGGGGTCTGGTGGTTTGGCAGTCTCTCCTTCAGGTCCAGGACAGTCTTAGTTTGTCCTTCATTTCACTTATGTGGACTTTCTCTCCTCCCACCTCCACTGTTTTGTTTTGTTTTTTTGGTATGATACAGATTTCTGGTTTGTGAACTCTGAAACCATATTTTACAAATCAATGTGACATGAAAAAAGATTTTTTTTCTGAGTGGTACATGTACTTTACAGAAAGTTTCTTAAAATGAAATCAGATTATCTATACATTGGGGGAAATCAACTTCTAAAAATATAAGATTACATAATATAGACACTGCCCGAAGAAGATGCAGATATGAAGAGTCTCCTTCTAACATACCCAGAGTGAAATGTATTATCAGCTGTTAGACTTACAACTTATTTTTGCAAAAATAATAATAGTAATTCCTTCCCTGAGCTTATATACATGAGAGAAATAACCAAGACGCTTCACTTTTCAAAATATATTGATACGGCTTCCCTGGTAGCCCAGTGGTTAAGAATCTTCCTTCCAATACAGGGGACACAGGTGTGATCCTTGGCAAAAGATTTGATTCTTAGCAAACTACGACCTCACATGCCATGGGACAGCTAAACCTGTGTACCACAAATTAGAAGACCCCACGCACTGCAGGGAAGGCCCCAGGCAGCGTTACATACAAAATATACTGATAGTACAACCTCACTCCTATAACCAGAAAGAACTAGCATCTTCAAGCCACTTTTTTCCCACTGTGGAAGGAGAATGGGTTAGATTTTTTTTTTTTTTCAGAGTTACTATTCCCAGCATAGTAGACAGTATGCAAATCCTAGAAAGAGTTTATTTTGCTTAAAATGTGAGCATTTTCCCTCCAGATTAACTGTGCTGTTGAAACCAAACCTGTAATTACTGTTATCTAATAGGTTTATAGCGTGCCATGCACTATTTGCAAGGAATTTTTTCACTGCTCATTCAGAAATACAATTCAGTGTTGAAAGAAGCTCTTTTCCCTTGATATGGGAAAAGAGGCTATGCAAGGGCAAAAACAGTCTTTTTCCTCCAGATTTGTGTTCTGTCTACCCAGAGTTGAAGTCTGTTCCTACCCAGGAACAGAGTATGATCGTTCTCTGTGAATTTATTACATGAAAAGAATTTGATTTTTTTAATGGGTGGGAACGCCTTATTTTCAGCTTATGTCCATGACCTCATGGGAATTGTAAAAGTGGAAGAAAACCCTCCCAGGGAAAAGCCCTGTAGGTCAGAGTGAATTAAATCATCAAGGAATTTTCATCCATCCTTTCCAGGGTCAAGTCTAACTCTGTAACAAGAAGTCTGCATACAGCACAGGTAGGAATCTAGGAGCAAGGGAGAGGGGCCACATCCTCCTGGGACTTGACGCAGCCCCTGTTGTTACAGTAAAGAATCCATCTGCCAAGCAGGCGGTTCAGGTGTGATCCCTGGGTTGGGAAGATCCCCTGGAGAAGGAAATGGCAACCCACTCCAGTATTCTTCCCTGGGAAATCTCATGGACAGAGGAGCCTGGTGGGCTACAGTCTATGGGTTCACAAAGAGTGGGACCCCACTTAACGACTAAACCATCACTACCACCTGTTGCTGTATGAATGGGCAAGCTGGACCACCAGACCAAACACGGTCGGCATTCTGTGTGGGCCACTGTGCTTCTGTGTAGATAAAGAAAACTTAGGGGGAAGCTGAGCCAGAAGCAAGAAGGTAGACATTCCTTAGGAGGAGGCAGCCAGTGGGGGAGGGACTGTTTCCTTCTCAGGAAGTTATGAAATCGCATCTGTAAAACACAGTCATATTTTTGTTATTACTTGATTTAACACTTGAGGAAGTTAGCCCAAGCCAGCTGTGACTCTCAGGCTGCCCTGCTCATTAAAATCCCCCTCCACCCCCTTGAATTCAGACCCCCTTTCACCATTACTGGATGTCCCCTGACCTGTTGTCCCTGAGTTGACGCCATGTGATTCAGGGATGTGCCTGTGCAGTGCTCCCAAGAAGTTTCTTTTTAAGGGCGTATTTTGTACCTACAAAAGTAAAAATTCACTACAGAAATTTTGGGAAATTCTGAGAAGTACAAATTAAAACTACAAGGCACAGTAATTCTATTATCTGTACACTGTGCCGTTGTTAACCCAGTAGCACTAAAAAAAAAAAAAAGTTTTTTTAAGCATTCAAAGTGATCCTGAAGATAGCAGGTGTGGAGGCGTCCAGAACCTTCCCTTGAGGGCAAAGGTCATATCTTTTCCGTCTCAGGGCCCTGCTAGCTGGCTCAGCACCCAGCATGCAGGAGACACACTGTTTTTTCATAAGAAGACTCTAGAATTGAGTCCAGGAAAGAAATGTGTTGGTGCTTTTTCTTAAGTAGCAACTATAAAATATGTTTCTCAGTTATGACCTTTTTCTGGAATTGTTTAGAGATGCCAAACACTTGTTCATAAGTGATTTGGGGTCTAAGGGTTGATGAGAATGTGAGACGTTTCTAGGGCTCCACTCGGATGATAAGTGTACTTAAATTTTTTTAACATTTCTTTGGCACACAGGGCAGGAAGATACCTACTCGGGGCAGTGGACTCTCAGTGGGTGAGCTGAGCCCAGGGCTGCTTGAGAAGGGATGGGCAGGGGTCCCCCAGGCTGGGGCCTCCCCACCCACCTGCAGTATTTGCTTCGAAAGAGGTGGAGTTTGAAGGGGGGGGAGGGGAGGGGCCAGATTGGTTAGTATCCAGGTCTCATAACCCATCAGGGCCTGTACATGGACCATGTATCCCTGCACGGAGCAGCGCCCGTAAACAGATTACAGAACTGCCATTTGTTAATCCCAAAACAGTTTTCTGTCATTTAATTAGAAAATTCATCTTATTTTGCCTCCAGGCCTTGTAGCCTTATTGCATTTGCACATATTTCAAAATGTTTCAAGTACTGACCAGATAACATTAATGAATATATTAGATAGGCAAACGCTTTTAAGCAAAAAGTAATAAACATGCTTCTGTGTGTGTATGTGTGTGTGTGTATATATATATAAATTGTTAATTCCGTCTGGAGCCAAACAGGTAATTTTCCCTTCAGCATTTTTTTTTCAGTCAGCTAAGACAGGTTGGCCTAAGAGTGCAGTCAGCCTGTCTGCAGACTCCGGCTCGACTTGCATACCAGGGTCAGAGTTTTTTTCAGAAACAGACAGCGAGATGATCTGATTGGCTCTGGTCCAGAGCACGGTCACAAGGGCCTCTTTGATGAAAGGGTCCTTGGTAAGTCCTGTACCAAAAGCAGCCTGCCACCCTCCTTTCAAAGATATCTATTTAAAGTAATTCCAAGAAAGGGGAAAAAAAAAACAGTGAGAAAAAGAAAGAGGGAAGAGGGGGAGAGAGAGGAGTTACCACAAGAATAATTATGCTCCCTGGCATAGAGAAAGGGGGAAAAGTTATTACAAGTGAACTGCTGGATGTTGAAGTAACTGGTTGGCAACTCTGCAGAAACATAAGGAATGTGCAATTAAACTCATTAAAACATCATCATTATGCTTATCAATCTTTTTCCAAAAGGGGTAGGGTGGAGCCATGTGTTAAGGCATGACTGCTTTTGCAGATAAAGATCCAAGACTACCTAGCTGCTTCTCTCAGCAAACAGCATCAGCTTTTCTGTTTCCCGAGGCACCTCCAGGCACATGCACGTGTGGTGGTGGGTGCCTTCTGGGACAAGTATCCGGGAGACTGGCTCCTCTCGGCCAGCAGGCTCCCTTGTGATAGGATCCCCATCAGACAGGCAAGTCTTGATGAGCACCTGCTGTATGCCCAACACTGGTGGTCAGGGAAATTCAGAAATATACAGGATGTGAGCCCGGCCCTCCAGGCACCGCTAGTGTAGCTGGGGAGGTGAGACCGAAGTCATTCATTCATTAAGCAGAGAAGATATATTGAGAGGCAACCCTGGGTGGGCACTCCTCTGGGTGCTTGGGTGCCAAGATGACCCAAGGTGGACACGGCCCCCACCCTCACCATTCAGCAGAGAGTCAGTCCGTCAGGCCCAAGTTCAGTGACATAGAATTGCTACGCGACCAGTGCTAGGAGGGAAGGTCAGGGTTCAGTGGGGGGACAGGTGGGGGCACAGCTTGCTCATTTTCCATGTTCAGTGTTAAGCTGCTTGAGGAGCTCTTTTGTCTCTCTTTTATGGCCGCTTTTTCTCTTTCTTTGCTGCTGTCATTTTGTAATGACATTTTTAATATGAAAACGGTTTAGTGAAGATCACATACAATGAAGTATAAAAAGAAAATTTTAAATTATCATAATCTGAACACCCAAAGAGACCCTTCTGACCTTTAGATACATCCTCTTCCAATCTTTTGTTTCTATTTTTGCTTTTTCACAAAATCAAAGAAATAGAATTATTTTTCCACTTGACATAATGTGAGCATTTTCCTTATCATTGACCATGCTTCAAATCGCTCTTTTAGAATATCTGCACAGTTTAACTGATATTATACTACTGGATGTTTTGTCTACGGTTCTTCACCATTATACATAATACTGCCCCGAGCATCTTTGTATATAACAATTGTCATTTATTTAATATCCAAACAGTTATTTTCAAATAGTGTTTATACAGTAACCACCTGTAAAATCAAGAAAAGTTGTATAAAACAAAACAGAAAGTGTGGGCCCCACACTGGAGCTGAGTAGATCTGGAAAACAGGTTATTTGCTGGGGATTAGCACAAGCAGGAAGGCTCATAGAGAAGGTGTGACTTGAACTAGGATGGTCTCTTTTTTTTTTAAACAATTTTATTGATTTGTTCATTTTGGGCTGTGTATGTCTCTGTTGCTACGGGGGTTTTTCTGGTTGTGGTGAGTGGGAACCACACTCCAGTTCCTGTGCGTGGGCTTCTCATTGCAGTGGCTTCCCTTGCTATGGAGCACAGGCTCTAGGTCACGTGGGCTCAGTAGCTGTGGCTCCAGCACTCGAGAGCACTAGCCGTACAGTTGTGGTGCATGGGGCTTAGTTGCCCCGAAGCATGTGGTATCCCTCCCAGGCTAGGAATTGAGCCTGTGTCCCTTGCATTGGCAGGCGGATTGTTTACCTCTGAGCCACTGAAGCCCAGATGGTCTCATTTGTAAAGTCTTACAATACTGTGGATGGTCTCAAAACCCCTTGTTGTACTTTCTTCTGAGCATCTGGAAGGAGCACCCCTTTTTCTCCTCCAGCTCAATCCTGGCAGACTGGTCATCCATGTCGCCACTATATCGCTAGTTCCAGAGTCCACAAATACTTCTCTGCTTCAGAATCATCCCAGAGTGTGGGTTGGAAAGCCCGATTCCTGGACCTCATCCCACACCTGCGAAATCAAAGCCTGTGGAGGGGGGTCTGGGAATTTGCAGTTTTTAAATGCACATCAGGGTAATTCCAGTGCAAGTGACCCAGCAAGGCAGGAGGACGTGCTGGCTGCATCCGTGATGCTGGACACACAGTAGCCAAGAGGGAGGGCTCCTGCCAGAATGGGCCCAGCCCCTGGGCTCGCCTTCACCACTTTTGTGTCCTATGCCAGTCTCTCCCTCTTCTGTAAAAGGAAGATAATGATAGGAGATCCCTCTAAGAGTAGTTGTGGGGGTGAAATGAAGTGCTGAAGATCCAACTCAGAGCCAGCACCCCATGGACACTTTTGGTAGCTGTGGGCTTCCCAGGTGGCACTAGTGGTGGAGAACCCGCCTGCCAGTGCAGGAGACATAAGAGTCACGGGTTCAGTCCCTGGGCCGGGAAGATCCCCTGGAGGAGGGCATGGCAGCCCACTCCAGTATTCTTGCCTGGAGAATCCCGTGGACAGAGGATTCTGGCAGGCTCTGGGGTCCATGGGGTCACAAAGAATCAGACACAACTGGAGCGACTTAGCACGCACGCATGCACATTTTTCATATATATCCTTTCTTTTTAAAACCTGAGCAGTCCATAGGCCTCCTGGCTTAGCCTTTAGTCTCTCTTGGCTGGAGCTGAGCTCACCAGTGAGACCTTTTTGTACGAGTGGCCTCAGAGATCAGTGACCCTCCCGTGAGAGGTTCCCGCGGAAGCGCTGTTGCCCACTCCACTTCCCTGGGCCTCCTGGCTATGGCAGGGGAGCTGGGGCATCTGATTGGTAGAAATGCATCCTTGGTTGGAAGCCAAGTTAAGCTAAGGTGGGAGGGAAAGATAAGCCTGAGGAAATGCTGATGCAGAGAGGTGTGACTGGAGAAACACCAGCCCCTTCAGGACTGGAGAGCCAGCTTGAACTTTAATTCCTGGTTTGATCAAGGTAGTGTAAAAATGGACCCCAAAGGTCTTTAGATGGAAAACTAGGTTTTAGGTTTCACATATTAGCTGTAGTTAAAACCAAATGTTCATTCCACTCAAATTGTGTGGGTGGATCACTTTCCTCCCACTGTTGAAGTATCGTGTTTTTAGCTGCTAATAAACTTAATAGAATCCATTTCTTATTTCCCCTGGTGTATTAAGTCCATTCACATGCCCTGCTGAACCAACGCTTAGTGACACTGTGCTAGAAAGTATTTTTGTTGGAAACAGACAACGGACACAGTTCAGCTGCAAAACACGTCTCAAAAGGCTTCTTTTCTCCAGTCTCCAGCTTGCAAAGAGTCATTTGAATTCAGGGAATCCTCCCAGTCAACCAGAACACCTACACAAAGTAGGAAAGAATTTTGTTTTATTGATTCAAGAAGCAGATTCAAAGAAACTGCATGCTTCTCTGCACCCACAGAAGCTCCCACCTGTCCATCTCCCACCCCTACCCCCAAATTCTCGTTGCAGTCAGTGGCGCCAAGTTTCCTCACTGTCCCAACACTCCAAGGCCACCCAGATCAGAAGAGTCAGGGTGCATTTCCAGGGTCCAGGCAACCCCGTCTCTTCTCAGTGAAAGTCGCTCAGTCGTGTCCGACTCTTTGCAACCCCATGGACTATACGGTCCATGGAATTCTCAAGGCCAGAATACTGAAGTGGGTAGCCTTTCCTTTCTCTAGGGGATCTTTCCAACCCAGGGATCGAACCCAGGTCTCCAGCATTGCAGGTGGATTCTTTACCAGCTGAGCTGCAAGGGAAGCCCAAGCACTGGAGTGGGTAGCCTATCCCTCCTCCAGAGGATCTTCCCAACCCAGGAATCGAACCGGAGTCTCCTGCATTGCAGGTGTATTCTTTGCCAGCTGAGCTATGAGGGAAGCACTCTCTTCTCAGAGTGCTTGGTGACTGAAGGTGAGTGCTGTAAGAAATGGACATGGAGAGCAGTGTAGGGAATACTGGAGTCTTCTAAGACTGAATTGAAAAGAAATAAAAATGGGGAATCATAAAGCTATAGATATAGACAAGGAAAATATGCAGAAGTTCTCAGGGAGACATGGAATTCAAGGAGGTAGGCATAGACATTTGACAGTTTCATTCATTCTATTCTAAAATTTCACCACCAGGATGCATTGTTTGTGGTGTGTTGGTTATCAGTAAGTGTGCGCTGGGACATGGATCGAGATGAGCTTTTAAGAAAATGCATAAAGTTGGGAACAATCCAGATGTTTGTCAACTCATGATATTGATTAAGTTCCCTTTTGATTTAAGAATGCACAAGTAGGACACAACGCCCTCCCTTGTCAGTCCTGCTCTATTTTGGTAGCTGGTAAACACACATCCTGAGTTGGGCTTCCCCGGTGGCTCAGGCAGTAAAGAGTCCAGCTGCAGTGGAGGAAACCCAGGTTCGACCCCTGGGTTAGGAAAATCCCCTGGAGAAGGGAAGAGCAACCCACTCCAGTGTTCTTGCCTGGAGAGGAACGTGAACAGAGGAGGCAGGTGGGCTACAGTTAACAGGGTCACAAAGAGTCAGGCATGACTTAGCGACTAAGCAACAACAAAAACCCATTTCACTTGTGAGCATAAATTTTTCTTTCTTACTTTTAAGTTTAAAAAATATAAAGCCAACCCCATAACCAGGTTTATGTATACCAGGACTGTAAGTCGTGAGGAATCTGCTGCTTTTTTCACTAAGTGATTGTGAGATCTTTGCTCTGCTATAAGGTGAGAACTGGAAAATTGTAATGCCATGCCCATGTTTGCTGAAGTGATCACCCTTGATTCTGTGGGGCTTCTCTCCTGGGATAATCAGCATGGCCCTCTTAAACAGAGCCGTCTTAAAAACCCAGATCTACCAGTAAGATCTGTTTTAGTTTTGGTCTAACAGCTTTCGGATTACTCCTCAAGACTATATTGTCAGGCTTTTGTACAAACAAGGAGCTTACACAAAACTTCATTATAGTGGTGGCTTGAGGGTGAAGGGGGCAGCCTTGTTTGGCTGATTGAGTTATGATTATGTAGGGAACAAATAAAGGCTTTCTTTCCTTAACCATAACGGTTATGTCTTACTCTCCCTAATAATGCCACATATTCTTTGGAAAAATATTTACACAGCCTGACATTATTCTTAATGTCAGTGCAATGTGTTAACCTCTAGGTTGAAATCCAGTTTTAATCCTATAAGCTAGAAAAATAAGTTAGATTCTGCACAATTGAGTTTTGAAACTGTTGATTCTGTTGCTGTATTTATTACTGTTGATGGTTGGTTGGTCTCTCCCTTCTCCTTCCCCCTTTTTTCTCTCCTCCTCCCCCCTGCCTCGTCCCTTCTTCTTCCTTCCTCTTCATCCTTCATCTTTGCTCTCTCTTTCTCTCCATATGTATATATGAATTAAATCGATTATGTATATACATGTATATAGTCCTCTACAAGTGTGTATCTACACATGTAACAATTTCATCCATGCTACAAGGAACTATCTTACTTCTTTCTCTGGGAATTTACTCTGTGATCTCAATAAACCCTTTTACAATGAACTGATTTACTGCAGGCCTGGACAGTATTTATACTTTTCCTGCCTTCCTCCCCAAAGAAGTTAAATGGCTTTTCTTTGACAGTTGTTACCCTAGGTGCATCACAGTTTTACTGACCAGATTGTCTTTCAAGTTTCTTATACAGAAAAAGGGTTGAAAAGTTTGGGTGCCGGGTAGGTTGTGTGATTTCAGCTGAGGGGTAGCCCACCACTGCTGGTGTGGATGCGGCGGGGCTCAGCTAACGTGGCTGTAAGGGCGGCAGGCACGTTCCCTGTAGTCACGCTCTCGAGGGCGGTAGAGCCTAGCATGCCACAGTCAGTGATCCGGAGGCACTCCAGCCGCAAGGTGTAACTGCGGTGGCCAAAAAGAACCGAAAAGTGAAATCAGACATGAAGTTAGACAAAGCTAGGCTGAGAGCTTTCCCCCACCCCCCACCCACCTTGGAAACCGAAAGCAGATAGCAGTCCAGAAACAGGAAGCAGCAAGATTCCTACGAATTGGGATAGGAGCCATAGTGAAAGCTTTTAAAAGTGAGTTTGCAATGACTTTGGCTCTGGGACAGGCACCGAGCACTGTTTGTCTTCTCTAAATCCATCTTTAAACATAATTCTGCGACTGCATTTGGGTAGGAGATTTGAACTGGGATATTATAACTTCCACAGGCTAATTTTAATCAGCTAATTTGGCATTTTGAAAGCACTTCAGGTCATTGCAATTATGCAAAGGATATGCAGTCATTAGCGCTCAATATACCAATTCCTCATTACTACCTACCTGGAATCAAGCTGATGAATACAAGTCTATCATTGCCTGAAAATGAACATTTTCACTTGACAGCGTGGCTGCTTTTCTCTCCCGGCTGCTCCCAGAATTGATGTGAGTGCTGGGCCTGGAGAGCAGAGCCGTTCAGAGTTCAGAATCAGGTCTCACACACATGAAGTGGATCGAGATATTTAAATATTACTGATCCAGATTATCACAGCCAAGCAATCTAGGGAAGGCTAGTTAAAAAAAAATTTTTTTTTTAAAGAGTCACAGCTGGAGGGCATTTTGCATAACCTCCACCCTTGGGCACCTCAAACTCAGACCCTGAAGCCCCTGCCACTTGGCACCAGACCCAAAAACCCATTAGCGGTACCACTTTGGTTACTAGAGGGTGAATGACTAAGCTTGTGACCTCCTGGTAGACTTTAAATGTACCACTGGCCTTTGCCACAAGCCTCATGTCAGAGCGTGACTTTATACATCCCACCTGCGCTAAAGTGATGAGGTCGAATGGAGTTCTTGCTCCTTTCCCACCTGTTTGTATCGATACTGAGACCATGTTGCCCTGATTTGTATCTAAGAAGTGAATTGAATGGCCTGCTGGCAGGTAGGATACTGCTTCACTGAGTTATGGAACTTCAGAGCCCTGTGACTTGGAATTTTGTGCCTTATGTTGATACAAATTGTCTTTGTTAAGAAACTATCTTATGCTTAAAGCTCATCTCAGTTTCAGCTCTCAGGGGTTGTTTCATGAAAATATGCCACAAGGCCATTACGCTTCTGCTTTTAACCTCTAGCCTGATGCTTTTACTCTCAATGCGTGTGTGCGTCCTAAATCACTTCAGGCGTGTCCAACTCTTTGTGACCCTGCGGACTGTAGTCCTCCAAGCTCTTCTGTCCATGGGATTCTCTAGGCAAGAATACTGGAGTGGGTTGCCATGCCTTCCTCCAGGGGATCTTCCCCGCCCAGGAATCGAACCTGGGTCTCCTACATCCCCTGCATTGGCAGATGGGTTCTTTACCACTGGTGCCACCTGGTAGTCCCTTTACTCTCACTACCTCCTGCCATATTACACCAAGAACATGTAATGAACTGGATGCCAATCAGACGCCTGTGCAGTGGTCTTGACATTCCCCTCAATGGTTTATTCTTCTGACACACCGTAGCACCCTTTTAGGGGAGCAACATGCTAAGAATGTGTATGGTTCCAGGGAGAGATGAAGGGAAAGATGGAAGGAAAGGTTTTTTTTTTTTTTTTTTAAGCTGCAGCTATACCTGCCAATAACCATGTCTGCAGCATCCCTGGGAGTTATTGAATCATTCCCAGTAGACCAGTGCCCAACCTGCAGCACTGGGGATACACACAGCACCCTCAGGAATTCTTAGTTAAGGTTAGAGATTTTTCTCTTCTGTGCCAGAAATTCTTGGATGCAGTTTGCATGCATGCTATCAGTCACCAGCTACTTCATCCCAGTCAGTGCCTGTAGAACTTGACATGTCGGTCATCGTAGCCAGCTGCAGGCAATTCTTGATTGTCTGTGGGAATGGAGAAGACTTGAGGCATGGTTGATCCAAAACGGTGAATAATGCAAAAGAATCCTATTTCGAGAATTATCTTTTGTTGGTTTTGTTTTTATAAAACTGCTTTACCTTCCCAGCTGTACTTTGCTTAAGCTAAACTTGGTGTTTAAAATGTTATAATCTAAGTTTTTATATTATATGGAGTCATGTAGTAGAAAAGGTTAGAAAATTATAGGAGGCTTAAAAATCACACCATGAGTAATCTTTTGCCAAATACATGCCTTGGCGATTTTCTCCTGCTACAAACACATATAGATAATTTTTAAATAAGTTGAACTTTTTTACTTTACTGCAAATGGTGATCATTGTTCCGTACCAGTTAATTCATCGGCATCACCATTTTTATGGGTTGTATGGTACTTGGTGTTATGAATGTAGCGCAGTTTGTTTATACACATGCCCACTGATGAATTTTTGCATTATTTTGAAATTACAGTTACTAACAGCATTCGTCTATATTGTTATTGTCGTTTAGTTGCTAAGCCATGTTTGACTCTCTACGGACACACGGACTGTAGCTCTTCCATCCATGGGAATTCCCAGGCAAGAATACTAGAGTGGGTTGCCATCTCCTTCTCCAGGGGGTCTTCCTGACCTAGGGACTGAATCCACATCTCCTGCATTGGCAGGCAGAGGCTTTGCCACTGAGCCACTAGGGAAGGCAATATATATTGTACTAATGTGTTTAATGTTTGCGGGTGTTCACTCCCATTGTTCCAGCATAATCCACACTGTTAGGATTTATGCCTCCCTGTCTTCAGGACTAGGACAACACGTTAGAATAGTTTCTCTATTGTGCTTTTAATCTGACAGCTTTTACTTTGTACTCAACACTGAGGAGGCATTTATTTTCTTTTAGGAATCGAGTGTGCAGTTAGGGTTTGCCACCCTCAAATTTAAGTTTGTCAAAGTTAGGATTGGGGAAGGCAGGATAGCCCAATGGTCAAGAGTAGGAACTCTGTGCCCAGACCATCTGTATTCAAATCCCCAGTTTGTTTAAGGGTATTCAACTCAGGAGGCCTGCCTGCCTCCCTGCCTTTCTTCCTGCCTTCTTTCCTTTCTGTTTCTCTGTACCCTCCCATTATGAAAAAAATTATAATTAAAAAATCTGAAGATGAATGGGACATTTAACCAGCTTGTTTTAAACCCTAACTCCATACAAGACATGTTGAGATAGTGTAAAGCCCAGAACATTCTAGGCACCCAGGACCTGTCTTGTCATCAGGCACCTGGGGGAGGGTGACTCGAGGTGTCTGGTGATTGTTTCTCGTTGGAGGCCGAATCCAGCAGAGCAGTGGCATGCAGGGCAGCTGTAGAGTGTCTGGTAGGATGAGGGTGTGGTATTTTTGGTGTGCTGCTCCCCCAGCGGCCCGTGCTTTGTACCATGAGCCATGAGGCCCTTGTGTCTCAAGAGCGTGACACCTGTCACTTCCCCCTTGCATCCTGGTCCCTTTCCTGGGACTTCTGTGCCCCAGCCTCCTCCTCCACCCCAAACTCCTGTGACAGGTGATCTCCAAGACAAACCAGGCCTCCCTCAGCATCTCTCTGTCCCTACCCAAGGGCTTCCACATCCTATTTTGACCTGCAGTGGCTCGCAGCTCCCTGCAAGATATTTGAAAAGAGAATGAAGTGATTTCCATAATTAAAACAAATTGCTTGACGAGTGTGAGACTCCATTGTTGTGCTATAATGGAATGATTTAGATGCTTTGTGAGACACGGGCCAGGGGGGAAGCTGTTCTCCCACCCTGGAAATGTAATTACAGCTCCACAAAGCTCTTTCTGGAGAGACTTAGGGTGGTTAGAGCAGGACGCGGTCGTTGTCTCTGGGAGAAAAAAACAAAACAGAAGACCCTTAACTTTGCAAGTCTTGCCTGCTCAACTTTAAGCATATGATGTAATTCCTGGAGCCACTACTGAAGCCAGAGGGGGCATTTGTTATTCACGCACTGACCAGCTCCCAGCTTACCCCTCAGTGGGGGATTTTTGCCCCCTTTTTTTTTTTTTTTGGCATGTTTTCACCCTCTACCTCTGTCTCTTCAGGTTCTCTGGTGCCACCGAGCAAGCCTCTTTAAAACCACATTAGGATTTCAGATTTCTTTTGTGCTCAGTCGTGTCGGACTCTTTGTGCACCTTTGGACTGTAGCTCACCAGGCTTCTCCGTCCATGGGATTTCCAAGGCAGAAATACTGGAGTGGGTTTCCATTTCCTCCTACAGGGGATATTTCTCACCCAGGGATGGAACCCATGTATCCAGTATCTCCTGCATTGAAGGCCGATTCTTTACCTACTGAGCTATCAGAGAATCCCCTTTATGATTTCAGATTAAAGGAGACCAAAGACGACTGGAAAACTAGATGGCAGTGCCATGTGTGACCCTTGACTGAATTTGGGAACAGGGGTTCAGGGGTGGAGTGGGGGGAATCTGTAAAGAACATTATTAGGACAAGTGGCAGAACTGACGTGCAGACTGTGAATTTGATGTTAGTATTATATCATTCCTAAACTTCTGATTTTGGTCAGTGTGTTATGGTAATAAAGTGGCATCACGTTTGCACCTGATTCCCAGATGGTTTCCAGTGAAATAGGCATTTATGCAGAGAGAAAGAGAATGGTAAAACATATGGAGCAAAATAATAACAACCAGTAAATCTAGGTAAAGGTTGTATTATTCTTGCAACTTGTCTGTTAAGTTTGGAAGTATTTCCAAATAAGAAGTTAAAAACAAAAAGCAGTCACATTAAGAAGTAATTCTGGCCTGACAGAATTGTCAGGGCCGACAATTACTCATTTCTTGAAAGAAAAACTGGGAGGAGCAGAAAAGAAAAAAAAATGCATGGTCCAAATTTCTGTGTGAATTAGGGAGAGCTAAAATTTGCAATTAATTATATCCACAAGTTAGATGGAAATCCAGCTCACCACCGCAGCTCTGCTGACTTTAGAACATGGAACCCAAGCCTTACCTGTGCCCCCCGTACAAAGTGCTGCCATCTGGTGGGGGTGGATGGCACTCATTATAAGGTGATCACTAACCAGGAAGTGAACCCTTCATGTGCATGCGAGGACTTGTACTTCCTCTGATGGTGTCAGGGAGGCTTTGTCATTTAATTTGCAAAGTCTCATAAGGAAGAAAACCAGTTGACTTGGAGTCCAGGTTCATTTGAGATGTTAGGTGAAATCATGGAATTTCTCCATCTTCAAGTCTTTAGCAAGCTATACTTGCCAACAGTAGCCTCCTAGTTTATATCCAGAAGTGCCCTGCACCCCATCCATGAGTTGCTGGTCTTGGGCAAGCTAGAGCAGTGGTAAAGGTTAAACGCCCTCCAGGTATCTCATGTAGGTTCTGGTGTAGCTATGGTGTCAAGTAGGAGAACCCAAGTGGTATTCACGGGGGGTTTTCTTGCCTAGTGACATTGGCACCCGTCTCCCCATCCTATAGCTCTGCATGGCATTTGGAAAGGTATCCGGGCAGGTCCAGGTGGCTCCCCCTCTTTTACTTTCCCATTGGAACATGACGTAGCTTAGGGCATGCCTGTGAGAGCAAGTAGGAAAACCTGGGAAACAGTCCAGTTCAAAGGTGTCAGATTCAGATGCCCACGGGACCAGATAGACACCGCAGCTGAGTGACATAAGCCAGATGTATGCATGCAGTCACTTCAGTCGTGTCTGACTCTTTGCAGACCCGTGGACTGTAGCCCACCAGGCTCTTCTGTCCATGGGATTCTCCAGGCAAAAATAGTGAAGTAGGTTGCCATGCCCTCCTCCAGGGGAACTTCTTTACCCCAGGATGGAACCCATATCCCTTATGGCTTCTGCATTGGCAGGTGGGTTCTTTACCGCTAGTACCGCCTGGGAAGCCCCAAACAAGCCAGGTGGCGCTAAAAATTGGAGCATGAGCGGCCTATTGCAGGAGCTCCTCAGAGCCCACTGCATTGCTTTTGTGGGGGAGTGTGGGCCTGCTGGCGCTTCTCAGGTGGCGTGGTTAAGAATCTACCTGCTAGTGCAGGAGACATAAGAGACATGGGTTCGATCTCTGGGTCTGGAAGATCTCCTGGAGGAGAGCACGCAACCCACTCCAGTATTCTTGCCTAGAGAATCCCATGGATAGAGGAGCCTTGTGGGCTACATTCCACGGGTTGGAAAAGAGTCAGACATGACTGAAGCAACTTAGCATGCACAGGCCTGCTGACGTCAGCCCTTCCAACTTTTCCAGAATGAATGCCTGATTTCTGGATTAAACATCTCCGTGTTCATTAATATTGGCAAGAAATTGTGTTAAAAATAAAAACTAACACATCTGGCAGGTGGTATCTGGCCATAGACTGCCAGTTGGCAACTCTGATCTGGTCCAGCCCGCCTCTATTACGTGTTGAATAATTATATTCCACAAAGAGTTATTGAAAGCCGACAGGGTGCTGGACCCAGAGAGGGCAAGTGACGGGCCTGCAGTCACATCGCCAGTTCATGGCAGAGGTAAGCATTGCCTCAGGGCATTCAAGTTGTTTAGCAAGTGCTCCGGTTTGACATAAAAACAAAAATTTGGCTAAAAGATGCGGCTTCATGAACAAGAGTAATTAATTCCAAACTTTTTAAAAAAATAAAATTAATTCCATCATTAAATGTCATAACATCCTACTTCTGTCGCAAGTTTATAGAAATACCTCCTTAAAATCCACTGTGTTTCTTCCTAACCACAAATAAACTGGTTTTCAGAAACAAATAGGTATAAAGATGGGGTACAAAGCGTCAGCTACCACAGCTATGGGGGGACAAAGTAACCTCTACCCACCCCCCACCCCCTGCACACATACACACCCCATTTAAAATTATCTGTTTTAGAAATAAACAGGTTGGATAGGATAGTTTCTGGCTTTCCCAGGGAACGCTTTGGAATGGAGAATGGAGAAGCCTTACCAGACGCTCCAGGCCCCAGGAGTGAGGTGGGGTGGAGTGTGGGGTAGAGCCTCCGTGGACACTCTGGCCCCCTTTTCCAGTGCCATGTCCCACATTCTGATGTAACTCAGGCTCACATGTGCCTGGATTCTGGAATCAGAGAACCTTGACTTCAGAAATTCACAACCTGCCACTTATTAGCTGTGTGACCTTGGATGACTTACCTAAATGCCTTCTGTTTCTTCATGTTCTTTTGGTTTTGGTCGTGCCATGCAGCATGTGGTATCTTAGTTCCTCGACCAAGGATGGAGCCTTCGCCCCCTGCAGTGGTAGCGTGGAATCCTTTGGACCACCAGGGAAGCCCCTCTTTATGTTTCAATGGAGATAAGAATGGTGCCTGGCTTCCCTGCTGGCTCAGTGGTAAAGAATCTGCCTGCTGATGCAGGAGACGCAGGTTCAATCCCTGGGCTGAGAAGATCCCCTGGAGAAGGGAATGGAAATCCACTCCAGGACTCTTGCTTGGAGAATCCCTATGGATAGAGGGGCCTGGTGGGCTACAGTTCATGGAGGGGGTCACAAAGTTGTCGGACACGATTTAGCAGCTGAATATAGACAGCATATAGAATGGTCCATATCTTGGAGAGCAGTTAAAGAACTGAATGGGGGAAATTCTGCCCAGCACGTAACAGTGGAGCTGGGCATGCGCCGTTCTCATCACGGGTGCGCCTCCTGTGATGAATGGAGGAGGCAGACTGTGAAGTGGGCAGCTGAGATGGGAGTGTGGGGGAGAGTCTGCCCACCACACAGCAAAGCAGCCACGCCCCAGGAGCAGCTCCTGAAACAGTCGTGGTTTGGGTTGCTTCAGGGGGTTGGGTAGAGTTTTATATAGATATAATTCACGTGCCCTTCAGTTCACCCATTTAAAGTACATAATTTAATGGTTTTTTAGACTCTTCACAGATTTGTGCAAACATCGTCACAGTAGATTTCAGACCATCATCGTCAACTCAAAAGAAACTCCAGAATGTGTAGCCAATCCTCCCAGCCCCAGGCCACCACTAATCCACTTTCTCTATAGGTTTACCTATTCTGGACATTTCGTATAAATGGAATCATATAATATGTGAGTCTTTGTGGCTGGCTTCTTTCACTTAGCATAATGTTCTCAAGGTTTATCCAGCTTGCAGTACGTATCAGAGCTCCATTCCTTTTTATGGACAAATAGCATACCACATTTTATTTAGCCATGCATCAGTTGATGGGCATTTGGGTTGTTTCCACATTTTAGCTACAGTGAATCATGCTGCCATGAGCATTCATGTTCAAGTTTGTGTGTGGACATATGTTTTCATTTCTCTTGGGTATAAACCTAGGAGCAGAATTATTGAGTCAAATGGCAACTGCGTGTTTAACTTAACTGTCAAACTGTTTTCCAAAGCAGCTGTACCATGTCATGTTCCCACCGGCAGTGCATAAGGGTTTTGATTTCGCCACATTCTCATCAACACTTGTTTTTATCTGCCTTTTAGCTTCTAGCCATACTCATGAGTGTGAAGTGGTATCTTACTGTGGTTTTAATTTGCATTTCCCTGATGACTAATGATGTTGAGCATCTTTTCTGTACTTATTAGCTTTTATCTTCTTAGGAGAAATGTCTACTCAGATTCTTTGCCCATTTTTCAGCTGTGTTCTTTTTCTTATAGAGTTGTAAGCATTCTTTATAAGGGCTAGATACAAGTTTCCTATCAACTGTATAATTTGCATCTTTTCCCACTCAGTGGATTGTTTTTTTCACTTCCTGAATCGTGTCCTTTGAAGCACGAAGGTTTTTAATTTTGATAATATACAGTTAATCCATTTTATTTTGTTACTTGTGCTTTTAGTGTCGTATTCTAAATCCAAGGTCACAAAGATTAACTCCTATGTTTTCTTCTAAGAAT
Organism: Nanger dama; assembly: GCA_917880005.1. Classification (NCBI taxonomy): domain Eukaryota; kingdom Metazoa; phylum Chordata; class Mammalia; order Artiodactyla; family Bovidae; genus Nanger; species Nanger dama. The sequence continues at coordinate 17,295,995 of CAKJTW010000026.1, forward strand.
TTTATAGTTTGGGCTCTGGCATTTAGGTTTCTGACGCACTTCAAGTTAATCCTTATATATGGTGTGAGGTAAGGATCCAACTCTCTCTTTTTTTGCATGTGGATTTTCAGTTATACAAGCATGTTTAGGGAAGAGAAAGAACTATGAAGTGATGTGGTCATCCACTAAGACATACTTCAACCCAGTCCACCTTGGAAGCCCTCTAGCCAGTAGGAGCCGGATAGGGAGGAATCAACTTTCACAGTGGGAGAGCCACCTTAGCTACGTAGAGGCTCTAGTCTGCAAGCCATGAACTGTAACTCCAAAGCTCATAAAGTGTGCCCGTTAAGTTAATGAAATAATGACCCATAGGTTAATCATCATAACTTGTACTTGTTTCTTACCTATCTGCCATCTCTGAGCCTTTGGGGCAGAAGTAGGGTATAATAGAAACAATTGACCTTTGTCAAAAGACTAGAAGCTGATTCTGGGTCACCCTTGTGACTTTAGATGAGTCATTAACATCTCTGGCCTTAGTTTTCTCATCTCTACAGTGGGCTATTGATGCCAAGTTCCCAGTGTTAGTGAATGCGTTCAAGAAAGCATTCCCAGATATGGAAAAGCACATAGTACCTACTGTCCAGTTGACACACAAGCACGTGTGTTCACTCTCATCACACATCTAAGCCCTCTTCCACTATTGACCTTACTATGTGTTAAACTGTGCGTCTGCTGTTGCTGTTTAGTCACTAAGTCACGTCTGACTCTTTTGTGACCCCATGACTGTAGCCCGCCAGGCTTCTCTGTCCATGGGATTTCCCAAGCAAGAATACTGGCGTGGATTGCCATCTCCTTCTCCAGGGGATCTCCCTGACCAGGGATCAAACCTGCATCTCCTGGTTGGCAGGCATATTCTTTACCACTGAGCCACCAGGGAAGCTCATTGTCTGCTACTCCACATCATACAGGTCAAAATACTAGAATCCCATACAATAGCCAATTCCAGAGGCACAGACCTACCCACAAACTATGCTGTTCTACCCCTGATGCTCTTCTAAGACACTAACCCCAGGAAGTCTTAGAAAAAGAGGACAGTTGGACACTCCTCAGGTGAGCTGAGGGTGTACCTGGGAGGTGCTCAGGCTCAGCCCATCTTAGTGTTGTGAGTAGCACCTCTGGTGCCCAGCTGATTGGAAAGAAAACTTGCAGCCACAGGACTGAGCACCCACCCAGCAGAGCCTAAACATTGGGAAAGAGGGCCAAGAGGGGTCTTCAGAGTGTGAATTCTGAAGATTTTTCCCCCTGGGCCTGAAATTTCTTCTAATGATGCCCTACCCTTGGGCTAAGGCACAGTATCTTGGCCAGTATCTCCCATCTTACCTGGCATGGGCAGCAGAGAGCTGGTGGATGTGAAGACTCTGGGAGCAGTAGGAAGAGCTATGCCAGCGTGAAGAGGCGCCATAACCCACAAGGAGACACTGGCGTAGGTCATAGGAAGTTAGAGCTGAGAGGAAGGGCCCTTAGATCTTCTGTCCAATGCCCTCCCTTGGCTCAAAGGGACAACTGTCTCAGAGACACAGAGTGACATGACCAAGGGGCGGCAGTGTGTTATAGTGGCAGAGCTCAGGTACCTGCCGTTGGGTCCTGAAGCCATGGAGCCTGGAACTCCATTTTGATATGGAGGGTGTTGGAGAAGGTGTCTCAAAAAAGGCTGAGTGTTCAGGTCTGGGGATGAGAGCATCAGAGGAGCAGCTCCGGAGCTATTTGATGGTAGTGGTGGCAGGGGGTCAGAAGCATTAATAGGATTTGAGGCAGAAGCGCAAAAGCTAGAAGTTCTCTGCTTCTCCATTTTGACAAAGGTCCTTCCCATAGGTATATTCTATTTCAGCTGAAACTTCAAATGCCAGAAAAAGATGCTGGGACATCTGTGACCCAGGCCTGCTTCTGCCACTGACTATGGTGGGGGTTGAGGGGGTGCTTCCTGGGACCACCATTCCCCACTTTGCGCCTCTCTCTGCTCATGGCATGTGAGCTGGGAGGGAAGTAGATGAACCCTGGAGGCCTGTGCTCTGACAACCTCCACGTTTAAGGCCAAGTCATGCTCGGGGTGGCAAATTAACGAACAACTTTACAGGAGCATGTTTAGAAATAAGTTTGGGGGTGATGATTTTAAGTTCAACCATTTCTTATGCACTTATTCAAGTGATACATTTGACCTGATTAATAGAAAGTGCACCAGCCTAATGTACAGTATTAGGAGATAATTGCGATGGATGAAAGTCTCTTGAGTCAATTAACTCTTATTACCTGGAAACCATTTATAAGAGGCAATAAATTATTGGGACAACACAATTAGCAGTCCCACAATAAAACGGGTTTCACGTGTGTGCCTGTAGGCGCCCCACTCCTGAGGGCCTGTCAAGTTAAAGGGTGCGTGTTGGGGGGATGGCTGTGCCCTTTTATGTTCACAGGAGTGTGTTAACAGGCAGCAGGGCTGACATATCCCAGGCTAGGCCGGGGCAATGAAATAAGCTTTCCACGCCTGGGAACAATGACGCCTGTGTCACAGCGAGTCAATGCCTGTTTCAGTGCCTTAAGCCTGATAGACTCTCACCAAGCACTGGCCAATCTGCTGAGTGATATTTGAGGTTGGATCTTGTGATTCTGTTTAAAGACAGTTTCTAACACTCCCAACCTGGAATTGAAAAACTGAAATTGCTTAACATTTAGAAAGAGTTGTTTTTCTCCTCTCTCTTCTCTCATCAAGCTACTAGTTCTATGTAGCATGGACAGAGTTAGAATCAAAGGAAGGTTCTATATAAGGATGCTAGAAAGTACCACTTACTACAGTAGCAAATAAGCTTCTAAAAGTCACATTCCTCTCTTACCTTTGTTTTTCACTCTGTGGAAGAAGGTTGTCTTGTCCCTAAGCTGGCCCAGGCTTAGTTCAAAGTGTCTCAGAACAGTAGAATCCAGGATTCCTTTCCACTGAGCCTTCACACTATTTGCTTATTAAGTGAAGAGAACTACTCTAGAATTCTTTCGCAATGATCTGAAATAACCTGACATTCACTTTGACCAACCTAGTGTTTCTATCACCTGAAGAATTTTTTCCCTCCACTGTTGCGTTACAAGCAGGATTCAAATTCCTAACAGCAGGGACCGGGGTGGGGGAGAGAAGTCAACCAATCCCAGAGTACAACAATGTTAATGATCAACGTTTTATTTTTACCATGTTGACTGTTTCAACCACAAGCTTAAAGAATTATCAAGGCCAACTGCATTAGTCCAAATAAGCTGGAAATAATAGACTGACCAGAACCAGTGCTTAGAAGGCAAATTTATAAGTCGAGTAATTGGAAATGTAATAAAGAGGGAAGCAAGTCACCCTAGAATGTAGGTCTCTCTCCTTGTGTACATCCAAATTTGTGAGTTTTTTTTTTTTAAATATCACCAGATCACTTTATGATAGTCTATCTGTAACTTCTTCAACGATGATAAATGTGCAATCTGATCTTTCAGAAGAATAAACAGTTCCTTGTTAATTAATTTATACAGCTGTCAGTGAAGCTTTTTCTCTCTTTGCACTCTAAGTGTTTTCCTACCATAGATTTTCTTGCCGTTCCTGGCAAATCTCCAGTGAGCGCCTGGGATTTATTAGGCTGACTTGGTGCAAAGTCTATTGATTGTGGCCCCGAGGGTAATAACTAAATAGAGCCAGAGCAACAAGTCAATAAGAGCATTGTTGCTGCAGCCGGCATTCGCTCGAGGAGTAAGATTGTTTTACAGCAGCCGAGGGTAATCACGGACAGATCAGCGTGTTCAGCACGCGCCGCGTGCACCGTGTTAGAGCCGAGGACTGTTTGAGAGCTTTCAGCGAGATCGCTGGAGAATCAGGGTGGGGTCCTGGGATTCTGAACCGCGTGAACTCCTTCATTACAGCTTAAAGATCTCAACTTTAGCTTTTAACATCTGCTACAACCTCAGGGAGCCCAAGGGCAGGACTGGGGCAAGAGAGTGCAAGCACGGGCCCTGGACCTCAGTGCCTCAGCCCTAAGTGCTCTCTGTTCTGGGCTGGGTCCCAGAAGCAAGATGGTTAGGAGCCAAGAGATGCTGAAACAGCTGCTGTCTGCTGTCCATCCATCCATCAGGCCGCCCATTTGATGAAGTGCTAGCCAGTGGCACCATCCCCAGCTTCTCATGACCCAGAATGTGTTCAACATCTACCATCCAAACAGGAGCTGTGATTACCCCAGAAGAAGTCATATTTTTGTCGTTCTCGCTTCCAGATCTTGAGTTGCAGTGACTTAATTTTCAGAACCGTTTTCTTAAGACCATTTGTATCTTTCAAAGCTTCTTTTCTCTCTGGTAGAAGTTCAGAACTCCAACATTCACATATCTGGTGACTGGTATTTTTTAATTACAGAAAGCAAAATCAAAGTCCACATCAATACCAGTCTCTCCTCTACCTTTTGAAAAATCTTTGCCATGTCTCATGGTAGAAACCCGTTTCTGTGCAGAGGACTAGAAAATCAGAAGCCAGCTTCCCGAATGTGGCTGGTGCTAACCAGCCTCTCATTCCCCCAGACCCATCGTGTCCCAGTGATGTGGGAGTCACTAGGTGGGGTGGATTTCTCAGGCCCACCGGGGAAAGCTCCAGGACCCTGGCCCACAGTCCAGGTACTGAATTGATGGCTGACAAATCAGTGCCTTCTCTTCCCATGAGATGGGCAGCCCTTTCTTACATAGAAGTCTGTCCTTTGAGTCTTTGACATGGAGTAATGTGGAGAGAAAGGCCGTCTCTGGGGCTATATGGTTAAAAAAATAAGACTTCACCAAAAGGACTTTATTCCGAATGTAAAATACGCATGGTCAGACACTTTCCTGGTAGTCCTTGGGAACTATCACATTTCGGTTCCCTGTCTGATATTCATCTGCTAGAGACAAAAATCACCTGTGGGGAAAGGGACCATCCTGGCCCCCAGGTTATGAGCACACTGGCATTTCCGTGTACTCCCCACAGGTCTCAGTTTTCTGGACATTCTGGCATTTGTCTTCCAGCCCTTTCCCAGGAAGTGCTGAAGTTACATTAGATGTTGCCTGTTTTGCCATTTAACTTATAGAAAGAATGCTGATAGAAACAGATAGGAAGTATCTTCCCAACTCAGGGGTCAAACCCAGGTCTTCCGCATCTCAGGCAGATTCTTTACCAGCTGAGCCAAAAGGGAAGCCCAAGAATACTGGAGTGGGTCGCCTATCCCTTCTCTAGGGGATCTTCCCAGCCCAGGAATTGAACCGGGGTCTCCTTCATTGCAGGCGGATTCTTTACCAACTGAGCTATCAGGGAATCCCATTGATGATAACAGGTCCCATAATAGTCTTGTTACTCACATTATGCTGGGAAAGTAACCTTTGAGATCCATGACTTGGAAGGACCAGTACTTGGATAAGTACCACCTCATTGTTAACTAAAGTACCAAGGCCGTCATTTCCAAGTTGTTGAATTGAAGAGCCATGAGGCTCCATGAAGACAGGCGCTTGTGAGGAGTTGTTTCTGTTGTTCTGCTGAATCCAAGAGCTGTTCTTACCCTCAGTCAGCCGTTCGATGAAGGATGGTATCCAGCATGAGTGATGCCCAGATCTGCCAGCGTGAACCAGGGACCCACAAACAACTCCAAACCCTCACGTGACCCAATCCAGACTGAAGACAGATCTTCCACAGAATCTTTGTGTTTTTTAAAAAACAAATTTCATTGTTCTGTACAGAACCAAGGTTTGGTTTGTTTGTTTTGTTTTGTTTTGTTTTGTTTCTGTTCATTCCTATTTTACTGAAAGAATCCTTGGCAAATCTATGGCATGAACTAAAACTTGGGAGAGTCTTTAAGAATTACCCCTAGGATGAGTCACATTAATGAAAAGTTCAGAAGCAGAAGCAATTCCAGCAGGTAGCAGTCTTTCTGGGGAAAAAAAAACAAAACCTTTTGTTGAGAATTTAGTCAGTATTAACATACAACTTCTGAGCAAAGGTGAACCCCTGCTTCCTTCGCTGGGAGACCCAAGTGACTTGTTCATTGGACATATTTCGGTCCAAATGAAGAAATTTCTGTCTGATCTGCTTAAGTTCAGTCCCGAGATACAAGCATTTTTTGACAAATCAAGATGACCTAAGAGTTGAGGAGCCCTGGCACAGGAAAGAAATATGCTAAGGGGAAAAAACCTAATGATAATCTAAGTTGATTTTTAGAATGCTTTCAGATTCTCAAAGAAGATGTTTTTGTTTGGGTGGCTGTGAAGACCTCACATTTGCCTTATCACAGCTTGAAGGGGAAAAAGAGGGAATACGCCAAAGAGTACACACATGTGAGCTGGTTTGGATGATTCTACCAATAGCTCATCTCAAGGTTTTCAAGGATGGAGGCCTGATATTCTTGGTATTATGTGCTCTTCTCAGTATCAGGGTGAATCAGAATCATCTCAGATTCATAAACGACTGAAAGTAATATATTCATATATTTTCAAATGCTGAGAAGTCAAAAGGAGTCATGTGGGAGCTTGTAACACTGTGGCTGAGGGGTTTATCTTTCTAAGGGAGGCTGGACTTTGACACAGAGAAGAGCATGGCAGGAACACTACCCTTGTCAAAGGACCAGTGATTTTCCTGTAACCAATAAAACAAGCCTATTGTGAATGTACGTTCACTCAGTTGTGTCTGACTCTTTGCGATCCCATGGACTATAGGGAGTCCCACCAGACTCCTCTGTCCATGGAATTTTCCAGGCAAGAATACTAGAGGGGGTTGCCATTTCCTCCTCCAAAGGGACCTTCCTGACCCAGGAACTGAACCCTTGTTTCTTGAGTTTCCTGCACTGGCAGACGGATTCTTTACCAGCTAAGCCACAGGGAAGCCCCTATTGTGAATACACCTTCATAAGGGAGAGTGTTCTCTTTTTGCCTCATGGGGCAGTTTATTCCAAACTCACATACACTCACAAGGCCAATCATGTAGGACTGGCCTATATGCTATATTTAAGTTAGACCCAATTTTCAGGCATTTCAGATAAGCTGGGCTTGATTTTAAAGAATATCCCTTAGTCTCTTAGCATGTGCTCACCTACTTAAAAAAAAATTTTTGACTATCTAGGAAAATATTTTAACAATCAAATCTTCTTCAGCAACTACAGCCAGCATCCACTTTGCATCAGTTTATGCTTTTGTTTTTCCTGCACTTTATGATTTGGAATAATCTGAAAATAGGTGTCTGAAGGGTTACTCACCTAACAGGTAAGATTGGAAAGAGAAAAATACCTATTTTTCAACATGACTATGATATAGAAGCTGTCAGGCTTTTATAGGCACGTTCCCCACTTACAATGTGCTGTGTTGCCAAGGGCTTCTCTTTCTTCAGGTTTCTCGTGGACTGTTTTCCTGTTACAAGCAATTTATTACTTTTTTGGCTCTGTATAGCTGATATTAATTATTTAATTCTAAACTGAACTGAACTGAAACTTACTTGTATGCCTGGCATTTCGATCATTGAGGATCAAGATAATATCATGATCTTGATGGAAGATGAATTTAATAATTTCACCTATAGTTTGTTCAAATGCAGGCACTTTATTTCAGAATAAACATTTAAACTTTTGGAAACACAATGTCAAGGTAAGTCCATCAGTCAGTTCAGTCGCTCAATCGTGTCTGACTCTTTGCGACCCCATGATTGCAGCATGCCAGGCCTCCCTGTCCATCACCATCTCCCAGAGTTCACTCAGATTCACGTTCATTGAGTCTGTGATGCCATCCAGCCATCTCATCCTCTGTCATCCCCTTCTCCTCCTGCCCCCAATCCTTCCCAGCATCAGAGTCTTTTCCAATGAGTCAACTCTTCGCATGAGGTGGCCAAAGTACTGGAGTCTCAGCTTTAGCATCATTCCTTCCAAAGAAATCCCAGGGCTGATCTCCTTCAGAATGGACTGGTTGGATCTCCCTGAAGTCCAAGGGACTCTCAAGAGTCTTCTCCAAAACCACAGTTCAAAAGCATCAATTCTTCAGCGCTCAGCCTTCTTCACAGTCCAACTCTCACATCCATACATAACCACAGGAAAAACCATAGCCTTGGCTAGATGGACCTTTGTTGACAAAGTAATGTCTCTGCTTTTTAATATGCTATCTAGGTTGGTCATAACTTTCCTTCCAAGGAGTAAGCATCTTTTAATTTCATGGCTGCAGTCACCATCTGCAGTGATTTTGGAACCCCCAAAAATAAAGTCAGCCACTGTTGCCACAGTTTCCCCATCTATTTCCCATGAAGTGATGGGACCAGATGCCATGATCTTTGTTTTCTGAATGTTGAGCTTTAAGCCAACTTCTTCACTCTCCTCTTTCACTTTCATCAAGCGGCTCTTTAGTTCTTCTTCGCTTTCTGCCATAAGGGTGGTGTCATCTACATATCTGAGGTTATTGATATTTCTCCTGGCAATCTTGATTCCAGCTTGTGCTTCTTCCAGCCCAGCGTTTCTCACGATATACGCTGCATATAAGTTAAATAAGCAGAGTGACAATATACAGCCTTGATGTACTCCTTTTCCTATTTGGAACCAGTCTGTTGTTCCATGTCCAGTTCTAACTGTTGCTTCCTGACCTGCATACAGATTTCTCAAGAGGCAGGTCAGGTGGTCTGATATTCCCATCTCTTTCAGAATTTTTCACAGTTTATTGTGATCCACACAGTCAAAGGCTTTGGCATAGTCAATAAAACAGAAATAGATGTTTTTCTGGAACTCTCTTGCTTTTTCCATGATCCAGCGGATGTTGGCAATTTGATCTCTGGTTCCTCTGCCTTTTCTAAAACCAGCTTGAACATCAGGGAGTTCACAGTTCATGTATTGCTGAAGCCTGGCTTGGAGAATTTTGAGCATTACTTTACTAGCATGTGAGATGGGTGCAATTGTGCGGTAGTTTGAGCATTCTTTGGCATTGCCTTTCTTAGGGATTGGAATGAAAACTGACCTTTTCCAGTCCTGTGGCCACTGCTGAGTTTTCCAAATTTGCTGGCATATTGAGTGCAGCACTTTCACAGCATCATCTTTCAGGATTTGAAACAGATCCACTGGAATTCCATCACCTCCACTAGCTTTGTTCATAGTGATGCTTTCTAAGGGCATATTTCTCCTTTATTCCCAGCTGAGGTTTTCTATACTAGCCAACATTTACCACATGTCACTCATGTCCCAAATATAAGCTGAAGAACTCCATGTACATAGTCTCAGTTAATTTTCATGTTAACCATATAAAGTATATTTTCATTCCCATTTTATAGATTCAGTTCAGTTCAGTTGCTTAGTCATCTCCAACTCTTGGTGACCCCGTGGACTGCAGCATGCCAGGCTTCTTTGTTCTGCACCATCTCCCCAGAGCTTGCTCAAACTCATGTCAGTTGAGTCAGTGATGCCATCCAACCATCTCCTCCTCTGTCATCCCCTTCTCCTCCTGCCTTGAATCTTTCCCAGCAACAGGGTCTTTTCTAATGAGTCAGCTCTTCGCATCAGGTGGCCAAAGTATTGGAGCTTCAGCCTTAGAATCAGTCCTTCCGATGATTATTCAGGATTGATTTCCTTTAGGATTCACTGGTGGGGATCTTAGGGCCAAGCTATTTCTGCCCAATGCATGATTCTCTCCCTAGAGCCACTTACCAGGTTGGCCACAGTTTGGTCACATCTTCAGTGTGATCTGAGGCTTACTTTGTCCTTTCCTGCCTCTTCCCTACTTTGTTGTCGTGTCGGATCTGTGTGACAGCCTGAAGCCTTTCCCTCCCCAGCCCTGCCTCCTCCCTTTGTATTTTTCTCAGGTGGTACGCTCCACTAAATTTCTCTCACTCCTAACTGTTTTAGCATCTGCTTTCCTGAAAGTCCCAGCTACGCAAGTTCCCTCTTCTAGACTCTCCTGCTTTCATACCTGCCCCTTTCCTAGCACTTCACAGTCTTGTGGCCCTTACTGGTTGAAACTGTATACTGTGAGCACATGATTGTTCAAGTCTGTAAGCTCCATGAGGAGAGGCACCTGTCTGATTGCCCATCTTTGCATCCCCAGAGCCAGGTCTCTTGCCTTTTACCCCAGAATAGAAAGACTTGGCAGAGAAGGCAATGGCACCCCACTCCAGTACTCTTGCCTGGAAAGTCCCATGGATGGAGGAGTCTGATAGGCTGCGGTTCATGGGGTCGCTAAGAGTCGGACACAACTGAGCAACTTCACTTTCACTTTTTACTTTCATGCATTGGAGAAGGAAATGGCAACCCACTCCAGTGTTCTTGCCTGGTGAATCTCAGGGGCGGGGAAGCCTGGTGGGCTGTGGTCTGTGGGGTTGCACAGAGTCGGACACGACTGAAGTGACTTAGCAGCAGCAGCAGAGAAACTTGGGGCTTCCCTGGTGGCTCAGTGGTAAAGAATCTGCCTGACAGTGCAGGAGATGCAGGTTTGATCCTTGGCTTAGGAAGATCCCTGAAGAAGGAAATGGCTACCCGCTCTTGTATTCTTGCCTGAGAAATCCCATGGACAGAGGAGCCTGGAGGCCTATAGTCCATAGGGTCTCAAGGAGTCGGACATGATTTAGCAACTAAACTACCACCACCACCAGAGAGACTTGTGCCCTGGATTGCAGCCAAATCACTTTCCACCCTGCTCTGGGCTTGCTGGGCCCTGGGTGTCCAGGGCGGCTTTACTGACCGCAGCCAATTGAGTGTTGAGACTGTCACAGCTGCTCTGGGATTGGGATGGGGAGACCTGACGCTGGCTTGGAAAGCTCACCAGAAAAGGATATAGCGATGCGGTCTGCATCGGGCCAGTCCCTGTGTGAAAGCCCTTTGGCATCTTTTTTTCCTTCATGGAAGTGTGTGCGTGTCCTTTCTCCTTGAGGAGAAGATAAGGACTTTAGTGCTTGCAAGGCCTTCTGAGTAAAAACATCTGTATCCGATTTTCCCCGTCGCAGCGTGTTAGTGAAGGCCTGCTAAAGAGCAGCATGCAGTTGACAAGACTCTCATCAGAAGGTGTCACTGCTATCAGCTGGAATTACAGTGGGGTTGTTAGAGCCGGTGCCCTAGCCAGATGCTGGGCCAGGTAATTACATTTGGTCTCCCTAAATTCCCCTCCGGACTTCTCCTCGGACACATATTCTTCATCTCTGCCCTGACCTGCTAGGCAGTGTTTGCTAAGAGCCTTTCAGCTGCTGCCATAGTTCATTCCAAAAATGGATGCATTCCTGAAGGACCACTTGTCAGGGGTTTTGTCAGGGAGATTCCTGTTTGGAAGAGGGGCTGGCCTGGCTAGATGGCCCCTCAGGCCCCTTCCCCTTCCATCTCTTTTTTTTTTCCTACTGTTTTTGTGTTTTTTTAATTGTTATTGGAGTCCCCTTCCATTTCTGATTCTGTGGTTCAGGGATTGTCACCCTCAAAATATAGCATGTACAGAACTACTGAGAGCCTTGTAAATGGATATACTGCCAGATCAAAAGGGTAGAACATAGTAGGAAAGATGTTTAAATACACACACACCAAAAAAATCTGGGTATCCCTAGGACCCAGAAAAACTCATGCTTCTATTTTCTCTCTCTAGTATTTTTTGAAGCCATAATTAAGTGAAGACAAAAACGTGTATACATTTAATAGAAGGCGTGTAATCTTTGGGATAATTCTGATGTAATTAACACAGCAGAGCTGCATTAAGGCCAATAGGCAATGAGTGGAATTTTCCAACATTGATTAAGCTGGACTCGAAGAGAAGTGAGTCTTTGTCTGCCAAATTAAAACAACTTTCGGATATTTAAATTCAGGTTGGAAATTGGTTTGAGTAAGGGATATTTAAAGCACAGCTGTTCAGGGGCTAAAAACATATGAGCATATATGTGCATGCTTACGTGAGCGCGTGCACACACACACACACACACACCCTGTGCTGCCTCTAAAAACAAGTTAGCCAAAGGTGTACATTCCTTCTAAGTTCTCATGATCAACAGATGTAAATGTTCACGGTGCTCGGATGAATTATGGACCCTAATGAGATTTCAATACTAGGCAAACAATAAAAATTTATGCATTGCATAGTTGCTGTGGCCTTTGGCTCCGTGGCTAGTGTTCCACCCTTTCAACAGCTTCAGTAATATAATATCCAGCTGGCTCTGGAGGTAAGGAAAATTCGAGGGGTGAATTGCAATTGTGAGAAATTATTTGATGGATTACTTTGTCAGAGTAATGCATGGCCTTGGCATAATTACCGGGGCCACCTTAACCCTGGAGGCAGGTGGTGACAGAGGCCCACAGGGCCCAGGTACCGAGCCGGTCCCCGCACGTGCTTCTCGCTCTTCTCATCCCCAGTGCTCGTGTGGTCCAGGATCTCACAAACGAATGCCAAACAAGCACATTCCTGTCCTAACGCGGCGAGCGATTGGGACAGTTCTTTTCCAAGAACTGTGGTCCATGTCAGGGTGAGAAGAGTCAAACAAAAGGCAGACCAACCTTGAAATAAAATGGGGCGAAGACGGAGAAAGATGCGGGCTATCTTTAAAGCCATGCTTAGTTTAAACACAACGGCAGACACAGGCACATTTTCTCTGTCTCTCTCTTTATCAATTCAGACCTTGAATCTAATGGCTGTCTGCCTTGTCCTTTATAATGTTCAAGTCTTAAGATGTGATTAATAGCAGAATCCCCAGGTGTACGTGTCAGAGACCACATCTGTAGAAGATCTTCCAGCTTATTTCTTAACGCTAGTTGTAGTTTGGAGCCAGAAAGTAATTCCCGTTTTGTGAATGAGAATAACCTCTTAGGCACTAATACAGCTACACCCAGCATCCGCTCTGGGGGAAAGAAGTTGGCCTATAGGCTAGGGCAGCTCGCATTTCAGCATTCTGAAGTTCTCCTCAGCCTGGCCGTAACAAGCGAGAAACCGCACCCACCCATTTCATGGTTTTATTATGATAACAGAAATATATTTGCAGCATGTTGACAAACTCACTTGAAGTAAACAGAGTCGTCTTAATTGTAAGTTCTAATGTTTTAATGCTAAATCGGGCTATAAGTCAATGTTTCAATTTGGCACCGCCAACCACATGTTCTCCAAAAATAGCCTTTGACACTTTTTAAAGCAAGTTGGTGGTGTACTTAGCCTGTTCACAAAAGGCTTCATTCTTGTCTACAAATGGCAAACCTCCACTTCATCCCTAACAGGCCCAACTCCAGTGAGGCTGGAGAAAAATAGGCACTTCCCCTATGTCAAGGCATTTTTCCAGCTCTTACTCTCGTCAAAAAGGAACGATTTTGAAGGACATGGAGAAAGTCTGCCTAGGAAAAGCTATCTTGATTTTTAGTTAACACTCCCGCCCCCTGAGTTTTTTTTTTAAAAGGTCCGTATTTCTGCATAGCTGAAAACATAGATTCCACCCTGGAGAGATCGCTGGGCCGTTCATGTTACACTCTGAAGCCATGTGTTTTCATATCGTGGCAAAACCCAAGATGCAGGCAGATCCCTTGGCCCCTGCTGGCTTTGGATTTTAGTCTTTTCATTGTTCTCCACTGTAAACTTATACAGAAAAAGACCTCTGCGCCCCTGAATATAAGCACAGCCAGTAATGTTTTCCCACAAATGCCAACGATGTAGCTAGGCAAGACCTAGCAGTGGTGGGAAAGGGGCAGAGGTCCATGAGTGCAGTGGCCGGGAATGAAGGGCTCGCCAGGTGCCCCAAGGGCCCTCCTGGAGTCACCACTTCCCTGAGGGGCTCTGTCAGCATGCTGACCACGGTGGCAGAGACAGAGAAGCCCCTCCACAACACAGGCAGCCTCAGAGCTTCTAAGACCCTGCTCAGCCACACAAAGGGGTGGTCACAAAAATAATAATACCAGACTGCTACTTTTATATGGCCTTCCCTGATGGCTCAGTCTGTAAAAAAAAAAAAAAACCTTCTATGCTGGAGACCCAGGTTCCATCCCTGGGTCGAGAAGATCCCCTGGAGAAGGGAATGGCAACCCACTCCAGTGTTCTTGCCTGGAGAATCCCATGGACAGAGGAGCCTGGTGGGCTACAGTCCATGGGGTTGCAAAGAATCTGACTCAACAGAGCAAGTAACACTAACGCTAGAACTTTTAGTTTTATGTTGGCTATGTGCTCATCACTTCAGATGCTTCATCTCATTTAATCCTTCCTACAACCCTGTAGGACTTCCCTGGTGGCTCAGTGGCAAAGAATCCACCTGTAATACAGAAGATGCAGGACCCCTAGTTTGATCCCTGGGTTGGGAAGATCATCTGGAGGAGGGCATGGCAACCCCACACCAGTATTTTTGCCTGGAGAATCCCATGGACAGAGGAGCCTGGCAGGCTGCAGTCCATAGGGTCACAAAAGAGGCAGATACAACTTACCAGCTAAGCAACCACAACAACAGTTTACAAAGGCACACCGATCTGAATTAAGGAGGAACAAGTTCTTATGCAGAAGGCACGTTGTACCCTGGGCTGCAAATCCACTTACCTTTCAGCACGGCCTCCTGTGCTCTTCTGGGCTCACAGGCTCTTGGTTCTCTGTTCCTTTCCTCCAGATTTGTAGGCCCCGCCCTGCCACTTATACGCATTGAATGTCAGAATACTGGGTCTTGTTTTCCACTAGACTGCAAGCTTCTGGAGGACAATAAGCCAGGTCTGTTTCATCTCATTCTCTAGTATCAAGCACATGATGCCTGGCACATGACGGGTAAAATTTGCAGAGCTGAATGAGGGTCCATGACAAATACTTGCAAATAATCAAGGCATGGGAATATGTTGATTTTTAAATGAAAACCCAGATCTTTCTCTTCTTTCTCTACATCATTCATCTGTTTATCAAATATTTATTGACACCTATTATATGCCAATATATAATATGCTGCAGTCCATGGGGTCACAAAGAGTTGGACACAACTGAACGACTGAACTGAACTGAAATAATATGTCAACACTTGAATGGGTAATGGGGACGACAAAGACCAAGACAGACTTTAGCCTTGCTTGCTCTTACACAATTCCACTTCACAGAGGAAACAGTGAAGAAGCAAATAATTACAGATTGAAAGAAATAAAGAGATTGCTGTTACCAAGAAGGGAGGCAAGAAGTTGGGCTCCTTCAATCTGGAAGACTGACTTTCCTATTTCACTGCTAGTATGCCATCTCCCCTAAAACCAAAATAGCTATTTGTTGGTCTATGGACTATTTAACAGCTTTACTGAGGTATCATTTGTATACTGTGAAATCTACCCATTGTAAACATACAGTTCAATGATTTATAGTAAGTTTATAGAGCTATGCAACCATCACCATGATGTACTTTTCAAATATTTCTATCACAACAGATGTTGTGTCATGCCTGTTTGCATTGAGTCAATCCCAGTTCCTACTCCCAAGCCCCAAGCAACTGCTGATCTGATTTCTAGAAATTTCATATAAATAGAATCATACACCATAGTCGGGTTTTTTTTTTTTTCAGTTTTTCAAAGTGTAATGTAATTGTTTTACAGTGTTGTATTCGTTTCTGCTGTACAGCAGTGCGAATCAGCCATGTGTATACATACAGCCTCTCCCTCTCAAGTCTCCCCCGACCACCCCCATCCCACCCATCTAAGTCGTCACAGAGCTCTAAGCTGAACTTCTTCCAGTTGAGCTGCTTTCCCTTGATGTAATATTTTTGAGTTTGAGCCATGTACTAGTAGACTGTTACTTTTTATTGCTGAGAAGTATTCCATTGTAAGGCTGTACCATGTTTTGTTTACCCATTCACCAGTTAGTGGGCAACCTAGATTGTTGAATTTGGGGCTATTATGAATATGCTGCTGTGAACACTTGCACAAAAGTTTAAATAGGCATATGTTTCCATTTCTCTTGAGTAGATCCATAGGGATAGCATTGTTGAATCATGTGATATGTATGTTTGTGGTACGTATATGTTTGACTTTTTTTCTTTTAACAGCCAAACTGTTTTCCAAGGTAGATGGACCATTTTACATTCCCACCAGCAATGTATGAGGACTCCATGTCCTTGCTATTGTTGGTCTTTTTGATTAGAGACCTTTAGTGGGTATGCTGTGCTCTCTCATTTTAATTGGCATTTTCCTAATGACTAATGAGACTGATCATTTTTTCATATGCTTATTAGTCATGTGTAGTCTGGTAAAATGGATATTCAGCTCTTTTTGAATTTTATAATTTTTTAATTGGATTATTTGTCTTCTCTGTGTTGAATTTTGAGTTTTTATTTTTATGCTCTTGAATAATAGCCTTTTATTAGATATATGATTTGCAAATATCTTCCCACAGGTTGTGGCTTGTCTTTTTACTTTCTTAACAGTGACTTTTGAAAAGTAAAGCTTTTAACTTTACGTAAAGTTAATTTATACATTTTTATTTTATGGGTTGTACTTTTTAGTATCTTACCTCAGAAATCTTTGCCTATGCCAAGGTCACAAAGATTTTCTTCCAGAAATTTTATAGTTTTAGTTTCTATATTCAAGTCTATGTTCTATTTTGAATTTTTACACATAGTGTCAGATAATGATCTAAGTTTATATTTTTTAATATGAATATTTTAATTCTCCTAACAGCATTGAATTACCTTGGATCTTTTGTCAAAAATGAGTTGGTCATAAATGTAAATGTTTAATTTTGGAAATTTGTATTTTGTCCCATTGATCTATATATCCTTTCACCCGTACTACACTGTCGTGATCATTGTGGCTTTATAGTAAGCTTGAAATCAGGCGATGTAAGTCCTCCAATTTGTTCTTTTTCAAAATGTTTTGGCCACTCTAGTTCTTCCCATTTACACATACATTTAAGGATTCATTTTTCAATTCCTGCCCCAAAAAACCCTACTGATATTTTGATATGAATTGCTTTGAATTACCATCTAAATAATATTGATTTTTCCAATTCATGAACGTGGACTTATTCTCCGTTTATTTAGATCTTTAATTTTTCTCAGCAATTTTGGTAGATTTCAGTATACAGTCTTATTAAAGTTACTCCTAAGCTTTGTACTCTTTTTGATATTACTTGAATTAAGTTTTCTTAATTTTATTTGCATATTGTTCATTATTAGTATGTAGAAACACAGTTGATTTTTTATCTCCATAGTGTATCTCGCAAACATGCTAAGCTCATTTGTTAGTTCCAGTAGCTTTTTTGTAGATCTCTTAGGATTTCCTACTGATAGAACCATGTCATCCAATACAAGGTTGAATAGGAGTAGTAAGAACAGATCTTCTTGCCTCCTTCCCAGTCTTGCGGGAAATCATTCAGTCTTTCATCATTAAGTATGCTGTTAGCTATAGGTTATGAATGCCCTTTATCAGGTTGAAGAAGTTCTCTTCTGTTCCAGTTTATTGAGAGTTCCTATCTTGAATAGGTATTGGATTTTGCCAATTTTTTTTTCTGTGTCTGATAAGATGATCACGTGTTTTTGTCCTTTATGCTATTAATGCAGTGTATTATGTTAGTTGATTTTCATATATTAAACCATCACTTCATGGGAAATAGATGGGGAAACAGTGGAAACAGTGTCAGACTGTATTTTGGGGGGCTCCAAAATCACTACAGATGGTGACTGCAGCCATGAAATTAAAAGACGCTTGCTCCTTGGAAGGAAAGTTATGACCAACCTAGATAGCATATTGAAAAGCAGAGACGTTACTTTGCCAACAAAGGTCCGTCTAGTCAAGGCTATGGTTTTTCCTGTGGTCATGTATGGATGCAAGAGTTGGACTGTGAAGAAAGCTGAGTGCTGAAGAACTGATGCTTTTGAACTGTGGTGTTGGAGAAGACTCTTGAGAGTCCCTTGGACTGCAAGGAGATCCAACCAGTCCATTTTAAAAGAGATCAGCCCTGAGATTTCTTTGGAATGAATGATGCTAAAGCTGAGACTCCAGTACTTTGGCCACCTCATGCAAAGAGTTGACTCATTGGAAAAGACTCTGATGCTGGTAGGGACTGAGGGCAGGAGGAAAAGGGGATGACGGAGGATGAGATGGCTAGATGGCATCACCGACTTGATGGACATGAGTCTGAGTGAACTCCGGAAGTTGGTGATGGACAGGGAGGCCTGGCGTGCTGCGATTCATGGGGTTGCAAAGAGTTGGACACAACTGAGCAACTAAACTGAACTGAACTGAAACCAACCTTGCATTACAGGGATAAATCCCTCTTGGCCATGGTTTTAATCATTTTTAATATGTTCCTGGACTTGCTAGTGGTTATAAAGGATGTTGGTGTCATATATTCATGTTGGGTGTTTCTCTTCTTTGTATAGCTTTTGTAACAGGTTAATGCTGACCTCGTAGATGAGTTAGGAAGTGTTCTCTACTCCTTTATTTTTTAAGAGAGTTTATGTAAGATCAGGATTCTTTCTTTAAATATGTGATGGAATTCATTATTTAAATCATGTGGTACTCAGACTTTCTTTGTGAGAAGATTTTAAATTCCTAATCCACTTTATTTACTTGTCATAGGTCTAATCAGATTTTCTGTGTCTTTTTCAGTCAGTTTTCTAATGCATTTATTTCTGGGAATTTGTCCGTTTCACCTAAATTGTCTAATTTTGGTATAAAGTTGTTCAGAATATTTCCTTATAAACTTTTTAATTCTTATTAAATCAGTAGTGATGTTCCTCTTTCATTCTTGATGTTGGTAATCATGTCTTCTTCCTTTTTTGGTCATTCTAGCTAAAAGTTTGTCAGTTTTGTTGATCTTTCCAAAGAGTCAACTTTTGGTTTCATTTATTTTCTGTTTCCTGTCTCATTGATTTCTACTCTAACCCTTTTTGTTATTCAGGCCTTAAGTCTTTTTCTACTCTTTGCGACCCCATGGACTGCAGCACTCCAGGCTCCTCTGTCCTTCACTGTCTCCCGGAATTTGCTCAGACTCATATCCATTGAGTCAGTGATACTATCCAACCATCTCATTCTCTGTCACCCCCTTCTTCTGCCCTCAATCTTTCCCACCATCAGAGTCTTTTCCAACAAGTCAGCTCTTCGCATCAGGTGGCCAAAGTCTTGGATCTTCAGCTTTAGCATCCAGTGGACATTCAGGGTTGTTTTCCTTTAGGATGGACTGGTTGGATCTCCTTGCAGTCCAGGGGACTCTGAAGAATCTTCTCCAGCACTACAGTTCAAAAGCATCAATTCTTCGGTGCTCAGCCTTCTTATGGTCCAACTCTCACATCTGTACTTGTATGCATGCTAAGTTGCTACATCCATACGTGACTACTGGAAGAAACATTGCTTTGACTATATGGATCTTTGTCGGCCAAGTGATATCCCTGCTTTTTAATATGCTGTAGATTGGTCATAGCTTTCCTTCCAGGGAGTAAGCATCTTTTAATTTTGTGGCTGCAGTCACTGTCCACACCCTTGATCCTTTTTTTTTCTGTTTGTATTGAGCTGTTTGTTCTTTTTCTAATTTCTTAATGTGATAGCTTAGATAATTAATTTGAAACTTTTTTTTTTCCAAATTAGGCAAATAAATTTTCCACTAAGTTCTGCTTTGTTACATCGCACAAATATGGTTATTATTTCATTTTGATTTGTTTCTGAAGCACTTTATAATTCCCATTTTAATTTCTTGTTTGACTCATGCATTCATTAGAAGTGTGTTACTTAATTTTCTAACATTTGGGGACTTCCCAAATTACTTTCTCTTGTTGTGGATTTCTAATTTAGTCCTGTTGTGATTGGAGAACATACTCTTTATTATTTAAGTTCTTTTTAATTCATTGAGGCTTGTTTTATCGCATATATGTGGTCTCTGTTGGGGGATTGTCCATGTAATTTTTAAAAGAATGTGTATTCCGCTGTCATGAAGTGAGGTATTCTATAAATGTTAATTAAGGTCAACTTGGCATAAAATTGTTGAGGTCTTCTGTATCTTTACTGATCTTCTGTCTGGTTATTCTGTCAGTTTTCTTAGGCCAGAGTACTGAAAGCTCCGAGTATAATTATTAAACTTTCTGTTTATCTTTTCTTCAGTTTTTGCTTCATGTATTTTGAGACTTGGTTGTTAGATATTTATACGTTTATAATTGCCATATCTTCTTAATGCATTGATCTCACTATATTTATGAAATATCCCTCTTTGTCTCTAGGAATGTTTCTTGTCCTAAAGTCCATTTGTCTGATATTAATATAGACATTCCAACACTCTTAGTTTTCCTATTTACGTGGTGTATTTCCTTCTTTTAACTTTCAACCTATGTGTGCTTTTGAATCTAAAGTGTGTCTCTCTAGATAGCATATGTTCTTTTAGACTGCATAAAGCTGGGATCTTTTTATCAGTCTGACAGTCCACTGTGGATTGAATTATTTAGTCCAGTAACATTTGTATGATTTTTAAATCTTGTTGGATTTATGTCTGCCATTTTGTTATTTGTTTTCTATATGGCTCATATCTTTTTTGTTCCTCTCTCTCCTTTCTTCTGCTTTCTTTTTAAAATACATATTCTTTCTATACCATTTTCATTTATTTGCTGATTTCTTGACTATATTTTTATTGTTATTTCCTTAGTCTTTGCTGTAGAAATTACAATATATATTCTACCTTTCCACTGTCTACTTTATTTTACTACTGAGTTAGTTCTAATAAAATATAGCAAATTTATTCCAATATGGCCATTTTTCCCCTCTTCCTTTGTACTATGATTGGGAAGTCTGTATATATTATAAACCAAACAATACTGATTGTTGTAATTATAATTATTGTTTATGCAATATTTATATTCTTTAAAGAAATTAAGGGAAGGAAAGAGAAGATATATATTTATAGAGTCTTCTATATTTACCACATATTTACCATTTGCAGTGTTCTTTATTTCTTTCTCTGAATGTGAATTACCGTCTGGTGTCATTTCCTTTCAGCCTAAAGGACCTCATTTAGTATATCTTATAAGGCTAAAACAATCTCTCATTCTTTATCTAGCAATGTCTTTATGTTACCTTCATTCATGATTAATGCTATTGCTAGATATAAAAATATATATATAGATTTATATGTATATATAAATATGGCTTCTTGGTAGACAGGTTACTCCCATACTCAACTTTTACCACTCTGAGTATGTTGTTTTTCTGTCTTCTCCCTCCATTGTTTCTGATGAGAAGTCAGCTATCAAACATAATCTTGTTTGCTTGTACATAATGAGTTATTTTGTCTTGCTGCTTTCAAGATTTTCTCTTGCAGCCATTACTTCAAATATATTTTTCTGCCAACTTCCCTCTCCTTTCTCTTTCTTTCTCCCTCTCTCATTGTACATGTGTTGATATGCTTGCTATTGTTATACAGATCTCTGAGGCTTTGCTCAGTTTTCTTCAATGTTTTCAGTCTCTCTCCTCTTCAGATTGGATGATTGCTATTGGCAAATGTTCAAGTTTACCGATTCCTGTTCATTTAACTTATTGTATTTTTCAACTGTAAATTTTTATAATTCTTCTTTCTCTATTGAGATTCTGTATCTATTGAAGCATTGTCATCATAGTTTCTCTTAATTCTTTAAATATAGTTTCCTTTAACTGTTTGACTATGTTACACTAACTGCTTTGAGGCCCTTGTCTGCTAAATCCAACATCAGAGTCACCCAGAAGCAGTTTGTATTGACTGCTTTTCCCCCTAAATATAGATCATCCTTTTTCATTTTTTTTTCTCATGTCTTATAATTTTTTGTTGACAACTAAATATTTTAGATGGTATATTGTAACAGCTCAGGGTTCTGATAGTTTTAATTAGCTTGCCTAAACATAATCTGCAGAATCTCTCTCTCCTGCAGTCTGCTCAGTTGTTGCTTTGTTTTTTAAATTCTTATTTTTATTTCATGAACCTGGCTTCCTAGAAGTTGCCCCTTTGTGCACATAGCTTAGTGACCAGCCAGTGATTGAGCAGAGGTTGTGCTCAAAGACCTTGAACCCATAAGACTTCCATCCTCTGCCAAGCAATCTGTATGTGGGTTGAAGAGAACATTCAAAGTTCAGGCAGTTCTCAAGCCTGCTTTGACTTTTCCCTGGGGTCTCCTAGGTCTCCCCAGCATGTACCATATTTTCCCAATAAACACAAGATGTATGGAGAGCTTATCTGGCACATCTGTAACTCTCTCATTTCCAGATCTCCCCATCATGTTTTTGGTTTGAATCTCAACCAGGACAGCAGCCTCAGGCTAGCAAAACTGCACTGTTCCGCCCTCCCCCATTCATTTTCCTACAGCGTGCTACTTTTATTGGCAATGCTACTGGGTTTTCCCTTATGCTCCAAATCAAGTCAGGCTTCCCTGGCAGCCCCGCCCTGATAAAACCACCATTCTCGCCAACTAAGCTAGGGGGTGAGGCGGAGATCTTCTTACCCAAAGTTCTGCCAGCTTTCTATGAATAAACACGTCTCAGTTTGTACTTTGCCTTCAGTCATTATCCAGAGCCCTGAAAGGATTGATTTAAGGACTGTTCAGTTTTAAACTTGTTTTTTGGGGTAGTGAATTTGTTGACCTCTTGACTCAGAGCTGGAAGTCCCCTGGCAGAAGAATCTTGCTAGTCTGTATAAAGTATTTAGGATGTAGTTGTAATGAAAGGCCTTATCCTTGACTCCTTGTGGATTTTGGCCCCTGACTTCCCAGAATTCCCAGTCCTCCTCCTTAAGAAGCTTCCAGAGACTGAGGTTCTCTGAGATGGGTAATGACCAGCTGCACAAACTTTCACTCCACTCATTTCCCCATCAGCAAATGTGACTGTCAAAATCGTATCTGCGTGTGCTTACATCGGCTTCAATCCAAGGCAGCTCTTTGCCCATTAACTGACCCAAAGGCAACAGGTGGGACCTGTTTTTGGCAGAACTGTTGAAGAAAAATGGCCTCGTCATCAGCCTATTTCACTTTCATTTATCTCTGTCATCTGGGAATACAATATAGATAGTATCAGGCTCAACAAAAGGTACATTCTGATATTATTTTCAGTTTTTTGTCTAGACAGAGAAGACTAAGCACTTGAATATCAGAAATGCCTGCCACGAAAAATAAGAGAGATGGGCTCAGTGGAAGGCCAGAGGCATAGCACTGCTTGCTTGCTTTCTCTCCCTATATTCTTTTTTTTTTTTTTTTTTTTTGAAAAAAAGTTCAGCTCCACCACCCACTCATCAGGTGATTGGAGACTGTAGTTGTAAAAATGTGCTGCAGGCAGAAGTTCTGAAAAATCCCAGAAAGTGTTGAAAACATCTCTAAACAAGGTATTTTTCTCCTGCACCTTTCTTGCTAAAGGTCCCAATTGCTGCCAAGAAAACTAGTGAGAATGTTAGCTGCCAAATAAAAAATTTATGACAGTGTTTGGCAAAGGACTATCTCACTGCTTGTTTTATACATTTCCACAAGGCACTTGAAGGCAACCTCTTTCTCTTCTCCTCCTACCTCCCCCCCACACTTTGGGTACGTATACCTTACAGATCACTGTTCTGGTTCTGTTCTTTAATAAAAGAGCAAACTCCTATAAAGTAGGATTAAACAGTATAACTTTTTCCCCCTTCAGTAACCTCGGAAAATGTGAGGAAAATGTTTTCAAATACGATATGTTGCATAGAAGGAGAAAGAGAGATGCTGGGTTTGCTTGCTTAGAATAGGCACATGTATAAGAAAAACAAACAAAAATTAAAAGAACCTTTCAGTGAACAATTGACTGTAGATTCTTAGTGGCAGAAGGAATCTTAGAAATCCTCCAGTCCTTGTACCCCACCCCCTACACACACCCAGCATTTTACAGACAAGGAAATGGAGGCCCAGAAGACAGTGTCCTGCCTAAGGTCACACAACTGAACCCACCTGGGAGGAGAACCTGGCTCCCACCGCACTCTACCCTGCACATCACAGCAGAGCTCACATCACTTTTGCTTGTTGGGAACTTCCCAAGGCCTATGCACTTGCTGTGGGTTTTATGAGCATTAGAATTCTAGGCTTTTCTACTTTATGAAAATTAAAACATTTCCTTCCCAAAATCTCTTTTTAAAAAAATCAAACGCACTAAAAGTGAGTCAAGATGTGCCAGTGATGCTACTGAAATGGCACTGCCTGCCCATATCAATTAACCTCCAGGCTGTGTCATTAGATTAAACCTTTTCAAAAGGGTAGGGGGTAGGGAGGTTGGTGGGGGAGATGTTTTAGAAAAAAGTTATGAAGCGATTTCGGATGTTGATAGTGATAATTACGTAGACTGGCGACCACCCTGAAATATTTTGCCTGCCTCTCTAAGAAAGCAAAATTATCTCAGTCTTTTCAAAACAGTTATCAGATGGTGCTCTTAGTTGTTGATTAGTGCTGCCTAGCACCCACTCCATCACTCTTACACGTTCGGAAGCCTGGCTGCACCCGTGTGCCTTGCCTGGCTCCTGCTGCGGCGCAGTTGCATGGCCGCCCAGCGATGCTGGAGCACGGGGCTGGGGCTGCGGCTGCCTTTTGCTGTGGCTGAGTTAAGGAAGTGAATGTTATTTGATATAAACTGCTGTGGACAGAGCAGGAGTAAGCGGATTATTTCAGACAGCGTTAGTAGGTAACCGGAGGAAGATTAGCGCTCCACGAGGCAGATATCACAAGCAAATTAGAAAACCTCCCCAATTAGTACGAGAAACCCAGATTTGTGCTGTTTGTGATCTTCTGCTGAAAGGCAAAGTGTCGACATTATGGGCTCGAGTCTTGATTTAAGTTGAAATGTTGGCATTTCCTATCAGGGCATGTTAGCATCTGAGGCTGTGTACTAGCCTAATAAATGAAATAAACCCCTGTTCTCCCCAGCTGCCAAGTCTTCCCCATTCTGACTTTCTATACATTGGGTGATGTTTTCTTTGGCCCTGGAATAATCTCTAGGGAATATTATAATATTTCGATACTGGGACTATTTGACATGACTCCAGTATCCCGCTCTTAATCTCTCCTTTGTTTGTTTGTCCTGTGGCACATGTATTGTGCTGAAGTCATAAAAACAGAGTGTGCAAAATGCCAGATGCTACAAATGCAATTAGATACTTAAAAATAGCTTCCTTGGTGGCACTGCTTGAAATCTGAACTGGGCCCTGTTTTTTCAAGCAAGGTGGCACTTTTCTGCTAAGTTACTGAACGTGTGCTCTGCCAGGACACACAGCTCCCCCTTCTGAGGCCACTGGGCAAGTGCTCAGGTCATTCTAGAAGTCAGACCAGGCACCTGTCACCCTGGCAGTGTCACGGCAGTCTCAGGTGTGCTTCTGTTCTCATTCACCAAGTGCCCTGTGTGGTCTCCAGCATCTCGGCCTCTGATGTTTTACCATCAGGTTGTACGTGGTAGAAGCCCTCCCCTCCGCAGACTGAGGCCGACTTACGTACAGAAAGAAAGTGGGGTAGCTATATCCTTTGTTTGAAGATTGGACATGCATTTCAAATAAACTTTTATTTCACCAGAATTCAAACAACTGCAAAGCCCAGAATTTATTTTGCAATCTTATCCAAGGAAGAAGGTAACATTTTTATATATGTGTGTGCTTAGTCACTTGGTCATGTCCAACCCCTACTGACCCTTTGGACTATAGCCCACCAGGCTCCTCTTTCCATGGGATTTTTCAGGCCAGAATACTGGTGTGGGTTACCATGTTCCTCCTCCAGCGGATCTCCCCAACCCAGGAATCAAACCTCGTCTCCTGTGTCTCCTGCATTGCAGGTAGATTCTTTACTGGCTGAGCCATCAGGGAACCCCGGTATATGTGTATGGAAGCTGATAAATAGTGCATATTCTTCTGACTCTAAACATAGTACATATTCATTACAGAAATTTTTGGAAAATGTGGTGAGTCATAGAAGTTTTTTTTTTATTTAATCACCATGATCTCAACACCTAAGCACAATTACTTTCATTTCCATGTATGTCTTTCCGATTTTTCTTCAAGTTTATACAGGCAAACTTTTGCTCACGTTTACCCTTTTGCAGATTTAGGGTCATAATATGCACAGTATGTGTAATCTTTGCTTTTTACCTAATATAGAAAAGAAAATGTGTCATCTTAATGACAAGTAGGATAAAACAAGACCCTCTCAAACCTTCTGAATGATTGAGAACAAATTTATTCAGTGTTGTTTTAGTATTAATCCTATTTCAGTATTTTTTTCCTTTGAAAATTATAGTGTTTATAGCAACTCTCAACTCACCAATGTTATAGGAAATATTATCGTATCATTATGTGTTTTTGAGGAGAACTTTGCATTTTCTCTGTTTTTACATGCATGATCTAATCTGAACATCACAAAAACCTTTAATGTAGGTGGAAAAAGAACAGATGTTGTTATCCCTGATTTGATTCATAAAGGCAAAATGAGCTACAATGTAAGATGCACCATGATGCCAGTCCTTATTCTTCCCACAATGCACTGCATGTGGCCTTTAAAACTGGAACACATTTTATTTTTATTTTTTTAATGTTTAAAACTTGATTTGGCTGTGCTAGGTCTTTATTGCCGGCTGTGAAATCTTTAGTAGTGGCACGCGGGATCTGGTTCCCTGACCAGGGACTGAACCCAGGTCCTGTGCGTTGGGAGAGCAGAGTCATAGCCCCTGGGCCACCAGGAAAGTCCCTGGGCCTCAGTCTAAATACCAGCTTTGCCACTGACTAGCTGTGTGATCACCCCCCACTAAGCCTCAGTTTTCTTCTCTGGAAAATGGTAACATTGATATTTTTGTCATAGATTTATTAATAAGGATTAAATAAAAGAATTGATGTGAAGTACGTGATAGTGCATGGTCAGTCGCTCAGTCCTGTCTGACTCTTTGTGACCCCATGGACTGTAGCCTGCCAGGCTCCTCTGTCCATGGAATTTTCCAAGCAAGAATACTAGAGGGGGTTGCCATTTCCTTCTCCAGGGGATCTTCCCCATCCAGGGATCAAACCCACATCTCCTACACTGGCAGGCAGATTCTTTACCACTATGCCACCTGGGAAGACTTAAGATAGTATAAGGGACTGAAAAAGGTCAATAAATCTTCCTATTGTTTTTTTTTTCTCCTATATTCTCTCTTTCTTATAACATTGTGAATAAAGTATTATGTTTTCTTTTCCAATTCACTCAATTCTTAGTTTAGCATTATTTTAAATAATAATTATTAGTATTTATGTAATGTACAATTTAAGAAAATGCAGAAATACATAAAAATAGAAAACAAAAAGTACTCACCACCTAAATACAAACACCGTTACCACTTGGCTACATTTCCTTTCAGTCTTTTTTTTTTTTTTTTCTGTGCAAAGGCCTGCCATTTTTAGACATGTCAACTAGTGTCTTGCACTAAGGAACATCAGTGGCAGTTAAGGTGTGTGCTTTATAGACCGTGGTCTGTAGCTACCATGTCTTGCTCTTGCTTCCAGATCTTAAAAGAGATCCCTGGGACTTCCATGGTGGTCCAGTGGTTAAGACTCTGTTCTTCCACTGCAGGGGCCATGGGTTCGATCCCCTAGTCCGGAAAGCAAGATCCCACACGCCATGCAGCTCAGGCAGCTAAAAGAGAGAGAAAACAAAGAAGTGTCTCCTTGGAATCCTACTTCCATTGGCAGGAAGCCAAAATGGGGAGTTGGATGGGTGGTCATAGCAGGAGTGCAGTGAAGATGTTTCCAGAACATGGGGTCTCTAAATGAATTGATGAGTCCCTCACCCAGTGGTCCTGTGGCCTTGGAGTAAATTGTATAAAATATCGGTCCCCAACTTTTTTGGCATCAGGCACCAGGTTTTGTGGAAGACAGTTTTTCCACAAACCAGGGGCAGAGGGGATGGTTTGGGGATGATTCAAGGGCAGTAGGGTTTGAGCTCCTCTGAGAATCTAATGCCACAGTTGATCCGACCGGAGAAGCGGCTCAGATGGTAATGCAAGCAGTGGGGAGCGGCTATAAATACGGATGAAGCTTCACTGGCTCACCAGCCACTCACCTCCTGTTCAACCTGGTTCCTAACAGGCCACAGACCAGTACTGGTCCCTGACCCAGGGGTTGGGGACCCCTGGGCGTAAAACCCAGGGCTGCTGCTGCTGCTGCTAAGTCACTTCAGTCGTGTCCGACTCTGTGCGACCCCATAGACAGCAGCCCACCAGGCTCCCCTGTCCTTGGGATTCTCCAGGCAAGAACACTGGAGTGGGTTGCCATTTCCTTCTCCAATGCATGAAAGTGAAAAGTGAAAGTGACGTTGCTCAGTTGTGTCCGACTCCTTGCGACCCCATGGACTGCAGCCTACCAGCTCCTCTGTCCATGGAATTTTCCAGGCAAGAGTACTGGAGTGGGGTGCCATTGCCTTCTCTGAAAACCCAGGGCATCCCTTCACAAAACCAGCTTCTCTGACATAGAAAGAGGGACTGAACTTCAACAGAGGTCACCACCATTGTCAGGCCCAAATTCAACCTCATTATCATCCAGGGCATGGGCAACTCAGAGTTACTACACCCAGATATCTTCAGCCACTGGGAAGAAAAACCTCTCCCGGCCCTTAAAAGGTGTTCTGTTCAAGCCGAAAGGAAAATTCCTACCACCAAGCATCTCCTGTCAGCTAATTTGATAGTTCTCTATCAGTCAACCATTAGTGGATACATTGATTCTTCTTCTTTTCTTTTCTTTTTCCTTTTTCCAGTTCTGCCTTGGCTATTCCCAAGATTTCTCTGAACCAGTTGGGCAAAATTGATTTTTATTAGTTCCACTGGCCTTGTGGAAAATTATCTCATGAACTGGTTTTTATAGGAAGACTCAAAGCACAGCACAGGGTGAAAAATCAGCCTATAGCAGTCAAAACTGTTGTCTGAAATGTCTTCAGACTGGAAGGCTGAATTTATTGCACGAAACAAGTTCTAGCGAGGCGGAGGTGTGCAGTCCTGCTCATTATCACTGGAAAGGAGAACCAAAAAGCTGAGTAAAAAATTAAAGTTTAATAATGCCACTGATATTTTCTAAATCTTTCCTGACAGAAAGATTCTCATTATTTTTATCTGTCTCTGAGTAGGTTCTTTTAGTGCCATCTCAGACATGGCCTCAGCTATGATTGTTTTCTAGGCTTTAAAGCTTCTGAAAAACCAAATATATACAGAGAGAAAGATGCTTTAGATTGTTCAAGGAAGGGCCGTGACCGTGGTAACATTTTGGCTCGCATATCTGCAGCCAACATTTGCTGGGAACGCCTTCTGCTTCCACAAAAGAGGTCCGTGTTATTAAGACAATTGAAGAAAATCCCCCGAAACAAAGAGAACCTTCGATCCACTGTATTTGGCTACAGGGGATCCCAGGGGCCCCTAAGTCCCAAATTTGGGTTTGTTCTGGAAACCACCCCATCCTAGCCATGAAAGGAGATTCAAGGGGGAAAAACTGAAATTTTCTTATTGTTTCTGTAAACGTGCAAACTCGCCTTCCAAGTATCACTATAGTACAGAATTGTTTGGGGGATAAGAGAGAAAATAAAGCCAGAATCACTAAAGTAGCCAACCCACAAAAATGTGAATTCTTTTTGTTTTCTTTGTTCTTTAGTGCCTGTGTATAAACCTGTCTTGGTCCCAAAAGGATTTATAGCAATTTGCAAAAATGTATACAATACAATAGATTTTCTATATAGTAAATGACGTCCAGAGGGAGGTTAGTACACGAACAATGGAACAGCTCATGAGTTTGTGAGAAGCGGGCTACAAATTTATCTCTAGGCCTCTGGCAGGCCACTTGAAGAGGAAGATGGTTTCTGTTGTTATTTATTCACTAAGTTGTGTCTGACTCTTTTATGACCCCATGGACTGTAGCCTGCCAGACTTCTCTGTCCATGGGATTTCCCAGGCAAGAATACTGGAGTGGGCTGCCATTTCCTCCTTCGGGGGATCTTCCCAACCCAGGGATCGCACCCATCTCTCCTTCACTGCAGGCAGATTCTTTACTGCTGACCCACCAGGGAAGTCCTGTGGCTTCAGTTATGAGTCAACATCCATGAGATGAAAACACAGCCCCGGAAAGAACACCTTCCCATGGGACCTCATTGCAGGTGCACACGCCGTACAGAGTAGTAAACATGTTCAAGAGCATCCTTACAGGCAACACAAGTTCTGTCCCAAGGTTGTCTATACTGCCCCTCACCACAAGCAGGAGGTATGGAGCTAAGCACAGCCAAGCACGCATATTCAAACCTAAGCCTAGCAGGTGGTAGAGACTCCCGGGACCTCTGCTGCTCCTGGGGAGACTCCTGTGCCTCCAGGAGAGGTGGACCCCATTCATTAGACCCCTTGATCAACACTATTTCCCTCAGCTGGACTTCTGACAAGTGTTCAGCAGGGAAGTTTGGAAAAAGTGAAAGTGAAGTTGCTCAGTCGTGTCTGACTCTGCAACTCCAGGGACTGCAGCCTATCAGGCTCCTCCATCCGTGGGATTTTCCAGGCAAGAGTACTGGAGTGGGTTGCCATTTCCTTCTCCAAGAGATCTTCCCGATCCAGGAACTGAACCTGGGTCTCCCACATTGTAGGTGGACACTTTACCATCTGCGCCACCAGGGAAGTCCCTAGTTTGAAGCTGTATCCAATTCAGGTAGGAACCCCCTATGGTACCACCTTATATTGATACTTAGGGTGCTCCTGTTGTCTAGTAGCCAGTTAGAGGGCTGGGTTTCACCATCCATGTGTGAAGGTTAAGGCCAGGAATCTTGAAAGCAGCACCTCCAAAGAATGACAGAGGAAAGAATGGCTGCTTCTAAAGATTCAGGCTGCTCTGTGGCTCAGTTTCTTTAAAGATCACTCTTGACTTCTCTTTTGGTTTTCTGACTTTTGATTTTTCTATTTATTACAGCCAAACAATGAGCCTGAGAAAGAGTGCAAAGGCCACTCTACTCCTTCGCAGTTTAATTCCTTTATTTTTACCAAGTCCACAGACTTGGCTGTCAGCGAACATCCTCAGGGATGCTTGGGTCACATGTGTTTACTACCATTTTAGGAAAGGGAAAATGGAGTGACATTATTTTTCACCAGATGACTCAACAGATTGAGTGTAGGGGCCATCCTGCAAACCTCTCTGCCATTCATCCTCCAAAAAGAGGCCACTTGGTTTCCCACGTCAGGGGCACTGGCTTATAAGGTGTTGCACATCGAATGTACACCCTCCTCCTCGAGTCACCAGCCAGACTCTCCAGTGCCTTCTCCAGGCTGTGAGGATCAAGGGGGGCTGCAGATATGTGGTCCAGTCCTGACCTCTGCCTGTGCTTCTCATCGCCTCGTGAGAGGTCCAGGAGGCACGCACAAGCTGGTTTCTGGCTTCTGTTGACCTCTCTCTCTAGCCCTTGGCCCTGCGGTTAGGAATCAGTTATGGGCTAAGTTGGATGCACTCAGTGTAGACCCTGGTTATTGATGCTCACACCAAGGCTGAACTTCAGACTTCCACAAGGTCAGGAGGGCTGGGCTCTTCCTGCCTCTTGAGAATCTCCAGCAATGTAGGGCAAGGAGACACTCCCTGACCCACCCCCTTCCTTTTAACTCACCCCTTAATAACTAGCCGGAGGTCACAGACTAAAGATCAGGACCGCCCTGACCCATAGACACATGTGCTTTGTTTGGCTGCCCAATGTTTTGGAAAACTTTTTCTTAGTTGCCAATATTTAAAACTTGAGAGATTTTGCAGAAAGAGCACAATTTCTAGCTTCTCTTGGCAAAAAGAAGATCCAGCCGTACTGAGCCAACTTTCCATCCCCAGAGCAACTAGGAGCAGTGCCCCAATTTAGAAAGAGGGCAGGCACACCCA
The DNA here is from genome assembly GCA_917880005.1 of Nanger dama. Taxonomy (NCBI): domain Eukaryota; kingdom Metazoa; phylum Chordata; class Mammalia; order Artiodactyla; family Bovidae; genus Nanger; species Nanger dama. The sequence continues at coordinate 17,327,741 of CAKJTW010000026.1, forward strand.
GTTCTCCAGTCCCCTCTCCTGATGCCTGCAGCCCTCAGACTGGAGATACCTGCTCCTCACCACCAGACTTCCTTCCGTGGTTAGAGAAGAGAATTGCACGTGTTCCCAAGCCAGCAGGGGACTGCCAGCAGGGGACGTGGCTTCACCTGCGCAAACCTGGGGCTCCTGCTATCTGATTGCCACCCTGTCCCAGCCTCCTCCCTCCCAAAGGAGTGTGAGTCAGGCATTGTGCTTATCTTCAATAAGCCTTCAGAGGAAGTCTTCTTCAGCTGGGGCTCACCTGCTCAGAAATGATTAGTGCTGCTGTGGGGAACCCACAGGGGTGGGGAGGGAGGTGGGAGGAGGGCTTAGGATGGGGGACACAAGTACACCTGTGGCTGATTGATGTCAGTGTACAGCAAAAACCACTACAATATTGTAATTAGCCTCCGATTAAAATAAATTAATTTTTTAAAAACTTTAAAAAAAATCAGTTTAGAGTGAAAGATGGTGAAGGAGAGTCAAGTTTGAGCAGACAGTGCACACCCTGCTGGGTGTGTCCCTCAGAGCAGCCCAGGATTCATGGCAGCAGAAGATCCCTCCCCCGGGTCAGGAGCAGCGTGCGTGCCCGGAGCCCAGAGCGAAGGTCACCTGCTGGGAGCTGGCAGCAGAGAGGGTCTGTGAGGAGCTGCTGTGGAGATGGAACTGGTGGGAAGGCAGAGAAAGAAAGGCAGAAACACCCTGACTTCTCGCTCCCTCCCACCCCACTGCCCTGCCAACACCTCCCATTGGCTGAACACAGTGCGCAGCCGGCCCACAGGGGTTGGGGTGGTGGTGGAGGCAGTCTCTTTATGATAAAGAGCAAAGCAGTGAAGGGATAAGAAAAGGATCTGAAGACACATGGCCCCAGAATTGGCACAGTGGGGATATGAGTTAAGACATATCCCATTCAGTCACAGAATCAAATCTGGATGAAAGAGAGAAGTTCTTATATTATGATCTAGAAAACATAACCACATCCCTCAAGAGTTGACAGAGATGCAGATGGCTGATAAACCTTTGCCAAAATGTTGTATTCCCCCAATATCAGGAAAGAAAAAAGGTGTAAATCCGTGACTCTTAGGAGACACGTATCTAATGTCAGATCTTGCAGGAAATACTGTGAAAGCCCATCACAAAAGCCAAGGCAGCCATGTCTCCACCCACGTGACCTCAACCAGCCCTGATCCAGAAGAGGCATCTAGGCTGTCAAGGGGTGTCTCCAGGGAAACTGTGACAGCTGGAGAGGGAAGCCTCCGACTTCCTGGATAACTGAGTAGCTGCTGAAGGTGGGGCTTCCAGGAGATGGGCTGAGCCTAGGCCCCATAAGGCAACCTAATCAAGGCCAGCAATGGGATGTGCCCTCCAGGAATCAGTAGAGGAATGTGAAGGCCTTCCAGGCTAAGGCACCTGATGGGGCTTGTCTACTGGAGGGGAGGGAGCAGCCAAACAAGGAGGAATTTCAGGACTCACTGCAGGGAGATGAGTGAGCAGTAGATAATAGGAGTGAATGGACTGTCGCTCACCAGGCTCCTCTGTCCATGGGATTCTCCAGGCAAGAATACTGGAGTGGGTAGCATTCCCTTCTCCAGAGTATCTTCCCTACCCAGGGATGGAACCTGGGAATGTGGGCAGATTCTTTACCGTCTGAGCCACCAGGGAAGCCCCAATAAAATAATAGCTATTATAGTTCAGTTCTAAGCAGTTACTATTGCCAAGCACTGGTCCAAGCACTTGATGTTGACTTAACTCACTTATTTATTCATGTAATTAATTGACTAAGGTACTGCTATTATTAACCCTATTTTTCTGATGAGCAGGCTGAAGCATTGGTTCTTTGGACCTTTCAGATTCCTTGTATTGGTACTTTCATCTTTTTTTTTTAACAGAGGACTGATGGAGGATTTTTCACTTTTTATTTTGCCAAGTAAGAGGAACTAGTTTTCCAAAGAGAATGTATATTTCCAATGTCCAAGTCGGGACCCTGGAAGAAAACAGTGACATCTACTATCCCCATCACTCCACAAAATAAAGAATATTTCACACTAAAAGAGCCAAGGACATAATCTTGGAGAAGTAATGAAGTAATTTGCCTTACTGGTGTGTGGCAGATTCGAATCCCAGCAGTTGGCTCCAGAAATGAAGCTGGCCAAATGTAGCTCACGGCTTCTCTGGAGAGTAAGGGAGGTGGGGGACTCTCGGCCAGGGAGGGGTTGGGGAGTGGCTCGTTCAGAAGGACAGTGAAGTTGCTTCATAGTATAGGGCAGGACCCGGCAGAGTGAGGAATCTACCTCGGGACACCCAGCAGGAGATGCAGAGGGGAGCCTTCCTCTTTCCCTGTTCTGTTGAGGACTTGGGTCTTCAGGCATTTGCCTAGAAGAGAGGGGCTGAAAGGGCACAACAGGTCTGCCAGTGACCAAAAAAACCTGATGAACTATGCTCCTGAGTAGTGATGACTGTTATCTTAGTAGTTCACAGTGCGTTTACGCCAGGCACTAAGTAAAGAGTTGGCTTCAGTTAATCAGTGTTCTGTGCTAGCAGCAAAAGTTAACTTGCGTGCCCACTTTCTGTGTGCAGAGTGTAAGGATGAAGATGTCCAAGACTTGCCTTCAGACAACGAAGGCGAGTCTGACAGAGAACGTGAGACACACCAGTTACATAAGCAACCACCTTATTATGTGTGTGTCTACCACTCCAGAGGTTAAAGCGTCTGCCTCCAGTGCGGGAGACCCGGGTTCGATCCCTGGGTTGGGAAGATCCCCTGGAGAAGGAAATGGCAACCCACTCCAGTATTCTTGCCTGGAGAATTCCATGGACGGAGAAGCCTGGTAGGTTACAGTCCACGGGATCGCAAAGAGTCGGACACGACTGAGCAACTTCACCTCACCTCACCAGCAGGGGTGGAAGATAAGACTGGAGAGGTGGCCTGGGGCTTCAGGGAACTCCTTTGTCCAAAGAGGCATGATATAATCTCCACCTCGTGGGATTGTGGTAAGGGTTCAACCAAGTGTAGAAAATGCCAGAACAGCACCTGGCTGGGAGTCCACCTCCCACTCAGATGAGCTTGTGGGTGCGGCATAGCTGCAGCTCTCGACACCATCACTGATGTTGCTGTTGGCATCACCATGGCAACCACACTGTGACGGTGTGAGGAGGGCTGTCCAGAGGGCAGAGCTGGGTGGGATTTTCCAGCTCCGGGGTTCACAAACTTTGACATTTCTTGGATTTGGGACTTTTTAAACAGAGGACTGAAGGAGGATTGTCCACTTGTGATTTTGCCAAGTAAGAGAGAGTACATTCCAAGGAGAGAGCACATTTCCAATGTCCAAACAAGGACATTGGAGGGAAAAACACGTACCATCTGCTATCACCGACACTCCATAAAATAAAGGACATTTGCACACAGAAACAGTAGGAAGGACAATCTCAGAGAAAAGGGCAGTCCTTGAAATCACGTAATCTGGTTTCAGGACTTCCTGGTGGCTCAGATGGTAAAGAATCTGCCTGCAATGCGGGAGACCTGGGTTCTAGCCCTGGGTCAGAAAGATCCCCTGGAGAAGGAAATGGCAACCCATTCTAGTATTCTTGTCTGGAAAATCCCATGGACAAAGGAGCCTGGTGGGCTACAGTCTGTGGGGGTCTCAAAGAGTTGGACACAACTAAGCGACTAACACTTAATCTGTCCTTTTTTTAAAAAAAAAAAAAAAAGGGAGGCTCCTAGATCGCTCTTTTTTCATCTTCAGCTTCGCCTTGGCATTTGGGAATCACTGTTATCCATCCTTCCATGCCCCTCTTCAATGGGTTGTACATAAAGTTCCTTCAAGTTTTTCCGTAAGATGTTACTGAAAACCTGAACAAACATTTTAGCCAACCCAATATATAGACATGGCACTGGGTTGGGCTCAGTAAGAGACTGATAGGTTCTGGGCTGTGTTCCTGGATTTTGTTGAACATTCCCTGTTGGCAGAATATTTATTTCGAGCTGCCGTGATGTGCAGGTGCCATAGTGGCCTGAGCCACTCTCGTGAGAATGAGGATCACAGTGAACCAGGAATGGGCCCCGGGGGTCTGAAGACGTGGCTGTGCCCCACAGGGTTGATCTTGGGCATGTCCCTCCACCTCTCAAGCCTCCGTGTCCATAACTCTAAAACTAGAGTGTGGAGACCTTCTCCAGCTCTGGGAGCCTGCAAACCTGGGAGAGATTACGTGTAACTTACCTAGCTACAGCATCCTTATTTCATTTTCTTCAACTGTTTTCCAAGCCCTTTGATTGAAGCAAGCTGCCCTGATCCTCTCTGAAAGCCTGGTAGCCAGCACAGCTCTCCAGGCCCCCTGCCCGTCATCAAGTCCATATTTAGGAATGGCAGCAGGCCACACTGCCCGGGCTGAAATGTGCTGTGTTTGGCCCCGCAGAGTGCAGTGTAACTACACACCACTGATCAGACCCTGACGGACTTATCAATGGACTCTGACAGGTACTTGCTGGCTGCCTTCCCGGGCTGGGAAGGTCTCCTTGAGCCAGCCAATGGGATGCCCTCCCTTTGCCTTTGATGTTCATGAGGCCACCTCAGAGGGAAGGCTCGCCCTGCCAGGGACAGTGTTACCGTGAGACCCAGATGTACCAGCCTGAGGGATCGAGAAGTCTGGTGGGCTTGGGGTGGGGGTGGGGGAGCACCACCTCCTCCACCCTATCCAGCGAGGCTCCACAGGCAGCTCCTCCAGCTTCTGACGACTTTCCTCCTGCCTGTCCCCTCTCCTGAAAGTGCATTTCCTTTCAGAGAATGACTTGCCAACTCCACGCATATAAAGGCTTTACCTTTTCAAAGTGCTGTATAATCTTTAATGAGTTTATCCTCTTCTCCCTGGGGTGATTGGTGAATGGGATGCTTTTGCTCCGAAAGAATCTGGAGTGACTTGCTCCAGGTTGCCTCAGGCCAACCCAGGATTGTGGGTGCACAACAAATTGTCCCCAGCCCCTAATGACTGCCTTTGTTGTGAGGCTTCTGTAATTGATTGCTCTTTGTGACACTGTCAGCTCCCACGGGACAGGGACTCCGGGTTTCTTTTTTTTTCTGCTGAGAGGCTTGGCCAGACCTGCTGTCCCCATCTGCACAGCGTGCAAGGACCACAGTCTCCAGCGGAGGAGAACGTGCCCTCAATAGCTTTTAGCTTTGAGTCCAGGAGTGCGCAAACCACCGATAGCATGCAAAACCTAGCCCCCTGTCTGCTTTCGGACGGCCTGTAGGATAAAAATGGTTTTGGCACTTTGAAATGGCTGGAAACCAATCAAAAAGAGAATATTTTTTGATATGGGAAAATTACATGAACGTCAAATCCCAGGGTCTATAAAGAAAGTTTTATTAGAACACAACCATAGTCCCTGGTCCACACATGGCCTGGGTCTCCTTTTACACCTCACAGGCAGAGTCGTGTAGTTGCAACAGAGGCAGTATGGCCCACAAAACCTAAAACATTTACCATCGTGGGTTGTATTGTGTGTTCACCGCTCCCTCCCATGCCCTTCCCCCAAGTCCATATATTGAAGTACCTCAGAATGTGACCCTGTTTGGAAATAAGATCTTTGCAGAAACAATTGCCTAAGATGAGACATTCCTAGAGCAAGGCAGCCCCCTGGTCCAATACGACTGGTGTCCTTAGGAAAGAGGAAATTAGGATGCAGATATACACACAGGAAAAAACACCATGTGAAGATGAAAGCAGAGATCTCAGTGATGCTTCTCCAAGCCAAGGAACTTCAGATATTGCCAGCAAACCACCAGGAGCTGGGGAGAGGCTGGAACAGATTCACTCTCCCAGCTCTCAGGAGGCTTCAACCTGCCAACACCTTGATCTAGGACGCCCAGCCTCCGGGAAGTGAGGCAGCACATTTCAGCCACCTAGTCTGTGGTGCTTGGTTACTGCAGCTCCAGCAAACGAGTGTTTATTATCTGACCCTTTACAGAAAAGGTTTATTGAAAACAGAGTGCTACTCGTCCTCACTCAGGACCTAGCCTCTGTGTGCCGCAGACTGGTTCCTGTCACTCCTGGGACTTCCCTGGTGGTCCAGGGCTAAGACTCCAAACTCCCAATGCAGGGGGCATGGGTTTGATCCCTGGTCGGGGAACTAGATCCCACATGCTGCAACTAAGACCCATCGCAGCCTAAATAAATAATCATTAAAAAAAAAAAAAACTATCCCTCCTGTGTCCTTTTCCCTCAGGACTCAGGTATAACTGACCACTTCTAAAAGCAGGTCAGTGAATATGGACTCAGAATGGCAGGTGATGGCTTAGTAAGCCAGGAGATAGCCTCTGGCCTTCTTGTTTTAAATGTCCTATCCCAGTGGCAGGAGTCTCTGAGAGGAGCCCCCCTCAGGTCCCTTATCTCACATGGCTTTGAGCCACTGCCCACTCTGTTTGTGAATGGAAAGCTCATTCTGAGATGAAAGAACCAACTGCTCCTGAAGCTTGTGAGCCCCACAGCTGTATGCAGAGCTTCCAGCAAACCAGACCAAAGCTGTCCTGACCTCAGAGGAGGACAAGAGTGTGGAGCAATGGAGAACGATTGGTCATTGTGAAGGCTGAGACCAGACGGTCAAGTTCACATCCTGATGTGGATGTAAGAACCCCGAATATTCATGTTCCAGGGCTGCCATAACACAGCACCAAAAAAAAAAAAAGAAAGAAAAAAAACTGGGTGGCTTGAAACAACAGAAAGCACCAAAAAAAAAAAAAAAAAAATGGGTGGCTTGAAACAAAAGAAAACACCAAAAACAAAAAGAAAACTGGGTGGCTTGAAACAACAGAAGTGTGGGCCATGCTCCTTCCGAAGGCTCTTGGGGAGAGCTCTTCTCTGCCTCTTCCAGCTTCCAGTGGCCACACACACTCCTTGGCTTGTGGCAGCCTCTCTCCAGTCTGCATCTGACTTCACAAGGCCTTCTGCCCTGTGTTTGTGTCCTTTCTTCTCATAAGGACACCCGTCATTTGGCTTAGGGCCTACCCTACACCCAAGATGACATGAACTCAAGATCCTCCACAAATTACATTCGAGAAGACCCTGTTTCCAGATGAGATCAGGTTCTGAGGTGGACTTGGATTTGGGGTGGGTGAGACGAGTGCACAGGTGGCTCTTCAACTCAGTACAGTATGGCTGAAAGAGAGAAGCCCCAACCAAACTTACTCTAATCAAAAGAGAATGATTTGGCTCCTACTAGGAGGTTTAAATGTGACTCTTCAGGCACACAGCAGGTGTTCAAATAATGCCCTCACAATCCATCTCTTTCTCATCTCCTGGCTCTGTGTTCCTCTGTGTTGGCATCGTTAAGGCAGGTTCCCCTGCTGTGTGGTGATAAGAACGCCTCCCACCCTCCATGTGTGGGTGGGGCATGAATGCTGAGGGTTGCTCAGTCCATATGGTCATGTCCGATCCTTTGCGACCCTATGGACTGTAGCCCGACAGTCTCCTCTGTCCGTGAGATTCTCCAGGCAAGAATACTGCAGTGGGTTGCCATTTCCTCCTCCAGAGGATCTTCCCAGCCCAGAGATTGAACCTGCATCTCTTATGTCTCCTGCATTGGCAGGCAAGTCTTTACCATTGGCGCCACATGTCCACCCCCCATATCTTCCTCCAGCCTCTCTGTGCTAGGCTTCCATTGTCTGTCCAGCCACTCCCAGTAAAGAGAATACCTTTTTCTTGAGTTTTTAGGAAAAGTCCTCATGGGACTCCATCTGGATGGTTGGTATGCCAGTTCCTAAACAAGTGCTCTGCAGGGGCCAGAGAACTAATTAGCTGGGCCTGCCTGGATCACGTGTCCACTTGTGGAATCAGAGAATGGGGGAGTGGGGGGTGCCCCACCTGAATCCCTGGGGTAAGGCTGGAGATTCCTCCTGAAGACACAGGACCTGGAAGACCCTGGGTGGACGTTATCAGAGGCCATAACAAACACACAGGTCTAGTTCAGAGGCAGCCAGATATAGTTAAAGTTAGTGTTAGGGGCTGATTCCCAACGAACCATTTCTGCTGCTTCTATTTTCATCTCTTTTGGTGAAGACTAATGTGGAATTGGATGCAGAACTGGGAGAGACTTTCCCTTGGCCCTTGTTTTTGAAAAGTTCCTACCCCCACTGTTCTCCTGGTTGCTAAATATCCTGCCAGTTGTTACTGTTCTGTCAGAACCCAAAGGTGGGGCGTCATTATTCAGGCCTGGTGGGCCAGGCAGGAAAGCGTGTGCTGGACAGGACCCCAAAACTGTGGCATGTCTTGCCGTCTCCAGCCAGTGAATGCAGGCTTGTAAAGAGGCTTAGACGTGGCTGGCATGCTTTATGGTTGCGGGGGAAGGGGAGGCGGTGGTTAAGAACTAACTCCTAAAGCTGTGCGTGTCTACAAGCAGCCCTTAAAAACCAGAAAGACAACCAACCACACAACCTCCAGGGGAGTTTCAGTCATTCATGCATTCAGCAAGCCTTTTTTTTGAGAACGGCTGTGCCAGCTCTGTTTTGGCCACTGGAAATACAAAAGACAAAGGAGATTCAGATCATCAAAGGGTCACTTTTTTTTTTTTTTAATTGGGGAAACATGCACAGAAACAGAAAATTCATAAAACTGTGGTTAGTGGTGAGAGAGGGGCCCAGGGAAATCCAAGAGTGAACAAGGGGTGTGGTTGGGAAATTCTCCTGGAAGAGTTGAGGAAAATATGCCTCCTGTAGATCAAGGACTTGGTTTTGGAATCAGGGTGAATCAACCTAAAACTACTTCTTGGTTTCAAATAGCAGAAAATGCAGCTTAAACTGAATTCAAGAGTAGAGTTAATTTATTTTTTCTTGTAACTGAAAGGCCAAAAGAAAGATGTTTGATAGGTTCACCATGTCTTCGGGACTGGGGTTCCATTTCTCTGCCTTTCCTTCAACTGTGCTACCCTCCATGGGTCAGCTTCTTTCTTAGAAGCTGGCTTCACTCTTGGAAATAAAAGGGTTGCAGCAGATCCAGACCTGACGTCCACACACCACACGGTGCAGGTGACTTCATAGTCTGAGCAAACCTGCCATTCACTCAGTTGCACAGGCCTCATTCACGTGCCTGCTTCTGGTGCAGTAACTGTGGTCAGGAGCATGGAACACGGTGACCTCTTATCGTAGGTCACAGCTCTGCCCCTGGAGCTAGGGGTAGTGTCACATGTTTGGAATGGAGAGATGAATGCAGCCACCATGTATCTGCTCTTCATGGGAAGCAGAATGCCCACTTGGGCCTGCTGAAACTTTCATCCGCACACACTAGCACTGGTTATAGCTGAGTCTTCAGTGAGGTCTTAGAACCAAGAAGGGGGCAAAGGGGCTCTCAGCTTCTGAAAACCAAGAGACAAAAAACCTGTTCTTCAAACAAAGAAGGTGTATCATGCTAAGTCACGTCAGTCATGCCTGACTCTTTGTGACCCCCCATGGACTGCAGCCTGCCAACCTCCTCTGTCCACGGGATTCTCCAGGCAAGAATACTGGGGTGGGTTGTTGCCATGTCCTCTAACAGGGGTCCTCCCGACCCAGGGATTGAACCCGCATCTGTTACATCTCCTACGTTGGCAGGCAGCTTGTTTACCACTAATGCCAGCTGGGAAGCCCATATGAGCCTTCATCATACCCTGGCATCTGTGATGTTTTAAACCAAAGCCTCATCTGGCTTGGCCAGTCACCCTATCTTGGAGAACTGGGGCAGCAGTGCATCACCCAGTATAACTGATGCTGCAGTTTCAGTGACCCCCCAAATCTCACTGGCTTCATACTAGTCCACCACGGGTCATGCTGAGCCCCCAGGGCAATGGTCTTCCTTGGGGTGACTTAGGGACCCAGGCAGAAGGAGTGAGTCTCCATCATCCTGAACCTCCACTCCCAGAATGCTGTTGTTGTTCAGTCACTCAGCCATGTCTGTCTGCGACCCCATGGACTGCAGCATGCTGGGCTTCCCTGTCCTTCACCATCTCCCAGAGCTTGCTCAAACTCATGTCCATTGAGTCAGTGATGCCATCCAACCATCTCATCCTCTGTCGTCCCCTTTTCCTCCTGCCTTCTATCTTTCCCAGCATCTGGGTCTTTTCCAATGGGTCATCTGGCTGTTCAAATCAGGTGGTCAAAGTATTAGAGCTTCAGCATCAGTCCTTCCAATGAATCAGTTCAGTTCAGTCGCTCAGTCATGTCCGACTCTTTGCAACCCCATGAATCGCAGCACACCAGGCCTCCCTGTCCATCACCAACTCCCGGAGTTCACTCAAACTCACGTCCATCAAGTACGTGATGCCATCCAGCCATCTCATCCTTGGACGTCCCCTTCTTCTCCTGCCCCCAATCCCTCCCAGCATCAGAGTCTTTTCCAATGAGTCAACTCTTCGCATGAGGTCGCCAAAGTACTGGAGTTTCAGCTTTAGCATCAGTCCTTCCAAAGAACACCCAGGACTGATCTCCTTTAGAATGGACTGGTTGGATCTCCTTGCTGTCCAAGGGACTCTCAAGAGTCTTCTCCAACACCACACTTCAAAAGCATCAGTTCTTCAGCACTCAGCTTTCTTCACAGTCCAACTCTCACATCCATACATGACTACTGGAAAAACCATAGCCTTGACTAGACGGACCTTTGTTGGCAAAGTAATGTCTCTGCTTTTGAATATGCTATCTAGGTTGGCCATAACTTTACTTCCAAGGAGTAAGCATCTTTTAATTTCATGGCTGCAGTCACCATCTGCAGTGATTTTGGAGCCCCCAAAATAAAGTCTGACACTGTTTCCACTGTTTCCCCATCTATTTCCCATGAAGTGATGGGACCAGATGCCATGATCTTTGTTTTCTGAATGTTGAGCTTGAAGCCAACTTTTGCACTCTCCTCTTTCACTTTCATCAAGAGGCTTTTAGTTCCTCTTCACGTTCTGTCACAAGGGTGGTGTCATCTGCATATCTGAGGTTATTGATATTTCTCCCAGCAATCTTGATTCCAGCTTGTGCTTCTTCCAGCCCAGCGTTTCTCGCGATATACGCTGCATATAAGTTAAATAAGCAGAGTGACAATATACAGCCTTGATGTACTCCTTTTCCTATTTGGAACCAGTCTGTTGTTCCATGTCCAGTTCTAACTCTTGCTTCCTGACTTGCATATAGGTTTCTCAAGAGGCAGGTCAGGTGGTCTGGTATTCCCATCTCTCTCAGAATTTTCCACAGTTTATTGAATATTCAGGACTAATTTCCTTTAGGATCGACTGGTTTGATCTCCTTGCTGTCCAAGGGACTCTCAAGTGTCTTCTCCAGCACCACAGTCACTCAGTCGTGTTCGTCCCTTTCCAACCACATGAACTGTAACCTCTGTCCATGAAATTCTCCAGGCAAGAATACTGGAGTAGATAGCCATTCCCTTTTCCAGGGAATCTTCCCAACCCAGGGATCAAACCCAGGTCTCCTGCACTGCAGGCAGATTCTTTACCATCTGAGCCAATAGGGAAGCCCCTCCCAGAATGTACACCCTCCTAGAACAGAACAGCGAGGGAAGAGCCAGCTGGAGAGTCAAACCCTAGAGTTAAATGCCTCCACCCAGAGGTGACGCCCAACTCTTTTGCTCACACTCCACTGACTAAGATAGGTCACATGGTCACATCTAACATCAAGAGGCGGGTGAGTGTCTGTACCCAGAAACAGAGATGCCTGAGACGGTGGAATTCCTGGGTTCCTCCGGTGAGAGAGCGGAGAGCTGTGCCAGGTGCCTGCCTGCCTACTTCCCTTCAACCAGTCTTCTGTGATTCCAGCTGCCACACGCTGGAGCTTGTTTCCAGAGGGGGAGGAGACTGGCAGTGGAAAGATTAGCCGCTCCCTGGGTTCCACACAGGGATCAGTATTTTCAATAGTACTTTGTGAGTTCAGCCTCAAAGTAAATGGTTAATTCATCTTGTATCAACAGCACTGTGATTCATAATGTAAACTTGGAGAATCCTTGATGTTTCGGGCCCACATTCCTTTTAATTTGGCTCTGCATTCTTTTAAAGCCGCAGCGTGCTCACTTAATAGAAGGCAGCATGCAAATGCACAGGCTTTGCCTGGAGGCACTTTAGCCTGGCTGTTCCAATGGACGTCTTCTTTCAAGTGTATATTCTTTCTTAAATTATTTACTGGGTAAACACACTTTGCATTTTCAAAAGGGAGATTAAGACTACTTGCTGCAAACCTAGTGGAACATAAAGCCCCCACCCCCATCCCCAACCCTGTCCAGAGTTAGAAAGCACGTTAGTTTGGGCTTCCCCCAAAGTTCCTTCTCTGTCTCTCAAACTGGGAACCCCGCTTCCTGGCTTGTGGTTCTGACTCTCTCTGGACTCTGCATTCCTTTCTGCTTTGCCTGCAGCCATACCTGCCAGCAGCCCCTGGCCGGGACTGTACTCCAGGCCTCCTCACAGATGGGGCCCTCTGATGCCAGCCCATGTTTCCCCGTCTAGGCTGGCTCGGTCTTATTCACCCGAGGGCCCCAGTGGCTCACTTTCCTGGTCCTTAGTGCTGCTTTATCCAATACCTCTGAGGCCCAAAGCTCGGTTGGTGGCCGGGCCAGGGTCAGTCTCACTTCCAACTCCGTGAACACCAATTCTCTTTATTTACTTATTTATTTGCTCCTCTGTGCCATTCATCCCAAATATTTGCCAGCCTTTGGTTGAAAGTACACCTTCTCTCCTGCTGGCCTCTTCCACTGCCAGCACCTGGTTCTGTGAGGACCATCCCTTCTCCCCACTTCAGGGAAAGGGCCTAGCAGTGCAGTGTTCCATCTTTGGGGGGACTTTTTGTTTTATTCTCTTAGTTGCTCAGTCGTGTCCAACTCTTTGTGACTCCATGGATGGTAGCCTGCCAGGCTCCTCTGTCCATGGGATTTCCCAGGCAAGAATACTGGAGAGGGTTGCCATTTCCTTCTCCAGGAGGTCTTCCCAACCCAGGGATCAAACCTACATCTCTTGGCATTGGCAGGGGGGTTCTTTACCACTGAGCCACCAGAGAAGCCCTTTGGGGGATTTACCTCAGCTTTTTTAACTTCAGGTTTTTCTGTGTAGACTCCCTGAGATTTCCCTGCAAAATAAATTTGTGCAGATTTCTTCTCCATCCTCCTTTGAACGGAATGATTACAACTGCAGTCCTTCCACTGCCATCCTTTGGATGGATCTCCTGGGGACCTACCTGCCAGTCACCATTACTTGTGCTGGGGCTGCAGAGGTGACGGCGCCGGGAACTGAGGCTGCACCAAGGTCTTTCTGAACCTCTGTGAGCCTGTGGCACCCTTCTTGGGATCAGGTGTGTGTGCGCTGAGTGAATTAAAGATACGACCCATTAGGAAAGATCATGAGTGAAACCCACTCCCTCCTTGCCTAGAGATGAGGGAAACCCAAGTAGGAAGACCTGGAAAGAGCTGAGGACTTAGGGATCCCTGTGTCTTCATTTTTCTAACCATGCCTCAGATTAAACAAGTAACACTCACAGTTAATCCTTTATAAATTAGCATCATGGATGCCTTGGGGCCCCTCAACCCACAAATAAAATGGTTGTCAACCAAGAGACACACTACTGTATATTACTTAAGGCCGAATTTTAAAGAGTTTTCATGCTTTTAATCTGTTTCACTTCTGAGTTTCAATTTTGCTGATTTCCTTTGCAAGTCTGATGCGGGTGACTGTGGTAAATAAGAGATTTTGACAGTGACTCGGGCAAACGGGATGAGTAGGGACGGTTCTGAAGACTTCTGCCCCTTCCCAAAGGAAGGGGGACAAAATCCATTTAGGTTTTAAATCAAGCCACCACGTCGCTCTGATTAGTGTTCGTAATTAGCCTCGCTTTTAACAAGCCGTGAAGTCCCGTTTTATTTCTTTATTTTGGGGACAGAGGATCTTCCTGGCTTCTGAGTAAATATGGCCTGTTAAGTCTGAATTAGCTGTCATCACAGAAGAATTAATGTCAGGGTGCAGCCTTTCTAGTGGAGAAGGGAAGAAGCAAACGAGACAGATCTTAGCTGAGCCTTACGTGATAAATGAGGACCGGGCGAATCATTCATCTCCTTCGAGGAAAGTGGACACAGGCACTGAGGCAGTTTTGCGGAAGACGTGTCAGCAAATGTGATCATTTTGTAACCTGTCAGGAAGAGAGAGCTGGTCCTTCAAGGGGGGCCACAAGAGAGTGGGTTTGTCTGATGTGACTGTCTCTGTCCATCCATTTAGGCTTGGGGAAGAAGGGGGGTGGGCAAGGGAGAATCCAGCTGAAACCACAAGGATGCTATCATCCTTCTGGAGAAAGAAACTCATCCAGAAGCTAGAAAAGACTGTGAACACCTTGTAAAGATTTCTTCTCGAAGATATGAGGTTAGAAGGGTAGGGTCTCTGTTAAACTGGGGTCTGCGTGGTCCCACGTAGCTCCTCCTATGGGAGTCCCCATCCAGTGTTCTGTGTCTAGACAGGCAGCCGAATTTTTTTTTTCTTCTTCTTCTTTTTAATATTTATTTATCTGGCTACACCGTGTCTTTGTTGTGACATGCAGGATCTTCCATTTTAATTGTGGCATGGGAGACCTGTACTTGCAGCATGAGAACTCTTTAAGTTGGGGCATGTGGGGTCTAGCTCCCTGACTAGGGATCAAACCCCAGGCCCCCTGTACTGAGAGCATGGAGTCTTAGCCACTGGACCACCAGGGAAGTCCCCAGGAGACCTTTTTCTTCTTGATATTTGGAGGATGGACAGATGGGGTTTGCTATGAGGTCTTGATGGGATGGACAGCCACCTGGAGGGCCCACCAGTCCACCTCTATTTCTGCCTGCTTGGTTTGGTGGGAGCGAGTGTGGACAAGGCTGTTTGACCCAGCTTCCCTTGGAAAACCTCAACCAGGGATTGTGACGTTTGACCTCTTTTCTCAGAATGAGGTATCAGATTATGAAACAACTTCATCAGAAACCCTCTGCAGGCGTTCTCAGAGCATGCATCTTCACTCTAGTTCTTCCAGCTCCCAGTTCCCCATCTGCGTTTGGCAGAGCCAGGGTTGATGGGGTGGGAGTCCCAAGAGGTGAGGCCCTCGCAGCCAAAGCACACCAGGCACCTGGGCCATATTTTGTATGAACCCGCATTCCATCTTTTTTTTTTTTTTTTTTTTGCCACGGAGCACATGTAATGTTTCCTCCTGGCGTCACAGAGCGTGAGCCCCAGTGACAGATGACGGTTTCAGTAGCCTGAGCTGCAAGCTTGACACTTGCTTCTTAATCTTGTCCTTTTCTTCCTAAGTCTCTCTTTTACTTTTCCCTGGGTATTTCTATACAGGTAAGTACCTTACTGTGACATGTTTCCTTCGTCTTTCACTTTCACAGGAAACACTGAGGAAAAACAAAAAAAACGAGGCTTATCTCACATGTTAAATTGAAAAGAGAAGCTTGCATGGGGCCCTTGATCCCTGAAAGATTACTACATGGGACTCAGAACCCAGAAAGCCATTTGAATCACTGTAGCTCCGCTGAAAGCATTTCTCCCAGAGCTGTGTGACAGTCGCGGTAGAGTCGTTCATTTGCTGGTGGATCGTTTGGAAGCACAGAGCTTCGCAGTCACACACACACACACACACACACACACACACACACACACACACTTACACACCTCATACCAGGCTCCCAACCCCCACCCATGAAGCCTCCCTTTGATTAGCCAACTTGGTCTTATATGATCTTTGTCCTCTGTTATCTGTGTGAATTGTTTTTCCTCCATTGCTCTCTCCTAGAATCATCCAGAACCGGATCCTGATCGTGATCCTGGGCATCGTCCTGGTTATCACCATCCTGACGGCGATCACTTTTTCTGTCAGAGGACACTGATGTATCTGCTCTTCCTTGATAAACAGCGACCACGGCTCGTTCTGAGTAATTAAGACAAAATGGTCACATGAATCATTTTCTTGCGCTGACAGGCTCTGAATGACCCTCCCCGTCTCTCTTGCCACTGTTCAGCTGAAGTGCAAAGACTGTAAAAATATTTTGTATTACTGTTTGCATGTGGGTTGGTTTCCTTTTCTAGGTTTGTCTTCACCCAGATTTGTTCTTTATAGGGGAAGGTGAGTGTTTATTTGCCTTTTGGTAATTTCATCTCCTGACCAGAGTAGCCTGGGTGACCTTGCTTGCCCTGTGGGCGTGGCAGGGGTCACGGTTGGGGAAAGGGCACAGATGAGTCAGTCACGGTGACTTCTGATGGGCTGTGCTGTTTGTCGCAGAGCTCTTGTCACCGATCAGCCCTTCTGTGATGTCTGAGGATAAAAAATGCAGAGACCAGTGGGGCCAGGGCCAGTGACAGGCCCTGCAAACCAGTCCTGTTCCTCCCCAGATGTAATGAATATAGTCCACCTGCCGAGCGTTTTCATTGTAAAGGTGGGTATTTAAAAGCAGTTGTGCAGGAAATTGACTTAGCCCTTTCCCCATTTTTCTATGTGTTTTTTTTTTTCTTTAAACCCAAGAATATTTTTTGCTGAGTCTGCCCAATATCCACTTTTCACAACTTTGATTACTGGCTGCAGGAAAGATTTCCTTGCCTTCCCAAAATCCCATCCTCCCCAGAATCTGGTGGCAGAGAGTGCCCCAGCTTGGTGCTTCCTGGTGGCCTCTTCTCCCCTGACCTATGTAGATATCTCTGTGTCCTTTCCATCTTGATGTTTGTACTATCAAAAGGAGCCATCATACATGCAGAGGGTCTGTCAAGGTTCTCTCCACATCCATTCCAGTATGTAAAGAGAACATGAATATTTCAGGAAGAGCAGGAACCTGATTCCATCAGTGCGAAATGTCAGATGTGATTATCAATATGGTATAGTCCTATAGGCTGATCCACTGGAAATAAACTTGATGGGAAAACCTCCGCTAACCTCCTTTCAAAGAATCAGGGGTCACAGTGCGTTACAGTAGGACGGCTTGGGTTTTTCACTAACAAATGCGAGCACAGCCTTCCTGAATCCACAGCCTACTCAAACCTCTAACGTGCTTTGTGATTTTCTTTGGTTTCTTCCTGTCCAAGGGAACCAGGAATTGCGTTCAAAATTAGTTCATTTATGATCAAGCTCCAAGTTTCCTGAGCTGAAGTCATTCTCCCCCTAGTCATAACGCAAAATGTGTTTTTTTAAGACTTCATAGGCACTTCCAGGGTCCTTTCTATCTTTTGGATATAATTGGGGGCTTTGAATCCTTGAAAAGCAAGCCTGTTCCCTTCATAAAAATGCTAACTACCTGTGCCCATGGGCTGAGATCACCTGGATGCAGCACTTGATTTTTTTTTTTGTTCCCCCAACTCAGAAGAGAACCATTATGGTTAGAGAGGAAACACACAATGGCAAAATCCACCCGAGAAATTGCAGTTATTGAAACAGGCTAGGGCCTGCATGTGTTCAGATAAATCATTTAGTATTGTGTAAATAAAGCCGCAGCCTTTACTTCTCGAGGATGGTGTGGGATTTTGGCAGAGCACAGTAGCCCAGCAAAAGAGTGGGAAGCCAGTACTCATTTTCCTATCAGCCTCAAGGCTCTATCCTGGCAAGAAAATCCTTTATTCTGATAATGGAATGAGTATGTGTGAAACACGTCAAAGAAATAATGAAAAAGCAAGGCAACAAGTCATCTCCTTCTCGTTTGGAAACTCTAATGGTGGGGAAGTATTCTACCAACCTTTCTGTGGCTTCCCTCAAAACAGCTGGTCTTAGCTGAAATGTATAATTGGCTGCCCAGCCACACCTCACGCCTCTAGACTTCCTGAGGCCACCTAGCAAGCCAGGTTGATCTGATCATCTAAACTTGCTGGCTTCTAAATATTTCACCTGATGTTCGTGTTGAAAGTAGAGGTAGTGCAGAAAGAGGGCATGGCTCACCCCTCAGCAGCAGGTTCTTTGGGGTCGATCTCTTTATCAGCCCTTGCCTGAGACTTTGCCCTAGTTCAACCTCAAGAGTGGGAAGAAGGTGAACAGATAACCCTTGGCCTAACAGCCCCATCACGTCCACCTCGAGAACAACCTCCTAGACCGAGATAGTGAGCACTTTGTAGGAAGCTGGTCCAAAGGCCCCTGTATCCCTGGCTGGCCCTCAGATGCTGCAGACAGACGCAAAGGAGCCCCCTTTGAGGAGGAGGAACACTGTTCACCCTGCTTCCCTGGGGGAAGGGGGAAAGCCCACTGATTCAAAGCCATTCATAGAACTGTGAAAGGTCCTAGGAACTTAATACGTAGCCCTTGATTGATGAATATCTCTAAAGTCAGGAGCCTTTGTTAAAAAATTGTGTTCAGCGGAAGGGTTGGGGGTTGCTGGGGAGGAGGAAGAGGAAGGAGGAAGCCCTTGCCATATAAAATTCATGCAGACTAAACAGTTTCCCTGACAGAATAAATAAAGCGGATGCTGCCCTGCTCCAGAATCAAAAGCAATTTAATTAAAGTCTCTTAAGTTGTAAAGAGTTTTAAATGTTCCATGTTGAAGACGAATGCCGGCAAATGCAGCGGGCCTGACGTCAGCTGCCAGGCCTGGACTGGGAGGCCATTTGCTATTCTGTTTAAGGCAGGCTGGATTGTCTTATTTTGGAACCAGCTTGGTGGGGGGTTTGCTTTGCTACTGCTTCTGAGCCCTGAGCTTCAAAGGCTGAAATTAATGGTGAACAAAATTGTGCGGCTCTGGCCGTCCCATGCGGGGCAAGCCCATTGAGGGTTATCATTAAGTAAAGAAATAAAGAGGGGGAAAAAGCCTGCCTGTTCCAAAAACCTCATCAGATAATGACCTCAGTGATTGGATTTTCATTACCAAACAGCATCCAGAGATTATCTACTCCATAGAAGAAGGGAGGGGGGGAGGGGGAAAAAGGAAAGAAAGGAAAGCAACTGTCTTTCTCTTCCTCTCTCTCTCTCCTTTTTTTTTTTTTTTTTGCACATCTTTTCTTTAAAACTGTCAGATCATTTCAGTATTTCAAATCCGAGGAAAACAGCCTGCCTGCTGCTGTATTTGAAGTTGTAATGGTGTCAAAAAGTCACGACTGACTGACAGCCGTCAGTCCCAGAGGGGCTCATTAAATCATAAAAACTTGACAAGGAAATAATTGCGCATCGCCAGCAACTTGGCGCCTGTTTAGACGTTTTTATTTTCTTTCATTATTAGTCCCCACCATTACGTTCATTAACAAATTGCATTAAACAACTGTTAAGGGCTAATGATTTGTTTATCGCTTTTTTTATTATTATTATTTAAACATTAGCTGTGTCATGTGGTACCCCAGCAGCCTCTTGCCATCATCCAACTGAATATTTTTCCACTCCGAGCTCCGGGTACTGTTGGAATATGAAATAGATTATTCATTACTCTCCTCTTTGCCACTGATTTGGTTTCATGTAGCGTCTTCCACAGAGAAAGATGAAAACTTGTCAAAAATAGGTTATATCTTATTCGAAGGGGCAACAATAGCAGCAGGTACAGGCACACTTTAATATTTAATTAAGGTGGATGTTAACCCCTTTAAATGACTTTAGCTGTAAGTTCTATTCCAATGCAGAAGAGAAAAATAATTGTTCTTAATTTGCAACCTGTTTGGCAGGCACTCTTCATGGAGTTAGCTGGAAATTTAGAGCAGCCTTTTTAAATAATGAAATTTCCCATCATTAATATGTATAGCCATTTGTCTACGTAGATGAGAATTAACTACCAGCCATGATTTCCTCATCTCTTTGGTCTGAACTGCTAGCCTAGTGGGGCACCCAGTGCTCAGGAGTGGAGATGGCTTTCCTGGGAGAACGGTGTATCCAGAACCATGGACTGTTGGTTGGTTGTGGCTGGGGCTGGTTTCCAAGGAACCTATGAGTCCTCTGTCTCTGGCCCACTTGCCTCCTGCCTTTACCTGAGTGTGTGGTTGGAGGACTGTGGTCTGGAGTGAAAGTGAGTGGGGACCTCTCAAAGGAACATTTGTGCGTTCGCCCGGCTGGTGATGGGGCGTGTCTGGGCCATCTCACTGTGGTCAATGAGCTCACTGCGAACAGTGATTCCCTCATAGACAACAGAAGCAGTGCTTTCCTGGGACTGACCTTTTGCCTCTATTTCCTTTCTGTGACTTGGCATTGGTGACATGTTCGGCTTTTCCACGGGTTATGAGATTGAGGAAAAATGTTCCAATATCATTATCATTTTCCTAAGTCAGAAGTCAGAGGCATCTTCCAGGCTGTAGCTGCTTGCTGTGTCTGGTCACCCTGTTTGATGAGATGAGTTCACATAACCATGCTGCCATTCTCAGAGGCCTGGTTCAGTGGCAGAGCGGGGGTGTTCTGGTCCATGTCAGGGAATGGGGGTACTTTTCTCCCAGGCTCTTTCTACTCCCACCTACACAGCCCCAGAGAGCCCAGACCCCTTGGGCAACTTCTCCATGGATGTGAAGGGGAGAGATGGTACATGTTCCTTGCCCAGCACCTCTCAACATCACCCAGGCAAGGACAGATGGCCCTCCAGGAGCCATGGCACAGGAGGGTCCAGCAGGTGTGAGCCAGGGGAGGCCTGGCGTCAAGCCTCATGGGTCACTGTGGGCTTAGAAATGGCAGACACCCCAGGGTTTGGGGGATTTCAAGCCTCCATTTCAGTCCACTCTAAATTAGTCACACGTCAACTTGCCATCTTTGTTTGGAATAGGATCCATGTACCACAGCAAAAGGCTTGCTCAGAGTTGGTTTTCTCCAGAAAGAAGGAAGGAAGGCTCTGTGGTGAGCCATCCCCAGTCCGCCTCCCTGAGACTCTAGTCAAGGTTACTGCCTTAGAGGAGACGCTGGCCCAGACACATGGCCTCACCCTATGCTCTGCCTCACAAATCTGAAACAAAAACTCAGGAAGCTCTCTTGTTTATATGACGTTTCTCTGCCTGCAGCACATCAGACTTAAACCAATAGTACCTGTGAGAGGCTGCCCACATGATGTGAATAGTCAGGTGGCTCTTAGACACCCCTTTTAAAATGGGGCAAGTGAACGTGTACACAGAAGAAAGTTCTTCAAGCCATAGGCACTGCACCCAAGAAGGGAGTCCTTGAAGGAGAACCAGGAGCAGCCAGGCACAGGCAAGATAGCCCAGGAGAACGGTGTGTGTGATTGGAGCCAAGGCTGGATACAGGGTCCTGAAATGGGTAATGGAGCCAAGGTCAGTGTCCCCTCCTCTTGTGGAGGAGAGAAGATATATTGAGCGCTGAGAGAGACTGCCCATGTCCATTAGGCTTTCAGGTCAGTAACAAGGTAAATGTCCCTGAGCCAGCTTACCAGAGGCAAGTAGGACAAAGCCAAGATGGTGGAGCAACCAAGTTGGCAGGGCGGAGCAACCAAGAGGGCAGGACAGGAATGGGAGTGTACGAGGTTGAGAGTGTATGAGGACATAAGGAACAGTGTGCAAGTTGAGGACAAGACGGTCAGAGGAGCTCATCCCAGGAAACAGCCAAGAAGGAGGGGCATAGGCTAGTAGGCCCCACCTCCTGGGCCTATCATCGCCCTCCTTCACAAACAGCAGAAGGAGAGGAAAGGCAGGGCGCCCAGAACCCTGGCCCACATCTCCTACCACCTCTGTTGCCATTCCTCACGGGGCTCCCACCCAGCTGTGGAAAAAGCACTTCCTCAGCCTGAATCACCTGCTACTCACGCTCCATAAATAACGAAGGCATCACCGAGAGAGGGGAAGCGCCAGGAAGCAGAGCCCAGCCTGTGAGTCTGTGAACCCACGCACCCCTCCTCCCCTTCATCCAAACAAGGCCCTTTGGCGTGAATAATAGCTCAGCGGCCCCGAAGCCTGTATTGATCGGCTGCGCTCCTGCTCCGCTGAGAGCTGCCTGGACTTTCCTGGGGGCAGGACGGGCCCCGCTGAATGCAGCCCACCCCCGCCTCCCCGGCCTCCCCTAGGTGTGCTCAGGAGGGGACAGGACCGGGGGAGCCAAGGCCCTGCTCCAGCTCAGCGGCGGCGCTTTGTTGCCTGAACTTTTAGTTTTTAACTTATGTTGCCAAGGAAAGTACCTGAATTGGAGAGAAGTAGTTTTTTTGTTTTGTTTTGTTTTTTTCACATGACGAGGCCCCACGGAGCTGAGAAGGAATACAACCTCGGGCTTCAACTTCTCTGCAGAAAGTTCTGCTCCTCAGAGGAGCCCTCTGCTGACACGCAGGGCCCCTGTTTGCCCACCACAGGGCTCGGCACGGTGGCAAGCTGTATTGCATCCTCCTCTTAATTTTCCCCATCTTCCATCACAAGGGAGGGGAGCAGAGACTGTGACCAGAATCCATCGCCTCCTTGGAGGACAGGAGCTATTGCCAAGTTCAGAGGAGAAGCGTCAGCTGGAGGCTGCTAGAGGTGGGACCGAAGCCTGCTCGCCCCGCTCCCCGAGGCCCCAGCCACACCACCCCCATCCCCTTGTTCGCCTCTCTTCTGGACAAAAGTGGCCAAGGCAAGGCCTGGGCCCTCTGAAAGGTGTACAGCTGTAAGGTCAGCCAGGGCCCCTCGTGGTGACAGCCTACGGGCTGGGAGACACCTGAAACCCCACCTCTGAAAACTCGACTCCTTTGAGTTCTGACCTTGGACCCTGGGACGATTTTTGATTTATGATCCCGTAGGCAGCGTCCTCAGCCACTGATCCCCTGGTGAAAGGTTGGACCTGAGGGAGACAGGGTATGGGGGAGAAGCGACCCACCACTGGAGGGAGCAGTTTGTGGCCTCTGAGAAAGAAGAGAAGGGACAGGGGTCTGGGTTCCCTGGGACCAACTCCCTGAAGGTTTCTCTTGGCATCAGCTGCCCTTCTGGTAACAGATGCATTACTGGGGGCACAACCTTACCCCTAAAGTCCATATACACCTGGCCGGGGCCCACAGCTGCACAGACAGACACGGGGGTTCTGAGAACACATGGGCTCTGCCGGGCAGAGGGTCGAGGTCCCCAAGCACCTCCCGCAGCACTGCCCTGGTGGGGAAGGAGGACAGAACAGGGAAGCAGGTGGTACCGTCAGCATGGCTGACCTTGGGGTCCGGCAGACTACGTTCCTCCAAGAGCTGCTCCAGCCTCCCAGCCGAGTCCTGCTGAGGGTGAGGGAGGCCCAGGCTGTTGTGATATACAATTTGACATTTGGGGGAAGCACCCAAACGGCTCACATACACCTTGAGAAGACTCTCCCCATGCTGCCCCTCTCTGGGGTCTTGACACACCGGGGCATGGTGACCCTCAAGAGCCTCTCTCTGTCTCATTTCCACCTCCTCTTCATCCATGCCCATCCCTCCCAAGAAGTCATGGAGAGAACAGAGTTGGATGGCTTCCATGAGCTCCTTATTGTTCCCAGCGAGACGTCTAAATAATTAGTCTCTCCATATGAAACATGAGGGGTATAATCAGATTTATCTAGTCAATAAATATTCATTGAGCATCTACTATGTTCCAAGCCCCAAAGATACAAGGTCAAGAAGATGGATAAGAAAACAGGTAAAATAGTTCCCCAGCCCGGAGGCTGGAGGTCAGAAAGCTGTTTTCAGGCCCAGTGAACTGACTTGCTCTCTGATCCCAGACAAGTGATTCTCAGAGTTGGACATCACCTGGCGATGCCTTCACCTCTGCCACCTCTCACCCTGAGATAAGGCGCACATCCATGAATCACTTGGCAAAGTCCTTTCCAGACAGCAGCGCTGTGTATCCATTCCTCCTTGCAATTTCCCCGCCTACATTTGCACAATTGCCCTATCTGAACAGGACTAAGACTGACACTTTCTGCCAGTGGCCGGGTCTGCATGAGCACTGGCCCCTTGTACATCAAGAGCTGCCCAGGAGAGGCCAGGAACAGGAATAGGGACCATTTTGACTAAGATTGACTTGGAGGATTTTTTTTTTCCTGCTTATTAAATGACAAAGGTTTGACTTAGCAGGCAATCGGAAACCCAAAATATCATAAAAGGAAAAAAGTTGCCGAGCGGCTAAGAGGTGCGCCACGGGAGTGGGGTCGGGCTGAACAGATGGAGCAGGAGACGTTTTTTCAAAGGCTTCTTTCCCCTTCTTCTCCCCTCTGTCCCCCACGTGGAAAGGGGAAAATAGAAGCAGAATCCAGATTTGGGCACGGGGGTGAGCTGTTCACCCCTCCCCTTACAGGCACCCCCAGACTCTAGAGACACTTTGATGTCTGGGCGCATGGCACTTGGGGCTGGGAGACGCCTGGGCATTCCAGCCTCTGGACTGGCCTCCCTGAGCTCCTTTGTGAGGGCAGATGAAACACATGGAGTCCAAGAGCAGGGTATTGAAATGAGCAAATGTGGATCAGTGTCCCTTGAACTCCAGGCTGGCCACCTTGAAACAGCTTGGGCGGCAAAAGCCAAGCAGATGAATGAGCTTGGACTCATGGAGCCCTCGAGCTGGCTGAGCTGTCGGGACCATTTAGCCCTACCTGCTTGTTTTCAGATGGGGAAATGGGGCTCAGAGAGGGAGCGAGACTTCTTCAAGATCACCCAGCAAGTCCATGGCACGGCTGGGGTGGAGGGCAAGTCTTTGGCCTCCAGCCAGGCTTCTCTCTTCTGCACAAGGAACTTAGACTTCAACGAGCACCACATTCTAGAGGCCACACCCCAGCCACGGGGACACTGGCCTCCTTGATAGTGTTGACCTTTGCACCACAGGAACCGACATTCCTCAGCTGAACTTTTAAAACCATCATGCACAGAAAAACTCAATTCCATCCGTGTTGGCTACAGTCACTCTTTTCCCCTGAATGTCATATCTTCTGAGGAATCGGCAGGGGACACCTTGGTTCTCTTTCCTGGACAGGGAAGCCTGGCGTGCTACAGCCCATGGGCTCACAAAGAATCAGACATGACTTAGTGACTGAACAACAACTAACACCGCTGGTTCACTCCTCACCTGAGCCACAAACATCACCTGGGGAAAGCGTTGAGATTCCTGCAATCTCTCCTCCCCCTTCCAACATCACTAGCCACACCGCTCCACACAAGAATTTTGTGAGAAACAATGATTAGAGCCCCATCCTGATGCTGAGCCCACAGGAAAGGTCCGGATGCTGAGAGCATGCTGCTAGATCTGGAGGAGCCCCAGAGAGGCTCCTGCTCCTGCAGAGCTGCTGCAGTGCATTCACACCCAGGAACAGCCTGGCAGCGCGACCTGTGTCCTCCCCAAGTTTGGCATCTTCCATGTGGGCTGGGCCACTGGTGTCCCGAGCACTGGGCCCTGCTCTTCCTTTTGCAAGTCATACCCTGTTCCTGGCTGTGGCTCCTCACCCAGCAAATGGGAAAGCCGGGCTGGAAAGTCTCAGGAAAGCCGGTCTCTGCCAACTCCAGTCATCTATGGCAATGAAAAGGGAATGCTCCTGACAAGGCAAGGGTAAAGGGCCCAGGATTAAGATGGCAGCCGTGGTGTGTAGAACCTTCTAGAAGGCCAGGAGATGTGGCCTACTGAGCTTCTGAGAGGTCTTGAATGCAGGGTTGGTGTCATGGGATCTGCACCCAGAGGGTCCCCAGGCTTAGGGTTTCAAGCTCTGTATCACTGTCTTGAGATTCTTAAAGAGTTTTATCTTGGTAAAACTCAGGCCCAGGTAAAAGCTGTGGTTTGTAAATGAAGTCTGATGGAACAATGGACCAGGAAGTGGGGGGATTTGCGCCGTGGCTCATGTGGCCTTGTGTCCCACCGCCTGCCTGTTCCTGGGGTCTGGTTCTCAACTGCTCCGCCTTCTGTCCCCTGCAGCCCTAGCTGCACTCAGCCATCCCCTCCCCACCTCCACTCAGCAACCACTGCCCACCTGCCCCCAATGTGGGGCCAGGCATGGATGGTGTGTGTCAGCATGCCCACCCCATGGTGTGTTGGGGTGGGACATGGTGGCTGCAGCCCCTGCCCTACTCTGGCAAAATCAGGGTGCACTCACGGGGTACTCTGCAGGGACAAGCCTCTGGTTCCCCTGTTCCCGGGATCTAGTGTATACAGTGCATCCTAGGGGTTGCCCTTCTGCTGAAGGTTGGGGCAGGGAGCCTGTGCAAGGAGAATCCTGACCCCACTTCCTGCCCTAGGCTTGGGGCAACGCAGTCCAGCCAGCCTCTGGGGAGGAAAGGAACCTGACCTTCAGGCTCCAGGGCAAGTATGGGTCCGAAGTCACCAGGCAGGACTCAGGCCCATGAGGGCCTGCACTCCCGGGGAGAATCCCCATTGTCCCGCCTCCGTGCCTGGGGGAGCCCTGTCCTCCTTCCTGCTTCCCTGAATCTGGTTTGCCTCTTCTGGCCAGTTTGAGGCACCCTTTTAAGAGCCACAAAATACAGTGTACAATGCGCAAATCTACACGTGTTAAATATGCCAGCATTTGCATGTGAAATTGGCGCTGTACAATATAAAAGTGAATGGTAACATTTGTGCTAGTAATTTAAAGTTTTGATTTAATGTAGAAGATTAGAAATTTTTAAACACCATGAGAAACTGAAAAAGAGAGAGACCAGGGAAGAAAACAGCATTTTTTTCATGCTTTTGAACCAGGGCCTCCACATTTTTGCCTTGCTCTGGATCTTACCAATCACAGAGCCAGTCCCGCCTGGATGAGTCACTTTCCCTCTCGGGCACCCATTTTCCTATCAGGAAACCAGGCCATTAGCAGTGTGTTTCCCCGCCTTTGCTCATGGGCACATTATGAATGTGCACTTGGATCAAGTCCCTGGAAGAGATTTAGGAACCGGTATGTGATGTCAATCCCGGGCTGGGAGCCACAGCCAGCCCTTCATTCTAGAACAGGAGTTCAGCCCCACTCATGTGGGTTTCCCCACCATTGATAAGTCAGGCTTCCCCAGGTGTTGTGTACTAGACCTGAAGGCCCAGTCTGACCACCCACCACCTCCCATACAGGCATGGTGGAGGTGTAAGTGCCCAGAGAGCTTGAATCTGGAATCCAGGCAAGTTGTGAAGTGGAAAGACGGCAGTCGGCCCCACAGCTGAGCCTAAAGTGTGCAAAGACCACTATTGATCTCTGCACTCATCCATTCTATTTGCTGGCAAGAGCCAGAATTTCAGAGCCTAGTATGAGGCTCAGCATCAGCACCAGGGAGGCTGGGTACCAACCAGGTTTGGCTTTCAGGATCATCTCCTTGAGAATGCTAACAATCTCGATTACAGTTACACTGCCTGGGGGCGTGGCAAGAGATCTCCATTTCAGAATTGTTTCCAAGCCTACCATCATGGGGGGATGAGGTGGGGAGTTCAAGTCCAGAGTTCAATCTGCCTTGCCTGTGGACAAGGTAGAGTCCAATCGCCCTTGAGGACTCAGCTATCCAAGGGTTGAATGGGCCCAAAGTAGCAGCCTGGCATATCCCACAAAAGTCCTGTCCCTTTAATATGTAGGGAGTAAAGGAATGAATCCATTTAGATCCACTTGCCTCAGTGGAGTCCAAAGGCTAAATTGCATACTCAACAACATCATTTTAGGAGAAAGCAAAAATTAGATGACCCCTCCTTTGACTTCTTTTATAGTTTTACTTCTATAAGGGAATATCTCTCTATCATTTTAAAGTTTTGGATATTTGTCTTGTTTTACTCATTATCACATTTCGAGTGATGTCTTCTGGCATGAGCTCGACTTCCTCCAGATAATTCATTAGGTCTGTGAGCTGCTCGAGAGTGGGATTAGAACCCGTGTAGTACATGGTTGCTTTAAACTGAGATCTGCTAATTAATCGCTCTTCTCTGTGTAACTGAGCGATAGCTCTCCTTCCCTAAGGAACTGCAATTTCATGGTTCCTAATGATGCTGCGATTACATTATCTGGATCGCTTAGACGGTGGGTGTCAGGAGCGATGCTCGAAGCCCGTCTCAAGGCTGGAGAGAAATCATTCCTAAAACCAAGGAGATGAGGAAAAGGAGTTCAAATGTCTGTTGCTAATTTTTATTAATGTGTTGCTGTTTCTTACATCTCATGCAGACATTAGTTTCAAGTTCCAGATCCACCGAACCTCACATTGTTTCTAATATTCACAGGGTTATTTTTTTTTATCTATTTATTTGCTGTATTCCACAAAATAATTTATTTCTAGCATTTATTTTCATTAGATTTCTTGGAAATGTGCTTCTGCATATCCTTAGTACAAGTAATACATTTTGATTGTTGTTTCCTGAACTAACTTTTACTATCTGATGAGTTAAATAAAATGCTTAATCCCAAAGTCTGTTATTCCCATCTTTTGCATTTAGGTTATTTATCTTGCCTCCCATCCCCTTTCTAAGTGAAGGTATGTTATAAATCTTCAGTCAGTTTCTTGTTACAATTTCTGGGCTGTGAATATAGACACTGTCTTTTTTTTTTTTTTAATGATGAAACTTGGACCAAGTTCAAGGTTGCTTTTGAACACAGGTTTTCTTTTTCTTTAATTGCCCTAAGACATGGTTTTGAAGAGATGACATCACAAACCTGATATGAGTTCCGGTTCCCTCATTGGTGCTTTGGGATGATCTATTGAGTCAGTTTGCTTGACTGTAAAGTAGGGGAAAGATCAGCCAACCCCAAGGACCGACATGAAGATTCAACTAGGTAACCCGTGGAAAACCCCACCAGGCATATGCTAAACCGTCACCACCCCATTCGTCTTGATTAAATAAGCTGATCTGTGACATCATGGTAGAGACATATGATTGGGATTGGGGGACTTTGGATGTCTTGCTTTATTTCTTATAAAGATCCTTCATGATTATGGCCTTAAAATACTTCAGACATGCCTTAGATTCAAAAAAGAGAGAGATTCATTTTTAAAATTCATTAAAAAGATATTCATTTTAAAAAGTGTTTTAAAATATATTTTAACACTAAATGTCAGGCATGGCACTAGGGACTGGAAAACAGCATCTACCCACAGAAGAGAGTTTCTGCCTTGCCCAGAGCCCATAGGCTGGTGAGGGAGACCCACCAGACAGTTTCCTGGCAATTAACCTGCCGTAGGAACTGAGTCACAGAGAAACCTTGGAGAGGAGGCACAGCAGTCTTGGTTGGGCTGATTTGAGCCTATTCAAATGCCAAGGGTATAGCATTCAGAAGGAAATCTGAAGACAACGTTTGAAACACTGAGAAAAAAAAAATGTTGATATGAACTGAGTGAAAGACAGCTTCTATCATTCTAGGTGACCTGCTCAGCCAAAATTTCACCGACAGGAAGTTCCCCATTAAATGACCTTTTTTTTTTTTTCCTGAGAGTAGAGGCGCTGTGAATTGTGTGGGCAGGAAGACATGTGGATCCACCCTCCCCCAGGACAGGAGGCAGTGCCAACAAGGGGCACTGAGCCACTGGCCACGCCCCTCCCAGGGCAGAAGGTGCTTCTCAGTGTTGGTTGCATGGACTGCCTGTCTCCTCCCCTGCCATCTAGTCTGGTCACCAAGACAATCCCCCGTCTTCCGAGGAAGCCGAGCAGCTTCACAAGACTTGCCTCGTTTGGATGCAAAGCACAATGAATTTGTACCCACCGAGCCTCCAGCGCTGATATTTCAAAACCTACAGTACACTAAACGTGAAACTTTTGTTCAAATTTCAAGGATTTTGATAGCCCAAGTGAATAGACACTGCCTATTGATTTTTCCCTTACAATGACTCTTGGATAACCTATTTTCTCATTTATTTTTAAAGACAGCTCATGAGATTTCATAGCAATTCTGCCCAACCTCCTAATATCAAAATCCCTCCTTGACCCTGAAAATTGTAATTCTGCTATAGATCACAGCTGCTGAATATTACCTTTTACTAAGCTGGTTAAATAAAATATGTCCAAATCACTAGATCCCACAAGCCGTGGCCTGCAATTGTAATGATCCAGGGGTTGAGGTTCTCACCGCCGCGTGCCCGCCAGCCCCGAGCTCTGCCGGCCCGCCTGACACCAAAGTGTGGGAATCGCACATCGGCTCGGGCTTGGAATTTAAGGAGGAGGAGAGGGAAAGCGTAGCTCGGCTAGTCTTCAATGACTTTCTTGTAAAACTTTTACAAGGGAGACTTCGGCTGTTTGATGTGTTCCAGACAATCAAATGCCCTTAGAGTCTGCTGCAGAGTGGCTGGGTTTCCCCCAAGTGGAGGAGGGGGTGTATTTGATATAGGGCAAGTTCAAAACCCCCAAAGCCTTCCACGCTAGTAGGTCAGACTTCACTTGCGAGGTGGGGAAATACAACATGTGAAAGGTGAAAAGGACCACCAACCCAGGAAGTCTTGTTCTGCCGTGGGCCAGCCTGAACTCTTGCTTTGACCAAAGAGGGGCCACGGTGAATTTAGGACCAAGGGGGCTTGCACCCCACCTGAACCCCCTTAGCCTCTATGCCTTCCGGCTCTCACTGCACTGCGTCCCCTTTAGCCAAAGGGCCCCATGACTCTCCCTGCCCCCACACAGCCCAATTTACTGTTCCAACTTACTTTTCCTTTTTCTCAAAAGAATGAAGGACAGCACCTACCCAAGTGGGTTCCACGGGAACTGTGAATATTTCAAAGCCAACGCTTAGATCAAAAGTCATAATCTCTGGCTTTCAGACCGTCTTCTTGCCTTAGCTGGGCAGCCCCCACATCCAGTATGGTAATGTTTCCCTGAGAACCTCACTCATTACAGGGGAACGGAGTCTGACTCAGCAGAAATACGGCATTATCCGGCAGTGGTCGCTGGAGCCCATTTGAAATGCAGAACACAACTGGCTCTTCCGAGGGCCTGAAGAGCGCTGCTGCTGCCTCTCCCCCTGCCCAGGCCCTCCTGCAGCAGCTGGACCCTCTGCCTCCCCTGCAGGGCTGGCAGCCCGTCTTTGGCAACTGGTCCCATGGAACAGGTGTGGGGAATTTGCTGACATCAGCGCCAGGTGAGTCAGAGTGAACAGGAAACTGTCCACAAAAGAGAAATTAATAAATAGCAGCAAGTCCCCTCCCTCCCAACCCTCAATCAGGATCTGTCGGGGGTCAAAAGGGCTAACAGGTTAGTGTCTTTCAACACAGCATATGCCAGGGATGACAAGCACGGGGCAGGATCATCTCGGCTCCCCAACCCCACCTCCCCATCCCTAAGTTCCCAGCCCACACTGCTAATTGATCCTGGCTGTCTTTCATCCTCAGAACCTTCTTGAACCCGGCCCTCCCTGCAGCCTCTACTCATCAGTGACGGTGAACTGGGGAAAGCAATCTATTTGCCTCCAGCCCCCCACGTTCCCATACCCACATCATGTGCATGCCACTCCTCTACCTGGGGGTCCCCACACCCCTTCCCCTCACCACCTGCATCTACCCCTACAGGGACCCACTCAAGTCCCATTTTTCTCCAAAAGTTTTGCGAGCCACCATCATCTTGCCTGCCTGGCCAGCCACTAGACACTCAGGCAGAGAACTGAGTAAGAGGCTGGATGTGTGGAGACCTCTGGGTTCTGGCCCCAGCTTTGTTCTAAAATAACTGAATGACTCTGGACAAATCAGTTTCCTTCTTTATCCCTCTATTTCCCCATCTGTAGATTAATTATTAAGACCCTAGGATCTGAAGGTGTCTCACCACTCCTCCATCCTGTGACGCAGAATTCCTTGGCAGTCATCTTACTCTTTGAACCATTTTGTACAGCCCTTTGTTACTTTCTTTCTCCACCCATGTGAGTTCCTGGAGAGCAGGAATTGCAACCCCCCACCCCACCTCCACCCCGCCCCCGGCCCCACACCTTGGACAGCAAAGAGATCAAACTAGTCAATCCTAAAGGAAATCAACCTTGAATATTCATTGGAAGGACTGATGCTGAAGCTGAAGCTTCAATACTTTGGCCTCTTGATGTGAAGAGCTGACTCATTGGCAAAGACCCTGATGTTGGAAAAGATTGAAGGCAGGAGGAGAAGGGGACGACAGGACGAGATGTTTGGATGGCATCATCGACTCAATGGACATGAGTTTGAGTAAGTTCTGGGAGATGGCGAAGGACAGGGAAGCCCCGGCGTGCTGCAGTTTATGGGGTCGAAAAGAGTCAGACACAACTTAGCAACTGAACAACAACCCCCTACCCCGACCTGTATTTCTCCTTGGAGAATCAAAGTGCTTGGAGGAAAATACTCAGTATCTCTTGCTGCATGTTCAATTCCTGTGATGCTGATCATCTCCCATGGAAGGAGAGTCCCTAGAAAGTTGCAGTGACACCAAGTCAAACCTTGTTCCAAGGGGATTGGCTCCATCGTCTACCCTCCCGGGAGCCTTGGAGACACTGTTGGGAGCTCAGGACAGTGAGCTGATGAGAGGTGAGGGAGACAGAGGCGATTCCATCCAGTATAGAGGTCAAGGCTCAGACATGGGAGTCAGGCTGTTGCTCTTCCACTAGCTGTGTGAACTTAAGCAAGTGAATCAACCTCCCCACACCCTGCAAGTCAGGCATGACCAGATGACCTTCGGATTGAATGGAGAACCCTGGGGTGCACTAGGCTCTGGCCCCGGGCTGTGGTAAGTGCTGAGTGAAGGGAAGCAGTCATCTCGACTTCAGGATTGGCTCCGCCCCGCCCACCAGGCCGCTGAGACTGTCACCCACCCGGGCTTGTTATCTCAGTTCAAGTGAACTGACTGGAAGTGCAAATGGGAATGAGCAATTCTTGGCCTAAAGGAGGAATTTAGAGCCTCAAGAGCAGTAAGGAGAAGAGGCCAGATGGTGAGGTCCAAATTCTGACGCGTCAGATGGAATACATCCCAAAACGGAAGTCAAGACATCACCCCCGCAGACCATCTCGTAATTGGCTCCAATCAAGGAACACCACCCCCCCCCAACCCCCCACCTCCCCACCCCCTCCACCACCCCCCACCGCAGGGAAGAGGCAGTGCTGGGTACAGAAGAGCCCTCAGCCCAGTGGGCAGTGCCCTCTCCTCCCAGGAGAACACAAGCTTCGGGGCAATAAATTTTAGCTCTTGTTACCACCTCTCCATTCTCTCCCATCACTGCCTCTTGATCTTCCCCTCTCTGCTGACAACCAGATATGGTTGGCATTCAGTTGGGGATTTAAAACTAGGAGTGCATCGCCCTCCCTTCAGGCTGGAAGCTTGCTCCTGGCTCTCGGAAGCCTCTCGAAGCGGGGCGCTTGATGAGTGCCAGGAGACCGGCTCCTGAAACCGGAAGGGGCCTGCATTGTTGGACCGAAATAGCAAACGTGCAACATGAGTCCCTTGAGGGGCCCTCAGAAGGCTGGTGGCTTCCGGTGGGTGCTCGTCACAGGCCAGCCCCTGGACACAAACTGCAGTGGCCCTGGCTGCCACTGGAGAGCGCCCCACTGTGTGCACCCCTGTTCTGCTCTGAGCTCAGTTAGTTCATCCAACTGAAAGTGGACTCGAGCTATCCTTTAGCAAAAAATAAAAT
Source organism: Nanger dama (assembly GCA_917880005.1). NCBI lineage: Eukaryota > Metazoa > Chordata > Mammalia > Artiodactyla > Bovidae > Nanger > Nanger dama. The sequence goes on from CAKJTW010000026.1 coordinate 17,361,070, forward strand.
AAAATTCATATTTGAGTCAAGTAAACCAAGCTTCTGCATCTCACCCATGGGCTTCCTGAATAATTTCAATCTTCCCATTTAAAGTTTGCCACCCCTGAATCTCCCATGACCCCAAATCTAAAAGCACCCCTTCCCCGTGGATGAGAGCCAAGTGGATCTCTCCGCTGATGAAGTCAGAAGGCAGAGATCTAGGATGTCACCTGTCTTCCTGCGTGGTCCCCAACTGACTGCTTGTCAGCTTCCAAAATGTTTTCATCTCGAGAAGAAACAATGCCAGAAGAAGCAGTTCTGAAAGAGGCCCATCTGAAAGAGGCCCGTGAGACACAGCTCCTGGGCCAGGGCAGGTGACCTATTTGGGGGCCTTGGAGGAGACGTAGCGGGGGGTTTAAACCAGATTTTTTTCCTCTGCAGTTCCCATCCCATGAAGCCGTTCTGCTAGCCCCTTGAAGGGCCCATATGCTCCAAAGTAGTAGCAAGTGTCCCATTACTGTAAACGGCCTTTTATTTTTAAACTAATGCTATATTTGGAAAGCAGTAATCCTGGGGAAATGATACTGGGACTAATGGGGAACATATTACCTTTCATGTGTTTTTTTCATGTTTAAGGTTTCTTTGCTATTATCTGAGTAGCAAGGCTCTGCATACACTCTTGGGCAAAAAATCAAAATAAGCCTTAAAGCAATAATATTTTAATAAGCATCAAATGCCTTCAATGAGATAAAAGTATTATATAGTGTTTTGATATTGGGCTTTAGTTAAAACCTCATTTAAAAAAAAAAAAAAAGAAAGAAAGAAAATTCCTCAGATGTACTAGGGTGGGAGAGCAGTCATGTATTTTGAAATTCAGGTGGAGGAAAAGTTTCAATCCAGGTCAATTATGCTAATTAAGTGCCACAAATGTTGGAAATTGCCAGCAAATGGATGTTCTTGTTTGTTGCTATCACTGTTTCCCATTGATCAAAAACAGCAGCTAATGACACTTAAGCCTCTAAAAACTGAGCTCCAGTCTGAATACACATTGATGCCTCCATGCCAGTCATAACCCTTGGGCAGCAGGACTAAGCTCTCGTCCAGCCCACATCCGCCCCTCCCTTCTTCTTGGGTGAAGTTTCCAGCAGCCAAGGCTGCTGGCCACCTCCCTGAAACTCAGATTAGCTTGGTCATTGAGCGCCTGTTTCTGTTCCCAGACCCAACTAGGAAGTGTTCAGGGGCCCAAGTTATGAAATGAAACCCAGTCTTCTGATTTCTTCAACCCATGCCCAGGGACCGAGCTAGAACCATGAGCTCTTTAGAAGTGAAAGGAGGACGCTCATAGATCCTCCACCTGGTTTTATAAAATGAGGAAACTGAGGCTCAGAGAGAGGAAGTAACCTGCCCAAAGGCACACAGCAAACTAATGGCAGAGCCAAGAATAGAACAATGTCCTGATTTCCCGGTCCCGTGCCCCACGTGCTCGCCTCTCAGATATCACAATACAGAACTTTAGCTTTCCTGTCCTCCGCCCTCATGGCAAGTTCCTCCTCCTCCACCCCAACCCCCCCAGCTTTCTGTAGTTTCATGTCAAAGCTTGGTTGGGTGACCTCAACGCAAACCAACAAAAGTTCAAGTTTGGAATCAGGCCATGTGTAGCATGACTTGAATGTCTCTCCCCATGGCTGACCTAACCTGGGAGTCAATTTTCAGTTACAGGGTAGAATGTACTTAACTTTGGATGGGTGGGACATCAAAGTGAGGGTGGGAGATGAGTGGTTTCAGGCTAATCCAGGGATGCCCCCATCCTCTCTTAACCCTGAGTTACAGTAGACACCATCCTCTGAGCTATGGCTATTAGCCATTCCTACCTCCTGCTGAAGAGTCTCAGAAGAAGTTGGCTGCAGGAGATGGGATGGAAGGAGATCAAGAACTGATGGGAGAAAGTGGAAGGTTTCAGACAGGAATGGTCAAGGATGTCACAAGACACCCTCTCATTTCCCATCTTACTGAGGTGGGTCCTGAAGGTCACAACCCCCATAGTCTCCTCGGTTTCCAGGTACTGGGTGGGGGTAGGACCCTGCCTTCCCTTTGTAACCCAGAGCCACTGGTCATCATGGAGCGAGCACACTTCAGGCCTCAGGAACCCTGGGCTCAGCTCCCAGCTCTGCCCCAGCCATGTGCCCTTGAGCAAGTTTGTTTCCCTCCTGGGTCTAAGTTTGCTGATCTGCAAAATAGGAGGGCTTGGCCTGGAAGGCCTTAAGGAGAACAGCCCCTCAGGGGCAATTACTGTCCTGGGGTCCTGAGACACCCAGCTCTGTTATAGCCATATCCCTGGAGACATGTAGATAATTCCCAGCATAGATATTCCTCATGTCATATATCTGGGGACTTCGTGGGGACTTGGGTTTTGTCTTTGAAGCAGTGGGGTCAGATCCACCATCTGAATTCGGCTCACCTCAGGGTCAATCATGAAAGGAGAGCATCTGGGGGTGGCTAGTGGGGAAGGACAGGGGGAGAGGCCGGGGGATGGCAGCTGTGGGAGTGCTTGGCCTGGTTCAGGACCGGGCCCAACAGCTAGAGGCTGAGCTCCTGTCACTCATTCTCAGCCCTGCACTTAAGCGACTCGGTCGTGGGCACTGGGTTCTTCTCCGCCTGCCCAGAACCCTTCAGGTGTGCTCACGGGGCCTGGTCCAGCCCTGCCCTGCACAAGGAAAGACCCCAGAGGGCAGGAACCAGGCCTCCAAAGCCAGAATTGCCCTTTACCTGCTCATTCGCCCCTTCATCCGGGGGCTCCCAATCCCCAAGGAGGCCCCAGGACAGGCCTCGAGTCTTCCTGGGATCGGAGCCAGAGCCAGGGGGCCTCAGAGAGCTGAGCCTTCTGCCCAGACAGGCTCAACAGACACCAGGACATTGGGACCTGCAGGGAAGCACATCTTAGTGACTGAAAAATTTAAAAGTGTTTATAAACGGTATGAGGTCAGGCCATGTGTGTTATGGAGATCAGGTCCGGGAATGATCTCATAGCACAGTCTTTTTTCCCTTAACTAATCTGTATTTAGCATGTCCACTGTTTTATTGAAACCACAGAGAGACCCCCGCCTCATAATCACATAGGGAAGGGGGTGGTCGGAGGGGGAGGAATTGCCATTACCCCCACCAGGTGAGCTTCGAGGATGAGGATGAGGGCGTGGGGTGCGGGCAGTGGGTCAGAGGGCAGACGCTCTCTGGCCAACGGAAGCACGTTGCTCCAAAGGCCATCGGATCTGAGTTAAACCCTGACTTAGCCCCTCACTAGCTGGGGGCTTCGGACGACCTCCTTGGCCTCCGTGAGCCTCACTTCCTGACTGTGACGTGGGGGTGATGGTGAAGCTGACTTGGAAGGTCGTTAGCAGTATTTGACACGATCCGGTAAATCACCAAGCCCGTCCACGGTGCCTGTGGCTCCCGCTTCCTCTGAGCACCTGCTGTTGGGGGCACCCCGCTTTCTCCCGAGGCCTGCTTGCTGAGCCACTGCCCAGCTCACCCCAGAGAGAGGGGCCACGGCAGGCCCTGGGGCCGCAGCCTGCGGCTGGCTCTGTGGGTCGCCCTCTCCCTCAGTCGCAGGCCGGGGGAGGAAGCTGGCATGCGTCTCGGGAACATGAAGAGCAGCCGTGAGAAAGGAGTCAAAGACCCACTCACTCGCTCCCTCATTTAAGGAGCACAGCAGAGCCAGGGAGGCCAGAGCCCTGCCCTCGCGGGGCTCTCGGTCTGGTAGCGGAGGCAGGCCGACCACTGATACACCACGGAAAGCCAGAAGCGTGCGGCTGTGAGCGAGGCCGCGGAGGGAAGGCGCGGGGTGGTCCTAGCCTGTGGGAGCAGCCGCTTGGGCGAGAGGAGGTAGTACCCGAGCGCGTCCGGAGGATGCTGAGGGCCAGGAAAGGCGTTCGGGGCAGCGGAGGGCAAGAGGGAAGGCCTTGGTGAGAGGAAGCAAAGTCTCATGAGGCTTGGCCAGGAGCTGCCCTGGGGCCTGGAAGAAGCTGGAGGAGCCCCCAAATGCGGGCAGGGCTGAGTCTCCAGGCCTGTGGGTCTCAGATGGAGGCTGGATCTTATTCTAAAGAAAGGGGAAGCAACACTGGGGAGGAGGGCTTAAGCTAGGTCTTTAAGGACCCTGGCTGGTGTGTGGGATGGATTATAAAGGGGGACAAACATGGAAGCATGGAGATCAAACCAGTCAGTCCTAAAGGAAATCAACCCTGAATATTCATTGCAAGGACTGATGCTGAAACTGAAGCTCCAATACATCGGCCCCCTGATGTGAAGACCCGACCCACTAGAAAATTTCCCTGATGCTGGGGAAGACTGAGGACCGGAGGAGAAGGGGATGACAGAGGATGAGATGGTTGGATGGCATCACTGACTCAATGAACACGATTTGAGCAAACTCCAGGAGATGGTGAAGGACAGGGAAGCCTGATGTGCTGTAGGCCCTGGGGTCGCAAAGAGTCAGACACAACTGAGCGACAGAACAGCAGCAAACATGGAATCAGGGATCAAGCAGGCCTGGCCTCACATACACATCCCAGGTTGGGGAGTTCGGCCACGTTATTTGAGTTCTTTGGGCCTCAGTTTCCTCATCTATAAGATAGGCTCCTGTAGAGATTAAGTGCTGAGAGACTGTAAGAACAAATGGCCAATAGCCGGACCACACATACAAGCAGAACTTTGACTTATAACCCACAGCAACCCCTTACGTCTATTGACCAACCTGGTAGCCAGCCGGCAGTAAGCCAGCCTGGCAGAAACCAGCCTGCTATCTCCAGTGACAATCGAGAAAGCTAAACAATAACTTCTGAAACAATGGACCCCAGACGACCACAAGTCAATCTGTAACTGATGGCTTCCTAATTTTTGCCTCTGCTTCCAATTTAGGATTAACCGGAAAAAAGTCAAATACGCACCCCTCACCCATCACATAGGATAGGCTGCCCCCCAACCTTCTATGTAGCTGCCTCCAGCCTCCCCAGGCCATCAGTTTTCCACCGGGGCACACACAAAGCTTCTTTCTTTCCACTCTAAACCTTGCCCACCTTTGAGGCTCTGCCAAGACGCAAGTGCTAGTGGCTGACTCCCTTGCTATAGCAAGCTCTGGATAAATCGCCTTTCTTTTCTCACTTGGTTGGTTCATTTATTTCCAGGATGCCAGCGTAAGACAAGCACCAGGTGCCTCCCTAGCATGCGATGGGCACCTAGTGAGGTTCTGTCCCTCCCTATCTTCTGAGAGACCCCAGAGCAGCTGACCCTGGGCCTGTCCACCAGGGGTGTCAGGCCAGGTGCCCTAAGAACTAGCTGGTTCTCAGTACGTCTGCCTCCAGAGGAAAGCCAGCAGGAGATGATTTTATATTTTCTTGTGTACGATGCGGGAGGAGTTGAGTAGAGAGCTATATTTTAGGGAAAGAGCCTAAGACTGGGTTTTGCCTGGGTTCAAATCGCAGTTCCATGCTGGCTGTGTGGCTCAGGCCCCAGTTGTCTTCTTTGTGAAGTGGAGAAGATTAAATGAGCTAATTTGGGTTTGATGCTTAGCGTAATGCCTGGCACCTAGGAAATGTGTGTAAACAGAAACTGGCAGCCAGCAGGAGTGGCAACAACGAGGCTGTGAGGCCGCCAAACTGAGCTGCCGAAGGTTCAGAAAACTGTGTGCAGGAAGACGCATGGAGGCACGTCCTCCTCAGCTCAGTGGCTCCTCCACGGGGCAGTCTTCACCCAGGACTTTCTTGGGGAATGCAAAGGCAGCCTGCGCCCTCCAGAGACCCACTGCTATGAGGCTCTCCCCACCTCAAGGGAAGCAAGGGTGTTTTTCCCAAGGGTGTGGGACATTCCACCGTAAGGCGTGGCTCACAAAATTGTTAGTGGAGCATCAGAGCTAGGCTGGGGTGTCCTGGGAAATAACCCAACCGCTGTTCATTCACAGTGAGGAGAAAGTGATGGAAAGATTTGGTCTTTATATTTTAACAGGTGGCAGAGCCCTAAGTTGGAGAAGGAAATGGCAACCCACTCCAAGATTCTTGCCTGAAGAATACCATGGACAGAGGAACCTGGTGGGCTACGGGGTCACAAAGAGTCAGACACAACTGAGTGACTGGAGCCCAAAGCCCTAAGACCAGAGAACCCGATTAATGTGGGCTTTCAGGCATTTGGGTTAAAGGAAGTAGGTGCTAGATTGAGAGAAGAGGGGCCTCTGAAGCCCCCCCCAATACCACCAAGAACCTGCAGCAGTCACTGGTCACATCACTGCTCAGCATTAGAGCCCATCAGAGGACCCCCTCTCTGCCAAGGGTCAGGGAGGAGTGGGCATCTGGCCTCTCCAGACACCCCAAGCAGAAATGACCCTGGATCTGGCTGCTCCAACCAGGGGAAGAATTCATCCTGAGAGCATGCTGGCGACCACAACCACTGTCAGAGGCATCGCCACCGAAAGGAGCTGGAGCCTCCACGGGCCAGTCAGTGGAGGGCGCTCACACACCCAGGGCTTGGCAGCATCCCTGGGGGCATCCACTGTCTGTGCGTGCCAAGTCACATAAGTCATGTCTGACTCATTGTGACCCCATGGACTGTAGCCCACGAGGCTCCTCTGTCCATGGGATCCTCCAGGCAAAAATACTGGAGTGGGTTGCCATTTCCTTCACCAGGGGATCTTTACGACCCAGGGATCGAACCTGTGTCTCTTACATCTCCAGTATGGGCAGGCGGGCTCTTTACCACTAGAACCACCTGCAAAGCCCAAGCCACTGTCTAGGGCGTACTTTCTAAACTTAGTTCTCCTGCCTTCCTAGCATTCCAGTCACTTTCCAACAGCCCACCAAAAAATTCATTTTCTACTAAATCAGTGGTTGGCGACCAGGAATCTGATCTGCTGCAGCCCACAACCCTAAGGCCAGTGGAGGCAAAAGGGTGATTACAATTAACACAATTAATTTTAATTCCCTGATGTTTTCTAACAACTGCATACAGAAAAAAGGATTTCTTTAAGGTGCGTTGCCTGTGAATGGGCGGAAACCTGTAAGGATTCCATGGTAGGGTGAGTTTTAGGGCAATGTGGTTTTTGTATTCTTGTGTTGTCATGAGACCTGCCCCTAGCTGCTTTCCCCTTCCCTAAGCAGAGAAAGGAACTCACATCTCATCACTGCACTCACCTCAGCTTCCCTCTGCGGCCAGGTGTTTACTACCTTACATCAAAGCAGTCAGCCTGTTATGGGAGACATTTCAGCTTGGCTGTGCCTGACTTCCAAGTTCATATGAATCCCTTTGTTTGAGACCCCAGGGGCCAAGGAAGAAAACCGGTACAGGTGAGTAGGCTTGGCTTCCAGCCCCAGCTCTGGGATGAACTGGATGTAACCTCTCTCTGGGCCTCAGTTTTTCCCATCACTATCATGAAAAAAAAAAATCCATTTGTTCCTTTACAAAGGTCTTCTGGCTCCAAATTCTGTGATGCCATTATTCTGATTCTTTGGAACTCACCATTCCATTGCCTCCTACATTCTGTGTAGGTGGCCCACAGAAATAGCATAGAAAACAGGAAGGCTAAACTCAACAAGAATCAAATTTTTCATGTTTAGCAAGGTAGGGACAGTCCAGGATGCCAAGTTTTGTTCCCTGCCTTCAAGGTGTTAATGTTATTGTAGCTGGGGGTGGGAGGGAGGGGGGAGGGAAGAAGCTGGATAGGAAGACAGAAGCCACTCTAAGTATCATAAGTTGGAAGGGTTCTAATTCAGGGAACTGGAGACTTGCTGGAAGGGCTGAGAGAGGAAGGTCAGGTCAGCAGCTGACAGAGACAGATGATCTACCTACAAGCAGCTCACCTAGAAGCTGCAAAGGACCCAGGAATCTCAGCAGTGGCCACCACCTCCACCCCCAGCAGCCTGAATCACACAGAGCATACAATTCTCAAGAGTCTGAATTTTGCTCAGGCATCTAGCTGCAGCTTCTGCCAGAGAATGGCATCTTCCTTCTCCTCGGCCTCCCAGTTCTTGCAGGAGTGTCTCTCATTGGAAGACTCTAACCCGTGCACGACTGAAGCAACTTAGCAGCAGCAGCAACCAGCACTTTACAAAGAAAGGGATTCTGGGAAATGTAGTTCCACACTTCTCTGAGGTCTAGGGTGTCAAAGAACATGACACAATGTCAGGCAACAAAAGAAAATGAGTTTGGTTTCACAGCCACAAACCAGGAAGAGCAAAGAGAATTCATCCTGCCGCTGCTGCTGCTGCTGCTAAATCGCTTCAGTCGTGTTCGACTCTTGTGGGACCCCATAGACAGCAGCCCACCAGGCTCCCCTGTCCCTGGGATTCTCCAGGCAAGAACATTGGAGTGGGTCGCCATTTCCTTCTCCAATGCATGAAAGTAAAAAGTGAAAGTGAAGTCTCTCCGTCATGTCTGACTCTTAGCAACCCCATGGACTGCAGCCTACCAGGCTCCTCCTAAGGGCCATTGATTGACTGGTGATGACTGCCTGGAGTAATGAGTTGAAAACAACTTTGAGCTTGTATGTAGGGTCACCAGGAAAAGGTGCTACATTGGATTAGCAATGCCCGAGATGGGCATAGAATGAGAATGGGGGATTGGATGCAAAAAATTTGCTCTAATGATTGGAAGTCTTCCTAAGGTGACTGACCTTTTTCTTTAAGTCAAATATGTATCTTGTAACCATCCACATGTGAATTCATCCCCAGGCAGCCATGAACTCAAGAGGGATATTGGAACTGGTAAGGAGCAGGAAAGGTACATGGGCAGGGTCAGTTCTTTCATCACCACCTTCACTACCCCCTTCATTTTCAAGTTTCTAAGTCTGTCTCTGCTAGGCCTTTATCACATGATCTTGGAGAAACCTTCCAACTCTTCTCCAGTGAATTACTTCCTCTCTTTGTATCTCGGTTCCCTCATGGGCAAATTCAGGAGTTGGGTTAGATGTGTGGTTTGCTGATGGTGGATTGAGGAGTGTAGGGTATTTAAGAGGAAGAGGAGGGTTGGAGAAATGCCAAGGCATGGGTCTCTGGGAGTTAGCATTTTTATCTATTTTAGATACTGTGCTTTGGACTAAGATGTCACTTGGGGAAAACTAAGGGGCTTATTCTACTGCTTAAAATAAATAAAGGCTTGAGACTGTCTGGACAAGCCACACACTTTCAGATGTAACACTCCCTAGTGCTGGTTGGCTTCTCCACCTCTGCAAACACCAGCCTCTTTTCTCTCCTCCTCCCTTCCTCCTTTCTCCATTCCCTCTCCTCCAAAGATGTGAATCGCCAAGTCTCCATCTTATCTTCCAAACATGAGTTGAACTTGAGAACCAAACTTGAAGGCTGGGTCTTGTCATTATGAGATGTTGTGAGGTCAGGTAAAGGAAAAGAGGCTAATAAAATAAACATGTCATTTCAAAACCCCATTTTCCAAAAATCTGGTGTTATTCTTTTTATCATTAAAAACACACTGAACCACAGAAAACTTAAAACTTGACATCCTGGAGTCAAGAGGTCATCTCACTTTTCCCCACCTAGCTGAGAACTGCAAAATTACAAAACATGAGAACATGCTGCTTTGAGCTGTTGTTGTTAACGATACCACAATGGCTGTATGGTTTTTATCATCGTGTTTTTTAAAACCAGGAGGAACCATTCAAATAGGTTTTTCTGCTCAAAATGTACTTTGGAGTTCCATTTTGGGGAATAAGAACACTTTTGTTCCTCTTCCGGCTGCAGTTTCACTTAGTTCCCATTAATACTAGCTCTAGAAGAGTCTGAGTCAGCCATAAAATATGTCCATTAGGAAATATTTTCATTATTCCCTGCAGGAGGGAAAGGGCAGATTCGAAGGGAGCGCTGGCAAAGGTGTATTTGAGGAATGCAGAACATGGAGCCCACCATTCTGCCCTTGCTCCGGGGTTCCTCTTGGGCCAGGGGCTGCAACTTGAGGAGGAAGTGACTGGAATCACACCCACCTGAGCAGAGGCCCCTGCCATGTGGAAGTCCATGCACTCGTGAGATCAAGACCAGCCTAACGTCAGACCCTCCAATGAGGCCCTCCTGTCCTGGCTCTACGCACAGAGGGCCCAACCAAGCCAGGATGGAGCATGTGCACACTCTGTCTGCTGACTGACTGGAGCCTGAGAAGTGGGGCTTTCCCCCATTGGCTGGTCCTCGTTGGCAAAGGTAGGAGAGTGCAGCACTTCCAGTCGGCAAAAGCCACCTGCCTCATCTGTTCTCTGGGTCCCAAATTCCTCCACTGAAAAAGAGAGCTTGCCTGAACATCACCAATGCCTGGCTCAAGGGAATGGCTGTCAGAATTAAGATGTGCTTCGGCACCTCCCAACCCAGAAGGCACAATGACCGCCACACAGGCCACGGAATGACCTCACCTTTCTGAGACACTTTTGGAGACAGAGCCGTCTTCAGGGCACTGAGGACGTGCTGGGGAGAGGGACCATAAGAGGGTGCCTCAGTTGTCAAGGGGGAGGGAAGTCAGAGCTATTTCCCTCAGGTTCACCCAGGGTGGAGCAGTTCCCCAGAGGACAGAAGTGAGGATCCTGGTGTCCTTTCTCTGGATGAGAGAAGAGGGCCCCAGGCAGAGTCTAGTGTGATGGGAATTTACCTCAAGGCAGGAGAGCTTACTTACCCTCACATAAACAAATATCTTTCATCTTGTTTTCCATTTCCTTTGGGGTGGTGGGGGTCTTTCCCCAAGTACTGAGGACTGAATCCTATCGTCAGAGCTTTCCTGTTCAATTGAGTCTCCTGTTAAAATTCAATTCCTTGGAAGAGTTAAAGTAACTTTTAAACAGATACCTTATTGGTCTGGGGAGTGGGTAAGTACTGTAGATACACAAGCAGGAAGGAAGAGGGGCTGGGCACAAGCATACAGCATTGATACTAGAACAAAACTCTCCGAAAGAACTTCCCATGATGATGTTAAGTAGAATGAATCCATGCTGTGTAATACTGTATGGCAGTTGAGCTTGAAATTGACTACTGTGACTGAGAACCAAATATTTCACTTAAATTTAAATAGCCACGTTGGCTGGTGGCTACCATTTTGAACAGTGCAGTTCCAGAAAAACCTAATTTGAAATGAGACCCTAGATATCCTTACCAGCTGACCTATCTTACTGAGCTCTCTGAGAGGTATAATTTGCAAAACCATCTGCCTTATCATTTTATATTTGAAAAACAAATCCCTGGTTTTGCATAATACAAACCTTAGGAAAGTTAGAGTTTTGTGTTTAGCAAGAGGTAACAAAACTTTGCAGCATAGTCCTACAATTTCATATGACAGGCTGAGCCCCTAGAGAGAGGCAGTGACTGTCCAAGGTCTCGTGGTGCCACTGATTTCTCTGCGATGGCCCACTCTTATTCTAGAAGACCAGAAAGAGTGGAGTCTATTAGATAACAGGGCCCTGAATATAGTACTGGTTTCCTCATGTCACAGTAGAACATGGAAATGTATAGATGATGATGATAAAGGTACTTACTTGTTCTAAGTCTCCAACCAGTGTTAAGCCTACATCTTAGAGCCCCACCCCCAGTCTTTACAGGTCCTGGGTGTCTCACAATCTTCTCTAGCGGCTTTCTTGCCTTTTTCTAGACTGGAGCACTCACCCTACTTTTATGTTACTGGAGTGGACAGAATTATGGCCTTCCAATAAAGTTGACTCATTGGAAAAGACTCTGATGCTGGGAGGGATTGGGGGCAGGAGGAGAAGGGGACGACAGAGGATGAGATGGCTGGATGGCATCACTCACTTGATGGATGTGAGTCTGAGTGAACTCTGGGAGTTGCTGATGGACAGGGAGGCCTGGTGTGCTGCAATTCATGGGGTCGCAAAGAGTCGGACATGACTGAGCAACTGAACTGAACGGAACTGAATAATATCTACATCCAAATCCCCCAAACCTGTGAATACATAACCTTTTATGATAAAAGAGATTCTGCAGGTATGAGTAAGTTAAGGATCTTGAGATGGAAAAATTATCTTGGCTGACCTGGGAGAACTCATTGTCATCACAAGGGTCCTTATAAGAGAGAGGCAGGAGGATCAGGGTCAGTAGTAGGAGATGTGATGATTGAAACAAGAGGTTGGAGTGATACAAGGAAGGGGCCATTTGACAAGAAATGCTAGCAGGTTCTAGAAGCTAAACAATGCAAGGAAACAGATTCTCCCCTGAAACCTCCAGAGGGAACACAGCCGATGCCTTAATTCCAGACTTCTGACTTCCAGAACTATAAGAGAATAAATCTATGTTGCACAAAGCCATTACGTTTGTAGTAATTTGTAATAACAAAAGTCAGAAACTTAGGCCTTTCTCATTGCAGAGGATGGTGGCTGCTGTCACCAGGATGCACAGAATTGAAAAAAAAAAAAAAAAAGGATGGCAGCAACTTATTTCCTTCAGATCTACTTTGCTTCTTCTGATTTACTGTTTCCTGTGGCTGAGGGGTCTCTACTCCCTTGGAGTAGGTTATTGACTATTGTGTGGATCCCCCTTCAGTAGCTGGAGCACTGTCTATCTCCCTTGGAACTCTAGCGAGTTCCCTTGAATCCCCTTTGCTTTCTTCCAAGAGGCCTTGGGCTGCTCAACAGATCAGCTTTCCCAGGTTTTGTCTTAAAACCCCTTTAATCTCTAAATTCCTCATTCTCTTCCTTCCACTCCTTCAAAAATTCAATAAGAAAGCCATAAACTCAAGCAAGAATGGGAATCAAATTCCTGTTTCCAATTAGGAAGCAGAAGCAAGGAGGTCCTCCCTCCGCTGCCTGTGATGACAAGAGCCACTGGACACTCCACCTGTTTCTGTCCTAATAGTCTGAGCAAACCCCCAGAGGCTGCATCCTGCAGGCAGCTCCTCACTGCTGCCAAGAAAGAGGTCCAGGTCCCAGGTCTCTCTCAGTGTTCTCAATGTCCTCTCTCTCCTAATTCTCCTGGAATCTTGCTCACCAAGTCCAATACCCACCACTCACCTGGCCAGGGACCCACAACTCCAAATGGGATAACTTAGATATTCTCTCTTATAAACCCCAGGCTTTTATGTGTACTAACTGATTCATTCTACCAATGAGTATTTTCCTGGAATTTCCTGGGTGCCAAATTCAGTGCTTAGTTGCTGAAGAGATGTATCTCCCTGCTGAGGTCCAATGAATAAAGAAACCATTATGGATGTTACAGCAAATACAAAGTAGAGCAGAAGAACCACCCAGATGAGCCCAGTCCAAATTGCTGAGTCCGAAGAAAAATATAAACCTTTATTGCTTTAGGCAAATAAGTTTTAGAATAGTTTTTTATGTGGCAGTAGATCATTGAAATATTTCCAAACCCAGCCCCCATTACAAGGTGGAGGACTTGTCTTTCTCCTTCAACTGGCTATTTCTGACTTTTGGCCTAGCTCTCCTGATCCTTCACCTCTCAGCTGCCAATAGTGCTGTAACAGGCAATGGTACTGGGAACACCCACCCAGCCAGTTCTTTATGTGGCCAGGTATAATTAATTAATTAGCCATCTGTGAGCCCCAGACAAGGAGTGCCTTTGGTGGGGAGACTTTGGTGGTGGAACCACTAAGGGTTGGGCATAATGACTCTAGGGCAATCCCAGACACAGAGTTCCACCCTCATGCTGTCAGTTACAGGAGATGCTCTGATGACACCGCTGCCATGACGACAGGCCCCTCATCTCTGAACTGTACAGGATCTTTTCATGCCCTCTATGCTCTGAGGAACAGGCGACCCTCAACTTTGCAAAGTGTGGGTGAGGCATGGGAAAGCATAAAGGACTGATGCTTCCGTTTTATCCAGTCTCTCCCACATGAAAGTGACAACTGTTTAAGGGCAGAAATCAAGTTCACTTGTTTTGGATGAATGATGTAGAGAAAGTTAAGAATATCACCAGCCCCTAGTAGGACTACAGATGGACACAGTCAGCCATCTTGAGGCATGACTATTCATGGATGAATCTCTTGAGACACGTACGTAAGTCAAGCAGACAGCACTTCCCCAGGAGGAGGAAAACAGATATTGTGTGGCCCCCAAAAGCTGCCACTACCCATACCACATCTCTTGGTATGCAGGGCTGATTTCTGGGGGTGGGGGGAAGTAGGCAAATTTATAGAAGAACCAAAGATCCTCTTGAAAAGAAAAAAGCTAGACCCTGACCTCTTCCCTCTTGAAAACCACAGTTTCTTGGATCTCTCTTATGTGACTGGAGGGTCCCAGGTAAGCTCATGGGCAGAAAGGAGAAGAAATCACCAGGACCCTGGAAAAGTCAAAGTGAATGTAGAGGGAGTTTTTACAAATGATCATGATCAGACCCTGGAGAAAGAGGAGACCTTCAGGGAGACTTTCAGCATGTGGGGAGTGTCATGAGAACTAACTGAGAGGCAAAAGAGGCGTGACTGTGTTTGGTACCACAAGTTGGAGAAGTAGTTCATGGCAGTTATAGGAAATCACATTTATTGTGAATAAGGTCACCCAGACGATTCGTTTATTCAATAAGCAATTTAATTATTCAATTTAGTCAGCACTTATTAAGGCTTGGTGATCAGAGCTAGGAAGGGAAATCAGAGAACCAAAATGTGATTATGATGCTATGTGATTAGTGCAAAAAAGAAGTATATACAGAGCCCAGAGAATGAGGATTTCTAGGGGTGTGTAGGAGGGCTCCCAGGAGGAGGTGGACCAATGAGATATGGATTTTGAAGGATCAACAAGAGTTTATTTGTCACAGCAAAAGGTAGGGATTCATCTTTAATGGTTGGCAGCCTGTGATCTGTGGGCAAGTCTACCTAGCTTAAAGACCAAGAAACCAAGCCAGTTCCACATTCTATTTCCAAAAGATATGTAGAGTTGATGGTGGGTAGAAGGAAGCTACTGGTTCATCATCCTTTGGAGACAGCACCCACTGGGGCCCTGGCATGAAAAAAAAAACCTGCCAGGTGCCACCAACCAGTCACGAGGTTGTAGTTTTCATCAAGTTTCTGTACATAGAAGAAACCAAGGAAGATCAAGTAGAAAGCAGAAGGTGAAGCTGCTCATCAGTGACTGATGAAACTCCTAGTGGTAATAGTCCTGGCTCAGGGCCCCTCCACCTGCTGGAGAAGTTTCTACATTGTCCTCAGTGTGGGCGTTCCTCCCACCCCTTGGCTCTTTTCTGCCTGAGCCCTCGGGCAGGGCTATCAGGTCTGAGACCCATTTGTGGAAATGTCCTCTGTGGAAAGCTGGCACCCATGGTCACCCGTTTCCTTACTCAACAGAATGAAACAGATGGATCCTCCAGCGCACTGACCATCAGCGGTCTTGAATGGTGACTCAGGTCTTCTGGTCTACAGCTGGTCCAGCCTTAGAAAACCTTCCTTTGACTCTAGAGCACGCTGTCAGGGTATCCATTGGAGGGGGCAGCCCTGAAGTAGGTATTACCCCTTTGAAAGGAGCAGATGTCATTCTTGTCACTTTAAATTATCTTTAGCTGAGAAAGACCGACAGAAACACGACGCTGGGTGAACTATCTTTGACTGATATTCTGTCAAATATTGCATGGGGTTGTGATCCACAAATTCTCCCATCTGCTGCTGCTGTCTGAGTAGCTGAATGCACAATGGCATAATTACCATATTTTGTTCAGATTTCCCTCCATCAGATCAGAGCCTGTGAATGTGAAATGTGCCCACAGAGAAAGGAAACCCTGATAGGGTGGGTGCAAGGGCATCCCTCAGCTCTTCCCTAGGGGGAGCTGGGGAGGGAGGAGGGCTTCCGGAAGGTGTCCGGGCTCTCGCCCAGGAAGGTACTCATCCTGGAGACAAAGGAGGAAGGTGGAGGATCAGGAGTAAGGAGCCGGATTAAGATCACACAAACCTGCAGCCCTTAGAAACTGGCTTAATCCATTTTATAAAGAGTTGGGAGGGTTTTTCTGTCCATGAATATAATACCTTGCACATCTGATCAGCTTTTTTCCCAGAACATTTCAAAGCTCTCTGCAAATACAGCAGAGTCTCCCTAGATTAGAGCCCGGCCTATTATTACCTGGTTTTGGAGACACCCCAGGTCAGCGGGTCACCTGGGGCCCTCTGAAATAAGACAATTCCCTGCAACAAAAAGCCTGGTGTGATGTGGTTTGTCTAACGAGTGGTTTTCAAACTGTGTGAGTCATGGGACCCTTGAAAAAAAAAGAAAACAGCCTGAAGCTCAATTCGTAATTCAGAACAAAGTGGATCTATTCTGGTTAAACCAAAGCTACGCTGTGCAGGGGAACAAAGATGGGTCCACCTGACACTCCAGCTCATGGTTGGAAGGCTGTTCTGGAAATCACAGTGTCCCCATCCCCAAGCAGAGGTAAATATTCTATGACATTAGCAGATGTTAAGTTTCTTCAATATACCTTCCGAGTCTTGGTAGCTAATTTTATTTCTTTCATTTTGTGCTATTTTGGTAACAAGGGGACCCCCAAAGATACATTTCATGTAGAACCAACTGCATAATTTGCGCAGCCAAGTACAAAATAAATAAATAACTTGGGCCCTTTGTTCAAAATGATTAAGAATTTCGAGATGGCAGCCACAGAGCATTAAACTCAGCCCAGGACATTTCTAAGCCTGGGGCCCTTTGAGAATGCGCAACTGGCATACCCAAAAGACAGTCTTGGTTTCTACAGGGCCTGTAGAACCTGGATCTGCCCCCTTACTCCAACTTTCCAGAGAAATACCAATAGGATCAAAGAAATCTCCGCGTTTCCCGAGAAGTTTCTTCCATGCTAATGAGTCAAGCTGGTCCGCCTCACAGCCCCGGGAGATTTCAAAGCTTCCATCCAGCGCCTGCATACTGCACTCTCTCTTTCATAAGGAAGGATGGCCTTAAGGTGAATGGCACTGTCTGCAAACAAACTGCAACAAAACAAGGGATCCACCGTGTGTTGCAAACAAACTGCAACAAAACAAGGGATCCACCGTGTGTTCACAGACTGGGACTGGAGTGGCACTTGGGGGAAGCTATGGGTCAATCCCAAGCCTCAGAGGATTGGGCAAGGTGATTTTGGGATGCTCCTTGAGGGCCTGGGCTTCATGTGCTCCTTTTCTAGGTTCCCTGTGATCCAAGGCCGGGGACTGTCTGACAGTGTGTCTATTGAATAAATGCAGCCTATGTTCCAACCAAAGTCATGGTTCTCTGACTTTGCCATATGCACTACAAATGACAAATCTTTGTTATTATCCCCCTACCCAGAAAGTTCTTCTTTTCCCTTCTTGAATCCAGGTCCTATCTACGTACTAAACTGCTCACATGTTCCCTGCCCTCATGGTGACATAAGCCACCTTGACCAGGGATGTTTGGGGTGAGGCTGGAAAACTGATTAGTGAGCATACCAGGCACAGTCTACCCAGGAAATAGAAACCACCTAAGTAGTGAAATAGAGAGGCCTCAATGGAGGGATTGCCTTTGTCAGCGATGGAAAAGCTGAGAAGTCAAACAGGGGGAGTTGAGTCAACCTAGTGATGAAAAGTGTAGGAGGCCAGCGCTACCCTTGGCCAGAAAGACAGGAGGTTGGATGTGTGAGGTACCAGAGTGAGCCAGAGCTCCTAGCAAAGTTGTCACAAGAATCAGTCCAAAAGAGGTGGAGCTGTGGAGGAAACGAGATGCTAGAGGGTCTGTCCGTAGCAGCATGGGACGGACAGGAATCCTCTACAGTCCCTCCTTCCGTCATTCCTTCTTCCGCAGTTCCTCCAAATGGCCTCACCCAGAAGGAAGCCTGAGAGAGGCAGGGGCCAGCCCACTCTGGGATGGAGCAGTATGTGGGTAGGATCTGGCGGCCAGCAAGGCCAGGACTGCATGCAGGGCTATTGTAGGAGTGATGCTCCCTCCACTGCAGACAAGAGAGGTAGTTGAACTTGATCATATTTAGGGAACGCTCCGGCCCCAAGAGAGACGCTTGATGGGAATATTCTTTCTTTTCCATAACAATTCGCATGATAAGGGCCTTAAAAATAATGTTTCCCATGCTCCGTGGACCAACAGAGAAAAGTCTTTCCCTTGGATATGTAATGCCTCTCTAGGTTGGGATCTTTTTATAATTTAGGAGAGATGTGTGTTCTGACTTGCAGATTCACCTCCTTTTATGAGATGATGAAAATTATATAACCCATCATGCTTCCCTTTTGGCCTTGGCTGCCAGGAAGCTCTGAACTAAATTCAAACTTCCCAGATACAAGTTTTTAATTATATACTCTCCCCTCCTACATTTCTTTAAATCCACAATTTCTAGTTTAACCCTCTCACTGATTAAATGTTTTATAAGACACTACAATTTCTTTGAAATAGCAGATCAAGTATACCTTGGCTTCCTTTTCATTTAAGATGCTTCCAACAGTTCCTACCACTCGGATTCTTCCTCCCATTTGCTCCCGGTCTGTTCCCCTTCCCCCACAAAACTTCCTAGTGACTTGTCATTTTCCCACGTTAAGAAAGCCACAGGCCCTTCCCACTTCTCCATGGCACTCTCTTACTCCTAAATTATCGCTGTATCTCTTTCACTTCCTCTTCCACTGCCCTCTTCAGAGATTTCCTCTCCAGCAGGGCATGAACCCTTCCCAAGCAGTGCCAGCATCACGGGGCCCACTAAAGAGGAAGCTGAAAGTCTGGACAGAGAAGTGACGGCTGTCGGAGCTGGAGGGCCAGCCAGTGCCCGTGAACGGTGGCCCTCGGGGGCTTTCAGTCACTGCCCTGGTTTGGATCCAGCTCTGCCACTTACCTGCTGTGACCGATGGACATCGCTTGTGCCCACCGGCTCCCCTGCACAACGTCCCTCCCCAAGCAATTGGTAAGGTCACTCCAGATTTTCTCTGGGGATTACCCCTTCCCAGTGCATCCAGTTTGGATGGGACTGACTTTCAAATGCCACATCTTCCCTGCCCAATGTGTAGTCAAGTGACCCAGCCAAACCCATGATTCTCTCTTTCAAGTGGGCCCATTTCGAGTGGGGTGACAAGTCGGAGCTCATTCATCTTGCCCACAATCCCCAGTGAGTTCATCTTTTAAGTCCCAAAGCAGACTGCATGCTTGTCTTTACAAGGCCCGCAGACTCAGATTTTCCCTGGATTTTTAAAAATGAGTTTCTGTTACTGCAACCATCATCCCCAAGTGATGCGGAGCCTGATCCTGGGCAAGTTATCTAACCTCTTCCATGGAGATGCCAACACACGTCTCGGGGCAAGGGGTCATAGACTTAGCCCTTTCTGAGTGTTTCACAGGTATTTCATCCCTCCTTCCCTGCTCTGCTCAACAAGTGACCTGCAAAAGGTGATGGACCCTGCCCCCATTCCACAGCTGGCCAGTGGCAAGCATCAGTGGTCAGGTCTCCTGAGAACTCATTTCTCTTTGGGACCTCTCAGCGCTTCAAGGAGCCCCTTGGGATCTCACCAAAGGGTGAGCAGTGGTTTACCCATTTCAATGGGGGAGAAGGAAAATTTCTAGAGACCTCATCCTAAGGAATGAAGGCATTGGATTCTGCAGCTCTGGCCATTTGCCGAAAGCCGTGGGCCCAGGCTCCTCCACGGCGGAGCTGCTGTGTTCAGTGGACTCCTCTCTCCATAAAACTGCAACCAAGTCTGTTTTAGAAGCATGTGCATGAGCAGACTCGGCCTTGAGAGGCCTCCTATGTCCTAAGCACTGACAATCTTCCAGTCCTCCAAGAAGACCTGGCAAGCATCCTCCAGTGCCCTAGGCTGTGTGAACCTATGGCTGAATGTGGCTGGACATGCCTGGCTGGCTCCCTGGGTCCCTGGGGTCCACGGAGCTGGTCTCCAGACTGTAGAAGTGGAAGTGTTAGTCGCTCAGTCATGTCTGACTCTTTGCAACCCCATGGACTGTAGCCCGCCAGGCTCCTCTGTCCTTGGAATTCTCCAGGCAAGAATACTGGAGTGGGTTGCCATTCCCTTCTCCAGGGAATCTTCCCCAACCCAGAGATCAAACCTAGGTCTCCTGCATTGCAGGCAGATTCTTTACTGTCTGAGCCACCAGGGAAACCCTATTCTCACTGAGAAATAGTGATGTTCCTAAGCCCACAGTGGGCTCCACAGGGAATCCTCACTGGCCATCCCAACAGGCTGGCCACAGAGTCTTTAAAATAATAACTACTAAGAGAAGGCAATGGCACCCAACTCCAGTACTCTTGCCTGGGAAAATCCCATGGATGAGGGAGCCTGGTGGGCTGCCATCCATGGGGTCGCACAGAGTTGGACATGACTGAAGTGACTTAGCAGCAGCAGCAGCAGCAGGATCACTGCTGTTTATGTCTTCACATCAGTATAAATTAAGTTCATTAGTTTTATTTTACAAAGGCAGTTATCAGGCGTAAGCAATTGCGAAACATGATCAAGGTGACAGGGCTATTAACGGATGGAGGGATTCTCAAGAATCTCACCCAGGGACTTCCCTGGCGGCCCAGTGGTTACCCACTGCAGGCGGCGCGGGTTTGATCCCTGGTCAGGAAATTAAGATCCCCTATACCACACTGCGTGGCCCAAAACAATCTCACCCTGGTCTGCGTGCATGCCTGCTCAGTCGCTCAGTTGTGGCTTTTTGTGACCCTAAGGACTGTAGACCCCAGGCTCCTCTGTCCATGGGATTCTCCAGGCAAGAATACTGGAGTGGGTTGCCATGCCCTCCTCGAGGGGATCTTCCCAGCCCAGGGATAGAACCCACATCTCCTGCGTGGCAGGTGCATCATCCTTTGCCACTGAGCCACTGGGGAAGCCCCTCACCCAGGTCTACCTGACCGCAAAGGCTGTGCTCTTCACCGCCGTGTTATGCAGTCTCTCTCGTGCTTCTGGGAGGAGGCCCACTGGGACCCCCACTCACAGTCCCTGGGTGAGCAGCAGCACCTGCAGGCCACAGAGGAGGCATAGACCTGATTTCCTGCTGCTCTGCTGGGCAACTCAGTGGTTTGGGAAAGTCAGTTCCTCTCAGATTCTCAATCCCCTGCTTCATAGGGTGGAGGACACCGTACCACCTCTGTCTGCCTGGGACAGTGTTATCCACAACATTCTGCACAGCAGCTTCGTGATGAGCACTAGCAGCGGGGAGAAGATAAGCGTTCGGAACAAGGAGACAGCAGCAGGAAAGGGGGAACGAGTGAGGAGGAAGAGATGGGAAGGAAATGGTTCTTTGGGGATCTGCTGGGATCCTGAGACAGCATGCCCTCCTGCCTCCTGCCCCTCCACGCTGGCACGTTCAGCAACCACAGCAGGCGGGATGCTTCCTCCAGGCTTCCTTGGGGCAGGGGCAGGGGCCACGAATGCATCAGAAGCAACACGATCCTGTGAGATCACAGAGGGCCTTCATGCGGTGGTCCTCCAGACGGTTCTGCCAGTTCTTTAAGTCTGCTTGGGCTTCGAGATCTTCTCGCAGCCTCCGGAAGTGAGTTGGAGAAGCTTGAGGTGGGATGAGAAGACCAGGCCTTGAACTTCCTCCATTGTCCCTGCCCACAGACCCAGTGACCACAGGATTTTCTCTGTCCTGTTCTGGCAAGCTGACCGGCTTCCCTCACCCACCACCGCCATCTCCTCATTACAGAACAAAGGAAGCTGGCTCCTTCCCTCCAGTCCAGAGAGGGTTCCTAATTGGCTTTCCATTAAAGGGAAAATAGACTACTGTTTCCACCTCATTATTTATGAGCCTTTCTGGAAGTGCATTTCCATGCACTCTGGGATTACTCACGCCCATTTTGCTTGGCCATATTTTATGATCTGTTTTATTTATTCAGGGCCTCTATTGGGTACTCACATCTGAAACCAATTAAAAACCAAGAAATAGGAAAACCAAATAAACACCTGGAGATGTCCAAACCTAGTCTTTCTGAAGCCTGCGACTGGGGGACTGGCATGGCTGGGCCGATAGTCTAGGCCACAGGAAACAGGGGTCTCTCTCCTGGAGACACCAGGGGATGAGGCCACACAGATGGCAGCACATGGATTCCAGGACCTGTAGACAGAGCTGGGGCCGAGACCGCCTGGGTCCTGAGTCTGAGCTCTCCCTGTGCAGGGCAAAGGCACTGCTTGTGCATGCTGGGATCCCTCTTTCCGCCTGGCATGTCGGAGGAACTAGGCAACCCTTGGCTCAGGCGGTGGGCATCCCCACCCTGACTCTGTGAACATAAGCCTGTGCACACTGTTGCAGAAATTTGGAACAAAATTGTGAAGAACCATCTGTATCAATTTGGGACTGGTTTGCCCTCTATAAACACTGTCTCCAGCTTCACTCTAGAAGGATTCTTAGGGGCAAATGTGCTTGCCTTTAGTCCTAGAAAAACAGCTACCAAGCTTAGTATTCCCACAGACTGCTAGTCTCATTGAGCCTTAATCCAGGTGGGGGTAGAGGTCTCAGAGAGAAGAAAGCAGGCCCTTGTCTTTTTCAGGGGAGTCTGAAAGTGTTTCACACAGCTTTATACAACGTGCTTTGGAGTCTATGCCCATGGACAAGCCACTCTGCACCTTATTGGCTGTGTAAGATGCTCGTGATGCGCTCCAGGCTCCTCTGTCCATGGGATTCTCCAGGCGAGAATATTTGAGTGGGTAGCCATTTCCTCCTCCAGGGGATCTTCCTGACCTGGGGATCAAACCCCTGTCTCATTGGCAGGCAGATTCTTTACCATTGAGCCACCTAGAAAGCCCAATGCATGGAAGTCCCTTTTTCATTTTGCCTGCCCTTCCCACAGCTTCAATCTCTGCTGCCATGGGAGGTCTCCCTCCCCGCCACCTCCCACCTCCACCCAGGGAGAGTCAGTACACTGGTGGGTGGTCTCTGTCCTGAACCCAAATGCCCCCTTCCTCCTCTTCGGCTGAGCTGGGTGTGTGGACAGTAGGGATCCCCCTGCTGGGTGGCAAGGGCACCCAGCAGCCTCCTGTTGTGCAGGCAGATAGATGGTGTAAATGCCAGCGCATCATGGAACTTTGGAGAGTTTCGGTTGGGGTTAAAAGAAATTATACATATCACATCTCTGATGATGTTTCCTCTCCAGGATATTTGTGTTTATTGTAACACGCACACGCACGTGCACACACACACATAAACTGAGGAATGGGACTGGCTCCTGGATTCTTAGGAATAGTGCTACTTAGAGATTTACCCCTGACTTCTCTTAGTAATTTATAGAAGTCCTCTCTCCATTCATTTGTTGGCTCATTAATTCAACAAACATTGTGTTGGGGGCATCTATGTGGCAGGCACTGGCCACACAGCTCATAGATGGGAAATAAACCCTCCCTCCTGTGCTGACATTCCAGCCTGAGTTTCTCCTGGGACAATACACTTCGGAGGTTTACTCCCCACGATGAATGTAGGACCTAGGAAAGCCAGCGACTCTTGAGGCAGGAGGGGAACCAGGAAGCTGACACAATCCTGCTTGTCCACAAACCACTGCTTTCAAATTTGAGGTCTGCTCTTCTAGATCTTGGTCACATTCTGGTGAACATGATGACTTCTTGCTTTTACTACATGACTGGTGCCTGACACTTCTGAATATGAGAAGCCAAGTTTCCCAATGTCTCTGATTCTTCAGCAGCACGTGGGGACTGAGAATGGTGAGGATTCGGGGAGCAGATGGGCATGTGAAGGTGGGCGGGCATGAGGAGGAGGTTGCCAACACAACCACAGATTGGCTCCCACCCAGAGAAAGGTTCAGACTTTGGTAACGTCAAGGTGGGCTGAGTGAAGCCGAATTGCTCTTCATCACAGTCAGAGAAACTTTTGCAATTTCTGTGCCATTGGCCACTTAGGGAAAGCTAGAAACCTCTTCTTAGATTAATATTTACAATGTATAAAATGAAATATATAGGATGAAAAGGAAGCCAACTATATTAAAATATTATCAAATTTTTAAAAATTGTGGTAGAGCAATTGTTGGGCTACTTTATGTTGTTGTTGTTCAGCCGTTGAGTCGTGTCCAACTCTTCGCGATCCCGTGGACTGAAGCACATTAGGCTCCCCTGTCCTTCACCGTCTCCTGGAGTTTGCTCAAGTTCATGTCCATTTTATACTTTACAAATACTTTTATAAATACATTTAAATATTTATAAATACATGTACTTTATAAATACATTTAAATAACAAGGCAGTGCCCTGAAAACAGGCAGCTTCATCTTGAATTTTTTTTGTAAAGACACAGGCACATGAAGACTGTTGTTTCTTGGTTTGATCCTGGCCGGTGTGACATGTTTGTTTGAAAAGGACAATGCACATGTCCTGTTGGACACTCGATTTCTTTTTCAGTTTGATAGCTCCAAGTGTTGAAAATCCTGATTCACAAAGATAAAGGGTTGCAAGTGTATTTGAAAATTTCACAGCTGACTTTACAAGGACCACACGAAGCCTCTAAAGTTTATGGAGTTAAACTCCAGTTGTGGAAACACACAACTTCACCATTTGGTGGCTGAACTACCAAGCCCAGTGTTACTTAAGACCTGACAAGTTTTGTCATATAAGAATCTACACAGAGAAACACCATGATGTTCTGCAATCTAGGAGCAAATAGCGGGCTTCATGTCAAAGGAGAGCATAAATGATATTTCAGTAACTGTAATAAAATATACATCTGGACTCCTCAGTGACAAAGTCACAGGCATTATAATATCTATAGGCTTGTCTCCTGCATGCATAAGAGAAGGAAATACTAAAATTCAGTTGGAGGCTATCAAAGAGATGCCATTTCCTCCCATCCCAGCTCACAGACCCACAGAATGCCTTGGAAGCTCATGGGCACCCAACTAATAACCGGTCTTCTAGCAGGAGGAGATGAGAGTTAGGGACAAAAGTCAGACAGCACAGAATCAGAAAATTCCGAATGTAGGGCAGCCCACAGAACCATCTCATCACAGGAAGCACGGGGAGGCCTTTCATGAACAAGAAAGTCCTTGTCCTGTTTGACCTGCGGCAATGTGGACCCTGGCTGCTGCCGACAAAATCTTCATCCCAGTCTCCCTACTCTCATACAGGCCTTGAGTGGTTTGTGATGGAAATCAGGCAAGGGGCAGCATCTTCTGTTTGAGTCAGTCCAGGATGATTGCAAATCCATTGACCAAAGAAACAGATTCAGCTGGAGTGAGAACCTGGGCCAGAGAGGTAAGGCTCGCCTGGGAAATGTGCAGACCCTCAGGGAAGACTTTGGCCCTCTATTGGTCCTGGAGTACAGGTCCAAGGGGGTCTCATCTAAATCTCAGGGCCCCTGCAGACAACAGGTGGTATCAAGAAAGCTCACAAGATTCATCCTGTAGGAGGAGGTCAGTAGCTCGTAGCTCTGATATTTGGGAAGCTGGAGGAAGTTGAAGAATGGGCCATCCTGGTTACCCAGCCCCCCAATCCCTCGCCTTCTCAATCGCTTTTTCATGGCACACAAGCCTTCCCGGTGGCTCAAGCATCCACAAGAGATGTGAAGCCCTATTTGGTTTGCGGTGCTCCCTCCACCATTGCTAAGCATCTGGTTCTTTCAGAGTCTGAGCATCTTGCTCAGACTGAGCATCTTGCTCCTGACCGTCGCCAGCCCAGGCAGTGGTTGCTGAAGACGCTCTGATGAGAAGCCGACAGAAGAATCCCCGCTGCCCTGCTCTGCCTTCAGCAAGCCTGCCGCTTCCCCACACTGTCCTCCCCCACCCTGCTTTTAAGTTTTCCTCCTAATCTCAGCCTCCTTCCTCTTTCCCATTCTTCTGAATGTTAAAGTCACGACCTTTGCGGTTTACGGGCCACCAGAGACTGAACTAAATGTGTTAGCTCTGAGTCCAAACAAGTAATAGCCGGCCAATCAAATTAATAATCCATATTGTTACAATGTTTAACCACGGCTGTTTCCTCAGCGGTCTGTTTAAATCACAGCCAAGGCCTGACCTATTAAAATGAATAACTGGAATTATGAGAAACACCATTGAATAAACACGGCGAGGAACTCAGCACAATTGAGCATGAAATATTTATTACCACTTGAAGCAGAGGGCTGTTTGGGACTTTAAGATGGGATTAATGAATGCATTTTAATTTCTAACTCACAAGGTGGGGGGTGGGGCAGGAACCGGAACCGGAACTGAAGGCCCTCCGGAAGTTTCTTGGAAAAATCTGCTCATGTTGTGTCTGTCACATTGTGCTGGGCTATTTGTTTATGTGAGGGCTTCCACCAATGCAGTAAGAGCAGGAATGTGGGCATCTGATCCGTGGCTTCTCGGAGACCTAGTACTTGCCTAGTAAATATTTCCTGGACGGATGGATAATGGCTGAGTGGATAGATGGGTGGGTGGATGGATGGAAGGATGGATGGATGGGTGAGTGAGTGGATGGATAGACTGATTGGTGGGTGGATGGATAGACTGGTGTGGATGAATGGGTGGATGGATAGACTGATGACAGATGAAACATTTTGGCACCTTAGTATGTACATCTCAATGATACAGGAAAGATAAAACTCTTAGCACAACACGTGACACATTCTAAATCCTCAGTACGTGATAATTGTAACTGTGAATATAGTTAGGAGAGCAAAATCTGGTTAATTTACTAGAAAACCAGTGCTCACATTTGGCAGCTCCTCAGGAGCTTCAGGGCAGTCCGAGGATCCAACTTCAACCCTGACTGCCCCACTTATCTTTAAGTGAGCCTGAGAGCCTGTTTGGGGATTACATATATTTGTTTTACTATTGTTGGCTTTTCCCAGAAAGAACTGCTCCTTCCCCTGTTTTCCCAAAGCTCTCTGTCTTATTCCTGCGTTTGCTCTGACATGTCCCTGTTTTCCCAGGTATGACTATGTTTCACATTATTCCCTTTTCCCAGGTGTCAGCTCTCAAGTTTTGATCATGCGTTTCAAAAATGCGGTTCCTGTAATGATAACCCTTAGCAAGGGAGGTAAGTGGGGAAGTTATCAAGGATTTATGAAGGCTCAAATGCTAAAGAGTCTGCCTGCAATGCTGGAGATCTGGGTTCGATCCCTGGGTCAGGAAGGAAATGGCCACCCACTCCAGTGTCCTTGCCTGGGAAACGCCATAGAGAGAGGAGCCTAGCAGGCTACAGACTATGGGGTCACAAGGAGTCGGACACAACTGAGTGACTAACACACAGACGTGAACAAGATAACTGGGCCTTCCCTACAGGGGTGACCCAGTGGGAAGAGTCCCTGGCAGAACTTGCTTTTCAGAGAAAGCGGAAAGCAGGCAGACCAGGCTGTGCGAGCTGAAGGGGCTCCTGTGACATTGTGAGGACTGGGGGGCCACCCGGGCACACCTGGCTGTGGTCTCCCCTTGGAGAACCCTAGAGCATCTCCCGGAGACCACAAAACCACCCTCACGTCCAGTCACCATCTCCCCTAGTCTGAAATTAAATGTGCTATAAAGGCGCAACAGGCAAAGTGTAGTTTCATTGTGAACAGGAAGAACCTTGAAACTGAAAGTAGAAAAAAGAGGAAATGAGTTGTATGAAGAGAGTAGATCTCTTACTTTGGGGATGACGTGGAGTATCTTTTCTTTCAGTGAAGAAAAGATGGTTTGGGTTAACCTTATGAAAGATTGATGGGATCTCCCCGCTGCCCCACTACATACAAAGAAAAACAAGAATGGTCCCAAACAGAAGTGTCCTAAGTGGCCAGTATAGTTGCATGGATGTGACACGGGAAGCTTGCCTGACCCCAAGTGGCCTTCAAGAGCCTGAGGCTTCAGAGGGCTCTGTCGGCCTGCACTCTGCAGATCTCATGTTGTCAATGTCACTGTCTGTCACTTTGGTCTCTTTCATCCTTAAGGATGCTTGCAGAGTAATGGATGGCAAGGCTGTGTTGGAATCCTGTTTTCCTGTATCGTGGAGGAGACTTCTATCAAAGTAGGTAGAGCTGCTTCTTTATCACCCATCCCTCCCCTACCAGACTGTGAGTTCCTACAGAGTAAGACTGTATGTTATTCATCTCTTTGTCCCACAGCATGACTTGCTGTGGATAACTTGTAGATAACATCTTTCAGGTCCTCTGCAGAAGTTCATGGATAACAAAAGCCGTCCTTTACGAGCCCATATAATACCCAAGCCTTGGGCTCAGTTCTTTGCGTGTGCCCTTCTGTGTGGTGTTCACAGCCACACGCTGACTTCGCTGTTACGATGCCCTCTTTTACAGATGAGGCACCTGAGACGTGAAAGAAGCTGGGCACTTGTCCAGGATCACCCAGATAAGACGCAGCAGCCCTGGAATTTGAACCTTGTCTGTATAATTTCGGAGCCTTAGCTTTCGTGGCCATGCTGTTTTGTCTCCAAGTGGTGAATGCACAGGCCACTTAACTCAGCCACGGAGACAGCCATGTAGGAACAAGATCGCGAGGCTGAGGCTGAGTGAGAGGATGTGGAGACTCTTCCAGAGTGGACTTGCCTCTCGATTTATGTCTTTTCTGGTCTGGAGGATGCGCCGATTTGTTGCTCATCTCCTACCCGAGGCATTGTTGCAGCTCCCTTGTCCTCAAGGCGTGCTGAGCACGCTGCTAAGCAGCAGCCAATGCCCACCCTCCCATCAGACCTGTTAATGAATCTGTGAGCAATGATGGGAAGGCCTGGAGCAAAAGGCAAGCGATGTGGGTCCTTGGCCTGGCTCTGCAGTATGGACTTGGTTAAGCCCCCAGGTCTGGTTTACCTGTATCCTAGAAAGGCTGAATTCACTGGTCTTCCTCTCCCTTCAGATTCTATAATTCCTCAGATAGCCCACCATCAGATTAAACACCCTCCTTCTAACCAGTCTGAATTATTCAAGATAGTGACTGAATGGCTCTTGAGAGTATGTGTCTACTGCCTCTAGGATTCCAGAAACCTCGGTCTAGAAGCCTAAGCAAGAGACCCACTGATCTTGGAGTATGAACACTGCATGAGGTCAGGGCTCTCGAGTTTTTCTGAGGTCTTCCCTGAGCAGTAGTCGACCAGTCTCCCACGTGCTTCACATAGCTCTGACCAACTGTGGTGTGTGTGTGAATGCTAAGTCACTTCAGTTGTGTCCTACTCTTTGTGACCCTATGGACTGTAGCCTACTGAGCTCCTCTGCCCATGGGGATTCTCCAAGCAAGAATACTGGAGTGGGTTGCCATGCCCTCCTCCAGGGGATCTTCCCAACCCCAGGGATTGAACCCACCTCTCTTATGTCTCTGTATTAGCTGCTGCTGCTGCTGCTGCTGCTGCTAAGTCGCTTCAGTCATGTCCGACTCTGTGCAGCCCTATAGACGGCAGTCCACCAGGCTTCCCCGTCCCTGGGATTCTCCAGCCAAGAACACTGGAGTGGGTTGCCATTTCCTTCTGCATTAGCAGGTGGGTTTAGATCAGACCTCATGGGAAGAAAGCATCCCTGAAGCGATTGTTTCATGGTGAAAATCTGCCTTCCTCAGAGTACTAACATAATTACTTAGTTGATTGCTCATAATTACTTATATATGAACTAGTTTCAAAATAACAATATCAACATTAACACTAACAATATTTTTAAGGTGCAAAATGAGAGTGATACAGTTGTTATACCAGAAAGCAAAACTACCAAAGATTTCTATAACTGTGTCAAACGGATGTAAGACCAACCAGAACTGGCCAAAGGTATGGAAAGGAGATTAAGTATAAAAGTAATAATAACTACATCGAATCAAAACATATCACATCCATGCATTTGGGAGGAATGGGGGAGTAATCGCTTAAAGAGTACAGGGTGTTCTTCTGAGCTGATGACCAAGTTTTAAAACTAGAGGGAAGTGGCAGTCGCACAACGTGGGCAGTGCACTAAGTGCTGCAGAAGGAGACACTTTAAAATGGTTACTTGAATGTCATGTGAATTCCCACTTCAATTAAAAGAGAGGCTTAAGGGACATGTCAACCACATGTAAAATGTGTAGAAGTTGTATAGGTCCTCGCTATTGCTCTTTTTTTGCTTTATTTTTTCATTTTTCCAAGCGAATTTTGAGTAGTTTTGGAATTCTAAATAATTCTTATGCAGTTAAAATAGCTTTTGCCTTATGAAATACTGTGATATCTGGAATTTACTCTTAAGTCCTCTAGGATTGGATGTGGATGAAACAACGTTGGCTCTAAGTTGACAGTCCTTGAAGCTGGAACTGGCTACATAAAGGTTCTTTCTATTTTGTTCTCTACTTCTGTATGTGTTTGGACCTTTTCATCCTAAATGTTTTGTGTTTTTTTTTAAATAGTCTTTCTCGTTCAAAATATCTTATGATCTTTTGTCCCTGGCCCTCCCACTATTCCCCATGCTCCGCCTTGTTCCTCGACGTGGCCAAGCACTACAATTACCTGAAACCTCGGGCAGAAGAGGAGAGGAGGCTTGCAGCCGAGGAGAAGAAGAAGCGGGATGAGCAGAAGCGCATGGAGCGGGAGCTGGCGGAAGCCCAAGAGGATACCATATTGCAGTGAGCCTGTCCTTCTCCAGAGCAGTGTGGATGAATAAAGTTTTCTGTGCTCTGTGGAAAAAAAAAAAAAAAAAAGACTCTGCCTGCAAAGCAGGAGCCCCAGGAGATGCGAGTTCAATCCTTGGGTAAGGAAGATCCCCTGGATGGCAACTCACTCCAGTTTTCTTGCCTGGAGAACCCTAGGCACAGAGGAACCTGGTGGGCTGCCGTCCATAGGGTCACAAAGAGTCTGACACAACTGAAGTGACTTAGCACGCACACACCTCCCACAATATATCTCCAGAGGTCAAAATGGGCCAGGATCACACCCAGAGAAATTAACAACTGTCTGATATTTTGATTACTACAATGGCTCGTCCATCTTCCGATCACAAAGGCGTTAGGTTGGAAATGATCCTCCTCTGAAGGCCTACTTTTCTGCCTACACAAGAGTAGCTGTCTGGGGCCCGGGGTACAGGCGCCCCCCAAGAGCTAATTGGCCCGTGCAAGGAACAAACTCACAGCTTCTCCTCCCTAACTCCTAGTCAGTCTGATTCCTGTGTCACCCTGTCTGCGAAGACCTGCCATTGCTCCCCCTGCTTGGGCCAGCTCTTTCTCAGGGGGAGGAAGAAGGACGTGGGTAGTGGGTTTGGCATTCCCAGCCCGAGGATTGGTTCTTCTCCCTTGCTACTGCCTGCTGCTTTCTCATCCAGGCATACTGGCTATAAAAGTACCTAGAAGGCAGAAATGGCTATGAATATTCATGACATCATTATGAATAATACTGCTCTACAAACAAATCGCCTTCCAGCTATTCACCCTGGAAATTGAATTCTTCTCTCATACTTTGAGTCACTAGGAAATTGTTAACAGCAGTGGGCAGCAAACTTCAGTCCAGAAGCCAAATCTGGTCCACTACATTTATTTTATATGATCTGCAAGGCAACAATGGTTTTTACATCTTTAAATAATTAGGGGAAAAGCAAAAAAAAAAAATATTTTGTGTCATGCACAATTAAATGAAATTCAAATTTCAAAGTCTCTAAATATAGTTCTCTTGGAACATAAGCCTCGCCCGTTGCCTTACCTATTGCCTATGGTTGATTTCATGCTAAAATGACAGAGTTGAGTAGTTGGATTAGAGATGATATGGCCCAGGCATCTTAAAAATATTTACTATCCAGCCCTTTAGAGAAAAAGTTCATTCATTTCTGGTCAGTAAGCTTGAGATTCTCCTATCAACTCTTAACGATTCACTCTTGTCTAATAGAGCTGTATTGCAATGACACCCATTGCCAGTAGAGGCCACTGTCCTCCACACATCAGGCTGAAACCATTCCAATTGGAGGTTTGGGGTTTTAGAGAATGTATTGACTGGTGATAGAAGCAAGGTCTGATGCTGTAAAGAGCAATACTGCATAGGAACCTGGAATGTTAGGTCCATGAATCAAGGCAAATTGGAAGTGGCCCAACAGGAGATGGCAAGAGTGAATGTTGACATTCTAAGAATCAGCAAACTAAGATGGACTAGAATGGGTGAATTTAACTCAGATGACCATTATATACTACTGTGGGCAGGAATCCCTTAGAAGAAATGGAGTAGCCATCATGGTCAACAAAAGAGTCTGAAATGTAGTACTTGGATACAATCTCAAAAATGACAGAATGATCTCTGTTCGTTTCCAAGGCAAACCATTCAATATCATGGTAATCCAAGTCTATGCCCCAATCAGTAACACTGAAGAAGCTGAACGGTTCTATGAAGACCTACAAGACCTTTTAGAACTAACACCCCAAAAAGATGTCCTTTTCATTATAGGAGACTGGAATGCAAAAGTAGGAAATCAAGAAACACCTGGAGAAACAGGCAAATTTGGCCTTGGAGGACAGAATGAAGCAGAGCAAAGGCTAATAGAGTTTTGCCAAGAGAACACACTGGTCATAGTGTACACCCTCTTTCAACAACATAAGAGAAGACTCTACACATGGACATCACCAGATGGTCAATACTGAAATCAGATTGATTATATTCTTTGTAGCCAAAGATGGAAAAGCTCTATACAGTCAGCAAAAACAAGACTGGGAGCTGACTGTGGCTCAGATCATGAACTCCTTATTGCCAAATTCAGACTGAAATTGAAGAAAGTAGGGAAAACCACTAGACCATTCAGGTATGACCTAAATCAAATCCCTTATGATTATACAGTGGAAGTGAAAAATAGATTCAAGGGACTAGATCTGATAGAGTGCCTGAAGAACTATGGACAGAGGTTCAAGACATTGTACAGGAGACAGGGATCAAGACCATCCCCAAGAAGAAGAAATGCAAAAAAGCAAAATGGCCGTCTGAGGAGGCCTTACAAATAGCTGTGAAAAGAAGAGAAGCAAAAGGCAAAGGAGAAAAGGAAAGATATAAGCATCTGAATGCAGAATTCCAAAGAATAGAAAGAAGAGATAAGAAAACCTTCCTCAGTGATCAGTGCAAAGAAATAGAGGAAAACAATAGAATGGGAAAGACTAGAGATCTCTTCAAGAAAATTAGAGATACCAAGGGAACACTTCAGGCAAAGATGGGCTCAATAAAGGACAGAAATGGTATGGACTTAACAGAAGCAGAAGATATTGAAAAGAAGTGGCAAGAATACACAGAAGAACTGTACACAAAAGATCTTCATGACCCAGATAATCAGGATGGTGTGATCACTCACCTAGAGTCAGACATCCTGAAAAGTGAAGTCAAGTGGGCCTTAAGAAGCATCACTACGAACAAAGCTAATGGAGGTGATGGAATTCTAGTTGAATTCCAATTCCTAAAAGATGACGCTATGAAAGTGCTGTACTCACTATGTCAGCAAATTTGGAAAACTCAGCAGTGGCCCCTGGACTGGAAAAGATCAGTTTTCATTCCAATCCCAAAGAAAGGCAATGCCAAAGAATGCTCAAACTACCACACAATTGCACTCATCTCACACACTGGTAAAGTAATGCTCAAAATTCTCCAAGCCAGGCTTCAGCAATACGTGAACCGGGAACTTCTAGATGTTCAAGCTGGATTTAGAGAAGGCAGAGGAACCAGAGGTCAAATTGCCAGCATCTGCTGGATCATCAAAAAAGCAAGAGAGTTCCAGAAAAATATATATTTCTGCTTTATTGACTATGCCAAAGCCTTTGACTGTGTGGATCACAATAAACTGTGAAAAATTCTGAAAGAGATGGGAATACCAGACCATTTGATCTGCCTCTTGAGAAACCTGTGTGCAGGTCAGGAAGCCACAGTTAGAACTGGACATGGAATAACAGACTGGTTCCAAATAGGAAAAGGAGTAAGTCAAGGCTGTATATTGTCACTCTGCTTATTTAACTTATATGCAGCGAATATCGCGAGAAACGCTGGTCTGGAAGAAGCACAAGCTGGAATCAAGATTGCCGGGAGAAATATCAGTAACCTCAGATATGTAGATGACACCACCCTTATGGCAGAAATCGTAGAAGAACTAAAGAGCCTCTTGATGAAAGTGAAAGAGGAGAGTGAAAAAGTTGGCTTCAAGCTCAACATTCAGAAAACTAAGATCATGGCATATGGTCCATCACTTCATGGGAAATAGATGGGGAAACTGTGGCAACAGTGGCTGACTTTATTTTGGGGGCTCCAAAATCACTGCAGATGGTGACTGCAGCCATGAAATTAAAAGATGCTTACTCCTTGGAAGGAAAGTTATGACCAACCTAGATAGCATATTCAAAAGCAGAGACATTACTTTGTCAACAAAGGTCCATCTAGCCAAGGCTATGGTTTTTCCTGTGGTCATGTATGGATGTGAGAGTTGGACTGTGAAGAAAGCTGAGCATCGAAGAATTGATGCTTTTGAAGTGTGGTGTTGGAAAAGACTCTTGAGAGTCCCTTGGACTGCAAGGAGAGCCAATCAGTCCATCCTAAAGATCAGTTCTGGGTGTTCATCGGAAGGACTGATGTTGAAGCTAAAACTCTAATACTTTGGCCACCTGATGCGAGGAGCTGACTCATTTGAAAAGCCCTGATGCTGGGAAAGATTGAGGGCAGGAAGAGAAGGGGACGACAGAGGATGAGATGGCCAGATGGCATCACCGACTCAATGGACATGAGTTTGGGTAAACTCCGGGAATTGGTGATGGACAGGGAGGCCTGGCATGCTGCGCTTCATGGGGTTGCAAAGACTTGGACATGACTGAGCGACTGAACTGAACTGAACTGATTCAGCAAAAATTAAATGAATAACCACTTCGTGCCACACACAGTTTTAAGTTCCGGATTTATTGCAGGTATTAGCAACACAAGCAAAAATCTCAGTTTTTGTGGAGCTGAGGTTCTACTGAGATGATTATTTCTCATGATTCTGTGGGTTGAGTGGGATCAGCTGGCCTGTTCTGCTTTCTGTGGGCTTCAGTTGAGGTCATTCATACAGCTGAACTGGCCTGGAAGCTACACCGTGTTGCTCATCTACCCGGATCGTCATTGATTCTCCATTCAGCCTCCTCTCTGGGCTAGGTGCATTGTAGATTCAGGGCCATTCATAGCACAGTGATCTCAGGGTGTCAGAGTTTCCAGGACTTCTTTTCTGGAAGCTGGCTCTGAGAGGGAAAGCAGAGGTCGCAGGTATCTTAAAGGCTGGATCCAGAATTAGAATAGCATCATTTTGTTGGTTGAAGCAAGTAAAAAACCCAACCCAGGGACTTCCCTGGTGGTTCAGCAGTTAAGAATCTGCCTTGCAGTGCAGGAGACATAGGTTTGATCCCTGGTTGAGGAACTAAGATCCCACGTGCCATGGGGCAACTGAGCACATGGGCCTCAACAACTGAGTCTGCAACTAAGGAACCCCTGAGCTGCAACCAAGGATCCTTCATGATGCAACTAAGACCTGATACAGCCAAATAAATAGATATTTTTAAAAAAATATTCAAAGATAGGAGAAAGAGATTCCATCTAAGGGTTAAGCTATCTGTATGTACTTGGAAAGAGGAAATTGATGGTGGCCATCTTAGGAAACTATGAGAATGGACCGGCCATGCTGATCTTTGTCCCTATACATCCTCAGAGGGGTCTCCTCCTCTGCTTTTGGTGACTGTGTGTGCATAATGTTAGGTTCGATTGGTAGACAGTTATTGAACTTTTATATTCTTGAATAATGAGATTCCTAAATCAGGAAAATCACTGTGGAAAGCATCTTGAGCCCTGAGTCTGTAAAACCTGTGTACATTTCCCTCTCTAGCTCTGTGGGCACAGCTGTCTGGCTGAGCCCCTTGGCATGTCCTGAGCACGTTCACACTCAGATGGGCAGCTGAGCTCATCTCAGAAGATGGAGCAGGCAGACTGACATCCAATAGAATTTAGGGAATGTGATGCAGCTCTTTCCCCAGAAAAAGCCAAAGCCACCCAGACTAGCCAAATGTGCCACCTGGCTTTGGTCCTGCCCCATCACCCCAGGAAGAAAGACACAGAGGAAGGGGCATTTAAATTACCCCAGGCTTGAGAAATAAAAATTTTCAGGGGATATGATTTTAGATTTACCGAAGAGTTACAAAGATGATACAGAGAGTTCCCATACACATTTCACCAGCTTCCCCCAACACCAACTCCTTGCATAAGCATGGTATCTTTATCAAAACTAAGACACTAACATCAGTAAAACATTATTAACTAAACAGCAGACTCATCCGAGTGCCCCTGTTTTCCGCTAATGTCTTTCTTCTGTTCCAGGAGCCCATCTGGGACTCCACATTCATTTAGCCATTGTGTCCCCTTAGTCCTTTCCCGTCTATGACAATTTCTGTTTTTCCTTGGTTTCCTTGATTTTCATGACCTTGACACTTTTAAAGAAAGTGGTCAGGTTTGGGGGTGTTTTGTAAAGCATCCCTCAATTTGGGGTTGACTAGTGTTTTTTCATGATGAAACTGAGATTCTAGGGTTTGGGAAGACTATTACAGAGAAAATGTGCCTTTCTCCTTGCATCGTGCGGCACGCATGACATCAATTGTCTCGTTACTGGCGATGTTAACTTTGATGAGGTATTTGTGCGGTTTCTTCACTGTAAAGTTACTAAATGGCCCTTTCCACTGTCTGTTACTTAGAGTGGAGCCTGCACTCAAGGGGAGGAGGGAGAATGGAGTTTCTGGAGGGAGAAGCATTTGAGTTTTAAAAACCCACAGCACACTAGGGCAGGGCTGCCAGAAGTGAGGAGGGCCCCAGACATGCCCACTGACTTGCTGGTGACCTTGGGTGAGTCCCTCAGTCTCTCAGAGCTGGGATTTCCCTCCCTCTTGTGAAATCTAAGATGGTATCCCGGCCACGCAGCTGTCTCCCGGGGGCCTCGGGAGGTTTCGGCTGGTAACACTCCCGAGTTGCCAGAGCATGGATCTGATCAGGAAGAGGTCCTTGTTATAACAGCTGAAGTCTTGTTCCTGGTTTGTAAACATTTCCCAATCCTGATGTCCATCATCCCCACAACAGGAGTGTCCCTTACCAGTGATGAGGCCATCACTATTTTTATAAAATGGTCTCATGTTATTCACGTGCTAACAAGGGCTTAGTGTAGAGGAAAATGCTGCAGCAAACTATTTTTTGTAAAGTGAATAATTCCCCTGAACTAGCCTTTTTTGTATAAAATAATTTTCTCACTTATTGGATTTGCTTAAACCAAAGGGCTCTAGGAATTCCTTCCAAAGTACACACCATCTTTGTGGAAACGCTTTTAAACAGACAGAATGTTTTCTACATTGAAGGGGATGAATTACCCTAGAATTAGCCATTAGAGTAATTATTTCATGTCCTTGAAGACTCTTCTCTGGTGGAGAATCCTCACCAAACTGTTTTTCTGGCCCTTGGTGCTAAGGAGAACTAAACCCCCAAGGAGATTATTGTTTTGTGATTTTAGTGAAGATGTGGCTGGTGAGCTATGTTTTTCTTGGTGTGTGTGTGGGGTTAAGTATATCTGCTGTGATTGGAGGTTTTCCTCCAGCTCTTTAGGAATCACATGACTTAGCATGTCTTTACGACTCAAGGGTATCATCCACACAGGCTCTGGTGTGAGTGGTGCTCCTTGGAGCTCAGCAGCATGGACACCCCATCTTCCACCGTGTGCAGAGCGCTGAGGAGCTCTGCACGCCCACCCTTACTCAGCCCCCACCCCCACCCCCACCTCCGCCCCTGCAGCCTGTCCGTTGATGAGCCTAGACCAGGGCTACCGTAGAGCAGAAATACCTTTCAGCTAAGACTCCGGTGTCCAGTGTCCTTTTCAAATTCAGCTCCACATACAATCACTGTGGTTCTGTGATAAGATGAAGGAAGATGTTGATCCTACATCTTTCCCTTATGGCCTTAGCTGGAACACATAGCCCAGGTGATATGCAAAAAATATACATTATAAATCCTCTAATTGTCATGAGAATGGGACAGCTGCCTGGGTTGTGTTGGGGGCAAAGTGTTAAACTGTTTCTCTGTTAAAGGTAAAGAGTTAAATAAAATAGAAAAGAATTTTTAGCACTCTTTGGCATTTCTTCATTTTATCTACAAACAGCCTCAAAACTGGAAGTGATCCAGCATATCTCTCATTCTTGGAAAAGCTCAGGCCCAGAAAACCACCCTCACTGTTCCAGTCTTCTCGCTCGTCACAGCAGACATTGCTCCACTCTCTGTTCCTAACGGCTTCCCTGGTGGCTCAGGTGATAAAGAATTTGCCTTCAATGCAAGGGAGACCTGGGTTCAGTCCCTGGGTGGGGAAGATCCCCTGGACAGGGAAATGACAACCCAGTCCAACATTCTTGCCTGGAGGAGCCTTGTGGGCTACCCAGTCCATGGGGTTGCAAAGAGATGGACACAACTTAGTGACTAACACTTTCACTTTCTGTTCCTAAATCCCTCCAATCCTTTACCTCTATACCAAACTAGAAGACTCTCCCTCTTTCCTCTCTGTTTATCTAATTCAGTACTTTTCAAGATACAGTTCACCTATGTGGTCTTTAGGAGGCCCTTTCTAACTGCCTTAGCCCCCAGTACTTTAGGACCGTCTCTTTGAAGAGGATACATCATCTTCTTATCCTGACACATTTCTTTTACCCTGCTTTTTCCTGTTTGTGTTTTATTAAATTTTTTAAACTGGAGTATAGGTGATTTTGGCAACCCACTCCAGTACTCTTGCCTGCAAAACCCTACGGACGGAGGAGCCTGGTAGGCTGCGGTCCATGGGGTCGCTAAGAGTCAGACACGACTGAGCGACTTCACTTTCATTTTTCACTTTCATGCATTGGAGAAGGAAATGGCAACCCACTCCAGTGTTCTTGCCTGAAAAATCCCAGTGACAGGGTAGCCTGGTGGGCTTCCGTCTATGGGGTCGCACGGAGTCGGACACGACTAAAGCAACTTAGCATAGGTGATTTACAATGTGTTAGTTTCAGGTGTACAGCAAAGTGATTCAGTTTAATATACATCTCATATATATATATATATACATATATATATACACATACACATATTCTTTTCCAGATTCTTATCTGTTATAGGTTATTACAAGATATTGGATACAATTCCTTGTGCTATAGGGTGTGACCTTGTTGTTTATCCATCCTATATGTAATAGTTTATCCATCCTATGTATAATCCTAAACTCCCATTCCTTCCCTCCGCTACCCCCTCTCCCCCTTGGCAACCACAAGTCATCTTCTATATCTGTGAGTCTGTTTTTGTTTCTTAGCTATGTTGATTTGTATGTTATTTTAGAGCCCACATATAAGTGATATCACATGTATTTGTCGGTTTTTTTCTGATGGACTTTTTTTTGGTAAAATAACCTTGCTCTTGTTGTTGTTCAGTCACTGAGTCATGTCCAACTCTTTACGACCCAATGGACTGTAGCCCACCAGGCTCCTCTGTCCATTGGTGTTCTCCAGGAAAGAATACTGGAGTGGGTTGCCATTTCCTTCTCCAGAGGATCTTCCTGGACCAGGGATTGAACCCTTGTTCCTGCATTGGCAGAAGGATTCTTTCCCCGAGCTACCAGGGAAGCCCAAAATAATCTTCAGTTTATTTTACCACCCAGACTGCTACAAATGGCGTTATTTTACTCTTTTGATGGCTGAGTAATATTCCAGTGTGCGTGTGTGTGTGTGTGTGTGTGTGTGTGTGTGCGCGCTACATCATCTTTATCCATTTATCTGTTGGTGGACACTCTTGTTAACTGGAGTGCAATGATGTCTACCCACTGTTCCTGCAAGTCCAGCATCTGCTCCTTCTCCTTCTCCTCCTGATAAAGCTTCTGATTTTCCTTTGGGGAAACACCTCTCTCTGTTCCCTCTTTTGCCACTCCAGTCCAGAAGAGCATGCGTGACCCAGGCCAACCAGCATATTCTGTTCCCCTACTCAGATAT
The DNA here is from genome assembly GCA_917880005.1 of Nanger dama. Classification (NCBI taxonomy): domain Eukaryota; kingdom Metazoa; phylum Chordata; class Mammalia; order Artiodactyla; family Bovidae; genus Nanger; species Nanger dama. Next base: position 17,400,808 of record CAKJTW010000026.1, read on the forward strand.
TTGACTCTGGAGCTGTCAGGCCATCATATGGAAATAGTCTACCTCAGAGTGGAGTCCAGAGGAAAAAAGTGATAGTCAAAGACAGAGCAGAAACGTTTGAGCCTGTAGATTTGGCTGTACCTGAAGTCAGAATTATTCTTTGGACTTTTCTGGAACTATTCTTTGGACTTATTCCTTGTTTTAGCCATTCTGGTTTATGCTATGTGCAATGTAAATTTCTTTGTGGGCAGGAATAATGTCTTATGTATTTCGCCCTTCTGCTTATGGCAGGTGCAGTGTTTGGTGTATATAGGAGCTTCATAAATGGGTACTGCTAACATAGGTGGAAATATGCTAAATAAGTCAACTCAAAGGGGGAAATTTTTATTTTATGAAAACCAAGCAAGTCAAAGTAGCTTTTCCCCTCTCACCCGGCAATACAGAAGACAAGGAGGAAGCTTGCATTTTATTTCCCCACCTTCCACTCCTTCTTCTCTGAATTAAGACAGTGTGGCTTCTTAATTAAGACTGTGTCCTCTGAGCTCGGGTGGCCTGGCTTCAAACCCACATTTTGCTGCTTCAAACTCTGCCTCCTTAGACAAGGTATTCAAAGGTATTTAGTCTTTCTAATCCTCAGTTTCTTCAAATGTAAAATGGGAAAAATAATAGTTCCTATCTGTTGGATGATCACGGTGATTAAATGAGCTGTGCCTCAGATATGAAAAGGGCTAAGTCACTGCCATTATTATAATTCTTAAAATACCAGCATTCTCCTTCCAGCTGAGCCCTTTCGCTTTCCCCTAGCAAGGACTTTGAGGCCAGGCCAGGCTGTGACAAACAGGCATGGGAACAATGTAAGAGGAGGGAGAGAGCTGGTCAGAAGACAAGGTGGCATCTCAAGCAGATCAAAACCTCATATTCCCATAAATGCAGCCAGTGTCTACCAGGAATAGGGACACCACACCCTCAGTCTTTACAGATCCTTTGTTCTCCTTTATGGCCAGGGCAGTGGCAGAAAGAATGTGAGCTGTGGACCAAGGTTGATCGTTCAAATTCCAGCTCTAGTCCTCAAGCACTCTGGTCCCTTCGAGCCTCAGTGTCCTCATGTACGAAATGGGGATTATATTACCAACTTCAGTAAAGAAGTCACTTAGAACAGCAGGTACTCAGGTCACTGTTTGGCGCAGATGCTTAGGGCCTGGTCGACGCTGCACACCTGCCGACACATGACTGTGTGACCGGCACACACATGCACTCGCGGACTTTAGACTGATGAGGAAGAGAGTTAACAGTCGACGAATTATAATAAAACGTGATGAGTAATTTGATAGAGGAAGAACTTCTAATGGGAGGGTCAACATAGGTTAGGCATTTAGGAGATGAGTGGAAGAAGAGGAAGGGCTGGACTAATAATGAGTAGAGAGTGGGATAAAGGAAAACAAGGAAGGCCGTGGAGTGCGGGGTATTATGACCATATCTCCAACAGCCATTCTGCTCCTCAGCCTTGTGTTTTGGATGAGATCCCCTTCATCCTAGCTTCTGGGGTAATTTCAGCCCCTTGTCATGCCCCAGACTTAAGCCAAATAGCCCATGACATTCCCCTGCCCACAGTAATTGGTTAAAGGTGGTCCAATTAGAGTGAAGATAAGATTCTTTCTCCTCCTTGGAGATGATCTAAACAGCTTTATTTATTATTGGAAACCATCTTACAACCATCAGGGAAATCAGACTGAGAAGACAGCCAATCCATCCTAGAGAGCAGAGCTAAGAGGACTGCAGAGCCAGAGGACTGATCAAACTGTACCTGAAGCCCACTTACCACTGGTGTTTTGAATGATCCATGAGCCCCCTAAAAATCCCCTTTATTGTTTAAAAGTCAGCTTGGGTTGAACTTTCTGTTATTTGCAATTGGAATTATTCTAGCCAATACACAAGAAAAAGAGCAGTTTGAAAAGTTGGGAACAAATATGAGAGTACCTGATGGTACAAATATTTTTAGCAAGACAAGAATGAAACGTGCCTGTTAGATTTGGCATCATGGAGATCATTTTGAGCTAGTTCAGTTTCAGTGGTAGGGGGCAGGAGGGCAGGGAGAACACTATGCTGGCTTCTACTGGACTTCAGAGAGGGCGGAGGACCCTCTGAAGCCATGAACCTTTGACTGTGCATTGAAGAACAGAGGCAATGCTACTGTGTGTCACCACAGAGAGATCACATTTCTAATATTTTAGGTATTGTGGCCTCTACTGTTGCCCATCAAAACATTCCACACCCTCAATTTTTTAACTATTTGAGTTCTATGCTATCCTGTAGGTTTAACTTAGAAAGAACAAATTTACAGTAAACTGTGTAAGAAGCTTCTATCACAGCTGACCAGTTGGATTAGGTTTTTGCTTTCTCTCCCTAAGGTGGTTTACCTCGTCTTGACTCTTTTGGGATAGGAGTCATACATCCCTTGAAAAATTTGACTAAAAACCATGGATCCATAGGAGAAAAAAAATGCCCCTAACTCTGCATGCATTTGTAGGGCTTTGTGATTCCTAGGAAGCTGGCTTTGCAGATTATGCAGAACACTGCCCAAGCACTCCATCATTTACAAGCACTAATAAATCAGTATTTCCTTAACTGGGATCGTGTTCCAATAAGTAGAGGGTTCCAACCCATCAAGTTAGTTCCCTCTTCCTGCCAATAGCTCTGGAAACCCCAGCTTTCTCTTTCAACCTTCAGGAACTGATCAAGAAAGGGCTTACAGCTTTCTCACCCTTTGGATACTCACTCACACCAGCCTTGCTTCTCACTGGTTCCCCTCCCAAGCTCTCCTTCCCCAAACACCAATCTCCAGTCATGGCTTCGATGAAAGGTTAGGATTGGGAAGGTGTATGTGGTTATCATTCTCATTCATTCATGCCTTTATTCTGAGGACAGTGAGTCCCAGTTCTCAGCCATCGGTCTACACAGTCCTTGGAAACCCACACGCAGCGATCAGGTGGTGGTGAAGACATCTGAGTCCTAAATGTGACCTGCTACTAACATATTCCTTACCGGTCGCTTCAATTTTTTTTTTCGTGGTCACCTGTCAGCATAAAAGAATTTACCTGCCCCAAAAGCGCTGGCTTTCGGGTGTCTCAGGGACTCACTGGTGAGGGCTGAGGGTTGTCTAATCTGAGGGCAGCTCTTGCCGTCTGGCCTGAAGCAAACGCTTTGGCCCTAATGGTGTGCACTTTCCCCCTGCACCAAAGAAAGGGGCCTAAAATGTTTTGTGTTGACCTCTGTTAGTGCTTATAATTATGCCCTGGTTGTTTGCATGCCTGCCAGTCTTCCTGACTCGCTCCTTGAGGGTGCAGCCATGAATAATTCACCCTCGTGCCTGCAGAGTTCCAATAGATGATAATATTAATAAGAGCGAATGTGGACTCAGCTCTCCCTGCTCTGAGAATGGAGCGAAGCACTGTCTGTGGCCATCTCCCTTAAAAACTACACAGGACCCTCGATTACAAACCCTCCTACTTATTTTTTCTTTTAACTTTTCATTCGGAAATAAATTCAGATAGGAAAAGTTGCAAAATTAATATTAAGAATCCTCCTACACCCTTCACACAATCCCCTCAGTGTTAACATCTTACATAACCACAATAAAATAGTCAAAACCAGGAAGTTAACACTGATACGATACCTTTAACCAGACCTTCTTCAAGTTTCACCAATTATACCACTGCTGGACTTTTTCCAGTACCAAATCCAGGATCTCGGGCTGCATTTGGTTGTCATGTTTCTGGTTTCCTTCCATCTGAGACAGGGCCTCATTGCTTTCTTTGTCTTTTACGGCTTTCACACTTTTTGAAGAGTGTTGGCCAATTTGTTACTTGTAGAATATCTCTCCATTTAGATTCATCTGTTGTTCCCTCAAGATCAGATTAAGCATTTGGGGCAAGAATACCACCAAAGCAATGAATGCTAGGCCTTTTCAATGCATCATAACAGGTGATACCTGATGTCAATATATCTCATTACTAGGAATGTCAGCTTTGGTACACTACAGTTACTATTTTCTCCTTTGTAATTACTAAATATCCTGTAGGGAAATGCTTTGAGACTCTATAAATATCCTGGTTTTCACTATACTTTGGCCCACTAATTTTAGTATCTCTTGATGATGCTTGCTTAAAAACAATTACTACTATGATGTTTGCCAAATACTGATTCTCTATTTCCCTATTTCCTTCTACACTGAGAACTGGAATTCTACTGTAAAAGATTTTTCCTTTTCTCTTTTTCAGGTGAGAAAAGTGGGACTGAGAACCATTAGATAAGGGACCCAGAGCCACAAAACTAAGATGGAAATGAACCAGGATTTAGTCTTCGGCTCCCTGAATTCTTAACTGATACATTCTTCTTCCTGACAAGCTAAGTTTTGTAACTTAGCATAGTCACTTTCCCCTTGGTTATGAAGAAATTCAAATTTAAAAACATCTTTAGTGATATCGCCAGCACTTATAATGTGCAAACTTTGCCCCTGACGTCTCCTTTTTACAGTATTGCTCTTTCTGTCTCACTCCCACGTCTTTATCTGTGTTTTATTTTTATAATCCTTTTGAGTGGTCTTTAGTTTGGTTAGTAAATCACCTCACATCCCCCTTTGGGAGAAAATTAGTAATAAATAAATACATATCTTAGACTAGAACGTGATAGGTTTGGGGTTTTTTTAATTGTTTGAAGTAAATCAGTTTGATTGTTGAAAAAAGTGTTTCCTGATAATAGTGTCCATGGAGTGTCCTTGAGATTTGTCCAAGTAGACAAAGTGCAAATATGCAAAATACACACCTCCTCACAACAAATGAGAGTGTCCAGATTATCAGAGGGCAAAATGACGATAGATACAAATGCTAATTCCCCAAAGTTAACTTATGAAGGAGACATTTTTAATGATGCCCCATGCATCTCTTTAAAAAATATTTATTTATTATTTTGGTTACTCTGGATCTTGGTTGAGGCAAGTGGGGTCTAGTTCCCATCCAGGGATTGACCCTGGGCTTCCCGCATTGGAAGCACAGAGTCTTAGCCACTGGACGACCAGGGAAGTCCCGACACCCCAAGCATTTTTAAGGTGATTCTAGGGCATTGCTTGAAGATTAAAGAGGCTGGAGGGGCAAGCAGTGAGCTCTCTGACTCTGCAAGTGTTCAAGCAGAAGCTTCCAGAAGACAAAATGTAAGGTTGATTACAGGACTGGAAGATGTGGCTGGCAGACCTCGGCACTTTGCTTGCCAGGATCCATTTTCTCTCCTTGTGGAAAGCAGGAAGCATATTTAAAGTTCCTTTGGAAATGCATCTCTCCTCCACACTCAGCCATGTGATTAGGGTGAGCTGAATTCACTCTGAGTTGAGGTGTTTAAGCTGATGAACCTAACCCACCACTGGCCATACTGAGAGGTTCAGATATGAGGTAAGAAACTAAGAGCTGGAGATGTGACAGCCAGTCCCTGGAGCGAGAAAAAGCCTGTCTCCTCTATGGAACTTTACAGCAGAGATGTTCTGTCTTCCTCCCACGGTGGAGTGAGAGGGTGTGAGGTCAGGAGCCAGCAGCCATCTTGCAATTTGGTGCCTGACTCTGCGACCCCATGGGCTGTAGCCCACCAGGCTCCTCTGTCTACAGGATTCTCCAGGCAAGAAGACTGGAGTGGGTTGTCATTCCCTTATCCAGGGGATCTTCCCCACCCAGGGGTGGACCTCACATCTCTTGCATCTCCTGCCTTGGCAGGCTGGTTCTTTACCACTGACGCCACCTGGGAAGCATGTGCCTGAGAAGGGGACTATATCAGAGAACTGGAGCCGAGGCACAGAAATGTGCTCTGAACTATCTCTGGCTCCATCAGAAGCCAGATTATTTCCTGACTGTTACAAGAGCCAGGGAACTGCCACTTTTCAATGAAAACAGTTTGGGTAGAGTTTTCTACCATTTGCAAGTGAAAGAATCATAAATGGTAAAACCAGATGGACTAAACATCTGATTTAGCTCCAGAATTATTGGTGGAGTTTATTAAACACACAGATGCCCAGGGGTTCTGAGTGTTTAATAAACACCCCAGTGATTCTTCCACACTCAAGCCTGGGAATCACGGATCCCTGCTCATACATGCTAAGGCGGGCCATTAGGAAGACCTCAGTGTGTCTCTCTTGCTTCTTCCCCTTCTGCCTCTCCTCTGCCAGGTGAGAGACCCCCAGGGAAGGAGCCCTGGCTCTAGCACCCAACCTTCAGCACTTTCTATTTATATGTGTTCTCCTGGTTAGTGGCAAGTCTGCCTATTTGATGTTAATGAGTTTGGGAGCCCAACTAAAACATTAAAGATGAGGCTCTTCCAAGGAGAGAGAACAGAAAATAAAGCACCATCCAAAATGGGACAGGCTTGAAATCCACCTTGAATCTCATCAGTTGCTTTCTCTGTCTTCCTAACTGGGCCCCTTTCGTCCAACTGAAGAAATCAAGATAAAATGGCATTCTGGTGAATATCCTGCAAAACCAAATCAATTAGATTTGTCTGGACAAAGACAATGAAAACGCTGGCTGATCAAAATGGGCACAGCTCCCCTTTAAACTTCTCCTACAATTAGGGAGACAAGAGACATGAATTTCTCACACATTAGTGATGCTCCATACTCATTTTCCGATAGTCCCTTGCACCCTGGTGCAAAACTCTGAGCTCTTAATAACCCACTTTAGGACATGAATGTTCTGATCTGATATTATGAAATGGAAAGTGGCCGCTTTCTAATCAAGAGAGAGGCTGGGGCATTTGTAACAGCTAGAATCAAAGGCCTGGGCTCTTCTGTTCCTAATTATCAATAGTGTTTTATAATCTTATTAATATTGATACACAGTATACTGAAGATCTGTTAAAGCGTAATGTATGTGGAAGATAATTAACAAGATCCGAGTCAGATCAATCGCCTATTTGACAGCCAACGGTGTGTGGCTTATAAATTATACATATTCTAGGTATTGCTCAAAATGTTTAAAGTTTCAGTCCAGCCCTTCGAATCCAGCGCTGGGAGAAGGCCTGAACCTAAAGGTACCGTCCCCAGCCTATTGGAGCCTCCTCTGCACACGCAAGACTCACTCTTACTTGAAAATCAAAGGGTTCCATTAACCACCGAGATCCACACACAGCATAAAAACACACCTTCTCCTTGTAAAGTGCGGGAAAACAAAAGGTGAAATCTTGTAAGAAAAGAGATGATTAATAAAAGGAAGGTAATTCGCCTTTTGATTTCTGAAAAAAAGGTAACAGCTGGATGTTTCAAATGATGGAGCTGGTCTTTCCTGTGGGTGCCAGTCTGGAACAGGCTGAAATGTTTGGTTGCAGTAAATATAATGGGGATAGGTTTAGGAGCTTAAAATCTCTTGATCGAGTGGAGTGGGTGAGTGTATGTGTGTGCATGTGTGTGCGTAATGTACTCACATGTATTCTGAGGGCAGTGGCCGTACTTTTTCTCTCACACAGCATCCCTTTAGGGACAGCCCTTCCCCCACACCGTAATCCATTCCGTCCACGGGGTTCAGATGGGGCTGATGCTACCCTTGCCCCAGAGGCAGGCACATGACCCAATTCACCAACCAGAGCCCTTCTTACGATTTATCTTTCAGAGCCATTGGAAAAGACAGTGCAATTTCCCCCTGGGGTTTTGAGCAGGAAAGGTACAAGCCTGTTACTGCTGGTGGTCACTCTCTCATGAGGTGGAAGCAGCCTGTCTGAGAATAAGCAGTCCAGAGGACAGTGCAATTAAGCCAGAGAAAGGGGTCTTGCTGACATCACTTGAACCCCTGGATCCAGTCGTACCACGCTTGGGCTCCCAATTACCTGAGACCATCATGAATTCTCTTTTCTGCTTAAGGCAACATGGATTGGGCTTTTTATCACTTAACTGAAGAAATTGTAGCTAACAGGAGAGATTAAGGCAAGATGGTTGGCTTTTTTTTTTTCATCTCCACAATGCAGGTGAGAAAGACGACACTTAGGTTCGGGAGCTGGAAATAAGGATGAGCCACAAGAAAATAGGATGCAGCAGGTTTATCACGACGACAGTTTTGCAATGAGGAAACTTTGCTACTAAATCTTCCAGAATCTCCTAGTGTCCATTGCATCACTTTTAACTGGGAAATTAAAACGAGTTAGAAACAGGCACCTACTTTGGGTAGAAAAATTACAAAAGGATGCCTTCACTGGGCAGAAGAATCTGCAGCAGAGCCCAAGGCTTGGAACACAAAGCTTAAGTGGGGTTTTAGCCCTCAGTTGCCCCATTCACTGACACCTTGTGCAGTCCACAAACTGAAGACAGCGTGTGGCACTCCCCATCAAAGACTCCCCAGTCGGCGTCCTCTGACTGACTCTGATCCACGGGCTGTTCTCCTGCCTTCTGTCACACATCCCAGGGCATGCGTGCCCGTGGGCCTCTGGAATGCTCAGGGTCAGTAGGCACCTCTCCAGTGTGTCCAACCACTCCTGCTCTCCTGGCTGAGTTTAATGCTTATATATCCACTAGGTTTGCACCCAAATTTGTTTATGCCACTACACTGCAACCATTTGACCTAATTAACAAGTATGGTAACTGATGAAATAAAAGTAAAGCATTGTGGTTTCTATGAAAGCTAATGAGTGTTTTGGAAAAATAAAGGCAAATTGCTAAAAAAGAGAAAAAGTTCTTAAAATTAGGAAATCTTGCATTTCCCTTTTAGTCCAGTGGTTAAGATGCCATGCTTCCAATGCAGAGGGCACTCTTTTGATCCTGGGTCAGGGAACTAAGATCCCACATACCTCACAGCACAGCCAAGAAAAATTTTTTTATTAGAAAACCTTTTAAAGGTGATGGAAATGCAGGGTTTTATACATCTGTATTGAACTGTATGCAACTGTGAAAACTTATTAAATTATATACTGTAATAGATTCAGTTTGTTATATGCAAATTATCCCTCCATAAAATTGATAAGAAAAATAATAGATGCAGGTGAAATAAAATAAAAATTGGGAGACATAAAGCATAAAAATCCTCAGAGTCTTGCATTCTGATTGTTCTGTGAATGCCCTTCGGACATCACTTCATTTTAAGAAAGTCACAACTGGAAACTGTCAATGATGTGCAGTGGGCTTAGCCAAGAAAGAGAAGCTGGGACTGTAAAGCATAGACTCAAACTCCAAGAAAAGCCTTGGTTCTACATCAAAAGAATGGCAAAGAAAACGGGTTTAATTTTTAAGTCTCTCATGTATAAAAATTCCCCATTTTTGCAGATCTTTTGGTGATTAACTGCCAACTTCTGCCCAGATCCCACCACCCAGCAAGGCTTCCATAGGGGTCTTCACCACCCTGAGAATCCTTAAAATCATCCTGAAAGGATGCAGTAGTGCTGGATTTCAATAAATCCAGTGCAATCTATTTTTCCTCCCTTCTTCCAGAGGGGACAGCTGCTGTGTCTTCAGCTGAGCTTGCACATAAGGGCCATATTGCACAAAATCCTGGCTCCCACCCTCCGGGTGGTGAGATGCTCATGCTACGGGCAGCCTCTGACCAAGGTAGCACAGGCTCGCCCCAGGAAATGCAATCCTTGACCCCATGTAAGCGGCTCTCTCTCTCACTCTGTGTTGCTCAGTCCTTATCATTTGAACATTGATAAATCTGGAAGCCCCAGCATACCCACTCATGTACAGCAGTTCCGTTCTTTGTTATATCCACCAACTCCCGAGTTGCGTGGTGGAATGATGGGTCCTCCCACTTAGAATCACTGAGCATTAACAATGGGAGTGTTGGTCAATGAGATTATCATGCCCAATTCTTCCCTCCCTCCTATCTATAGAATTACAATCCCCTTCCTACAGCTTCACAGGGAACACACTATTTCTCTGCCCCTGAACACTGGGCTGAGTCATTGATTTGGCCAATGCAGACACAACATGAGTAAGATATAAATGTGCTTTGCATTTGGCTTGCCATCTTTGTTTCTGTCACATGCCATGAAAAGAACTTGCCCTATGAAGTCACTGGTCCAAGGAGGATAAAGGCCACATGGGGCAAACCTAAATCTAACTCATTACCTGGAGCCAAACCCAGTCAACCTACAGCCTAAAGCAGAGCTGCCTTGGCCAGCTCATATCACCATGAGCTGGAAATACACGCATTTGTTGTTGTAAGCCACCGAGACGTAAGAACTATTTGTCATGCAGCACTCCTAAGTAAAACCTTACTAATGCCGCTTCTGGTTTTACAGACGAAATCATTTACTGACTGTAATATCAGACTAGACAGTTTTTGGTCTCACTTCTTTTCTTCTGTAAAATGTGAAGACGATACCTATCTTATCTTGCTCTTGTGCATGCATGCTCAGTTGTGTCGGACTCTCTGCCACCGCATGGACTGTAGCCTGGGGTCCTCTGTCCATGGGGATTCTCCAGGCAAAAATACTAGAATGGGTTGCCATTTCCTTCTCCAGGGGATCTTTCAAACTCAGGGATCGAACCCAGGTCTCCTGCATAGCAGGCGGATTCTTTACCATCTGAGCCACCAGGGAAGCCCATATATGCTTGCTATTTATTGGTAAGGAAAGGAGATACCTTATCCCAGCTCCAGGAGGCTGGAGCGATTTCACTCCACAGTTGGTAAAGGGTGGTGGTGACATGGCCATAAATAGAGACCCAAATAGCTGCTGTGTGTGGAGCATTTAATCCCAGGGCAGCATCTGCACCAAGCACCTTGCACATATTGTCTTCTTGGACTCTCCCAACAGCCTCCCTAACACTGGCCTCGTTTAGCCATGAGACGTGATGCTCCCTTTCCTCCTGGGTGCCCAGTATGGTTGCATTTCCCAGATTCCCTGACAGTCAGGTGCAACCAAATGTCTGTGTTCTGCAACAGGGAATACAAGAGGTGGTATTTCATGTGTCCTTTCAGGCCAGGCCCATAAAAACCTCCCCTGCAATGCTCCCTCTTCTCTTCTGACAATAGATAGAGAGAATCCAGCTGATGACTTTGAAACCTAAAGGATGCTAGAGGCACAAAACAAAAAGAGCTTGAGAGTATAAACCTTGCTCCATATTAAAGCCTATCTGCTCAGTACAGTTGTCCCTTGGTTCCAGGACCCCCAAGGAGACCAAAATCCCTTTATAAAATGGTGTAGTATTTGTATATAAACTAGTATTTGTATATACATATCTATATGTATATTCAAACATATTTTCTTGAACTCCAGAATCACTGTGGACAGTGACTGCAGCCATGAAATTAAAAGACGCTTTTTCCTTGGAAGGAAAGCTACAACAAATCTAGACAGCGTGTTAAAAAACAGACATCATTTTGCCAACAAAGGTCCATATAGTCAAAGCTATGGCCATGTACAGATGTGAGAGCTGGACCCTAAAGAATACTGAGTGCCAAAGAATCAATGCTTTTGAATTGTGGTGCTGGAGAAGACTCTTGAGAGTCCCTTGGACTATAAGGAGATCAAACCAATCAATCCTAAAGGATTGAAAGTCCTTCATTGGAAGGACTGATGCTGAAGCTGAACCTCCAATACTTTGGCCACCTGATAAAAAAGGGCCAACTCTTTGGAAAAGACCCTGATGTTGGGAAAAATTGAAGGCAAAAGGAGAAGGGGGCTGCAGAGGATGAGATGGTTGAATGGCATCACTGACTCAATGGACATGAATTTGAGCAAACTCCAGGAGATAATGAAGGACCGGAAAATCTGGCATGATACAGTCAATGGAGTCGCAAAGAGTCGGACACAATTTGGTGACTGAACAACAGCAGTATTTGTATATAACCTAGCCTCTTTAAATGGCCCCAGGATTACCTTTCATACCTAATCCAATGCAAATGCTGTGTAAATACTTGCTGGTGCATGGCCAGTTCAAGTGTTGCTTTTGGGCACTTGCTGGAATATTTTGGGGTGAGGAATCTTTGTGATCCACAGTTGGCTGAATCTGCCGATGTGGAAGGAATACAGAAGGCCTACGATACTCCTATTCTAGATTGTACAGATTATTAAATAAACGTCTATTCTGTTAAACCGTTGAGGTTTTAGGGTTCCCTAACTTGCAGCTATTACCTGGGAAAACTGGAAGTTCAGATTAAGCGATTTTAGGCAAATTGCGTAAAAAATTGGGACTAGGATTTTAACTCAAACCTGGCTCTCCCCAGGTCCTATGATTCTAACTAATATGCTATATTGTCTCTAGGCTAAATAATACAAATACAAACAAATGGAAACAAACCTCCAGCTGGTGTAAAATGAGTGTTTTCCACACCATGCCACCTCTATTGGCTCTGGGATGCTGATCCACCCAGGGAGTAGTTTTGTGAAATTAGATAGAGTTTTCTCCTATTTGGGCTTCCCTGTGGCTTAGACAGCAGAGAATCTGACTGCAATGTAGGAGACCTGGGTTCGATTTCTGGGTGAGAAAGTTCCCTTGAGGAAGAAGTGGCAACTCACTCCAGTATTCTTGCTTGGAGAAATCCGCGGACAGAGGAGCACAGCGGGCTAGAGTCCATGGGGTCGCAAAGAGTCAGACAGGACTGAAAGACTAACACTTGAGGGCAAAGGAAATCAGAGGGCAAGGACAGGTATGCCAGGCACTCTGCATAAGTGTTGTCTCATTTACTCTTCACAATAACCCCCTGGGGAGGCATTGTTATCCAGGGGCTCAGAGAAACGAAGCTGCTTGCTCAAGATTCCACAGCTAACAGGTGGCAAAACTGGGATTCACACCCAAGGCCGCCTGACTCCTAGTCTAGTGCCTGTCCTTCCATCACCTGCCTAAGGGGTCACCATTTCATGGTCTCTTTGATCCATTCCTCTGTTCTTTCATCCATCCTTCCAGTCGGTATTTGTTGGGTGTTTCCTATGGACCAGGCTCTCTGCTGGTCTCTAAGGAGGAGGACCAGGTCTGGGTGACCCCAGAAGGGCAGCTAAGGCTCTAAATTTAAAAAGAAAAGGGGGGTGGGATTTCCCTGGCAGTCTAGTGGTTAAAATTTTGTGGCTCCACTGTGGGGGTCAGGGGTTCAATCCTGGTCGGGGGAACTAAGATCCTGCATGCCTCAGGGCACAGCCAAAAAGAAATAAAGGAGCACTTACTCTAAAGTGCTCATCCCGCCATCCCAGGACCCTGACATTTTGATTCCTTCTTAAATGAGGTGTCTTAGGGAAATGTTTTCCCAGAGCTGACAGAGTAGTGAGCAAAACTAGAAGTGAATTCTGTCCTCAGAGAGCTTACAAGCCTAGAGAAGACAGACAAGTGACCAGCATCCCAATTACTATTGCAAATCACCCCAACCCTAGTCGTACCATTAAACCGTGTCATTTTATTACGCTATCGGTCTGTAGTCAAGGGTTCAGACAGGCACGGAGGAGATGCTTTGTTTCTATTCCACAGTGTTTGGAGATTTAGCCTGAAGATTTGCAGTTTAGGAACGGCTGGAACAGGTGGAGCCAGAAAGCGTCTGGAGCTTGGTCACTCCCCACTCTAGCAAGCTGGGACTGCGTGGACCAGAAACTGCGCGTGGCCTCCGTGTAAGGCCTGGGCTTCTGGCCGAAGTGGTCAATACTCAGCCCAGATCCACAAGGAAGGACAGAGAACCGCATCTTCCCATGGAAGGAGTGCCAAAGTATTGGTGGGTATTTTAAAAAAACCAGCACAATGACAAAAATAAATGAATAATTCTTCTATAGAGGAAAGGAGCGTAATTCTATGAAGATGCGTAACAGAGGATTCTTGTCGGGGCACTCAGTGGTAGCAGCAAATATACCTTAGACCATTCATTCATCCAACATGTACTGAGCCCCCACAAACCACCAGGCCCTCGGCTGGCCACAGGAAGGAAGAGTCCCCCGGGAGAGAAGGTGCAGGTCAGCCCCTGCTTTGAGTGGCTTATGAAACAGCCCTATATGTGGTGCTGATTCACCCACAGAACTGGTCCAAATGTAGGTGTCCACCCTGCGCTCCTCACACGTGCTTGCCCTGGGGAAAAGGTTGAGGGTGTGACAGGAGGTGTCACCCTTGACCTTGGAGAGTTTGTCCTTTGTGCTGCTACCAGAAGCAACACCATTATTATTATCAGGAACACAGAGTGATCGATGTCCTTAATTCTCCCTGGCATTTATAAAGAGATTATGGGTTCCAAAGCTCTCTCACACTCTTTACCTCACCTCGAGCCTACAAGGACAAGCAACCCCAATGCTCCCATTTCACAGATGAGAAAACTGAGCTCAGCAAGGTTAAACCTAGGGTGTGCCCCACATCAAACAGCTAACGATGGCAGCTCTGCATGGCATGTGCCTGAAGGGTCCCTTTTCCTCCAAATCCATGTCTTTCCCCTGCCATCCCTCCATCCTTATTTGCCTTCAGAGCCAACCACATTGAAATAAATGAATACAGTTCTTATGCACCTCGTGGTCTGTAATGCAGTCTGTCTGTCTTAGCCTTCTAGCACTCTAGAACAGAGGTGGACGTGGTCTCACCTTCACCTTGCAGATCAAGCTCAGGACGGTAAAGTGATTTTCTCAAGGTCACTCCTCAAGTGAACTCAAGTGCCCGTCAGTCTGCCGTGAAGCCAGCTTGGGCGTCTCTGCACTGAGAATGATTTCACCACCTTCACCCTCAGCTCCTGTGGTGCTAACCTTTGTCCCCAAGATGCTGCACCAAGTTGGATGCTCGGTGACCCAGACTAAGGTGCTCTGCCCTTGCCTGTGACGGGGTGAATATTCTCCATCATCACCAGCTTGGGGGAAGGCGCCTGGCTGATGTTATCAATTATGCATGGCGCTGCGCTAAGCCCAGTACCCTGGGGAATTGAGGAGAGAAGAGGCGATGGGAGAATGGGAGCAGCCGCACTGGGGGGTCATTTGCCTCTTGCTTAACCCTTTCCCTGCTGCCTCCTCCCTGGTGACGAGAGTCTGGGCCTGGAGTTCTGTCCTGCGTGTCTGCCAGGGTGTGTGTTGGGCAAGCAACAGCTGGATTTCCGCTCAGCGGTGTCTCCACGCCCTAGCCGGGTCAGCCAGCCTCCGCGGCATTTCCATTCATTTCAGGCCTCATTAGTGTCCGCAGCTTGGATTTACACAGATGTAAATCAGGTCATTAGCACCTCGTGCCTTGGTGAGGAGGTGTGGCCAAAGGGAATTTCAGGGCAGAATTTAAGGGGGGGTGGGGATAGGGAGCAAACTTTGAGCCCAACTTTAATGTTTAACCTCTCGGACAATAGGATTGCAAGCCTTCCCCCCAATATCCCAGGCAGTTTCTTGGGTGAAAGAAACCATAAATACAAGTAGATAACAGATGGGGCTGGGTGGGAGGAAACGGACTGCTAAATTATACATCAGATGCAGGGATGGGGGGCGGCCAGCCTGCACCAATAGGAAGCAACTTCTCCTGAGAAAGGCGTTCAGGAGTCCTTGGTTCCCTCCCTCACCACACTTCACTCTGCCTTTGTCTGGGAAGAGGAGACCCAGAATCCTGTTAACACAGTGTTAAATCGTGGAGTGGAGTCGGGGGGTGGGGGGTTGCCAGGATCGAAGGGAAGGCCATTCAAGGAGGGAGGAAGGAAAAGAGAGAGAGAAAAAAGAGAGATCCCATTCTGGTAAATTATTAACAACAGCAACAAGAATGTCTCTTTCTCAAAAAAAAAAAAAAAAAAATTGCCCAGCAGAACTTTCAAGTTCTCTAATTTGGAAAGTCAAAAGTTTAACTGGGCGCCAGGGCGCTGATGCCAAGACTGGATTTTGGCCGAGTCATGCTGGCCATGCATGACCTGTCACCCCAGCCATATCCCTCCCGGGAAGACAGTGGTGGCTGGTGACCGCGGGTGAAGTCCTGGGCAGGATGCAGGACGGCAGGACTCCAACGCCTCTCATCTTGGGTACTGGCCCTGCACAGGACTTCACAAAACCGCCAAGTGTGTTATCAGGTTGATCTCAAGTCAAGACAGCAGAAGCATCCATTTTGGAGTCAAAACCAGGTTTTCATACGGGGTTGGCCGCGCCCTGCTGTGTAACCTTGCTCGAGTCACGAGTCACCGAGCTTCTCTGAGCCAGCTCACTGAGTTATAGAATGGAATCAACAAACCGCTTTTATAGAGTGAATGCCAGGATTGGACACAGGTTATGTCAGAGGTGGGCAAGCTACAGCCAAGAGCTAACTGCTGCCTGTTCGGTGTTTTAAATAAAGTTTTATCATGTCCATACGATTCCTTATTGTCAATGGCTGCTTTTGTGCTATAACAGCAGAACTGAGAAATTGCAGCAGAGACGGTATGGCCCCGAAAGCCTAAAATATTTACTCTCTAGCCTTTCACAGAGAACTGTTGTCAACCTTTAGGAAAGGTAAATGATATGCGTGGTTCTTCATAGAAGTTGAATAAGTGCCAGAGGTGGTGGTGAATTTCATTAATAACACCCTGAGCCATTTTGGGCTTTGTCTTTCATTTTTGGAAGACTGGAGCTCATTTCCCACTCAAAGCCCCATATCTGCACACGAGCTATGTGCTGGTAATGACCCTGGGGATGGGGTGGGGGGCTTTCCTGATGCTCCTGGGTGCACAGCAGGTGCTAAGAACAGCACCCCTCACCCCTGAGAGGACCAGGAGGGGCCATCAAGTCACTTGACTGAGGAGCCCCCTGGAGAACACGAAGAAGAAATTCCAAAGGGCGGAGAGAAGCATGTGGGAGAAGAAGAGGTCCAGAAGGCAGACCCGTGGATGCAGGATCTCCATCCTGAATGCTCCGGTGTCTGTCTGGGGATGAGGAACAGAAGGAAGTGAGCCCCTCTTCTAGAGGACAGCTGGAGCCCAGCAGGCTGAGCTGCTTGACTGCAGGACAGTGAAGATTCTCCCCACAGAGGGAGCAGGACAATTTCAGGAGCAGCGCCGTTCACTTTGCGCCTGCCTCTGGAACTGACCACCCAGTGCGGAAGTTTAGTGGATTCGCATGCAGTCAGCTAAGAGTTGAATTTGGCCAACCCGAGCCCCTCTCTGCAAGCGTCGCTTGGCTGATAAGACCTCCTTCCCGGGCACAATTTGCCCTTCTCACCACATGCATCTCATTCAATTCTCCAGGCACCTCTGCCGGTCAGCGTTGACTATTTTACAACCAAGGAAACTAAGGCTCGTGAGCAGAGACGAAATCTCTGCCCTCCAGGACTGAGCAACAGGACTGGGCGGAAGCCCTCAAAGGCCTGTTCGCTGCCTTTCTTCCTTTCAGCTCACTTTATGTGACGTCTGTGCGCTGGCCTGGGTAGCATGAATCACTCTCCCAGAGCAGCAACTTGAAAAGGAGCCCTCCAGCCCTGCCCACAAATACCTCCAGCGGCTCCCGGGCTGTTTGACCTCCTGCTGGCCTTGCCCTACAGGCCCTGCCTAGAAGAACTGCAAAGAGCCCAGAAAAGAGCCTCCTGCCAGAAGCACCAGGGGTTGACGCACCAACTTCAAGTTCACAAGGACCGTTGTTGTTCAGCCACTGAGTCGTGTCCGACTCTCCATGACCCCACGGACTGCACGCAGCACTCCAGGCTTCCCTGTCCTTCACCATCTCCCAGAGTCTGCTCAAACTCATGTCTATTGAGTCAATGATGGTGCCATCCAACCATTTCATCCTCTGTTGTCCCCTTCTCCTACCGCCTTCAATTTTTCCAGCATCAGGTTCTTTTCCAGTGGGTCAGCTCTTCACATCAAGTGGCCGGAGTATTGGAGCTTCAGCATCAGTCCTTCCAATGAATATTCAGCGTTAATTTCCTTTAGGATTGACTGGTTTGATCTCCTTACTGTCCAAGGCACTCTCAAGAGCCTTCTCCAGCAACACAGTTCAAAAGCATCAATCCTTCAGTGCTCCACCTTCTTTATGGACCAATTCTCACATCCATACATGACTACTAGAAAAACCATATCTCTGACAATAAGGACCTTTCTCAGCAAAGCGATTTCTCTGTTTTTTAACATGCTCTCTAGGTATAGCTTTCTTTCCAAGGACCAAGAGTCTTTTAATTTCGTGGTCCATATGCCCACCAAATTACACTAGCTGCAAGTGCCAAATCCATGGACCCTAAACGCTGGCCCAAGCACCCACTGTGTTTCAAGCATTCAGTTAAGGACTTTATACACATGAATACGGCAGTTCTTAAAGTCCCCAGACCTTTTCAGGATGTCTACAAGGTCAAAACTATTTCACAATATCTTTGTAAAATTACTAAGGTATTATTTGGTTTTTTACTCCCATTCTCTCTTAAGTATACAACAAAATTTTCCAAGAAGCTCCAGGATGTGTGATGGTGTCATCATCTGTTGGACAATGTGATGTGTTTTCTAGAATTTTCTAACGTGAGGCATTGGAGTGGTCAATAATTTTTTAATTGTAATTTTAAATTTATATATATTCATATATATATGCTGCTGCTGCTGCTGCTTAGTCCCTTCAATTGTGTCAGATTCTGTGTGACCCTATGAACTGCAGCCCACCAGGCTCCTCAGTCATGTGATTCTCCAGGCAAGTGCATCGGAGTGGGTTGCCATGCCTTTCTCATCAGTTCAGTTCAGTTCAGTCACTCAGTTGTGTTCAACTCTTTGCAGCCCCATGGACTGCAGCACACCAGGCTTTCCTGTCCAATACCAACTCCCAGAGTTTACTCAAACTCAGGTCCATTGAGTCAGTGATGCCATCCAGCCATCTCATCCTCTGCTGTCCCCTTCTCCTCCCGCCTTCAATCTTTCCCAGCATCAGGGTCTTTTCAAATAAGTCAGTTCTTCACAACAGGTGGCCCAGAGTATTGGAGTTTCAACTTCAATCCTTCCAAAGAATATTCAGGACTGATTTCCTTTAGGATGGACTCGTTGGCTCTCCTTGCAGCCCAAGGAACTCTCAAGAGTCTTCTCCAATACTACAGTTTAAAAACATCAATTCTTCAGCACTCAGCTTTCTTTATAGTCCAACTCTCACATCCATACATGACCACAGGAAAAACCATAGCTTTCACTAGATGGACCATGGTTGGCAAAGTAATGTCTCTGCTTTTGAATATGCTATCTAGGTTGGTCATAACTTTTCTTCCAAGGATCAAGCGTCTTTTAATTTCATGACTGCAATCACCATATGCAGTGATTTTGGAGCCCCAAAATATAGTCTGTCACTGTTTCCAGTGCTTCCCATCCATTTGCCGTGAAGTGATGGGCCCATATGCCATGATCTTTGTTTTCTGAATGTTGAGTTTTAAGCTAACTTTTTCACTTTCCTCTTTCAATTTCATTAAGAGGCTCTTTAGTTCCTCTTCACTTTCTGCCATAAGGGTGGTATCATCTGCATATCTGAGGTTATTCATATTTCTCCTGGCAATCTTGATTTTAGCTTGTGCTTCATCTAGCCTGGAATTTCCCATGATGTACTCTGTTGCTGCTAAGTCTCTTCAGTCGTGTCTGACTCTGTGAGACCCCATAGACGGCAGCCCACCAGGCTCCCCCGTCCCTGGGATGCTCCAGGCAAGAACACCAGAGTGGGTTGCCATTTCCTTCTCCAATGCATGAAAGTGAAAAGTGAAAGTGAAGGCGCTCAGTTGTGTCCGACCCTCAGCGACCCCATGGACTGCAGCCTTCCAGGCGCCTCCATCCATGGGATTTTCTAGGCAAGAGTACTGGAGTGGGATGCTATTGCCTTCTCTGCTTATAAGTTAAATAAGCAGGGCGACAATATACAGCCTTGACGTAGTCCTTTCCCAATCTGGAACCAGTCTGTTGTTCCATGTCCAGTTCTAACTGTTGTTTCCTGACCTGCATACAGATTTCTCAAGAGGCAGGTCAGGTAGTCTGGTATTTCTCATCTCTTGAAGAATTTTCCATAGTTTGTTGTGATCCACACAGTCCAAGGCTTTGGCATAGTCAATAAAGCAGAAATAGATGTTTTTCTGGAACTCGCTTGCTTTTTTGATGATCCAGCAGATGCTGGCAATTTGACCTCTGGTTCCTCTGCCTTTTCTAAATCCAGCTTGAACACCTGGAAGTTCATGGTTCATGTACTGTTGAAGCCTGGCTTGGAGAATTTTGAGCATTACTAGCATGTGAGATGAGTGCAATTATGTGATAGTTTGAGCATTCTTTGACATTGCCTTTTTAGGGACTGGAATGAACTGACCTTTTCCAGTCCAGTGGCCACTGCTGAGTTTTCCAAATTTGCTGGCATATTGAGTGCAGCACTTTCACAACATCATCTTCCAGGATTTGAAATAGCTCAACTAGAATTCCATCATCTCCAATAGCTTTGTTCATAATGATGCTTCTAAGGCCCACTTGACTTCACTTTCCAGGATGTCTGGCTCTAGGTGAGTGATCACACCATCCTGATTATCTGGGTCATGAAGATCTTTTTGT
Source organism: Nanger dama (assembly GCA_917880005.1). Lineage (NCBI taxonomy): Eukaryota > Metazoa > Chordata > Mammalia > Artiodactyla > Bovidae > Nanger > Nanger dama. The sequence continues at coordinate 17,421,168 of CAKJTW010000026.1, forward strand.
ACAGTTCTTCTGTGTATTCTTGCCACTTCTTTTCAATATCTTCTGCTTCTGTTAAGTCCATACCATTTCTGTCCTTTATTGAGCCCATCTTTGCTGAAATGTTCCCTTGGTATCTCTAATTTTCTTGAAGAGATCTCTAGTCTTTCCCATTCTATTGTTTTCCTCTATTTCTTTGCACTGATCACTGAGGAAGGTTTTCTTATGTCTCCTTGCTGTTCTTTGGAACTCCGCATTCAAATGGATGTATCTTTCCTTTTCTCCTTTGCCTTTTGCTTCTCTTCTTTTCACAGCTATTTGTAAGGCCTCCTTAGACAGCCATTTTGCTTTTTTGCATTTCTTTTTCTTGGGGATGGTCTTGATCCCTGTCTCCTGTACAATGTCTTGAACCTCTGTCCATAGTTCTTCAGGCACTCTATCAGATCTAGTCCCTTGAATCTATTTTTCACTTCCACTGTATGATCGTAAGGGATTTGATTTAGGTCATACCTGAATGGTCTAATGGTTTTCCCTACTTTCTTCAATTTCAGTCTGAATTTGGCAACAAGGAGTTCATGATCTGAGACAAAGTCAGCTCCTGGTCTTGTTTTTGCTGACTGTATAGAGCTTCTCCATCTTTGGCCGCAAAGAACACAATCAATCTGATTTTGGTATTGACCATCTGGTGATGTCCATGTGTAGGGTGTTCTCTTGTGTTGTTGGAAGAGGGTGTTTGCTATGACCAGTACATTCTCTTGGCAAAACTCTATTAGCCTTTGCCCTGCTTCATTTTGTACTCCAAGGCCAAACTTGCCTGTTTCTCCAGGTGTTTCTTGACTTCCTACTTTTGCATTCCAGTCCCCTATAATGAAAAGAACATCTTTTGTGGGTGTTAGTTCTAGAAGGTCTTGTGGGTCTTCATAGTTCTAGGTTTTGTAGGCCTTACTTTTTAAGTTTTAATTATTTATTATTGATTTTCTGGCTGCACTGGGTCTTCGTAGCTGCGTGTAGGCTTTCTCTAATTGTAATGCCTGGTCTTTTCTTGTTGCCATGGCTTCCCTTGTTGCGGCATGCTGACTCTAGAGAGTGGGCTGAGTACTTGTGGCTCAGGGGCTTAGTTGCTCCAAGAGCTGTGGAATCTTCCTGAACCTGGGCTCAAACCTGTGTCCTTTGCATTGGCAGGCAGATTCTTAACAGGATCACCAGGGAAGTCCTTATATACTGTGTGTGTGTACATGTATATATATTTTTTCAGATTCTTTTCCCTTAGGTTATTACAAAATAGTGAGTATTATTCCCTTTGCTCTAAGGTAGGTCCGTTTGGGTATCTAAATAATTTGTAGGAGTGTAAAGGTGTCCTGAGATCACAGGGTTTGAGACCCACTGTACTAGTATTGTCTTTTTTTAACCCCTCACAACAATCCTGTGAGGTAGGTACTAGCGTTTCTAGTTTACAGATGAGGAAATAGACTCATAGAGGTAAAGCGATTCACCCTGGGCCACATAGTTAGGGAAGAGCTGGGCAGGTATTGCAGGCTGACTCTGTCTAGGGCCAGTCATAACATCTTCAGATCCATGTAGACAAGCCTTCATCCAGCTCTCCTAAAAAGACCGTTTTGGCGGTAGGAATCAGGATCTGGGGGCCCAAAGTGGTTTTCTTGACTGGTCCCTTTCCTTCTGAGAATTCAGGAAATGCCCGACTCTTTGGGCCTATTTTGTGCTCATCTGAACAAGACAAGAGGAGTGATCCCTAGGGTAGGGTGATCTCTGAGATCATTTCCAGATTTTAAGATGGGCCCCCCAGGCCCAGGGCTCCAAGTGCCAACCTGGCAGGACAGATGAGAGATGGGCCTCCTGGAAAGGCCAAGGAGGCCACCGGATACACCACGGCTGCCCCTTGGCCTTTTCTTGGATTTCACGTCTCTCTATTTTTTTTTTTTTTAAGAAAGAGTCTAGTCAGATTTCATCCTCTAGCTATGCCAACCAGAAATTACTTAAAAAAAAAAAAAAGGAAACAAAACAAAACCTTTCAACGTTGAAAGGTTGGCCCAGCCTTCCTTGCCTTCCACTCTCGTGCTGCTAAGGGTCGTCTCCGGTGGCCCTAGGCCAAGACTGGGCTTTATTTCTGGTGTGAATGCCAGAGGACAGCACCTGCTTGTCCCCTAAACAAACAGCACCCTTTGAGAGGGGACCAGCACCATCGCTGGCTAAAGATCCCTGAGAAATAGAATCCCTGACTTTTGTTGAGTTGTGTGTGTGTGTGTGTGTGTGTGTGTTTCATTTTGTTTTGTTTTGGATATTGTGTTATCCTTGGATATTGTGTTTTGGATTTGGATATTTTACATCCTTCAAAAGAGACTTGGGTGGCCCCGGGAGGCCTGTATTCTTAGCTCATTCCCCTCCCGTTGGGCTTTTGTAAACCTGCTTCTTGTGTTGCTTTTATTATTCTTACAGAGAGATCTGGGCTATAAAATAAAGAGATTGAATTTGTAAAAGGAAACAAATGAGGCCACAAAGAAGGTGCTCTGAAGAGCTAAGTAAGACCTGCCAGCAGCTAGTTTCGGTAGCCCTGGGGAACTGCATCCTCTTTCTCAGCCAATGGCCGAGCCCCATCCACCAAGTCAGACCTGCCTGGGACTCATCTTTGAGCCCCACTTTTCCTCACTAGCTCAGCCAGGCCACCTCTGAGGTCTGTGGATCCTGTCTCCTTGACTGGTCTTATGTGTTTGGTGGCACAGAAGGAAAATGATTTGGGCACTTGGGAACAAGCCTGAGCTTGTACCCCTGTTTGCCTTCTGACCTTGGGCAAGCATGCCCCACACTGCCCTGGCTCACCATCCACTCCCCTGCTGACCATCTCCCCACTCAAGGGCTCTCTCTCTGCTTGGTGACCAGAGGGCTTTCTCTGGTAGCAAGGGAGCTTGTCCAGCCCTGGAGCCAGACAACCAGAGTGTTCTGCCTTTAACTCCGCCAGAGAAAGCACCACCTGCCCCCCTAAAATGGACCGTGGCTCATAGATAAACATCTCAGTTCCCTTGTGCCTTTGTTGGGGATGGGTTGATACTGGGTACAAAATCCCCAGCAGGATTAAACCCCAATTGTTCATAGCAACTCCTGTAACACCTCTTACTTCCCCACTTTTTCACTAATGCTTCCTGGGATCACATCCCAAATAAACTAGCTGCCCCCAAGTCCTTGTCTTGGCATCTGCTTTGGAGAGTAAGATCCGAACTACTAGAGCAGCTTATTTAAGCCCCAGGAGGCCCATTTTCCTAGTGTTAAATGCGGTGGCAACAGTCCCCTTCTAGAGTTGTCAATAAGCAATAATATGTGGTCATCCTTACCAAAGGGGTTCCTGTAGCTCAACTGGTAAAGAATCTGGGCAGGAGACCGTGGTTCAATTCCTGGATCAGGAAGATCCGCTGGAGAAGGGATAGGCTACCCATTCCAGTATTCTTGGGCTTCCCTAGTGGCTCAGCTGGTAAAGAAATTGCCTGCATTGCGGGAGACCTGGGTGTGGGAAAATCCCCTGGAGAAGGGAACAGCTATCCACTCCAGTATTCTGGCCTGGAGAATTCCATGGACTGTATAGTCCACAGGGTCGAAAAGAGTCAGACACGACTGAGTGACTTTCATCCTTACAGTGGCAAAATCCACAAGCTTCAGCTTTCTCCCTGCAAGTCTGCTGCAGGCTCTGCAGAACCGAGATGGGTATTTTATGATGCCTCACTGTTTCCTCATCATCATGGGTTCATTTCCAGTGTACATGCTCTAGAGTTTAGAGAATCCATGTTACACACTTGTCCTGAAACTCTCACTGGGGCCCTGTGACAAATGAAAACTGGCTACTGTAGAAAAGAAGGGACATGGAGGTCTCAGGTGAGAAGAGGAATTCACTATTCATTTGTCAGAAGGATTTCCGATCCTTTCAGAAGCAGCATGAAAGATGAGAGAGAGTTTGAATCCTGGCCTTTCATTTGGTGGCTGCAAAAGCTGAACAATTTACTTGATCTCCCTGTCATAGTGGAATTAGAGTGAGGATTATAAATAATATCTGGACACCCATAGACCAGAGTCCAGTCTATCATGGATGCAGAAATGAATTGAGAGAGTGTCTGCTGTCAAAGATCTTGGAATTTCACTGGGAGGTGGGATGGGACAGTGGAGTAGCAGAGCTGGGGGGAGGAAGGAGCTGGGGGACCAGAACCTGGGATGCAATGTTTACTGAGCTTCTGCTGTGCACACGGCACCAGACCGTGCCTCTAGAGCAAACCAAAGAGAGTCCCACTCCTTTGCCACTTGTCTTACGAATCTACTGTCTTCCTCTCTCACTTCCTTTGCTCCCTCCCCTTCCCTCCTTCTTCCTTTCTTGCTTCTGTCCTTGCCATCCTTTTCTCTTCTTCTCACTCACATTCCTTCTTTCCCTTATCTTTAAATCTGCCTTCCCTGCCGGAATCAGAGGCCTCTAATATCACTTGTCCTCCAGGAAACCAGGGCTTTTCTGGTGGCTCAGATGGTGAAGAGTTTGCCTGCAATGCTGGAAACCCGGGTTCGATCCCTGGGTCGGGAAGATCCCTTGGAGGGGAAATGGCAACCCACTCCAATATTTTTGCCTAGAGAATTCCACAGACAGGGGAGCCTGGTGGGCTACCGTCTATGGGGTCGCAAAGAGTTGGACACGATTGAGCAACTAACACACACACATCCAGGAAATTACACATCCAGGAGATTCTAAACCTTATAGATCCCATCAGTGTCAGCTGAGGGCAGGCTTTATCCACCCTGAGGGTATTTGGATTTGAATGAATGAAGGAGCATTACAACCTCTGAATTCATCAAATATCTTTTAGTTCCATTTTATATGGAAGGGACTCTGTAAAAACAGTGGTATGCTGAGGCCAATTGTACTGTCTAGTAAGAGACAATGGTTAAATTTTCAGGAATTTTGCAAGTCGTTGATATCCCATGGGTAACCCAGAATGGGTTGTGGTGAAGAGTATTTACACTTCAGCAATTGGCAAATACTGCAAATCCGGGATTTTCTTTTTCCTAGAGAGCTGGTGGTTAAATATTTACCAGGGCACCGTTGTATAAAACACAAGTAACATGAGGGGATAGATTTGTCTAGAAACAGGCCCTGCTTTCAAGGCGCAACATAGCAGGCCTGATGATGACTTATATTCTGGAGATAAATTTCGGTTTCCAGGTCACTCTTCTCCTCCAGCCTCAGTTTCCTGTCTGCTAACTGGGGATCCCAGTAATATCTCCTTTCCTTTCTCACTGGGCTGTTAAGTGACTCACAGGAAATGAAGTATACAAACCGGAGCCGCACTGCCATCCGTACAGGGCTGTTCAGATCATCAGAGACACATCTGGAGACTGTGAGACTGTTCTCTCGAGTCTCAACAAGAGGTAATTTACCCTCACACAGGGCCAGCCTGATAATCAACTGGAAACCAAGATGAACTCTAATCAGGTTTTATCTCCCCTGGCTGGACTAGAAGGAGCCTGGCAACACACCCGTGTCTGCTGCTTCTCAGCACTCCTCAGAGTACAGCTAAACAGATGAGGCAAGCACTGGGCTTGGGGTGGGGACATCCACAAGAGCTGGGCTCAGGGATGGGGGCAGAGAAAGTTCTGTACTTCTGATCCACTGTGGGGAGCCTGGGAGATCTGTCAGCTCTCTGAATGATTACATGAAATGTCTCTGATCGATGAGAAAGAATGATTAGGAAGAGCACGTGGCTTTGCTTGGAGTCTCCAAAGACTGGTCTAAAGAGCAAGGCAGAAATGACTTACTTTATAGACTGGGAATTTCTCCTTGGGCCACTGGCCAAGCAGTCATCTTTAAGGTCACCCAGTCAGTGGCTTGCTCCACCCCCAGAGGTCCATACACCCTTTCCCTTCCATGGGAGTTCTGGGCTGTGGCTTTTACTTTGGAACCACACACTCTGCAGCTTAATGATAGGAAAGTACTCTTGAATTTTTTTCTAATGATTTAATAGTCTGTCCTTCCCACCAAATGGTGAAGCCCTCCAGGTCATGGAACACCATCAGTGGCATCTGTTTCTCCGGAACTTGGTGGTGCTCTGGGAGTGCTCAGTACATCCTAAGAGCCTCTACCGAGTGCGGACCTGCCAGGGCTGAGACCACACTTAGCTGTAGAGGGGCAGCCCCTCTCCAGGGGACTCAGAAGGCAGCCGAACTGAGGTTGCTGGCCGGTTCCTACAAGGACCCCGTGAGAAGGAAGGTGGAGGTAGGTGCTTTCTAACGGAGGTGGAGGGAGGGTAACACACTTGCCCCAAAGCACCAAATTAAGCGGCAAAGCCAGAGCTCAAACTTGTCTGTCTCACAAGCCCATACTATCACAATATTTAGCAAAATGGAAAGGAAGCGGTGAGTTTCCTGAGTAAGTGGTCCTATGGCATTTTCCCAACTTAACGAGCTGAGAAAGCAAGGGCACAGGTGGTGAAGGTGACCTGCCCGCGCAGTGGCAGGCAACCTCCCCACCAGGAAGGTCTTGGGCGTTAGAGTGACCCGTGGTGAGCTGCAGGGAGCGGGAAGGGAGGCCAGGAAGGAACGGGCGTCCCAGCCGCGGGGCACTCAGGCGTGCCCGGTCACTAGTGCGGCTCTGCGGGCCTCCTTCCAGTAGCCTGACTCTTACAGCCAGTGTGACACAGTGGGCCTCTGCTTCTGATCGTCCTTCCTTCCCTTTTGTTCATGTTCTTGAGTCCGGGCTAGTTCTCAGGTTCTCTCCTGTGCTATCTGACTGTGCTCGGAGGCTCCTGGAACATGCAGTCAGAGAGCCCCCAGTGTGCTCCAAGGCCTGGGTCTTGTCCACTGACGTGGCGGCAGCACTGGCCTCCGAAGGATTAAGGGGAGCTGGTGGGGATGCCAGGTGGGCCTGGCCCAGCCCCCTGAGCAGGTCCAGAGGCTCTGGGGACAGACCAGACACCAGGGATACAACAGAGCCAAGATGAAGGCTGAGGGCCCTTGTTCCTCCCCCAGCCTGTCTACACTCTGCTTCTCCTTGGCTGTTGAGGTCTACGGCCAGTCCTGGCCCCTTTGGAGAATCTAACCCAATCCTCCTTCCATCTCCCCTTCCCGGCCCCTCCAAACCTTCATGCAGAACCCGGTTCCCAACAGGAACGCCTTTCATATCTCCACATCCCTTTCGGGCCTGATCCTGTGCCAAGCACTTTCTGTGTAGCTGCCTGGTAAAATCCAGAACATAAATAATGAGTCATTTTTCAGTACAAGTATGTCCCAAATATTGCTTGGGACATACTTATGCTTTTTTTTTTTTTAATCCATTCACTGTTTATCTGAAATCCAAATTTAACTGGTATACTGACTTTTTTTTTTTTTGGCTGTGTGCCATGTGGGGTCTTAGTTCCCCAACCAGTAATTGAACCTGTGCCCCTGCATTAGAAGCAAGGAGTCTTAACCACTGGACCACCAGGGAAGTCTCTGGTATACTGATTTTTATGTGTACAAACTCTAGCAATCCTCGAGTTTGTTGTCTTATTTCCATTAATCCTCACAATAACTGTCCCCAGCAGTTATAATTAATAGTCTCACTTTACAGAAGAAGAAGCTGAGTACAAAGCTTACAAACTACAGTGTCAAGGTATCAGCTCAGAGTTGGCATGGAAGAGCGAGTATGTGTTGTGTGTTAGTTGCTCAGTTATGTCTGACTCTTTTCAATCCCATGGACTATAACCTGCCAGGCTCCTCTGTTCATGGGATTCTCCAGCAAGAATATTGGCGGGGGTAGCCATTTCCTTCTCCAGGGGTTTTCCAAACCCAGGGATCAAACCCAGGTCTCCTGCATGGCAGGCAGATTATTTACCATCTAAGCCACCAGGTCTGAGTCCAGTGCCCAAACTACACCTGCTGTGCTGGATGAAGAGATGTGTCCTGACTAAACGTGAACTCTCTGAGGCCAGCCTGCAGTTACCAAACCTCTCTCTGCCTCAGTTTCCCCATCTGAAAGTAGACATCATAGCACTGTCTGCCTCAGAGAGGTGAGAATTGGAGAATTTCCTACACTAAGTCAAGGACTTCAATTGGTGCTCGCCCATGATAAGTGCTCTGTGGGTGTTAATTGAAACTGCCCCTTTAGATCAAGATATTGATGACTCATCCATTGGTCCTTTTGTCAGAATCCTCACAGCACCCCAGGGAGAGAGACTAGGCAGGCCTTGCCCTCAGATTCCTTATGCCTGAGGCACAGAAAAGTCGTTGGGTTAGGTCCCCAGAGATTGGGATCAGAACCCCAGTGCACTGTTTCCGGGTCCAGTACTCATTTCCCTGTAAATCCATGAGCCAATATCTTTAAGGGGCCAGAGAAGAAGTTATCCAAAAAATTTAAAAACTATTGTAGGAGTCCCCGGCCCTTAGTGAGGAGAACCAGGTTTTTATACTTCTATCTCACATTTTTCTCTTGGGAATGGACTGTGTGTATTTGTGTCTATGAAGCTAAAATCCAAAATAAGAAGCAATCTATTGGGTTCAGTCCATCAGAATGGACCCTGACCCAGTGGTGGATCAAGGTTCTGAAGACACCCTTCCCATAAACTAGGCACTAATCCTGAAATGACAAGATATTCAGGAGGTCTAGGAGAGTGGGGTCCTGGGAGAAGGGCAGGGGCAGCTAAGGGCAGTATGCGAAATAGGACAGATATATTTCGATATTTTAACAGCCAGCACAGTCATATCCATATGTGTTAGTGAACCTCAGACCCATTTATCAGGGTGTTTACCTAACAATCTGTCTCCACCCAGTGAAAAAAGAGGACTGAGGGATGGTATGTTTGAGCCACGTTTGGTTGAGTCCCTTGTAAACTCTGGAATAGTATGGGAATTATAACTACTGCAAATTGAACAGTCAGATATGCAGGCGCCAGTTCCTGCCAGTCATAAGAGGTCCTTGCCACCAAAGTCTCATAAAACATCATTAGTTCATGTTATTGTCATTTCATCAAGTCTAGAACAATTATGCGATACTGCCTCAAACAGGAAGATTAACTGTGAAAGGCTTTCAGAAAGAGCCCTAGACTGGACCTCAGGGGGCTTAGATGCTAGTCCAGTTCTGCCCTGGCTCTGAACACTTGGGTAATCCATTCCTTGATTTTAGGTTTGTAGAATGAAAGAACTGGGTGGTGTATTAGCCATGGCTCTTTTGGTTGCAAATGAAAACAACCAACTCAAACAGGTTTAAGCCAAAATCTGGATTTATTAATTCACATAGCTGAAAAGTTCAGAGATTAATTTGGCTTCAGGTAAAGCTGGATCCAGGGGTTCAAACAAAAGTCCTGTGATTTTGTTTTTCCTTTCAGTTTCATATTCAGTCATGCACACTCTGGTAACTCCAGGAGCTCCAGTCTGAAATTATCCTTACAGGCAATAATTTCATCAGAAATAGAACTTCTTTATCCCAATAGTGAAAAAAAAATTCTCACTGAACTAGTGTGAGTCACTTGTGCATCCTAAATGAATCATTAGAATTGGAGGGATTCTAGAATATGCTCATTGGCCAGACCTGGATTAAATGTCCAGCCCTTGGAGTCAAGGGTAGATCCAAAGGTCTGAGGGTGCCAGAGTGTTATTTCCCAAAGGGAATCAGGGTACTGTAAGCAAACGAAGGGAGCAGGGATTCTGGGGAGGCATGAAGAGCAGGTGTGCCCTCCAGATGGCTCTCAGGTGACTTTCAGTTCTAATGCCCACCAGGCTCCTCTGTCCACGGGATTCTCCAGGCAAGAATACTGGAGTGGGTTGCCATTTCCTCCTCCATGAGATTTTCCAGACCCAGGGATCAAACCCGTGTCTCTTACATCTTCTGTATTGTCAGGCAGGTTCTTCACCATTAGCGCCACCTGGGAAGCCCATACTCCAGAAGACTCTCAAGGAACTTCCAGTTCTAAAAGTCTATGATTTTAGGAAATGAACTTTTCTGCTTTCTGTCCTTCAGTAGTTTACAAAGAAGGGTACGTGAAGGAGAGGGTAGTGTTCTCTTTGGGCTACTTTCTGCTTCTTATTTCACCCATTTTATCACGTCACGTGTCCCCTTGGGAGGAGAGCAAAACAGAGAGTTGACTTTGTGAGAAGTCAAAAAGCCACACTGCAGTGGGATCTATGGAAGACATTCTGGGTCATCCTTGCAAAGAGTATGTCTCCATGAAAGCAATTGCCATGGCGATCATTATAAACGGGAGGGGTGCATGCTGTCAGCGTCCACTGCCATCTGAGAAGCCACGTTTTCACTCAGAGAGCAGGATTCTGCTCATCTCCTTCCCTGTAGCATTTACTCGGAAGAGCCCTCTGGTCCTTAAATCAAGTCTGGGCTGATTTGCATGCTGTAATGGTGATATGCATCGTCTGGCTCTAGCCAGATCCAAACACCAAATGGTGAACTTGTTGGAGAAAGTGCAGTTTTCCAAGCAACAGTAGAAGGGAAAATGTCAATAAAGGGCAGTTCGCTGAACGGAGGTTAAATACTTTCATGCTTCTCAACTAACCCAGAAACTTCCCCAAATCCTCATTAAAAAACAAAAGTTCTCTGTAATCTGATGTTTTACCTCATTAAATGCTGCAATTTGAGAATCAAGAAAAGGACTGAGTTGAAAAGTGGCACCTGGTTCAAGCCACCGAGCAGTGACCTGATGTCTGCTGTGCCTGGTTCTCCTGCAGGGAAGGGCTCAGGAGAGGCACAGGGAATAAGTGGGCAGGGTTCGAGGCTCCCTGTGGCAACCAAGAGACCTTTGCCTCTCTGGGTTCCAACCCACAGCGCCCTCTCTGGTGTCTTCCTGCTTAGGCCTCCTCAGCTGCCCTGTTTCCTCCTGCCCCTGCCTTGGGCGGGTGTGCCGCAGTGGTGAACTCCTGCTGCTGCTGCTGCTAAGTCGTTTCAGTCGCGTCCGACTCTGTGCGACCCCACGGACGGCAGCCTACCAGGCTCTCCCGTCCCTGGGATTCTCCAGGCAAGAACACTGAAGCGGGTTGCCATTGCCTTCTCCAATGCATGAAAGTGAAAAGTGAAAGTGAAGGCGCTCCATCCTGTCCGACTCTTCGAGACCCCATGGACTGCAGCCCACCAGGTTCCTCTGTCCATGGGAGTTTCCAGGCAAGAGTCCTGGAGTGGGGTGCCATTGCCTTCTCTGGTTGAATTCTGAATCTTGGTTAAAGATTGAGAAATCCAGAAGCAGTTGGCCTCTCTTCTTTGGAAGCATCTTGTACACTTTCTTTCTGTCCCTGACTCATTTTCTCTTTCTGTCCAGTATTTCTACTATCTTCTTCTATATATTCCATTTTCTTTCCTTCCTCTGTGGCAGTACTAAAATTTCTAATAAGAAACTAAAGGAACAATTTGAAGAATTAACAATGTAAGGCACCCAAAAGCATTGAGATGTACATTTGAAATGAGGGAATTGTATATTTCAACAAAGTTGGTTTTTTTAAAGGGGAAAAAAGAAAAGGGAAATGGATGGACCTAGAGATTATCATACTAAGGGAAGTCAGACAGAGAAAGAAAGACAAATGCCATATGACACAGATGCTATATGGACTCTAAAATATGATACAAATCAACATATCCAAGAAACAAAAACAAACACACAGATATAGAGAACACACTTGTGGTTGCCAAAGCGGGGAGAAGGGGTAGAAATGAGAGTTTGGGATTAGCAGAGGCAAACTGTTATACAGGATGGATAAACAACAAAGTCCTTTTATACAGCACAGGGAACTATATTCAACATCCTGTGACAAACCATAATGGAAAAGAATGTGAAAAAGAATATATATGGGTATAACTGAGTCACTTTGATGTACAGAAGAAATTAACACAGCATCATAAATCCACTATTCTTCAATAAAAATTAGAAAAGAAAAGGTAAGATCTACAACCTGGTCGAATAGAAGATTGAAGCTGCATTTACACACCAACGACCCACATCCCCAGAAGGAGATTGGGTTGTACACTCATTTGGAGCCAGGACTGTTTGTCCTCCCTTCTGAAGGCCAAAATGACAGCTGAGTATGAGGTTATGGCCAAAACTGGGGAAACCATGTAAATGCTGTATCTATGTCGGGTGGCAGTCTTTCCTCTGCCATCTAAAGTCCTGTCTCCTAGGTGTTTGGAATCTCAGAGGTTAAATGCAAGTAACAAAGGTTTCTCTTTCTCAGAACTAGCTGGTTAAAGGTCTATGATTCATATTTGTCAAGGAAAATTTGCTTTCATCTATCTGCTTTTCCTCGTTGACATCACTTCCTTCTCTCCATTTCTCAGAGGTGGCTCTGGGGTTTGGCAGCCTGAACACAGCAATTTACAGGGAAGTTGTACAGAGTCCCTTGTTTAGCTGCGGGGGCCACACTGGGAGGGAAGTCTTGGAGCGCCCCTTTGCTACCCCAGCCTTCGACACACCACCTGCCCCAACTCACACACTCTCCGCTCTATAGGAAATTCACCACTTTATGGCCTCGCATAAAAGTGCCATTCTGAATAAACACAAAAGCGATCAAATGCACTTGAGTTGTTGGTCTTAAATATCAGTCATGCTTCATCGCAGGCATACGGGACCTGTTCCTCACCTGATATCGTCATATAAAAAGTGAGGGCCTTAGGGGCATCTTAATGAGGTGATAATGAGGAAAAAAAGGTTCTGGCTTGAGGGGGCCTGGCATTCACTGTAATGTTCAAAGTAGGTTTAATCTTATGTCAGACTCCTTGCTATACAATATTAAGAAAGAAGAGGGGAAGAGAAATGAAGATTGTATTGTGGTAGGTGTGTGTGTGTACACTCACTGCTTCGAATTTTGCTTCTTAGTCTACCTTATTGCGCTTGAAGACCTGCCCGCAATATCAGCAGGATTTTTTTAAATGCAGATTACCCAAATCCTTGAGCAAGGAGCTTCCTCCTCCAACATCTAGAGCTCTTAGTGTTCCTTCCTCTGCACTGATGCTGCCTTCCTGGCTCTGTTATGCTGTTATTGTTTTTGCTTCGCTTTCTAAGATGCTCTTTGTTACTCTTGAAGACCTGCCATTATTTCAAAACCTTTTTCTTTATGTGATCCATTATGGAGCAATAGGGTGAGAGAGCTTCCTACTTTGCCAATACAGATGGTCTTTATTCTCCCTTCCTCCTTTCTTTTCAGACATTTGGAATAACTGGGTCATTGAAGAAGTTCTTTGAAATGGGAAGTGACAAACTCTGTCCTTTCCTGAGTGATTTAACCTCTTTGGTGGAAAAGAAAGATCATCTAGAAACCAAGGTGGCATTGTTGTTACTGTTGACCAGAAACAGCATTTGAGTTAAATCATTCATTCGTTTGTAACTTAAATGTTCCCTGGGGAGCATGAGAAGTCCTATTTATTTTTATACCAAAATCGTTTGCTTGGAGTCTTCACCCATTTTGCTAACAGGATTCCAGAGATTTTAAAAGAAGTGATTCTCCTTTTCAAAGAATTCCAAGGTTTGTTAGTTGTACCTATGAGTCAGTCCTCATTTTTGCTCCCTTGCTGCCATATAATAACAAATAATTCTGTCCATGGTCAATCATCCATCTATTCATCTGCACATCCATCCATCCATCCATCCATCATCCAACCATTCATCCATCCATTCATCCATCTGTCTATCCATCTACCCCTTTGTCCATCCATCTGTCCATTCACTCATTTATTCAACAACTATTTATTAAGCACTGAGTATGAGCTAGGTATTCAGTTAGGTGATGACCTAGGGATATAGTGGTGAGTGTAGACATCTGCCCTCTGGGAGGATACAGTCTTGTGAGTGATATAAACAAAGAAATAAACAATTATTATACAGTGTCAGGTCCAGTGCAGAGCTTATTGTGAGCACAGGATGGGGATTCCTGGCCAGAAGGACTAAGAGAAAGTCCACTATGGAAATGCTGTGCAAGCCAAGACCTAAAGGATAAGAAGGAGGAAGGGAAGTGGGACATTTTTCAGAAAATGAAACAGTCCAAAACAAACACTATGGGTACCTGTTACTCTAGTGAGCAAAGAAGTTTGCCTTGCTAAATCCTGAGCCTCTTAAATCATGATGGATTTTCATGTAGAAAGCACACGGATTTGGAGACAAACAGACATCAGTGTCTTAGGACAATTTGCTTAAACTCTGCTTGGCCTGGATTGCCTCTTTTTATAAGAGCAAGATAATAATTCCTAGTATTGTTGGGATGGTTAGATGTGTTTTAGGCAAAACTCCCAACACACGAGAAGCCTTCACAAATGATAGATTTTATTACTATGAAAAGCACAAAAACATATCAAGGTTCTTAAGGGTGGAGGTGGGGGTGGGGGAAAACTTCCTGGGAAGCTTTAAAAAAAAAAAAAAAAAGTAAGGACAAATAAACAAACACACCCAAGCTTCATCCCAGAGATTCTGAGTCACTATGTCTGGGTGGGTCTCTAGCATCTGGTTTTTTCTAAAAGCTCTATAGGTGATTCTAATATTTGCCATGCTTGTGAATTGCTGCCTATTTTCATGCATGTAGCTGCCACGGTTAAGTACATGAAAACCACAACTGAGAACTTAGTAACCATGATTTAAAATAACTATTAAACAGAGTTGGAACAGCATGCTGATGGTCAGTAACCATCCTTCCTGGGTAATTGTGAAGCAACTTAGGGGTCAGTGAGAGTGAGCTGCAGAATTTCTCAGGCTCTTAGAAATGATGTCTGTAAAACATGTCTGGCTTGAGTCAGAGTGGAATTTAGCTGTCATATTTCTCTTGACTGACCACCATAACCCTTTGGTAATTGATCTAGTAAATTAGTAACTCATACCATACAGCAGCTTAAACTTTCTAGAGTTCATGATTGCTTGCTGAAAATAGCCATCTGGCAGGTGAATTTCCAGTGTAGCTAGTACAGAAGAATTCAAGGCAGGCATTTGCTTGTGAAAAGTCTCAGTATTTCAACCTCCAGCCTGAAATTTTAGTTGTTCAGGGTGAAATTCTTAAGGGTATGTTTGTAAATGTTCCCGGCTGGCTCTTTGCCTCTCATTCCCTCCCTCCTTGGATGACAGTGCAACGCAACATGGCTAATGTCTGGATTTGCCTGGAGCTTGGGGGAAGTCACTACCTACAAACTGCCGGAAAAGTCTCAGGAATGAGTAAGCTTTGAGCTTCAGAAGTGTCCATGTTGTTCTGGAGATAGAAGGAAAAACTAAGTATTCGTGATCTGGCCTGAACCGGTCCAGAAAGAATAAGCCTAATATCTAACCTGCTCCAAATGTGATTAGAGATACCTGCCTGAGAACCACCGGGAGGAGCTGAGCAAACATGCAGATTCCTGGGCATCATCCCAGCCTCACGGAATCTGAATTTCTGGGGATGAGGGCCAAAGCTTGCTAACAATGTTTGTAGTTACAACTGCCTTGTAAGAAGTGAAAAGTTCATTTTAGTACACCTTTATTTTGCCACAAATAGAATTCTATTTCTGCTTTCACACTCAGAAAAGAACTGTACAGGTTAAGAGTGTGAGACCGAAGACACTCATTTCTTTCTTTTTAATTTTTATTCATTTTTGGCCGAGTGGCATGTGGCATCTTCTATGCCCAGGGATGGAACCTGCGCCCCCTGCAGTGGAAGCTCCGAGTCTTAACCACTGGACCACCAGGGAAGTCCCTGAAGTCACCCATTTCTGCTCCTGCTCCTTTGCTAATTCCCATAGAGAAGTCCCATTGGCCTTTTGACTTCTGTTTTATTTTCCATACGTAACACTAATGAGTTTCATAATTTAAAAATGAATGATAATTCCTACCCTCCTTACCTTAAAGACCAAATAAGGGAATGAGCATAAAAATACTTTGGAAACTAAAAATACAAAGTTCTATTATCGCAGTTATTTTATATGTGAAGGATCTGCAGGTCAAGATACCCAGCTAATGGTTTTCCTGGCCAAATGCTCATCACACTAAAAATTTTCTTGTTGTTGTTGCTTTTATTGAAAAGCAGGAGGATATTTCCTTACAGCCTCCGTTCAGTTCAGTTGCTCAGTCATGCCTGACTCTCCACGACCCCATGGACTGCAGCACACCAGGCCTCCCTGTCCATCACCTACTCCCAGAGCTTGCTCAAACTCATGTCCATCGAGTGGGTGATGCCATCCAACCATCTCATCCTCTGTCATCCCCTTATCCTGCCTTCAGTCTTTCCCACCATCAGGGTCTTTTCCAGTGAGTCAATTCTTCCCATCAGGTAGCCCAAGTATTGGGACTTCAGCTTCAGCATGAGCCCTTCCAATAAATATTCAGGACTGATTTCCTTTAGCATTGACTGGTTTGATCGATCTTCTTGCAGTCCAAGGGACTCTCATCTCACCCTAAGCCTAAATATGATGTTTCAGATATTGGAAAAAAAAGAAAAACAGGCAGGGATCACTAGAGACTTTAACATATCAATCCAGAATTGTGTGACTCATGCCTAGAGCAACTGAGGGTGGGGTTGGGGGCTCAAATGAGTGTGTTCCCCAAAGCCTATTATGTTATCTACATCCAGGAAGCAGTATAAGCCAGAGATTTCTCAGATCAAAGCAATGTCCACTGTCTTTGAGTGCTTGCCTGCTGAGGCTTTTTTTTTTTCTTTCTGTTTCTGGCAAATAACTATCTAACAGTAGAACAAGCCAGCTTGATGCATTCTGTGAAAGATCTTTCCTAATATTCTAATCTCTCAGGCCCCAGACATGAGTCTTCAAATGAGGAGGAAAGATTGTCTAAAATTTAACTGATATATTGAGAGCCCTCTATTATCTGCCTTCAATTTTCCATCTCAGGCTTCAGTCTAAAAATGGAGGCTGTCTCCTCAGCCGGCATTCCTTGACGTTTTCACAAGTTTACAAGGAGATTGTTGGAGACAGCGTAATGCATGAAATAGCCCTCTCTACAACAGTTCATTTTTAGTCACCCAAGATCTCTGCAGCACCACTTCTCTGGAATAATCCTACAGGTGCCTGTCCAATTTTTCGCTTTGGATAGATCTGTTTTTCAGACCTAGGAGAAATAATCACTGATGCCAGCACTCTTGGAAGTGCCTACCCAACCCTGGGAAGGATGAGGAAAGGCTGGTGGAAAAGGAAGAGAGAGGGAAGAGGCAAGGGGGTCCTTGGAGTAGATTCTTTGGAGATGAAATGATCACCTGGACTAAAAAGAGTCTCACATTTATTCTGCTTATCCTTTCAGCCATCCATTTCATTCATTTGTTCAAGGGGGCGTGGGAGGTGCTCTATGAAGGTTGCTTATACACTGCCACAACCGGGGTTTGTAGCCATAGTATTTACTGAACTGGGGAAGGTTTCCTCTTGCTTTGTTTGGGAGAACAAAGACTATGAGACAAACCTGCTAAAGCTACAGGGGGAGAAAATCCAGTCCCACCTGGCTCCTCCTTGAATGCGTCCCCACCCCTTTTGGGGCAGGTGGGGCAGTCAGCGCCCCTAACCACTGGCTTGGAAAGGAAAACCCTGGGGTCATTTGATCCAGCTCTCAGAACTGTATTCTACCAGGAACTAGAAGGGTGCCTTCCAGGGAGTTAACCCTTTTGTTCTCAAGTTTAGGAAGTAAGACCTTCAAGGTGCTGAGATGACATATTACATGAACTTGAAAACAATGATGATGGTGATGATGATGATGAAAGTGAAAGTCACTCAGTCGTGTCCGACTCTTTGAGACCCCATGGACTGTAGCCCTCCAGGGTCCCTCTGCCCATGGGATTCTCCAGACAAGAATACTGGAGTGGGTTGCCATTCCTTTTCCAGGGGATCTCCCTGACCCAGGGTTCAAATCCAGGTCTCCTACACTGCCGGCAGATTCTTTACCCAAGAAGTAATGACGATGGTAAGTAACTCCCTTGAGCTGTTCCCATGTGGCAGGTACTATGCTATAGGCTTTATATACACGATCTCACGGAATCCTCATGACATCTGAGGTCGATACAATTATTACCTGCATTTTGTAGATATGGAAACTGAGAGTCAAAAAGTTAAGAACTAGGACCCACCTGGTGGCCCAGTGGTTAAGACTCCATGCTTCCAATGCTAGGGGCATGGGTTCCATCCCTGACCAGGCAAATAAGATCCCACATGCTGCTCAGTGTGGTTGAAAGAAGAATGTTAAGAATCTTGTTTGAAGGCATACAGCTTGCAGGTGATAGAGCCAGGCCAGTGTCTGTTTATCCTCTTTCTCTGTTTCTCTGGTTGGCGACTTTAAATATACTCCTTTCTACTTAAAGCATCTGACACAGCTCAGATTATCTGGGAGTTTTTTGGTGTGGTGTAAACAGTCTCTCTGATTTGATTAGACTTTCTTCATCATGGAGGCTCTCTAATGTCAGTTACTCACTGGTGAAAGGAGGCATAAATGAAATATAAGCTGGAGGATTCTTTGGCCAGCATCTTGAGGCCACCCCAAGACCAGCTAGTTCTCAGCCCCGAAGACTCCAAAACTCAAGATCCTGGCAGAGTCAGCACAGGCAGTGAGTGATGAGGACAAAAGAAAAGACAAGGGCAAAAAGAGGAAACACTGAGTTAACCTATGAGAACCAAGAAGAAGGCAAAGCTTGTCCTGAGTACCAGCGCCGCATCTTTTGAGAGTCTTCAGTGTGGACTGAGTTTTGCTTTCAGAGCTAAGTCTGGTGAACCACACAGGGAACAGAAGTGAGAAATGCCTCTGCCTCCCTCTCTCTATTATATATATATTTAAATCCACGAAAGAATCCCAAGACACTTGATGCGTTTTTAGGGAGTAGCAGTTGTAGTATGGCACAACTGTGGAGTCAAATGCCTCTGAAGAGACACAGTGTCCACCTAGATGTTTCTACCTGGTTGTCTCTGTTAACAAACCAAATGTAGGATTTCCTGTTTGATGTGGAATGCTGTGTTTGCATTTTAAGTATCTGGAACTGCACACACACCCACTAAGTGTGGGTGGTTTAAATGAAGAGCATAGCACTCACTTCCGCCAGGGACCAAGCCTGGGAGATAACAGAGCAGCCCAGGAAAGGATAGGAAGCCTCCTGGAAGGCTGTGATATCTGAGTAAGGTGAACAAAGTCAGGCTACCCTTAGCCAGGAAGATGGGGAGAGTGGCACTGAGTAGGCGACGAAAGCGCCTTCCGCAGTCCACCCCACGGTTTATCCATCATACTCTTTGCTCTGTACACAGCTTCACCACACTGCTCACGGCCCACTGCTTGACCATGTTCTTAGTGGGCATTGAAGGCCATTCTCTTGGCAATCAGGTGATAGGGAACAGAGAATGAAGGGAAGATGTGAAGGTAAGAGCAGAGATCTAAATCTATTGGGTCATCGAGGTATTGGGTCAACATCAAGCCATTAGAATGGAGCTCTTGAAAAGGCAAAGGGATGAGCTGTTAGGGTGACCTTCACTTTTAGCCATCCTTTAACTAGCCTGGATTAGGCCAGGACTGGAATTAGTATACCGAGCCCATAAATGGGCGAAATGCTCTCCACCTCCATAGGAGAGAAATATTGAAGAACAGGAAGCCCACCTCCATAGGAGAGAAATATTGAAGAACAGGAAGCCTGACTTTGCTGGCGTCATTTCCTCCTTGGACATGGACCTGGAATCTATAGACAGCAGCTCTCCAATACTTAGTGGTTTAAAATGATGGCAATATTTATTTTGCTCACAAATATGCAATCTGGATAGGGTATTTGGGGGTAGTTCATCTCTGCTCTACCGTTCAGCTCTGGCATCAGTTGCAGCAGCTCAAAGCCCAAAGCTGGAACCACCCAAAGATTCATCCATTCCCGTGTCTGGTGCGTGATGCCCTTTGCCAGCTGAGTCTTCAGCTGGAACTTTTCATGCGGCTGCATGGCCGCCTCACGTCATGGAGCCTAGGTCCCGAGAGGACTAGGTGGAAAATTTAGACTTGGAAGTCATATGGCATCACCCTGCTATAGCCAGAGGCCCCCCGAGATTTGAAAGGAGGACACACAGACCCCACCTCATGATGGGTGAGCGTCAGGATCACATTGTAAGAGCTGTGTGGCATCCCATAGGCACGCAGCCATGATGGGGAAACACCGCCCCCACACACACCTGCCTCCCTTCAACCCACAGGGCCTTCGCACATGCTGCTGCTCCTACCGGCAACTTTCCTTACCTTGCTCCCCTGGTTAAGGCCAGCTCATCCCTCCTATCTCAGCAGAGTCAGCATTTCTTCAGGGAAGCCTTCCTGAGCTCCCTTGGTTTAGGGTTGCTGATTCTTGTCACAGTTATATTCCGCCAGACCTGCTTACAAATGTTAATGGGTTCATTCCCTTTGTCTCCACAGAGCAGTCTAGGTGGTCCCTGCCTTCCTAAGGGAATCATAGGAGACTTGGAATACTAGGGCAAAATACAGGGCTGATGCTTTGTAATGCTTATCACAGTTATATTTTACATGAAAGTGGAAGTGTTGGTCGCTGTGTCGTGTCTCACTCTTTGTGACCCCAAGGACTGTATAGCCCGCCAGGCTCTTCTGTCCATGGAATTCTCCAGGCAAGAATACTGGAGTGGTTGCTGTTTTGTTCTCCAGGGGATCTTCCCGACCCAGGGATCAAACCTGTGTCTCCTGCATTGCAGGCAGATTCTTCATTGTCTGAACCCCAAGGGAAGCCATTTTTTCCATATGTATGTATAAATACATGCATACAATTATATACCTGTGTACCTATAAACATGTGTATATATATACAGAGAGAGAGAGAGAGAAACATATACTTGCATATATACTTAGATGTCTGTGTGGACAGACAGACACACGCCAATGTCTGTCTTTCATTCAGCCTCACATAAAGAGGAACTGCAGAAGTTTTTTTGGTTTTGCTCATCACTCTATGTTCAGTGCCTAGTGTGGGGACTGAGATACAGTAGGTGCTCATAAATTTATTTGAATGAAAAAAATGCATGAAGCCACGGCTGGATTTTAGAGTCCTTTGTGCTGGTCTGGTGATTTTCTGATGGCCTTGTTACCCTTGGGACATCAACCATGCAAGAGAAGATTCAAAAAAGATGCTTCTGAGCTTGATGCTTTAGTAGCAGCTTAGCTCAACTTTGGGGGCCAAGTCCGGTGTTAATCTCTAAAGAATGAGTCCCTCCTGTGTCGCTCCCCAGACCTGCTTACAAATGCTAATGAGTTCATTTCATTTGTTTCCACAGAGCAGCCTAGGTAATTCCTGTCTTCCAAAGGGGATCATGGGAGACTTGGAATACTGGGCAAAATACAGGACTAATGAATAGTCTCCAAGTAGGAGCCAGCCCCACCTCCAGCTTCTTTATCAGTCAGAGGCAGGAGAGACTTGACCCTGTTCTGACTCTGCACCAGGATTAACAACACATGCTTTGCTAGGGTGCATGTAGATTCTTCACCAGGCAAAGATATTCAGGTTCAGGACGCTTAAGCCCTAATTATGGAGGGGGTTGGATTATGGGACAGAGTCTGCTGTGGAGATGGGAAAGGTTTCCAGGAGGGACATGAAGGGAAAAAAAACTTAATGACCAGTTTTGTTGTGATATTAAAACTCTAGGACACATTTGTCCACAGCAGGCAGAAGACTTACAAATCTCTGCAAGAAACGAGAGGGACACCAGCAACACATGCCTGCGTGGTATGACACACGCGTGGTGCAGAGTGGCTACCAGGTTCATCCTACCTACTCCAGGGGTAAACCTGGAAACCCAGGCCTTCCAAACACCATGTCCGGTTCTCATCCATGCTTAGACTCCAGGTTCTGGAGTACAGGCCTCATCCCATCCCTAACATACCAACTAATACCTAAGGTACTGAGTAGCAGTTCTTAACGTCCTTTCGCTTGCTCATCCCCTCTGGCCATTGGGTGACAGCTTCTTAGAATCCTAATTTTTTTTTAATGTGTTAAATCAAAGATATCAGATTGATTGCAGACTTCTACTCCTGACCAAGAGCGTAATAGGGATCAGATTTGCCCTCCTGCCTGAAATGACTAAAAGTCAAAGTATACGAAACAATAGTTTTCAAAACATTGGCTATCAGGCAACAGAAGGCAGTGACCCTTGAGAAACAGGAAACAAACCAGGTGAGCTTTGCAATCTTGCCCTGCTTACTTCCTGGAGAGCTTCCAAACTATGTGCAAAGGCATAGCTGGTGGTCTCCTTGGGCTGAGGACAAGAAGCTGGGGGAAAGGGAAGCCAAAGTGGCTGGGATCTGCAAAGCAGAATATCAGAGAAGAGCAAGCTGCTCAAAGGGAGAGCACTAGAGGCGTAGAGCAGTCTTCCTTGAGCCCTTAGCCGAGTGCTGATCAGCATGTGCCTGTGAGGAAACTGCACAAGACCCAGAAGAGGAGAGGCCACAAGACCCAGAAAAGAACCACCTGAAAGGACTGGTGGGAACAAGTCTTAGAGTTCACACAGGATCAAGAGCAGTTCTTCTTCTCATCAACCAGGTTAGAAAACCTCATAATCCACATGGCACCAAGTAAGCTACTCAGAAGACCTTTGTCTCAGTAGCTGAGAAAATTTAGCTCTAAAATAAATGGGGTTCTGGTCTTACCCAACAAGGCTTAAAAACAAGATAGAAGAAAATCAAACTGATTTCAACTAATTTAATCATGTCACAGAAGAAACCTGAAGAGTACTTAGAATATTTATAAGAATAGAAAAGAATTTAAAAATATCCAGCACCTCAGGAATTCCATGGAGGTCCAGTGGATAGGACTTCATGCTCTCACTGCCAAGGGCCCAGGATTAATCCCTGGTCAGGGAACTAGGATCCTGCAAGACAAGTGGCGTGGTCCCCTCTCCCTAAAAAATCCAGCATCCAAAAAAGTAAAATTCAGTGTCTAGCATGTGATAAGAAGTTGCCAGGCATGCAAAGGAGAAGGAAAAGACAGCTCATAATGAGTATGCAAACCAATTAATCAAAGCTGATTCAGAAATGACATCAATGATAAAGTTAGTAGGCACAGACATTAAAACAAGAAAATGTTATATTCAAAAAGCTATAGGAACGATTGAATGTATTAAGTAGGGACATCAAAGATAGATATTTTTAAAGACCCTATTAGAAATTCTGGAGATGAAAACCATAATGTCTAAAATGAAAAATACAGTGGATGGGATTAATAGGATGGGATTAACACACTGCAGAAGAATGATTAGTGGACTTGCCAACGTAGTAATAGAAACTACCCAAAATAAAACACAAAGAGAAAAAAAAATATCTTAAAAAAAAAGGAGACAAAGCATCATTGAGTTATGGGACTTCAGAGAGCCAAAAATATGTAATTGGGATCCCCAAAGGATAGCATATTTGAAGAAATATGATCAAAAACATTTCAAATTTGATTAAAAATACAAACGCAAAGATCCAAGAAGGGCAACAAATCCCAAGCACAAGAAATATGAACAATATCACACTACCAAGGCATATCTTAATAAAACTGATTACAATCAGTGATAAAAAGAAAACTTTTAAAGCAGCCAGAGATAAAAGATACACTATGCAATAGAAATAAAGACCAAGATGACATTCTTGTCAAGAACAATACAAGGCAGAAGACAGTGGAACCAAATCTTTAAAAGTACCGAAACTAAAAAACAACAACAAACTTATTCTCCGCTGGTAACTTAGTTACTAGTTAATTCTAAGCTGGTAACTTACAATTCTATTCTCAGCAAAAACATATTTCAGAAACAAAAGGAAATAAAGACCTTTTCTTAGACATACAAATGGTGAAAGAATTCATCACCAGCATGTTACAGGAAAAGTTAGAGGAAGCGCTTCAGGAACAAGGAAATTTTATCTACTCAGTGAGGGATATGCAAACTGAAACCACAGTGAGATCGCATTTCATATCTAGAATGTCTAAAATGAAGAAGACTAACCATACCAACTGCTGATGAGGAGGTGGAGCAACTGGAACTTTCCTGTACCCCTGGTGAAATGTCAGTGCTACAGTGACTTCAGAAAAAAGTTTGGCAGTTTATTAAGCATCTAAATGCATACCATTCCATTCTCAGGGTAATTACCCAAGAGATATGAAAGCCTGTGTTCACACAGAGACTTATACACTAATGTTCCACACAACTTTATTTCTAATAACCAGAAACTGGAAACACAAGTCCATCACCCAGTGAATGGATAAACAATTGGTGTTTTTCCACACAATATAATACCACTCAGGAAAAATAAAAATAGCATGAACACACTATTGATACACTTAGCAGTATAGATGAATTTCAAAATAATTATGCTGATTAACACCCAGAAAAGAAGTCCTTTTCATTATAGGGGACTGGAATGCAAAAGTAGGAAGTCAAGAAACACCTGGAATAACAGGCAAATTTGGCCAACTCAACATGCCAGCAAATTTGGAAAACTCAGCAGTGGCCACAGGACTGGAAAAGGTCAGTTTTCATTCCAATCCCTAAGAAAGGCAATGCCAAAGAATGCTCAAACTACCGCACAATTGCACCCATCTCACATGCTAGTAAAGTAATGCTCAAAATTCTCCAAGCCAGGCTTCAGCAATACGTGAACCGTGAACTCCCTGATGTGCAAGCTGGTTTTAGAAAAGACAGAGGAACCAGAGATCAAATTGCCAACATCCGCTGTATCATGGAAAAAGCAAGCGAGTTCCAGAAAAACATATATTTCTGCTTTATTGACTATGTCAAAGGCTTTGACTGCGTGGATCACAATAAAACTGTGGAAAATTCTGAAAGAGATGGGCATACCAGATCACCTGACCTGCCTCTTGAGAAACCTATATGCAGGTCAGGAAGCAATAGTTAGAACTGGACATGGAACAACAGACTGGTTCCAAATAGGAAAAGGCATACGTCAAGGCTGTATACTGTCACCTGCTTGTTTAACTCATATGCAGAATACATCATGAGAAATGCTGGACTGAAAGAAGCACAAGCTGGAATCAAGGTTGCCGGGAGAAATATCAGTAACCTCAGATACGCAGATGACACCACCCTTATGGCAGAAAGTGAAGAGGAACTAAAAAGCCTCTTGATGAAAGTAAAAGAGGAGATCTTGATGAAAGTGAAAGAGGAGAGTGCAATGTTGGCTTAAAGCTCAACATTAAAAAAACAAAGATCATGGCATCTAGTCCCATCACTTCATGGGAAATAGATGGGGAAACAGTGGAAACATTGTCAGACTTTATTTTTGGAGCTCAAAAATCACTGCAGATGGTGACTGCAGCCATTAAATTAAAATACACTTACTCCTTGAAAGAAAAGTTATGACCAACCTAGATAGCATATTCAAAAGCAGAGATATTACTTTGCCAACAAAGGTCCGTCTAGTCAAGGGTATGGTTTTCCAGTAGTCATGTATGGATGTGAGAGTTGGACTGTGAAGAAAGCTGAGCGCCGAAGAACTGATGCTTTTGAAGTGTGGTGTTGGAGAAGACTCTTGAGAGTCCCTTGGACTGAAATGAGATCCAACCAGTCCATTCTAAAAGAGATCAGCCCTGGGATTTCTTTGGAAGGAATGATGCTAAAGCTGAAACTCCAGTACTTTGGCCACCTCATGCGAAGAGCTGACTCACTGGAAAAGACTCTGATGCTGGGAGGGATTGAGGGCAGGAGGAGAAGGGGACGACAGAGGATGAGATGGCTGGATAGCATCACTGACTCGATGGATGTGAGTTTGAGTGAACTCTAGGGGTTGGTGATGGACAGGGAGGCCTGGCATGCTGTGATTCATGGGGTCGCAAAGAGTAGGACACAACTGAGCGACTGAACTGAACTGAACTGAACTGACCTGATGCTGATTAAAAGAAAGCAGATTTTTAAAAGTGGACAGAAGACCTAACTAGACATTGCTCCAAAGATGAATACAGATGGCCGATAAGCACATGAAAAGATGCTCAACATCACTAATTGTTAGAGAATGCAAATCAGAACTACACTGAGGTATCACCTCACACCAGTCAAAATGGCCATCATGAAAAGTCTGCAAATAAAAAATTCTGGAGAGAGTGTAGAGAAAAGGAACCCTCTACACTGTTAGTGAGAATGTAAATTGGTACAGCCATTATGGGGAACAGTAATGGAAATTTCTTCTAAACTATTTTTTAAAAACAAATTTGTGGTATAACTACCTACATGTTATTTTATTAAGGAAAGTCTGCTAACTGTGTAATTTATAATTAGCGATGAGTATAAATGCTATTTTAAAGTGTCCATAACCATTATATCGTGACATGAAAATATGTATGATTTCTAGCAACATTAAAGCCACAGTTGCCAACACCAAGTAGCAAAGTCAAGAAATAGAGAATTTGAGTTTTAGTCATAGCATTAGACCCTGTTGATCTGAAGTTTATTTCTACGCCTTGTCATTGTCTAGTTTTGGTTTGGGAATTAAGATTAGCCTCATAAAGTTGGGCTAAGTGGCTCTTCAACTTTTCCTCTATTCTGAAAGTCTGTTTACCTAACAAGGGGAATTCATTTGGGCATAGTAGTTAGCTGGAGAATTATAGATTTTGCTTTTTAATTATACTTTATTATAATTTATTTCTACTACACAGGGAATATATGCTGGTTGTAACACATGAAATAATTAAGGATATTTAAATAGGGAATTCCCTAGCAGTCTAGTGGTTAGGACTTAGTGCTTTAACTGTTGTGGCCTGGGTTCAGTCCCTGATTGGGGAAGTAAGATCTGGTAAGCTTAGTGATAAAGCTTTTTTTTTTTTTTTTTAAGGAAGTTTAAATATAAAGTTAACCATTTTTTAAAAAGGATCGCAGTGACTGCTAATAGTCTACAGTCTGTTGCCCACGTTTAAAATAAAAGAAAATGCTAAATTTCAGTGAGAGTTCAGTAAAGATAAAAATGGAATTTTTCTCAAAATTCATAATCCTCTGAATTATGTTCATATCAAGTTGCTCTAGAAAGCCTTTGAGATCAATCCGGGGTAACATGCTCAGTCCAGTGTGCAAAGTTATTTCTTAGAAACAGCATCCACCTGCTTTCCCTTCCTTTCCTCAATGGAATTGACTTATATAATAGTAAGGACAATAACAACAGTAGTGGTCTGCTTCCTCAGAGAGAGGATGGGGCTGTGTGCACTCTCTCCCTTACTTACTCTCCCGTAGAGATCGCAAGCCTTTGCTTCCCCTCTGCAGAGTCCTCCCTACGTCTGAGAGGAAAGTGAAAAAGTGTTAGTGCCTCAGTTGTGTCTGACTCTTGGCAACCCCATGGACTATACATAGCCCACCATTGTCCCTGTTAATTCTCCAGGCAAAAATACTGGAGTGGATTGCCGTTCCCTTCTCTAGGGATCTTCCCAACCTAGGGACTGAATCTCCGGTGTCTCCTGCACTAAAGGCATTTTCTTTACTGCCTGAGCCACCAGGGAAGCATTTCCTTCATAAAGGCCACCTCCAGTCGCTTCCAGGGAAAGCAAGCTTGAGTCTGCAGTGGAGGACGGTCCTCTATCTTGTGGAAATTAAGTAGAACAGAGTTAAATACAACTTGGACTTGCTAGAGGCCCTTCAGTTCAGTTCAGTTCAGTTCAGTCGTGTCTGACTCTTTGCGACCCCATGAATCGCAGCACGCCAGGCCTCCCTGTTCATCACCATCTCTCAGAGTTCACTCAGACTCACGTCCATCGAGTCCGTGATGCCATCCAGCCATCTCATCCTCGGTTGTCCCCTTCTCCTCCTGCCCCCAATCCCTCTCAGCATCAGAGTCTTACCAGTGAGTCAACTCTTCGCATGAGGTGGCCAAAGTACTGGAGTTTCAGCTTCAGCCCTTGGGGTCAAGTAAAGAGAATCTAACAATCTGCTTTGGTTCCATCACCTTCTATTAAAATGAGCTGTGATCATAGGTGCTGGTGCTCCTGAGTCCCTTGTCTCCGAAGGTCTTCTCTGTAGATTTCCCGGTGGGAAATTGCAGCATAGAACGCAATTAACTCAGCCTTCTTCCCCCAACACTGGCCTCACAAGCCCTAATTCCTTCTAAATTCTTGTGTTTGGCCTGCAACAGGGATTGAGCCTGTCGTGATCAGTCTGTCCTGGAGGCCTGCCTCCCACCTGTCTCTGGGCTTCATCCAGGCTGCTTTGCTTGCTCTAAGAACACCCTTTGGCCTAGTACCCCTTGGCTTCTCTCCTTACAAGGTCCAGCAAAGGTTCCTTTCTGCTTTTCACTTGGTTATCATAGAAGATTACCGCTCTGCCTCATTATTAAGGCAGAAATAAATATCAATGTTGTCAGAGATTCTTGATAAATTTTGAAACTTAAAATGTTCTCAGGAAAATTTCTCAGCCTTTCCTCACTCCGTTAAAATACATTAAGGTAAAACAGATAACAAATAAGAACCTACTGTGTAGCAAAGGGAACTCTGCTCAATATTCTATAATGACCTATATGGGAATAGAAGCTAAAAGAGTAGCAGTGTTAGGCTCTCAGTTGCGTCCAACTCTTCGTGACCCCATAGACTGTAGCCCGCCAGGCTCCTCTGTCCATGGGATTCTCCAGGCAAGAATACTGGAGTGGGTTGCTATGCCCTTCTCCTTTCCCAACCCAGGGATCAAATCCAGGTCTTCTGCATTGCAGGCAGATTCTTTACCATCTGAGCTACAGGGAAATCCCTTAAAAAAATAAAAAAAGAGTGGATGTATGTATAATGGATTTACTTTGCTCTATAGCAGAAACCAACACAACATTGTAAATCAACTATACTCCAAAAAAATTAATTTAAAAATAAAATACATTAAGAACCCCCATTTGCATTTCAATTCTGTGGCTCTGACCCCCCTCCCCTCCCCCCACTTGAAATCCCCCATCTATTTAGATAAGAACTGTTTGCTGCCAAAGGACAGTTCCTTTGGCTAAGGAAGTATTAGGTAGGAAGGGGTCCTAGGTAGAACAGCATCGTCTGAGTACCTCAGGTTCTCCCCTGGAGGAAGTGACTGGTGCAAATACCTGGAAGGAGACTATCAGGAAAATTAGGGAGTAAATTCCCTTCTTCCACAATGTCTAGACTCCAGCTCTCACAGAAGTTGTGATGGGCCTGGGTGAGACAATAGTTCATGTTGCTGGAGGTCAGTATTGGAGGCTGGAGCTCCCTGGGAAGGTGGGGTGTGCTAATTAGTCAAAGGCATGAAGAACGAGATAATGAGCCCTGATGTCCCAAGAGGGTCCTGGGCCCAGTGGGAAATCAAATTATTTGAGGCTTCCCAAGAAAGGGGGGCTTGCTTGGGCCAACAGGAGGGACCAGGAACCAGGAATGCATTCTGGATGACTACTGGGAATAAAGTAGAAGAGTCTTCAAGAGCCCAAGGTACAAGGGTAGTAGGCTAGGCCTTATTTTCAGGTCTACATTCTGGACCAACATTAAGTCTCTGAAGGACACTGGAACTGAGGTTGAGGTTGCTGTGCCTTTATGGCTCCACGCCACCTTTTCCTGCCTCAGGAGCTGGTGTTAGCTGGGTGTTAGTTATGTAATTGATGGCTGATGGGAAGAGCTAGTGAGTCCAGCAAAGTAAACAGTTATGATACAAACAGGTACCACAAACATCGTTCATAATTTATTACTTGTCCTGTTATCAACATGTCAGCTGCCCCAGGCTTTTTTGAGCCACTCTAAGTGACTGCACAATCCATCTTTCCTACCACTGACTTGGCTGGAATGTAGGCTCTTCCTTGGCGCAGGGACCTGCAACAGACAAATGATCCAGGTTTCAGTGACTGTCTTTGAACTTCCAATCAGAGCTGCCCCAAAGGAAGAGCACTCTCGTGAGCATGCTCACCAGCTCCCTGCACGGACTCTGAAGGACAGGCAGGAAATCCCAGCCATAGAAGCAAATCTAAGTAGACTTTGCCCCTAAAAGGAACTTGTGGAGACACTGTGGGTGTCTCCACTGCGGGCTATATGTGGACCAAGGCAGACCACATGGAGCAAGATGCTACACTGTGAACTAGGAGAAGATGACCATCACGCTGAATTCAAGTTTTAAATTCTTAGGATCTAGCATGATTCCTCAGCACATAGAAAGATGCTTATAATGACTGGAGTGAATAAAACTATTCCTCAGCACATAGAAAGATGCTTATAATGACTGGAGTGAATAAAACTATCTCATGATGATATTAGCAATCATTAATGTAGATTCTGTAGGATTATGAAGTTGAGAAATAATTTAAAATTTAATAGAAATGTACAGGGAATTCTTTGGCAGTCCAGTGGTTAAGACTCTATGTTTTCACTGCCAAGAGCATGGGTTTGATCCCTACTTGGGAAATTAAAATCTTGCAAGCTGTGGGGTGTGACCCCCTCCCCCAAAAAAGCAAGAGGGAGAAAAGAAATATGTCATACACATCATAGACAAAGAAACAAGGCCAGTAGCTCTACATGTTAAAAAATAAATGAAAACACTTCTAAAGGCAACACAGGAGACTATCGCTGTGACCTTGGAGTAATTCAAGATTTCTTAACATACACAAAAGCAATAACCATAAAGGTTAAAAACTTCTGTTCATCAAAATGTACCATTATGAGCATGAAAAGGCAAGCCACAGAGAGGGAGAAGCTATCTGCAAAACCTATGTCTGACAAAGAATTTATACCTAGAACATGCAAAGAATTCTTATAAATCATTTGGAAAAAGATAGACAACTCATTTTTTTAATGGGCAAATGGCTTAAACAGGCACTTTCCTAAAGAGAACATCTAAGTAATCAATAAGCATGTGAAGATGCTCAACAGCATTAGTCATCAGGAAAATGTGAATTTTCCTATATATTCATCATAAAATGGGGAAACTGACGTAGCAGGTGAAGCAACAGAAATTA
Source organism: Nanger dama (assembly GCA_917880005.1). Taxonomy (NCBI): domain Eukaryota; kingdom Metazoa; phylum Chordata; class Mammalia; order Artiodactyla; family Bovidae; genus Nanger; species Nanger dama. The sequence goes on from CAKJTW010000026.1 coordinate 17,451,962, forward strand.
TTTGCACATTCTGGAATAAACTGGTTCAACAGTTTTGGAGAGATTTGGTTTTATCTACTAATGTTGAACATATATATACCTTGATGTCATAGGAAATTTACATCTAGTAATTAATATACCCAATGGGGATGCATGCAGATACTAACAGAAAGGCATATACAAGAACAAAGTTTATAGTAGCTCTGTTTGTCTTGGCTAAAAGCAAAGTTCATCTATAGTAGAGTGGATAAATAAATTCATATTCATTGTATATGTATATATTTATAATATACAATGACTAAACTTGTACTCATTGTCTATTATAAATGTATATTCCATTGTATACAGTGGGATGCTATACAGTAATGAAAATGAACTACTGCTAACATCATTGAATCGCTTGGGTGTAATGTTAAGCAAAGAACACTGAATCAAAAGAGTACAATAAGATATGGTTCCACTTCTCAGAGAAGAATAGGCAGAACTTCTCTACTGCTACTGCTAAGTCACTTCAGTCATGTCCAACTCTGTGCAAGCCCATAGACGGAAGCCCACCAGGCTCCCCCGTACCTGGGGTTCTCCAGGCAAGAACACGGGAGTGGGTTGCCATTTCCTTCTCCAAGGCATAAAAGTGAAAAGTGAAAGGGAAGTTGCTTAGTTGTGTCCGACTCTTAGCGACCCCATGGACTACGGCCTACCAGGCTCCTCCATCCATGGGATTTTCCAGACAAGGGTACTGGAGTGGGGGTGCCATTAACTTTTCTAGTGTCATAGAAATCAGGTCAATGGTTGCTTTTGGGGCAGGATTGCTAGATAAAATACAGGCCACTTAGTTAAATTTGAATTTCAGATTAGCAGCCAATTTTTTATTATAAGTATGTCCTAAGCAGTATTTTCTATTTACTAGATCTGGTAGTCCTATAAGGAAGTTGAAATCTTGACTTGGATGGCACACAAAGATTGCTTCTGTTGTTTCAGTAATCAGTTCAGTTCAGTTGCTCAGTTGTGTCCTACTCTTTGTGACCCCATGGACTGAAGCACACCAGGCTTCACTGTCCATCACCAACTCCTGGAGCTTGCTCAAACTCATATCCATGGAGTCGGTGATGCCATTCAACCCTCTCAGCCTCTATCGTTCCCCTCTCCTTCCACCTTCGATCTTTCCCAGCATCAGGGTCATTTCCAGTGAGTCAGTTCTTCACGTCAGGTGGCCAAATGATTGGAGCTTCAGCTTCAGCATCAGTCCTTCCAATGAATATTCAGGACTGATTCCTTTAGGATGGACTGGCTGGATCTCCTTGCAGTCCAAGTGACTCTCAAGAGTCTTCCCTAACACCACAGTTCAAAAGCATCTATTTTCTTGATGTAGACGGGAATTACAAGGGTGTGTCCATGTCTAAACATTTATCAGAGTGAATGTTTAAGATTTTTATACTTTGCTATATGAATATTATACCTCAACAAAAAGTTTTAATGGTTTTAATAGAAAGGCAGAGCAATTGTGAAGAGTCAGGAGTTCGGGGTTCCAATCCGAGCCATTGCCTCTAGTGTTTCCCAGTCTCAGTTTTTTTCATCTGTAAAATGGAAATAATTTTAACGAGAGCTATTCTACTAATTTTATTTTATGCAAAAGGAAACAAAAGCGTAGGGAAGTGAAATTCTGCACTGGAGGCAGCCCAGCTGGTGAGTGACTCTGACAGGTTTAAGGCCACCGTTCTAGAACTCCACCCTACTGCGTGCCTATTGGAAAGAGCTTCTAAAATGTAAAACTCAACCAATATAAGACTGTGATTATGATTTTTAAAATTTTAATAATTTTATGTTTAATTTTATTGGAGTATAGTTGATTTACAATATTGTGATAGTCTCAGTGTACAGCAAAGTGATTCAGTTAAACATATACACATATTCATTCTTTTTAGATTCTTTTCTCACACAGGTTGTCACAGAATATTAACTAGACTTCCCTGGGCTGTAGAGTAGGACCTTGCTGGTGATCTATCTCATACATCATAGTAGTGTATGTGTTCATCCCAAACTCCTGATTTATTCCTCCCTACTGATGATTATTTTAGACAGGAAGTTTTTAAAATTAAGTTATTTGTAATTAGAGGATAATTGTTTTATAATATTCTGCTGGTTTCTGCCACACATCAACAAGAATCAGCCATGGGTATACTTATGTTCCCCTCCCTCCTGAACTTCCCTCCCACCTCCCACTCCATCCTACCCCTCTAGGTTGTTGGACAGGGAATTTTAAATCGAAAGTTTCGAGAGAATTTGTAAAATACATAAGTGTGCATGCATTTCGGAGATAGACTAAACCTAGCTTTGGATGGGAAAGTGGTCTCTGACGCCGTCCCCTAAGCAGTGAAAGAGCTAGGAGGGCCCCTTGTCTACCGGAGATGCTCTGGCCCAGAGTGGCTGGTGGTCACCTTGACTAGACCGAACCGCTGTCCTCAGAGCTGGAATTCTTCTCTTCCCTTTTGACCTAGCTTCTTCCTTTTTTTTTTTTTCTTACCTCCAGGCAAACCACATCTCTTGGGGCCCAGGGTGGAAGGGCCTCCCTCACCAGGAGCTCACTCTTGTTTAATTAGTACTTACAAAGGGCTGTGTATTATTAAATTACTAGATGATTGAGATGAAGCCTTGAGGGCTTTCAAAATCTGTCCTGCTGCTCTCCCGGAATGGGTTGGAGGGGCTTGCCTGGAGGGATAGGGAGAAGAAGTTGGTTGGGAACTGTCCTGTGCTGCAGCTTCCCCCTTCTCGGTGGGCACCACCGCAAAGAGACCCTAAAGAGTTTCCTGTAACTGCTTGGCTTGTCTTTGATGCTTGAAAGCCACCATTCCAGATGTGTTTGTTTTAAGTTTAGGAATCTTTCCGCTTTATAGTGCAGCAACTCTCAAAAAGAGTAACTAGGAGAGGCAGAAAAACAGTGATAAGAGCTAAAATGTACTGAGCCTTCCCATGGAGGGTGAAAGAGGAGAATGAAAAAGCTGGCTTAAATCTCAACATTCAAACCCTAAGATCATGGCATCTAGTCCCATCACTTCATGGCAAATAGATGGGGAAAAAGTGAAACAATGACAGATTTTATTTTCTTGGGCTCCAAAATCACTGTGGATGATGACTGCAGCCATGAAATTAAAAGACGTTTGCTCCTTGGAAGAAAATCTATGACAAACCTAGACAGCATATTAAAAAGCAGACATCACTTTGCCGACAAAGGTCCATCTAGTCAAAGCTATGGTTTTCCCAGTAGTCATGTGTAGATCTGAGAATTGGACCAGAAAGAAGGTTGAGCACTGAAGAACGGATGCTTTTGAATTGTGGTACTAGAGAAGATTCTTGAGAGTCCCTTGGACAGCAAGATCAAACCAGTCAATCCTAAAGGAAACCAACCCTGAATATTCATTGGAAGGACTGATGCTGAAGCTCCGATACTTTGGCCACCTGATCTGAAGAGCCAACTCATTGGAAATAATCCTGATGCCAGGAAAGATTGAGGGCAGAAGGAGAAGGAGGCAATAGAAAATGAGATGCGTGGATGGCATCACCAATTCAATGGACATGAGTTTGAGCAAACTCTGGGAGATAGTGAAGGACAGGGAAGCCTGGTGTGCTGTAGTCCATGGGGTCACAAAGAGTGGTACACGAATGACTGAACAACTCTCATGGTGCCAGGACTGGGATAAATCCTGGCAATCCATCTCCATCTGAAGAAGGTGGGCAAGAAAGGAAATCTGCCCAACTGAAAGCTTCTGTGATCAAGGTAACTGTACATGCTATTTCACTGAATCCTCACCACTTAGACGTAGGTATTATGCCCCCATTTCATAGATGAGTAAATAATGTAAGAATGGTTTATGCAGTTGTCCTAGGTCACATATTCATATTTGAATACCTTTGGTGAGACCAAGATGCCCCCCTTATGCAAGGCACAGGGTCTCACCAGGGAGTGGAGGTGGTGCAGTCTGAAGAAATGCCCCAGGCCATTCTGATACAGGTCCTGATTAGCTGGTGCAAGCAGGGATGGCATCCCCCATCAGCAGTTTGAGAACTGACTTACTAAAATGAGTTTATCATATTCCTTTCAGAGAGGGGGTTCACAGTAAACCAGTGGTTGCCCAGTGGGGATGATTTTGTTTCCCCTTCAACCTGCAAAAGGGGACATATGGCAATTTCTGGAGATTTTTTTTCCCTCCACAACCAGGTACTGGGTTTCCACTGTCAGCTCGTGGGCAGAGATCAAGGATGGTGCTCAGTGCCCGGCAGCACACAGGCCTGCTCTGCACAACAAAGATGTATCAGATGTAATGTGAGCAACAGCTACCTTGAAATACTCCCAGTTCGAGCAAGGAGGGATGGGAATGGAGAAGAGAAGGAAAGTCGGAAGCATTTATAGAAAGAAGAGCATTATCTTTCTTTCTAATGCTGCAAATAACCCGTGCCCAGTTGTTAAAGCCAAACAATACCAGAGAGTATAGAAAGGTACAAAAGTATAACTAAAAATTACCCCCAATTTAACATTTAGGAGGAAAAAATAGTGCTGTTGACATTTTGGAGCTTTTGGAGCACATCCTATCAAATATTTTTAAAGAACAATTCTACTTAAAAAAAAAAAAAAGAACTCTATAGTACATGCTGTTTTGTAGCCAGCAATAAAATAACATGAACAGCCAGATCACATTAGAAAGATGCTTCTTGTGAAGAGGGGGTATGTGAGTTTCCTTCAAAGAAAAAGACTATAGCACAGCAGTATCAGATCCTTCCCTCAGATATGCCTCATCTGGCTTCCAGATTGTCATCACTTTTGCTGCTGGGGGTGAGGGAGGGGGTGGCCAGCAAAGCCTGGTGGGACTAGGAGGGTCTCACAGGCCCTTACACACTAGCACTCACGTGAACAGAGCCCTTTGCTGGGTGGGAGGGAGGAATGTGCTTGCTTGTCCTGCCTGCAGACTATCCGGAACCTGGAGCATCTCTTGGTGTGGGACGTGTCTAAGAAAGCAGGCCTAGAGAAAGACCATGTTTCCACGAGAGGCATTTCTGGGAGGGGTACCGTGCTTCTTATGGGGTTTTGGGGTCATTATCATCTCTCCCTCTCGGTATCTTGGAACCTTTAAGAAATAACGATTAATGCCTTTGCTCCCGCGCTAAGTATTTACAGTGTGCCCTCGGGCCACCAACAGACAAGAGTTTGCTCGATGACTCGCTGGAAGCCTTGCGCCTTGTCTCTGTGCTGCAGGGAGTTGTCTGTATGCAATCCATGCTCTGGATTCGGAACTCATCATTCATCCTTCTTCCCTTTCCCTATCAAAATGAGTGTTTCATTAGGATATATAATCCACACATATCACTGGAATGCGCAGAAGCAATTGGCATTTTTGCAAGGCAGGGGCAAAGCTGATTCTAACCTGGTCTCAAATGATATGAACAACATAGATTTAGACCTTCCTCTGTGCTTCCCTGGTGGCTCAGAGGTAAAGAATCTGCCTGCAATGCGTGAGACCTGGGTTCGATCCCTGGGTCGGGAAAATCCCCTGGAGAAGGAAATGGCAATCTACTCCAGTATTTTTGCCTGGAAAATTCCATGGACAGAGGAGTCTAGCAGGCTACAGTCCATGGGACTGCAGAGCCAGACACGACTGAGCGACTAACACTTTCACTTTCTTTCAAGGACAGGCTGGGGCTTAAAGCTATTCTAGATTCCTGGGGGCCCAGGTCTGAAATCTTTACACCCTGGTCCTGGGCGTCTCCTTGAATCCTCCTCCATCCCACAATGCTTTTGGACAGAAGCAGGTGTGTTAGCCCACACCTAGATACATTACAAGGGGAACAATGGTATGGTCCTCTCCTGAAATTTCACCTGCTCTGGCCCTTGAATAGATGTAAACCACCTTACGAGATTGTTCAATGCTGGTGGACACAGTCCTTGCCTCATGTTAAAGTACCTATGTCTTTGGGGGAGGGGATTTGGTATCCATGACATCTCTGAACAGAACAACAGGTTTGAGTGGGCAAGGATGTTCCCTGAAAAAGGATGGGGTCACTGAAGCTTTTTTTTTTAAAAAAAAAGGAAAGAAAGAAAAGAAAACCTCAGGCATTTTAATATGTTAAATACACACTAAATTATTAATTCTAAAGACTTCTACACATCAACCTAGATGAAACTTTTTTCACCTCTTTCTTGCCTTTTTCCCCTTCTCAGAAACATTTAGACCTACCCTATGGCAATGACTCTCAGGCAGTCTCTGCCCTGTATATCAGGGTAGCACAAATAATTCAGCATAAAGCACCTCGGTTCCTGTAGCTTGGCATTAGGATAAGTATATCTTAAGAAAGTTCTTATGCAGACTTGGCTCCAGGCAATAAAACGTCATAGACGTATAACTGTAGCAAGCAAATTTCTAGGGAGCAAATTAGGCTGAAAACATCTTCTAGAGACGGCTAGAAAGGAAAAGTACACCACCCCAAAATAAGGCAAGTAATGCAGTAAATGTTTCATTTATTGGCCTTCTTCCATTACTATTAGGGTTAAAAGACATCTTGTCAATAAGGAAGGTATATTTATGGAGGACTGGTGCCTTCCGAAAGACTTCTCCTGTCACAGATGCCTATAGCGGTAGTGATCAGCTTATGAAGACCGGTGATGAAACCCTGTACAAATGCATACATCTTCCCATTAACTCTTGGATCATCAGGCCTTATTGTCACTTTATTACCTGGACCTGTCATTAGGTGAAGCAAGGTGATCAAGCCAAACACTTCAGAATAGTGCCCAAAACAGAACAGTTTTCCTCAGGGTTTCAAGAAGAGGGTGTGTGCCTCTGAGTCCCTGATAGAATCATTAGTGGGGGGGCGGGGGTGTGGAAATAAAAGGTTGTCTGTGAAGTGGGCCCTTTAAAAAATATTTTCAATTAATTAATTATTTACTTATGCCTGTGCTGGGTCTTTTGCTGCTGCACAGGCCTTTATCCAGTTGTGACGAGTAGGGGTGACCCTCTAGCTGCGGTGCTCGGGCTTCTTACTGCGATGTCTTCTCTTGTTGCCGAGCACGTGCTCTAGGATGTGGACGTTTCAGGAGCCGTGGTTCCTGGGAGTCCTAGAGCGCAGGCTCAATAGTTGTGGTGCATGGACTTCGTTGCTCTGTGGCATGCAGGATCTTCCCGGACCAGGGTTGGAACTCGTGTCTCCTGCATTGGCAGGCAGGCTCCTCACCACTGAGCCACCAGGGAAGCCTGAAATGGGCCCCGTTTGCCTACCTCTTCCTCTCACTAAAATTACAAACACTCAGGTGTCCAATTTTTAGTGTTCCTAGGTTGGCTAAAGGAGTAGCTTTCCTCAAGATCCAAATAAGGAACCATTACCCGCACAGAACAAAAAGTAAACAGAAAATATCACTGTGGAATCAGGACTTTGGCTTCTAAACATTTCCCCCTTTTATAGCTTCCTTATGTTTTCAGATTCTTTTTTGGCTTTCCTCAGTCAGCACACTCCCTGCATAGATAAGTCCAACACAGTGGGTCACAGATCATCCATCCTGGAACCTTGATATTTAAAGAAAACACACAGCACTCACACACATACGTATGCAACACCATCAAGGTTTAATTACTAGACTCTGGCCAATTGACTGGGGAAGCTGAGTATGGTTGGTGACATGTATTTTCTACTCCTGGTGAATCTAAGCAGACTATCTTTGTTTTTCCTAAATTCTAAAGCCAAACCTCCAATACAGTTTGGGCCTCTCAGCATAATGAGGGTATAGGCGGAGCCTCTCAGCCTATATAGGTGAGCCTATATAGGCGAGCCTCTCAGCATAATGGGGGTATAGGCTGAAAGTATGAAATCATAGACTTTCTGAATGTTAGAAAGGACCTAAGAAAATATCCAGTCCAACCACTTCACTGGTCAGGTGAGACAAGACAAAGGGGCCATAGGTAACAAGGCCAATGGCCAGCCTGTTTCCGCCATATCCCTTCAAGCACAGTCCCATATTTCAGAGGACACTTACCACTCTTCCATAACAACCCCCAGTAGAAAACTGATACCTGAAAAGTGATATATATAAACTGAAACTTTCTTTCACACTCTCCAATAGGGATGAACAAGGAAGTACCCAGGGGAGAGGTAAACTATTTAATTTCTGAGGTTAAAACTGCAGACTAATAGCAACACAGGTCCACAGAGATTTAATAGAGGGATGGTTGAAGGGGAGAAGAAAGCAGAGAAGTGAAGAAGCCAAAAGACACTGGATGGGGAGGAGGAGAAAGAAATGAGGGCAGAGGGGCAGTCTGCTTACAGCTCAGGACTTGGGCTGGTCCTGGGAAAGGGCTCTGAGGGAAGAAGTCCCAGCTTCTTACATGCAAAACTCCTTGGCTCAGGCTAAAGTCAGAACTGGTCTGGTTTCCTCCCCATGTTTAGAACATCTGCTATTTGGGCAGAACTCTCGGTCCTTTAAACTAAGTCAGTCATCAGTATCTAGCCTCAACACCTGGATACAGCCAGCGGTTGTTTAAAATTTCACAGCAAATCTACAAACGACATGTCTACATCATAGGCGAACTGGACCATTCTGTTAAATATTGTATTACCTTGCTTTTTGCTGATTTTAATTTCACACCCTCCTCCATTTCTCCCCTATCCCCCAGATTACCTAAAGCCCTTTCAGAGACTCGGGGGTAACTGATCCTCTGAGATCTTCCTGGTCTCAAGTCTTTCTATGCCACAAAGCAAGACAATTAAATGCAGTGAATGTGCTATGATGGAATGACTCTAAATTTATTAATTAAATCAGAGATGTTAAGAGTTCCCTTTGAATGAGAAACATAAGGATATGCCAAAATGGATGAGGTTACTAATTATCCAAAGAAAGTCCTTAGTATTTTACATATGATAAAAATGCAGGCCAGGACATTAAAAACAGTTAAGTACATTCTTTAAAATTTCAATTCAGTGTATTTATGACTTTTTATTATCCAGGTAAGTCCTATAAAGGACATAGAAGACCTCAGTATCCAATTTAATTCAGATTAGGGTTAGAGTAAAATAAAAGAACCATTGCACAGGAGAAATTGCCATAAAATTGAGTTACTGTAAATGTGTTCTCATTTAAGTAAATAAGGCCTTGAAACAGGCCTTAGGAAAGTCTACACTGTACACAGACAGACTCAGGCACACCAAGTATACAGGTGACAATTAGCAAGTGTGAAAAGCTATGGCCATTCGATAAATGTGTAAATCTAGGCAACCAAATGAAAAGACCTAAAAGGAAACTGTTAAATCCATTTGTACATGGATTTAACAGTGAAGCATTTCATTCTTCATGTTTTTACTTGGTGTCTTAAAATAATCCCCTTTCTGTCTCCACTCACTCTCTTAGAAACTGTGCCCGCCTTACTTATTTATGAAGTCTGAAGGTTAGTCCTACCTGCTGAGACTAATTAGCCCTGTGCTTTGTATCCTATGCAATCCTGTCTGATTAAATGTACACATTTGTTTTACTTCTTTTCAGGCTCCTTCTCACTCTACTTGTGATTTTCTGATTAATATTAAAGTTGGGAGTTACTGTGATTCTCCTCCATAGCCTCCCCCTCCACTACATTTTTATTTTGCCCACATCTTGCTCTTTAGTGTGCAAATGTGGTTATGAATTTTTTTCCAGTGCAGGGGAATTCATTGGCCTTGTCAATCTTGGTATCATTATTTTTAGTAGTCTTCTTTCTGAGACCTTAGCCTATAAAACAGTTTTGCTGAAAACCGAAACTCTCTAAATATTACCTGGTAAATTTGCTTTATTTTGGAAAGCTTAGGTGCTGATGGGCTAGCTGAAAAGCAGGTGAGATGTGTTTTTAAGGGATAGGTGAAATAGCTTAGTACATCTCGGACTCTAGACCAACATTGTTCCTAAAAGAAAAATTGCTAATTCCTATTGATTTTTTTTCCTGGTTTGTTTTGTCCCTTTTCCTATTGCAGATTCCAGTTCACCTCTCACTGGATATTTGCAAGAAAATGAGTGTTGTTGCTCCATTTTCTAGGAACACTGTGTTTTGGGAAACAAGCCTTTTCCCCTTTAACATAATTTTCTTCCCCATTTTGTAGCAAATCAATTTGCTTCCCAGGAGAGAGCCTAAAAATCAGCAAATACCTGCCTCAAACCTCAGGTTTTCCATCTCCTCCCTGAGGTCTTCTAGCATCAGCTGGGTTAGCAATTTCCTGCCAGAACCATCTATATCTTGATTATTTGGTCAGTCTTTGGGGGATTTCATTTCAGATCTCCTTCCAGAAAGACTCCAGTACCACTGATCCCTGGGGTTGGTGAACTTTCAGTTTTATTTTCCCTGGCGGTGTTAACGCCCAAACTTTTCACCTCCAAAGTCAGAAAGGACTTTGAATCCTAGCTGATTTCCTACCACCTCCAAGGTCAGTTTAAAAAAAAAAAAAAAAAGAACAACATTCTACACTGAAAAGAATCAAGAATCATGTAGTTTTCCTTAAGGATATTTTTAATGCCCCTGACAAACAGCATTTTGATTGTTTTTTGGATAAAATGTCATCTTGGCATATTTATTCTAGTAGAGACTTACGATTTAACGAAATGATTCACTATTAATAAACAAAAAGGGGGGAGGGAAGACCTCGTGGGTTAATAGTTTCTTTCACTGCAGATGACCAGGAACTTTGCCCAGCCCTCCACTTCCCCAAGCTCCCTGAGAGTGGAGGGTTGATCTCTCTTTTGACCACTTCTGTTACATCCCGCCCAAGGGTGGTTGATTTTATTGCTGGCTTAACCACTAAACCCCTACCTCCCACCCTTTCCCCAATACTCTCCTCCTTTTCTCCTTCCTTAAGACTTATTTCTAATATTTCTAAAGTGCACTTTTTCTGGGCCTCTCCCCATCCCCGCCCCCCAAGTGGGCTTTCCTTCCGCCTTCCTCGACTCGGATTCCTGACGCGATCGCCAACCACCCCCCCCCCCTTCCCCTCCTCTCCTACTCCGCATTGTCTTTTCTGAAGCCGCCCCCCACCCGGAGCGAGTCCCCGTGCCCTCGCCCAGACTCCCGGGCTCGCACACACTCAGCTCAGGCCTCTCCCCCCTGCACACTCCTCCCTCCGTCTCTCCCCCCTCCTCCCCCGCCCCTCTCCTCCTCCTTCTTCCCTTCCTCCTCCCTCTCCCGGCGCCCGAAAGGATCATTGTTAGCCGCCCCCGCCCCGCCCACCCCGGCTGTTTATTTATGCATACGTCACCGGGCCGGGCCCGCCCCCGGCATCTCATTAAGCGAGTGTGTTCCTCTCGCCCTGTCAATAATCTCCGCTCCCAGACTACTCCGTTCCTCCGGATTTCGATCCCCCCTTTTTCTATCTGTCAATCAGCGCCGCCTTTGAACTGAAAAGCTCTCAGTCTAACTTCAACTCACTCAAATCCGAGCGGCACGAGCTCCTCCTGTATCTTCGGCTTCCCCCCTTTGCTCTTTATATCTGACTTCTTGTTGTTGTTGGTGTGTTTTTCTTACCCCCCTTTTTTATTTATTATTTTTTGCACATTGATCGGATCCTTGGGAACGAGAGAAAAAAGAAACCCAAACTCACGCGTGCAGAAGATCTCCCCCCTTCCCCTCCCCCTCCTCCCTCTTTCCCCTCCCCAGGAGAAAAAGACCCCAAAGCAGAAAAAAAGTTCACCTTGGACTCGTCTTTTTCTTGCAAATTTTTTTGGGGGGCAAAACTTTTGGGTTTTTTTTTTTTGGCTTTTCTTCCTACTTCATTTTTCTTCCAAAATTGCTGCTGGTGGGTGAAAAAAATGCCGCAGCTGAACGGCGGTGGAGGAGATGACCTAGGCGCCAACGACGAACTGATTTCCTTCAAAGACGAGGGCGAGCAGGAGGAGAAGAGCTCCGAAAACTCCTCGGCGGAGAGGGATTTAGCTGATGTCAAATCGTCTCTAGTCAATGAATCAGAAACGAATCAAAACAGCTCCTCCGATTCCGAGGTAGGAAAAGCCCCTCGGGCTGGTGGGGTTCTTAATCTATTTCCTGGGCTTGGCAAATGTTGCTGAGAGGGGAGAAATCGGGGCTGGGGGGCGGCGGCGGGGCGCCGCGGGGCCAGGCGGGCGGCGTGTGCTTGTGGGGCCACCATTGCAAAAACTTGTAACCCTGTTTTTTTCTCTCCCCCTCACCCCAAACCCCCACCTCGCTGATCCTTTTTCTCCCCCCTTCTCCCCCCCACCTCTGCGTGGCGTTTGCCCCTCGCCCTCCCCACCTCCACCCCCTCCGGGAAGGCGGAAAGACGGCCTCCGCCTCGCTCCGAAAGTTTCGAGATAAATCCCGGGAAAGTTTGGAAGAAGGTGAGTACGCCCCGCGCGGCCCCGCAGCCGCCCGGAGCTGTCCCCCCACCCCGCCCCCGGCCCCCAACTCCGGGGCCCGCCGCCCCCGCGCGCCCGGGCCCCGCGCCCCGCTCGGCCCGGCCGTGCGCCGGTCCGGCCCCGGGCGCCCCCGGCCACTTGGGGCACTTTTTCTAAAAAGTTTCTCCTCGCTCTCTCCCGCTCCGCGCGGCCGCCGCCGCCGTCCCCTCGCCGCCCCGCCATGTTAGCGGCCAAGAGGCAAGATGGAGGGCTCTTTAAGGGGCCACCGTATCCCGGCTACCCCTTCATCATGATCCCCGACCTGACGAGCCCCTACCTCCCCAACGGATCGCTCTCGCCCACCGCCCGAACTGTAAGTGCCTCCGCGCCCGGCCCCCCCGCCCGCAGCCCGCCCGCTCGGCCCCGCATGCGGCCCCTGCCCTGCCCCCTCCCCTCCTCCCCCCTCCCCTTCCCTCCCCCTCCCCCTCCCCGCCTCCTCCCCTCCCCGCCTCCCCTCCCCGCTCGTGGCCCAGCAGCCCGAAACTCTACAAACTTTTCTGCCTTTTGTGGACTGGGATGTGTTTGCACTTCGCCATGTTCTTGCTTTCAGTTTGTTGCCTCGTGATGTTGGGGAGACTTTGCTTTCCAAGCAGGGCTCTGCTAGGGTGGTGGTAGGGGGAAAAAAAATCAGAACAACTTTTTGCTTTTTTCCTCCTGCGCTCTGATTGCCCCCGCCCCCTTTGGTGGTGTTTGTTTCTTCACCCTGGGAAGATGACTGTGTGGCTCTTTCTTTTCTCCCTCTCCCTCTCTCTTCCTTCCCTCTTCTGTGGCGTCTTGGGCTTCCCCGGTTAACCCCTTGGCTGCCGCGGCCCGGGACGGAGTGACTGGGCTGCGCCCGACGCGCGGTGTTAGAGAGCGGATTGTCCCTCCGGGCGTTTGGACTTGAGAACTAGCGGGCGCGCGGAGCCCGGGGCCCTGGAGAAAGCGCCTCGGCTTTCTCTCTCGGCCGCTGATTTGTTTAGTTTTCTAGTGTCGGTGGCTGGCTTTCAGCCCTCCTCCCCCTTTTCCCCTGGAAGGTCACGCTTCCTAGACGGGTTCCATTGCAAACTTTGGGGGGCTCCGGGCTTCCTTTTCTGGGGGCCACTCCGCAGGGCCGCGAGCGCCCTGGGCGCCGAGGCTTGTCTCGGCGGCGTGGCGCGCTGGCTGCGGGCTCTCCTGGGCCGCGCGGGCTGGAGAGGCCCCTGTGGCCGCGGTTCTTGGGTTGTGTGCAGCCGGGATGGCGTCCTCCGGATGGACTTGATGTATTTCTAGGGAATTTGGTGGCTAGGGGTTATATAGCGAGGTCTGCTCTAGCTAGTTTTAGTGAAGGCCCTCAGCGGGCCCTAGGGGGGCAGAGACCAGGGTGTGCGGGGGCCCAAGGGTGTAGAGAGGCTGAGGGAGGCCCAGGGCGCCTGTCCTTCTAGGGAGTGGGCTGCAGATCGCAGGCCACCCAACTTTGAGGGCCCCAGGGCGGAGCGGGGTGCCAGGCTCTGGGGGCGCTTCCCACAGCGTGCGCCCGGAGCCCACCCCTGACATTTGTTAATAGGGCTCACCCCCTTCCCCGACCGACCTCTGCCCCCTGCCCTCGCCCTGAACCGCTTCCCCCATCCCATCCTGCTCTTAAAAGCGTGGATCCCGAATCTCTAGACGCGATCTCCAAACGTTTGTGCCCGGCTTCTCGATTGTTATTTTGCACCTTCTCTGGCTCAGTCTCCCTACCTCTTATTTACACACACACTACTTTTGTCTTTTTCGGTAACTCGAGCTAGCAATTTGAAATAGTGCACCCACTGTTCAGCAGCTGTGGATTCGGTACTAATGGCCGAGGGCTTGCCGGACAGGAGTCGATCCGATCTACAAGTGTTTTTAAGCATTAAAATATTAACTATCAGGTTTGACTTGTTTTGGGGGCCCTGGCAAAAAAAAAAAAAAAGGCAAGGGCATGTAGACCGGTCATTTTTTACGGCAAGGAAAGAAAGAATAATTCCCCCGCCCTCCCTTGCTCCCAGGCTTCTGCAGGCTTGGGAAGCTGGGAGACCGTTTCAGCCCGACCTCCTCTTACATGGCCAGCGCTTTCTGGAGGCAGGGGCCGGTCTGTGGGGTTGCAGCTGGAGGCGAAACACAGTCCGGCTATGTTGTATTTTTTCCTGGGAGCTCATGGGCATCTTGAACCGGAGAGTTTGTGTAATGACCAAGCCGACCAAGCGACATTCCAAAGTAACCCTGAGTATTTCTTCCTCTCTTCCCCTCCCCCCACGATGGAAGTCTCTCTGATATTATTTTAAAATCCACTTTGCCATCTGAAAGGCCATCTGAATACTGAGCTTTGGTGGCGGGCTTGCTGGCCCTTCTGGGCTCCTTGCAGACTCCTGTCTGTGGCCGCTGGCAGGCTTGCCCCACTGTCTCCCGAAACTCCAGCAGTTGTGTTGTGCTGTAATTAAGAAACAGGAAAATTGTTAAAGGCAAGTAAATGATTTCCCGGTGCAAAAGGAAAGCTCCCAACCAGCCCATCCCCTTTGTGGGCATTGTAGGAATACTCAGCGTCTTGTGATTTTAATTGCGGACATAGCGGGTGGCCTGGTGCTGTGACATCAGATTGAGAAGACATTTCTGAACTCAGGAGGCAGTTTTAATATTTGCGTGTCAAACACCT
Source organism: Nanger dama (assembly GCA_917880005.1). Lineage (NCBI taxonomy): Eukaryota > Metazoa > Chordata > Mammalia > Artiodactyla > Bovidae > Nanger > Nanger dama. The sequence continues at coordinate 17,466,970 of CAKJTW010000026.1, forward strand.
AACAGACATCTTTTGTGCGCACAGGCCCTTCCTCCCTCCTATCTGTTACCTGAGTTAGCTGATGTGCTCCAAAATTAAAGTTAGTTATTTAAGCCGGTAAGCAGAGACATGGAAATGAGGCTGAGAGGCTGTTATGTGTCACTCCTGACCTCTTCAATCAGAAGGCCGGCTTGCAATTCCAGATTTGATACAGCTGCCGAAGGAATCTATAGGCAAGATAGCGGTCTTTTCATGCTCATCTGAAATTCTTAGTGCTTCATAGAGTGTGTTTTTTGAGGGCAAGGTGTAAAGACAAATTGGCTCTATTCTTTTCCCGAACCTCCTTGGTGGTGGTGGTTTTTTTTTTTTTTGGCTATATTTTCTGTTACTTATGAGTGTACCTATAAGCTGTTGCATCCTTTCAAGAAAAGCAAGCTCTTTGGGTTCCTGGTTTCTGATTTTCTATTTAAGAACGTAAAGAATTAAGGAGTATCATTAAATGGGCTTATGATGAATAATACATTATCTCAAGAATAATGCTTTAATTGCTGGAGACGCCATAAAGCTTGATAGTAGTAATTTTATTTTAAAATGACAAAGATTTCTACATCATGTTAATTTAGCCTTTGATACAGTAATAGGAACGGCTTTTAAAAAGATTCGAATACAAAAAGCATTAAGGCGAGAGGTCTGGTTAAGCAGATGGGAGGTGATAGAACTGCAAATATTAGAATTGTGGTAACATTTGTATATACTAAAGATAAGAATACTGTTTCCGTATTAAAGTTGATAGGAAAAACTAGTTTTACATTTCTTTTTGCCTCCTGCCAAATGAGAATGTGGGATTTGGTGGCCGAAATTCCAGTTAGGTTTGAAATTCTTATTAAGGACTTGGTTATTAGAGCTTTTGCATCTTCTTTGATCCAAAGTTATTTGCTTTTCAGCTGAAACTGTTTGCTACTAGGCTGAACAAATAAATAAGCAGCATCTTGAATTCATTTTAGAACTTGGAATCCAGCATTTAAAGGAAACCAAGAGGGGCCTATTCATTGGGGTTTTATTTAGCTGGGCAGCAACTTCTCTTTCTGCCTGGTGAAAAATGGATGTTTTCTCCTCGCTCAAACAACATAATCCTTTCTAATACAAAAGAATTAGACCTTGGAGTGTGAAGGGTTAATGGTGGTCCTTCCCTGTTGTCCTCCCACCCCCACCTTCACCCCTGATTGTTTTGACAACATTTTTCAAAGTGTGACATTCCAAGCCCCTACATAACAATGTAATATTACTGTAATTACACAGGTCATTACATTTTAAATAGAGAACAATAAAATGCTTATCGCCCTGAAAAAGAACAGGTGTTCTTGCCCTTCTTTGGTATTTATGCTAATTGTTTTTCATCTCCTTGAGAAATATTTATGGCAAACATGTTTAGATTTCAATCTCAAGGCAGCAGTATTAATTCCGTGCTAATCTTTCTAGGTTGGGGTTTAATGTCTGCAGTTTGGATTATGGGCTCAACATTCACCCAATAAGTCATATTTTAATGATTATAAATTTAATATGCCAGCGCTTCCACAGTTTGTTGAAATGAAAGCCTTCTGAAAACCCCAGAAACAAAACTATGAGGCATTCGGGAACCTAGAGTGTTTATCTGGAAAAAGTGTTTTTGGAAACTTGACTGCTGAAGGAAAGTAGCTTTCATTGATGCACCCCTATCTGATTGAGAAAAGATTTGGAGAAAAACAATTCCCCACTCTGGCTGGGAGTTTTCCACCTTGATTTTAATTTTACTGATATGGATTTCATTTAGAGTCCCTGCTGGAAACTGGTCAGCTTTCTGTTCCTTAGCAAGCTGTGAAAAAGTTACAGGAAGGGTTCCGGGGGCTGGCAGATCAAGAATGCTGTTCTGTTAGCAGTTCAGGATAACTGCAGTTCTGCACGCCATTAAAAAAATATTTGCTTTAGAAAACCAGCATTTTAATAGTTGCACCAGAGGCTGTGCTTTTAAAGATTACAGTAGAAGCCTTTCCAGGTTTTGAATGTTTCCTCACATGCCACGAGGTGCCTGTGTGCATACGAAAAGCACCCAGCCTTCTTGGTGGAGAAATGTTGGTGCAACTTCTCTTACACAGGCTCAGTGGGTAAACTGGAAGGTATCTAAGAGGATTTTACATTTTGTCAGATGTCTCACAACAGGGGCCCCGAATCACATTAAAAATGCACTGCAGAGACACGACAGCTGCAGATTTTTGTGCGGACGCGTGTTTCTGGACCATGACTCAAACTCCGGGGACCCTTTCCCCAGCTGTCTGGAAGTTCTGTGCAAGTTGGTTTATTGGCAGTTAAGTCTGAGACAACCTGGATTTAGCAAAGACTCTCCTACACAGGAAGTAGATGACATTATATTGGGGGAAGGGACTTCAGGCAAGGAATGATTTACTCCTTTTTTTTTTTTTTAAACCATAGCATTGCCAAATAAATAAGCACTTTCAAAGGAAGTAGGTGTAAGCTTTTTAGCCTTGGTGAGTGGAATTAGATAATATCTTTAACCGCATTTATAACTGTTTCGAGGTGACACATTTCAGAAGTTTGGAGAAGGAGGGGAGTGAATCAAATTCTTGAGGCTTTTCTTTTTGAAAGGGGTGTGTGATGTGGGTGTCTGAGTTTCTTCTGGGAGTGGATATTGGCAACCGTGTAAGTCAGTCTTCAACTCTGACTTATAATTGAGCACATTTGTGAAGGAAATGGTTAATTTTACAACCAAAGGCAAACTCGCACCTCGACAGGTCTGCTGAAAGAAATGTGCCCTAGTCCTTTGCTGGCAAGCACCACTGGGTCATAAATCCACAGGCTTTATTTACAGCCCATAACACTTATGAATGTTAAGATATTTGACGCCACGTTGGCCTTATAATATTCAAGGTCCGCAGACACTGGCAGTAGCTCAAATTTCTCTCACTAATTATAAGCAATGAGATGGGGGGGTTGTGGGGCTATAAGCAATGAGATGGGGGGTTTGTGGGGACAGCCCATCACTAAAGCTGCCCTCTCCCCCGCCTCTGACCCCCACCCCTACAATCTGAGCCAACCGAGACAGACACCCCCTCCTCTGGCAGCTGACTTGTACTTTTCCTCCAGGCTATTGTTATACACATTTATAAAGAGCACTTTCAGGAATGGAAATTCAGTGGGGGCTCTGCACGAATGTTTTTCAAAAGCAAAGTTGCTCTAGGTGTTTGGATCTTTTTCCTTTTCTTCTGGTTTATCCCTTTTTCCTTTCTTTCTTGACTTTTTTTTTTTTGGAGACCCTGTTGTCTAAATTGTACTTATTTCGCAGAATACTTAAAGAAACCTGATATGGGAGGCTGCCTTTCAATTTATATGATGTTTCACTGAGCTGGAAGGGAAAACGCACACATTACATAGTGTGGTAAACGTGAGGGTTAAAAGAAAAGTGACATGGAGTGAGGAGAATTGATTAAAAGAATTAATAGATGAGAAAAAAAATCCAAGTTTGCTTTGGGAATGGGAAGGCCATTCATTTGGGAAATGTGCAGTGGTGTCTTGGTGGAGGACATAGAAAAGTAACAGAAGGCAGAATAAATGCTTGGCTAAGAAAGGTTAGAAAGGCGTAAAAGATGCGGCAGAGATTTGGGCTTGACAAAAATGGCCTTATTGACATTAGGAGTTAGAACTTTCTTATGAGAGGTGAAAATACCATGACTGGGGGCTGGGGTGGGGGATGGTATTAACAACCATATTGATGTGCTCAGTAAAAACTAGTTCCAATCTACTTTTTACCCAAAGAGCTCTATGCAGCAGATAATAAGTTCATGTGACTTACCGCCGTGCAAGAGTCTGGGGATGGGGCATCTGTGGGGAAGATCCCCGATGTGAGAGAGATGGCCAGTAACCCTTCGGATTGTAATTTATTCTTAAAAAGAAGTGGGCTGTCCTAGTGTGTGTGTGACCACATGGCAAAGGGGGAGTGGGGTTCCGAGGTGTGTGGGAAACTGGCAAAGAGGGGCGGCTGATGGCTCTCTCATTTCTGGCTGGGTCCTTCGCTCCATCCAACTCAAACTTAAAGACCGAGGCTGAACGGTTTTATTTTCTAATCAATGGAATGCAGAAACTTACTAGCCCTCTGGGACAGATATGAATCCCTTAACAGCTCATTACAAAGATGGGGCTGTGGGATCTTTGAACGGGTTATCAGCCCTGGTGTTCTTCGGTTTTCCTAGGATAGGCTGTTTTCTTCCTTAGGCATATCTGATTTGGGGCTGGTAATTTGGTCTTTTATATTTTATTCTTTTTTTTTTGGTCATGAAGTAGCCCCACACAAACTCTTTCTGCAGGGAAAAGGGATGGCTGTTAATGGGATCAGCTCTGAAGGAGTTAAAATTGCTTGCTAAAGTTTGGCATCATGAAAATAAATTTGAGGCCTGGTAGGCATTAGTAAGGCACAGCACATTTACAGAGCTTAATTAGTACGAACTGTAATTGTTCATGGTCTGCCAGAAGAAGTAATGTTCAGGAAAAGTGGAGTCCTTCTCTTGCAGTCTTTAGTTTGAAACCGATAAATCACTTGCATATTTGTGTAGTGATTCAAATAGAGCTAAGACCTCTCCCATCCCAACATGTGGTAAATTGTAAAGTCAATGAATTGCAGATGTAGGCTACAGTGAGATTCTCTAAGAAAATGCAGAATGAATGGGAAAGAGTGATGCTATAAATATTTACTGAGAAGATAACTAGGTTCTTGCGTGCTGGGCCAATTATGATGTACTAAATATATTAGCAAAATGCTTTAAAAAATCGAGAGGATTTGTGTGGGTCTTTGGGTGGGTCGGTTTATTTGGGAAAGTGAAATAAAAGGCACTATGTTATTGTCCTGTCAGTTTTATTAAGCCTGAATCACAATGGCATACCCAGGGAAGGACGCATGAAACCCACATTAATGCAAATTAATTCGTTATGAGTTGCAGCACTGTGACTGCTAAGTGGAGTAATGACGGGGCATTATTTTAAGAGTGTTAGTGTAGCAACTTTTAATGAGAAATGCTGTGTTAGGATCATGTCTCAGCACTTTAGCCCACGTGTGTTTATATGCTGGAAATGTGTTTTGGACAAAAGCAGGAAACTTGCTTCACTTTCTTCTCTCCCCCAAACAGTTTAAGAACTGTAATTATGGTTTGATGTTTAAAGAAAATCATCTAATTTTCCCTCAAAAAACAAATCCAGAAATGCCCATCACCATAACCAAGTTCAACTGTAACTTTTTGCAGTGACTGCACCACAATATGGAAAAAAACACAAAAAACAATAAATGTAGCTACCCCCCACCATAGACCTATAGATACAACTTTCTCAAAGTGATTTTCTCTACCTTTTTTTTTTTCTTAGAGAATTTTGGTCTCAGGCAGTGTTGCAAGTCAATACTTCTTTCCCCCAATGTGAGTAGGTGGATGTGTATGAAAGCTGTAAAAGTTAATGATCGTTCTCTGACTCATAGCTGATGGTTTCAGGTTGAGGAAAAGAAAAGAAAAAATTAATGAGGGTAAATAGACATTTGATGGAACGTCGAGACAGTAGGAGAGATTGTTCCTGTGTCTAAAGGTGTGTGTTTTGTTGAAGCACAATTTCTGGAGCAAGCCAGGAAGGGAAAAGGGGTTACCTTTGTTAAGTTGTTGTTTTAGGAAGGTACAGATGTTCTGTGTCTGGATCTTTGCAGGAATGCTTAAGCCTCCATACCTACCGGTCTGTGCTGGTTTTGCCTTCCCTGTAGAAGTTAGAAGCCCCCTTGGCACTTTTTAAAGGGTAGGGAGACAGACACCCAGAGGCCTGGTCAGAAGTTTATTTCCTACTAAATGTAAGAGGCTCCCAGCATAGGGCTGGGGGTTGCTGTCACTGTCCTGAAAAATGTCTGGTGACCTAAGAAAAGGTCTTAGATATATTTAGGCCCCTATTTTGTCTTTTATGCTAATGACATGTAAATTAAACTTACAAATGCCTCTTGGTGGTAGCTACAGCAGGGAGGAAGGTGAACCAAGAATTCCCCTAAACCAGAACTTTTTAGGAAATGAATCTGGATTTCTTCTTCTTTTTTTAATAGAAAGCTAGGTGATTCATAAAAATGGAAATAAAGCAAATGCTCCCCCTCTTCCCAGTTTAGTGTAGTGAGTAGGCATAAGAAATTAATCTTCATCCTACAGGAAGTTCACTTAAGTGTTGGGAAACCCAATGGAGGGTTTCAAGTTTTTTTGAGTTGCCTTTGAGGATGAGATCTCTGTGGCTGAAAAAGCTGCATTGCTTTCCTCCCATCTCTGGGTATCTCTGATGTATTGGAAACATCAAAGTTAGGGCCAGTAGTACTTAGAAATGAGACAGGAGAAATCGAGATAGGATTTCTTGATAAGGGAGGTGGTGGACTGTGAGATATTGGGTCTGCTTTGCTGGAGAATGAGTGCCAGACTGTGAGAGCACCTGTGCTTCTCCGTGGCTCTTTCTCTGGGGAAGACATGGCTGGGCCATCTGGGGGTGTTAGAATGGTGGGTGGCCTTGGCCACTGTGAACACACACTCAGGAAAGGAAGAAGGTGTATTTTGTTGCGAGTTTCACAGGAAGGCACAACATGAGAAGTACTTTGGAGTTCTCATTTGGTGTTGCTTGAGGAGGTGGCTGGGATCAGGGCTAGGGCTGGTGGGTAGGCACCACATTAGGGGCATGGTGCAGGCTCAGGGCATAAGAGCCACAGTTGCTGGATGCAGAAGTGATGGACAGTGCTGCAGGTAACCAGAGCAGGGGCGGTCCCAAGAGTCTGGGCATGGGGCAACCTGGTTCTTAGATAAGCCTTAATTTGCCATCTAAGATCTCTCAGCCTCCCCATATCTTCCAAAAACAAAAGCACAGAGGGCCAACCTTCTCTTGTTCTTTCTTCTGGCTTTATACGGAGATATAAATAAATTATTGTTCCATCTTAGAATGCCAAGTTTTTACTGGGTCCTTGTATTTTATCTTGGTCTTAAAAAGCTACACTATAATGAACAAGGCATCCCTGTGTTTTACAGAGAGGAAAAAGCCGTTTAAAGAGTGTGTTTTAGAAGAGAGTATTTGGGAAGAGAGGGGGTGGAAATGCAACGGAGAAATGAGAAAATTTTAAGTCTTCGTCGCTGTTGCTGGGGGAAGTTTAGCTCAGAATCTCTCCAACACAGTGGGTTCTGGTTAGGAGTGAAGATCTGATTGGAGCTTGTGCTGCATGGATTTAGGAGCTGGTCAACATTATTCGGTGTGCCTGGACACCTGAGGAGTGAAGTTACATTGCTTGGGGATATTAGACTGGTGTGTGAAGGTGAAATTAGCTTTGTCCTACCAGATTCTTAGGGCTTTCCTGGTGAGAATCTGCCTGCAAGTGCAGGAGACCTGGGTTCGATCCCTGGGTGGGGAAGATCCCCTGAAGGAGGAAATGGCAACCTGCTCCAATATTCTTGCCTGGGGAATCGCATGGACAGAGGAGCCTGGCGGGCTACAGTCCGTGGGGTCCCCAAAGAGTTGGATACAACTCAGAGGCTGAACAACAACAATCAGATTCTTGAGGATCTTGCAGCTGCATTTTTACTGTCTTAATTGTATTAGCTTTCTCTTTGGAGTTGTGTTGTTTGGGTTGGTGTTGAACACAAGGATTAAGTATGGAACCGGACAAGTGAAAATTGAATTTGGATTAGCTACAGTTTCACTAATTTGTTCAGAAGGCTGTGATCGTATGAAATTTTGTTTCCATGATGTCTACTTAGTTATCAGGTGTCCATTCAGTTTTAATTGATGATAGAAGATTTCTGTGGTTACCCGGAGTGCAAGATCGCCTCAGGGCTCCGCAGGGTTTGTGGGAAGAAAAGCCTGGACAAGTTTCCATTAAGCTCTGCATCAGGCAGTTGGAAAAGGGAAGAATAAAACCGGCTGAAAAGGGGGACGAGCTTTCAGTGAGCGGGAGAGTCCCCTGCTCCCTCGACCAGAGCTGCTCTCAGCCAAGAATTCCAAACTCGCAGAGGAACCTGTCCCGCGCACAAAAGTTGTTTTAACACGATGCACAATTGTCACAGTAATTAGTCCGATCTCCGCTTACTGACTGGCAGTTTTCACAAAAAGGATGGGAGTGCCGAGGGGGCAAGTTCATCTGTCTTCTGCAGGGACTCAACTTTGGATGAATAGCTCCTGAGTGTGTGTGTTGGGGTGTGGCAGCGGGGCAGCTCTGTGCATGGGAGGGGCTTATCTCAGTGGCTCAGCCTTTATCTTTTGTTGTTTTTGGGAGTGTGATTCATTACTCTGCATTGACAGGTAAAAGAATATGTATATGTGTGTGTATATATATCCCCCCCACCTCTATTGTGCTCCCTTTTAACTTTGATTACTATTACATTTGAGACCAGGCAGACTCCTAATGTATCTATACAAGCAGTGGTTTTTTATTTGTTCATTTGGAAAAGACATAATGGTCTCAGAACCCATTGTATCCCCAACTGGGAACAGTACTGCCTTATCCCATGAGCAGTATGGATTTAGGCTATTTTAAAAATTTCATTACTACTGGGTTGTGTTTAGTTTGACGTGGTTCAGAAGTTCTTATGTGAATTCCACCCCTATCCCCCAAATAAAAACCTATATAAAATGAATAATTTTTCTTACAGGAGCAAGATACAAAATAATGGGGTCTAAAACTCACTTAGGCTAGGTAATGCTTTGCTTTAGGGAAGGTTCTGGTAATAGTACAGTACAGTGGTCGTAACAGCAGTAGTTTGCTCTGGTAATACAGTTCAGTTCTGTGTTTGGAAATGCAGCTGATCTGCCTGTTGCTGTGAGGGGGATGGACAGCAATTTCATAAGACCATGTGGTTCTTCATCATTTGTTCGTTTATGGTCAATTAAAATGGGTCTTCAGATATTGTTGAGACCTTTTGGTCAGCAAATGGTGTTTGTTTTCCCAATTGATAGGAGCCCAAGATTAACAAGTATTATTGGGGAAAAGAAAAATTTGGAGAGCCATTTTGGTATTCCTTTTTATTTGGGCTACCCACTTCTTTGTTGGGGGATCTATTGGTCTTCAAGGGGAAAGGCCCAGGAGAGACTTTAGCCTTCTGCTGTGGCGGGGGGCGGGGGGGGCGGCTCTGGGTGAACCCCGGGCATACCTTCACCCTTGGGCTCCTGAATAGGTGGTCTTCAGAACTTTCAGTGGCTCTGGGGCACTGGTTGGCTTCTTCTTTGGGGAAGTGTGGATTCCTAGAGTGCGTGCGGGTTGCAAGAGCTGTCCTGGGACTGATAGCTTAGTCATTGTGAAAGAATGTATAAGGCATGGGGTGGCCCCTGAATTCTCTGCCTGCCACATTTGTTTTCCCCAAAATAGAATTGTGTTTGAGGGTGAGAGCCCAGTTATTCAAACTCTGGCAGGGGGAGCGGTGGGGGAGGGGCTGGTACCTTTGCAGTCCTGCGGCTTCTCACATCCTCTCTCCCAGTCTTTCCCTCTCGCCTACGTGTCGCAATTCTGATGATGTTTGCAGCACACAGTTAATTTTTCTGCAGCATCTTGCTCAGCACACTGGCTTCCTTTCTGTCTTAATGGGCATCCGTCTTTCCTTTTCATGTCATTGATCCTCACTCCTGGCCCCCTCCACCTCCCTCCCTTTTGCTTATTGAATAGGTGCTTTAAAAAAAAAAAAAACCATTAGATTATTATGAGCATCTTATTTATAGCAACAAATAAAAATACACAGGTCTTGATTGAATGCCAAGGCTGCAGTTCAATCTAGGAAGGTTTGTCTGCTATTCATAAACTGCTTAAGATGTTTTCTTGTAGTTTGTGACATAAGCAGAACGCTTTGATTTGGTTTCTTTCTACAGCTCCATTTTCAGTCCGGGAGCACACATTACTCTGCGTACAAAACGATTGAACACCAGATTGCAATTCAGGTAGGACATGCAAGAGATCCTGAAGTTTGATTTGTTAATATGTAGGTCTCTTGTGTCTGTTATTCTCCACCCTTTCCCCAACCGAGGTGATGATAATGATGGTGGGGATGATGATGATGGTGGGGATGATGGTGGTGGTGGTGGTGGTGGTGGTTGATTCTTTGGGGGAGGTGGGAAGCAAAGAAGAAACAAGGGCAGAAGGAAAGCTGCTAAAATGATTTAAAGATAGAGAAAGCTGGAGAAACCGATGTTTTTTTGTCAAGAGCATCTTGATCAGGCATGATGGGCACACGGATGCCAGTTTGGCTACTGTTTTTTTGCTTCAGGAGGGGTCTTAAATTGGGAGTCAAATGAGGTGACAGAGTGTGAATGGGAAGAATTAAGGGGGGATGAGATGGGAGAAGAGGCTGTGTGACGGCCAGAGAGTTGTTTCCGGAGGCTCAAAATCGAGTTAAGTGGTGCTAAGAATATCACTTTTGACCTGATTGTTCTGAAATGTTGATTTCTCTCGGACTTGTTGATATATGACACTGGAAATGCTGGGAGGGAAAGGCGACGGAGCTTCTGCTGAGTGTCCTGTTTCCTGCTCACGTAGTACTTCCATTCTCTTAAATCCAGAGGCTAAACAAATCACAGACTAATATAGACTCAGAGCTGAACTGATGCCAACAGAGTGCAGTAGTGGAGGGAGACCAGACTAACACGATTTTCGTCTGTCTGCCTGGCCCTGGCCAGGATGGATGGACCTGATGGTGTAACTGACGGTGCCGAAACTTCTTAAGTCCTTCTGCTTCTGTGTTAACCCTTCGAGGGGAGGTGTTTGAAACTCGTGGGAGTGTTCAAGTCTGGCTTTGGGGGTCGTCTCTCCGTGGAAGTTGGTATCACTTGGTGATAGCATTTATAGCATTTCTATTCTTCCCTTGCGTGTGCAGATAGATAACTTGTGTGTGCGTATGTGGTCCACAGCCACACTGCATCTTTTTAGCTGTGCTGTTTCAAATCTATAACTGCCTGGAGAAGACTTTCCAGTAGCCTTTGGCCGCAGGTCCATTGTGAATTATTCCGTCAGTGAAAAGTAGGACTCGGCAGACACGGTTATTCGGTTGGGGCTCTAATATTTTGTACTCATTTCAAGGTGACAGTAGCTTACTTTAAAAATATTTTGATTCCTTCTGCAGTTGTGCTGCTGATCAGTGTGTGTATTTTAGGGGAAGTGCAGCTCTTTGATAGTGGCCCTCCACCCCTAGAGGATTCCAAGGCTGCTATTCTTGCTGGTCCTCTCCCTGGGGGACCCTTCTTCCTTTTGATGAACAGCACAGTGAATTTTGCTCCCAGGAAAGGGTACAGGCTCAGGGCTTGGATGGAGAACAAACCCAAACCCTAACCCATGGTAAATGGATGAGGAACAGTGTCCTGAGGCCTACGACATCTCAGTAGCGTGCTGGGAAGTCCTGCTGCCCGGGGTGTGGGAGTTGTCGAGGTTGGATAGCATCATGACCCTTATCTTGGTGTGGAAAGGCTGGCTGGGGCCATGTCACTGGGAGACAAGCCGAGACCAGAGCAGCTGTTGTGTCTTTACACCCGTTGCTGAAGCGTCCCTTGTTAGACCGGGCAGTTCATCTTTCTCTAAACCACCTGGCACGGTGCGGGCCATGTGAAGCGCGTTCTCAGGAGGAAGATGGAGTAAATTACAGAGCTCATTGTTTGGAGGACTGAAACCATTACTCTTCCTCCATGAACAGGTAGTATTGTGCTTCCCTGCTTCTGTTTGCCGAGGCCTGATGCCCATGTGGGCAAACAGAGACACATTTTATGAGAGACCCAGCACCGCCATGCCTTTGCGTATTCATTCTCCCCCAGTCTCTGCTGGACCAGGACAAGGGGGAAGCCGAGAGGCATCTAGCTGTGATTGTAGTTTGATCATCAAAGCATAAATAGCAAACCAAAACAAAAGAAGCAAAGGGAAAGAAAGAGGAAACCTCAGACACAATAAAATTGTCCCCCAGGCACATGGCAGCCACGCAGCCTCTTTGCGGTGGAACAAGAGGATGGCCCTCCTTTGGTGCAGAGCGGAGCGGATGTCTTCCCTATCCTCCGTTCTCCACTAAGGCTTACATGGGACATGCTCGTCGCGGCAGAATTTTCTTCTCTGGAAATATAAGACTGTTTAGCCTTAATACATGCTGTATTTCAGTCTGAGCTGAGCTGGTTGCTCTCCTAAGCTATACCCTAAAATAACCTCGAGTAGTATGACACCACGTATCACATGAGATTCCCACTCCTTTCCCTTCCCGTCCCTCCTGTAATCTCAGGACTTGGCCAAGTGCAGCTTTTATATGAATGGCTTCTGAGTGATTCTGTGCAATGGACATGAATTTGAGCAAACACCAGGAGAGGACAGAGGACAGAGGATCCTGGCACGCCGCAGTCTTTGGGGTCGCAAAGAGTCGGACGTGACTTAGTGACCAAACCGCAACGACTGAGTGATTCTATAAAGGCGTCATATTCTCCTAAGAGATTTGGACACAATATCAATTGATGTATTGGAAGCTTCTCCACTCTTGAGAATCTCCTAGCTCCTCTCAGTTTTGAAAAGACAAGAGCAGCACAGAAGCCGTATTCATCCTAAATGGTTAACACAAATATAATTGAAATGCAAATTCAAAGGCCTTCAAAAAAAAAGATATAGATATTTAATTCTATGGACTTGTAGAGAGTTTCATTGAAGTATAACTATAGCCCAGTATACAATATAAGTACAGCACAGTGCACAGATTTTTAGTGGAGACGAGGATGAACTTCTTATTCTTACCTCTGTGATCATCCATGAACCCATCCCCCAGCTCAATAGGTAGAATGGGATGGAATGCTTTTTCCATAAAGGGCCAGACAGTAAATATTTTAGGCTTTGTAGGCCAAACAATCTCTGTGGCAGCATCTCAACTCTACTATTGTGTGTGAAAACAGCCAAAAACAATACCTAAGGGAATAGGTGTAGATGTAGCTGGGTCTCAATAAAGCTTTATTTATAAAAACAGTGGCTGGACCTGACCCATAGGCTGCAGTTTGTTGGGCCCTGCAAAAGAGTATTACTAACTCCCTTGCAGTCTTGCTTATTCGGAGTTTCCCCCACTGCTGACAAAACTTCTTGCTATGGATTAGTTTCATCTATCACCATGGATTAGTTTTGCCTGCTTTTTTAGCGTCTTAGAAATGGGATTGTGTAGAATACAGTCTCATGTCTGGCTCTGCTCAGCATTATGTGTGTGTTTCATCCTCGTTATTTCCTGTAGGAAGAGTTTGCCTTTTTTTTTATTATCACTTAATATTCCACAATGCATGTGTCCTTTCTGTGCTTTAGGATATTTGGGTTCCTAATGGATATTTGTTCCTGTGTCCTGCTGTTACGAATATAAGGCCCTAGGTACTTTCTCACCTGCATCTTTCGGAGGACTGTATGTGTTAGGTTCTGTTGTTCAGACTCAGGAGTAGACTGGAAGAGTAATATGTGCTTCACTTGCATTGCCCTTTTAAGAGAGACTTGAACTCTGGATTTCAAGTGATGCTATTTGAAATGTGCCCGCATAGTGGTGGTTGGGTATGTGAGTGATACATAGGAAGGGGAGCAGTAAAAAGATCTAAGTGGGGTCAGAGGCCCGTTTGCCCAAGCTCCAGTGGCCCCAGCTCCTGGGAGCTCCTCCCACTGTCTCCATTAACCTGGAAGAGAAGGTGCAGGCTGAGCGCAGAGGTGGACCCAGGGGTCCACCTTTCCAGTGCCTCCCAGGCATACCCTGCAGTTGACATGGATAACTGTTGAGGCACTGTCTCCTCTGCCTCCCCAGAGAGAGCTCTTCCCACACTCCTTCCAACCCCACGAGCAGTGTTGGGATCAAGGTCAGGACCCACAGAAGACACTTCCCTTGTTTTTCAAAAGGGCGATTTCAGAACCAATTAAGCCTTTGTTTTAAGAGTATTTTGGCCAAAGGTTGATGTTTTGACACCAAGTCAGATGTGATTTAGGAAAAAAAACTCCACACGCAGCAAAAACAAACTGTGTAGACCTTTCTTGGTTGTTTTTCTTTTCAGATGTGAAGTGGTTTGTGTGTGTGTGTCTGTGTCTGTGTGCGTGCACAAAGACAACTAGGAGAGGATCCAGAAGAAATGGGCCGTTTTATTTGTTTACACAGCTGAGCGGTGGAAATTCTGCAATGGGTGTTGCTTTCCCTCTCATCCTCAGGCTTGCACGCTTCCATATGAGTTCCACCAGCCCATTCCCTCCTGCTTGGTCATGGAACTCATCTGCCATGATTCAGTATGGCCCAGGGACTCTCCTTCGGAGCCTGGGTGCTTTGTGGAGCCAGCGAGAAAAAGGATACAAGTTGGAGAGTGTCCTTGTTCCCTTTTGGTCCTTTGGTCTTGAATGTGAACTTGACATGGAGTCTTCTCGAGTCTTAACATTGTTAAGGTTCCTGAGGTGTTGTGGCTCAGAGTCCATCTCTTTCCTCCACTACTGGATCCTTGGTGTTTGTGATAAAAATGGCCAGTGAATTGTACCAGGGGGTTTGGGTGGGATGTTAGAGAGGGCTTGGCCTTTCCGCAGTTCATGTTTTAAGCGGTCCTCTCTTGTGTTCGAGGCCCTCCCTTGCTCCACAAGTTTCCTGGCCTTTCAGGTTTCTTGAGGATTTGCCGTCTTCCCTGAGGAGCAAATCTGGGCTAAGAGTAGGAACCCCGAGAAGCAGCTGCAGTTCTTGGTCCAGTTCTTTAGTCCCATCACCAGACTGGCTGTGAGACTTCGTGTCCACTTTCCACAAGGAGTGGGGTTTGTGTGTGTTTATGTATGTGAAAGAGACAGACAGACAGACTTAGATGCCATTTCACTAGAGTAATTTGACAAGGCCTCTGGCTACCAATTTAACTCATTCAAAAGATTCATTCATTTGCTGTAGTGGTGCATTTTAGCCTAATTGTCTAATTGAAGTCCACACCTCCGAAGGCTTGTTCATTCATTCAGAAATATTTATTGTGAATTATGTGTGCGCCAGGCCTCCGTGGAGTTCATCAGGGAGCTTCAATTCTAGTGATGATTTGGATTCTGACTTATAAGCACCCCACTTGGTCTGAAGATTTACATTTTTAATTAGGGTTCTGAGTTTCGCCTACCAAAGGTCTGGAATTGCTGCCCTAGAAGCTTCTGAATCAGTCAATTGATCACTTACCTGCTGCTCAGTCATTTTCACTTGCCAAGTAAAAATTGATGGCTGGCCAAGTATTTGATGGGTAACTTTTTCTCATTTTGAGTGAGAAACTAGACTGTCCTTGGGTTCTGATGAGCTTTTAGGCCTTCCCCCACCCCCCACCCCCAACTATTCGAGGAGAACCAGATACTTTTGCGTGGCTCACGAAGAGGCATTTCTTTTGTTTATGATAGAGCAGCTTGGGCAGTGATGTGCTTGGTCTTAGGGATGAGAGGCAGTAGCAACAGCTGATGGTAATAGCAGCTTCTGCTTATTGAATTCTCCCCAACGCGTTGGGTCTGGTGGTAAGTGCTGGATGCGAATTATTTATTGATTCTTCATAATGACACAGAAGGAAACCCAAATGGTGTAGCTACTCTTTACCACCATTATCCCCGTTTTGTGAATCAGGAAATGTAGATTCAGACACCAGAGACGTTTTGCCCATAGATAGTCAGGGAATTAGGATTCAAACCTGGGCAGTCAGACTGGAGAGAGCCTGTACCACACAACCTCTTGCTGACTTCTCTCTGCTCAGAATGTAATGCTTAGTAGGCTCTGGGGTTCCTAAAGAGGTGGTGACGAACCAGCTCTCTGAGCTGTATACAGAAGAACCATCTGGGAGCTGCTCCGAAATACAGAATCCTGGGTTTCCAACCCCTTTGAGGTCCTCAGTCATCACGAATGGTCTCTGTTTCACATATTGAGCAAGCATCACCTGGGAAGTGCCAGGTGGGTTTGCTGAGACCCAGACTGTGACCCTGCCAGAGTTTCAGGTTCTGTAGGTCTAGGTAGGTCCTGACGTTTGCAGCTTTAGCAGATTTTCAGGTAGGATTGATGTCCCTTCTCTGACGATAGCACTTTGAGACCCACTGAGCAAAGGCAGCATTTCCAACTCTGGTTTCACATCACAGTCCCCAGGGGAGCGTTAAAGACAACGTCCCCGCCGAGGGGGATGCCGAAATCTGTATCCCAGCCCACTCTTTGGGTGATTCTGATGCGTGTTGTTACATGAGAACAACTACTGTAAAATCTCTTGTTTGTTCATTGGCTTATTTTAGCTTGACTCTTTCCCTGGGGGAGAAGAGACTGTTTGGGTTCAGAGTTCTAAAAGGATGTCCGTTCAGTGGTGGGAGTCTTCTCCTTTGAGAGCATTTCTTTACCAGGTAATCTTTACCAGGATGGTCATTGTCTGTGAGTTATTCCGTGCCAATGAGAGAAGGAGGGGCTCTGCTGTTGTTGTGTGAGGGCCTATGGGAGCCTGAAGCTGAGGGGCCTGGCAGTCTGAAGTGCTGCTCAGACTTCCCTTGCTGTGAAAAGGCAGATGTGGAATCAGTCACTCTGGGGTGGGGCCTGGGATTCTGCATTTCTGACACACCCTCAAGAGGGGCTAACAGTCTTGGGTCTTAGAGCACTCTTGGGAGGGGAGTAAAGGTAGAGTCTACTTTGAAAGACAAGGAAACTGAGGCACAAAGGGGCGAATTGGTTTGTCCGAGCTCCCACTGCTTGGTGCAAACAGGGCTGAGAACAGGAATCCAGGGGTCCAACTCGGCTTAATATCTGTCTTTCAAGGAGAAGTTATCCGCTTGTCTGAGCCAAGAGCAGTTGCATTACATTGGCCAGATAAAAGAAAACAGTCCAGTTTTTACTTTCTGGTTTTTAACTTCTATCTGTTCTAATTGTATCACTGTATTTGTACGAGTTGAGATATTTGTTTCTGTTCATTCTCCACCATATTAAGGCATTTGGGGCCCAGCCTGCATGGCCTCTAAGAGGGCTGATGAGGATACAGAGAGAAGATCTGTTTGTTTTTGACTAGAGCACCCAGAAAGGATGGAAATAACTTTCATCAGCCACATGTGTCCCCCTTTTGGACCACAGCCAGTAGGTGTAAAGGTCTGGTCTGTGGCAGTCAGTTGGTTGCATTGTCTTAGTAACTTCATTTTATTTAAAATTTTTTGCAGCCCTTTATTTATTTACAATTGTATATTAGAGCATAGTTGACAAACAATGTTGTTAGTTTCAGGCGTACAGCAAAGTGCATGTATCTATGCTTTTTCAAATTCTTTTTCCATTCAGGTTATTGTAGAATATTGAGTGGCGTTCCTGGTGCTATACAGTAGGACCTTGTTGGTTTATCTCTTTTGAATAGCAGTGTGTACATGTCAATCCCAAACTGCCAAGCAGGCTGTGGGATCTTAGTTCCCCTGAACAGGGATTGAACACCAGGGCTCCAGTAGTGGAAACCCTGAGTCCTAACCATTGGACCGCCAGGGGATTCCTAGGAACTTCATTTTATAAGTTGCACTTAATAATATAGTGCACTTAATAATAGTATTTGCTTTTTATAAAGCCCCTGAAAATCGTGGGGCCGTTTAGCTAAGCACAGACATTTCTAAGTGGGTTATGGTTGACGTTTGCAGGCTTATCAAGCTTAGCACTTAATTTGTTTCTGGAGTCGGGTTTGGTTGCGTGGTATCACATCCTGGTCAAACTGATAAGTGGCTGCAATTTTTTTTTTTTAAAAATCATTTCCCTTGGAATCTCAGGATACTCTTCTATTAAACAGAAATGGAAGGCCATTCTTCCTGAAGGTTCTGCCAAAACCTTTGGGGGGTTGGCATGTTAATATTTTAATGAGTAATACAGGGAGACTTTAAAAATATGTGAAGCCTAAAAGTAGGCAAAGGTACTAAATGAAACATGAGAACTGAATATTTGTGGACTCTGAACCATCTTCACAAAACAATGTTTTGAGGTGCCAGCCGGAAAGACACTTGGTTGCACCAACTTCTACACTGATTGAGGCCCAGGCCAGATATTGGCATGTCTTTGTGACCTGGATGACATATGACGCCTTAGTGCAGGCTTCTCCCCACAACACTCTATTGACGTTTTGGACTGGATGATTCTTTGTTGCACAGGAGATTGTCCTGTGCATGCCAGGATGTTTGCTTAGCACTGGCCCTGGCCTCTACTCTCTGCATGCCACTAGCACCCAACAAAAGCGCCACGGCCAAAAATGTCTGTAGATCTTGCCAAATGTCCCCCGGGGCCCAGACTGCACCTGGTTGAGAACCACGGAGCTCAGTTTATCAGCGTAGAGTGAGCACCCTGCCATTAAGGCTATGGGAGCATTAGCTTTGCATGTTAAAGGGACAGGTACAAGTGTGTTCAGCTCATGCTTCTGGAGTCAGATAACCTGGGTTCAGATCCAGTTTCTGCCAGACCTCCATTTTCTAATCTGCAAAATGGGGATGATGCTGTTAATAATAGTGCCTGTTTTCAGAAGGTGGTGGGGAGATGAAGTACCATCAGGTCTGTGACGAGGTGGGCAGGGCAGTGGTACACGGACTGATACATACAAGCGGCTGTTTTTAACTGAGAACTATGTGAAGTACTCGTTTATAGATTTCGAATCTGCCTTATTCCGGCATGCATTGTATGTTTTTTATTTCCTGTCAAGAATATCACACATGATAAATTTGATAACGTGGACTATCTTTGCTGGGTAACAAAGATTTATGACTCCTCTTGGTTGCTGTTTACATTTCTCTTATGTCACTTGAAAATCCTGTCTTGTCCTTGTAACATTTTTCTGAGGTTGTGTCTTACTCCACGTTGTCTCTTTAGAGTGCCGTGCAGGAATGCCTGGGCCATAGTAGGTGTACGGCAGGGGAGTGAATGAGTTTACATACTGTATACTGTGGGCAGAAAGAACAGAGTATGTACGTTTGCATTTTTTTTTTTCAAAACAGCCTGTTTCACAACATGAGAGGCCAATATGTATATTCTTTAGTACTCATCCAAATAATTTGAGATAGGCCTTCAATCACTATGTAAAGTTGTAAATCGCTATGTAAAGGTAGCTCATGTTTTGATTTCAGTTCTCCTTCAGCACATGAATTTGGACCCTGTCTTAATGACTGTGGCATTGCTGAAACAATGCATAAGCGTGGTTGGACTGGTTTATATGTATGTGATTGTCTTCTAATTTTCAAGATGCTTGGCGTTTAGTTAACTTATTATTACTATTTTTAATGACAAGTAGTGTTATCCACTGGATTATAACATTTTCTCAGACTTTGACAGTTGTCATGGATTCTTGCTGGGGACTTACCAAAAAAATCATTAAACAGGCATTTTCTTTCTTGTAGATACAAGAGCTTGCACGAGCAAATTTGTTCCTTTCTATTCCCAAACCTTGTGTCTCCCTGAATTTTGAGGTTTTGATGTGACACTAGAATAATAAAGAACTGTGGTTGATAGTCAGAAATTGTTCAAGGCTTGAAAATGCATGTGTGTGTGGTAGTAGACAATTCTTGGGGGGGCAGGAAGGTGACTAGGGCTTTGGTGAGGCTACCCTGTAGGGAAGATGGTCGTGTGTCAATAGTTTTTAAGTTGATTCAGTAAGCATTGCTGATGATTGAAATTGAAGAATTGTGAAGACAATTCATCTTGAGGAACAGAGAGCTGAGAGTGTGCATCGGGCTGCCGGGAGCAGACATTGACATACGGGCCGTCATCAAACTAATTGTTGTTTGAATTACCTGTTATGATCCGATGACAAATCTGCCTTGCTCCTGCCACTGGAGCAGAAAATGTAGCTTGAATTGGCGTGATGTTAGCAAGTGTAAACTGTACTTCAACAAGATGGATAAACCCAATTATGGGGCAGACCTGTAGAGAGAAAATCCATTTAAATCTCGTAATGTTAAGCAGAGCTGTGTTTAATTCATTTGGACCAATTTGGGAATGATGTATGAGTGTTGGTGAGCATTAGTCAACGGGGGACCGCTTGGAGGGAAGGGATGTGCGGATGCTGCTGGCCACTTGGGGAGGCAGCTGGGGTGTCGTCTCAGCAGCCTGCACTAATGGCGGGGAAAGGCAGAAATGACAAAACGATGTACTAACTGCGGTCCGCAGAGCAGCGCTGTGTAAATGAACCAATAAGGAAACATGTGAAGCAGAAATGAGAGGAGGTGTTTTTCCTAAATGCTGCTGACAGTCCAAACTATAAAGGAAATTTGAGGTTCCTCTTCTGTGTTTCCAGCTCCCCAATATCCTTGTGGGTTTTTCCAAGCCTTGTAGTAGGAAGCCTAGAAAATGCTCTTTCTAGTTCTTGGGTGATGATTTAAGAGAGGAAAAGAGCGAGAGAGAAAGACGAAAAAGAACAGCTAAGTTTAAATTCATAATCTTGGGGCATTTGATTCTCTGCTGGAAAGCAGTTAAGAGGGCATGATTATTCTGAAATGCATATAGGGTGCATATCTGGAACAGAGTTTGGAAGGGCTTGTCTATTTAAACTTTTCTATTATTTTAAAATAGTTATTGAGTGGTAACCCAGCTTTGTGTGTTGGGGGTGCTCAGTATCTACTGGTGAGGTATTCACTGAACATTGGACTTTAGAAAAGTAGAATTTAGAGCTAAAGACTGGTGTTCCCACAACTCAGACTCATTAGGATCTATAAGGACTTTGTATTCTGGATTTCTGATGTCCACCCCCTGCGCCCCCTCCCCCACCCTCCTACCCCGTGTTGGTTTGGTCCAGGGTGTTCTTAGAAGACTCTAGTTAGCTTCCTTTTGTTTTGGGAGGAGTTGGTAAAGCCTCCTATTGAGTCTGTTATTGTTTGGTTTTTCTCTTTTGGTTTTGGGTTTTCTTCTTTCTTTTCTTTTGTGGAGTAGACTGGACTTGGACTCTTGGCTTGTTGAAAGGAGCATTTGAAAGACTGGAGTGTGTAAGGAGCTTGGCAGTGAACTGCCAAGAAATTCATGGTTGTGCACTCCTGCCCCCCAGCCCATAAATCTACCCATTGGGAGTGCTGGTGTAAATGAAGGTTAAAGCCCTAGGAGTTTTTTTTTTTTTCTTCTGTAATTGGGGTACAGTTCACTGTATATGGTTGTGGTATATACATTGAGTGTCCATTCCAGGCAATCTTTTTTTCCTGGAGGCAAATTTATTACGATTTTGCTTTCTTTCTTCAACTCCATTGAAGAACCAATCTCAGGATGATGATAAAAATTAAGACTTTACCAGTATGGCCCAATACTGAATCTGAATATTCTGAACTAGTTTAGCAGTAGAATTTAGGCAGAACACTTTGAGATAATTTAAACTGTCATCTCCACCAAAACCCACCAGCACAGTGAAGCCGTCAGGTTGACCTGCCTGTGGGTAGGCCTCCCCATCATTTCAGGGTAAGTGATGCAGCTAAACGAGTTTGGGAGAAACATCAAGATGGGCTTCTGAATCTGAGCGAAGTTTCTTTGCACTGAAAGAAGGAGCATCCTTTGCATTCCATGAGTTTTATGGGGGCTCTGTCTGCTTCGACTCGAAAGCGCTTTCAAGATTTATACTCCTGAGGGTGGGGTATAGACAGTGTACACTGGGCAGGCAATGAATCAGGGGTTTTTGGAAAATAGACGCTAAAGGAAAGAAAGCATCCACCGAGTGGGTAGAATGGCCTGTTTGTGTTAGGGGGTGAGTCTTTTCAGGCTCCTGGAGGGCTGCTTTCTTGACTGACTTGTCGCTTTCTGAACAGAATGGAGCTGAAATCTGGCAGTCATGTGCGCAAAGGGGCATTTTTGCCATTTTGATTAGATCCTAAGATATAACTATATAGTAAAAGACCTAGGAATACTTAAAATACGGTACAAAAATGAAGTAGATAATATCAACTCTTTAGCTTAAAATTATTTTCTGTAGAATTAAAAATTAGCTTATGTTATCAACTTCTCCATAAGAGATTAATTGATGTATGCAATCTATAAGACAATTCAGGAGATGTTTCAGGATTTACAGAGATCTTCGTTTGGTTCTTATCCTTAAAATCGAAAGCAAACCTTGCTTCTTCTCTCCTCTTGGTCTCCAGTCACTTAGTTTTTATTTTGGAATCCAGCAGCATTTCTTTCTTAATCATTGCTGCAGAAGCCAAGAATTTTCCTGTTCATTTAAAAAAATCCAAAAAACCTGCACTGACCCAACGTAGGCAGGCAATTTTGTGTGTGTGTGTGTGAAAGAGAACTTAAAGGAATGTTCTAAAATGCCCCCAAGCTCAAACGGATGTGTTTAGCAAACCACCAATGTGGTTTTTGCACCCGATTTTGTTTTGTGTTTTTAAAAACTTGTCACTTGTCACATTTTCACACTGGTGAGTGAAAGCAGATGACAAATGTCTCCCCACCGAAAACCTGCCATGTGAAGCCACTTGTGTCTGAAGGATTGGCACTCAGGGTCTGATTTCTAGAGGAAAAAGCTTCAGTCACATGGTAGACCCTTTTTCCTTGGAGGGGGTCCCCTGCCCGCCTCCGCCCCCAAAAGGCAACCAAAAAAAAAAAATGCTGTGTTTCACTCTGATGGCTTTTTAGTTGGGTTACATTTGCCAGTTTATATTCATCAAAAAATAAATCTGAATATACTTATCATTTCCCCAGAAGCACGCATACTCCTGCTATGATTTTGTCATTTTAGGAGTGTAGGAAAAGCACCAAAATCCTCCTTGTAGGCTGATCTGGGTGTCCTGCCTCCACAACTGTTTTTGAAAACAACTATTTATTTATTACTTGGCTGCACTGGGTCTTAGCTGCAGCCTGTGGGATCTAGTTCCCTGACCAGGGATCGAACCTGGGACCCCCTGCGTTGGGAGTGTGGAGTCCTAACCACTGGACCACCAGGGAGGTTCCTTTTTAAAAAATAATAGTGAGAGTTATAGTGTTTTCTTCCTCTGCTCTTACTGGAATTTTTGGCCCAAAGGCTTCTCTCTGGGTCCCTGGTTTTGCATAGCAGTTAAAGGAGCCCGACAGTGACTTGCACGTGACAGGAACGGATGAGCTGACATGTAGAAAGCACACACACAAAACCACATGCCCCATGCAAAGCAGATATGGTTTTGATTTCGACCTCCGTGGTTCTGTTATCGTTGCTTTTTCCGTGAGAGTGGATTTTTATCTTTCGACCGACTTCTGGTTCCCTTCATGGTTTGTGGTTTCTAGTTGGCCTCACGGCGTGTCAGCTTGGCTGCTTGGTAACCAGAGGTACCAGGGCTTCTGGGTTGCGGGAGTCTGAGGACAGGGAGCCTGGGGATGGCCTTCTCCAGGAATATTGAGATTGAAGATCTCACCTGGAGCCCCGGTGCCCTGGCAAGTGGCTACAGAGCCATTGTGCCCGTCCTGGTCTCAGGCTCCCCCGCCTGGGGCTCCTCTCCTCTCTCTTTCTGCGTTACTTATGTAATGCCTCTAAGGACTATTTTGGAAACATCTAGACCAGCTTGTGATTGATCTTCCCGTTCTCTGAGTTTCCTCCGATTCCCTTGCTCTCTCTTCTCGTCTCCTTTGGCAGGAAATGTTTTTTTTCCTCATTAATGAATTTCAGGTCAGAATTTCCCATCACGTACGAACTTTTCTTTATCCCAGCATTTGATTTCCACCCCTTTCTGTTTCTTGATTCTGTTATTTTACATAAAGCCAAAAAGTTTTAAATTGGGCAGATGGCTTCATGGCTCTGTGCCTCAGTTTTGCATCTGTGGTAAGTGGGTTTCATAAGCAGGCCTGCCTGCTGTGTGGGCTTTTGTGAGATGCTGCGAGATTTAGTCCAAGAGAAAGGTTATCTGGTATCATCACTGTTACCAGTTGGGTGTCCTGGGAAATCCATCGGCCCCAGGCAAATGGGGACAGTGGCTCACCCTGGCCACTCTGTTGTTAACACTCTTGCCGAGGTGACAGGTTGGTGATGAATTGTGTCACACACCTTTTCCTGCTTTTTCTTCCCCCCTTGCCGACAAAAGAATCTGGCTCTGAGTGACTTCTCCCGTAAGAGAGTGGGTCGAGTCAGGAGGCCAGAGTACCTTTTGAAGAGCCCTAGGCTGGAAGAGTCTGTTTTGTGACATAATTTATCTCCCTGGGGAGGGCAGACAAAAAACCGACTGGGAGACTGGACTTCGAATTATTCAGCTTCTGATGGGCATGAAATTAGTGACAGCAAGACAGGAATTTGTGGCCTTTAAGTCGTAGGGCCTGCTCTCTTCTTTGGGCAAATTTCTATTGCTTCGAACTTCATTAAAGAAAATAGATTTTAAAAGGCATCCTTTTGGGGCCTTGAAAGGCAGAGGGGCTGGCTCCTGGCTTGTGAACCCAATAACACTCACTTCTTTCTTTCTTTATAAGGGAGTTTCCTAGGGCCGCTGTGGTCAGGCTGTTGTTTGTCTGGATTTGTAATAAGCGTGTAACAGCCCCCTCCTCCTGCACTTTGCCTCAGAGACAAGTGGGATCCTGAGGGCAAGAGGCCTAAAAGCCTGTGATTGGAAGCCAGCTGCTCCGGGACTCTGGGTGCCAGCACCCATGGGGGAAGCAGGTAGCATCTCTGCAGTTGAGTCCCTGCCCACAACACAGGTCCCCTCACTGGAACTTCCCTGCGAGGTTCTCTTGGGCACAGAATCTGCTAGCGGACGAGGAACTCAGGTCTGTTCACACTTCCACTTGGGCAAAAGTGATACAGTCAGGAGCTTGTCCAGAATGATTTATTCTCAATGGAGGTTAAGAAATGACATTGGTTCTTCCAATTGACTTGACAGCAGCCATTGTTTCTAACACCTCTTGGTTCTGGAAGGTCCAGTTCAAACCTCCCTGGTTTGCAGGTGGTCAAATTGACACACAGGTCTGGGAGACTGGTCTGTTCTCATGGCTGTCTCTCTTGAGCTTTTTCAGAGGCCAAAATGAAAAGAGACAGTGAAATATGAGAAGTCAGAAATCAGTCAGTGGACTTTTTTTTGGCTTTGGGAGGTGTAAAACAATGGATGAGTGTGTTTACACTCTCCGGCCCTCCCACCTCCCTTTGGGGGAAAAATAAGACTTGTATTGAGCAGATTTGTTCATTAGAAAGGTATGGGATTTTTATTGGAGTTGGCCAGCTGTTTGTGGCTGGTCAGTGGCCTTGGGCTGCAGAGGCGCTTGCATTTTCTCCTGCCTCCGTCCTCTGTCGTTGGTAGCATCCTGGCTGATGCTATAGCGTTTATCCGGAGCAGTGCTGAACCTTTTAATTGGTCAGTGCCCCTAAGTGATGATTTATTCCATACCTCTCAGAAATGTCTTAATTTACTTCATCTAATAGTTTTGCCTCCTTTCTCTGCCCCCCTCCCCCAAATTAACACCAATCGCAAAACTCTTTCCCCAGGCAGCACTTGGTGAGGCAAGGCATTTTCCTCTAGGGAGGACTTTGTCTTTGGGAAGGCAGTAGGGAAGAATTAATTAAAGCAGAGGATGCAGCTTCATAATTAGAGTGAGGGGTCCAGGAGCTCAGAACACAGCTAGGTTTAAAGACACTGCATTGCCTGGCTGTGCAGAGCTTTCTTCTCTGGGTCTCAGTTTGCTCATCTGTGTAATGCCTCCACAGGATGAGCACAGTGGTGGGAAGCTGTGAAAGTGCCTTTTAACAGGAGTTCAGCAATTTTTGCTGTAAAAAGAAGACATTCTAGGATGATGGATGAGGGCTCTGGCACTCAAGTTAGACACAGCTGGGATCTCAGATCACATGCATTTAGTGCATGCATGTAGGGTCTTGGCCAGTTCTGGAACCTCCCTAACCACAGCACTTTTATCTATAAAACAGGAACAAAAGGGATCTCAGAAGATTAAATAGGAAAACATGCATACAGTGGCCAGTGCTGAGTATGGATCTGCAGTGGTTACTTTTATTTAAAGGGGGTGATGTCTATCTACCTACCAGGTTCTAACTCTTGCTGAGGTACCAGTTCATTTTGCTACTAATGAAGGTGAGTGGACAGGCATCTTGGTGGATTTTCATGCCATCTTTTCTGGTTACGTTGTTTTTGCTTCTCAGAAGTATCAAGAGATGAACTGTATTCTCCTTGTCAAATAGGTATTAAAAAGAGGACTTTGAAATCAGCTTCAGGATCATTCTATACAGGAGACAAATTCATTTTGCTGCTCAGGTTTTAACTCGTGTTTTAATTGTTCCCCTCCCCCAACCACATACATAAACACATACATTGATTTCTTTCTTTTTTCCTTGTATTACTACAAGGATCAGTTTCTTCTGGCTTAATTCCAGAAACAACATGCCTGTCTTTTTCATCGTTGAAGAAAAACAGTCCGAAGGCACTATAATTCCTTAAATTGGATTTCAATTCTTGATCCCCTTATGTTCGGTAAACAGAATGTTCTATGAAACGTCATTGTTTAGGAGCAAGAGGCTGGCAGCCTTGCTTTTTTTTTTTTTTTCCCCAGAAGGAAAGGGGCTGTGTTGGCGTCTTCTGGGGTGATGCTGTGGTTGGGATACCATAGTGGTGAATTCCATCTTCACTTGGGATGCAGGCATGACTCCCTTTCCAAAAAAGTGCTGGTGAAAGTTGGGAGGGCTGCCTGTCAGTGAGTAGAGCATAGCTTGGGAAGAAGCCTGCAGTTGTGTGTGTGTGTGTGTGTGTGTGTGTGTGTGTGTGTGTATGTGCTTGGTAACTCTATTAATGCCATGGGCAGCCGCCACTTGAAAGCCTTGGGATTCCTATATTCAAATCAAAGGCAGCCAGAAGCCAAGATAAAGGGGACAGTATGATCTTCAAAGATGAGGGGATAAAAAGTAGTGGAAAATATTTTCTGGGTAATTCTGCACCCCCTCCCTTTTTAAAGAAATATTAAGGGTGTCAGTGGCTTCCTCTCACTTGGGCTGAGGCTCCTCCAGTCAAGCCGAAGATGGATGACTAGGCGAAAGCCAAAGGGAAATGGCTTGGGCTGGTTCTGAACTCGTGGAGGAGTGAGTCAGCCCAGGGTTTCTCAGGATATTTCTTCCTCTCTCGCCTTTCTTCCTTTCTCTGAGCCAGTTTCACTGTGAGAGTGCAGGCTTGGCACCCACTTACCCAGGAACTGATTAGTTCCTAAAAGAAGCAGTGAGTTGATTGCTTACAGAGATGATGTAAGCTTTGCTCTGGGGTACATCAGCTTGGATTTCTCATGCTTTATCTTATAAAGCCTAAATTAACAGCTGGTTTGGTTTGAGTTCTCCGGGATCTGACTAAGGGATTAGAGTCCATTCTCAAGTGAGTCAATCTAGTTTAATTTATTTCAGGTCTATCAAAAAAGATCAATCAAAGCTCTTTTGAAAGTAAAGCTATAATCGGCCTGCACACTTAGAAGTCACTGTTGTTGCACTTATGTTTCTCTCTGGTGGAGAAGTACTCAGGCTTGTTTCAGAGGATGTGTTAGGGCCTTTTCCACGTCCCTCCCTTTTCGCACGGCCTCCGCTCCATCACGAAGATTCTGAGGTGTCAAGTTCGAGAACCCCACCCAGGTGGGTGCAGCCCTGGCCTCCTGCTCCCTTTTCTTTGGTGATGTTCGATTCTTGGTTTGGAATAATTGAATTCCTTTGTTGCTCAGTCGCTCAGTCATGTCTGACTCTTTGCGACCGCGTGGACTGCAGCACGCCAGGCTTCCCTGTCCATCACCAACTCCTGGAGCTTGCTCAAACTCATGTCCGTTGAGTCGGTGATGTCATCCCACCATCTCATCCTCTGTCGTTCCCTTTTCCTCCTGTCTTCAGCTTTCCCAGCATCAGGGTCTTTTCCAATGAGTCGGCTCTTCGCATCAGGTGGCCAAAGTTACGGAGCTTGGGCTTCAGCATCAGTCCTTCCATTGAATGTTCAGGGTTGATTTCCTTTAGGATTGACTGGTTTGATCTCCTTGCAGTCCAAGGGACTCTCAACCTGAACAAATCCAGTCCATTTGATGTCACTGGTGTTGCTTCTGGGCTTTCTCTTGCAGAGATGGGTGGTTGAAGGTATGCTTTGAATTCTTTTTTCCAAGATGTCTGCAGTGGGTATGCACGGCTGAGGTGAAGCGCTCTCAGCTGTGGTTGATCTAGGGTTTTGTGAGCCCAGGGAGTTATAACTCGAGTTGCCCATTTCTTTTGTTTCCATTTTGAAAACACTGGCATCTGCTTGTCACTAACAGCTCTTCTACATGATACCTCAAGAGGAAGATCAAGAATAACAAAGTGGTTAAATGCTTGACTCTAGAGTCAGACAGCCCCACCTCTGAATTCTGGCTTTGCTGTTTTGAGACTTTGTATGATCTTGAGCTGGTACTTTCCTAAACCTCAGTTTCCCTGCCTGTAAAATAAGCATAGTAAAAAATATTCTTCCCTCCAATTAAAATAAAAAAATAAAAAGGAAAAAAATTCTTCCAAGGATTATGGTGATAACAGAATGAAATAACATTGTGGCTTTTGCCTTTATTTTGGTAAAGAAATACTTCAGGGGAAATATCATGAAGCTGAAGCTCCCCCATGCCCACAGCCCTGAATGCAATCAGCAGAAATAGACTCTTTATCTGGGGTCTGCTGTGGGTCCATTACTCTGGGGATGCCTGGAAGCAATGGCATAGCCCCTGCTCTGTAGGGCTGCACAGTCTTTTGGGAGAAGAATGTGCTTAGCAGAGTAGGGTGTCTGGAACTGTGGCTCCCTGCCTTCAGTGCCACTCATTTTGGTCCAAGGGTTCCTTTTTGTCTGTCTTCCATTTGACTGAATGGAAACATGTGGTTCTCTTTCTGTCTGCCTTCTGCTCATGGTTCCTGTAAATCACTCACCCTTCTATTTTGCTTAACTTCCCCCTGACCCCCCAGGTTTGAACCTTTGCCTTATCACTGGTACATATGTGAGTCCTGCCTCAGTTTTTCTATCTTATGAAATGAGATGGCTGTGTGATAAGGGTAGGGTAAATACCTCACATGTTTGAGGTATTCTGGTGGTTCTCTCGTGTACGGGGAACTGAGGCTTTGCTCACTCGGCAGCCATCACTGCAGGAAGAACTTTAATGTGAGTAGCGAGAAGAGAAGAGAAGAGATGTTTGTTGACGTTTTGCTATGTGTCAGTTTCTAGACCGTGCTGTATAATTTTAAACTGAATGCTCAGGGCAACTTTGTGCATCATCCCCATTTTACAGATGAGAAAACTGAGGAAAGTTAGGGGACTCCCCCCAAATACATGGCTAGTAAGTGACCACACTGTGATTTGCATCTGGGCCTGGTTGGATGCTGTGTAGTTGCTACTTTGATGTGGAAACGGAAGGCTGCTGCTGGGAATATGGCTGAGTTCCTCTTTGGAGATGTGTACCTTGGGGGTGAATTGGAATCCTTTTGCAAGTGAGTAATTGGATGTGGTTGCCCATATCTGCTTTTAAAACAAAAACCTCTTTTCCCCTCCAAGGTCCAGTGTAGATCTGAGTGTGGGCTGAATTTCTCTGTGTGGTATGCATGGTCAAGGCCTTGCTTGTGGGCCCGTGGGTACCTTACGAGTCTGCGTGCGCCTGACCCTGGTGATGATCAGCACCCCCAGGTGTGGGTCTCCTGTGAAACCCCTCTTTCCTGTCTCTGCCTCTGGGGTTAACCATTAAGAAAAAATAGCCAGAACACTTTGGAAAGTCACATGCTGGGTTTCTCCTATGTCCTAGAATCTGTCTTAATTCATTTTCCCCTTTTCTTTTGCTTTCAGAGGAAAGGGGAAAAAAAAAAAAAAACAACTGATAGTCAATGCTAATAATTGTGGCATGTAATGTAATTGGAAGTGTTTCATTGACATGCTCATGAGAGTTTCCGGCTCATCTTCGGCTTGGATGTAGCACTAGACTTGCCTTGAGTGTCTTGTACAAGCCTTTGAAGCAGGTAGACCATATTATAAATAGGCGCGTTGCTATGGTGAGGATGGCAGTCCTTGCTTGCTGTGGGTAACCTTTTCTACCTTCTCGGACACTGTTTTAAAACAGCAGCATGATAGCATTTCATCTAATTTGGACTGAGGTGGGGGTAGATGAATCAGTGAGACTGAGGTCTGAACATTTTTTTTTTTTTTTTTGAAAATGATGTTTTGGGGGTTTCAGCTCACCTAGCGCTATGGGATATTTTGTAGATCGGGCTTTCTCATGATTTATTTAGAAATATGTTTTCTAATGGATGGGGTGAGGGATGGTGGTAGGTAGGGGCGGGGCTTTCTTCTCTTTCCCCCTCCTTCCTTCCCCAAGCATTTCTGCGAATTTGTTGGCTTTGATGCCCAGCAGCTCGTACAGTGAAATGAAAGTTCAGGTTGGCATGATGTAGGAATGATTATTCTGAGTAGTGTGTTTCCATTACTGTTAATAATATAAAGACAATTGCCTGCCTCTCAGGACTCCTGCACGTGGCCCACAAATAGTTATTTCTCCACGGAGTCGGACACACAGCAATGGGGGCTGGAGTTTTTATTAGTGACGGTCCTGCAGATCCCCAGGGCAACTCAAATTAGACAGATTTATTTTTTATTTCTGCCCATTGCTTGAAGGACAACTTTTAATTACAGCCATTAAATATCAGAGCAGTTTCAGGTTGGTAAAATTTATTTCCCCTCCCCCAGCCATACTTCCTAATTCCTTAAATTTGGGAGCAGGCGCACAATCTCACGTTCCGAAAGGATGTTAAAAATTAACTTGACAGGTGCTTCTAGTTCTTTCCACATTTTCAAATGTGTTTCTCACCTTTAAAATGGGAGTAGTGCTTCCTTACTCATCCAGTGGGAAGTTTAAAGCACCAAAAGGGACAACATGTGGTTGAAGCCCTCTGGGGAGAAGTGATGTTAGGCAGGCGTTTAAATGTGAGACCGTTCTGTGTCTCTTGGTCACAGTCTGAATCTTTTACTTTTATAGCTCAAAGCTGCCTCTCGCCTTCTTGGAAGCCCCATCAAGGTGGGCATTCCTGTGGCCTTCCTCAGGAACCCTCAGGTACTGGATCTCTCCTGGCCAGGCAGAGGGGCCCAGAGCTGTGGCTTCTCTCAGCACCTTTGGGGCCTCAGTTTCCCTCTCTGGGAAGTGGGGATGCGGCAGAGATCTTATTCGTGGAGTACCCATCCTGCATTCAGGCTCCTGAGGGGTTCAGAAAACAGGGACCCCCCCGCCCCAGGGTAGGAAAAGCCACGAGGGAGTGTCTCCTGTTGCCCAGAGGGCTCAGGGTGTGACCCTTCAGCTGGAATGGTCCTCTTCGCCAGTCTGGGCCACCTGGCACCTTGGGCAGAGATCTCACTGGGGAAGGCAGCAGAGGCTTTGGGAGGAGAGCTCTGGCTTACTGTGATCACCTGGCCTCAGGCTAGTGAGCCTGTGGCTTCTGCCTCTGGTTCCCCAGGAGACTTCGCCTGGGTCAGGAAGGAGGACAGAGGTAGTTGCCGGGGCCACCGGGGAGATGAGATGCCACGGGGCCAGCATCGTGCTGAAAGCTGGGCAGCATGTAGACCTGAGGATGGACTGGCCTATGTATGTATTTAGAAGTATTTCTAGAGGGTAACCTCACTGGCTAAAACGCGTGTCTGAACAAGAGCCCCGTTGTTCGTTCAAGCCCCGTTGCACTGGCAGGATGCGGGCAGCGAGGCCTGGGGAGGGGTGGGCCCTGATTCCCTCCAGGATGCCCCATGCCAAGCCCAGGAGAGCGCTTCCCATCCGTCCCCTCGGGTGGTGGGATTGGGCAACCTGGCGAGCAGACAATGCACGTCGGTGGCATAGATTCCATTCCACACACCACCCTCGCCTCCTCTCCCCAGCCCTGGGAGGGGAGGCATGCCCTCCGGGAGACACCCAACCCCAACAAAGAGACTTTTGTGGGAACTGGAGGTGAGAATGCGTGGGCTTTGGGATTCCTGGGTTTGAGTTCCAGCTCACTGCCAATCGCCTGGGCGCTGGGGTAACATTTCTGGAATCAAAAAGCAGTGCAGCCTGCCCAGCGAGGCCTCCTGAGCTAGACGCTGCTGGGCGCTATGCTTGTGTTGTCTTCACCAAGGGCTTGGAGCGCCGGGGAGGAGAGGGAATCGTGGGACAGGGGATGGGAGGTGGTTAGAACACCCTGTGGAAGGCTCCAGGCTCTGCCCTTCCCCCACCCCCCAGGCCTCTCCTGAAGTAATCTGCATTGATCCTTCTCTGAGATTCTGGAATAAAGTGTTAGGTCATTATGCTTCAGGCTTTTGTGATCAGAGAACTCTTACCTTGTTGAAAATTGAGATTTCTTGTGTGTCCTCTTTCTACCCCATTTACTGATCAGAATCTCTGAAGGCAGGACCTGGGAGTGTGTCTTTAGGAATAACTCGCTTGTAAAGATGCTTTCTGTCGTGGACTGCCTCCTGCTCCCCGCCCTGCGCTGGACCAGTAGCTCTCCTGAGACATATTTACAGTCCATATGATTCTCTTAAAGTGTACAATTTGATGATTTGGGGTATATTTACAGAGTGGTGTAACACATCTACATTATCTTGTCCCAGAAGGTTTTTATCACACACCCAAAAGGAATCCCATACCCATTAACAGTCACCCCTCATTTCCCCTCCCCTAGCGACCCCTGTGGATTTACCCAATACTTGACATTACATATAAACAGAATCATAAAATATATAGCTTTTTGTGTCCTGCGTCTTTTGCTTAGCATCATATTTTTAGGCTTCCTCCATCTTTTAGCATATATTAGTTTTTCATCCGTTTTGGGGGCCAAATAATATTCCATTGTATGGGTATACATCATATTTTCTTTATCCATTCATTGGTTTTTGGATGGATGTATGTTTTCCTTTCTCCTAGGTATATACGTATGAGTGGAATTGCTGAATTTTATGCTAATAGCTCTACGTTTAACTTTTTAAGGAAGAGCCAAATTTCTCAGACTTTGGATTCTGTGATATGCCCTGTTGTGTTGGGCAATATGTGACTTCTCTTTGCCAGAGACAAGATAAAGATTGCCGGTTAAAAAAATTGGTCCTGTTAAATTCTCCACCCCGCCCCCAACCCCGCCTCTCGCACGCCCCAGGCATTGGTTTAATTGGATGGATACCCTCAGTTACCCTCCTGTAACCCAGGGGTTTTGACCCAGCTGCGTGATACAGTCACCTGGAAGCTTCTAGAAAATAAAAGCTTCATCTCCAGATCAGTTATATCAGAATCTCTAGCTACTGGAGTTTCGACCTGAGTTTTCACAAGTCAGTATTGCGTCTTTCTCTCCTTTCTCCCAATGGTGAGAAGGAAAGGCAGAGAAGAGGTTGTTAGTGCTGTGTAGAAAGAGTCTAGGAAGATCCCAGTGCCCTTGGGTGTGTAAATGGGAACCTGGGACTTGGGTAGGGAAATGGGAGGAACTTGTGAGAGGTGACCTGTGGCTGGGATGGGGGAGGGGAATCTCTGGAAACCTCTGTACAGTTTGGCTGTAATTATTTTCGAGTTGAAGCACATAATCACCCAGAGAGGACTGCTGAGAGAGGCCTTGCTTCCTTGACCGTGCTGGACTTGGTTGTTGTGAGGTGGTCTTTCTGTCGCAGCCTGGGGGTGGAGCACCAGGCGACCACCCCTGTCTCCTGCAGGGGTGGGACCGATGAGGGATGGGGAGCGGCTTTACTGTAGTGGCCCTGGGCATGTCACCACATGCCTGGAGCGCAGAGGGAGGGACCGCTCCAGGAGGACCTTTCACCTGGGCTGTTCTGTGGATCAGGTCATCTTCTCCTAAGCCTACCGCTGCCGGGTGTTGCAGAGAAGTTGATGTAAATGTCACTCGATCTGCGCTTGCCTCTCTGAAGCTTCCTCCCGCGGGTCCTCGCCTCCCTTAGGACTCTTCCTTGGTTTCCCTCTGTATAGTGATCACTCACTGGCTGGCACCTTCCTTGACCTGTGTTGTCCCTTCCCCACCTGGAGGTTCACAGCAGGGTGACAGGAAGAGCCAGTTCATTGCTTTCTCCTCATTGTCTGGGGCCTCCAGAAATATCCTGAGGAACTAAGTTATTGAGTCTTTACCTCAAGTATCCAGTGACTGTGGGGATGTAGCTTTGAGCCTCTGGGAGCTGAGACCCTTTTCTTTTATTTAATAAATTGTATTCAAGAAGAAATAATAATGGTCAACTATTTTTTTAAACACCAGATAAGCCCCCTTTATTGTTTATTAAAAAAATATGACAATCAGGAGTTTTTGTAGTATACCTCTTCTGGAGCATACGTGAACAGAAAAAGTTTGTACCACATAAAAGGCATTATCATATTGAACTAGGAAACTGAAAGTGGGTGGGCAGTTGTCTAAACGGATTTAAAAAATAAGATTTATTTAACTACCATGTCATTTTCTGATACTTTATAAATATTAGTCTGGTCAAAAATTCATTCCGACTATGAAACAATCTGACCCAATAAATAATGGTAAACATTTATTGAAAAACTTGTGTCCTGCATGTGGCTAAGGATTTTATTATCTTTGTTATACCTTATCACAGTTTGGTGGTCATGGACAGCCTCCCGGTTTATAGGGTCAGTAGGAAGTACAGCCTAGATTAGCGCCCTGATCCCACTCTAGAGCTCTTAGCTCTCTGTTGCCTCCAGGGAGGAAATTAACAAATCAAAAGAATCCCATGCATTGAAAAAAGATAGTTGGGGAGGAGGAGGATGGTAACCAAAATGATTTATGCTTCCTGTCGAAGGTATTTGTTAAGGCACCAGGAAAAAACTCTGCCTTCAGTGATACCCAAGGTGAATGCTAAACTGGTTTTTGCCTAAAAGCCAGAAAAGCAGTAATGTGCTGGTCCGCGTGCCTAGGATACTGATGCTCCACCCAGTCAGTGGAGAGAGCTGAGTATGAGCTTGGCCTGCTTCCCTCCCTGAAACCCCCACCCCCGCCCCAGGATCCAGAAGGTTGTCATTGTCAGCCGTCACTCAAGACCTGGGCTTCCTGAGTGCTGAGTGACAGCCGCAGGAAGCAGTTAGCCCAAACCTCAGAGAGGCCCTTGGCAGGGGCTGGAGTACTCGCCGGTGATGCTTATCCAGCAAAGCCAGAGGCCACGGTTGCCCACCTCTCCTTCCTCAGCTGGCTGCTACACGGCGTGGTGCTCTCTGGGCACCAGCACTTAGCACGCGTGAAGCCTGCAGGCTGATGCGGGGGGTACAGTGTGCCAGGTTTGGGCCTTCTAGCAGAAAGGGGTCAGACAGACTGTTTCGCTTTACCTCCTTGTTTTCAGATCAGGACCTGAGAGGGAGATGAAGGCCATCTCCTCAGTGGCGGAGCTATGGCTAGAGCCCAGGGTTCCAGCAGGGAAACTTCTGCAGGTTTGGGGTTCTTCACAAGGGCCTTCTGTCTTCTGAGACCCTGTGTTCCTCAGAGGTTAGAATTTATTTTGGGGAAGGATAAAACCCAAGAGGTGGGGTTCCTGCTCTGCCATGATTGTGGGGGGTGATGAGGGTGGTGGTGTGGAGCTGAGCTGAAATCCAAGTGGTTCTAAGGAGTTTAGTGAGACCCCTGCTCAGGTATCCTTTTCTTCAGAAAATAACAAAGCGGTGAAATTTCTGAAGAGATCTTGAAGCCTGTTAGCTGTGGACTTTGTAGCTGCTGCTGCTGCTAAGTCGCTTTAGTCGTGTCCGACTCTGTGCAACCCCGTAGATGGCAGCCCACCAGGCTCCCCTGTCCCTGGGACATGGTGAGTTGGGTATTAATAATTTCCTCCTTAATGCCTGCTTTTGGGTAAGTGACTCAGCCTTGGAGCTAGATGTCTGTGAGACTCTTCTGCAGCTGGTAGAGCATTTCTCAGCTTGGAGGGGACCTCAGTCTAACAGGGTAGATTGGCTTACACAGACCACAGGTCCATCAGCGTCTGAAAAAGTAGATGGGAGGGACTTCCCTGGTGGTCCAGTGGTTAAGACTCCAATCTTCCACTGCAGGGGCACAGGTTTGATCCCTGGTTGCGGAACAGAGATCCTGCATGCTGCATAGTGTGACCAAAAAATAATAAATATTATGCATACACACACACACACACACACACACACACACACAGGTATGAAAAGTGAAAGTGCTTTGCTCAGTTATATCTGACTCTTTTGCAACCCTGTGGACTGTGGCCTGCCAGGCTCCTCTGTCCATGGAATTCTCCAGGCAAGAATACTGGAGTGGGTTGCCATACCTTTCTTCAGGAGATGTTCCTGACACAGGGATCAAACTCAGATTATTTGCATTGCAGGCAGATTCTTCACTGTCTGAGATACCAGGGAAGCCCCTGTATATAAGCGGTGGAGAAATTATGGTTTGTCTTGGTTTGAGCTGTGATGTTTTGTTTTGAAACTTTAACATGAAGGGAGGGATGAGTTCATCTGTAGGGCAATGAAATGAAAGCTGAGAGGCACCAGGCCTGAGGCACCCCTCCAGGGCTTCCCTGGTGGCTCAGCTGGTAAAGAATCCGCCTGCATTGTGAAAGACCTGGGTTCGATCCCTGGGTTGGGGAGACCCCCTGGAGAAGGGAATGGCTACGCACTCCATTATTCTTGCCTGGGGAATCCCATTGGACAGAGGAGCCTAGCGGGCTGCAGTCCACAGGGTCAAGAGTCAGACAGGACTAAGCACACACTAGGCCTGAGGGCTTCATTGTGAGAGCCTTGAGGAGATGGTGGTGATGCCACGTGGCCATCCCCCAGAGGCTGCAGAGGAGAAAGAGGCCCACCGCCTCACTGGGAAGGGCCTTGTTGAGCTGCTGCCTTCGGGGAGAGGACTGACACCCTTCCCCTTCCCGGCCAGGGGCCAGAGAGGGCTAGCCCACCAAGTGATTGCACCTTCAGAGTGCCTCCTGGTCTCATCCGCTCTGTCCTGCCTGTTGGGATAGCCTTCTCAGACCCGGGGTCAAGCTCCGCGAGATTTGGTGTTGGTTTCTTTCCCTGTGGAGCTGGGGTGTTATACTGAGTCCCAGTCCCTTACCTCATGAATGCTCTTGGAGGTGAACATTGTCCTCTCTGAGCAGTTTTACCCGCAACCCAGTATTGTAAGCTAATCAGTCATACCTGGCCCCCTTCCACATGTACTTTATTCTGGTTTCCGGTGTGTTATGTTTATGGAGGAGATGTTTAATTAGCTGCCTTGACAATTAAGAGAAAAAGGCGCAGGGAGGGATATCCTGATTTATTCTAGAAGCTGCAGAGAGAGGTGTGGGGGCTGAGGGGAGGGGAGGAGTCCTTGGCTGTGGGAATGGCCCTGGCCCAGGCCACTGGAGCCTAAGTTCTGTTCATGCTTAGTCACTTACTGGGTGTACAAACCAGCCTTCCGGATTTATTTTTCTTATTTGTAAATTGAGTTGGACTAAAAATATTCCTTAGCTTTTCATATACAAAGATCAAAATCCCCTTATTTTTTTTTAAGTGTAAATTTTCTTGGAGGGTAGCATTCATGAAAGGAAAAGCGGAGGTAAAGCTGTATGGGGCAGGGGAGATGCCAGAGGGCAGTGCTGATAGGAGAAAGTGTTTGCCAGCTCAGGGGATGAGAAGACCCCCTCTTTTTTTTTCATTTATTTATTTGGCTGTGCCAGGTCTTAGTTTTGCAGTATGGGATCTAGTTCCCTACCAGGGATCGAACCCGGGCCCCCCCGCATTGGGAGCACAGAGTCTTGGCCACTGGACCACCAGGAAACTCCCGAGAAGACCCATTTTTAAGTGGTGAAAATTACAGACTCTCCTCCCTTCATCAGACCTTAACACAACCCTCTGTCACCAAGTGGTTACTGAGCTAAGCCCCTGATAGACATTTTGCAGTTCCATCGCTGAGTGAGGCACACGCCTTTTCCAACTGAGCCAACATAGGCACAGGAAAGACAAGTGACTTGCTCAGAGTCACACAGAAAGGAAGGGCTTAGAAGCCCGAGCACTTAGCTGCTGTGTCCCCTTTCATTAATATTCACGTCTGCTCTGTATTTGCTGATGTGACCGCAGGCTCTTAAGAATTTGGTTAATGCCTTCGCATGGGCTCATATACATTTGTTAGCCATCACCACATGAACGTCGAATGCAGAGGCAGGTTCCGCAGAGTGAGAGGTTCTTTCCGTGTCCTTCCACCCGTCTAGCTGGGGGTGAATGCGGGGCCCGGGAAGCGCCGCTGGCTCCCCGTGCTTTCCCTGTCTGCGGGGCTTTCTAGCTAACGGGGTTCTCAGCTGCAGAGCGACCCTGCCCACCCATCCAGACCTGCGTAAGGGGCTAATGGAAACGGCCGTGGGTCATGGTGTCTGTGTACCCTGTGGCCGAATAGGCAGGCAGTTCCTGACCTGAGGGCAGCACCCCTCAGCCTAGGAGGTGTTGGACCTGAGGGAGTCTCTGTGGGGCGGGGTCAGGAGCCCTCGGCTAGCTTGGTGTCTTCCTCTTGGGAGGCCGTCTGTGGTCTGCAGATGCCATCGTGGTTTGTTTTCCGGGAGGAGGGGGAAGCTGCTGAAGACTTGAGTTCCTCTGTGAGGGGTTTGAATATAGGTCAGTGGGGTGCTGGGTCATCCTCTCCTGGTCTGGATACAAAATTGAACAGCCTGGCGTTTCAGTTATTTGTCCCATAGGTGTAAGGCCTGTGTTAGAAAACAGTCCTGGCCTGAGGACGTCCCTGTTAGTAGAACTTAGTGCTGGGAATTTTCTGCTAGTCCAGTGGTTAGGATTTTGTGCTTTCATTGCTGAGGTTGCAGGTTCAACCCCTGGTCTGGGAACTAAGATCCCACGGGGTGTCCAGTGTGGCAAAAAAAAAAAAAAAAAAAAGAAGAGAACTTGGTGCTGCTGTTCAATTTTGGGCTTCCCTGGTGGTTCAGGTGTTAAAGAATCTGCCTGGAAAGCTGGAGACCCAGGTTTGATCCCTGGATCAGGAAGATCCCCTGGAGAAGGGAATGACTATCCAATCCAGTATTTTTGCTTGGAAAATGCCATGAACTCAGGGGCCTGCCAGGCTACAGTCCACGGGCTTGCAAAGAGTCAGAAAGGACTGTAGTGATTACCACTTTCACTTTCAGTGGGTGTTGGCTGTAGATCTCAGGAACCGTGTGGATCCTTGGAAATGCCTAAGAGCTTGTAGTTTTGACCACTCTTGTCTGTAAATACCTTTGTCTGTATTGTGCTGAAATGAAAAGGTTGTGCAGACTGGATTGAGGAGACCTGGACCTAATCTTGGATGCCTCCCCAGGGCCTGTTCTCTCTTTTGTAAGATAAAATGGGGAGTGGGCTGTCTTTATAAATGTCTTTTAGCATGGGACCCCAGGAGTTTCCTCAAAGGTCTGGGGCTGAGTACTTCTTGGAGAGTCTGCATGGGCGGTCACCTCTTGGAGAATTCAGATGCTCATTGAGAGGTCCGAGAAGTCCTGCATAAAAGAGAATTTAGATGGCTCTTTGTTGGCCTGAGCAGTGGCCCCTGGGGACTGTGGGATTAGGTGATGCTTGAGCAGCCTCCCAGGGGTAAGATGAATCTCACTCCCTTTTTTTAATCCATCTGACATGGGTCACAGGCGTGTCCACTGGGTCAAGGGATGGTTCCCATCTTGGACTAGCAGGCTGTGAGAGAAGGAGCATAGCATTGCTAGTGCTTCTCTAACTCATCACCCAGGAAACCAAGCTCTGGAGGGAAGAGGACAAATCAAAACCCACTGGGACTGGAGTGGAGACCCTTGGCAAATAGAAGTATGCAAGCTTCCCAGGTGGCGCTAGTGGTAAAGAACCTGCCTGCCAGTGCAGGAGACACAGGATTGATCTCTAGGTTGGGAAGATCCCCTGGAGAAGGGAATGTCAACCCACTCCAGTATTCTTGCCTGGAGAATCCCGTGGATGGAGGACCCGGGCAGGTTATGGTCCATGGGGATCTCAAAGAGTCGGACACGACTAAGCACCAACTGAGCTGAATAACCGTCAGAAAGTTGGCTGTGGTCTGGCCAGTCTCTTCTTTTCAAAGGTGAGCAGTCTCCAGGCCCAGAGAGGCTGTGTGACCTGCCTACGAGCTGCAGTTCACTGACAATGCTCAGGTTTAACGAATCACTCAGAGCAAGACATCAGAGCTGTTTAATCTGCCAAATGGTGTTGGGGTGATGTCTTTCCTGGACAGTGTAAGCAGCGCTGTTTGCTCAGGATGGCCTTTGGCAGTACTCTTGTTGTCCCAGCGCTGGCAAACTATCTCTGGGGCCCGGAGGGGAGGGCCGGAGATTGTGCCGATGGTAGAAGGCTCTGAGTACACGAGCACACCACGTGGTCCACTGGTTGTGCGCATGCGAGCCACGGCGCAATATTTGTTTCGCTGCCTTCGGTTGGACAGACACTTCTTTTTCTGTTTCAGGGTATTTGATGTGGTTGGGTCATATTTCTCCTCCTCCAAATTCCCTGTTCGTGCCCCCCACCCTGCACTCCCCAGCCGTCCGTTGCACCAGCCAGCCACAGCCTCCTCATCTCTTTTAACTGTGTGCAGACTGGGTTTTGACAAACATGATGCTGAACTGGGTATTTCTGGAAGGCTCCAGAGGGCAGGCCTGGAGTCAGGAATGTTTCCTGCAACCCCTGCATCCAGTGGGCGGTCCTCGTCACCCTGCCCTGGGGTGGGGATGTGCCTGCTGGAAGGCCAGGGGAGCCAGGGAGGGCTGGAGAACTCCAAGCTTTCCCAAGCCTTCGGAAGGCTCCTAGGAAAGCAGAGCCTGAAACTTTTATCATCACGACTACAGGTGAAAGACTTTCATTTGGCTGTGCTGGTCCAACAAAGACTATTTTATTTATGTGTTTCCAAGCCCTTAAAAATTCTTTTAGGGCACATCAGTGGGGAGTTAATAGAAACTTTGAAATGAGAAAAATGCCTGCAGGGTACGCAGAACCCCAGCCAGCCAGCTCTGAGTTGTGTGTTGTTAGCTGGTAGGTTGGTGCTCAGAGAAGCGGCTGGCTGGACGGGGTAGTGAGCCATGGGCTGTTTTCTCCATCGCCTTACTTTTAAATGATTAAGTGTTTGTTGTTGGTTTTTTTTTCCCCTTCTTGTGGTGCAAAGGGAGGATTCCTCTAAACTTTTCTCTGGACATGTTAACTGCAAAGGGTCCTCTGGCATTTCTGGTTTGCGCCACGAAGAAAGCTTGGAGGAGAATGAATGTGCCCTCTCCCTGCTTCCCAGAGAACCAAATCTCATGTGAAGATACTTGTTGTTAGTAAGAAGGATGCTTCTATTGTTTTTCTGAGTGTTGAGTTTAAAGCTAAACAGAAGAGATGTGAGTCTAAGCCAAGCATCACTAAGATAGTCTGTTTTCCCCCAAAGTAACGTCCTAAAGAATTAAAAATCCTTTGAACACTCGTTTATATTTATCAGCGTAGACGGAGATGCTTTGGGGTCCAAGTCCTGCCACTTAGGGGATCGATGGTTGGCTTTCTCTGGGCCTCACCTTTTTCTCCATCTGTAAAATGGCCCAATAATCTCTGCCACCCTGGATAGATTGAGGGCATGAGAAGGGAGTGACAGAGGATGAGATGGCTGGATGACATCACTGACTCAATGGACATGAGTTTGAGCAAACTGCAGGAGTTGGTGATGGACAGAGAGGCCTGGCGTGCTGCAGCCCATGGGGTCACAGAGTCGGACATGACTGAGCGACTGAACACCACCACCACCCTGGATGAAGGTGAGAATTCAATAGGCTGGCAGCTTCCAGACCTCAGCCCCTGTTCTCAGGAAGATAAAGCTGTGACTTATGAAATCTGTGGATCATGTTCAACCTTATATGAACCCCCGGGAGAGTATCAAGGTGGCTTGACAAAAGCTTCAGACCCAGAAGTTTTGGGTTCAGCAGCTAATCCTCGAGTGCGTGTTGTGCGATGGATGAGCTGGCCGCCAAGGAAGCTGGCAGGGAGCTCAGCTTCTCTGAAGTTCCTTGGGGCTGCCTGGTCCAACTTGTTTAGCTGAGTGATTTACAAATGGAGATGATCTTGCACCCCAGGGGGCATTTGGTGATGTCTGGCTATATTGAGGACTGCCGTTCCTTGGGAGGTACTACTGGTGTCTAATGGGGAGGTGTGTTGCTGAACCTTCTGCAGTGCACAGGGCGGATCTCTGCAAGACAAAGAGCTATCCAGCCCAAGGTGTCAGTGGTGCAGAGGGTGAGAATCCCTGGTTGAGTGTCTGGTGTGAGCGAGCACATATGTGTGTTTCCTGTTGTACGTTTGGGAAGGGAGACCCACGTGTGCTGCCCCCAGTGATCACTCTGGGGGAGCGGTGTTTATCTGCCCCCCAGTCCTGGTGTTGGTTATGGGAACATCATGATGGAGGCTGGCCTGTGAAGAGCCCTGAGATCCAAGGGGGGAAAGAATTTAATTTGATTTATTTTGTGGTTCTATTCAATTGACTTTGCCTCTATTTTGAGACTTTCTCTTCAAAAATTACAGTAAAACACACAAGAAGAGAAAAACCACATTATCCCTCTACTTTGTCTTGGAAGATGGCTTAGTGAAGGAGTCAGAGTTCTCCACCTCTTCAGATGTAACTGCTTTAATAGTGTGATA
Source organism: Nanger dama (assembly GCA_917880005.1). Lineage (NCBI taxonomy): Eukaryota > Metazoa > Chordata > Mammalia > Artiodactyla > Bovidae > Nanger > Nanger dama. The sequence continues at coordinate 17,509,407 of CAKJTW010000026.1, forward strand.
TGCCTATAAATTTTGCCCATCTCTGAATTTCATTGCAGGGCCTTTATATATCAGTATGAGTATATATTATATACATATATGTATATATGTATTCTTATGTCTGAGAATATATATATCATATACATATGAATGTATTTTTACTCATACATATATATGAATAATTATAGAAAGAAATTAATTTGTTGAATCTTGAGTCATCAGAGACTTATGTAATGACCAGAGGCAGCCCTGATTATGTATATGGGCAAAGCGTTTTGTGAACAATGTCCCCTTTGTGTAGCACACAAAACAAGCTTTTCTTCTGCATTGGACTTGCGAGTTGGCCTTCTCCGATGAGGGCCTCTCTTTACTCCTCCTACCTTTGAGCAAACATTATTTATTGTGGCTGATATGTGATCAGGTCTTGATTTGGGGTTCTTTTTGATGTTCTTTCTTTGTGGGATCTCACCCACGTGCCCCTGGAGACCCTCTGACTGCCAGGACCTTTGTTTGCCAACCATCCATCTGCTTTGTGGTCAGCTGTCCCCAGAGTCCCAGTGTGGCCTGGGGATGGTCTCCGTGATTGGACCTGGCTGCCTCCTGGAGTCACTTTGGGCTTAGAAATAATGGCTGTGCTCTCTTCCCCCCTCCCCTCTCCTCCCTGACCCCCTTTCCCAGTCATTTTGATCTTTGTTTCTAGTAACTTACCAAATGTGTTATGGAAGAGCTGGGGGAGGGGGAAAGGAGCATGTCTAAGATAACCTACCTTGTGCCAGCCCCAGAGTCTGGTCACTGTCGCTTCTCCAACCCTCTGATGCCAGTAGGTGGGATTCTTATTAAACAAGTGGGGAACCTGACTGTGGGAACCTGACTCTGTTGGGGAACTTGTCTGAGGGTCTGCAGGCAGCAGGTCTCAGTGACTGGATTGACTTAGGTCCCCAGACCCTGTCTGTGAGGTGGTGGTCGACTGCCCGCCATTGCGTTGAGATGACTCGGATGGGACTTCCGTAGTGGTCCAGTGGTTAAGACTTTGGTGCTCCCAGTGCAGGGGGCCTGGGTTCAATCCCTGATCAGGGAACTAGATACCACATGTAGGAACTAAGAGCCCACGGGCCTCAACTAAAAAGATCCTGCATGCTGCAATGAAGATCTTGCATGCCTCGGTAAAGACCCATATGTTATAAAAAGCATAGATGGCTTGGAGCTTGGTGGGGCTCTGAGGCCGGAGGCTCCATGCCCACCTAGATGGAGGCAGTAGGCGCTGTGGACATGTGTTCTGTGTGGGGAACCTGGAGAATGGACACATTCAAAGGCGTTTTGGGATTCCCCTGGGGGCTGGAAGCAGTGAGCCGAGCCTGGGATTGGTAAACCACTGGGACTTCACAGATGGAAGAAACGGGCAGAGAAAGGGGAAGTTGATTGCCCAAGATCAATCAGTTAGTGTGCACTTGATGAATGAGAAGCGACTCCCCCGGTTCCTTGAAGAGCGGGTGGACTTTTGATCTTTAGGAGGAGCGCCAGGGCGTGGAGAAAGCTCTGGGGTGGGGTGCTGCTTGGGGCAGGAAGTGCAGCGAGAGCTGCTGGGGTAGGAAAGTCATGTAAGGGCCAAGCAGGGAGGGTTCCCGGCCAGAGGATGTTTTGGGTCTGTGTAGACTCCAGACAGGACCCATCACTATTTTAGGGAGCTGTGAGGCAGCTGCAGCTGCGACCTTCCCCTGGAGGAGGGGTAGCACAGTGGCCAGTGGTACCTTAAGGTCCTTTGGTAATTATTCAGGCCCAGAGCTTAATAGGGTCCAGCTCTGCCGCAAATTAGAGATGGTGGCTGGCCACAGCGAAACAAGATGCCTTTCCTCAGCCCTACTCTTTTACAGGAAGATTTCCCTGTCTGGAATCGAGGTGGCACTTTTCTTCTCCCAGCTGTGACTCATCATATGTTTTCAGACAGTTCACATTAAATTTTCTACCCGGAATCGGAGTATCTTGTGGGGGTGTGGGTGTTCGCACAACTCCGCTAAAAACCCTCTTTGGATCCCTCAGAGTGTCTTCCTGCCTAAGCCTCTGTAATTGTTACAGTTCAGGGGAATGGGGCCGAGGGCTTTGTATTGTGGCGTTCAGACCCTGGACATATTTCCTGGCCCCTGGGATTCATCATTAGGGCACAGATGAATGAATGACTGTATGAGGCCCATGGTGCCCAGGGTGGCTTATAGATGGTCTGACGTGCTGCCGGATCATTTGGGAGGTACATGCTGTAACTGTGAGCAGAGGGCCCTTTCACTGTCCAGTGAGCATTTAGCATGGTGCTGGTTTGTGGTGAAGTGCAGACGGAAAGCCTGGTTCTTGGGGGAGGAGTCTGAGGCCCGTGAATAACATTAGCTGGCAGGATCACTGCAGAGGAGGTGTGCATCTCACCGGGCTTTAAATTGGGTTTGAACTGGCGAAATTCTAAGTCCTTTACTGTATCCCGAGCTTCATCGTTGGTGTTCTCTGCTGGGCTTCACTCTGTGTTGGAAATGCTCTTACCTCCTGATGACCCTGAAGCTGAGAGCAGTGATTCCTAAAGTGTTCCAGTGTTTGGCCCCTAGCTGCTTCTCTGGTTATCACCCCCTTTCCTCCCCACCCCTGCCTCCCTGTCTTGCTTGAGGGTTTGGGATTGAACGGCCCCTCCTGGCACTGAGAAGTGAGGATTGCCCCCCTGGAGGGGGTCTTGTCTGCAGAAGGGATGGGGGTACTGAGCAGGAGGAAGTCTTCCCCAAGTGTGTGTCCTCATCATCCTGGGGTTCTTGCCTTGAACCCTCAGGAATGAAAGACAAAAAACCAGGCTGGGTCTGGGCAAGGATTTCAGTTGATGGGTCTGGGAGTTCCCCCTCTGTCAAAATTGTTTTCTTTTGACCAGAGTCTGGGCCATGGTGTCATTGTCTAAATGTGGAATGTAGCTGTTATATGTTCTGGGAAGTAAAAACCAAGACTGATCTGGGGGATCCACAGAGATAGGAAAAGGAGGGGGCTGATAGAACATTCCAGAGATGTGGGGATGAAGGAGAAAAATGGCCCTGTTGGCATCCTAGAGAAAGAGTTTGTTAGATTTGGAGTGAAGATAAATTTGGGGACCTCTGATTCCTTTTAGAGACTTTTCTTGCAAAAAAGTAAAATGAAACTTGGGAGATGTAGCAGCAGCACATTCTGTCCATAATGAAAGGCTGTCCCGCAAGGATTTCTTTCTCTGTTCTATCCTTTTAGCCAAATTTCTCTTTCTAAAAGAGAAGGGGGAGAGATAGGCTTATTTATTTTCTTAGTTGAAACCTCACATTTTATAGTTTTCAAGTCCATTCTCCTGGGTCAGAACAAGAACGGCCAGAGGTTCCCTAACCTGGACCTTCCCACACTGGAGGAACTGGCCACGTGGTACAATCCATTGAACTTTTTGTCTTTTCCCCCTTTGACTTAGACGATAACTTAAAAGTGCACAGACCTTGGGTATCCAGCTGTCTGGTTTTTACATGTTTATGCCTGTGTAACCACGACCCTGATCAAGATAAAGGACATTGTCCAGCATCCTAGAGGGCTCGTTCGTGCCCCTTTCCAGAGAGAACTGCTTCTTATTTCTATAACCATAGCTTTTCATTTCTTGAATTTCATATAAATAGAATCATTCCTAGGGTTTACTTTCATAACCCCTCCTCCTTTCCCAAATCCAGTCTATTGGAATCTCTAGCTATTTCATTAGAACGCTTTTTGTCTTAACTGTGTATCACAGAATTACAGAATCACAGGTACAAAAGCCTGGAGCACACGTTTGCCTGGGACGCTCAGGTCCCCAGGTTGCTGCAGCCAGGGAGACTGGCCTCTGACCATCCTCTGGGGCTTTTCAGTTCTTCCACCCTCTTGCTCCTTCCCACACCATGCCCCGTCTCCGTGCCTACTGTCCCCCGAGCCTGACCTGCTCTTTTCCTTCCCATCCTCCACTTGCTGCCACCTCGGGGGACTCCTGGGGTGGCTGCTGTAATTTCCACCCTCTTAAAACTTCAGTCCTTTCCCTGCAGCGCTGGCATCTCTATTTGTAACTGGCATTGCCTGGTGTGATCATTTGATTAACATGCGCTTTCCCTTCAGAGGGAGAGCAGGGCAGTGTCTGGTGTGCAGTGGATGCCCAGTTCCAGTCGGTTGCCTGATCGGACGGGCCCATGGAGCAGCTTTGTGGCCCTTCCGGGGGAGGAGGGGGTGTGTGCTGGTGGCGGGGGCCGAACGACACCTGCCCAGGCGGTTTTGTTCTTGGGGATTCCAGGTAGGAGATGTTTCAAGCCCAAGGACCGTCATTGTCCCTGATGTCTGTGTCACAAGTGACCTCATTTCTTGTCCAGCCTCATTCCTGCACCCCGGCCCGCCCCAGGCCTCTCCCGGAGCAGGCTCCCTCGCCTGCTCGCTCTCTTGGCCAGGATTTTAACATATATCACAGGCTGGTAGGCTAAGAGCTGGGGACTTCCCCTCACCACACTCAAAGCCTTTGATCTTTTGCTTTGGAGGTAACATCAAAAGGAAGGCTGAGGAAGACAGCCAGGCTGTGAAGTTCAACGTTCAAGTTAATAGCTTGACTGAAGGTTGTGTTGCGTCCTGGCAGCATCGCAGAGGCTGGAGTAAACATGGCGATTCCGCCACATTTTCCTGGAGATGGAGCACTGTTGTAAAAAAATAAAAATAAATAAAGTCTTCATTTGCATTTGGAATGAATTTTCAGGCTGCAGGGAGAGCCTCTTTCCTTCACCCCCTTTCTGGGGGAGAAGATATGTATTGAGGGTGTGAGGAGGGGGGAAATGGAGACCAAAGGGACGGTGAGAGAGGGGTGACCCCATGGATGGACCACCCCCTGGAAGTGCCGCCGTCTCTGATTCCAGCGTGAGCTGTCTGCCTGCCTTTGCACGGGGCATCTCTGTACCACTTAGTGTTCCCGGGTTAGCTGGGTGTTTCTGAGTTCTGATGGAATCCAAAGAAGGCCGCAGGCAGGCAGCTGGGCTGGGGCTGGGGGAGTCTTATGCAGCCCGAACAGTGCAGCAGTGAGAGGGCAAGCCGGCCCCGGAGCCAGGAAGGGACTCACGACAGAGGCCAGGGTGAAGTCAGCCCTTCAGGCCCCTCCGTTGGGTTTCTCCGCCGAGCTTTGTGGGCACTTCTGTGGAGATTGTTTCATTGGACGTTTTCTGGAATGCTTCTTTTTCAGATTTTCATCCAAAGCTTTGTTTGAGTAGTTTTCTAACACATTCTGGCCTCAACACCTTCGGCAAATGATTTACTTTGGGGGGTGATTTTGCTTCCTCAAGTTTGTCATCTTCTCCAGACTTGCCTGGGTTCTTTCTTGTGTATCTCAAGCTTCCTGGGTGCTTTTGCTCCCCCTTTGTGCTCAGCCTTCAGGGCCACTACTCCCCTCTCACTCTCAGCTCTCCCTTCCTCCCAGTATTCACCTGTCTCTCCCTGCAGGGTGCTCCAGTGCCCGCCCCCCCCAGCCCCCCGCCGCCAACCCCTTTTCCTCAGGATCTTTCAACCCTGATGAGTTCAGCCTGACATAACCGTAACTCCCGCTAGGTTTCTTTGGTGTGGTTTTTGGGTTCTCTCATCCTTTACCCTCTTCATGATCTTTGGCATAACTGTATGCCACCTGCACTAATATTTTTCTGGTGCGCTCACATGTTTGGTTCGCTTATTTAAACTCAGTTGCACTGTAAGTCTTAACATCTGTGAAATTATGAGTTTGATGTGCTAGTTATTTTTTTTCTAATACACGTGAATCTAATCCTGTTACTACTCAGGTAACATCTTGTACCACCTGAAACCATGCTCAGTAGCCCCACAGTTGGGGAAACAGTATTTTAAAAGAGCAATCCCCACCTCCCACCCCGCTTCCCATTTTGGTGGCTTGCAGCTTTGGGCATCTGTTGACACTTAGCTGTCTTATCTTTCTCTTCCTGCTCCTGAGGCCAGCTGACCTCTGCCTAGCTCCTGCTTGTATTCAAAATTCTGTGCAGGCAGCGGTTTTAGGCTTCTGGAGATCAGTTTTACAGCGACTAGAATTCATTCCCTGTCAGATGAGTTCCTTCTCCGTCGCTTTCCGTGCTGCCTGTCTAAATCAATAGATGTTTTCTCCAAGTCCTCAGATTGCTGCCATTTTTCAAGGTGGTTGGTGAAGCTGGCTGGGGCAGCCTGAGATTTCTCTGGGTTGAGTCATCTTCTGAAAGGTCTCTGCAAATCCCTGCCACCTCTTGATCGGAGTTGTTGGCATGACTTTCCTGTGGTTCTAGGTTTTCAGCCCTTGAGGCTCTCAGCTGCACTCATTATACATGGCCACTGGGCATCTTCTTGAAAAGGCATGTCCTGCCAGTAGTGGGTGTGGGCTTCTGGATATCCTTAGAAAATACAAGATGCAGGTCTCTGGGGAGGGGTCTCCAGAGCTTTAGGTACACATACTGAAGGACTGCTCTGGGAGGGTGCTGCTGCTTGTAATCCCTCAAGTTCAGTGACCTTTCGGGCTTCCCTGAGATGGGTGTTTTTGCCCAGCTTAAAGCTGTAAAGGGCCACTGTCAAATTTGTTTAGCTTCTTAAGTCATGTTCCTTAGTGGATGGTGAATTGAAGCTAGCATTTCTGGACAGAGCCTTTCATACATTTAAGAAAACCTGTCGGGTCTCCCGGGGAATGAGGCAAGGGAGAGATGAAAGACTTTCTCCAGACCTGCTTGGTAGCATGGACTGTTCTTTTAGGTAATTAAGGGAGACTATCAAAGATGAACACACGTGTCCATTTACTTTTCACTTGGGGGTCTTAAATCTTTTCTTGGTCTCCTTTAACTATATACTTGTGAGTCACCCGTGGGCCCCCGTGGGCTCCATTTTCATTGTTCTCCACTTCATCCGCTGAGACAGACCATTGGAGATTGAAGAATCGGGTTTTGGCGGTGGGGGGCTGGGTCTTTAGCAACTTAGAGTTTTCTTATGGAGTCTGTAGGAGCTTGCCTCTGTGTTCGCTGGGCAAGGCCTTCTAGTGAGAGTTTCTGGGGTGGGGCAGCCAGGTGAGGGCTCCCTGGAGCAGGTGCCCAGAGTGTACATCTGAGTCATTTTCTCCTACCCATGGATGTCTCCTACCCATCAGGTATTAGGACAGTGCTCCCCCAGTGTGTTGCACATTTGAATCAACCGGACATCTTTGATAAAAATGTCACTACCCAGGGCCTGCTCTGTGGGAAAAGTGAGGTATCAGTAACTGTAAAGATCCCTAAGTTAGTCCAGAGTTTAGGGACCACTGCCTTAGGAAAACAAGACAAGAATCATTTGCATTCTGAGTCACCTATACTGATCATTCACCAGGTCAGCATATATATATATGTATGAAAGCGAAAGTCAAACAGTCGTGTCCGACCCTTTGCTATCCTGTAGACTGTAGCCCACCAGGCTCCTCTGTCCATGGAATTTTCTAGGCAAGTGTACTGGAGTGGGTTGTCATTTCCTTCTCCAGGGGATCTTACTGACCCAGGGATCAAACCTGGGTCTCTTGCCTTGCAGGCAGATTCTTTTACCAGCTGAGCTACTAGGGGAGCCTAGTATTGTAATATTTACATATAATATGTATAATATTTACATACTTAGAAGAGTCATCTCAGTGATCCTTGAACAGTTAAGGAGGTAGGTGGTGTGGTCCCCATTTTATGGGTAAGACAGCTGGAGTTGAGAGATGTTTGAGCACCCTGACCAAGGTCACTGTGTGGTCTTCTGTGGAAGGAGGCTTTGAATACAGGTGTATCTGTCATATCTGCCTGTCTCCAGAGTCCACGTCATCGCCCTGGTTAAGGACCTGGGGGTGGGGGTGGAGAAATTGTTCTGGTGAACTGGTACCTGCATGCTTAAGCCTTGACATTTGAGCAGTCATTTTCTGACCTAAAGATTAGAAGATTCCAGGTTGGAGGAAACCACATGAGCAAAAAGGCCTACGGGGTCATGGAGTTTTCAGAGAGGCGGGGTGGCTGCAATACCGTGTCAAAGGGCAGTTAGATCTAGTGGTGGCTGTGGATGGTTCAGAAGCTGGAATGGTTGTTTGGGATTGTACTGTGAAGGACCTTGAATGCTATGTGCTAGAGAGACCTTAAGTTCTCATGGGCGACTGAATCCTTGGGAGCACTGGTTAAAATGCAGATTCTGGTACAGAAGCCCTGGAACAGGGCCTGGAAGTCTGCATTTCTCCCAAGTCCCAGCACTTGCTGCTGCTGTTATTATAGCTGTTTTTTGCAGTGGTTCTCAAACTTTGCTGCATGAGAGTGTCACCCAGGCAACTAAAAATGCTCATGCACTGGCCATGCTCCATTTCAGTTAGGTTAGAATGTCTAGGGGGACGGGAGCCTAGATCACGGGATGTTTAAAGGATATTCAGGTGACTCCCGGGTGCACGATTGAGAAAGGCTGCTCTAGGGAGTGGGATGGTCCTTGCTGAACTTGAGCTGGGGGACTGACTGCTCCATCTGTAGAGTGGAGAGGATGGATTGGATGGAGTTGAGAATGATGGCAGTTGTTTTCTGACTTTATTCATGAAGTCTGCCATATTTGCTGAGTGCCTGCAGTAGGCCAGGTACTGTTCTGGGGGCTGCTAAGATGGTCTGAACTAGCTGGAAGACGGGTTCTGAAAGAAGCAGCATTTTAGGAAGGACGATATTCGGGAATTTTGAATTACAGGTAATTTGGTTGGGACCCCAAACTGAAATCTTTTTTTTCTTGCTGTGATGAAAGGGTTTGGTGGGCACTGACTAATGAGCAGGTTCAGTTTAGTTCAGTCGCTCAGTCGCTCCGACTCTTTGCAACCCCGTGAATTGCAGCACACCAGGCCTCCCTGTCCATCACCAACTCCTGGAGTTCACTCAAACTCATGCCCATGAGCTGGTAGAGGACCCATTAACTTGCTGCTGCACCCAGGTCCTGTAGAAGCCTTGTTATTCATGTATAAGCACCTGCCCAGCCCATAACCATTTCTGCAGCTTCCTTAGCTGCTGCTGCTGCTGCTAAGTCACTTCACCCGTGTCCCACTCTGTGCGACCCCCATAGACAGCAGCCCATCAGGCTCTGCTGTCCCTGGGATTCTCCAGCCAAGAATACTGGAGTGGATTGCCATTTCCTTCTCCAGTGCATGAAAGTGAAGTCGCTCAGTTGCGTCCGACCCTTCGCAACCCCACGGACTTGCAGCCCATCAGGCTCCTCCGTCCCTGGGATTCTCCAGGCAAGACTACTGGAGTGGGTTGCCATTGCCCTCTCTGCAGCTTCCTTAGGGATCTTCTCTAAGGAATATTTGCTTTGCATCTTCAGGGGTTACTTTAAGTGTTTGGAGGAACTAAGACATTTTTCTTATAAATAATGGTCATCTTACAGTTCACATTTTTCAATAGTTTCTGCTGATTGGAGAGAACCTAGAAGTACTGACTGAGGCTTTCTGTATATTCTACTGTCTCAGAACCCATGAATGTGTGGCTGGAACTTAGCTCGGATCCAGAAACTAGTAATGTTAGCATGTGAGAACAGGGGTGCATGAACTTAGGGAGTTACCTCTAGAAGAGACTGGCCTCTGAGTAATGGGGATGGTTGCACAGAGAATGTGTTAGTTTGGGGTTAGCATGCAGCTGAAACTCTGGCGCTCAGAATCCTGAAATACGCCATGCTCTGCATTTCCCTCCCAAGTCTTCATGATCCAGGAACTGTAAAAGGCATAGGGCGGAGGCTTCAGGACTGTGGTGGGTCTTGTGAAAGAGCCATGTGCTTGTAGCTACCTAGTTTATGTATCACTCTATCTGGAACCAGATTAATCCTATTTGGTAGTTTCAAGGCCCGACGATGTTTCTGGAATGGAAGTACACACTCGGCACTTGGGAGCTCTGTTCATTGATTATGTTGGTGTGTGAATGCAGGAAGCCTGGATCCTGAAATGAGTAGACTCCATACAAGGCTCAGAGTTGTGCCCCCTCTTATTCTTAGAAGTGCCCTGGCTTGGCCAATGTACTGTATGGTTGCTGCTGTTACCATCTGAGATGGGCGTAGCTGGTGACCTTTGCATCACTTGATGAAGTCGTAGACTAGCACTAGGGAGAAAATCATGGAGTGGCTTCGGCCTGTGACCTCGCTGCCACCTCCCCTCTGCCATCTTCAGGGCACTGTCGTCCTGGGGGAGAGTTGGGAATTTTTTGCGCATTAGAAATCCTGAAATTTTTCTGAGTCCAGGCTGCCTCAGCTCCTTTCCTTGGCTGTGTCTCTGCAGGATTCTGGAGGAATAATTAGTTACTGTTTGCAGAACACTTTGAAATTCTCAGATGAAAGGCAGCAGAGAAGCACAAAGTAGTATTATTTATTATTAGTCTGAGCCAGAATGGGCAGCCCCCTTCGGCCGGTGCCAAGCCCATATTCTGCTGTCTCTTTCTGCCCGACAAAACTGAAGAAGATGTGCGGGATCGCAGTCAGTCATGTACTGTCTGCCTGAGACTGTGGCCAGGTGAGGTGAGAGAAGCGTGGGCACGCCGCGAGTCCAGAGCAGGGACCTCTCAACCCCGGGTCAACCTGGACTGCCGCGCCTGTGGGGTGTGGGCTGAGCGGTGGGGTGTGGGCTGAGTGGGGTTTGCCTTCAGTCCTCCTTGCCTGGGCTCCACATACTATGATTTTTAGTTTCACTTGATTCAGTGATATGAATGCTAAAGGAATCTGCTTCCTGGACACCTAGACGTACTTGAGTCAAGAGAGCTGGGAATGAGAATGATCTTTTGCTATGGTGGTGGTTTTTCAGTCACTCAGTCGTGTCTGACTCTTTGCGACCCCATGGACTGCAGCACACCAGGCTTCCCTGTCCTTCCCTATCGCCCAGTTTATCCAAACTCATGTCCAGAGTTGATGGTGCCATCCAACCATCTCATCCTCTGTCATCCCCTTCTTCTCCTGCCCTCAATCTTTCCCAGCATCAGAGTCGTTTCCAGTGAGTCAGCTCTTCACATCAGGTGGCCAAAATACTGGAGCTTCAGCATCAGTCCTTCAATGAACATTCAGGGTTGATTTCCTTTAGGATGGACTGGTTGGATCTCTTTGCAGTCCAAGGGACTCTCAAGAGTCTTCTCCAGCACCACATTTCAAAAGCATCAATTCTTTGGTGCTCAGCCTTCTCTACTGCCCAACTCTCACATCCGCATGTGACTACTGCAAATACCATAGCTTTGACTAGATGGACCTCTGTCAGCAAAGTGATGTCTCTGCTTTTTAATAGGCTGTCTAGGTTTGTCATAGCTTTCCTTCCAAGGTGCTGTTCAGACTGATTCATGCTGGCCTCAAGTACATGTGTATCAGCATTTCATTTCCTCATCAAATGTTAGCATGCCGAGGTTGGTACCCTGCAGTTCGGGGCAGAGCAGGTTGACTCTCTCTGGCTCTTTTCCCTTCTTCAGTTAAATTTATCATCTGCCTGGTTGGTGGCCAAGATGGGACTGCTGAGGGAGGAAGGGAGATCTTTGGGCCAGTCTCTTTTGAAACAAGAGATTTGGTTTTCCTTCTACTTATCAGCAAAATGATTGCTGCCCACCCCCAATAAAAACCTTTGCAAGTTATCCTGACATCTTCTGACACAGGAGCACGGTGTGAGCCCCCGGCAGCCTCTGCTGCCTGGTGTTCTGTAAACTCGATGGTGTGTCTCTGCCCCGAGGCTCAGAAACCCAGAGGACTGACCACTTCTTGAGGCTTATCTCCAGTTTGCAAAGAGCCCCCGGCGAGAAGAGCTGCGGATTCTTGTACCAGCAGCTCCCCGGCATATTGCCTTCTCCTCTTGGTCTGCTGTTAACATGGGATGGCCAGGAATAAACTCAAATCCTAGTTTGCAGTGAAGCCAAAACTTGACCTGTGTTTTCTATACCTGAACTGTTTCTTGTAGGGCCTGTGGATGTGGTTTATAAGACTTTCCTAAACCGTGAGGGATTTGAGTCCCATGGAGTAGTAAGATGTGGGGCAGGCCTGAGAGGTTTCTGAGTGATTTCCTCTGTGAACCAGGCATGAAGGGCCTGAGGTAGGGGGGAGAAGCAGGCATTATCCCTTTCTACCCCTGAGGAAACAAAGGAATTGCCCAGCGATGGAGAACTAAGCCTCTTTCTTCCTGGTCCCTCCTCGGGTGTGCTTTGCAGCTGCCCACACCATTTCTTTTGCCGGCCCTTTAAATGGGCCTCTCTTGATCGCAGCCTGGCTGAGAATGGCTCTCTTGGATGTGGCCCTTTGCGTTGGAGTCAAGGGGGAAGGCTGGCCACCCTTTGTGGCCACTGGGGACTTTTCTTACTTTCATCTTGGAGGGCATGCACCCTACAGAGTCTCCTAAGGAAGAATCTGATTATTGGAGAAGCCAGACATAGCTTTCCTGATGACCCTATTTCTCAGAAAAAGACGGAGGAACCAAATTTGTATTAAATTCCTTGCTGGGGTCTATTAATTGTGTCTCATTTACTTCTCATAGCAGCTTTAAACAAGCACAGTATGTTTATGTTCATTTTACAGCTAAGAAAATTGAGGCTCAGAGAGGTTCGGTGGAAACCTTTATACATTAAAAATGCATCTTCTTTGCAAACCAGGCTTTTGTGTAGCATATTAAAGAGGGCTGGGGGAGCTGAGTCAGGTGGCATCAGGGCCATCGACACATAATTATGGAGCAGGCCCAGTGCTGGGAGATGGAGGAACCGCTGGTCTCTCTAAGAGGCCTTGAGAAATTAGATTCTTATACTCCAGTTCATCTCCCATCACTGCCGAGGAAACAGGTACATTTCCATCATCATGGTGAAGATTCCATGACCTATGGCAAGCGCTTGACCAGTGTCTGGCATGTGGCAGGCGCTCAATAAAGATTAGCCTCTCTGAAGATATGGGAGGAGATTAAATTCCCTCTCTGGGTGGCCCTGCTGTTCTCTGCTGGATTCTCTCTGTGCTTTAGGCGTTGAAAATGTCCTTTAGGCAGGGATGAGTCGGTACTGAGAATGGGTGCAAGGCATTCAGCCAGCCCCGAGTCCTTTGAAGGAGCCTTGCTGGGTTGGACAGCCAAGTGTCTTGTTTCTTTCACTTGCTGAGCACCTCACACTCGCCAGCTGCAGTGCTAGGAGCTGGAGAGAGGTGAGCAGGACGTGACCTTGGGAGGCAGCCATGAAAACCAGGAAGCAGAGTACAGTTATTGTGGGTGTGCTGGTGGCAATCTGAGCTGCGTCCAGACGTGACATGGGAGTGAGAGTGGGTTTCTGGGGCCAGTGGGACACAGCACAGGAAACCCAAAATGGGGTTCTCCCTGTGACTGAGGCACCTTTGACGAAGTCCTCAAGGGCTCCAGGGAAGCTATGCCAGACTGTGTCCCCGGTGTATCGGACGGGCTCCCTGGGGAAGCGATACAGTGACTTGACCCCAGCGAACATCACCAGTTCAAATGTCACCAGACATGGTGGCCCCTTTGACCTTTTATGTCCTGCGTAAGTTGTAGCTATCTGCTGGTTTACTGGAAAATAGGTTTTTTTAAACATTTTTCTTTAGGAGTAAAATGATGTGTTAGAAAATACAAAGCAACCAGAAAGAATGGTCCATGATCCCACTACTTAGAGAAAAAGCATTACTAAGGGTGGTTGCTTTTTCTTTTTCAAAGTGGTGAGTAGACGAGTGTTTTGGCTATATCGATTTTTCAGGGATGCACGTGATCACATGGACAGCCAACTTTTTTTTTTTTTTTAATGTGGATTTCAGCTGGGCTTGACACCTGCCCCTTAACGAAAAGCAAACCACTGCCGTATTTGTTGGTTTCACTGTGGCTGGCATCGGGGAGGCAGGTTGACGTTATGTTAAAGACTTGACAACCCAGAAGCACTCTGTTGGCGTCTTTGTTGTGACCTTTGAGCCAGTGACAGGTGGAGATGTCACCTTTGCCCTTCTTTAAAAGCAGCAGTAATAGGTGGTGAGTGGATGGAAGCCTCTTAAAATACTGGGAAGTGCTGTGGCCCTTAGGTTGAGCTTTTTAGAAGTTAGTGTGTCCATTGTGTTTTGTAACTAATGATTCTTTGGAGTCTGTAGATAATGAGTTTGGAGGGCAGCCATGCCACCATACCAAGTTACCTGAGGGTCCTGGTCACCCAGAATGTGCCTGGCCTACTGTAGGGGCCTGGAAGGCTCTTTTGATTGATAAGGGCTGGGGAGATAGATGGAGTGGCTGCCAGGCAGATGGCGAGCCAGCTGAAAAGATGCATGCAGACACCCCCTACTTTTCCTCCCCCTCGCTGTGTGTGGATCCAGTCTGGTACTAGTGCTTTGTGCTTCTCTTTCCTGCCTGGAAATGCAAGCATCCTGTACAGCTCAGCTCCCATTTGCCCTCTCCTCTCTCTCTCCTCCGCCTTCACTCCCTCCCCTCCAGGGCTGGAGGACTGGCTTGGCTTCACCTGATGGGAAAGTGCTTTGCTGCAACTCCGCGAATAGCAAGTTCCCAGTGGCAGTGAGGCCAGTGGATGCTGGGCTGGTCCATTCCTCTAATAACAATATTGCTTTTATAACATTTGATATGATATTTTACAGTCTAAGTGCTTAGATACCTTACTATTATCTTTATTTTATAGTGTATATTAACCAGGGCTTGTCTGGGGAGACGGGAGGGGATTGTGGGGAAAGAAGGAAGGGAGCTAATCTTTTTATTTTATTTTTAAATGTATTTTTAATTAGAGGATAATTGCTTTACAAGGCTGGGTTGGTTTCTTCTGTACAACAGAGTGAATCAGCTGTAAGTGTGCACACATCCCTTCCCTGTTGAACGTCCATGCACTCATCCCAGGGAACCAATCTTGATTGAATCCTGAAGCTCGGCTAGAAACTGCCAGGCAGCCAGATACTGGTTTAGGGGAATCTTGACATTCACCTCATGAGGGAGGTGGATGAGGGAAATTATTTTGCAGTAACTGGGGGTCAGGGGAGCTGAAATCTCGACTCACCTTCACACAGCAGGTTGGGTAAGAGCTAGGATTTTACACCCAGGTCACTTGACTCTCAGGTCCTGTGGCTCTTTCTCCTCTGTCTCTGGCACCCAGCATAATGCCCGGCTCCGGCATCAATAAATATTTGTCGAATGTTAAATGAGGCTTAAAGAGACCGTGCGCGCTTGGCACAGGGGCATAGAGAGACACACACGTGTTTCCTGCGCTCCTGACCCTCACTTCCAAATCCTGTGACCTTGGGCTGGTTGCCTGGGCTCTCCCAGCTTGGTTTCCTGAAAACTTATCTGAAAAACTGGGTAAAGGACTTGACGGAGGGCGTTTCCTGTAGTAAGAACACAAACGGGAGATGATTTCTCCTGACTTACTGCTTTTTTTCATTTTTCCTATCACATATCTTCCCTGTTTATTTCTACTTCTTAGAGAGTGAATTTCTGATGACCAACTGTAGTGTTGGATGATAAGAGTGAAAAAGCATTCCTGAAGTATCACCAAAATCCGCAAATGTGACGAACGTCATCTTCATAGTAACAGTCATGGTCATGGAGCTGGCATTTGTTTCTGGAGCACTTAATCATCTCCTGGGTGCCACCACATGAGGTCTTGATTTGACAGTGTCTCTAATCAAAAGAGCTGTTGTACCTCCCATTCTATAGACGAGAAAACTGGAGCTCAGAGAGGTTAGGTGTCCTGCCCAAAGTCTGAGGGTCTGAGTTGTGGTCTGGGATTCCCTTGGGCTTCACCGGTGGTGCTAGTGTTAAGAATCCGCCTCCCAACGCAATAGACGCAAAAGATGTGGGTTCAATCCCTGGGGAGGGAGATCCCCTCAAGTAGGAAATGGCAACCCACTCTATTATTCTTTCTGGATAGTCCCATGGACAAATGAGCCTGGCAGGCTACAGTCCATGGGACTGCAAAGAGTTGGACACAACTGAGCAACTGAGCACTTATTACTACTGGGATTCCCGCACCAGAATTGGTTCCACTTCCCGCTCTTTATAAACTGCACCTAAAACTTAACTCCTCATATGTTCATTCTGGACATCTTCTATCTCACTCGTTTACAGCCTGGACTTTTGCTCTGACCATTCTCAAAGTACGTGGTCAGCTCAGGAGGAAATCCACTCTGGTCTTTGGACTGAACCAGGGTGCCCATGGCTGAACTTGTTTTTCTGTCCGACTGTGGTGAGCCAGAGGCACCAGGAAGGTCTTCAAATTTCCCTTTCCCCATGGTGTACCCCTTCTTGAGGCAATATTTTTAATGGACCAGGTTGTAAATCTTACTGACATCTCCAAAGAAAGATAGAGGAGTTAAAAAAAAAAAATCAAGACCTGGCCTGGGAGAAAGGCGGTAGGTTTTTGGTTTTTTTTTTTTTTTTTTTTTTTTTTTAGATTTGTTTTTTTCCTTAGTCATTTTTCTTTCATATGCACATTGTAAAACCTCTTTTGGGTGATGATTTCGTGTGGTTTCTTGGCAGCCCTGGAGCAGCAGCTGCTGGGTCTGACCTAGTGCACGGTAGCCCCCTGTTCTGTGGGCCAGCTTGTGCCTTACGTGTCTACTGTTTGCAGAGCATGAAAGGGAAGAATCAGAATTCTGCTGGGGTTGCAGACATTTAAGAACTCTCTTTAAGTCTGAGGGTCAGTTAGAGGGAAGAGATGTAGTGGCTTAGAACACCAGGCCTGGAGCTGAGCTGTGGTATACCCGAGTGGAGGCCAGACATGCAGAAGACCAAACGCGGGAACAGGAAAATTCCACTTGACCAGAAGGCTGGGAGTGAATGAATTGAAGGATGAGGTGGGAATAATCTGGAGAGGTGAGGCTGGTTAACTAGGGGTGTTTTCGGTCACTTTGCTTTACTTCGAGCTAAGTGTTCATTTCCCTTTAAAGCTTAAGATAGTATCTGAGGATTTACTTTTTGGATGGTTTAGAATTGTGCAATAGCTTCAGGGGTTTTATTCTGTTGATACTGATCATGTTAATAGCCATATTATTGCTTGTAATGATATAATAGCATTTACTAAGCATGTGCCATATGCCAGGCACTGTGCCAAGCATTTGATCCTCACGAGAACTTGGGAGATAGGCTTTTGTGTATATTCCCATTTTACAGATGAGAAAACTAATGCTCAGAGTAGTGAAGTGATTAACCCAAGCTCACCCTACTTAGATGGTGTGCTTTCATATCTTTTTAGTGTCAGCACTTGGCCCACATGGGGCATTCTGTGCATACTGGTGAGTTGAATGGAGTTACAGAGCTGGGGTTTGAACCCAGGTCTGAGCTGCTTCTGGATGTGATCTAGGAGCTTGGTCTGAGTGTGTGCAGCCCCCATGACCCCTGTTTTGCTGCTCTAAGTCCTCACAGTAGTAGATTCGATGAACCCAGTGGGGGCTCAGTGGTCCAGAGGAAAGGGAGCAAGGCGACTTGGTGGAGGCAAGAACAAGGCTTCTGGGGTCCGTTGACATTAAACCCATGGTGTGGACTGTCACTCAAGAGAGTGTGCTGGATTCGTGTTTCCTCTGCAGTGGTGGCATCGTGTGATTCCCTTAGTGACCCCTGTGTCTGCAGAGCGAGTTGGGTGGACTCCCGTGGGCCATTCAGGTGGATGGCTGGACAGTCAGCTGTACCTGAGGAGACACTCAGCGGGGCCTCAAGGACTTGGGTTCCCCTCGTTAGGCGTTGCGTAATTGAGACAGCACAGTGGAATTCTCAAGGCAAAGCCCTTTGCCAGGGTACATAAAGGCAGGAAGGAGGGATCAATTTTAAATAGTCGAATGAACAGTTTCTTATCTACCCGTTTGCGTGTGGACAGTAATGGCGTGTCATTATCAGCTGGTCTGTTGTCAGGCTCCCAATGCGACCAGCCTCTCTGTTGACTTCCTGTTGCACAAAACTCATGCGTCTCTCTTACTCCCTGCAGTGAGATTGCTTGCTCCATGAACTCAAACCCCACTGGCCTCCTATCACACGCATCGGGAAGGTGTAGTTTACAGTGGCACATGACCACTCAGACCCAGCCTAAGAGGGAGGCATCTTGCTGTTCCCGGGTCATTATCCTCACTTTGCATCAGGGGTCGGGAAGCTGAGCGAGGTGAAGCCATTTGTCTAAGATCCTGAAAGTACTAAGCTGCAGATCTTGGATTTGAAACCAGGCATTCCAGCTCTCTGCTGGTCTGAGTGAGGTTTTAGGTTTGTTTTGAACCAAACTGCTTCTTCTAGAAGCTTCTGTCAGCTGACTCCACAATGGGGAGAAGGAGTGGTGACCTCTGTCCCTAGGGTCAGCTCAGGCTAGAAGAGAGCACACAGACACTGTTAGGTGGGTAGAGACAGTTCTTAGCTCCTCACCTTGACTACTCAGCCCCTTTTTGGAGATGAAGTCCTCTTTGACCTGAAGTCTTTTAAGTTCAGCTGCCTCCCACATCTTTGCGCTGAGCCCTGAAGTTTCTTCTCCCAGATTTCTGGGAGCTCTCAAAGTGGAGATGGCCAGGTTCTGTGGTAAGGGCTGGTTGGGATTACAAATAAACTGAAGCCTGGGAAACTTTCTTGCTATTAATAGTGCAGACCTTTGGGGGAGGGAATAACCAAACTTTATGCTGTTGGAATTGATTTTGCCTGTCCAGATGACATACTAATGAGCTAAGTGGTTAGCTTAGATCGTTACTGCGCCTTCCCCAGCCAAGTTCTTTTAAAGCCTAAAACCACAAAAGCAAAGAACAAGTTGGTTTAGAGACGCACAGTGGCCCTGTTGAGCAAGGGGAGGTGGTCGGCTTGGGCTCACACGTGGGAGGGTGAAGGTGGCGCTCAATTCAGAGTGACTTGTGTCACCTAACTCCATTTCTTTGCCTTGTGTTCCTTTTTTTTTTTTTTTGGAACAAGATTTGTTTTGTTGTCTGGATTCTTTTTAAAATTTAGTTTTTATCTTATCATTGATTTACAATGTGGTATTAGTTTCAGGTGTACGGCAGAGTGATTCGGTTACAGGTGTACATATCCATTCTTTTTCAGATTCTTTTCCCATGTAGGCCACTACGGAATACTGAGGAGAGTTCCCTGTGCTATATACAGTAGGTCCTTGATGCTCTATTTTTATATACAGCAGTGTGTATATGTTAATCCCAAACTCCTAATTGATCTCTCCTCCTGCCTTTCTCCTTTGGTAACCATTAAGTTTGTTTTCAAAGTCTGTTTCTGTTTGGTGGATAAGTACATTTGTGACTTTTTTTTTTTTTTTAAATATTCCACATAGAAATGGTATCATATAGCACTTAACCTTTCTCTGTTGTCTGAAGTTTTGATGGAGGGATGTCTGTCCCTTCAGTGCCTTTGGGTTATTTTGGAAAGTTTCTCTCCCAGCTCAGAGTGTGTCAATCCTTGTGTCTCTCCAGGGAGAAAGTCCCTGTCAAACAACCCCGAGATCCTGTCTCTTCCAATCACCCACTTTGATTATAACATCCATTGTTCTGCTTGCTCTGCCTCTTGGCATGTTCTGGTCTTTGTATACAATTAAAAACACACAGCAGCCCGCCAGGTCCCGAGTGACTGGACTGTCCTTGTGCCCCACGGGAGCCTCTGGAAGCGGACAACTGTATTTCCTTCCCCGAATGAGGTGATTGCCCTCAAAATACCTCCTGCTGGTTTATTAGAGGAAGCCACGGACTGGGATCAGAGACAGTTTCTCCTGCTTGAAGCCTCCTCTCCTGCCTCTTCCTTCTAGATCTTTCACCCCCCACCCCCCTATTGAACCTCCCTCCCCAGCCCCCTGACAGTTTCTCCTGCCTGAAGCCTCCTCTCCTGCCTCTTTCTTCTAGATCTTTCTCCCCCACCTTCCCATATTGAACCTACCCCCCCAGTTTCTCCTGCCTGAAGCCGCCTCTCCTGCCTCTTCTTCTAGATCTTTCTCCCCCCACCCTCCCATATTGAACCTACCCCCCCCAGTTTCTCCTGCCTGAAGCCTCCTCTCCTGCCTCTTTCTTCTAGATCTTTCTCCCCCACCTTCCCATATTGAACCTACCCCCCCCAGTTTCTCCTGCCTGAAGCCGCCTCTCCTGCCTCTTCTTCTAGATCTTTCTCCCCCCACCCTCCCATATTGAACCTACCCCCCCAGTTTCTCCTGCCTGAAGCCTCCTCTCCTGCCTCTTTCTTCTAGATCTTTCTCCCCCACCTTCCCATATTGAACCTACCCCCCGCCCCCACCACCACAGTTTCTCCCGCCTGAAGCCTCCTCTCCTGCCTCTTCCTTCTAGATCTTTCTCCCCCCACCCTCCCATTTTGAACCTACACCGTGGGCCCCCCAGTTTCTCCTGCCTGAAGCCGCCTCTCCTGCCTCTTCTTCTAGATCTTTCTCCCCCACCCCCCCATTGACCCTCCCTCCCCAGCCCCCTGACAGTTTCTCCTGCCTGAAGCCTCCTCTCCTGCCTCTTCCTTCTGGCTCTTTCTCCCCCCACCCCATATTGAACCTACCCGCCCTCCCCAGTGGCATGCCGTCCCCGCGGGCGGGAGCGGGAGCGGCCCCGCGTCTTTCTCCGCGATGCCGCGAAGCTGAGCCGAGTGCCTTGATGGCGACCTGTCCTCACTCGTCCCTGTGAGGAACGTGCGGGAAGGAGTGTGGGGTGTGACTTCCCCTGGGTGGCTGGGCTCCGGCCAGGGAGTCCGCCGTTGTGTGGGCAAAGGGAACTGTCGTGGGAGGCTTCTCCGGACAGAAAGCCTGCCTTCGTCCTTGGCCGCGCCTAACGGACAATTGAGACATGGAGCCGGTGTCTGGAGGGAGAGTGGGCCGGAGTGGTCCCGCAGACCCCCCAGACGCCGGCCGGGAGGGGCAGCAAAGAGACGGGGATTACCAACAGGAGAAGCCACTGGGGCTGCGTCCTGGGAGAGAATGTTTATTTCCTTGCTCTCTAGGAGGGATCTGGAAAGAGCCGTAATCCTGGGTTAGGAGTAATTTGTTACAGCAAGATGATACTTGAGTGGCAGGCCGCTTCTGGCTGAGGCAGCGAGACTTGCGTGCAGGGGGGTCGGGGGGCCTCCAGAAGGTCAGCCTCACTAAATCTTCCCCCTGCCCGGGGCTTCGTGCCTCCCCCGGCAAAAGAACTAGCGCCTAGCGCCGTTGCTTGACCTTTTGGCTTCCTGGGTGTCGCGTTACGAAGCATCTCCACATGCTTGTCACAGCTAGAATTGGACAATAAAAATTCAGACAGGGAGACCTTGCTGGAGCCACCGACCTCTTTCAAATGTGACAAGAGGGGGAAAAAAATAAAAGGAAATGCAGGCTGCTTCAGGGTTTTGGTTGGAGTTTGAGGATGGGAGCGGAGGTCTGTCTTGCATTTGGTTCCTACCTGAACTTGACTAAAGCACCTTAATTGGTTGCTTATTTGTTGCCAGGACTTTCAACGTTCTTGTTGTCGAGAAATGTGGAATTATAGGGAGAAGGCCCTAATCAGAAAAACCCAAGTCTTGAGAGCTCTCGGCCAGGGGGAAAGGAAGGAAATTTTCAGCGTTCTTCATTTTAATATCTGCTGTGATCTGATCATGCATGCATTTAAAATAACCCTTCCAGGTCACCAAGACCCTGTTACTCTCTGGCTTCCTACCTATCAGGGGTCATCTCATGGCTCTGTCTCTTAACAGTTTCCATGGTAGACCTGTAACTTCGAACTTTAAAATCTCTGGTGCAGGTAGGGAAAAAAATAACTGAATCTTAACTCTCTTGAGTTTTATATTAACTCTTTTACTTGATTTACACCATTTAACCTTTGAGTTCTGAAGGCTGGTGAGGAGGTCTGTCAGATTTTAGGCAGGCAGTTCCATGCCCATTTTTTAGATGAAGAAACTGAGGTTTCAGTGACCTGCCCCATCGGGGATAGCGGAGGATGGACGACAGGATTCAGGTCTCTGAACTCCCTGTGGCTCTGCTGACTCAGCTGCTCTGCTCTGTGTGATTTTAGCCACAAGCCTTGAAACAGCACACAGTTCTGTTCCTCTCTCCCAGGCTGTTCTAATCCAGGGTATCTAATCCAGGGTGATAACATCTCTCATGGAGTCTCGTTGACCTGCCATTGTAGCAGTCCCTCCTCAAGGGTTTGACACCGACCAAAATCACATTTGCAAATTGTGAGTCAGTCCCACAGAACTTTGGAAGATTACGAATTTTGGTGTTTTAAAGAATAGGTTCACCGGTTTTTCGTTTCATTCTTAGGCATTATAGGTGGAGTCTGTGTAAATGTGTCTGTTCTCTCCTGCCCCACTGGTCTCTAAAATGAATGTGAAAACTGTCAAGTGACTTGGTACTTTTTGTTTTTAATTAGAAAATTGAGATCTAATTCATATACCGTAAAATTTACTCATGTAAAGTAGACAGTTGAGTGGGTTTGAGTATATTCACAAGACTGTGCCAGTGTCATCACTATTTCCAGAACATTCTCATCGCCCGAAAAGAAACTCTGTACCCACTAGCAGTCACCCCCTTATCCTGTATACCTGTACTGCCTGACAGTCACTGATTTACTCTCTGTCCCTATGGATTTGCCTATTCTAGATAGTTCATAAAGAAGGAATCATACCATATGTGACAGTCGCTACTCTCTGTCCCTGTGGATTTGCCTATTCTAGATAATTCATATAGAAGGAATCATACCATATGTGACATTTTTTGTCTGCCTTCTTTAAGTTAGCATGTTTTCAAGGGCCATCCATGTTGTAGCACGAGTCAGCATTTATTCCTGTTAGTTGCCAAGTAATATTCCATTGTATGGATATATCACGTTTTACTTATCCATCCATCAGCTGAGGCTTGGTGCGGCCTTTTAGCTCAATGTGCTCCATATTCTGAGTTCTCTTGATGCCCATACTTGGACCCTGATCTGCTATGGGTCCAAGTATGGGACTTTGAACTCATTTTCCTGGTTTTGTGCCTGCATCCACCTCGTGCTTGTAAGGGAGCAGGCGGTAATTAGGACATTACAATCAACAGGACTACTTGGCCTTTTTATAAGGAACAGTAGTAAAAATGTGGCTTGCAATTGAGAAGACTGTAAATGTTTCTCTGTCTAAAGGTAGGTCGTCTCTAGTTTTTCTCTCAGTGTGAGGTCCCTCCATTGACACGTGAGCCTTTGTTGTTTATCAGCCGCCATCTGGAGGCTGTGGGGAATGAGCTGCCTGTCTTGATGCTGAAGATTGGGCGACCTGGAGTCTGAGGACCAGGGCTTCTCCTCTCATGGTTTTCCAGTGGCTTCATGTCCTCTGACCCATGGCTCAGAGACTTGAGTACTTATAGCAGGGCTGACATTTCTTGGAACCCATAGCTCTTTTTGTGGGGAACTCAGTCTTGAAGCTGGTTGAAGACTATAACACAGACGGTCTTGGTGGGGACTTTTGGTCCTGACAGAGTGATACCCTGTCTCTCTGAGGCTGGTTTTCTGCAGGTCTCTGTGTAGAAGTGGGGGCTGGACCCTTTTTCCCCACTATGCCCTCCCCTGGGTCACCCGTTGCCCATTCTACTCAAGTCTCATTTTGAGTTCTGGCCTGAAAATACCCAAACATTACATTCTGGTTCAGAGTCCCTAGTATGTGCATGATGAAGTCACTTAATTTCTCTCTACCTCACTTTCTTTTAAAACGGATTTGGAGATTATCTGCTTTGACCACTTAAAAAGGATGTAGTGACAATCATTTTAGATGTTTACAAGAGTCTTTGGAAGGGAAGGTGGAATCTGCATGTGCTTAGTGAGCTCCTTATTGACACTACGGTACTGGTAATTTATGCTAATGACTGATCACCAGAGTCACCTGTCGAGTTGGGAAAATGAAAATACAGACTCCTGGGTCCCCTCCCAGATGGTTTGACTAAGCAGGTCTGGAGTGGGTCAGGATAAAAGTTTCCTAAACAAACCAGCATGATATATGAACCAGGGATCATGTCACCATCAAGAACTAAATCTTTTTTCATGATGTTTCTACTTACCTTTCTTGTGTTCATCCTTGTACTGCTCATGAGCTTCTTGTTTCATTGGCTGGGTCCTAGACAGCTTTTCTAGCCCTCAGAATATGTAGTCCACATTGTACACTGAGCATGTGCTTTGTGAATGCTGTAGGAATCCACATGTTAGAGCAGAAAGGATTTGGGGGGTCATGTTCCTCAATTTCCTGCTGTAGACTTAGGCCCAGAGTGGGGAAAAAGTTGCCCAGTGAAGAAGTGAAATTGGAATGATGGCCCAACTAGCGGCAGAGCTAGGATTGGAAAGTAGGTTTCCAGACTCTTTATCCCAATGTGTGACTCCTAGGAGCATACAGTCATAATTTTCAGATTGAGTTTTTCTGGAAAGTGGAAGGGAGGCCTCGCCCCAGCCCCAGGGGCCCATCTGGGTTTGAGAAGAAGGTCCTGGTGACAGCCTTGTACTTCATGAGCTGCTAGCCCATAACCTCTCTGCAAAACCACTGTTGCTAAGTGCAAAAATATCTTAGGGTCCTAAGTTGAATAGTTGGAGAGGTTCAAAGCAGGCAATCCCAAGTTTTGGTTATTGGATTTTGTTTGTTTCTTTGTTATTTATTTGTTTGTTTAGCTTTGTTTCTCCATTACTATCTGTGTCCTCAGGAACTCTTGTAGAAATAATTCTTTGGTGGCCTTGGAGGAATATAGTTGAATGTTTGCCCAGTGACCTATGGGGGAGAAGAAAGACGGTAAATGGTGGAGGTTCCTTTATCCCTTTGGGGACACCTTGAGATGTTCTCTTAGCTGTACCCTTTGGAACACTGATCCCTGGTTAGAGTTCAGGTGAAGATGCCTCACAGGTGATAAGAAACCCAAGAAAGGTAGAAGGGAGTTGATAGATAGGTCAGGATGTGGTTGAAACATCTTGGTGACCAAATGTTATTTCAAAGGATTGTTATGAGTGTGGTTATGAACTCTGAGTACTCTCTGAATGTGAAGCAATACTATTAATATGGACCCTTTAGTTATTATGATTAGGAGCAGAAAATTTAACAGTAAGGATTTTATTTAAAGTCTTACCTGCCTAGGGATTATCATACTAAGTGAAGTGAGTCAGAGAAAGATATGATATCACTTGTTTATGGAATCTAGAAAAATGATACAAATGAACCTATTTATGAGACAGAAATAGACTCACAGACATAGAAAACAAATTTATAGTCACCAAAGGGGAAGAGGGGAAAGGGATAAATTAGGAGTTTGGGATGCGCAGATATACACCACTATATATAAAAGAGATAAGCAACAAGGATTTACTATATAGCTATATTCAATATCTTACAGTAAACTATAATGGGAAAGAATCTGAGAAAGTCACACACACACACACACACACACACACACACACACACCTACACCTACACCTGAATCCCTTTGCTGTGTACCAGAAACTAATGCAACCTTGTGAATCAACTGTATTTCAATTAAAATATAACAACCAGCCCATAGAACTAGAGCCATTAAATTGTTTTTCCCAAATGCCTTGATCACTCTTTCCCTCCCGGCCCCTGGCCCTTTCCCCCATATTGTTTTTATGTTGAGAAATGGGGTTGTGACTTTAAGGAAACATTTCTAAGTTCCTTTATGTCTGTGTCATTGAGAAAGGTAGGGGGAGAAAAAAAAAAGTCAATCTTCTTATTGAGCTTTTTTCCTTTTCCAAATTCAGAATATACCCAATCTTCTGAGATCTTTGGTTTTCTTTTCCTAGCTAACTATCGTATATACTCACTTATGTTAATTTTCAACCAGTAGCAATCATGTGTTCCTGAATTTTCTTCTGTGCTGTTATGCTTCATAGGCAAATAATGCCTCTTTAAATAGAACCTATATCTTAGATTCTCTGTGAATTTTCAAAAGAAGAGATTCTTAGACTTTGTTTTAATCTGAGACAGAACAGCCTAATCTCCTATACCCTCTGCATCTGCGTTATTAAGCAGACCAATTTTACAATGGTGGCTCTCGAGGATCCTGCAGGATGTAAAGTCTGATGAAATAGTCTCACATCGTTCCCACTGTTAGGTATATATGATCACTGTTGACTTTTGGAAACTTGTTGGTACTGATGTGAGGGTGGGCTATAGTATGAAATTAATCACAAATTCATATATGTTAACCATGCTGGATAAATTGGGCTTTCGTTATCTCCAGGGCAAAATTGCTTATTGAGAGAAGATGACTGGATTTTCCATCTTCCAGTTTTGAGAAATGAAATAGGTTTAGGGAGTGACAGCCGAGCCTGTTCCTTAACAGACCTAATTTTGTGGATGTGTGTTAGGCGTGATCCTCACAATATGAACTCCTGGAGAAGTGTGTCTGTGCCATCAGCATTGATATTCAGCTTTCTGTTGTCTCATGGTTTTCCTGTTTCCTCGTAGGATGAGTGGTTTCTGGTGTGTTGTGTTAGTTGTTCAGTCGTGTCCGACTCTTTGCGGCCCCCTGGACTGTAGCCCACCAGGCTCCTCTGTTCATGGAATTCTCCAGGAAAGAATACTGGAGTGGGTTGCCATTTCCTTCTCTGGGGTGGTCTTCCTGACCCAGGGACTGAACCTGGGTCTCCTGCATTGCAGGCAGACTCTTTACCATCTGAGCCACTAGCCTTTCTTTTTTAAAGTTCATTGATGAGAACATAATCGTGTTTTTTTCCCTTTTAGAGCAAAGTTTTGTCGTAGAGTTGGCCTGGTCCCTGATGAGCCTGCAGGGGGTAGGTGGGAGCAGGTTGCCTTACCGGGGAGGAAGGATGAGTGAACTTGCACATCATAGGCTGTGGCTGGCAGTGCTCTCAGTGTGGGTTGTTCAGGCAGAGTATTGACTTTCCATTTTATAAGAAACACAACATGTACAGCTTTCTGGCACTAGTGAGTGAGGAAGACCTCGCAGTCCAAATTTGCCATGAGGATGGTTTCCAATTAATTTGAATTCTTGTAAAAATGGATTTTCCTAGGAAAAAGCACCCCTACTGAGAAAAAGCTTGGATTGAAGAGGCTGTTTAGTTGTGCTTGATTTTTATATTTAGGTAAAGAATGCATATCAGGCCAGGAGAGGGAGCAAGGACTTTAAAATGTAAAAATCAAGCCCTTTTCTGGGTGATAGTCCTTCTCTGGGAAGGACTGTTTTCCAAAAAGAGACTGGGTTCATCTCCATTGAGCAATCTGTCCAGGTTCACGGTGCCCCTTTCCCACGCTGAACCCTGCATTTTGCCCATGCCGGGGACTGATGCCATCTCTTGGTGGCACATGGGGTTGGCACAGCGGGGGCACAATTCCAGCATTGTGATGCATGGAAGATCTGCAGGAGAGGAGCATCTGCACCTCTAGAGTTGATCCCAAAGCTGCCAGGGCACGGCACCCTGACCTGTGGGATGTCTACCCCGTGGTCTTATGTGGTGACTCCTGACACGTGATGCGTTGCCAGGGTCTCCCGGGAACTGGGCGAGAACATCTGGACATGTGGACCTTTTCCAGTCAGAATTGCTCAGGCCTTGGGACTTCCATTTTGGAAGGAGGGGTGGTTCTTCCCGTTGAGACTGTGGTCTAGTGGTTGGATCTTGTGACTGGGAGTCACAGCCAGAGAGCTCAGATGCTTTTCCAAGCTTTTTCCCCTCCAACTTGAGTCTGCCAGTGACGCTTCATCCACAACGTTGCTTTTGGGCCACTGAACATGCTTTTCTATGTGGTGGCGTGTGCCTGTCTACCTTTAAGACCTAGTGAAGGAATGTGTTCCATCTGACATGCATGATTCAGGTATGTGCACACTCAGCCCCTAAGCTAGGGATGGCAAACTGTAGCCCACGGGAGAAAGCTGTCCTGCCTGCCACTTGTTTTTGTGCAGCGTGTGAGCTGAGAACAGTTCTCATTATTTTTAAATGGTTGAAAAAGATCAAAAGGAAAATAATATTTCCTGACCCGGGAAAATCACAATACGTTCACATGTCAGCATCTGTAAACAAAGCTTTGTTGGAACACAGCCATGACATAACACATACATGTATTATTGCCTATAGTGGCTTTTGTGTTACAACAGCAGAGTCTAGCTACAAAGTTTAAGATATTTACCATCAGGCCCTTTATAGGAGAGGGCTTCCCAGGTGGTACAGTGGTAAAGAATCTGCCTGCTAATGCCAGATACGCAAGAGACCCAGGTTCAATCCGTGGGTCAGGAAGATCCCCCGGAAGAGGAAATGGCCACCCACTCCAGTATTCTTGCCTGGCAAATTCCATGGACAGAAGAGCCTGGCAGGCAGCAGTCCAGGAGCTGGACACCACTGAGTGCATGCTTGCACACATACACACTCCTTTACAGAAGAAGTTTGCCAGCTTTGCCTTGAACAAATAAGGGGTGGTCTCCGTGTGCCCGTCCATCAGTGGAAGGGAGTGATGAAAGTACCCTCTCCTTGTCTTCCTTGTCATGGAATTGGACCTCATGGGGACGGGGACGCCTTTTGGAAGCAGACCCTTATCAGGCCCACTTGAGTACCTACTCATCCCCAGGAATATAGATACTGGAGGTAGATTTTGATTTCAAAGACCTTCCCCATTTGCCTTTGCTTTTCCTTTTTTATTGGGGAGGGTGGTGGAGGAAAAATTAGACCTGTGTACCTTTTTCTTTTCTTTTTGCTGACAATTCAACAAGCCTTTAAACCACCTTGATTCCTTTCAGGCCATTGGTGGTGTGTATATATATTCAAAACTTTGCCCACAGGTCCAAAGCTTGCTTCCTGAGATATGTCATAAAATGTGATGGCGGGGTGGTGAGGGCGGGGGGAGCAGGCGGGAAACCCTAATGGGCCATGACCAGAACATTATTATTAAAGAAAGGATGAAATGCTTAAGCCAAAATAGCCCTATTTACTTATTTATTTATTTTTACAAAATGAAAGCTGAGTAGACTCCATTTCAACAGTTTTCAATGCAGGAATTCCCACAGCCCCGTTTGATTGCAGTTTGTTGAAAAGTTTAATGTTTTTGTAGGCAATTCATAATTTCCACGTTGAGCAGCCCAGAAGGAAGGGAGTCTGGAGCCCAGTGTTGTTTTTATAGTGGGATGGTGGGAACTTTTTTTCCCTTCCCCAAAAGGATGTAAAACCGAAGTTGAACTGTTGGGAAAACGTGGCATGGCGATCCAGCCCGTCCATCAGTCCGAGCTGACTCCCCATTCAGGTCTTCCTTTAGGACCCAACAGAATAGAATTCCCTGCTGCTTCATGTCTCCAGGAAGGAAAAGATTTTCCTCGAGACTATAATAGTACCTAATTTCCTTTTTCTTCCCTTTATTTATTTATTTTCCCTATTAATAAGGACCAATTGCAGAAGATGAAGGAACCTGGGAAACCCATCACTTTTGCAGGAGGTTAATAACTTCCTTTAAAAACTCCTGGCTTAATACTTAGTTTCCCCACAAGGAACCTCGGCAGCCTGAGTGCCAGTCAAGGCCCAGGGGATGGGCACAGCCTCCTGGGGACCCCGCCATTCTGTGGGATTGAGTTACAGCGGGGTGGAGAGGTTGGGGCTGTCACTGCGGAGTGGCTAGAGGACCCGGGCTGTCTTCCCCACCATCTGGATCTGGTTAGCCTCTCTGGGCAGCAGGGCCGAGTCTCATTTCCTCCAACCAGTAATGTTATATAGGCAGTGATCCTGGGCTGCCCTAACATAATTGAAAATTATGTGTATTGTAGGCTCGGAGCGCTGAAATGTAGGCTCATAAAAATATGTGGTGCAGGTAGCCTGCGGAGATTGGATGTGGCACACAATGAAGCTTTTATGTAAAGTAAGAATTATAAGTCTCCGTATTAATATTGCATTATGGGTATGATCATTCTTGGGTGGGGTCCTTAGGGCTGGCCTGTCACCTCCAACAAAGCCTAAATTTCCTCAATCTGGGGAGCTGGTATTTGGATACAATCAGATCAGTTTTTGCAGATGGCCAAAACTCATCTGTGAATCCAACCCTCTCAACTGAGGGCAGAGGGAGGTGGAGGTGTGTGGCGACTTGGCTTGGCATTTTTCTTCACAGGCTTTTATGTGATGAAGAGGTGAGTGTTGGCGGATGTCCATTTTGGTTGGCCTCAAGGAAATGACTCTATTGAGTGGTTTTGAGCAGTGAGGCCCATATATTTATGTGGCAAGTGAGAATGGGAAGAAGTAAGGGTGAGACCAGGCAGAAGAGACTCCCATAGCCCGCTGGCTCGGGTTATAGGGCTGAGGGAGACCGTGGAAACATTTACTTTAGTGGCTCTTAATTTGGGATGATGCTGCTTCCGGACAAATGTTTGGAAATGGTTTAATTAAAGGGGTCACTGGGCGGGGTGTGCCTGCTGACATTTCCTGTCTGGGGGCCCAGAATCCTAGAAGTTCCTCGGTGCTTGCGACAGCCCCTCACCCACTCCCTGCACAGCTGATAACTGAAGTTTAGATGAGACACCGGAAACTCTTGTGGTGAGTTACCAGAACTAGTAACCAAATTTCCTCACCACAGGAGGCTTCTAGGTGAAAGTTCTGAAGTGGCAGAAGTTGCTCCAACTCCGTCTAGATCTAGGCTGGGTAAATGACAACTCAGTTTGGCAGGTAGCTCCCTGGCTAGGTCTTCAGCTTTAGGTATCACCAAATTTGTTTTAATTTGCTGGGACAGTCATGTATTTGAGGAACTTATGAAAAAGCTTGTGGATAGTTTTGGCTGTAACATCCCACGTGGGAGTGGAGCAAACCCTTCTTTCTTCCTGGACTTCCCTTTGCTGTCCGTTTTTCTTCCTGTCTGAGTCCTTCTGACTTGACAAGACCTCCTCTGTTCAGTCTTCCTCACCTCAGTCTCTTTCCTCAGAAATGCACCTTCTCTCCTGGCATTCCCTGGCCACCTTCCCCGAGTCCCTGTCAGAGCCTCGCCACGTTCTGTCCTGACTTACCTGTGGTGAGTTGGCCCCCTCACATGAGCCTAGGCTCTCTGAGGAAACACATGATGCTTCGCAGGAAGTCTGTGCATGAGACAAGCTTTAATCTGTGTTGCTCAAGTAAAAATTTCTGTAGAATTAGTAATAAAACTAGCCTCGGGAAAGACCAAGATGGCGCCTTCACCAATTGACCTTTGGAGGTACAAAGGCTAGTGTGGACGTCCTTGTTAAAAACCTTAGCATCGTGTCTTTAAGTTTTGCTTGTTTGTGAAGTGAAACTGATGTAAAGTCACCAACAAAAGTCAGATGCCTGCAAGTTGCTTACATGTGTGTTAAATATCTCTGTGACTAGACAGGCTGCCTCCCTTCAGGTTCCCCCATATGCATGATGGGGAGCTGGATCAAGTGGTTGTTCTCTGAAAGGTGAGGTGTCCCTTTGGACAGAAGCAGCGCTCTTGCTCTAAAGTCATGTGTTCATTTTCTATCTCAGAGAAGGATAGAGAAGGGCCCATTTGGTGTCTACCTTTGTTTTTCTCTATGTTTTAAGACATGTGTTATTTAAGAATTTCTTTGACCTTTGTGAATATAGAAATTGCATTGTGCCCTGTCTGTGTGTCTCTTCGTGGAGAAATACTTTTTGTTTTACAAGCTTTGGAATTGGATGAAGAATTCCATGCTCACCTTACTCAAGTAACTTCTAGTAAAGAACAGCTGCACATGTATACTCAGCTTTCTTGAAGGTGAAGGACGATGGCATTTTAGAAGTGAAGGTTGTTGAAAGAGCAGGTTTGGAATCGATGGTCTCCTTGGGCACATCTGTTGGCTTCGCAGGTGACGCTCGTAGTAAAGAACGTGCCTACCAATGTAGGAGACATAAGAGACTCGGGTTCGATCCCTGGGTCGGGAAGATCCGTTGGAATAGGAAATGGTACCCCACACCAGTGTTCCTGCCTGGAAAATTCCATTCCATGGGCAGAAGAGCCTGGAAGGCCACACAGTCCATGGGGTGGTAAAGAGTTGCACTCAGCTAAACGACTGAGTAGGGTATCCATGGCTTGAGGCTTCATTAGCTTTATTTCTTTAGAAGAGGGGTCTCCTTTCTCTTCTTCTCTCTCCCCTCTCCCCACTAGTTTTTATCAAAAGAGGTAGTCTCAGTGATATCATTTTATCCCAGGCCATGTAGTTTGAATACAAAGACAAAACTAAGTGCTAATAACATTGGTGCTCCACGCATGTGCCTGTTGAACATGAACTCCAGGGAAGGACCTGTCCGCGTTGCATGACTCTTCTGTTGTCGGTGTTCCCCTGATTTGCTTGCTTTTGTGTTTTTGGTGTCTTTATTTGCACATTTTAAGTTTTGCAGTTTCTGATCTGTGTGTCATGTATCCTAAGACTCTTGGGGTAGCTGTGTTGCCTTTCTTTTCTAAATTCATTTTCCATGTTCATTTTGTTTGCTGTCTCCAGTATCTTCAGATGAAATGGCCACTGCTTGATGTCCAGGCGGGGACCCTCCAGAGCAGACAAGCCCTCAAGGATGCTCGCTCTCCGTCGCCAGCCCACATCGTTGTAAGTGACCTTACAGAGATGTTTGCTTCTTTTATTGTGGGGAGATAAAATGTTCTTTTGTTGATAACAGACCTTGTTTATCAGTTTCTCTTCAGTTTCTCTTTTGTTAAAAATAGTTCTTTGGGG
Source organism: Nanger dama (assembly GCA_917880005.1). NCBI lineage: Eukaryota > Metazoa > Chordata > Mammalia > Artiodactyla > Bovidae > Nanger > Nanger dama. The sequence goes on from CAKJTW010000026.1 coordinate 17,541,917, forward strand.
GCATATTCTTGGATATGGTTTGTATCTAGAAGGCACTTGTTTTTTTTGCTATTGGACCTTAATGATTGGTATCTACCTGGAAATGTTCCCACTACCCTTTTCACCTAGTATTGGGTTAGAATCTAGCTTTGTAGGTTCCAGTTAATAGGGCACAATCACCGTGGTGTGGGGAAGATTGGAAAAGGTATTGGAGCAACTTAAAAAATGTACCCAAATCTTTGCTGAAAAAGTCATTTAGTGGGGGTGAGTTGCAGAGAATAAGGAAACTCAAAAGGGAAATCCTGAATTTGAGACTTCCCAACCTTATTCCCCTCATCCCCTACCCCCAACACACTCACCAATTTATTATCCTAATTATTGGAAAGGAATAATCTAGACTAACATCAGAAAGATTTCATCTGGACTGATTGATTGGAAATGTAGAGTACAAATGAACTTGGAAAGGCTTATATTAAATTTAATGTGTACATCCATGGCTTTGAAAGTGTGTGGGTTTAACACAGAAAACATTTGTTTGTACTACTAAGAGACTACAACATAAAGTATGTGTCTACATATATTTTTAATGCACTTTCTCCGGATTTTGTAGACTCTGAAAATGGAGTTTATAAATTAACCTCTTGAGAAGATAACGCAGCCTTATTAGAGTATTTTCTTCTATATATTCCTATCATGAGCTGGACTTCATCCTTTTGAAATAATTAATGGAAGATATATTTTTATAATGAATTCATGACAGGTAGAATTATGCAAAGCATGAAACAATTCATGTATATTTTATTTAAGTATCACAAAATGTTATCCATTAATATATTTTGCCTCTGTGTTACTTTTAATTTCTAAAAATGGCAAAATAATTTTCTTAAGTAGAAAAATCTTAAGATACATTGTGTCAAATTTCAGGCTAACTGCCTCCTTATTTTGTAACTTGTTATAATTGAGCATATATTATTTAAGGAGTTTTGCCTCTGTTATGTGAATATTAAATATATACATGGTATGTGTGTATATCTCACAAAATAATTGATTTCTATAAAACCACTTCTTTGAGTCATAGTGTGTGAAAAGGTCTTATGAATTCTTATATTATAAATGAGGCACGTAGAAAGAAGGTTGACATTTCCCAGAAGCTTCCTCCTTCCTCCAGTCCCTCGATAAAACAGATGCTCATAATCACACATGCTCTTACAATGCTGAGATTTCAGGGCTGGAAGTAACCTTAGATCAGCTAGGTCCTACCTACTCTCAGAAAAGGAAACGGGTCCAGAGATGCCTTAAGTGAATTGCCCAACGTCACACGCTGTGTTAGCGGCCAGAGTGGGAACTGGGCCAGTTCTCAGCTCTCTTTTTGGGGCCTAGTGGACTGTTCCCTCCTAAGGGAGTCAAAAGTAACTCTCTGTGACTTGTTCTGTTTTGCTTTCTCTAAATTGGCTCACTGTCAAAGACAGTGTCATAGGCATAAAGAAGTTGTTGGCTTGGGGTTCTCATGCAGGTTTCTCCCAGAAAAATGAATGCCATGAAAAGAAAAAGCATATTTTAACAATACACAAAGATTGTTTTACAAGTCCTTGAGGGTACAGTGAGGAAGCCAGTCTGTTTCACTCTTCCTGCCTCCCTGAATTTCCCAATGGGGGTCTAGGTTTGAAATTTATTTTTCTGCTTTTGGAAGTGCTGGGCAGAAGTCACCCATTTCTTTTTGGGGGTGGGGTGGGAAGTGTAGGAAAGGGATGCTATCTTTAAAGGTGTTTCTCTCTTTGAGTCTGGAGAGAAGACACATTTCTTAAAGTGGTCCAGAGGGGCTGCAGCCCCCTGGTGGTTGTGACCTGGAGGTCCATGTGTTAACCCCCATGCAGGAGTGGGGTCTGTCCTTTGGGAGAGAAGTCAATGATTGCCCTCCTTCCCTCTGTCCCTCTGACTCCCCACATCCCATAGGAGCAGTTGCCACAACTTAGGCCCTAGGCACTTTGTTTTCACGTGTACGAGTTAACAGTCCGAGGAGCTGGTAAAACATTTCTGCAGAGCTGATGTGGATTTTGGCAAGGGGCACAGTGAAGAGACTTGGGTTTCTTTTTCCTTTGCTGTGGCTTCGGAGGCATGTTGACCATATCAATCACTGCGGAGCCCACCCCACTCTTCTGAGGGAGACCCTTGTCGATAGAAGCTGCAGCTGGCAGCTGTAATCCCATCTTGTGTTATCTGCTCCTGGGGGCCTAGGGGTGACACTACATAGAGGTTATACAGTGGGTTGGTGGTGAGAGCGGGCTTTGGGAGCTGGAGAGAGGAGAAAAGCCATGAACTTGGGCAAAAAGGAAACTGAATGAAATACTTAATGCTCGTGGCCTTGGAATGATGTCTTTAGTTTATGCGTCAGCCCTGTCGTGCATTTCTGCAGTCTTCATGGGACCCCAGGACTGAGGAGGAAGAGCTATTGGGGGTGGGGAGGATAAGGAGAATGGAAAGGTAGGGGGAAGAAAGTCTGGAAGTTGTTGACCTCTGGGTCACGTATAGTTTTAGGGTATTGAGGAGTCGTGTACCTTGGGAGTATAAACTTATGATCACCTTTTCATTGAACGCAGGGCAGTGTGTCAGCCCAAACCAGCTTGGCAGGTACGGTGTGTCTCTATACAGGGAGCATTCTGGATTGTGGCTGATGTATCATTTGGGTCTTTGTATAACTCAGCATTGGCTAGGAGACTCTGGTTCTCCTTCAGATTCTCTGATGAATGGCTAACTTTTCTCCATACACTGGGCTCTTCCTTACTTTCTCATTTTTCTTTCTCTTGAATAAAAGTTTGTCACATCACAGTGTTTCATCAGACCTGTTTCAAAATAATTGTCTGAGGACTGCTTCCTAATTTCTCTGAAATTTGGATTTATTGTAATTTCGGCGCCAGGCTGTTTCATAATTATTTCTAATGTTTTTATTTTGAAACTAGAGAAGTGTTCGTTCAGCGTTTGTTAGTAATCATTAGGGACTATAGCTATCACAGGTTGCTAGGAAAATAACTTGCTGTAGTACTCATGGGGGTAGAATTTTTAGATGGGAATTTAAAATGTTTTGTTGGCATATTTTAATCTGATTGGATTTTTTTTCTCCTGTGGTATGTGGGTTACCACATTATAAAAAAAAAGGATGTGTAGAATGAATGTTCTTAACAAGTGGAGGTCAACTGCTTGGATGATGTTTATACGAAGAAGCAAGCCCCCAGTACAGCATCTTGTTTATTATAATCTGATGGCTCCTACTCTGTGCTCAAAATAGAGTAGAAATGACCCCCAAGGGTGATGGTTTTTAACTTTTTTTTTTTGACTGTCCAAAAAATAGGAATTTATACAACAGATCTGTCTCTCTCTCCTTCTCCTTGGATTTCTCTTCTTCCTTACTCCCACAGAAATTCATGAAGTTTCTAAAGTCACAAGAGCTAGGATCCTCTCCTTTCCTCAGCTTCCCTATACTCTTTTTATAAAACTTGCTTCTGTTTCTTTCTCTGTGATGTTTATATTTTCAGTTCTTTGCTCTTTTAAAAATTTCTTCTTCCAAAATGAGTGCCAGGCAGCTGGGCTGTGCTAAGTGGTGGTGTTTGAGTCTTGGCCAACCCACTCCCAGGGCCCCTGTGAGGAGCCCCTCTCTGGACACTGCCCCAGGTGTCTTTGCTATACAAAGACTTTCATTTAACTTCCTTTGTACCCAGCAAAAAAAGATTCTGTACCCCAAATGGTGGTATTTTGGTATAGTATGTATCTTACAAAATGGCAAAAGGCTTCAGAAGTTCCTACCATTGTGTCTTGGGGGTTTCCTTTTGAAGTAGACGTGGAGTTTTTACCTTGGGGTGTATTTCTAGCAGTTCTGGGTCTTATGTGTTTTGTTGTGTAATGAGCATGAAGGTGTGGGATGAGAAAGCTGCCTGAATCCCGAAGAGCAGAGCCCGCCAGACTGGAGTGTGTACGTCTTTTATTTTGTTGTTGTTACTGCTTAAATGCTGAAAGAGAGCGGGAAGGCTCTTATGAAATATAGCCTGATGGTAGGGCTTCAGACAGGGTGTCTGCTGTTTGAGTTGAGCGTTTTCAGCTCAGAGGGCATGCTGAGTCTTTCATTGTTTCTGAAGAATTTGGGCATGGGATGCGGGGGTACTGAGTTGCAGTTAATAACAGTTACTTGGAGAGCATCCTCTTCGTTATTAAGTACACACGGATGTTTTGCTGTGTTACTTGGGTTGTATTCTTCACTGTGCTGGCAGATGCTTGGCGGCAGTGGCTATGTCGTAGGAGGCTCTGTCCTGGACACTGAGGTCCAGCAGAACTGTCGCAGCCCCTGCCTGGGTGGGAGGCTCTGTGTTGGGTGCTGTGAGGGCTTACCGGGCCTGTGAGGGTATGTGATCAAGGAGCTGAGATGTCCACTGAGAAGCTGGTAAGGATCAACAGGCCAGGATTGTCCCCCTGAGAAAGTGGCATTTAACATGTGATTTGAAGGATCAGTTGGAGTTGACCAGGTGAAGGGATGGGAGGTGAGAAAATATTCCAGGCAGAAGATAAAACATGTATGGAGGTCCTAAAGAAGAGAGAGTCTGGGTCTGAGAGAAGCAGGATGCCAGCTATGATGGCTGCTGGTCATGGGGCATGGAGACAGTGACTTGGGTAAGATACGGTGACAATTTGATGTTTCATCCCAACTGCCGTTGTGAAATCATTGAGGGTTTTGGTTTGGGTTACGCTGCTGCCGGTGGGGAAGGTGAAGTGGACAGATTTGGAGGGAGGGGCTGTTGGTAGAACTGAGGGATGGATCAGATGCTGTCAGTGAGGGGGAGAAAGGAGGGTCAAAGGTGAGTGGGTGGAGATGCCATCTGCTGAATGGGAAATACGGGGTGGGGAGAAGGTTTGGGGTAGAAGAGTTGTCTTTAATTTAAAAATTTTTATTCCAACTTTATTGAGATACCATCAACATATAATGTTGTATAAATTTGAGGTATACAGTGTGTTGATTTGATACACTTATATGTTGTAAAATGAGTATTTCTGTTGCTAAAACTACATCCCATTACATAAATACCATTTCTCTTTTGTGGTAAGAATATTTAAGATCTACTGTCTTTTAGCAACTTTCAAGTATATGATATAGTATTATTAATTATAATCATCATGCTGTACATTAGGCTTTCAGAACTTATTCCTTTTATAACTAGAAGTCTGTACTCTTTGACCAGCATCTCGCCATTTTCCCTAACCCCTGGGTCCCTGGTGGACTACTCTCTGTGTGTTTTTTTCTTAAGATTTCACTTGTAAGCGATACCATGAGATTCTCTTGAGAGTCCCTTGGACTGCAAGGAGATCCTACCAGTCAATCCTAAAGGAAATCTGTCCTGAATATTCATTTGTAAGGACTGATGCTGAAGCTGAAACTCCAATACTTTGGCTACCTGATGTGAAGAACTGACTCATTGGAAAAGACCCTGGTGCTGAGAAAGACTGAAGGCAGGAAAAGGGGACGACAGAGGATGAGATGGTTGGATGGCTGGCGTCACTGACTTGATGGACATGAGTATGAGCGAGCTCCAGGAGTTGGTGATGGACAGGGAAGCTTGGCGTACTACAGTCCATGCAGTCACAAAGAGTCGGACACGACTGATGGACTGGACTGATGCAGTGTTTGTCTTTGTCTGACTTAGCCTAATGCCTTCAAGGTCCCTCCATGTTGTCACAAATGGCAGAATTTCTTTCTTATGGCTGAATGCTATTCCACTCGGTGTATGTGATACATTTCCTTCATCTGTTGGTCTGTTGATGGGCACGTAGCTTGGTTCCTTACCTTGGCTCTTGTGCGTCACACACTGCAGCGGACGAGGGAGTGCTCATCTCTTGAGATCCTGTTTTTGTTTCTTTTGGATATACACCCAGAAGTGAAGTGAAGTGAAAGTTGCTCAGTCACGTCTGACTCTTTGCGACCTCGTGGACTATACAGTCCATGGATTTCTCCAGGCCAGAATACTGGAGTGGGTAACCATTCTCTTCTCCAGGGGATCTTCCCAGCCCAGGAATCAAACCCAGGTCTTCCGCTTTGCAGGTGGGTTCTTTACCAGCTGAGCCAGCAGGGAAGCCCAGAAATGGGTTTGCTGATCATATGGTAGTTCCAGTTTTAATTTTTTTGAGGACTCTCCATGCTGTTTTCCATAATGGCGGCACCAATTTACATTCCTGCTAACAATATAGAGCATTTTTTTTCCCATATCCTAACCCAAACTTGTTATCTCTTGTCTTTTGTTGATAGCTGTTTTAACAGGTATGAGGAGGTAATTCTTTGTCGTTTTTATTTATATCTCTCTGATTAGGGATGTTGGGCATCTTTGGTATATTTCATGTACCTTCTTTGGAAAAATGTCTCCTTTTAAAATTGAAGTACAGTTGAGTGAGTTGTATTTTTATTTACTTTATTTTTTTGCCACACTGCACATCTGGCAGGATCTCAGTTCCCTGATCAGAGGTTGAACCTAGGCCATGGTAGAGGGAGCTCCAAGTTCTAACCACTGGACCACTGGGGATTTCCCTGAGTTTTCTTTTTTAGAGAGATTAAGATACCAGGTTTCCTGACCCCACAGAGCAGTGTGGCAATATGAAATGGGAGCACTTCAAACTTAATTTACAATTCAAAGTTAGTGGATTAAATTGACATCAAGAGTAATGTTGATTATCTATTAAATTTAGATTTCCATTTATTCAGAACGTCTTTATGGAAGGGTGGAGGTGTCTCTCGTTCCTTCTCCAGAATTTAGATAAGTAGCTCTAGTTGGTCTTTCTCTTGGTTTTTGTGTTTGCCATCGATTCAGTCATTGGCTCATATTCATGGATCCTGCAAATATCTCGTGATTGCCCACTGTGTGGGGGAAAACTATTCTAGATGGAGAGAGAAAGTGGAGTCAGTGATGAATGACGATAATAATGATAGCAAGTAAGTCTGGGACGTTTCCTTTGTGCCAGACATTGTTCCAGGTGCTTTTCAGAAATTGTATTATCCCCACTTTACAGAAAGAGAACTCAGTACAGGAAGGTGAAGTATTTTACCAACTGTGGGAGTCAGGTTGTGAAATAAGGCTGACTAGCTCCAGTACTCTTGCCTGGAAAATCCCAAGGACAGAGGAACCTAGTGGGCTGCAGTCCGTGGTGTTGCGAAGAGTCGGACATGACTGAGCGACTTCCCTTTCACTTTTCACTTTCATGCATTGGAGGAGGAAATGGCAACCCACTCCAGTGTTCTTGCCTGGAGAATCCCAGGGACGGGGAGCCTGGTGGGCTTCTGTCTATGGGGTCGCACAGAGTCGGACATGACTGAAGCGACTTAGCAGCAGCAGCAAGCAGCTCCTGAGCATGCCATCATCTTAACTCCACTGACCCCAGAGATGCTGAGAAAGAGGTCAGTGGGACACAGTGCATGTGCAGAGTGCTGCCAGGGAAGCACCGGGTGGAGCACCAGCTGGCCAGGGCAGGCTTGTTCAAGGAGACCCGCTGGCTTCACTGGAGAGTGGGCCATGAGCTTGGCGAGGGTTTGGTTTCCGGGTGTGGCTGCTGCTCTGGGGACAGGTGAACTTCAGGCGAGGTGAGGCTGAGCTGTGCTCACTTCTAGAAGCCTTTCCCTGTGCTGTCTCCTCTTCCTCCACTGCATAGACACTTACCTCTTCTTTTTTTTTTTTTAATAAGTCCATTTCTCTGTGATTCAACCAGACTTTCTAGAATACTTAAGGTGTGTTTCCTAGCAGCGGCTGAGTCAGAACTTTCCCATTTCACAGAACCACAATTAAAGGTTTGTGTTTTGTCTAAGCGTATAAAGCAAGCCGGTGAGCCCTGCACAAATATTAGAATTTTTTTATAAGGAACACTGTGAGGAGCTAATATTGAGAACCAGGCAACCAAGTTATCTTTGTTTTGGGGAAGAAGTGGTGGATTGGATCAGGTGTACTTTAAAGGGAGAGAGTGGAGTAAACCCCAAGATGGTCCATAACAGTCTGTGGTTAGAAGTCTAAGCTTCCTGTCTCCTTCCAGAAAATACTCTACGGTGAGGAGTTCTGAAGTTTTGAGGTTTGGGTTCATGGTGTGGCAGCTGACCACTATGGCAATGGAAATATTCTACCAAGAAGGATTGTGTAAGCTCGGTTGTGTCCTCTTCAGATTAGAATCAGAGTTTCACAACCTTCAGATCACAAGGCATGTCACCCAGCGCTGTCTCTTCTGTTGTTTAATCACCGCTCAGAAGTCCCTCTGCCAGCCTTACTGTTTTCAGACGCAGAGATGGGGCACCTGGCTATCTTCTGATGCAGACCGTTTGCTTTGGTACAGAATGGACTCAAAGGTCTGTCTCCGTATTGCACTGAAGTCTCTCTCCTTGAAATGCTGGCTTGGTTTGTGTTTTGCTGTTCAGTTTCCGCTCAAGCTTCTTCCACTAACCCATTTTAAGACTAAGATGGTAACTCTGAAACATCCTTCCCTCATCACCAAGTTTGCTCAAGATTGTCCTCCATGGTGACTCACGTCTTCAGAGACTGATCTTAAAATGTTTTAAGTATGAAAACTACTCATTTTTGATTGAAAAGAAATCCTACCTCTAAAATAAGTGACAATAATTGTTAAGTGTAGCTTTCCTCATTCATGAAATTTATGTTTATTGTAGACACTTTGGAAAATAACCCCTAATCTTGCCAGTCTGAGGTTACATTACGAATTGTTTGGTATATTTGGTATATTTCCATCTAGACTTTTCCCTCTGAGTGTATTAATATTTATATTTGTTTTTAACATTCTTGAGCTCCTAGTAGTGCTCAGTATTTTCAACTTCGGATTTACTTAAAAATGAAAATTGCTTAAGCACATCTTCATGTCATTAAAATTCTCAAGGATTTTTAATGACCACATAATAGCCCATGCTATGATTGTATCGCTGCTGCTGCTGCTGCTGCTGCTAAGTCGCTTCAGTCGTGTCTGACTCTGTGCAACCCCACAGACGGCAGCCCATTGGGTTCCGCCATCCCTGGGATTCTCCAGGCAAAGAACACTGGAGTGGGTTGCCATTTCCTTCTCTAGTGCATGAAAGTGAAAAGTGAAAGTGAAATCGCTCAATTGTGTCTGACTCAGCGGCCCCATGGACTGCAGCCTACCAGGCTCCTCCATCCATGGGAGTTTCCAGGCAAGAGTGCTGGAGTGGGATGCCATTGCCTTCTCTGGATTGTATCCCTATTTAGTTTAATCAGTGCCGTATTGTTGGGTCTTTAGGGTATCTCCTTTCGTTTCAGTTATTCTAAATAAAAACCTGTGATGAACATCTTTGTGTGGCTCCCTCCCCTTCCCAACCCCATCCTGTATTATTTTCTTAGGATAAATTGCTAGGAAGATAGTTACAAAAGAACAAAAGTTTAAAACATTTCTTGATATGTAGCCACAAATGTCTTCCTGCTAGGTCTCAGTGTTAACAACCATCCTCAGAGTGTGAGAGTTAGATTTACCATAATCAGAATGATTTTATTGTCTCTGGGGAATTAAGCAAAAGTTTAGGCTTCCTGGGAAGGATATGCCCTTATTCCATGTTGCTACAGGAGAGACCCAGCCAGCCCAGCCCAAGTCAACCTCCCTAAGGCCTCTCACTTTCAAAATGAGCAAACAAAAATGATTGCTTCTCATATAGCTAGTAGGTTTTAAAGTCAGCTGATGTTATCATGGTTGTACAGAATGATGTATATTCACTTAAGATACTTATAGAAACACTTTTTAGCTCCCCCCACAATATATGAAGCACATGTAAGGCTATTTTTAGAGGTTTTGGAGTATACTTTTACAACCTAAAGAATTGTAGTTTTTACATTTTAGTAGCTCTGTTTTTGACTTTGAGAAAACTCTGGGAGATAGTGAAGGATGAGGAAGCCTGGCAGGCTGCAGTCCATGGGGTGGCAAAGAGTCAGACACGACTTAGCAATTAAACAACAACAATAACAACGTCGGATCATCAAACTTTTTTTCTCTTTTGTTAATAGCATATTATTAGGCAAAGATATTATTTATTTGATGCTGTATATGAGCTTGTTAAGAATATCATCCTGGATTGTGTTTCTGGGAAAACATACCTTCTTTTTAGAAATGCCATTGTCTTCCTGTTTAAGATCAGTCCACAGGGAGTGTGGCGGGGGCTTGCAGCCTCCAGTCAGTTTCCACCATTTCCCAGTGCTGTGAGTTGTGCTCAGGCGGAAAACTCTGGCAGCTCTGGGCTAGTGTTTCCTGACGTTTGTGTCACCGAGTGTTAATAGAGTTGCTAGGAAAAAGGTTCCCTCCTGAAAGAGGTTTAGGGAAGCTCTGGGTTATGCAGTCAGTTTCTTCAGGGCAGGTTCTTGATCCCTCTGGGTGTTGGGAAACTGCAAGAGTCCCTAAAGCGAGCTTGACTGGAGCATTCTTGGCTCTTCAGGGCCAAGATGGGTGCATTTTCTGGAAAGTTGTTTTAGTTTCAGTACCCACTCTGTTTACCCAGCGTGGGAGCCTGTTTTAAATTAACGTGGATGTACTTCGAGCTCAACTCAAGGATTTGCCTATGTTTATGTTTCCAGTAAATAAAACAAAAGTGTGCATTTGGCACCAAGCCTGTCCTGCTTGTCCTTTCTTGTCTGGCTGATTCACGCTATGCATGGGGCTTGCTTCTTCAATCAGATTGTAAGTTTCCTGAAGTCAAGGAACCCTGTGATTTTATGTCTTTGCAGGTGTCTCTCTCCCCTTGTATTGTGATGCTTCATTAATTAAGCAGAAAACCAATTTCTGGTGAGGGACAGGGGTTGATTTCGGCAGGAACAAGGGTACCTTTATTGTTACCTTCATGGTGCATTGTGGCAGCACCAGGGTTTGCCCACAGGTCTACTTTCTAATTTGAGAAGCCACCCTAATACCTTCTGACTCTCAACTGAGCCTGTGTCATCAGCCCGCTAGCATTTATGTAAACGTGGTTCACACGGAAGCTCCAGAAGGTTGGGCTTGGAGGGTTTTGTCTCTTTCCAATCTTGTTTGAACTGACTGGTCCTTAGGAATGCTATTCTAAGATGCCTGATTTTTTTTAGGAGAGAGCTTGTAAAATCTAAGACTCGATGATATATTATGAGAAATGAGTGTTTTTAACAATGTTGCGTATGTGAAGTGATTTTCTGATTGGCTTGCAAGTCAGACTTTCATCTCTTTTAATCAGTTAATAAAATTTTAACACTTGGATTTTGGAATTATCCTTTGGAATGTTCTTGGAAGCTAGGAAAGGAGGGACCCTAGGGGGCTCTGGAAGGGAAAGTTTATTATTCTGTCCATTTTGCATGTGCTGCTGTGCAGGTGAGCTTAGTTGCATCGAACTCTTTGGGTCCCCACGGACTGTATCCCGCCAGGCTCCTGTGTCCATGGGATTCTTCAGGCAGGAATACTGAAGCGGGTTGTCATTTCGTCCCCCAGGGGAATCTCCCCAACCCATGCACTGAACCCAGGTCTTCGGCCTTGACAGGCAGATTCTTTACCACTGAGCCACCTGAGAAGATCAGGATGTGAAAGTCCTGTGAGTGGAGTTGCTCAGGATGCCATGGGCGGAAATGACCACATTTAGAGAGTTACCCAGATTCTTTGTCTAGCCTGGGCTCTCTCCCCCGAGTGCCTGATTGGACTTCCATTTGGGGATGCCAGACAGACATGGGAGAATTAGCTTGCTCAGAATCCAGGTCTTCATTTCCACCTGCTCCCCACCACCAAGCCTGTTCCTCCCAGCCTTCATTGTCACAGTCAAGATATCAATGTTCATCAGTTGTGCGAGTCCCAAATCTTGGAGTTTATCTTTGACTCGTCTTTTCTCACACCCCACATTCAGTCCACTTGCCTGTCCTTTGGGCTCATAATCCATCCGCATAGCATATGAGCTCTGCCTTTGAAATATCTGTGGAGGCAAGCAATTTTTGCCCCTCTGACGTCACCACTGAAGCCCAGACTGCCAGTACCACTCACTCGGGTGTTGCCAGAGCACTTCCCACCTTTGTCATTTCTCGTTTACTTCCTTGGTTCCTATGCTGCATTCCCATATTCGAGATGGCCTTGAACATCCTAAAACAGATCGTGTCATGTGCTTTTACTGAAAATCTGGAGGATAGATTTTGTCTTTTGAAGAGAAGACATAGTGAGGCTGTGAACAGGTGCTTAGCTCTGCCACCTGATTGGAAGGTGGGACGTGGAGATTCAGGGACTCAGGATGGAGAGTATGCAGGTGGATTGGGCCCAGGACCTGCCATCCTTCCAGTGTGGTGTTGGCTGGAGGAGAGAGGGTGGGGGCAGAAGGGGGCACGGAGGTTGACTGAGCTCCCCGTTGATCAGTCCTTTGCTAGTGCAGCGGGATGTGGCTGGTATCTGGGCCACCCTCTCTGTCCTGCATCCGAGCCCCACCATCTCTGCAGCTGTGCAGTCTGTCTAGCTATGGTCTGTCTGCAGTGAGAAACTTGTGAGGCGCTCTGGCAGGCGTGATGCAATCTGTTTTCCAGCCAAAGCCTGCACAGCGAGTGGATCCGGGCAGTGATTAAGTGCATCACTGAGACTGCTTGATAGGCTTGAATGAGATGGGGTCACCATGTGCCAACAGAAGTACAGTGGGGCAAAGGCCTCTTGTCCTTGCTCAAGGGTGTAGGCTGCCTATTTTGCTCACAAAAACGCTGTGTTGCCCAGGTGCTAGGGTGAAGAAAGTATCAAGTGTTTAAAAGGCTGAAGAAGGGAAGGAAGGAAGGTCTGTACCACGGACCTTGGGACTGAACTGTCTCCATGGCCCCCAGAGACCATGGTTTTGTGGGCCCCCATTATCGAGACCTGTCTTTGGACCTGACCTCTGACTCTTTCCGCTTTCTAAAGCTCCTGAAGTTAGATCTGACTCAGGGGTGCATATAAGATTCTGAGGGAAGTGTTTTCCCCAGCTGTTTCACTCTCAAGGGAGAGTCAGCCTTTCTGGGCAGAGGGAGAACATAAAATCTAAAGAGAAAGGGGAGCAGGCTGGGAGGAGAGGCTCTAGGGCAGACCTCTAGGGTGATTCGGTGGAAACACAAGAGAAAATAGTTTGGGGGAAGAGGTAGCAGCCTGCTTCCACCAGAGCCCATAAGCCAAATTTGTCCTGACCAAGGCGAGAAGACGTTGTCAAAGATGGAAGAAATGTGTTTGAATGGGAGAAGCCGTTTCCATGTTTAAAGTACAGCTAAACATCTTCCTTCCTTTCTGCCTCAAAGCCCTTCCCGTTCTGTTTCCACAAAGCGCTTTATTGGCACAGTCCGTCTTACACTTGCCTCTTAAATTATCAAGTTATTTTTAGGAATTAAGAATAGCAGCTACGCAGTGACCCTCCAGTCTAAGAAACCAAATATTAACAGTGGAGCAGAGTCCACATTCATCTCTGTGCCAGTTGTGTGTGTGGGGTTTTGTTTTATTTATTTATTTATTTATTTCCCCTGCTGGCAGCATCCTTCTCATCCCCTAAGAATAGAGAACTACCTTTCCCCTATTCCGGCTGGTCCAGGTAGACATGATTGGACAAGGGGTAGGCATGTGACTTAATAAGCAGAAATGCTCTGGAGTCTTCACTAGGCAGAGCATTCTAACTCTGTGAGTCTTTGGAGCTATCCCTGGTGGCTCAGATGGTAAAGATCTGCCTGCAATGCAGGAGACCTGGGTTCGATCCCTGAATCAGGAAGATCCCCGGAGAAGGAAATGGCAATGCCCACTTCAGTCTTCTTGCCTGGAGAATTCCACAGACAGAGGAACCTGGTAGGCTAGAGTCCATGGGGTCGCAAAGAGTCAGACATGACTGAGCAGCTAACACACACACACACACACACACCACACACACAGACACACACACACACATACTCTGAATGGAGAGTACTTATTTGTAGTGATGTGTGAGAATTAGGTTGTGTGTGGGAGGAACGTCTGTAGGATACCATTGAGTTCTATGTAGCCAGCTCTAATCCTGGACTATCTAGCTAGTAGAATCTTTCGATTTGGAAGCCGATTAATTAGAAGTGTTTTCTGACATTTACAACCCAAGGAATTCTAACCACAACAGTTTTCCAAGCCTTAGACTTATAAAAATGTTGTTTCATGTTTTCAATTTTTGATTCTTTTGAATTAAACATGCTAGAGCATAAACTGACACTTTACTGCTTTGAAAACAGGGACCCATATGAAGGAAACATACTTGCCTTCTTTAAGAAGGGGTTGATTCCTGCTCACCTGCGGGAGTTATGTGCAGTTTTCTCACAAACAATTTCTAGAGAGAGGCTTGTGTGGGAAAAAGAAAAGAGTTTCCATGCTTTGCTCCTGTGGTCATGGGGAATTTTGAAAATGAACTTGAGGCATTTTCATGAAATTCCTGTTTTCATATTTTTAGTTTCACAGAATTTTCTCTTCTGACTCCTACTTGACAGAATCATCTTTGCCCTAAAGTGCTCTTATTTCTGATCTTTGGGATAATTAAGGAACAGCCAGTTAATTAATAGTACGAAGCATGGCCCATTTTGTTGGAAAAATGTGATCTTAACCATGATAAAGAAGGAGGTGCTAGTGGTCTCCTCTATATAGCGACACTCATTATTTTATTTTATTTTATTTTTTTCACTCATTATTTTAGAACTACTGTTTTCTTATCATGGATGATTACTGACAAACTGAGCATACAGGTGTTTATTCCTGTTTGACTATTACAGCTTTACTATTTATAATTGTTCTGTCCATTTTCCTATACATCACATATGAACCAAGACAAGATCTTGCAGTTCTACCAGACCAAAACCAAAGCAAAGCGGTTTTCCAAGGACTGTGAGAAGAGTGCAGTGTCTGTATCTAGATGGAGGCTGGGTAGTGTCTGCTTGGAGCACTGTGTTGAGAGAGAGTCTGAGGCCTTATATCACAGCTCCAAGGGCAAGAAGGCACTGGTGGATTAATATCTGGGTGGAGCAGGATGCAGTACAGGATGATTGGAGTCACAGCTGTCATTTCTGCTTCAGGCAGTCCACTGTGGGAGAAGAGTGGCAGAAAGTGAGCCCTCTACTCCGTCCGTCAGAGCCTGATCAAATGTTCATTACGATGGACGTTCTTCTGATTAACCATTGAAACGTTTTTTTCCGAAGTGATGGGAAAGAGCAACATTTTTCATCTGAATCAGAAATGAGAATGTTCCTAAGAAAAGGAATCTTGGCTTTGGAGCTGGGCTGTGGCTCAGCCGTCTTGATTAATTTCATTCAGTTCCTCCCGCAGCCAGGAGCTCCTCTTGCCCTCCACGGACAATCGGTCTTGCAGAATGTGACGTGGGCCATGCATGAGCTGCAGATTCAGCCCACGTTTGGGGGCATCATACCTGCATATGTTGGCAGTACACACAGAGAGTTATACAAAAATGGACTTTGGGGGTGAAGTCCACATTTCTCCTGTCCTGTCATCCTGTAGTAAAAAGTTGCCTGATTAAAAAAAAAAAAAATCAAGATGTGTCTAAAGAGGATGATAACTTTAATGCTGTCTAACCTTTTATCTTGAAAGGGAGGCTTAAAAAAAAAAAAAAAAACCAACTCCATGTTTATTTAGTTTGTTTTTGGTGCATACCTGTGATGACTTTCATCCTGATTTATTCTTCACTCTATGAGTCCAGGCCTGAAGTGATCACAGCTCTCACGCCAACAATCTCATGGTTAAGCTTCAGAGCATGAAAAATACAAGCCACTGTGAGGCAGTAAGGACATATGCTGAGCTAGTGCGTGTTTGGACATCCATGTGGAATAAGTGAGTGGGTGCGGAGGGCATGTGTCAGGGAGAGGGAGGGTGGGCCATTGGCCTGGGAAAGTGGGCCGGGTTCCAGCGGTGGCCAGCACCACATCCAGAGGCCAGCAGGGGTGGTTTTGGCCAAGTGTTCCGGTGTCTGGATGCCTGTGTGTTTCCTCCAAAGGTTTCATTTGGCAATGTGGGATCTGCTGGATCTGGAGCCAAGGGTGGGGATTGTCAGGATCCTATTAGGTGCAGGAGTGTGATTCCAGAGGTTGGAACTGAAGCCAAGGGAAGGGGCTTGGAGAACTTTTCATCAAGCTATGTCTTGGGGCCTCACCTTCAACAGGCTTGCACGTATTAGAGCAGAGCCCTGTTCTCTCTCGTGCTCACCCTCCTGTTCCTGAATTTTTGTTTTAATCTCAGAGTTGTTCGTAGACTTGGCATGTTGGAAGGGAACTCAGGAGTTCTTTTGGTCCAGAGCTCTCATTGTGCTACTTAAGAAATGGATGCATTGAGAAATGGAGAGATGTGCTTAAGATCATGATAATGCTGGAGGTTTACTGAGCACTTACTAGTTCCAGTCACTTTGCTGTTTTACTGATTTACTGATTTCCTGTTCTGAGTAATGTGTATGGTTGTCAAGTTGAACCATCACAACACCTTGTGAGTTAGCGATTGTTTCCATCCCATTTTACAGGTGGGGAAACTGAGACTCAGTGGTGGTGGTGGTGGGTGATCCACCCAAGGTCACGCAGGTGGTGGGTGAGAGTGGTCAGCTGGAATTTGAATGTGGGGAGTCTTACTACAGCACTGGGGCTCTCATCGATAGGTGTCAATGTTGCTTCTGTCTGGAGCAGGCACACAACCAGGGCCACAGCCTGGGCTTCTGGCTGCTTCAGGAAACTTGGAGGCGTGTTGTGCTTTGAGATGCTGTTGATTGCTGATGAGGAAATGAGGCTTTGTGGGTTTTTAGGAGGACCAAGAATGAACTCATGGCAAAAGAAAAGAACCAATAAAAGGAGAGTTGCATCACGATGCGCCTTCCCGTCATTCAAATTATATTAAAAATCTCCCTTACACAAGGCGGGTGTGTGTCTGAACTTGAGGGTGGCTTACACATCTGTTTAGTAAGTTACATTGGATGGAAGGCTTTTGTGAGTGTTTTCCTCAGGCCATCAACCATGTCGTGCAAGGTATGCTCACTCTTTCATGGTGTAAAGGATAAAATAAGAAATACTCTTCTGTACCTGCCATCTATAGTAACAATTATTCATCCTAGCCCTCGTGTTTAAAAGAGCCAAGCCAAACTTGTGTTCCCCTCCCTAGTCCCTGATCTTCCATCCATAGCTACTGTGGTTATAATTTGATGTCTTCACAGTCCACGGTTTCACACTTTTGTACACATGTATGTGTAAATCAAAATGTATTACAATTAATGCTAGTAGCGTTTAAATTTTAAGTAACTGGTTTCATTTTTCATAGTATTCTCCAGCTTGTCTTTTCAACACTTTTATGGATTTTGCCCTTGTTGTACACTTCAGTCTAATTCACCCGTTTTAACTGCTATGTAATATTCCACTGTATGGGCATACCACAGGTTTTCCATTTCTGTATCATTAATTATTTGGATTGCTTACCAGTTTTTAAGGTTGCAGATTATGTTGCAGTAACCATTCTTGAGTACGTGTGTGTAGGCACACGTGTGACTGTTTCTCTGAGGTTCAGACTGTGTAGTCATTGGTAGGACATAAGATGTTGATGTTCAGTTGTAATTCACAAGGTATCATCATGCTCTTTGAGGTGACTGAATCCATTGGTATTTTCATCACCTGTATAAGCACCTTCTTTCCTCGAGTCTCATCAATACTTGTCAGACTTAAAATTTTTGCCCATCTGATTAGTGTGCAGTGACATCTTACCATGTTTTAATTTCTATTTCTTTGAGCCCTGAGGTTGACTGTCTTGTCATTTTTTTGTTGTCTCCATTGTGGCTTGCCTGATTTAATCTTCTGCTCATTTGAGTCAGTTTTTCCTTATTGATTTATAGGAACTCTTTATATATGTTGGAGACTTGATTATGTGTTGGAAATACAGTCAGCCCTGCATACTTGGAGGTTCTGCATCTGTGAATTAACCAACCATGGATTGAAAATATTTGAGGGGGAATCCAGAAAGTTCCAAAAGCAAAACTTAAGTTTGCTGCTTGGCAGCAACTATTTACATAGCATCTACTTGTGTTTAGGTGCTATAAATAATCTAGAGATGATTTAAAATATAGTGAGGATGTGTGAGGTTATATGTAAACACTGCATCATTTCTTGTAAGGGATTTGAGCATCCATGCGTGTGGCTGTGTGTGTGTGTGTGTGTCCTGGAACCAAAGTCCCACGCATAGTGGGGTATGACTGTATTTTATCCTAGTTCGTGGTGTTTTAAAACTGCCTAATTGGTTTTTAAATAATGAAGTTTCTGATTTTAATGCCCTCGAGTTTGTCATCCTTCTGTGTTTTCCTTTTGTGCCTGCTTTAAGGAACTCTGAGTCTATCAGCAGTTGCTGTAGGAACGATGATTTTGACTGGGTGTCTGCTCTGTTACTGCCACATCTGAGGAGAT
Source organism: Nanger dama (assembly GCA_917880005.1). Classification (NCBI taxonomy): domain Eukaryota; kingdom Metazoa; phylum Chordata; class Mammalia; order Artiodactyla; family Bovidae; genus Nanger; species Nanger dama. The sequence continues at coordinate 17,560,300 of CAKJTW010000026.1, forward strand.
TATTTTCCTTTGGTAGGAATCTAAGTGAGAGGATTGATTTTTTTAAACCTGACTTCAAATGCGATTAAAACAACTCACTTGGGGGCAGGATGAAGAAACTGTGGCTGAGACCCATATCTGGAAAATAAGGAAGTATGAGGCTAATAAATAACTCTTGGTCATATATTGATGAAGTACTGTTGCCTGGACAGGAGCTTTCTTTATTTTACCTCCTCAATCTTCCCAACAACCCTCCTTGAAGTAGGTGATTTTATCCCTATCTAAAGATAAAAACCTGAAGCTTAAAGAAGTAAAACTGATGAGGTAAGTGGCAGAGCCAACATGCAAATCCAGATCTTTCTGGCCACAGAGCTTGTGTGCTTAATATCACACCCCATTGCCTTCTGGAAAGTTAGTTGGAATTTGTTTGAGTTCCAGCCTCTTTATGGATTATTTTCAATTTGAATATAATTGGAAAGAAAGAGCAGGTGATTGTGGAAGAACAGAAAGGAAAAAGGGAAGGATTTGAGATTCAATATTAGAAACTAAAAACCCATTACTAGGAGGGCAGTTTGAAAGGAAGAGTCCCATGTTTCATAGAACTAGCATGTTAAAAGCCCAAATCATTGCATCATGCAGGTCTGATGCTGAGTAATCACCCTCCTGTGTATTATTGGGGGCAGGGAGTCAGGGAGTCTGGGAAGCTGTTTTTGCCTAAGGAATTACATTCCATGGGACTCCGAGGATTTAGGTAACCACAAAAGCCATTTATTTTGAGTACACTGAGATTTCTACTACTTTGATCCCTAATCCATAGCATAATTAATAAATGAAATGTGCTGTAGTACTTTTTTTTTTTTTTAACACAAAACGTACTTTTAAAATGGCTTTTGGTCTGACATGATTCATTTACCACTTGGAAAATCATCATCACTTGAGATGGGCAAGCCAGAGGAGGATGCCTGGTTGAGGTCTGTTTCCCAGGACCTGGCCCCTGTGTTGGGCTTTGCAGAGAGGCCCTTTCAAATATCCCCCTGACTCTTCTTCCTCCAGGAAGTGGGGAGGAAGCCATGAGGCCAGGATGGAAATGTTGTCCTGTCTCAGTATGTCTGAAGACCACAGACCTGACCAGTGAACTCTTCTTGTCTTTGCCCCTTTATGTCAGTTGACGAAGGTTACTATGAGTAGGTAATAATAATTAGAGTGGTTACTGATTTCCCAGGCTGAAAAACCAGACATTTGCCTTCCCCCCTCTCCTATTCTTTCTCTCTGCCAACCTCCAAAAAATGTTTAGTGATGACTGGTAAGGAGGCAGGCTAGAACTATGTCAGTAGGCAAGAAAAAAATTCTTGTTCTCATAGAGCTTCTATTGTATGGGCAGGATGGATGGGGAGAACATAGAGACCAAAACCAGTAAATAAATATGAAAAGATGTTAATACATAATATTAATGTAATAACAATATTTTGAGCATTTATATTATGCACCAGATTCTACATGTATTATTCAATCTTTAACAACCACTTGGAGAGCACATACGTAGGTATTATTATTGGCATCATCATTGTATACCCATTTTACAGATGAAGAAACTGAAGCCCAGAAAGGAAGGAAGTGGCTTTTTCATAGAAAGTCAGACCATTGAAATATTAGTTTGGGAGGTGGACAAGCTCTTATTCATTGCTCTTCTTCCAGCTGAGATCGAGCAAAGTCATTTAAGATCATGGTAGGAGCCATGGAGAAGACAAAGCCAGATAGGAAGGGATCAGAGAAGGACCATGGGCTGGAGACTCTATTGGATGGGGTGATTGGGGAAGGCCTGAGAAGATGGTGCCCAGCTAAGATCTGAACGGTGGAAGGTTCTAGAGCTGTGATGCTCACCACTCAGGGTGAATGGAAGCTTCTAGCAGGAAGGCGTTAATGCCTTGCCTGTGCCCTAGGCTGGTTCATTAGTGCCTTAAAAGTGGGGAAGAACATGATGGTTGTAAATGTTACAGTCTTACCTTTGGCCCTTGGGGATTCTGTCTTTCAACCTTGGCTCAGTACTAACCTGCAACTGCCCCACAGGCTTCCTTTTTCCAATCAGGAGAGAATGGCCTGTTACATTCAAACATGCCATAAAAGTATTACCATTTATTTCAGTGTCTGATGACCCGAACTTGGGGAAGCTGAGGAGGCTTTGAAAGGGTCTGAAGAGGCCCTATAGAGCAGAGATGAAAAGGGGGTGGGGGAATCCTCAATTCTAAACAAAGAATTGCAATGGGAAGGTAGCCAAACACGGTTTCTGGAGAGGGTGAGAAGGAAAAGACCAGTATATAGATGGTTAGTTGGAAAATGTGGTTTTAGACGCAGAGTTTGGGCAGGGTGCCTGAGGATCAAGGGCGATACAGACTTCACCATGGACTTCACTCTGGGACAACTGGTAGCCCAGCCTGGTCCTCTGGCTTCCTGGTCAGCTTTTGAAAAGAGGAGCAACCTAGGAGGGTTGATGGAGGTGGCTCCATGAGACTTCAAGTTCTCAAGTATCCTGTTCCGTGTAAAAGTTCCAGGTTTTAGGTCTGGGACTCTGTGTCTGTGTGTGTGTTACCTCCATGGAGAGAGATGGGCTTGGGCCAGTGGGAAAGAGAGAGACCTCCAGGCACAGAGTGACAGGATTTGATATGAAGCAGCGGGAGAGCTTTGCTCTCTTTATTCCGTAGTAAATCCCGACACAATGCCATATGCTGCCGAGTTCCGTCGCTGCTGCACTGTGTGAGATTTGGTTCATGCTCACTCTGCAAACAGGAAATGGTTGCTGCTCTATGTGCTTTTCATGGAGATAAAGTGTCAGGAGCAGAGCCCCAGAGCAACAGTTGCGCAGTACCCCCCCTCCCCCAGATGGAGGAGAATTGGGGTGGTCATTGGAGGGTGGAGAGGTCTTGGCAGCAGGGACAAGAAGGGGGCTCCACGGCTGGAGCTGGTCCAGTTAGTCAGGCAGTGGCATCGGTTGGGAGGAAAATATTGATGTACCCTTTTTGTTTTTGAACCTGAAGTTTGGGTTTTGCACACATATCTCTGGATTTTTAAATGTTTTCCAAGCACCACAGTTTGCATGTTAGGTCACTGTAGGTATCCATTCCTATGGATACGTTTCAGTGGAATGTTTTCAAGACTCCGTAAAAACACGAGGCTTTCAAGGCTGGGCCGGCGTTGTGTTCAGGTTCACCCCCAACCCCAACCCCCATATCCCCACCCTTTTGGCAAAACCACGCAAACATTGGTATTCGAAAATATTTTGTTACTTTTCTTGGCAACGTGTCCTAAGAAGGAATTGCAACACAGCCTCTGAGTTAGGAGGCAACTTTCTGGGGAAAAGGCGGGGGTGGGGAGGTTTGGAGTTTGAATCAAAAACAGACACCGAAGCTTTAATAAAATAAATGAAGCGGAGCCCTTTCAGCTCACGGCGGACCGTATTGGTGCGGGTCAGGCAGCCTAGTGGAAATTGACAGGCTGAGAACTGGGACATAAACACAAATGTCAGTCCCTGGGAGTCTTGTTCACTGGACAATGTCTCAATTGTTTCCTTGGTTTTCAAGGCAGCAGGGGAGAGTGGAATATTAACTGTTTACTGCCCAAGGCTGGCTCGGAAATTGCTTTGAGAAGGAAGAAGAAAAGACAGAAAATCACATTTTTATTTAGAAACTGTTAAACATGTCTGTAAGTGCTAGGAAAAGTGTGGGTTATTTCTTTCTTAATCATCTGCCACTCAAGTCCGTGATCCTGGATACGTGTGTGTGTGTGTGTGTGTGTGTGTGTGTGTGTAGGGAGAATAGGGTGTTTTCCTTTAAAATTTGAATTAGGCTTTCATATTATCAATTTTTAAAGATAGCTGATCCTGGATACAGGTGTGTGTGTGTGTGTGAAGGGAGAATAGGGTGTTTTCCTTTAAAATTTGAATGTTAGCCTTTCATATTATCAATTTTTAAAGATAACTGACCTGTAAGTTACCCGCCCCCAGTGGATATGACAGTGTAGATTTTTAACAATTTGAATTTTAGTATCCTATTAGTGTTTGTTGCTCTTAAAAAATGCCTTGATGGAATAAAAATCAAGTGGTTGGAATTTTATAAAAAAAAAGAAAAGAAAACATATTCTGCTACCCATACGGATAAACTTAGTGATAAAGAAAGGGGAAAGGTAACTAACTATATCTTAGAGAACTGGGTACAAGAAAAGTCCAGATTTCTATTCACATTTCAATTTAGTTGATTAGAGAAACAAACAGCGAAGCCTGGTATATCAGCCTTTATCTGGGCAAAGTTCAAAACTCAACTGGTAATTATGTCCTTAGAAGCTTTAAAGGACTGTGTTGTTACAAAGGCAGAGACCAAGCTTTACTTTTTCAGGACAGAAGGCACTGGGGTTGTTTGTTAGATAAACTTGTTTTAATAAATAGGGGTCAAGGGAGAAGTTCATGTTCTTGGAAGACTCGGATTCTGACTCCCTGATAAGTGGAAGTGGTTGCCTTTCTCTCCTTTATAACTTTTAAGCCAGAGGTTTGTAGCAGCTAAAGTCAGCCGGGGCTCCCGCTTCCTGTCAGACAGGAAATCACTTCCTTAGCCAAAATTACAAGCTGTGGCCAAACTCCCCGGCCACACCGAAAGAGGCTGTTTTTCCCAGAAGACTGTGTTTCTAGATGCGGAAGCGTAAATTGGTACATCGTGTGATCGTGCCCAAAATAACCCAGGGGAGAGGGTGCTGGAAGGAGGGTGCTTCCCTAAGTCACCACGGGGAACGGGTGGACTTTGCCACCCTGGTTTGGGCGAAGGGTCGTGTGGAACGGCCAGCTGCTGAGTGAAGAGGAGTGTGTAGCTGCCGAGGGGAGCCCTGGCCTCCCTGAGCCTCATCCAAGTTCACATCCAGGAGAGATCTTACATAGCTCGGTTGGAGACCATGAAGTCTTGAGGGTGGTTGTCGAGTAAGCTCTCCTTGACGATGTCACAGATTCAGGAGATGTTGGGAACCCATCGTCAAACTTCATTTGCATATTTTCCGTCTTTCTTTGTCCACTGTTCGGGGATCTAAGGGCATCCCCCTTCCAGGTAAGTTAAGTCCTCAAGAAGTCTAAACTTCTTTCAGGAGGCAGTCACATGACTTTTGGAGTAACCTGCTGGCATGTCTCCCAGTTGCTGCGGCAGGCGGGGGAGCGGGTTGTGTTTCTCCAGTCATTCAATGAAGAGCGCAGTGATGATGGCGATTCCACCTGCCCCTCCTGGATGGAGTGTGTTCCGAGATCCCATGTCCTTACCTGGGGTGCCGACTAGGACAAACTGCCACTCTCTGGACGTACTTGCTTCAGTTAAGGATGGACGTGACCTCTGCGATGACTTGTAAACCTTCAGTCTTCACTTTCCCCTTCCGTCGAGTCATTCATATGAGTGTTTGTAATCATCATTGCAGGCACTAATTTGAAACATCTAAATCATGTCTTTCCTGTGGTCTTTGGACAAGACTTTGGAAGAGAGCAAAGACTGTGTCACCTAGGAAATTGCCCCTTCCATTGAGATCAGAGGGCAGCGAGCTGAGAGCCCGCTTTTTCTTCCCGTCCCCCTCTGACAGTTGAGGCTTCTTCCCTGGTGAGGTACAGTCTCCATTCTGAGCTTTTTCCTGACAAAGGGAATTCCCAGTTCGTCAGCTAGTGGACGCAAGAGCAGGTGAAGCGTCAAAAATTGGCACTACCTACCTGTTTGAGACTCCCGTATTTTCAGTCCCTGCGTACCCAAGAGTTGGACTATGTTTCTAGAAGAATCTCTGGTGGCTGAGAAGTGCATGGAAGCATGACGTGAAATAGGAGGAAAGGGGCAAATACCATCATTCTGTATCTGTTTGTTTTGTTGTTAACAAAGGGCAGGAGACTCATCTTACAAAATTGGGGTCACGGGGAGGGTGTGGGGAGGGAAAGGTTAAACTTACACCATGGCTGAAAGAGTTTGGACATACTGCTCAGGAGAAATGTTTCTCCTGTGGAAGAAATGAATCTTATGAAGATGACTGACCCTCATCCATCCAGTGAGTCCTTTATAGTCTCCTCCTTTGTTGAACTCCAGAGGCACCTTCAGTTGACCCTCCTCAAACCCTCCACCTTCTCTGCTCAGCCTCCACTCACTCTTGCCATGCCATCTTGAAACTGGCTGCCTCGCACCAGGACTGGAAGCACCTTCGTTAGTTCATCTCTCTGTGTCCCCATGTGCCCGCAAAATACATCCACGTGAAGCCAGGTGAAAGTGGACCACATCACATTCCCTCCAAGCCAGGTATCCCCTGGTAGGAATATAAGTTAACGTTCTCCTGATGTTAGGGGTTTCTTTTACTGCCTTTGGTCCCATTTCTTTCTTGTGTGGTTCTTTTATGGCCCTAGTGCGTTTTTATTTTCTTTTCGTTTCCCTCTGCTTTGGTGGGAGAGAGGTGTGTGGCAAGTGAGAGGGTCACAGATAATAGTGAAGTTTAGTCTTTCCCAGACCAGATTATTTAGTGTATGCCATCTAGGTTAAAAAAAAAAAAAATCCACCCAATTAAGGGCCCATTAGGTATTTTAATAGCAACTGAGTTGTATAAGCTGGGGAAGGGATGGAACCAAGACAGGAGGTCAGGGCTTTGTGGTCTGTTACAATTCCCCTGGGGTCTGGGACCCAAGGGACACTCTGAGGTCTTCATAAATAAATGGGGTTTCATTTTGAGCTCTTTACTACCCACGATTGACTAATAAATCGGGTGTGATGCTTCTTAAATACTAACAACAGAGGTGGGGAGGAGGGGGATGAATGTTTAGTGTGTGTGTGTGTGTGTGTGTGTGTGTGTGTGTGTGTGTGTGTGTTTATAGACACTCATATACCGTGAGTAATTTGGGGAACTGTGCGTAAAATTTCTCATTTTTCTCATTTTACATCAGGGAAGACAATGCTGAGTGAACTCCGGACCTGGGAACTCTGCATTCCCGTCTTCTCTCCCCTAGCTGACCCCCATGCTCACAGTTAGGACAGTGTTTCTGTGATGAAGTCACACACTTCCTGCCATCTCTCTGGGGATAGGCTGCTTCAGCCCAGCTTTAAGAAATAGCTCTTAGTGCCTCGAACCAATTCCCCCTCAATTCTGCCTTCCCCTCCTGTCTCTATGTCTTCTGTTCTTGGGGCAGTATTATTTGGAGATGTAAATTTGACCCTAGAGAGAAAGACTCTCCGATGACAGGCTAATGCTTGTGTTTACTAATAAACTTACCCTTTGACAGTCATTGGCTTCAGGGCTGCAAACCAAACTCTTAAGCTGCTTTTATGCTGGGCCAAAAACATACTCCTTGTTTCCTCCCAGTTTCTTAAACAATGAAGCAATGACATTTTACAGAGCCGTGTGTATTGGTGAATGGGCTGAGATGGGATGACCTGTGATACGGCCCTGGTTCTCCCTGCTCTTGCCCGAGGCCTCGGATCAAGGAGGAGAAAGCGGAGGGATGGGGAACCTGGGTGGACGGACCCTAGGTGGACCCTGCGAGCTAAAGGAAATGACCCTGGATGTGACAGTATTTTGATTCTGTTACCTGAAGCTGTTGAATCGAATCTGCTGCTTCTCCCTCCTAATCTGTCCTCTCCTCCTGGCTGGCTTCTCTGAGATCCCTCAGTTGATTCTGATTCTGAGCCTCTCCCAAGGAGTCAGAGGCTGGAGAAAGAAAAAGGGGCCAAGAAAAGAGCAATGAAAGGGTTTTTATTTAGCAGAAAGGGAAACATGCCAAGAGATTTGGTAAATATTAAACCAAAGGGCCAAGTACAGGAAGATGAGACAGAGTGAAAGAGTGTGTGTTCATATCTGTGCACACTCATGGATGTTTGTGCACACATGTGTGTGCATGCATGTCCAAGTGTGTGATATATATTTTGTTGGATTGGCGGATTATGTTTCACTCACGCAGGTTTAAGAAAGTTACTGAAAGGCTGTGGGATTCCTAACATAGACAAGTCTAGGGGTCTACTGGGCGGAAGGAAGAGGTAGGGAGATTGCTAAGGACTGGCTGGATCTGGCTGGGCCTCCACCATCTTGCTTTTCATCTCCCTTTCCTTGGGGATGTTTACCAGGCTTCCAAGCTGGAGAATTTTCTTCGCTTCAGCTGCAGAGACCCTTGTACCTTTAAGGTTAGGCTTCCCCTGGGTGGAAGGGAGGGCCCTGGCCAGGACAGGCTCCAAATGGTGGCAGCCGAGGTATTTCCTAGCTGGATCTATGCTTTGCAGGAGGTTGGTGAACATTTAAACGGGGGAGTCCGTTCACATCTGCTTTTATTTTTCCTATTTTTGCAGGCCAGACTGAAAACTTAATAAATTGTATGAAACCCAAGTAAGCATGGATGTTAAAGAACATTAAATAAATTACCTAAGTATGCCTACCTGTAACACTTTTATAAGGTAAATGCACGTGGGTTATTTCGCCATAAATGTGCACACGGACCAAGATTTACTCTAAAGCCCCCTTGTTTCAGGCCTGCCGCTGGTGAAGGTACTACTGTTCTCCAGCTCCTTCCTTCTCTCCCTGGCAGCTCGGCAGCCAGGCTTGGAAAATGCGATAATGATGCCATAAGTACCCTAGTGCAAAAGTTGTTTTTGTTCCAAAACATTGCCAGTTCGCGGCATATAAAACTACCACGGATGCTTCAGCCAGTTTTTCTTTTTCCCCAAATAAGGCAAGCATTAATGAAGCAGCCGAGGGCCTGGGAAAATATTCTGTCATTCCTTCAAGTGAAATTTTGTCCCCTCTCTAGGCAGGCCCCTAGATTTTCAGCTGAAGTATAAATAAGTGTCTAGCCAGAATGTGTTGAGTAGTAGGCTGTGCAATTAAACTTGTTTATTGCTATTGTTACCTCTAATAACTGTTGATCTAAATAATGCTCTGTCTTCATGTTTCACCACATATTCATTCAGTGACGAGAAGGCTTTGAGTGAACGATGACTAGGTTATCCCCATTCTAGAGAGAGAAGAGTATTGGATTGGCCAGGAAGTTGTTTGGGTTTTTGGTACAAAGTCACAGGAAAACCTGCATGGACTTTTTGGCCATCCCAGTGGGTATAGCCAGGTTCCCTGACTTGCCTCTCGTTGAACTTACAAACCAGGAAGTTGGGTCAGGCAGGGCTCCAACTCCCAGAGGCTGTGTCCGCTCAGGTACCAGCTACTCTGGAACCCAGTGTAAGGCAGGGGGTTAGTGTGGCCAATGTGAGCGCTATTTACCAGGCCAGCAACCTCATGGGTTGGCAGGAGGCCTGTTTGAATGTGAGGAAAGTAGCCTCTTCTTTAGAAGTATGGAATGTAACATCCAAACAGTTGGGAAACATTTTGGGTGGGGTCAAGGCCAGAGATGAGAAGATACCCATAGATCCATTCATAGAAATGGAAACTATCCCAAGTACTCATGATATGTGGAGTAAAGGACACACATCTCATTTATTAATTACCTTAAGGCTACCATTTGGGACCATCCTTTATTTCTTGCCTAGTACATTGGAAAAGTATTTCCCGCCTCCAGACTCATACAGTGCCTGGCTCCCACTACCTGGCCTCTCTACTTGCAGTTACATTATCTTTGTATTGATGGCTTAACATGGAGCCTCAGCTTATTCATCTGTAAAGAAAGGGGCTAACCCTGGCTTCTGAAGGGGCAAGGCTATGGAACCTAGTGGTTAAGAGCACTGGCTTTGGCGATGGACACACTGTATTTTTCCCTTTTCTAAATATATTTTTATTTAGCTGCATTGGGTGTTAGTTATGGTATGCAGGATCTTTAGTTGTGGCATGTGGGATCTATTTCCCTAAGCAGGGATGGAACCTGGGCCCCCTGCATTGGGAGTGTGGAGTCTTAGCCACATTAAACCCCCAGGGAAATGTGGAGATGGACATGCGTTGGTTTTCTCCTTGATTAGCTGCCTCCTTGCTGTGTCAGCTTGGAAAGTTCCCAATCTGTTTCCTTATCAGTAAAGTGAGGGAAATAATGACTGCCTCCCACATGGATTGTAGTCAGGAATGAGAGGTGCTGTGAGTCAGGTGGCTGATGGAGAAACAGCTTCTCAAACAGGATATGTTGCTTTACCCAGTGTTTAGGAGGGGGTTGCTGCTAATACTTGGAGGGCTTTGCGAGCAGGTCTTTTGCCTCAGTATAAAGCTATGCCAATTCTTATTATTTGGTTTAGGTAGGTGCATGAAGGCAAACACTTGCCAGAGAAATGCATGAGAATGACTGTTTGCAGTACCGTGTTTTCTAAATTACACCATCAGTTGTAAGATTTGCCTTTAATAACACATTTTCAGGGAGTAAAGAAGCACTGCTATGTTAAAATTTATCTGCCTGTCACATGCATCTAAATTTCAGAAATGTAAACATGGAGGAACAATGTGAGCCTTAGGATGGAGAAGCTATGCCTGTTTGTTTGTAATTTGAGTAGAAAGAATGCTACATAAGAAGCTTTCGAACCCGCTTTCAATCACATACAGGTGTAGGATTTGTGTGGACCAGAGTTTCAGGCCACACTGAAAGAATAAATGCAGATAAATCATGAGACAAGATTGGCCACAGATCCACACTTAACAGATCACGTGGACCAATTCTGCAGGATTCTGTTAATGAAGGTTCTGCAATTCCATGTTATCACCTTGTTTTTGACCATTAAAGGGAGGTGTTTGTGTTGATAGCTGAAGAGTCTGGGCTGCCGTGCAAAGCTTCTTCTCCATAAGCATTGTCGAAAGTAAGTCTGCATTCCAGTCTTAGCCCGTCACCCCATTGGAAGGGTTGGGCTTCAGCATGAACAATGACAACAGAGGCTTCATCAGAAGGCGATATCTGAACATTTAATGTACTCCCGTTCTTCTGTGTTCTATTGGCAAGAACGGGCACCTTGCATTAACCTTACTGTAAATGTGATGCATTTGAACACACAGTGGAAGAACGGCCCAAAGAGAATGCACTTCTGCTGTGAGCGGTTTTGAATAAATCAACATAATAGCCCACGGTTATTAACATATTACATGAATTGGACAATGATATATACTTTGAGGACCTTGAACTAAATCAGCCAGCAAAGAGCCTGTAGGATGAGCTCCAGAAGGACTGGAGTTCTGGGTGTTGAGGTTGTCATACAAAGAAATGAACTGCAGACCACTGGCAGCAAGGGTTTTCTGGTAATACTCAGCCCAAAGTAAATTTTCAAATGCTTGTACTGCAGCAGAGAATTGACTGATGTCAGATTAATTGGATCTGGATTTCTAAATGTGGGTCAGTTTGGGTTGGAAGTGATTTTATTATCCAGAAACCTCTTTGTACCTCTTTCCCCCAGAAATAGTCAACCATAATTTTTCTCTGTTGCCAAGGCTTTTTTGTGAAGCTTCTGAGAAGCAATATATTTTTTTCTGTTAGATTTCATAAGTAGTGCTAGGCTTTTGATGTAATTATGTTTAGATTTCACAGAAACTTTCAATGTGTTGAAAGTTAAATTCCAGAGCAGAAAGGAATGAGTCCTGGGCTCCGACCCAGGGAGCCTGAGTCCTTGTGTTACTTCTGTCAGAAACTTGCCGTGTGACCCTGGGCAAGTCTTGGCATGTTTTATTTCATAGGTTTTAAAAAAAGAAAAATAGAGGTTATGTATGATGAGGGTTTTTGGTTCTTTATAGCTTGGAAACTTAGAGATTCCGTGATCTGTGTCCTCTGCTGTGATTGTAAAATGGAAAATAGAGTCAGTGGACAGAGCTTATAATTTTGGAGGACTAGCCTTCTCAAATTCTTCTCTCTTTCATCTCTGGGTACCCTTTAGAAGTCTCTAACTGGGGACACATCTTCCTCCATGGCATTTAGTATAACTTTATGGACTTCAGTTAAACTCTGAAGTCACTTTCAGAAAGTCAGTCTTTTTGTCCTAAGTGCCTTATTAAACCTACTGAGGAGATAACAGTCCTGGGGGACCACTTATCACATGTGAGAACAGTCTAGACTTAACTCCCCTTTAAAAAATGCTTACATCAACTTCCCTTCCTGAACAAAATGTAACAAGTTTTTTTGTATACGAAATCTTCAGGCCCCTCTGCACTATATACTGCTCTTTCCCACTATTGACAGTTGACAGGGGATTGTTTATTTGGGTAAAACCCGGTTCAGCTGAATGGTGATTACCCAGAAGCCCTTGCGAGTGAGTGGTCCAGGATTCTGGGAAACGGGGAGAAAGTGGGCTTGGGGAACAAGGGATGCAGCTTGGTTACCATGAGTCTTGTGGGCTTTATTTTAAGGCTGCACTGGAGAACCAGAAAGAAGAGACACTGACATGGTGGCTTGGCCTCCAGTAGACCCAGACCGAATTCAGCAGCTAGATAGGGGCTGCTGGCCATTTGGTTTGGCAGGCCTGGGAGTGGGGGACTGCCTCACCCCAGGCTGCTGGAGGCAGGGCAGGAGTTGCTCCACTCCCGGGATCTTGCTCAGCCCTTGGCCTGTCTTCTCTCATCTCTGTGTGTCATCTCTTAACCTTCCCCGTCTGCGGGCCACCTGCTCTCTGCACCTTCATGCTCTCTGCCCGAGGCCCTGTCATCTTCCTAACTGCCACATTCACCCTTCGTCTCAGCCCTTTCACCTCATGGTCTTCTGCTCTAGATCCCTTTGCCTTTGACTCTCTGTTCTGAGTTCCCTATTAAGGAAACAAAACCCCTAAAAAGACCAAGAGGGAGAATTTGGTCCCCTGCCCTGGGCTTGGCTGGAGTGTGTGTGGCTGTTGACGGCCACTGTCCGGTCTCAGCCGTCCTTGGGGGAAGATGCTGCCTCCGGTCCAGTCAGCAGGGAGGGGCTGGGCACATGGCTGAGAACGTGCATCTAGGGTGTGGTGGACCCCTCAGAGGTGGATGGTGGGTGTGGTGGGTACGATGGTGTGTCTACTCAGAGGGAGCAGTGTGTCTGTAACAGAAGCCTGTTAATTCCTGCTGGCTTAAGTCAAAGAAACCTTCCAGAAGGGTGTGCTAGGGCCATGCAAACAGCCACAAACACCCAGACATGATTCAGAAATGAAACTGGGGCACGTTTGAAGACTGGACCCATCTGGTCTTCTGCATGTTGAGGGATTGTGTGCCCACTGGGCACATAGAGAGTTCACTCAGGGCATCCCCTTCACCTGTTTCCATGCCCGCTGGTTGAAGCTGAGATCCACAAGGGCTCAACCATCTACCAGAGAATGTTAGTGGAAGGAACACTGATGCAGCCTTTTGTGCTGGGGAGCTCCATTTGCTAACTCCCCACTGCAGGTTTTAAGCATGAATTCTGTAGCTGTCTTCCTTGTTTTTTGATATTCATTTCTACAATGTAGAAGCCCTGTGTTCCGTCATGTCTGGTAATAGAGCAGTGCTGTGTGAGGTGTGTGGGATGGGACACACACACATACACATAGACACACAATGTTCTCACAAACACACAGGCCAGGAAAAGTCCACGTTTAATCATTTTGGCAGTTACCTGGGAGTAGGAGCCTTCTGTGTTGCTGGTGATTTTGAATGTGCACATGTGTATTTTGGAGACAACCTCTGTGAAAATTCTAAGGGCCAACGGAGGGCCTCACCAAATGCCCTGTGGTCCTATTCAGGGCAGAGGATTTTAGTAAGGGTGGTTGGTATAGTGTAGGGGAGTCAACCAGCCACCACTTTGGAGCTGGATGGGCTGGCCAAGATTTCTGGCGCCATTCATTATTACCTGTGTATGATAGCAAAGTTAATTCATCTCTCCCTTTCTTTTAAATATATTTTTAAAAAAACCAAACTACCTTTAATGGAGCTGTGTAGTGACAGGTATCAGAAACCCAAGCTGAACAAGATTAAACAAGGAACAGGGGAGTTCTTTGACTGCCATAACTAACTTGTGGGAAGGCAGAGGGAGAGCTTGCTGAAGGGTCAGCTGAGAGACTGTCCCATGAGGGGACATCCACCCTCGGGTCTCTGTTTCCTTCTGGAGGATGAGTGGTGTCACAGGCTTTCATCCTTAGTTGGAGGCTTGTGGGGGCTCTTGCCTAACTTGACTCAGACCCGTTTCTGGGACAGGATTCTAATTGGTCTGTCTGGATGAACTGGTCTAGTTTCTAGACGAATCAGTGAGACAAGGAAAGGAAGATCATATATGCAGATGTTGGCTCCCATTGGATCAAATGACTGATTGGTAAGATTTCCTAGGATGGATTAGCCGGAGTTGGTCTTTAAAACACTTACTGAACTTCGCATTCAACAGGTGGTGTGAAGATCTTAGCCTTTTGGTGTCTACTAGATGCTCTTCGTTAGTTTTTCTCCTTTCCCTTGTAAAGGAGATCATAAGGGGTTAGTCCATCTGGAGCTAAGAACTGGTCATGACGTCTCCTCCTGGAAAAGCCAGCGTGATCCTGGGTATCATCCCTGTGCTGTTTGCTGTGGCCTGTCTGCTGAATAGGGGCAAGACTTTCTGGCGAAGGAGAACCCTGCAGAAATAGTTACGTGGCATATTTTGAGGACATGGCATTTCAGGTACAGCTCTCATAGAGCTCCCAAACTTTGGCAGTTATTATTATTGTTTTCTAAGCTGGTCAAAGTCTTAATATTGAAGGTGAGGAAAGAATGCTGGGGGGCGGGGGGAGAAGAAACAGGGTTCAGGCAAAGATAGCAGCCAGTCCTTCTCTCTGAGGCTTCCTGTGAACCTGGCGTTTCTCTCTGAGGCTTCCTGTGGGAGTGTACACAGGAGCCTTCTATGGAGTATCTACCATGTCCTGGGTGCTGTGCTAATAAGCTCCTTACCTCCTGCTTGAAATTGAATCCTTGTGACATTTTAGGGTAGATAACATTGTTACTCTTGTACCAGTAGGCTGAGTCTCAAGCAGGTTAATATTACCTAGATACTTCCTAAGGACCTTCCAGATTATCTTTACTTCTAATCCAATAGACAACATTTAAAGTTGACTAATCCAGAGGAGGATGGAAGCCCTATGTTTGCAGTGGCTAAACTTTTTTTTTTTGACAAAAAAGCAGCCACTGTCCATTTCCCCAGTTCCTCCCAGTGCTAGGCAACTACTACTGTATGTTTGTCTCTGGATTTGCCTGTTCTAGACATATATAAATGGACTCATACACCATGCGGTCTTTGTTATTCCTTTCACTTCGGAAAGTGAGGGACTTACAATGGAAACTTGCCTGAGGTGGCCTCTTAGCCTCAGCCTTCTGGAATCCAGTGTCCTTTCGCTTGTCTCAACTCTGCCTCACTGCCTTGTTTGCTGCAAGAGGCCAGAAGATGGAAAAACCCAAGCAGACATTGTGAATTCATTTTACTTGAAATGAATACACAGCTCTGGGAAGCAGGCAGATGAGCATGCTGGCATTAGTGGTGGAACCTGGGATGAATGGATTCCTCCCTCCGAGTGCCCAGTGGGAACTCCAGTGGTGATGGGGAGAGAGTTAAATGCTGCCTCCCTGGCCTCCACCTCCAGGGGAAATTCCTGCTTTGAGGGTACCCAGGGCCTGGGAAGCTTGAGGATCTGTCTTTTGTGATGCTGGAACAGATGTGGAGGTAGTGGTGCTAAGGGGGCCTCCAAAGGAGTTGCAGGAAACGTCTCCTTTTCTCTGTTTTCTCCCCGGGGCCACTCCTGCTTTCCTCCCCTAGTTCACACATCGGAGGGAGGAATCTTTTACTTTTTCTAGTCCGGTGTGGCAGCTGTGAGGAATGTTATCAGTGTCAGGATTGGGCGTGGGCCCAGACCGCACTGGTGCCTGAGCTGCAACGGAAGCTGAGCCTAAAACAGCAGGGCTGGTCTGGTGTGAGTTGGCCAGACTGACGGAGACTTGTCCACGCCAGCTTGGTGCATTAAGGATCTTGATGGTGGAGGTGGCTCAGGTTCTAGCAGGCAGATCACCCTGGTGTAGTTCCATGGAAGACGGCCCTCCCTCCCAAGATAAGTGGGCTCCTCTGGGTCGGGGAACCTGCCTGGGGCTATGCGGATGCCTGAAGAAGAAGGCTTGAGTTGCCACTGTCTTCAGACATGCTCCCCAGGGAGAATGACTGTTCAGGCACATTGCTGTTAATACATGGGAAAGTGCCTCCAGATCACCCGCTCACTTAGAAAAGGAGCCAATACCAATGTCGTTCATGTTTGGAAGACCAGCAGTGGCATATGAGACGTTTTTATTTGAGGTGACTTGGTGGCTGCTCATAGGTTGGTTTTTGCCTTGATCTCTGCTGCTGCTAAGTCGCTTCAGTTGTGTCCAACTCTGTGCGACCCCATAGACGGCAGCCCACCAGGCTCCCCTGTCCCTGGGATTCTCCAGGCAAGAACACTGGAGTGGGTTGCCATTTCCTTCTCCAATGCATGAAAGTGAAAAGTGAAAGTGAAGTCGCTCAGTTATGTCCGACTCTTAGCGACCCCATGGACTGCAGCCCACCAGGTTCCTCCGTCCATGGGATTTTCCAGGCAAGAGTACTGGAGTGGAGTGCCATTGATCTCTAGCTATCTCTTTTTCTTGGTTTCCTTTTTGAGATGAAAAGAAATAAGACACAGGGTCCTTCCCCTCGTACGTCATGGTAACGATGTAAGGTTTGCCAGCGGGTCCAAGACCTTTCTGGTGTCTTAGATAAAAATGTGAAACCAGGGTTCTCAGGGTGACTTAATGAATTCAGATGTTAAGTGCTAAGTGTGGAACCTGGCCCCTGAGCTAGAGTATACTGTTCAGGGCCCAAGGCTACTAGGATGCTGGCAGCCAACCGTGTTTCATAGGGCACAGCCTGCTGTGAGATGGTGCTAAGAGGGGTTCCAAGGGAGTTGCAGGTCACCAGGCAGGGCTGGCTGCAGGTACACAGTCTGCCTCATGGATTTCTCTGTTGTTTTTAAGTCTGTTTATTTCTTTTTCTTTTTTTTGGTCACACCAAGTAGCATGTGGGATCTTAGTTCCCTAATCAGGGATGGAACCTGCGCCCACCTGCAGTGCGACGTGTGGAGTCGTAAGCACTGGACCATTGGGAAAGTCTCTCTTGCTGTCTTTCAAGCAGGTGTCTTTCCAGTCTAGAACCCTGACAACAGGCAGAGTTCCCGGGCTCCTCACCAGCTTGGGGTCTGTAGAGAAAGAACTTTGGTTGTCAGTGGGGAGTGTCCATCCTGAAAGCGTAGGTTTTGATGATGATCACGAGAGGGTTTGGGTTTAAACGGGTCACAGGGTGTTCTGAATTCCTCCCTGTGGAGCTGCTTCCCGCTCCCATTTTTTATTCTCGCCAGCCTTTCCAACCTGTCGGCCTTGGTGTGAGTCACTTCGTCAGACGGCCACCCATCCCCGTGGCCTGGACGGCTCCCAGCAGGAGTTGCTGGCACGGCGTCCAGAAAACAGACCACACCCTGGGAATGACGATGTGTTGCAGTGTTTCTCCACTCTGGACCAGAGGCGCCGGGGTCTTGAAGTGGGTCTGGGGTTTGGCCCCCTGGCCTCTGCACTGCTGTGCCCTCTTGTGCCCAGGGGTGATGAGCAAAGGAATGCTTATCCGTGGTGGTTTGAGGGCAGTTGGCTGGCCAACTAATCCTCCAAAGGGCCAAGAGGTTGTTGATGCCGCCCCTCTTCTTGCTTGAACACAGACATCCTCTGGGATCTCATAGATTCTAGAGTTAATTATGCAGAACCTTCTGGACTTATGAATTAGACTTGGGCTCCATTTTTTTAGTTTGTACTTTGGATTCTTTCATTAAGGAGATCAGAGATAAAAATATCATTGTTTTGCTGACTGGCTACCAATAGACTCCTCTACTCTGAACAGGGAGTAGTTTGGGTTTTCTTGAGTGACTGGGATATCTGTTATAGATCAGCAGATTACTGCAGCTCTGCCATTTTAAAGAGACCTGTACCTGCACCCAGGGCTTCCCTGGAAGGTGAGGGTTCAGTCCCTGGGTTGAGAAGATCCCCTGGAGAAGGAAATGGCAACCCACCCCAGTATTCTTGCCTGGAGAATCCCATGGACAGAAGGAGCCCAGTGGGCTACAGTCCATGGAGTCACAGAAGAGTCAGACATGACTTGGTGACTGAAAAGTACCTGCTGCCACCCGCGCCCTTAGACACATACCACTCCTGCTGGAACTGTCACTTCATCCATTTGTAAATGTCAGTATTAAGGATCCCTACAAGACTTGTAGGGCACTGTGGGGCCTCGGCACATGGTTGAAGGCTACGCGCTGGTCCCTGGGGATGTTTCCCAGATCATATTTTCCCAGGTTTCTGAAACTGATTGCTGTGGGAGGATTTGGATGAGACCTGGCCGATTTTGTTGTGCAGGAATCTGGGTCCTTCTTCAAGCTAGGGCCTCTGCATCAGCCCTCGGCACAGGGAAGTGTTCAGGCCAGTTACCTTTAGCTCCCTGGTTCCCAGCTGGGGTGATTTTGCTGCCCAGGAGGCATTCGGCAGAGTCTGGATGCATTTTTGGTTGTCACAGCTGGGTGGAGGGGATGCTGCTGTTATTCAGTGGGTAGAGGCCAGAGATGCTGCTAAGGCAGGCGCCTGTCCCCCCACCCCCCACCCCCGCCAAAGAACTATCAAAAATCAGTAGTGCTGAGGTTGAGAAATCCTGCTTTAACACAAGTGTTTATTGAGCAACTTTCCCTCTGTTACTCCTTAAACTAAAAAACACACCAAGGTAGAAGAAAGACTATCTTTAAAATGAATGACATCTCAACTTGCCAGTGTATGTTTTATCTTTTTTTTTTTTCCTTTTGCCAATTACTTTATGGCTTAAAAACATCTTAGTAGTTTACTAGAGTATTCTTTTTTTTTTTTTTTTAAAAGAAATGGTTAAAACTACACAGGCATGATGATTTAAATGCTAGTAGCTCCTCATACCTCCAAAAGCCAGTGATGCAGAGAAAAGCCCCTGTGAGCTGTGTTTTGTTTGCTGTGGTCCAGCAATGGATTTCAATCGTACCTGGTTATTGGGATAGATGATGTGAAGTCATTATACTTGGATTTCTCAAAACCTACCAGTCTCCCACGCACCTAATAGAGTTTACTTTTCCTTTTCTTTAAAATTAAGTGTGAGACCCAACCAAGTCATCTTGCTTCTCCTGGAATACTAAAAGTTTGTTGTTGTTGTTGTTTTAGCATACCTCCAGCTTACCTTCTAGAATTCATATTTTGCTTTCTAAATCCTGTTCTTAAAAGGAACCATCTATCGACAGTGCATCATAAATTTCCTGGCTCCTCCATGACATTTCTGGGGAAGTAAATGAAAGGTGTAAATTAAGAAAAGCAAGTGTTCGTGGTTCCCGCTTTAACCTTCTGTTATGTTAAATGGCTTTGTTGAAGAGGGCTGTCATTGCTCCTGAAAACTTGGGAAAATCCACAGTGAGCTGTGCCATTAGTTGCCTTTGGGAGCACAAGATGTTTGATGTGAAAATTATATGGCCACATCTAATTGGGTATATTTTCACCCTTCTGGATATCAACTCAAGAGATGACTCCCCTCTCCTTTTTAGCTAAATGGTTTAACCTGAATTTCATGCTATTATGAATTGCATTCCAGTAATCCAAGTGCCATTTTTTCAATACCTTTTGTTTAATAGCCTGTCTGCATGACCCAGCCCTATAAATTTCTAGACATCTGGCAAGAGCTGGATATTAATCCCTCCCTGATTTGGGGAGTGATAAGACCTAGGACTCCCCCATAGTTCACACTCCTCCTTGCGCCCTATGGAAACCTGGGTAGCCAGTGGAAGGAAAACAGAAGCTCTTTGGACCTCTGTTTCCTGTGAAATGGGAATAATAATTCTTACCCTGCCTGTTGCCCAGAGTTGAGTATTTGCTTCAAATAAAATGTGCTCAGAAGGCAGTTAGAGATAAGATAATGGTAGTTAGGCCAATTGGAACTTCAGAATTTAAAACTATACAGTTCACCCTTTTAAAGTGTGCGCCTTAGTGATTTTTAGTATATTTATAGGATTTTGCAGCCATCACCATTGTCAAGTTGAGAACATTTCATCACCTTCAAAAGAAACACTGTCCCCATTAGTTGCCACTCCTCGCTTCCTCCAACTCACCCCACATCCACCATCTACTCTCTGTCGCTATGGATTTGTCTCTTCCCTATATTTTGCATGTATAGAATCATATATGTGGTCCTTGGTGACTGACTTCTTTCACTTAGCGTGGTCTTCTCAAGATTCATCCAGGTTATACATGTGTGTATATGGCTGAGTCCCTTCCCTATTCACCTGAAACCACCACAACGTTGTTAATTTTCTTTACCCCAATACAAAATAAAATGTTTAAAGTTTGGGGAATAAAAAGATCATCCATATTGTGGCATCTGTTTCTATTTCATTACTTTTTAATAGCCAAATAATATTCCATTGTGTTGCTAGATCACATTTTACTGATCCATGTACCAGTTGATGGTGAGCTTCAGAATTTTAAAAATATTGCATGTGCGCATGCTAAGTTTCAGTCCAGCCGACTCTTTGCAACCTTATGGATCGTAGTCCCCCAGGCTTCTCTGTCCATGGGATTTCCCAGGCAAGAATACTGAAGTGGGTTACCATGCCCTCCTCCGGGGGATCTTCTCGAACCAGGGATTCCAGCCCTCATCTCTTACCTCTCCTGCGTTGGCAGGTGGATTCTTTACCACCAGCATCGCCACCTGGGTGCACTGTCTCTATTGTCTTCTGTATACACACACATATGCACACACACATATGCACACGCACACCCACCCACAATTAGGACTTATTTTTTTCCTCTCTCAAGGTTCTCTTTAATCTGATTTTTACTGATGTGTATATTCAAGATAGAAACATGTGGGGTAGAAGGATAGTGCGTGACTTGAGTAGCATGGGGTAATTTATCTCAGATCCCTTATCCTATGACTCCAGCTCTCTCCCTTTCAAGCTGAGAAACTCCAAATACCATAATTCTGAGAGAATCCATCACCCCAGTCCAGGCAGGACCACACTGTGGTTGTCCCAGGCTTGTGCCCAGTGACAACGGTTACGATTAGCAATAGTGTGATTCTTTCTGAGAAGGACAACCAGGAGGCGAGTGTGATTTTGGAACCAGATATGTTAGCGAATGGAGCTGGCAAGCCTTTCCCCAACTTCTCAAGTACCTTCTCATTCTAAATGAGATGGTGTCATGGGTTGGTCCTACCTGTGAGTGTCTGTTTTTGAATATTTATAACATTGCAGTGTGTGGTTCCTGCTTTTTCATAATGTTTGGGGAGGTTTTTTTTTTTTTAAAGTTGTTTCAATTTAATAAGTTTTTATGCCACTAGTATAGTGCATTTCAACCAAAATGGTTGTTTTTCATAAACACTGAGCAGGTTTAAATAATGTTTTCTCATAAATTAGTCCTCATTTCCACAGTTATTCAGTTATTGCACTATGAAGACCCTTCTGGAATTTGATGTTGTCAGGAAACATATTAGCAGAAAATAGTATGTTATTATCTAATGCTAATAATCAGTCAGCAGAAATGAGAAGAGAAGACATTTAATTGGGGCTCCTGCGACTAACAAGATGTGAACTATAAAAACATTTCCAGGAGAAATTCCAGGGTTCTTCTAGAAACCTGTTATTTGCATTTTAAAACATTTGGGCCTATTGATATGGGAGGAGGGTGTTGTTGATCAACACTGCTTTCTGTTTTGGGACAAGGCACTCTAAATTTCCTGAGTGGCAACTGGATCCCCAGGCATAGCTGGTCTCTGTGTTGTCTTTAAAATCTCTCAGCTCCATTTTGGAGTGCTTACATTTATCTTTTTTAGGGAGTATGTTGGTTTGTAAACAGAGGATTACCAAGTACACACTGCCACTCCCAATCAGACTTTCTCCCTGTCTCAGTCCCTTGATTCTGCACAGTACTGTCCATGGCCCCCAGGGGCAAAGTATGGATCCATACCCCTTCCCAGAGGCTCTTCTGGGAGAAGGCACTACCCTTTAGCAAAAATCTCATCAGTAGCCTGTTATTATGTTTATTTGTTAGCTAGATGCTTCCTTCAGCCCTTCTGGACCTGCGCTTCTGCCTCCATTTTCTTCCACAGCGATCTACGCCTGCACCTGTGAATCAAGTCCTTTTCTCCCAAAGTAACTGATGAGCGTGGTTTTTCATGAGCTTGCTGACATTTTACTTGTCTGGAGAGATTACACTGTTAATCTCTCAATTCCATATGCAAATGATGGAGATGGAGGTTGCATGGAGAAGCTTCGGTTTTCCACCTGCTGAGGTCACCACGGAACCTCATCACTGTCTGAGGAAACAGACGGGAGAGATACACTGGTGTTCTGCTAGTGCATGGGTGTCCGAGGAATTAGTGTGGCTGTAGAAAGGACTTCATTTAGTGTTCCAGCGATGTCTGTTAGAACTTCATTTACTTTTTTCATGCCTTGGCTAATTCTCCATTATTAAGGTTGGCTGTTGTACATTACCATCCGAGAAAGCCTTGACTTCACTTTCTGGGCTACTTTAGTGTTGATATCAGCTAAAAAATAAAAGCAGCTCCTTTATTCAAAATTACTCAAGTAACTTTTTTAAACTTTATCCCAAGCTCTTCAAAAACTATTTTAGGTGATTTTCCTTCATTTGTTTCTACCGTAATAAGAAAGTGGGTTTCTTTTTCATCTTCTCAATATTTGTAATTGAGAAGTACTTTTTCCCCTCAGAAACAAAAGTTGACAAAGTTTTCTTTAAACCAGTAAACACCATTCAAAATGATGCTACAAATTCCCTTTTATTATACCTTATTGCTGAAGTATTTTTCCTTGGCCATGTAGATCTTTTATCTGGTAAAAGAAAGTTTTTTCTCCTGGATGTCACTGTTTTTAGTAAATATCGCCTCAGTGGCCATGTGCAGAAATCCAGGCATGTAAGATTTGTACTCCGAGTGATGGGAGGAATTAATGCTCCCCCGACCCCCATTCTTCTCACCCTGCAGATTTGGAGCCAATTGGAGGTGGGCAGGGCCCTTACCAGTCACTCAGTAGCCAGCACCCTCACATGACTTGACACATTAAGCCCCCAGAAGTTACAGGGCACACAGCTAGTTGGTGGAAAGTGGCAGTGAAAATAGGGCCCCACATCTGTCTCTTTGCTGAGATTGAGGATAAGGTGAACTGTGCTTTGTAAAAGGCTAGTCTAAGAAGGCAGTGACACCCCACTCCAGTACTTTTGCCTGGAAAATCCCATGGACGGAGGAGCCTGGTAGGCTGCAGTCCATTGGGGTGGCGAAGAGTCTGACATGACTGAGGGACTTCACTTTCACTTTTCACTTTCATGCATTGGAGGAGGAAACGGCAACCCACTCCAGTATTCTTGCCTGGAGAATCCCAGGGACAGAGGAGCCTGGTGGGCTGCTGTCTCTGGGGTCACACAGAGTCCGACACGACTGAAGCGACTTAGCAGCAGCAGCAGTAGCAGTCTAAGAAGGGACTTAATATTGGCCCCTTCTGTGTTCATTCTGTTTGGATCCCTAGTCTCTTTCCCAGAAAGATGAGGTCCTTGAGGGCTAAGGCAGACTTCATTCCTACATCCCTTGAGTGTAGGGGTGATGGTTACATTTCACCTGCTGCCACCTTTAAGCAGGGTGGCCCAGTGATGCTGACCAGGGAGTGACAAGTGATATTGACAAGAAGGACTTGCTCTGTGCGAACTGGGAACTTGCCGTTCCTGACTGCATGCCACTGTCACCCCCACTGGACGATACCCACTTACCTCTGCACGCCCATAGGTGAGCAGCCTGTACACACACCACACACAGACTCTCACACCTTATCACTCACATGCTCATATTTTAGAAAGATAAATCATGAAAGATAGTGTCACGTACATTTGCCATGTCTGTGATGGCATGCTAGCTACTTTGGGAAGAAACTGTACTCACCTTTAAAGATAAAAATGGTAGTTTTCCCAGAGTCATTAACAGTGTTTTTGTGTCTTGTTTGACAAGACCTTCTAATGTGATTAGTTCACACCAAACTTACCTTACTTTAAGAAGTGACAATAATTGATAGAGCATAAAGATCTGAACCCTCTGAGTTTATGTGTATGTGTGGTTGGTTGGATGAATGGATGGCTGCTGTTGCTTAATTGTTTTTGTGTGTCCTTGTTTATATACACATGTGCATGTGTATGTAAATGATAGATAAGAGGATTTCACCCTCTTGCCAGTTTTTTTTTTTTTTTTTTAAATCATTTTATTAGTTGGCTTCTTTAGTGGAATGGTTCTTCCCACGTCCTTCTCTCAAATGGATGTTTTTCCTTCCAGAGATGCTGCTGTTTCAAAATAAAACTCTTCCATGTTGTGCATAGAACCCTGACCTCCTAGTTTTTAAAAACCTGGGTTTTTGGTTTGTTCTTTTCTAACTATATAGTCCTGGGGAGGTCCCTTTGTGCCTAGACTTAGGGATTAAAAAAAAACAACAACAAAGAATTCAATTTCAAGACCCATTCCATTTTGCAATTCTGATTCCTTTAAGAGACTCATAAATAATCCTTTCCCTCTTATTTGTGGGGACAAAACATATAAAAACATAACCCAAATGTATTAGGGTTCTCCAGAGAAACAGAACCAATAGGAGATAGATGGATATAGAAAGAGACTTATTGTAAGTAATGAATTGACTCATGCAATTATGAAGACCGAGAAGTGCCTAGATCTGCACTCAATAAGCTGGAGGCCCAGGGAAGTTTATAATTGAGCTCTAGTCTGAGTCTGGAGGCCTCAGAGTCAAGAGCGCTGGTGATGTAGTTCTGGCCCAAAGGCTGGCAGACTTGAGACCCAGAAAGAGCCTGTGTTTTAGTTCAAGTCCAAAGGCAGGAAGAAAAACTCCCACGTCTCAACTTGAAGGTAGTCAAACGGGAGGAGTTTTCCTTATTTGGTTATGATCAGCCTTTCTTCAGTTCAGGCCTTCAGCTGATTGGACATGGCCTGCTTACATTAAGGAGGGCAATCAGTTTTATTCACTTTACCAATTTAAACTCATCCAAAACACAGAAACACTCAGAATGTTTGACCAAATACCTGTTCACCCTGTTGCCCAGACAAGTTGACCCATAAAAATTAATGATCACACCAAACTTTACCGAAACAAAATTGGAAGCTTTTGCTTTTTCTTCCTGCCTAAGCAGTGGGTATAGAATTCTCCCAGTAGCCAACAGCTGTTGACCAAATTTGGTGTGAGTAACACATTTCATATAAAGTCTGTATGTCTGGAAGCTTTAGTATTTTTAGGGGTTTTGATTTTTAAATGCTTTACAGCTCCTTCTATACTCTCTTTTCTTTTGTGTTTCTTTTTCCTGGCAGAGCAATTTGTACTTTCTGTCTCCTTGGTTTCCATTCTGTTACATTAACATTTGAATGTTGCCCAGCCACCTGCTGAAGGTGGCTTTAAGCTCATAAAGAAACAAAATAGTAGAATACACAACTGTTGCTCCAACTTTTAGTGATACACCTTGATTCTGCTCCATGTGGTCATGTCCAGAGCTGGCCAACTCACCATGTCCTCAGGGGCCGTGTCATCAGGGAAAATGAAACCTACCACCTGCTTTGCCTGCCATCTTTCTTGACGTGTCACAGCCTCAGCTTCTGGAGACCACATCTGAATAAAGTCTTAGGTCAGTGAAGCCAGTGGCTTTGGAGGCACTAAAGGAGGAGGGCTGAGTGGAAATTCTAGCAGGAGTGTGGTTTTGCAAGGTCCCCACTCCCCTGTCCAAAGACTAGCCACACACCACATTCATTCTTATTCTGAAAAGTACTGGACATTTACCTCCAATATATTGCCTTGTAATAATCCCCCTCATCATGCCTGGATCATGAAACTCCAGAGGCCTTCATTGACTTTTCCTGGAACATCTCCAAGTTTTTCCACATTACTGCTTTCTTTGTGGATGGATGATTATTGAGGTCAGTCTGACAAAGGCGACTAGGTTTCTCTGGTCAGGATGCCCTTCTCCTTCCTCAAACCTAGCCCCAACTGGCCCAAGGAAAATGAGTGTATTGACCCATACTTGAAAAGTTTATAGGAAACATGTGTCAGGCATGGCTGGATCCAGGGTCACGGATTCCAGGACACCATTTCCTTCCCCCTTGGCTCTGCTTTCCTCCAGATTGACTCCATTGCATAGGGGCAGGTTTGAGTCCAGAGAGACCTTATCTCCCCGCATGATTCTGAACCAGTGTCTGTGGTCAGGGGGTGTAATGGGCTGAGTGCATTTGAACTGAGTAAACTTGCCCATCTGTGGACCTGGGGGCTAGAATCCAATCTACCCAAACTGAATGGGTCAAGAATTCGGGGTGATACCTCGTAAATAATTCAGGGTACTGTTACCAGAGAAAGTTTGAATGGATGCTGAGCGGAAAACTGGGCAGAGGTCTGCTTATCATCTTTAGGATTTGTTAAAGAGTCTTGTATTTGTTAGGGGAAGACTTCAAATTATTTAAAGTTCTCTCATGGTGCAAAATGACTTGGCATTTATATGCACACTTAGATCTGTTTATAAGAAATCCTATACCTCCCCAAACTTGAAGTGGCTTGTAAGACTTCATATTATGTGAAAAGATTGGAAGTGAATAATGAAGGAAATTAGAATAAAGAGGAAAGCAAGATAGACCTATAAGATAAGAGGGAGGTACGGGTAATCTCACAAATTTCAAAGCCGGAAGATCCTACAAGATTGATTGGTAGACTGACCTGCAAATTTGGTTCTGAGGTTCCCAGGAAGAGTATTAGATGCTATACAAAGTGGGAGAGAGAGAGAGAAAATGTATGCGTGCATGTGCCCACATACCCATGAGTATAACAGAGTTGTGGGCAAGCCCCTTTGGGAGTGGAGACTCTGAGAGGCCATGGGAAGATAATATGGTCTGGGGTAGCCTTAGATTCATTTCTTTTCCAAACTCCTGGGATGCTTGCCCTCAGGAATCTTACATCTTTGCTGTCAGCATTGTGTTAGGAAGCAAAGCAAGCAGACTAGCATTGAAACCCCCATACTGCTGGGTTCCTTTCAGGGACAACTGAAGGGCTAAACTGTGTTCCCTTTGGTGGGAGACAGTAAGACGAGTCACTGCTGTGACGGGGGGCAGAATAGGAGGACCTCGGTTGTAAAGCTGGGCTAATCTGGAAAATGGACTCATGCCTGCACCATGACTCACGTTCCTGTTTACAAACAAGCCCCGTGGAGAAGTGCAGAGAGGGAGACTCTGCTTCCCAGATGGAGACCAGAGATGTCCAGGGCTGGCCCCCCGTGCTTCCTCTGGGGCTTGGGCTGCGCTTCCTGGGGGGCAGACCTTGGGCTTCCCGCAATGGTGACTTTCAGTGTCCAGCCACGGGGACAGCTGCAACTCATGAGGGCAATGGAGAGGCACCGGTTTGCAGGTGATATGGCCCCATCTCACTTTGGGTATTCACATGCTTTTGGCTGGTTTAATCCACCTGGAGAAACCACCCCCGCCCCCACAGTCAGAGCACCCAGTTGTCTTAGAACCATGTAAATTATTCTAGAAATGTGGCTGCTGTTTCATAGATTTGTCCATTATTTCCATTGCTTTCCTAACTCCTAGTCTTCAGTGCCCACCATGCTCATTCTGCTATTTAGTGAATATCTGCTGTTTAGTAAACATAAAATATTGGGTATTGTGCCCAATCTCATATTCTTAATTTTGAATTCTGGTTTTTTTTGGGGGGATTAAAAAGGTGAAAAAATTTGTTCATGGGGATTTTCCTTCACATAGAACTTTTTAACAACTAGGGTAGAGAAGACATAATTCTTTATCATGAACACAAAAGTCATAGGTCTCTTTTTTTTCCCAACGAAAATTAGAATGATATTTCCTTGTTGTGAAATAGCCATTCTTGGACCCCAGGTCGCTCTTAACACCGATCAGTTCTCTACCCCGTTTTTAGAGCAATAGTCAACATCTGGACAGGAAGATGTATTTATGTAACAACAGTATGAGTTGAGTGAGACCTGGTTCCGGTCCCCCTTACCCTGCCGTCTACTAGCTGTGTGACCTTGGGCATGCTCCTTAACGTCTCTGAGTCAGTTTCCTCCTCTGTAAAATGGGCACAGCAGGACCCACCTCACAGGGTAGTTGTGAGGAATAGTGGAATGACACAAACATTCCTGTCTAGAACCCTAAGCAAAGAAGCATCGCTCATCACAGGGCTCTGGCTGAGTTGGAATGCAGTCGAGCACCGACTTCCTGAGCACTCATGGCTGGTGCTACCAGATCCTTGAAGGGGTCCAGAGACGCCGGTGTAGTTGCAGCCCTCAGGTTGCAGCCTGGCAGAGGGAACAGTATTAAGAGAGCTCCCCAAATAGCTCTGGCATGGAACCCTATGCAACTGCATTTTTGTAGGGTAGAAATATTTGCTCGGCCCAAATGTTCATTTGGAGTTTTCTTTAGAACCCGGATGAACTTTTGGGCCAACCCAATAGCAGCAATATTACATGGTTTAAATTAATGGATTATTCAGTAAGGTAAGTTGAGAGAGAGGGAAAATGCTAGCCAGCAGGTTTCTCAGAAGAAGGAGTGATGGGCAGGGTGGGCAGAGTGGGAAGGGATGCCCCAGAAAGGCTGCCTGGAGGAGGCTGTGTTGAAGAAGTCTCTGGCAGGGTCCCCAAGCTGGCCGGCAAGGACATGGGAGAGTTCAGGTTAGAGTGGGGCACCGCGGGCCTCCGCCTCTTGGAGTGTGTAGAGAAGCGGGGTTCCGCAGGGCGTCGAGCTGGGGGCCATGAACGCCTTGCGGACTGTGCACGCCTCCCTCCCGAGCCTCACTCTGTTCCCCTTTCTTCCTGGCAGCAGTGCCCCCTCCCCTGCTGCACTCAGGGACATGACTGTCAGCACTTCTACCCCCCTCAGACTTCACTGTCAGCACTCAAGTCTTCAGGGACATGAAAAGGAGCCACTCCTTACAAAAGGTTGGGGAGCCCTGGTGTTTGGAGGTAGGTCTCGGAGCAGAATGACGGTATGAGATGAGTGGGCTTTGGACGGAAGCCACCCATGCACACGGCTTCCTTCCAGCGAGGGCAGGGCCCAGCCTCCGTGGTCCCTGAGTCCTGTCCCATCTCCGTTACGTTGGGGGCCGTGATGCCAGGCTGTCCTGACCACGTATAGTGTTATCATAGCCGTGACAGTGCCAGTTTATAAGGACAGGGAAGGGAGATACTCCTGTGAACCCAAGGCGGTGGGCTCCTAGTTGAAGCCACATGGTCTAGCATCACACGTGGCTTCCATAAGAATGATGAACAAGGTCATCCCGTTAAACTTGACCCCGTGGAAAATGATTTCCTAGGACTCTTTAGAGCTTCCAGTGGAAGAGAAAGTATCACCTGAACTTGGCCTTTGTTCTTCATTCTTTAGAACTTATCGATTTTCTTCTCACATCCAGGGTGCCAGGCTCTGTTCACCCTTTCTGCAGTGGTGCTTCCCGAGGCAGCCATGTATGGCTTTTCTGGCAGATGTCGCTCTCAAGGACAGGAAGCATTGTTAATTTCCTTTAAATAATTCAATCCGATGTCAATACCTCACACTGCCCCATTCCTGGGAGTGACAGTTCTCTTCAAATTAGTAGTCCCAAAGAATAAAGAACATCTAGAACACGTTTTCATCCTCAGAAAAGCAAAAGTCAACGCAGATAAAACTATAATATAAAGTTCACTTCTTTAAACTTAAACAGTGCATGATTTTTAACTCATGCTAGCTTTTGACTTTTTTCCTTTTTGAAAAAGAAAGGAAATATTTAAGGCCAATTAGTAGAGCCTCTGTCTTTGATAAACATTGATTGTATACCTACTATGTGCTGATTGCCCTGCAGCATGTTAGGGCTGCAGGGACAGAAAACAGCAGAGGCCTAGAGTAATACGTTATATTTGTCTGTGTGTCTCTCCTTTGGAGAGAAAAAAGGTGGGTGAAATCATCCTGAAAAGCTTGTCCTAATTTAAAAAGTAGTAAATAGCCCTGTAAGAAAACAAGACACAGGTAGAGAAACATCCGACTGTTTCATCCAAATGCAGGAGAAAATGTCAGTACATTCCTTTTTTACCTAGTTGTGATCTCTCAATATTTGGATGCATTTCTTTCTTGTCATTCATGTGTCTGCAGTTTAAAAATGGTTTGCAAAACATTTGTAAAACATGGAATGGCTCCTTACAGAGTTTTGTCTTTTCGCTCGGTTATTCTCGTACACTATGTTGTGTCTTAATTCTGGTTAGTTACATGGTGTCTTTTGGGGCTCTTCCTGTCTGATTAGTCCCCTCTGACCAGATGTGACTAAAGCTGAGTCTAGGGTCTTCTGAACCATCCCCACCCTACCCTGCCTCTTCTGATGAGCTCTGTGCTTGGAACCGCTGGGGCCCGTGTATGAATACAGCCCCGGTCTTTAACTGGCCTGAGTCAGATGGAGCAGGGAGGCTGACTTCTGTGTGGCAGCCCTGGCCTGCAAGGAAGAGCTTTTTTCTCAGCAGCCCCTCTTTGGTTTGGCTTTTAATAAGCGCCTCTGTTCATCCTGACTATGGATGATAAGGCCATACTGAACATAATTATTGCTCCACCAGGGCCTGGCAAATGGTAACTCATTAATCTTTGGTCAAAGTTACACGACAGATAAAGGAGAACCAGGCACCCATTCCGAGTTGACGAAAACGAAACAGAAACTCTGAGTT
This sequence comes from Nanger dama, assembly GCA_917880005.1. NCBI lineage: Eukaryota > Metazoa > Chordata > Mammalia > Artiodactyla > Bovidae > Nanger > Nanger dama. The sequence goes on from CAKJTW010000026.1 coordinate 17,590,939, forward strand.
TCTTCCTTATAACCCGAGATCCACAGGCGCCGACGCCTGTTTCTCAGCTTGCTGGCGCCAGTTTCTCAGCTTTGCCCTCAGGACAGGGAAGCATCTCTTAGGGAAGAGCCAGTTACCCCGGCCTCCCAGATGGGGGACTAGGTCCCTAAGTTGTGAACAGACCAAACGCAGAGATACCACTTGGGCTCTGTGACCTCAAGCGAGTTACCTCCCTGCTCTGTGCTTCAGTCCCCTCGTCAGTGCAGGGGGCCTGACATGAGCTGTTGTGAGCCCCAGTTGCTTTGAGGCATGTGGAGTGGGAACTTGGCCAGAGGATCCCATGTGCTGGGTCTGGCACGAGCATCTGGCAGGATCCAGGGGAGCCGCACCCTGGCGGTGTGTCTGTGTGGTGGGCTGGCCTCTGGTGGGGCAGTTCAGTCCTGCCGCGTGGTTTCCACACACAGCTTAGGGGTGCTCCAGGTGTTTCTAGGGAGCATCGTGGAAACTGCTCATGATCAGAGGAGGCAGAACCAGATTTGAGTCCAGTGTTCTCTCACCTCTGCTGGCAAGGTGCTTCATCTGTCTGTGATGCAATCCCCGTGTCTGTTAAAAAGGGATGATAGTGGAATCCCTGCCCAAGCCTCCTTCGCTGGGCACCTCCCAGGATCCCCTGAAATCCTGATCAAAGGGACTTTTAACACATCACCTCCTATGGTCCAGGTACTTCTCTAAGGGATTTGTGTATTTTAACTCTTGAAAACCTGACAACAACCCTAAGAGGAAGGTGCTGTGGTTTTGTCATTTCGCAGATGCACCACAGAGAGGTTAAGTAACTTGCTTAAGATTACACAGTAAAGGGGCAGACCTGTAAAACTGCTGTTAACGAAAGACCATGGCAGTGGCCCATGGTTCGGAGCCTTCCCCACCAATCACCTTCCACTCGCTAAAGGAGATTGGGCTAGGTCCTGCTCAACACCCAGCCATCTCAGGAGCTGCGAGGAGACTTCTGATTCAGAATATCTAAAGTCCAGGCTTTGGTTTATAGGTACCACATCTGGGATCCTTTCTAACCCATCCATTGGCCCTTCTGTGTCTCCCCTGCGAGTCAGCTTGATTCTAACCCTTTAGCTCTCTCCTCAAGGGAATTAAGGTTGGTAGACCAGTTTAGTAAATATGAGTAAGAAAGTCAATATCCACCTGGGCAGGCATGAGTCACTTCTTTCTAGTTAGCTATTCATGGCCACTTTCAAGCTCACCACACAAAGTCATTACATTGAGGCTATTACCATGTTTAATAGTGACAATAATAGGGTGTGACCCATGGCATAAATGCATTCAGATAAGAAAGAAAGTGGGTTTTTTTCCTGTAATTGCTTAGTCAATACCATTTTCACGGAAATGCTTGCACACAAACTTTTAAAGAGGTCTTTGTTCGAATCCTTCCCTTAGTCTGTGCTTCCTTCCTCTTGAAGGGCTTTTTTGAACTTTTCCTGATCAGTGGGCTGGGGGTTAGCACAGTGATACCCTCAGTCCTTTCTGATGTTTTGGTCTACTGACCTACCTTTTTGCTGGTTTTGAGCCTAATTTTATTTCATTTTTAGGGGTGTGTGTGTGTGTGTGTGTGTGTGTGTGTGTGAGTTCAGGAGAAGACACATTATTGCTGGTACTTGCTTATTAACTTCTCAGCTTAGACATTTAAGGGGGAAAAAAGACTTTTGCTAACTTTGCAAAGCTAGTCACATAGACAGGGAGTTAACCATTTTGGTGAGAGGAAATGAAACTTTTCTTAGGTTTATTAGACCACATCCTATGAATCTGTGGCTTATTATATGTCTGATTTCTAAAAAGCATGGCATCATGGCCACAGTTTTATTTTTGCTCATTAGTCATTGAAACAAATATAGATATTGCTTTCTTAGTTCTATGTTTTTCAATATGTTAATGTATGGAAAATCTGGGTTTGCACAACAAAGTACATTAGAAGGATGTTCGATACAGGATACAGCATGCTTGGGGCTGGTGCACAGGTATGATCCAGAGAGATGATATGGGGTGAGAGGTGGGAGAGGGTTTCAGGATTGGGAGCTCGTGTACACCAGTGGCTGATTCATGTCAATGTATGGCAAAACCAATACAGTATTGTAAAGTAGAATAAAGTAAAAATAAAATTAAAAAAAAAAAAAAGAAAATCCAATGGGATATAAAATGAAAAAAAAAAAAGGGAGGAGGAAGTATTAGTCTCTGCATTACAACTTTGGATTACCAAGTATTCTGTTCAGCTAAAATGTTTAGTTCATCCTCCCCCTCCTGATTACATAAAGAAGCAAGATGAGAGAAAACAGTTAAAATGTTCCTGAAAGGCAAAATTAGTATTTGGACATGGTTTCAGTCTTTTAAAGGATGTGTTTAAAAAATGAGAGGTAGGCTCATATTATATATGTAATTCTTCCCTGTCCGTCTGACATCTCTTGTAATAGAAACCCTTTCCTGTGTATCCTGCGAAGACTCTTGGTAAAATGTCTAGCAATTTCCCTCCTGGAACTGGATATCTGTCAATATGTTTAGTCATTGCCCCCGTGCAAACCCACTGTTTCTGAAGTTCCACTATTACAGTCTGATTGCATCTCATGTGGGAAAGAGTGAAGCTGAAAATAACAAAGACAGAGTGACCGTGGACATTCCCTCATGCCCCCATGATGCATATGACCTGTGGCTTAGTACACTCAGCCCTGGAGCATTCTCTGCAAGCCGTCCAGCAAATTCACTCCCTTCCCCAGAGTCATTCTCCCCGTGGTATGACTGGTGGGACCACCCGTGTTATTTTGTTATTTCTCATTTTTCTTTCTGCAGATCTTCTTTGTTGAGTTCTTCTAGGTTAAATGGGTGTGTGGATTTCCTCTGCCGAATTCAGCTCCATGAGTGTCAGTGGGCATCACGGTGCCTAACTGGAATTCCTGACACCTCAGAGAAGCCACTCTCCCAGGGCATGGTGAGCTGGTGTGGTTTCCCATGCCACATGTCAGAGCCCTGCAGGATTGACACAGCTTGACCACTGCGTGCACAGGGCTCCCCACCAGGGACACAGGTCCAGAGAGGGAAGGCATTATTCTGGGCCTCATGTCCCTTGTTGACCATTCCTTGGACCGAAGGCATGTACACTGATCACTTCTTATACTTTTCTCCACCCTGGGAGGCTGATATACAGAGTAGGAAGCCCGGGCAGTGTGCGTAAACATCCTTTAAGGACCCCTCCCTTGGAGGGTGGGGGCGTTCTCTGGCCCTGCATCCAGCCTCTGGGGCCCCCTGAACCCCGCCTGGACACCACAGGCTGGATCACTGCTCCTGTCTCTGTGACTGCCTCCCTTTTCCCCATTCTTTGTGAGTCACATGTTTTCTTTGCAACTCTTGTGACAAAGGTCATTAGTAGCGAAGACTCGGGCCTTCCATGCGTGACATCTTGTCATCCACAGAGTTTATTGGTTTGGGATCCTCCCCTTTTGTAATTCTGTGAGGTGACAGATCAGTTTTTAATGGGCTGTGCTGTGTCAAGGGAGAGTTTAAATTAACCTTCAGACTTTTTATACCTCACAGGGCCCCTCAGATCATAATACACGGTCAGTATTTGAAGAGAGGGAGGGGATGCTTTTTACTCACGGTTTTGACATTCTATCGAATCCGCCTGTCTGTCTGTTTCTCCGTGATGTGATACCTCTGTTTCTCAGAGTACTTTCCTTTGATGATGTCAGTGAAGTAGATGTTTGGAATTTGGGAACAGAGAGGAACCATGCTTCAGCCCAGACTCTGGAACTTAGTGTAGTCGTTTTTATTGAAAGGCGATTGTCAGGTCAGCAAAGTGGAAGATCTTAGTTTCTTGGTTTCAGGCCAGCTCTATGCACCTGATCCAGAAGGTATTTATTGTATCTGCTGCTGCTGGTTTTGCAGGAGCCGATTCTAGGCGCTACCTCATCTTTTATTCTTTATTCCACACTTTCCCAGCCTTCTCCATCACATCACTGAATGCTCACTTCAAACCTGTTTGCATTAAAGGAATGTAGTAGTTCCAAAAACAGTTTTTTTGATGTTGGCTTGGGGAGTAAGGTGGTAGAAGTGTTCTCATCTTCTCTGATAAGGCCAGGTTCAAGTTCTGACCACCCTTTCCTCAGGCTGTCCTTTCCCCATCAGTGACTGGTCGCCTCTGCTTGAGCTGCAGATGGGGAAAGGAGGTGGCCTCTGTCTGGCCAAGGAGCTTTGAGCTCTTTGTTCACAACCTCCTGGGGTGTATGTGTGTGCTGTGTTCTTCTGGGGCCCCGCCACCCCCAGGGTGCTCACAGCTTGACACCATTTTTTCTCTAGAAAGGTCTAAATAGCAGGCCTCTTTGGGCTCAGAGTGAAAGTTTCTGTTTTGGAAAAGCCAGTTCCTTCCGATAAGGGAGGGTGGGGATGAGGAAGGGACTAGAGACGCCAGAAAAAGAAGAAGTGAGAGTCGAGGAGGCGGCGGGGTGACCAGGGGATGCGTGCTGCCCACTGCGTTTGTTTCCCAGCCCCACCTGTCACTTGACTGCCCAGCTTCGCCGGGACCTCTTGCTGCTTCAAAAAACAGAGCTGACAGGAGATGGTGTTGGTTGGACATGATGTACGGGGCTGGGGTCAGAGGGAGCGTGCAAGCGCTCACCCACCGAGTGCTCAGCCTGGACTTTGCCCATCGGGTTTCTGGCAGGCCTGGGTGGTTCTCTGGCAGCCAGTGTGGCCAGGGAGAGGTGCTTTTTCCCGAGAAAGGAGAAGCCCCTCCACCCAAAAGTGTAAGAAACTCGTAATCATCCGGGAGATCCCAGTTCACAGCTCTGCCTCTTGGACAAGTTTCTTTCTTCCTGCCCATCTTTTTAAAAATAAGAACCCAGAAAAAAGCTGGGTGGAGGCAAGAGGGAAGGGCAGCTTGCTGATGATGCTTTTACTGGCTTCAGGAATCCAGGCAGTTCCTGAAGGGCAAGTGGGGCATTTCTATGCCCGGCGGGGCAGGGACAGCAGTGTCTGGGCGTGGACTCGCAGCTCTCATGATGTAGTGGTGTGTAGGCTTCTAAAGGGACTGGGACATTAGTTTTCCTTGACCCTGTCCTGCTGGGGGCAGCCGAAGGGAACTCTCCTCCCTGCAGTCTTGCTTGCTGGGGTCACCTGCAGCTGTTTAGTCTTTGATTTGCACTTCCTGTGTATGCTTCTGTGTCCCTGATTCTAGGTCTTAGGAGCAGGCTTCCTCAGCCGTGTGGGGTTTTCAAAAATTATATTTTAACATATACAATAAAATTGGCCTTTTCTTTTGGTCTACAGTTCTGTGAATTTTAGCATCAATTTGTATTATCGCCACCACAGTCAGGATACAGAACAGTTCAGTCACCTTACACACACTTCTATGCTACCCTTTTAAGGTCACAAGGGATGTGGGGTTTATTTTTTTAATTGTTATGGTCTTCACCTTTGAAAGGTATCGTTGACCTGATCTGTCTCTTTCATTCAGAGGCTGACTTTTCATTGTTGATTGTAAGTTTTTGCTCTGCTCTTTCTCCACCAAGAGATGTAACCAGAGTACCTTTCTTGTCAGCCTCTTACTGACATGGTGGGTTGGGTTGTTTGGTTTTTGTGCTGGCTGTTTTTGCCCATACCCCTAGGATGCTTTGGGCCACTTTGTGGATTTAGGAGAACTCAGGCTAATTCTGACAGTGGCCAAAGAACACGATTAACTAGTAAGGGACATGTTCTTGCCGACCATCTAGGCGGCCTTGTGAAGGGAAATGACTTCTGGAGTATTCTGCTTTGAATTATGTATGTTATTCTCTCCCAGATGTCAGGACCGATAATCAAGGTTTGCTGTTGTTCAGTTGCTCAGTCGTGTCCGACTCTGTGACCCTATGGACTGCAGTACACCAGGCTTCCTTGTCCCTCGCTACCTCCCAGAGTTTGCTCAAACTCACGTCCATCGAGTTGGTGATGCCATCCAACCGTCTCATCCTCTGTTGGCCCCTTCTCCTCCTCCTCTCAGATCTTTCCCAGCATCGGAGTCTTTTTCGATGGGTCGGCCCTTCACATCAGGTGGCCAAAGTTTTGGAACTTCAGCTTCAGCATTGGTCCTTCTGATGAATCTTCAAGGTTGATTTCCTTTAGCAGTGACCAGTTTGATGTGTAAAATGAAGATAGCGCATCACCTGTAGATTTGTTGACCCATGTGGCTCTCCCAGACTGTCCTCGCTTGTCTGACTACTTAGGTGAAGCCAGTAACAGTGTTGCTTCCATGCACACCCGTGCCTCCCCAGCCAGGTTCAGGAACAAGCCAGGACAGCCATGGGAAGGCCAGAGCTGCGTGTCACCTGTGGTCAGACCTTCTGCTTTCTTCGGGAAAAGTGAACCCGCAGGAATGTTTGTGTGGTACATGCAGATCCTGTATATGTGCCTATCCTCTTGGCAAACGAGGAGAGGTGACCTCGAAGGTCCCCGGCTCAGAACATCACACTTGACTGAACAGTTGATGATGCCTTTGCGGTGGATTTTGCTGGGGAAGGTGGCAGCAGTCATGCACATGTGAGATCTGGTGTAATCTGACTCCTGCCTTTGTAATTACTTGGAGACTTGCCATTATAGCCAATTGAGAAGTGGGAACAGTGACCCAGAGCAGAAAGCAGAAATTATAGGGGTGGAAAGGGAGGTAACATCCAGAAACACAGTTGTAACTCTCCTCCTGGCTTTCTGGGATGGAAAACTGCTTTAGGATCAGGAGAAAGTGTTAAAACCGCCTTCTAAAAATGTCACCCCTCTTTCCGGTCTGTATCCCCACTCCTAACTGCTCTCTTGACAGGCTGAAGGAACCCCTCAGAGTGTGGTAGAGTCGGGGCATCCAGGGTTTAGTTGCGAGGAGTGAGTCTGCTGATAAGAAACTACCTTTGTCTGGCAGCAGGTTTCTGTAGAGGAATGTCCTCCAGGTGCAAGAAGAATGGGTCTCATTAAAAAAAAAAAAAAAAAATCCCACAATAAACAAAGTAACATGAGCATGGATGTCAGGATGAAACCAGGAGAGTAGAACAGCTCTCAGACACAGGACGCTTTTCCGCATCCTGACTGACAGGACAGGGGCGCTGTGGAAAGCCAGGGCTGGCATCATTTTTACACGTGGAGCAAGTTTAAACCATGGGGCCTAGGGGCCTTCACTCTGGAAGATGCCAGAGGAGAATTTACAGAGTGATCATTCTCCCTCCAGAGGTGCTTACCGTTTGTCTGATCAATGTCGGAAATATGATAGCATTTCTACCAACACCCACATAAGAAGGTTCCTTTTTTTTCCCTTTTCTTATTTGGGTGACAGATTGCATGTTAGGGCACTAAAAGATGAAAGCACTAAATATTTGCTTTAGAAAAACACAGCGAAAGACTCTCTCATCCTCCCAGCTGAAAACTGATGGGCTTAGAATTCCATTAACAAAAACGGCTGTCTGCAGTTAAATGTATTGCCACCCCTGGGCACGGTTAACAAGTGGGGGAGAAAGTGGAGGTCGAGGGGTGGAGGATTGTACAGGATTCTTTCTCCAAGGGAGTGGAATTAGGGCCCTTTCGTCGACATGGAGGTCCAAGGTAGCCCAGAGAAGTGCCTTCCTCCTTCTGTCATGTTGAGCTCCTCCTTCTGGGTCTTTTCAGTGGATTTCCTCTCCATAAAAAGGATCTCTTTGTTATTCCCTCTTTCAGATGTAATGATAAAGTCGTAATTCTTACAATCCTCTTTGGCGTGAGCTGTCTTGCCTCAGAAGAGAGAATGCGTTTTGGCACTTGATGGTTCTTGCAAAGTCTGTTTAATGGAATGATTAAGAGCGTGAATTCAAACCCTGCCTTTGCTGCTGACTGGCTGAGTAACCGTGTGCATAGTATAGTTTCTAGAACTCAGTTTCTCCGCCTGTAAAGGAGGGAGATTTTTATATATCTCTTCCTTTATTGGGAGATTTCACCGAGTTAAGCTGGTGTACATGTCCATCTGTCAACATCTGTTGTTGCTAAGTTGTGTCTGATTCTTTTACGACCCCACAGACTGTAGCCTGCCAGCTCCTCTGTCCATGGAATTCTCCAGGCAACAATACTGGAGCAAGTTGCCGTTTCCTCCTCCAGGGAATCTTCCCAACCAGGGATTGAACCCACATCTCCTGCATTGGCAGGTGGATTCTTTACCACTGAGCCACCAGGGATAGCTAATGTTCTATCAACATTAGCTCTTATTCATTCTCAGGGGTATTTTAAAATTCATCTCTTTTATCCAGAGGAAAGAAGGATGAACACTTTGTCTGGTCGGGGTTTAATATTAATATTAGCCAGCACTTATTGAAAGTTTGCTGTTGTTCAGGCTTTGAGTTCAGTTTTTGTAAATATTCTTGTTTCACACTTATGGCTATTCCATCATAAGAGGAAAAACTTTTTTTCCAATTTTGTATATGCCTAAGCTAGTTGTAATGTTTATTGAGTGCTTTTCCATGAACCAGCTCTAGTTTAAGTGGTTTTTCATATGTTAATTCATTTCACCACCCCAACCCCAAAAAGTTAAGAATTATTTTCCTCATTTTTAAAGAGAAGGAAACTGTGGCATAATTTTTTTTTTTTTTTAATTGTCCTTGGTTCTGCAGAGAGTAATATTAGGGCTGGGATGTGAAGGCTGGATCTTTACATGTTTGGAAAGCCAGGGTACGCACCTCATCAGTGCACTGCCAGCCTCCACCCTAACGTGTGAACGGCCCTAGCTCGCCAGGATCGTGCATGAGAAATACTGAGCAGATACACAGGTGCTCTCCAGATCTGCTGCTTTATGATAGTTGGGAAGAAAAATCTTTATTACCGGAAGTTGTGGCTTCTGAGTCTCTCAGCAGTTGGCAGCATAGATTTTTGATTTGTTTTGTTTTGTGTGTGTGGTTTTGTTTTTTAAATAATTAGAAACAGTTAGACTCTCCTTACCACCCACAGTAAAAATTTCTTGGATCCCGCAAATGAAAGAAGAAAAAAATGAGTCCATTTGGTAGAATGATTAAAATGGGATTTTCAAGAAGAAAGTTCCATTTTTGAGGGTGAGCTTTAGATGTGTAAAGGCTTAGGGATTTCACGCTTTTCACCTCCCCCGTCGTCTGAATTCAGAATCAAATGGTGTTGGGGGCTGTTGCCAATGATGGGAGGGATTGCTCGCAAGATGGCTCTGGGAGGAAACCGACATTTTTTTGTACTTATTAATGGTGTGTCTTTTGTGTGAGTGGGTGTGAGGACTGAGGAGGAAGCATATATTTACATGGTGTGTGGTCCTTTCTGCTTCATTTCACAACCTGTAATGCTGAGCTAGGGAAGAAGAAGCCTTAGCACAGCCATGAGTTTCCATTGTAGGGATTGTATCGTTGAGGCAGGAGGAAGCCAGGCCTTTTTCCATGTCAGGAGGACTGAATCAGAGTGGCTTGGACTCCTGGTTTTTAGGACTCTGTTCTAATGATGCCCTCACTTTTATACACACAAAATGGGTACCCTTGCACATATGTGGTTCGCCTCACTCTCCCCTTCTCAGACCAGGGTCTGAGTTGATGTCTTTGGCTAAGTCAGACATGCTATCCATTTGGAGATCCCTTGCCCCTCACATCCCCACCAAAACTTCCTTGTCATTCTAAGACTGTAGCTAGTCACGTGAATGACTTCCTAATCCTTGTGGGTGCTTGAAGGGATTCGCCTTTGTAAGAGAAGGAACGTCCTGCTTGGAGGGCTGTCTGTGTGTCCCATTGGAACCCACGTTGTTTTTGACTTCTCTTCTATGATCATTCCCAGGCAGGCCCCCTCTTGCCATCCTGACTTGTTTAAATTTATGGGTTGTTGGCAAGCCATTTTTTGATGCTATTCTTCTCATAGCCAGAGGCCAAGATCCCTTGTGGAGCAGTGCCTGAGTTTAATGGATGTCATCTGGACGCCAGGGAGGGGCGCAGAGAAGCACTGGGGGAAAGTCTTAGAAGTGAGGTGCTGCCCCGTGATGCTTGTCTTCATCCCTTTCGGGGCAGTGCATTCAGAGAAATGGTTATGGTGCTCTCACGGCATTGTGTGCTGTATCTTCTAACTTTAGGACAAAAGTTCAGGGTCCTAAGTGGACTTGTAGATGGCCTAAAGAATACTCTGTAAGCCACCCATTCAACTTGGTCTTGACTATCTCAACTTTATTGAGCTCTTCTCCTGGTTATAAAGCCAGAAGATCTGGCCGTTGCTTTTGTAATACTAGGTAATGCTCCAGGAAGGATGACTTTACTCTTCTGGCTGTCTGGGGTTTGGTTCTCAGGCCAGGTTCTAAGATAGACAAGACAGTATCATCTTAGCTTGATTTAATGAGCTTAGCTTCAGATTCAAGGGAGTCTAGAAGTTGCCAGGGCTTCCTTCATGACTTCGTGGTAAAGAATCCGCCTGCCATGGCAGGAGATGAGGGTTCAATCTCTGGGTCGGGAAAAGAGCCCCTGGAGAAGGAAATGACAACCCACTCCAGTATGCTTGCCTGGGAAACCCCATGGACAGGGGAGTCTGGTGGACTATAGTCCATGGGGTCACAAACGAGCTGGACACAACTTAGCAGCTAAACAACAGGAAAAAGTGAAGCAGGGATGCAGACAGGTCTTTCAGACATCAGACTTCTGATTGATAGCTGTTACAAAGCCTTGACTTTGTGGGACAGGCGAGTAGTCTTCTTGTGATGATGAAAGCTTGCAAAATAGGTTTTAACATCCAGAGTGACTAGACAGAAGCACCAGCAGCACTTGGGGACAGCTCACGTTCGCCAGGCACTACTGGGCAGATGCTGTTCTCTGCTGAGGATGAGGTGGGAGCAGGATGGACTGAGTCTTTGCCTTCAAGGAGTCGCCCTTCTAGCTAGAAGTAATGACTTGAGTCCCTTGGACATTCTGCTCCCTTTGGTCCCTGCCCACCCTGAGGTCTGCTCCTTTCTGAGGCATCATCATCAGAAATTGCCTCCTTGGCTCCTGGAGAACTCAGAACTCCCTCCATGATGAGATCCCTCCATCTTGGTGGGAATGGTCTCCATCATGAGGCTTTCAAGAAAAGCCATGTTGAGGAGGGTGTGTTCAGAGTGGACAAGCCCACTTTCAAAGCTTGGGAGGTTTTGACCGCAGACTAGATGCCACCAGACCCACTTCTCTGCTTCTTCATCTCTTGCCTCTGCGTGGTCACCGGCATCCTTTTGGTCTCACCCTCCCTCTCCTCTTCCCCAAATTCATTTTCCTCATCTCAGGGAATTTGGCTAAGATCATAGTGATGGCTCAGACGGAAAGCGTCTGTCTACAATGTGGGAGATCTGGGTTTGATCCCTGGGTCGAGAGGTTCCCTGGAGAAGGAAACGGCAACCCACTCCAGTACTCTTGCCTAAAAAATCCCCTGGACGGAGGAGTCTGGTATCCATGGGGTCGCAAAGAGTTGGACACGACTGAGCGACTTTCCTTTTTCCAGGGAATTTCTGACCATATTTATGTTCTTCTTTGTTCAACATCAAATCTTTGTCTCTGTTCCCATCACAAAGATCTGTAACATACATACCTGGTTGCCAGGCATGCCCTGCCCAGGCTTCAGGCAGAGCAGAGTCTCTGGCAATTCCGGCCTCTTACAGTTTATAAGAAGGGGAGAGAAAAGTAATTTCAAAGTGCCATAAGCTGGAGTTGTTTAGAATAGGGCAGGCAGCCCTCAGTCCTCTGATGAGCAATGTTTTTAATTAGAATTCTGATAGATTAAGAAAATATGTGGCCTCTCGATTTAGGAAAAAAAAGCAAAAACATTGCCTAGGGAGATTGACTGGGATGGTCTCGCAGGTAAGTTCAAATTGAATGTTGCGCAACAGGTAGTAGGCTGATGGTAAGGTCATTGTGTATATGAGCCTGGGCTTCTGGTGCCAGACAGATCAAATAACTCAGGTCACAGAAATGGACTTGAGTGACCTCAAAGTCTTAATGCAAACAATTCTTTGAGCCACTGACCCCAAGCAGAGGGAACAGACTTGTTCCTTCTGGTTCAAGTAGGTGGATGGGTAGAGACAGTTATTAAATCTTAGAACTGTCAGAGCTGAGTGGTAACTGAGGCCTCCTTGTGCCATCCAGTCCTCTCTGTAACCTGGGGAAACCAAGGCCCAGAGAGAGGAGATGACTTCACGGAGCCAGAGAACGATGGAGTCAAGACCACCAGACTCCAGGCCGCTTGGATTTTCTCCTTCCTTCCTGCCAACCTCTGATTCAAGGTGGAGTTTGATTTTTGCGGACCTTTCATGTTAAGTGCTGTTCATTTTAAGCTCCTTCTGGGTCAGTGTGTGCAGTTGAGTGTGTTCAATATGAATTCGCATATTTTCCTCTTAGAGGCTGAGTCTCTCTGGGATGCCCCAGGCACTCGTGGTGGTGATGAGGATGGACTTGTACAGTCATCTGCTTGGGGTTCACTAGGGAGAAGTGAGCTGGAGAGTCTTAGGAGTCTTAGAAACTCTTCCAGCAATGAATGTGCTTTAACAACATGTAGGAAGTCAGATCTTATGTTCATAACCTGCATTTTGAGTTAACTAGTCTCTGATACAGGATCTTTTTCTATAACCCCACCGACCTCCTTTCCCAGGGAATTCATCTGTGGGAATCCTTTTACAGGGTTACTTTCTGGGCTTGTTTCTAAAACTCAGAGAAATGTATGAAAATGATCCTTTAAAATCAACTTTGATACCAGCCTTCTATGATAAACCTCAGAAAAGTGTCTAGGTTGGGCAGTGCCAGTACCTAATGTCAAGGCAACCCTGACAGACAAGAAGAAGGCATCCAGGAGTTCAGCGGTGATTTTTCAGTGTTTGCTGAGAACTTGGTTCTGCCCCTTGTGGTCCCATGTCCTGTGACAGAGCTGGTGCTCTGGGTCAAGTTCAGCAAGTTTGTTTTGACTTGCAGCCCGTGATGGGAGTGAAGCTTTCATTATGTAATGTTAAACTGGGCCGGAATGTCAGCTGGACTAGGCCTGCCAAAGCTTGAAGACTTGATTGGGAATGGGCTATGTTTAGTGTGACTAATCCAGCTTGGCTGGGGAAAGGGGTGGGTAGGTGTCTCTCTGAGGAGGGAGGGAGGTATGATTTGTGCTATTTTGAATGTTAGCACTTTGTGTAAACTCTGCAAGACCCCGCCTCTACAATCCCCTGGGGGGGTGGGGGAAATGTTCAGCCTTATGACCAACTAGTAAAATCGAGGGCTGTTGACTGATAACCCAGCGTTGCCGTGGAAAGCTGTGGTCAAGGCACCAGGGTGTGTGTATCACTTGCAATCAAAGAGTTAGCACTTCGGTTGATGTGAAATGGTGTTTCTTAAACACCTAGCCTGTATCCATCAAATTTTGCTAGCAGTGGTAGTCAGTAATTTAAGCAGTTTTACAAAGTAGATCCTGGGTTCCTTAATAAAAATAGCAGTCAGCCCTAATAAAAATTTAAAGCAAAGAAAGAGGTGGGCTCTTTTCCTAATAAAGATTCCAAAGTATAATTTAAGGTCTGTCTAATGACTGACCTTCTTGGTCTTTATTTGGGAGTCTTTTTCTCCCTCTGCCCTCATGGTCTCCCACCCCTACCTCCCATCTTCCTCTTGGATCTTCTTAGGGGACAAAAGAATCCCATTTTTATGTTAATGTCTTTCATAGAAGGTAGAAATAATCTGGAACCCCTGTTTGCACAATGATCCTGAAACACAATGTTGTCCCTACCCTGGCCAGAAAAAGGTTGCATTTTGGTGAGCATGGCAGAGCCCAGCCCTCTGCATTGCCCGAGGTAAATGGCCGGGGGTGGGGGTGGGGCTTGCTTTTGTTTCTTCTCTGATGAACGATAGTAAAGTGTTCACTGAACCTGGAAACACCTCCCTTTGTGTCCAGTGCTCTCCTAACACAGGCTGTTAAACTTGGGGCCGTCGCTCTTGGTGGGGGATTGAATGGGGCCATGGTCGGGGGAGGGCCTCACACGGAAGCCATTGAGGGCATAGAGATGCCATTGTTTTTCTGAGTAGTGAGAAAGGGAGCGAGACGCGGGGCCCTCTAGGCATCAGGGAAGCCAGGGCACTGACTGCATTTCCAGGTTTGCGTTTTCTTCGAGAATCTCTTGACCTGAGTGGTTGGGCAAGGTCAGCCTGGACAGTAAGCTCCTGGGAGCCCCCTGCAGTAGAGACCCGGTGCCCGCTGTGTGCATCTGCGTCATGGACCTTGTTTTCCTCCACATTTGCGGGATTCTGCCCACCTTGGGGGCCTACCTGTACATCTGCAGGGCAGTGCTGTTCTCCAGGCAGTAGAGTTAAAAACATTTGTGAAAAATCGCTCACTCCACCTTAGGGATAACACCCAGTTCCTTGCCAGCAACATTTTTGTGTTGCTTCCCTTTTGCCATCTGGTCTTCAGAGGCACTTCTGATCTTAATTATAGCATTCGGCCTCAGTTTATTTAAAACTCAGAAGATAAATAGGCTATCGAGAGTTTATCCGCAGTCATCGTGCCAACATGCCTACCAACTGACCCCACAGTTAGTAAAGCGCATCGCTACGATCCCTGCCAACAGTGTTTGCACACGCACATGCACACACGTGCAGGCTATCTAGACTGATGCGTTGATCACGGGCGGGAGTGTACAGCCAGCTTCCAAGCTGCTGTGCTGGCATCTTGCATCTGGCACCTCTGCTGTGCAGTATTGCCTGGAGGAAATTTTAGTCGTAGAACTGGGAGGAGTTTGAAGACCTGGGTTCACATTCAGACTCTGCCACTTGCCCTATTATCTCGGGAAATTATTCCCCTAGGACCTTCCGTTTTGTCCTCCGAAAATACAGGGACAGTGGCACCAGCACCCAGAGGGATGTGGGATTTAAATGAGATGTTCATGGAAGGGCAGAGAACAGCTTTTAGGCATCTTTGTAACGGGCTGTCTTTGCCATTCAGTGTTGTGTTGTAGAAAGTGAGACCTCACAGGGCTTCAATAACCTGCAGGTTACAATGCAGTGGCATCCACTGGCTGTTTTTAGAAACATAACATTTACAGCAGTTCATTTTGCTGTTTTATTTTTTACCTCTGATAATTTTTATATTCTGATTAAACAGTGGTTTAAATCAGAGTATATAATATCTTACCGTTCTTTTAAAACATGCCTCTGGCTTAAAGACCGTAACACATTTCACAGAGAATAGCTTTGCTATACTTGAAAGTGAAAGTGAAAGTTGCTCAGTCATGTACAGCTGTTTGCGACCCATGGACTATACAATCCGTGGGATTCTCCAGGCCAGAATACTGGAGTGGGTAGCCTTTCCCTTCTCCAGGGGCTCTTCCCAACCCAAGGATTGAACCCAGGTCTCCTACATTGCGGGCGGATTATTTACCAACTGGGTATCAGGGAAGTCCCTGAGCTATCTATCAGGGATGCTTCCTTATTGCTGTGTTTAACACTTTGAAAATACACTTGTTGAAGCCACTAGAGACATATTTAAAAAATGTTTATATATAAAAAAGAGTCTCATTCTCATTTTAAAGCAAGCATGGTTATTGCAGACTTCTATCCCTGCATTTAAGAAACTCTTCTGTTACAGAAATCAGTTCTTATAGATCTCTTTGATAGCTATTTGCATAGGAGTCAAGTTTGCATTTTTAGAAAAATAGTATCTTTGTAGATCATAATGAACTTTTTAGTCTTTAGACTAGGTTGTGGTACCTTTTCATCAGATATCACATCTGAACAATTGTTTTAAAAATCAATTTCAGGAACTGTATTTAAAGAATTTTCATCCCAGTATGTGCTTTGAAATAATTATAGAAATATAGAGATTGTCTATTTGGAGTTTAAGTTTTTTTTTCTTAAGTGTTTTCTAATAGTAATGTTTTTATATATAAATTCCTGCAACAAACATTTCTTGAACATCTCAGTGCTTCATTTGTTCTATATGTTTTATATTAAGACACAGTGATAACCATGTAATAAACACACTCTTCTGGTAAAGGACACTTCTCCTTATAAGCCTGGCTGACCTAAAATTATAGTGAAGAATGAAGTAGATTCTAATGTCTGCTCTTGACCTCTACATCTATATATTTTATCTAATTTATAGTTGGAAAAGTAGCTAAAAGCATTGAGTTTGTGCCAGTAGTTTGAGGAGTTGTAGTTTATATAGCCCTGGAATTAAGTACAAAAGTACCAGAAAGACAACGTTATATACTGGGTCAAAAAGAAGAAATTAAATTAGTGTTAGCTGGTATTCAGGGCCTTCCCTGGTGGGTCAGACAGTAAGAAATATCTGCTTGCAATGCAGGAGACCTGGGTTTGATCCCTGGGTCAGGAAGATCCCCTGGAGAAGGGAATGGGTACCTACTCCAGTATTCTTGCCTGGAGAATTGCATGGACAGGGGAGTCTGGTGGGCTATAGTCCATGGGGTTGTAAAGAGTCGGACATGACTGAGCAAGCTAACAGTGACTCCCTGAGTGCCAGTGATGTTTATGTTCAAAGCATAGATTAATTTGGCCAACTGTATGGATCAAACAACGAAACAGTCAAGAGCTCTGAGTTCAGGACGGTATGAAAAGCTTGGCATCTGAAGGTTACTGCGTGTTCCCCAAGTCTGTGATGTTCTCTGACCTCCAGTGCAAATAGCTCTTCATCAGTAGGTGATTCTGTAGCATCATTTAGCATTTGGGATTCTTTAAAAACTACTAAAAAGGGGTGATAAAAACTTGTGCTTCTTCTCTAGCAGATAAAGGCTAGATTTTTCAGGCTTTTCAATAACTATTTCTGGGGCAGAATAATTGGCATTAAACATTGGGCTGGATAGTCAGAGAACTGGTTTCTGTTTGGCTCTGACTAGATTATTCCATGAGGATCTTGCAGGAGGGCATCTGGTAGCACTTTGACACTTGTACATTATTACCTCGCTCTCTGATTGTAAGTTCCCCGAGGGCAAGGACTTTTCCCTCTGATTTATCCGGAGTGCCTAGAATACTGCCAGGTATGCAGAGACACCAAATCAGTACTGGCTGAATCAGTGAGTGAAGCTTTAAGGGTAAAATGTAGGGAAGTTTCCTGCCTTGGCTGCAGTAATTTTTCCTCCTTTTCCTTTTTCATTTGCTGAAGTTACTAACCAGCTAATCTCAAATGCGTTCTCCCAAGTCCCCCAAGCTTGTTTGTTTTTCTGTCTATGAAATGGGGCTGTTGTCATGCCCCATTTTAATCAAGACTTTATTT
Source organism: Nanger dama (assembly GCA_917880005.1). NCBI lineage: Eukaryota > Metazoa > Chordata > Mammalia > Artiodactyla > Bovidae > Nanger > Nanger dama. The sequence goes on from CAKJTW010000026.1 coordinate 17,608,162, forward strand.
GATTATGAGAAATAGTCCCTCCCAAACTTCCTTGAACAGAGGTGCTAGACAAAAACAAGATGGTTTTGAAAAAACACCGCAGTCCAGACTAAGTTACTAAGATGCTTGGTTGCATCCGAAACCAGTTTCACAGTCTGCTTTAGGCGGGCGGTTGCAACATGCTTTCCATCTGTGCCTTATTGGAGGGAGCAAACTTGAGCTCCAACTCCACACTGTGGCGGGAACATTGGCACCACTGCTCCTTCCCCAGACAGCCCATGGGTGTTGCTATGGTGGAGGCATGACATAATTTAATTTTACTTTGTTATTTGCTGGATGTGCCCATTGTATGCTAGCCTCTGGGTGTGTTTGCAAGGAGCTTATTTAGCAAAGAAGTAGAGGCTGCGTTGTCTATAAAGCTATCTTGTCAGTGTAGGAGTCAGGCAGGTATACACACACACACCCTCTCCTTAGGCATCCAGCATATACACACCCCCACACCCCTTTGGCATCCAGCAGCAACCAGTGCTGGCCAGGGGTGAAATCATTACCATTCAGCAAGTGGCTCAAAACTCTCAGAAGACCTGCCTTCCTAAAATCTCCTCCCCTTAACCCTGTAATTACCCATGGCAGCAGCTTGGGGCTTGAGCATGTGTGAACCTCATTTCTCAAACACGTGTGCAAAGGGCATAGCGAGTCGCCGTGCTTATTTAGTGGAGTTGAAACCCACTTCCTGGATTTGGGTGACTTTTCTTGGCTGTGTTCCTCAATTTGCTATGAAACACAAAGGCTGAAACTCCACAAAAATGTCATTTATTTGTTAATGAAAACCATGGACGGGATCATTCTGTCCTGGGCTGTCACCTTCTCTCTAATGTTTTGGTGGCAGATTGTCTTTATGTAGAGGTGAGCAATCATGTATTTTAAGCATGGGAGGTGGTAAAAGGAGGTGAGTTTGGCCAGTGTCCATATATTCAGATCCTTGGCCTTTAAAAAAAAAGAAAAACTACTGGAAGGGGCTTTTTCTTTTTATGCTTTTGTATGTCAGTGTTGTTTATAAAATGACTTCCCTTCTAATTAATTTTTTAAGTTTATTTTTATTATCACCTGCATCTTTTTGAAAAAAATTCTATTGCGGTATAGCTGATTGAGAATGTTGTGTTTCTTTGTGTAGCAAAGTGACTCAGTTATACATACATACATATTTCATATTCTCTTCCATTATGATTTGTCACAGGTTATTGAATATAGTTCCCTGTGCTAGTTAGTAGGAGCTTGTTTATCCATCCCATGTATAATAGTTTGTCCCTGCTAATCCCAAACTCCCAATTCATTGTTAATTTCAACTCTTGGTTCTAGAGGACACAGTTCCCTATAAAACAGATTCCCTTCGTTCTCACCAAATTGCCTTATTTTTGTTTCAGCAGTATCTAATTAGGGGCCTCATGGGTGACAGGAGACTTTTTTAGTTCTGTAACCAAAAACTCCACCCCAGCACTAGCCATCCAGGTCTGCCTTGTCGAGCCAGTGAAACTCTGACAGCTGGTGGGGTCTTTCCATCCCTCCCCGCAAGTCAGTGGAGAAGACACACAGCAGTGACTGCTGATCCAGCAAATAAATGCAAAAATCCCCATAAGTGTGTTATTCTGAAATATTTAAATTTGACCGGATCAACAGCTTCTCACTTCTCATTGCATCTTGATGTGCTTATTTAACTTTTCCCCTAGAACTTGATCAGTGCTTATGAGGACATAAATCAAAGGGGAATAAGGAAAGGATCCTTCTTTCCAAGGTGGATGGACTGGACGCAGTGGCCAGGTTGAGAAGTTCTGAGGGGACCTTGAGAAAGGAAGTGTGCCTCCTTGAGAAATTGTGGCCTACCATTCCTGTGTATCTTTGCACCCATTTCTCCTAGTCCCAGGGAGCTTTGAGGTCTCTCTTCTTTTCCTCCAGCATTCAAAGAAATTAATTTCCTTTGTTTCCCCATTGTCCAGATTAGAGAAACTGGAGATAAAAGATGTCACTCTGGGCATCTTGAAACCCAAGGACTTATACTTTATCTGGCTAAGGGTCTCATTTTTTAAGAGAGGAGGGAAACTAAATAATTGAGTCGAGTATTTCAAGATGTTAAATCTAAAAAAAAAAAAATCAGCCTTTTAAGAATCAAATGCAAAGTCAGTCACTTTACCTTGAATTTCCCACCGTGATTCCATTTTTCAAAAGCTAGGATGACCATCAGGGTAGGTTTAGCTTGGTCAAATATGGTCTCAGTAGTTACTAAAATCTTATTAATGACCCCTCTAATCCTGCGAGTTTTCAGGAGAATATCTCGATGAACAATCATGGAATTGCTTTGCCTGGTAATGTCTTGTTTATTGACAGTATCCCCAGCTGAGCTCTCTTGGTTAAGACATTTTCTCTGGCACTGCTCAGGGTTTTTTTGTTTGTTTGTTTTTGTTGTCTGTTTTAAACCTGAAATGCTTATCAATAGGGTGCAGGGTTAGGAAAGTGGCATGTTATGTAGCATTTTCCCAAGGAGTGCTTAGAGAACACCAAATGTGTCACGGTCCTTGTGCTAAGAACATATTAGCATTGTGATCTCCGTACAGTAATTTGCTTTGTTGACACTGGTGTGTAGGTTCCAGAGACTCTAGTTGACATCTTCTGCACCCTGATCAGAAACCCTGACTTTCTGGTCCTTAGCAGAGAATACATCCCTTGATGACTTGTGGGTGCTCTTAGTGGAGGCAGTGATGTGTGGTCTTGCGAGAAGTCAGAACCTCAGCAGGTCTGTGTTTCCCTCCAGCATAGAGCTTTGTCATTTCTAATGATGACAATCCATCAGTCCCCACAGTTCAGAAATGAAGATAAATTGAATTAATATGTGAGTTAAATGACTCATTGATATAATTATACTGTGAGGATTTCTTCAGTGTAACCTAACACATTTAGTGGTGTTAATTGTAACGGCTTTGCATGGGAGCATTTAATTTCATAAGCAAACAGAATAATTTATTAAATCTCAAAAAGCTATTTCAAGGCCTAGATGTAGAGAGAAAGAGTGTGTATTTAACTTGCTGTTGACTGTGGTCTGAGTATGCTTTGCTTCATCAAATTGGAAATGGCGAAGATTTTTTTCCCCTAATTTCAACTTTTATTGGTGCATCCTCATATGTGCCCAAGTCAATAGTGAATTGAAATGAAAGTGGGAAATGGGTACCATCCAGTAAATCTTAATAAGTTATTGAAAATTGAAGAGCACTGAATAATAAAACAGTTCTAATTGCAGTTAAAACTGTATTGGCGGCAGATATGCCTGAACAAGGATGATAAAACAGCCGAGGAAGAGCATTGGATGGCAGAATCGAAGAAGGGCGATAGATTAAATGCAAAACTCAATTCAAATATTTTGTGAAATGCAGGCATGCTGTGTAAACCTATTTTTTGCTGAAAAGCATGTTTTCTCTCATGTCAGAAACGATCACAGGAATCCTTTTAATATTCATTTAAATAGTTTTTAATTGGCTTCAGAGAGTTTAAAGTTCAGCATGAAGGTGAGATCTAAGCTTACTAATTAGATCGAATGCCGTTTGACTCAAAGAGCAGACTTGATAATTAAAGAATTTCCTACCAAATATACATTCGGAAAACATTATTTTCACATCATTGAGGTAAAAAATGGTTTTTCCTGAAATAATTCCTATTCTTTTTCCAAGAGAAATATCTCTTACAGAAGGCTTATAAAACCTCATGTCACTTGTTAGAAAAGGACAATCTGTATTTTGGAGCAAACCTCTCGTTTGATTGTCGCATAGCCGACATCCTCTGTTCAGGGCATTCTGATATATGTATTTTTTCTGTCCAAGTGGAATTCTGACTTGCCTGAACATTGTGATGAACACAAGTTGTTGTGTCCTGTGTTTTTCTCCCACTAAGTTGTTTGAAGCTGTTGAAATGGAAGGCTGAGGAGAGGGGGCACTTAAGCAGTGAAGGGTTTTTCTTTGTAAATAATAGATCAAGAGCACTGGATCTGTATCTAATGGAGCTGTGTGCGGCCTCCGTTTCAAGGACAGCGCGCGGTTTTAAAAACCACAACCACCGACCAGCCCGTCCGAAACCTGTGGTCAGTTTTGTGAATGTGTGTGTGTCCGCTTGTTTCTTGCCGTGACTCCCCCTCACAACCCCCTCATACGTGGTTTGCTGTAACGTCATACTTTATTTCATAAAGCTAAAGAAGACCCAAACAGTATTTTATAAACATGTATATATATATTCACATGAGAGAGAGATCCTTACCAGTACCTATCTTCCATATTATGGAATGATTTAAGGAAGTTTGGTTCTGTTTTACTAACATGTTTGAATGAATCTATTTGACAATGATGTGCTCTGCTAAGAAACTATTGATGTCTATAGCTGACATTAATGCAGAAATTAGTTTATTGTAACAGCAGAAAAATCAAATTCGTTATGTTTGCAAACATATGTTACCTTGATAATTGGATGAAAAATTTGATTTGCCATTTTCTCCCCCATTCCCGTTCCTCTTTTGGAGTTTATAAATTTGTTCTTATATTTGCTGGTTTGAATCTGTATTTGAAAAGCATTGAATACTCTGAGTATTGTTGGGATGTTTCATACAATTCTTAAAAGCTTAATAGGGCTTTGTTCCTCCCGAGCTTGAATTAGTTGTATTTTATCATTTGCGATCTAAATATTATACCTAATTGATATTTCTCCTTGTATTGCAAGAGTACAGGCATTTACCAGTATCTTAAATATTTAGTCTCTATCAAGAGCATCATTGGAAATAGGAAAATGAATATTAGATGTTAAATGTCAAATAGGAGCCTGTATAAAGAAAATAGAAGAATAAGAACAGATTAAAATTGGAGATTCCTTTATTTCTGAAAAAGTTGTTTATAAGATTAAGTGGTAGTTACTCTCAATGGAACCAGTTCTATTTTAAAAATTGCATCCTACAAATTTGGGCCTGTTTTTTAAAAATAAAAGATCATTTCCTTATAAAATAGGTTTCTAAATAATAGAGTTTAACCTAAACAGTTTAAATATTTTTATTACATACAAAAATGTGTGCTGGAAACTAATGCTTCTAACGCAGCAGCTCCTTGAAAGAAAATCATTAATCTTCTCAAATGTAAGTGTAAAGTTGATCCATTTTAGCCTCTTGTCCATAAATTGTTGATTATTGGTTTTGAAGGAAAGCGCAGTGTGAGTGTGTTTTGAATTTTAACATTGAAATCATAGATGTACAACATGTTCATGGCAGTCAAATCACAAGCTGAGAGAACCCATTTGAAATAATTTTTTAAAGTATTCCTGTCATGGCATTATTTATAGGAATGATAAGTTTCAGATTTTAGGTTTCAGAAAGTTGAGGTTGGCCGCACTTCAAATCTACAATTTAACTGCTTTGAATGGCTTTGCTTGTCTTCAGGGGGAAACAAGTAACTTAGGGGACATCCGTTCATTTTTTTTTTTAATTTTTTGCAGTCTTTCATCCCTAAGTATAACAAATTGTTTTTTTTTATTAATGTGGTACTTGCACTATCGAAGCAGTTCTTAGGGGAAAATAATCAGGAAGATATGCTTTTACTTCTCAGATGCTACAACCTGAAATATGTTGCTTCATTCCTTGAAGAGATTTTCTTTTTCTTTCCTCTTTCAACAAATAACAGCTAACATCATAGAAATTGCAGAAAAGGATACAATGAGATTTTTTTCCCTTCTACTCGCACAGCATGTTTTGGTTGGCTAGGAGAAGCCAAGGTATTGGAATATGATTGTCCCTATTTAAGGAAAAAAATGGTATAATTTGTCATCTTACCGGTTCTCGGCATTCTGTGTGGCGCGCGCTTAGTCAGTGCTGGGAAAAACAGCGGTCTGACAGCTAATAGATATCTCTGCCCTCAATTGTTTAGACATTTTTGTCTTTTGTGACATTGAAGAAAAGACAAGGAAGGGAATGGAAGCAACTAAAAAATGTCAAAAGATCAAAAAAATCAATGGGCCGCAGGAATGTGATCTGTTTACGGGGTGGAGCTGCTCTTTCTGTTCCCCAGAAGTCGGTCGGGATGTCGGGGGGCAGCCACCGGAGTCGGTCGCTGCCGCCTCCCTCCCTGGGAGAGGTGACACACCGCCGAGCGATGCTTCACAAAGCGGGCGCCTTGGCTCGCTCCCTGCTCCCCCCACCCCTATGAATAAATAATAAAATAAATAAAGCTTTGCTTTCAAGACTCTGAAATCTGAGTTTGGGGTGCCGTGCCTCTCCATCCATTTCCAACCATTTCCAGATTCCCTGGGCTGCAGCCCAGCAGATGGGGTAGAGGATTTACTCGTGAGCATTTTAATTTTCAGATCAGGGGGAGAACACTTGACATTTTTATTATTTATTTATTTGATTTTGGAGGGAAAAAGTCAATATGAGTGAAATGGGTGATGATTAGGTGGGCCACGCCAGGCAGATGAGTAATTGTTTTGTCCCTGGATTAGACTGTTTTGGACAAGACTTACGTACATATATCTTGGGGTGGTCAGTGGCAAGGAGTTGAGATTTTATGTGAAAACTTGTTTCTTAGAAAGGAGGAGACTGGGTATGTGGATAGTAAAGATGATTTTAATTTAACAGGGAGAATGTAGTGTTAGTTGCTGTCCATAAAAACTTTTGGGTTTTGAACTGTAGACTTTAGTTGCTTTTTTCTCTCCTTTTAAAAACTTTTCAACCAACTGGTTGTTTGTTGTCTGGTGTGTGTGTGTGTGTGTGTGTGTGTGTGTGTGTGTGTGTGTGTGTGCGCGCGCGCGTGTTCACCTATACATTTGCCTCGCAGACCGTGACAGCCCTGGAAAATATAGATGGACCCTACAAGGCGAGGCCACAATCTGTTACAGGGGAAGTTTTTTTCCCCCAAGCATTGTAGTTGTTATTTGATAGTAAGTGTGGCCCAGGCTGCATATTTTATAAACTTTCTATTAAAGTTGGGGCATGTTATCATAAAACTCAATTGCGATACTTTGTATTACGTTCTGGGATTGAGAGATAGACATAGGATTAAAAAAACAATTTCTAGGCATTTCTAGATGATAAATTTAATTTTCTTTGCTATTTGGAGGTCTTCTTTGAAAATGCAATTGTAATGAGCGCATTCAGAACTGGAGAATAGATTTACCCCTGGCTTCAAATAGTCGACGTTATCAGGCGCTGTCATTCGTTCCTCCCTATTTTCGGGCTGCTAATTGATGTTTTTGATGTCAGCAAGAAAATTGAAGAAAATGTCATGTGTGAACCAGTGCGGAAGTTAATAAGATTGACTTCGTTGACAGAATTTACAATGAGAGCAGAGACCGCATAATGGGACCGCTGCGAATTCTTTGGAGTCAAAATTGACACCTCACGCTAGGCCAGTGGTCGATAGGAGAGATGCAACATTTGGGAAAGTTCCTAATCTCATTTTTCCCCCCTTACCTTTTGGTCTCCGATGGTTATTTAGTTTCCCCAGCAGCTGTTTATTCAGGGGCTATTGCTTCGGACCACACCAGGGCCTCAGTTCAGGCTCCCGGTGTCATCAACAATGCTTATTTCTTATGCTGTTTTGAGTTTGAAAGCAAAAGAGTCTTAAAAAGGTTAGATTAAGATGTGTCTCAAGGAAAGATATACTAATATCGGTCAGGGTCATTGCAAATGCTTGGGTTATGTGCAGTAAAGCCGAAACGCAAATCCCTCCCTGAATAAAGAAACCGAGTTGGCACTGAGATCAGTCCTCAAGCCTCACAGAAGGCTCTAACTTGCAAGCAAAAATAAAATAATAATAATAATAATTGAGTTCTTGGCTACATGTCCCCAACCCCCAAAAGAAACATTTTAGCTGTGATACCCCTTAAACTTTTTTCCTAAGTTATTGAAAGTTTAATGGAATAGTTTAATTTTCCAGTAACGTGGCAAAGTTTATTGGATTTGTGTGTATAATTATAGATTGGATTAGTTGAGTTTGGTTCAGTGCATCTGATTATCTTCTGGCCTTTAGGGAAATGCGCTAAAACCCTAATATGTCCAGTACCCCCAAGCGGTCTCTTTTTGAAGGCACCGCACAAAATGTGGTCTCTACCAGCGCTCGGCCTCCAAGGATCTTCAGTAAGAGACATTATTCTTGGAATATCCAATTAATTCCACGGGCAGTGATCAGTTAGCGCTTCTTCTTCCTTTCTCGCCATTTGAAATGCTAACACAATGAATATTTTCTCATTGGTCTGTGTCCCTCGGCTAAGCTGTTGCCGCGGGCTGAGAATTTCATCGACTGATGAGACCAGAGGCTCCGCCAATAAAAGGTTACAGTACGTGATTTGCATGCCAAGTGGGGTTTGGTTTCATGAGCTTAAAAGTTCTTTAACTTTTATTTGACTTTTTCTTTTGTTCAAAGTAGATTGAGGGGTGAGTATATTTGTGAGTGTTTAAAGTATGAAAATTACCAGGAACAGTAGGTCACAGCTATATTTCGGACCATCCTTATGGAGACGGTGGGGGTGGCCCTTTGTGTTACCAGCTTTCATGGAGAGCAACCACGTCCACTCTCTAAGATCCGGTCTACGGAAAGCATCTTTTCAGATGTTGCGATTTTGTGTTGAGTCCCTCTAGTATACTTCAGGAGCTTGACATCTAGGAGAATGGTACCATTAGAGTATCTCGTAAGTACTAGTAATCCAATCCCAGCATTATTTGAAAAGACTAGAGAGCATTGAGTAGGGCATTTGGGAGAGGAAGGAATATCTTTTTCTTTGGAGTGGTTGGTAAGCAGAGTCTTGAGAATCAAGGAAATAATACCTTCTAGAGGAGTATTCAAAGGCAGAACATCTTCTGTTATCAAGGGTAAGTTGGAGGTTGTTATGGAGTACTGAGTTGCATTGAATAGAAGAAAAGCTAGAGCCAAGAAAATGATCAGCACCACTTTCACCAGAGAAGGTTCTAATGGATTAGATGATAGCTTGCAAAACCTAGTTTGCCAACTATTTCTCAACTAGACAAAACCCCGCAAAGTACGGGGCCAGCAGCACATACGTTCAGTTGGCTCAGAAAAACAACACCTGATGGTGTCACTCTTATCTCTTTGGTCTTCCACAATCTTCCAGACTTGGGTTTTATTAAGTCAGGATGCTCCTTGTTGATTTAAAGCCATTAGAGATGTCTTCTGATCTGAGGAGTATGGGTTGACAAAAAGAGGGAGGCGGTGGAGTTCTAATCAAGGTACCTCATCCCTTGCTCAAAATGGGGGAAAAGGGATTGAGGGAAAAGAAAGAGGCAGCCTTCAAACCACTGTTATCTTAGAGGAAGGATAATATGATTGGAGACTTGACATATTTCAACCGAATGAAGAATCATGATACCTTTACCAAAGTTGTTAGCAAAAGGGAACTGGCAAGGCTAGGAATGGTGAGCGGCTCCCCTCTCTCTCCCCTCCCCGCCCTCTTCCTCCTTCCTTCCCTAGCTGTCTGTGAGGAGCAAAGCAGGTGGCTCCCTGTGGCTGACTTTTCATGACAACATGCCATTAGAAATTGCCGTCCTGTTGATCAATCCTCTCGACATGACAGATTTGCCGCAAGGCCTGGCTCTTTGAGCGCCAGCACTGTGGCTTTTCCCTCCTTTTTCCTGCACTAATTGGTGAAAGTTTTTTTACTGTGCTAGTGGCAGAGGAAATTCTTTTGAACGTTGTCACAATCAAGTGTTGACTTCTTTAGAATTGCAAGTAGGTTAAGTGAGTATCAACATTGGGGGGGTGTGGATGGGAGGAGGGAAACTGCAACGCAAAGTTAATACCACCTAAATTTTATGATTAGAGTCACATTGGAAAACAAACTAATTGGATTACTTATACACACACATCACACACAAATGAAGGCAAGTATCAAATGATCCTTTTAAACTTTTGTTATGTTTGGTCCTTTTGGGGGCTCCGGTCCTGACATTAGGAATTGGGGAAAATACATTGTCATGTTGATGGAGAGACTATATCTAATTCTGCCTCCTTAGTTTCTTCATGTAATAAATGTATTCAGAATAGCAAGAGCACAGACATTATATAACATACTGTAAATCAAAAGAGGTACATAGAGCTTCTATTAGGGGAGCACATTTTCTTCTGAACTACTGATATTCTGTCCAAAATCAACATACAAAGAATAACCTGTTAGCCAAATTTGTCCTCAGATATTGATTCTTTTGATTCAGAAGATGTAATTCTGGTTAAATTTTGTTGTTCCGGTTATATATAAGATTATTTTTTAGCCTAGACTATAATAACCTTTCATATTATTTAAATCCAAACTTCTCAGGAAACTGAGAATTAGGATGCTTTTCTTTCTTTTTAGATCATTTGAACTTTAAACTTATTTTTAATAACAAGGATTTTCTTACTGAAGGAAGTTGTGGAATCAATGTATGTTTAAAGACATATTCTCTGGTGATAAAGATTACTGTTAGAAGAATAGTTTTGTTTAGCCAGATTGAGTGAGAGGGTATGCGTGTGTGAATTTTTCAGGTCGCAGAATCTGTGTAGTTCATTCTGATTCTTGACCACCTACCATTTCAGATTATTCCTAATCAGAAAAAAAAGAAGTAGTGGAGGGTATGAAATCCCTACAACTTTACTGTGGGTTTGTGGTAACTATCGAGAAGAAATCCTACACAAAAATAAGGGTTTTGTACTGACTTGTGATATAAACACAGAAGGCTTGTGTGCAGAGTAGGTTACTTCTCTTGCACAGTTGATATTTACTAGGAAATGAGAATTGCAGAATACAAGTTACTAAGATTATGAATGGGATTTTTAGTTAATTATTTTGGTTCTAAGTACAAAATGAAAAGGTAAAAGAAGGCAGTAAAACATTGTCTGGAATTGCGTGGTCCTCGACCCCTTCTTAGCCATCCTATTTGCTCCAGTTGTTATGTTATAAGGGAGAGAAGTGCAGAAACCCCTATTGCAAGAAGCATCCATTCATATAATTAATTTTGCCATTGTAAAAATCATTTGTAAAATTTGCATTATTAACATTATCAAGTCACTAGTTGGTAAGACATCAGACATGACGAGAGTGAAGGGCAGCTTAGGGAGAGCTGGGCTTTAAACCCTCAGTAGATCGGAGTCAGGATCAAAGGCGCTTGCTTTATGTGGCTGTGCTAGACTTTGAAGTCCTGACTGCACCTACAGCACTCATTTCATCAAGTTCACTGGTGTCTTAATAGCAGATCAATAAGTTTCAAAGTCGGAGAGTTAATTTGATACTAGTGCTGATGCGGTCGTGCTGGGGAAGCCGAGAGAGAGGCAAAGAAGGCTGCCTATTAACAACTCCAGTACGAGCACACAAAGATGCAGATTACCGATCTCTCTCTGACCCTGAGAAGACAGGCTTCGGCCAGGAACGGGGAAACTGTAAACTGATAAAGCAAGAAGTCCTTAATTTAGACATCTCAGGTTATCTGGAAGCTAGTCCATGCTTGAAAAATCTTTGACTTGGGTACACATGTACTGGGATGTGCACAGTGTCCGTTTGGTAGAAATAAACATGTGACCACAGAAACGTACACACACCTTTCTAAAATAAAAGGGGAGATCTACATAAGGACCACTATAGGCTTTAAGAGGTGTTGTGCGTGGGGGAAAAAGGCACATAATCTGTTTTTGATTTTAAAGGGAGCTTTGAAAGTATGCTTACATCATAGAGGGTTATGTTGATTTTTTTTTTTAAGTGGCATTGGGAATATCTCCTGATGTGAATAATAATAGGCAATAATAATTTGATACAAGTCCATTTTGATTCACTTTTTTTTTTTTTTTTAAAGGAAGTTCATCTG